>CM046341.1:29243633-30681364 GCA_025403435.1 Artocarpus heterophyllus
ATACTCAAAGCAGCAAATAATAATGGACGTCCTAGGATAGATTTTTATCGCTTTTTTTTTTTCCCTTTTTTCTATTTTTTTTTGGGTACAGAAGAATCGAAATGGGAGAATTCTTAGTTGAAAGAATGAGAAAACAAAGTTGCAGAACCGTGAATGATAGAGAATTTGAGGAGGAAGGAAGAGGGTGGGTGAGAGAAATCCATGAAGCTTTTAGAGGGGATGCTAGTTGGTATTTTGTCTCCGGCTCCAGGCTTGTTTGTCTCACGCACCATGCAAGTGCAATTTTTTTTTTCCTTTTTCAGAAATGAGATTTTTTAATATTGTCATTTTTGTACTTGTATTTAAAAGAAAAAACATATTAGTATCCAGTTATTTGAAAAATATTAAAATTATAACCTATAGTTTTCAAATATATATTTTTTCACCTTTAGCCCCTGTTTTATGGCGTGAAATTTACTACTTATCCTTTTATTAGTGAATGCCATATTACTTTGTTAGAATAATGACAGAAAATAAGAACAAACGATGCTAGAAAAATAACTAAATCCACATATATGATTCTTTTTGACGAGTTTTATTTAATCTTCTAATTTTCTATTATTGCTTTGCAAAATTAATGTGAGGTTTGTTAATGAAAGGATGATAGGAAATTTTACGTCGAAAAACAAAAGTCAATGGTACTAAAATAATATTTTTGAAAATTACATTATACCATTTTTATATTTTCTAAACAATAAGATACCAATGTGATATTTTCTTAAAAAACAAGGTACCAAAATAATAAAAACCCTTTTTTATTACTTAAAGTGCCCGTTTGGTATATGAGTTGGGACTGTTTTGAACCAATAGACCCACCAATACAAATGTTTGATAAACAAACCAAAACAATGGTTTAAAACGATGAGGATAGTTTAAAACAAACCAAACTGTTAGTTTTGAAAACTTAACCTCCTTAATTCTAACTATTTTAAAATATTATATACAATAAAAACCATTCTCATTTTTGTTTTTTTTCTTAAACCATAGCTTAAAGTGATAAGTCCAAACACCAACCCTCTGATGTAATACTTTATTTCATGTTTAGGCCTTTACGTTCTAAACATCAGTTTAAACCACTATTTAAACCACATAGGTTTAAAACTATAAGTACAAACTGCAAAATTTAAAACCATACCAATATGAACCTATGTACCAAATGAAACAATTTCAACATTTTCAGTATTCACCTTAAATAAAAAATTCAGTATTCACTTTTTTTTTGGAATTTAGTTAGTAATTGTTTAAATAAGAAGAAATAAACTCCAACCAAGTTAAATTATAGAGTGCTTTATGATTTATTCCGAGACTTAATTATAAAATAAGAAAAAATAGTTATAACTGCAAAGCCATAGAACTTTAAGAGCATAAGTAGAAAAACAATATCAAGGTCAAGGGTTAATTCTAAGAATGGTCTCTGATTTTTTTCTTTAATCCTACTATATTCTATGACTTCTAAACATCCTAAACTTCACCAACAATCTATCAGTTTGTTTTACTTTTAATTCTTTTCATCAATTAGTTGTTAAAAACAAAACAAATATAGATCATATAGGGTGTTCGACGTATTGGTTTAAACCAAAGAGCTTTATACTGTGATGCTTTTTTTTTTTTTTTTTTTATAGATTTGTAGTATATGAGAGATTTACATTGCTCTTGGTAATTATTTGAACTAATGTGCCAAACACCCAATTAGTAATCATAGTTTTATTCTATCAGCAAAATGTATTTTTGGCTAGCATAGTGCACGTATTTTGTTCTATTTTGGCACTAAACTGAGGAAAAAAGAACTAAAAGAAACAAATTGATCAATCGGGTGATCAAGTTTAGGGCCTTTTAAAGGTTAAGGGCCAAAGTGATATTGATCATGAAAATCACTATTCCAAGACTATTTATAAGATTAATATAAAGGTTAAACTTTTGCTAATAATAGGAGTCAAATTTTATCGGAAAAGATTAATATCTTGTAAATTCGAAAGACACTCCAAACACTGTCTTATATTTAGTTATAATACTATTTTTCCCTTTATTATATTCAAATGCTTCAAATCTCTAATTTTCTTTCAAAGCCCGTATTTACTTGTGTGTTTTTCAAAAATAATCTAAATAAACCTCTTTCTTCATTATTGATTGGTCAAATTTATATATATATATATATATATATATCAAAAGCACCCTTAATTATATGTATTGTGCTTAAAAAAATGAAAATAAAAGAAACTATGTTTAATCAAAATAGTTGTTGCTCCTCTCATAATCCAGATGCCTAAAACAACTACTATATTTGTAAAATTAGTCAAATAATAACTCCCAAAGCCATTAAATTTTTTAAATTCTAATGATACCAGTCTTAGTAAAGAGGCATTGCCTCTATAGTTACAAACAACGCCCTTATTTTATAACACTAGTACAGATAGTGTGTTAGACGACAATTAGAAATCATCGTCTAAAAATAAGATGATGGTCAACTAATATATTGTCTAATTCAATGACGTAATAAGTGGTGGACATTAGACGACGGTTATAAAGGATCATCTAATGTCAACCTGAGGTACCAAGAGGCGCGAAGCACTAACTTTAGACGACGGTAACTTCTTAAATCGTCATCTATAGTTGTGTTTTAGACAATGGTTTGCTAATAAACCATTGTCTAATGTTTATACCTAAATAAAAAAAATAAATAAATGTTTTGGTAATTTTTTCCGCAGATGGCCTAATATCCCGTGATTCCATTCTTTGGCCTTATAATTCACTGATTTTAGTCACTATATTTCAAACTTGAAAAAAAAACAATAATTTATACACAATTATAAAAGTAAAACAATAAACTTTCACACTATGGTACTTCAAATAAAAATACAAGAAAATAAAATGCAATGAAACAATAAAGGAATGAAATGCAATACACTATAATAAAAATACAACAATGAAATAGTTCAACAAATAATACAATAAAATGTACATGATTACTTTTATTAGTATTATCAACATAAATCTATTTAACATTTGAACGAACTGAGTGTGAATCGTCATCATCAAAAACACCCCTTTCACCAGTGGTAATCCTTTGCTAAAATATGAAATGTCACTACATTCGTCATTATCCTCATCACCATCATTGATTACTCTTGGCTTCATCGGTACAACTAATGACAACTCCAAATCTTTCAAATTAGTAGTATAGAAGACTTGTTTAGCTTGAGATATTATGATGGACGGATCATTCTTGTAACCCAATCTTCTAAAGCTTATTACTATAATGCCGTCATTATCAACCTTCATATAGTTATTGTTGGCCCACTTACACTTTAAAAGAATTACTTGAAATTCGCAATAGTCAAGTTCCCATATGTCGTCAACATAACCATAGCAGTCATTGTTCTGTACATGGGATTCTTGTCTTTTGCGAAGGAAACAAGCATGGAATCGACACAAAGACACACACTACTATTTTGGCCTAGGTGCTACTCATCTATTATGCGAGTATAAAAGGTATAGCCATTTATTAATTATGAAGTACATCTTATTACCGTCAACGAGGTCCTCCGACTAACTTAAACTAGTCATCTAAGACACCTTCATTTTGAGACTCACGAGCCTTATAATATATATATGCCCATATCCGCTATCTAAAAGTGCAGTTGTGTTCATCTTGCAACCATTTATCATTCCTCTCTCTTTTGGAATTTGCATCTTTTATTGCCTTCATGTCGATCTCTACGAGTGATTCAATCACATGAGTATTGTATAAAACATGAAGACATGTCTACTCCCATTTCTCACGATAAATGGACGATGGGGTACGATAGACATGACTTTCAGCTCAATGTTAACCTTCCTCGGCAAGCTAATTGCTTCAACATTAGACAAGTATTTCGAGCAAAATTCCACAACTTCTTTGGCTATGTAATTTTCTACAATGCAACCCTCCAGCCTATTTTAGTTCTTGACATACCTTTCAAAATCTTCTTACATCTTTCAAAAGGGTATATTAACATGAAGTACATTGGCCCTTTTTTTTTTAATTTTTTTTTGAGATCTAAAATTTAAAAAAATTCATTGAAGATTATTTCATTAAAATGTGTTTCTAGAGGCCGTTGATACAAAAATACCAACTAATCGTGCTGATTATAACCTCCATAATTTCTACCATTTCAATGAATTTTTGAAATTATTTTTTTGATTTTTAGGAAAATCAAAGAAAATAAAGATGCGACAAAAATAAAATAAAATAAAGACAGTACAAACATTAATCAATGACTATGATTTCAGTTTCCAGTTCGGAGTTAGAATCGTCAATGTGGATGACTGTTGGAAGAGATGCTCTAAACCTTCCCAAAAGATAGCACTCCCAAAAAGTTAAGTTGCCAGCAGCTGCAAAGAATCTTTGCTGAAATTCTTCTTCATCCATGAGATCATACATGAGGTCATCCATAGTGTCACCCATAGTGTCACTCATCACCACATCTTCAGGTTCTTCAAAAACTTTATTTTCACATTCAGCCTCAAAATTTGAAATGTTTGCTTCAAGAGATTGGTCAGAAACATTAACCTTGGGTGGAACATTCGAATCAAAAGAATTAGCCAAATCAGCCAAGGGATCAACGAACATTCCTGAAGTATTGCTTTAAACAAAATTCACTTCACACTTTCCAGAGGGTGATTGTGCCATGTTAAAAACATTGAATTCTGAAGTCATATTCCCAAAAGAAAATTTTAGTATTCCATTTCTACAATTAATCAAAGCATTAGAAGTTGCAAGAAATGGACGACCCAAAATGACAGGAATTTGAACATTTGTATTTGTGACAGGTTGTGTATCCAAAATAATGAAATCCACTGGGTAGTAAAATTTATCAATTTGGACTAACACATCCTTGACAACACCTCTTGGAATTTTTACAGATCGATCAGCTAGTTGAAGTGTGACAGAAGTTGGCTTTAGTTCACCTAGACCTAATTGCTAATAAACAGAATAAGGTAAGAGGTTGACACTAGCACCAAGGTCTAACAAAGCATGTTCAATTTGAGTATTTCTGATGATGCAAGAAATTGTGGGACAACCAGGATCTTTGTATTTCAATGATGAATCATGTTGAATGATGGAACTAACATTCTCAGCAAAAAATACAGTTTTAGTCACATTATACTTTCTTTTAATTATACAACAATCTTTCAAAAATTTGCATAAGATGAGACTTGTTTGATTGCATTTAAAAGTGGAATGTTAATTTTGACTTGTTTGAACAGTTCAAAAATTTCAGCATTTTTGTCAAACTTCTCTTTTGAAAGCAAAGCTTGAGGAAATGGAATCTTTGGAACAAATTTCTCTTTTGCAACACTCTTTTCTTTTTCAGAATTTTCCTCATCACTATTAATTTTATCACCACTTTTCAAAGTTGAATTAACGTTCTGATCTTTTGACAGATTAGTTTTATCAACAGTTTTTCCACTTCGAAGAGTTGTAACAAAGGTAACAGTTTCTTGTTGTGCTTGTGAACTAGAAGAGGCAATTTCATTTGCAGATGGATAATGTACAGGTTGAGCAGGAAATTTGCCTTTTTCTTGAATGCGAAGAGAAGAAGTGAGTTTAGAAATGGATTCTTTAATTTCATGAATGTCTTGAGAAGTGCGTGTGTTGTGAACTTCCTATTTTTGAATGAATGATTTTTGAGCTTGAATGAAAGTTTGCAAAGTGTCTTCAAGAGTTTTGACTCGAGAATGGAAATTTTCAGAAAAATTTTGTGGAGGCCTTTGAAAATTTTGAGAATTCGATGGAAATTGTGGTCGACCTTGAGAGTTTTGTGGTGGCAATGGTGGTGGTGGTTGATATTGCTGTTATGGTTGATCATTTATCCAACTAAAATTGGGATGGTTTTTCCATTGTGAATTGTATGTGTCAGAGTGTGGGGATGGAAATGGCTTTCTAGGTGGGTCCAATTGATTTGTGTAATTCATCTGTTCATGGGACTCTTCCTTAAAAATTGAGCATTCATAGGTTGAGTGTCCTAGAGTTTGGCAAACACTACACAGAATTTCAATTTTGGGTTCTTGGACATTCCTTTGTTCCATGGCTTCAATCTTTTTAGTCAAACATGCAATTCTAACACTTAGATCATTTTCTTGACTAAGTTGATGGACACCTCTTTGAGCATTAGCAAGATTAGATCTAATTGAGCCTTCAGAATTACTATGTTGCCAGTATTGAGAGTTATCAGCCAAATTATCAAGGAAATCTAACGCTTCATCAGGTTCTTTATCAAGGAATTCTCCATTACACATTGTTTCAACAAATTGACGGGTTTCAGGAGTTAAGCCTTCATAAAAAAAACTAATATAATGCCATTTTTCAAAACCATGATGTGGGCAAGAATTCAACAAATCTTTAAATCGTTCCCAGCTTTGGAAATAAACTTCTTTTGCATTTTGGGAAAAATTTTGAATTTGTTTTTTCAAAGAATTGGTTTTGTGTGTTGGAAAGAATTTTTTCAGAAACTCTGTTTGCATTTCTTGCCATGTACCTATTGACCTAGGTTTTAAAGAAGTAAGCCAAGTTTTAGCTTTGTCTTTTAAAGAAAAAGGGAAAAGCTTAAGCTTAACAATTTCATTTGAAACTCCTAGTCAGTAAAGGTAGCACAAACATCTTCAAACTCTCTAAGGTGCAGATATGGATTTTTAGATTCTAAGCCATGAAAATTGGGAAGCAAGTTGATCATTCCAAGTTTAAACCTAAAGTGATGAGCATTGAGAGGAAAAACCAAACATGATAGAGTGGATTCACGGGGTGGTTGCAAATAATCTCTCATTGAGCGAACAACAGGATTGATGATTTGTTGATTAACAATATTTTCATTATGAACACTTTCATCGTCAGCCATTTTTTGTGAATTTGAAGACACAACAGAGACGAAATGTGATTCTAAACTTTTCCTAACTAACCTACGACTATCAGACTCACGAAACCAAACTGGCATGCAAATTATTTAAATATTTACAAAATTTTATAGACAAATACTAAGCTTTTCTCTACTCAGGGAGAGTAGAGTAGTAAATGAAAAGTATCTGCCTTATTGATTTTGTGAAATTGCGAATTATATTTTTCAAGAATGCCCCCAGGAAAGATTGGTGGTGCTAAGGCTCCTTAAGAACCAATCTCCTTGACAGAACAGCGTTTCAGGAATGACTAATGTTGGGAGAATCTCCAAAAGTGAACCGGTTATGGGAAAGAATTCTGAACCAGTACCAGTCCCCAATACAAAACTTTCTCAAAAAATACTTTTCACAAAAACACAATTTGTTTATTAAGTATTATGGAAAACCTAATCTAAAATTTTATGAAGTTTTATTTCTAAGGCAAAAACCTAAAACTAGCAAAAGAAATATTTTACAGAAGAAATGAGAGAGAACATAAAATTTTTATGATTTTTTTTTTATTTTTGATTTTTTTTATTTTTTTTATTTTTTTTTAAAAAGTGACGTGAATAGTAACTACTACAAATAGTAACTTACAGAAAATGCATGCAGATTTCTACGTGAACAGTACTTAATACCTGCAAAACAGAAGATATTAACAAAAGAAAAGAAAAGTTAGTAATATATAAAAAAAAAGAAAGAAAATATATTACACAATATTATACTGCACTAAAAACAATACCTTCCCCGGCAACGGCGCCAAAAACTTGGTCTCGCGTCTATTTACGCATTTTAAACTAACCTCAAGTATAAGGTTGTCTCAAGTAATATTTTCTCGGTGAATCCGAGGTCGAACCCACAAGGAAGGATTTATTTAGTTCCAGTACATGTATTATATTAACTTTTTCTTTTTATTTAAACTGAAAAATTTGAGGATTAATATTAATTATTCACAGAATGTATTTACAATATTTACACATTTTTTTACAACATTTTTCATTTTTAGATTTTGATAATATGGAACTTTAATAACAAGAAATGCAATTAATAACTTAAGCAGAGTAACAACAATAATAATGACAATTTAAAGAAGTGAAACAACAATAATAACAGGGCTGAGGTTCAAAGGTTCCATTCTGACGATTATCTTTAATATATTTTAGTTTCTCTTTTTATTTATTAGTTAGTTTAAGTATGCACTATGCCATCCTATGTCGACAATAAATCAAGAATTACCAAGCATTTACTATGCCATTCCATGTCTATAATGCAGCAAAAACACAACTTAATAAATAAGCAGCATTTCAACGTAACTTAACTAAAATAACAACCAAGATAGTGAGTTAAGCATTTACCGAGCCATTCTCTGTCTACGAGTAATCAAGGTCCTCCCAAGCATTATCCGTGCCAGTCTATGTCGTCGATAAATCAAAACCGTAATTTTGGTAGAGTTCTAGCTAAGAAAATATTGAAATTCTAGGTTTTCTAAGAGAATATTTTGGCATTACAACAGCTTAGAAAACTAAGAAAAACCAAAAATATTTAAGATAATTTTGCCAGAATTTCCCCCTCTCCCCTCAGCTAAAAAGAAATTTAAAAAGACATAATTAATAAAATACTACTTATATTATTGAGCATAATTTTTACAACATAAACTAGGAAATATTTTACAAGAAACTAAATTAAAAACTGGAATAAAAACTAGACTATAATTACTACAACAACATTTTTATGCTGCGGAAGGCTCTCCGAAGGCTTTCCCAAGGCTCTCCCTAAAGGCTCCCCTCGAAGGTTTTCCCAAGGCTCTCCCTAAAGGCTCCCCCGAAGGCTTCCTCAACTGAGGCAAAAACCTCAGTATTTATAGTGATTCGAGATTGCAAACGTCCATTGCTATTTAATGATCTTCACTGTTGAAAGTTGACAATTTCCAATTATTTGCTTCTTCTCTTCCTCGCGTTGCAGCTGGCCTTCTTGCTCTGAGAAATTTTATTTCTCTTCTTTTCCCGTGCTGAGAGCTGTTCTTCATTATGCGTTTTAGCCTTTGGAATTCTGTGTGATGCAGATCATGACAGCATGGAACAGGAATGATCTGAACTGTTCAAAACGAGATCCAACGGCTGTCAGATGCGGGTAAGATGGGCCCAGGTTGGAACAGTGGAACTGAGTTTTCAGGACCGTTAGATCAGTCAGGGTATTCGCATCGAATGGCTGAGAGAGAGGCTGCACGTGGTCATGATCGCACGAGATCCAAGACGGTCAGAGACACTCCATTGACACGCTGCAGCTTGTCGGCGCGTGTAACGCACGCGCCAATCATATCTCGACACGTGGACCGCACTTGGAGATTCTGCTGACGCATCGAATGACGCGTTGACATGTGTCTCTTCCTCGGACGGCTGAGATTGATCTGGCAGTGAATCCGACGGCTCCCATGACGCCACGTGTCCTTTGCGTTTTGAATTTCAAATTTTTCAGGAATTTTTGATGCATTTGATGTCCGATTTTATCCGTTTTGGTATCGTTTTGCTCCGTTTTTCCTCCAGATTTCAAATCTAAAATCACAAACATACTAATATTAATTATTTTACAAACCTAATATTTATTAAAAATATTTATTTTATAATAAAACACACAAAAATAGATAAAAACTCTTAAAATTTCCAGTCTCTTGCGGTTGAGCACATATATAATTTTTATGACTTGGAAATATTTTTAAAAATTACTAAAAATATAATAAGACATATTTATAAACTTAAAACACACTACCAAACACACTAGCACTCAAAATAAAATAACCGCATTACTTTTACGGTTTTGACTATTTACAGACTGTACACTTATTTAACACACCGAAATGACTCTAAAAATTACTAAAAATTCTATTAAATATAAAAACATACTAAAAACATATTTTTAAACACATTTTCACACCAAGACACAAAAATGCTTATTAACACAAAATGCTATTAATTAGAGGATTTAATGAGAAATAAAAGCGTAAACAAATGATTTAAGCCTTAGAAAATGTACACTTTTACAGTCTCATCAGCCCAGAAAGCCTAACTTCGTGTACTAAATGCACTGTTAAATGAATCATAATTTAAATAAATTATGGTGGAAAGTACTTTCAAGCATGCACGAGGTCTTCACTAACTTGGCTTATATTGTATCTAGCTTCGTTGGATCTATCACCTTGGAACATATAAAGTTGAAGAAGAAACAAAAATTTATAAGTGTATATCTCACCTCCAACGGAAGAATTCTACGCAAGACAAGTGGCAACAATTGTTGTATCAAAGTGTGACAATAATGTGTACTTTGAAGAACACCCTTCTGAAACTTTGACTAAAATAAACCATTCACAAAGAAGAATACCCTTCTAAAACTTTGACTGAAGTAAGCCATTCACAAAACTTTTTCTTCTCTTGTCTCGATAAGTGTACTTTGCCAAAGGCAAGTAAGTCCAAGTTGTTAGGGAACTTTGCTACGAACCAAGCAAATAACGGAAAACAAAAAATAAATGACTAAAAATAAAAGCAAAAAAATTCACACTAAGAATTTTATACAGGTTCATCAATTTGGCTATGTCCTATTTCTGCCACCGCAGATTCCACTAACTTGTTTAGGAAATTCTTTACAGAGAAATCACTCAAATCACTCTTGTGTTTCTCTCACGCTCAAAGATGTATCCTAACCTCACACTCACACTTATCTCTCAAAAAGTTCATCTTAATATTTACCCATAACATTAGATATTTATAATGTATAAGAAAAGGAGAAACAAGTCCTAAAAAACTTACTTTAAAATCGTAACTTCGTGCCCCAGCGCCACGGTGCTGCCTTCTAGGCGCCACTTCGACAAGTCTGGTGCTACAATACTAAAGGAGTGTAAAATTTTTGGAATGCTATGGCACCCTTCTCTAGCGCTGCGGTGCTCTGTGCACTACCTTTTGCATCCGATTTTGAGCTTGTCAATGTCGCGGTGCCTAGAACACTTTTTTCCTCCTATCTTGCATCTCCAAACAAGCTTCTTTCTCAAGCTTCATTCAATTAGGCTCCCCATCTTTAACAATCTCCCACTTGGAGACTAATCTATCTTCAACGTCTTCACTACAACGGCAAACACTTCTCAATCCTCAAAAGGAAGTCCAACTAAAGTTACACACAACTTCAATTTCTCAATTGGAACTGTCCTAGTCAACATATCTACGAGATTCTGACTACAAAGTATCTTCTCAAGCAACAACACTCTATCTTCCAAAGCCAATTTAATGAAGTGATATTTCACTTGTATATGCTTAGTTCTAGCTTGATAAATAGGATTTTTCACTAAATGAATAGTGCTCTGATTGTCACAGTGCAATACATTCTTCTCTTATTTGTGACCCAGCTCCTCCAAGAAAGACTGTAACTATATCATCTCCTTACTTGCTTTAGTCAATGCTGTATACTCTGCCTCAATAGTGGAAAGAACAACTACCTTCTGAAGCTTTGAAAGCCAACTGAATACCATACCACCCAATGTATAAACATACCCAATAGTACTCTTTCTACCATCAACATCACTAGCCATGTCAGCATCCACATAACCTTGTAGTTCCAAGTCAAACTTCCTCAAACTCAAAGCTATACTTGCAACATCTCAAGTACCTAAGAATCCATTTTACTGCCTTCCAATGCTGCTTGGCTGGATTACTCATATACCTACTCATAGCTCCCACTAAATATGCAATATCTGGTCTTGTGCATACCATAGCATACATGAAACTGCCTATAGTGGAAGCACAAGGCACCTTAGCCATATGGGCTTGCTCCTGCTCTAGAGACGGTGATTGTTCCTTTGACAACTTGTAGTGACTATCGAAAGGAATGCTCATCGATTTTGCATCCTCCATGTTGAACCTTTTCAACACTTTCTACATATACTCCTCCTGTGACAGTTTTAGGACATTAGTGTCCCTTGTAAGTCTTATCCCAAGGATTTATTTTGCAGCACCCAAATCCTTTATTGTAAACTACTTCAACAATTCCCTTTTCAACTTGTTGATTTCTTGTTTGCTCCCACTGACTATCAACATATCATCAACATAGAGCAATAAGATGATATACAAGCTACCATAAATCTTCATGTAACAACAGTGATCTATCTGGCATCTCAAGAAACCACTACTACTAATGAAATCTATCAAACTTCTTGTACCAATGTCTGGGAGCTTGTTTGAGACCATACAAACTCTTTTCAAGCTTGCACACCATCTTCTCCTTACTCTTACCTCAAACCCTTGCAGCTACACCATGTAGATTTTTTCCTCTAAATCAACATGAAAAAACGCTGTTTTTACATCCATTTGCTCCGAAAGTAAACCTTCTTGTGCTACCAATGTAAGAATCGTTTGAATTGTGGTTAACTTCACTATGGGGGAAAAGATCTCCATGCACTCGATGTCCTCTTTTTGTTGAAACCCTTTGACCACTAGCCTCATCTTATACCTTTTGCTGCAATAATGTTCATCTTTTAACTAGTACAGCCACTTATTCTGTAAGGCCTTTTTACCCTTTGGTAACACAACTAGTAACCATGTCTGTTTGGACATTTACGAGTCCATCTCATTCTTCATGGCCAACTCCCACTTGATTGAATCCTCAACCTCCATGGCTTCACCATAATACTCTAGCTTACCTCTATCGGTCAACAAAATATAATTTAATGCAAGAGAGTACCTCTATGGTGGTCTAATTGTTCTGTTAGATCTCTTGACCATTATTGCAAGAGTTCTTTGAACTTCTTCTGCTGTGACTATGTCCTCTTGATGTTCAACATTTGTTTTTGCCTCTTCATCCACAAGAACATCCTCCAATGGGACTATCTCAGTTTCCTTGGTCTCTAAAACTGAGTCTTTTGTCCCTACTTTCACCCTGTTCTTGTATAGGTCCTCCTAATTGAAGATCACGTCCTTGCTTATAATCACCTTCCGATTTTGGTCATCCCAAAAGTGATAACCAAGCTTAAAATCACCATAGCTAATAAAAAAAGCAACCTTAGATTTTGCATCAAGCTTATAACTTATAGAAGCATCAATGTAAATATAAGATAAGCAGCCAAACACTTTCAAGTAAGAAAGATTTACCTTTTTGCCACTCTAGACTTCTTCAAGTATTTTGAAATTGATTAGTGTGGAAGGACCTCTATTAATCAAATGGGCTGTATTGCTAAAGGCCTTCACCAAAAACATCTTTGGCAACCCCGCATGCAATCTCATACTCTTCATACACCCGTCCAAGTCCTATTCATCTTTTCAGCCACACCATTCTGTTGAGACTTTCCCAATATAGTCTTCACCATCTTTATCTCATTCTCAGCACAATACCACTTGAAGTCATCATCCACATATTCACCACTATTATCCAACCTCAAGCTCTTCACCTTCATTGTCTCATTCTCAACCAATGCTTTCCACCTTTTAAAAGCATAAAACACGTCAGATTTATTTTTCAAAAAATAAAGCCATACCTTCCTGCTTGAGTCGTCAATGAAAGTCACGTAGTAGTTGGAACCACTAATCGAAGTAACCGTTGAAGGCCCCCATATGTCTATATGAACCAACTCTAGCTTTGTAGCCTTTGGTTCCTTTCCTATCTTGAGGAAGCTGACTCTCTTCCACTTCCCAAAGACACATCCCTTACACAAACTATGGCCAACTGACTTTAACCAGGATAGGTTTCCTTGGGAATGAAGCACCTTCATCCCCTTCTCGCTCATGTGCCTAAGCCTGTAGTGCTATAAATTAGAGTTTGTAGTAGAACTGGCAAGTGCAATAGTGTCTCTATTACTGGAAGTAATGTTCAAAGTTCTGGTCTTGTTTCCACAAGCAACAACCATGGCTCCTTTTGTGACTTTTCAAGAACCACCATCAAAAGTAACATTGTGGCCCTCATCATCTAACTGCCCCATTGAATTTAAGTTTCTAATTAGTTTTGGACCATGTCTCACCTTATGAATCTTTCAAACTGAACCATTTGACATCTTCAGATTGACACCACCAATACCCACAATATCCAAAGGTCCATCATCAACTAGATAAACCTTACTGTGATTCCCAGCTACATAATTCTCTATCACCTCACGATGTGTCATAGTATGAAATGAAGCTCTTGAATCTAACACCCACGAGTCAATCGAACTATCAACTGATAGGAGTAAAGCATCCTGATCATCATCCTGATCATCCTGATCATCATTACCCTTGTCATGGATCTTCTTTGGTGCTCTGCAGTCCTTCTTCAAATGTCGAGTTCTACCGCAGTTCCAACACTCTAAATTCCTCCTAAACCTAGACTTGCTTCTGCCACTCCTCTACTTCCCTTTACTATTCTTGTTGGGACCCTTGTCAAACCATCTGCCCTTCAACATTTAGAGCAAAACTAGAAGTGGAAACCCTCAATGTTTCTTCCAAATCTTTCTTGTGAACTTTTTCTATCACAATTTGATCCTTAACGTCATTATGCTTCATCTTCTTATTCCTAACAAAATTTCTCACAGCAGCCCTCATAGGCTCCCAACTATATGGCAAAGATGCCAAAAGAATTAGAGCACATACCTCATCACCAAAGTCGATTTCCACCAACGTTAATTAATTGACAACCATACTAAATTCATTTATATGATTCACAACCAGGTATTCTCAAACATCTTCAAATTGAATAGTTTCTTCATACGATGAATTTTATTATTAGCAGACGAATTTTCATACATATAAGATAATACCTACATCAATCCAATGGTAGTCTTCTTCATCTTCACCGTGTGACCAACATCTTTTGAAAGCATCAATTGCACCAATCCCAGCACCTGTCTGTCGAGATTTGCCATTCCTCATCCTTAATCTCCGATGGTTTGTTACTGAGAAGTGGCAAGTGAAGCTTCTTGCTATACAGATAATACTATATATGTGTCTTCCAAAATGAGAATTCATTATTGTCAAATCTCACACCTCCAAGTGGAATTCCTTCGTTCCTAGCCATCATTCTCTCAATCAATAACCTGGCTCTAGTACTAGTTGTTAGGGAAATTTGCTAAGAACCAAGCAAATTACGGAGAATGAAAAATAAATGAATGAAAATAAAAGAAGAAAAATTCACACCAAGAATTTTATACAGGTTTACCAATTTGGTTACGTCATGTTTCTACCGCCGTAGGTTGCACTAACTTGTTGAAGAAATTCTTTATAGAGAAAACACTCAAATCACTCTTGTGTTTCTCTCACGCTCAAAGATGTTTCCTAGCCTCACATTCACAATTTTTTTTTACAAAATTTGTCTTAATATTTACTCATAATATTAGGTATTTATAATGTACAAGAAAAAAGGAAACACGCCCTAAAAAATTGACTTAAAAATTGCAATTTGGTGACCTAGTTCTACAGCGCTACCTTCCTAGCACTACAGCGCTACCTTCCTAGCACTGCAGCGCCACTTCGAGCAAACAACACTTGTGGGTGCTACAGTGCGAGAGTAAAATTTTTGAAGCGCCGCGGTGCCCCCCTTGACACTGCGGCACTCTATGCACTACCTTTTGCATCAAATTTTGAGCTTGCCAATGTCACGACACCCAAGGCCAAGGCCAATGGCTCTCTGAACACTTTTTTCCTCTAATCTTGCATTTCTAAACAACCTTTTCTCCTAAGCGTCGTTCAATTAGGCTCCACATCTTCAACATAAGAGCCCCTTCTCATATACATTTCAACAAGATCCAATCGTGCATTAAGATTTTCTTTAGTTTTGCCAGGAATGTGAAGCAACATACCCACTATCGATTTATAAATGTTCTTCTCAATATACATGACATCCACGTAGTGACAAATAAAAAGACTACTCTGACATGAAAGTTAAAAGAAAATTGACTTCTAAAAGAAAATTGACTTCTTCTTCCAAAGTCCTTTTCCCACTGGCCCATTATTCTTATTTTTCATATTCTCAAAAACCACTTTGATATTCCTCACCATCTCAAATACTTAGTGACCTGTCAACAGTCTTGGAGATCATCTTTCTTTAACCTTGTCATTAAATGCTTTCTTTTGTCTACGATATGGATGGTTCATAGGCAAAAACCATTTATGGCCATTGTAAACTATTTTCTTACCATGCTTAAACCAAAATGAAGATGTCTCCATCATGTAAATAGAACAACCTATTGAACTCTTGACTGAGTACCTGGATAGGTTTCCATCTACAACAAAGTCATTAATAGTCCACATCAACATTGCTCGGAGTGTGAAGGTCTGCCCATGGTAAACATCTTGGTGTATATACCAATTTCTTGCAATCTCCTCAACTCATCAATCAATGGTGCTAGATATACGTCAATGTCATTTCTCAAGTGATTAGGTCTAGAGATGAACAAAGGTAACATTAAGAACTTTCACTTTATGTACAAGTCTGGTGGAAGATTGCAGTTGACAAAAATGATAGGCCAAGTATTGTGCTTGCTATTATATTACTATGAGAATTCATTCTATTTGCAGATAAAGCAAGATGAAGATTCCTAGGTTATGCACTAAAATTTGGATTCTCTACATCAAATGTCTTCTACTGTGGCGATTCGATAGGATATGTTAAGACATCATCTATCCTCCTATCATGGTGCCAAGTTAAATCCTCTCATGATCCACATTGTGAAACAATCACTTCAAGCACGGTTCTATTGGAATGTATTACAACACCTTAGCCGGTACACCTTTTTTTCCCTTTGATGATTTCTTCCATCTAGACTAATTACACAACGAACATTCATCCAAGACTTCACACTCTTTTTGGTAGAGGGCACAATCATTTGGGCAAGCATGTATCTTCCCGTACTTCATTCCTGGTGTACTTCATGTTTTCTTTTCCTTATACATACTTGCCAGCACTTTATTATCATTCCAAAATGCATCATGTAAAAATTCTAAAAATCCCGTGAAACTTGAATTGGACCATCCACCCGATGCCTTCAAAATTCCATAATCTAATCGAACTGGATAGTGTGGTATGTTTTGAACACCCATTATAAAATGGTGTTTACATAGCTTTCATCATCATCTCAAATAACTCCGATCGGGGCACAAATCTTCTACCACATCATCATCATGTCAACCATGTTACTACCTTCATCATCCTCATCAATTCGACTAACATGGACATTCCCCCTTTTAGCCGATAATGAAGTCAGGACTTCCTCACCATCCTTATTTAAGAAGTCTGATCAATCCTATATCAATAAAAATGAAACCTAACATCATGATATGATTGTTTTCTAATGTTTTTACAATCAACACAAGGACAACAAACCATAATCCTTTTGACATTGGCCTTCACAAAAGCCACAAAATCCTCAATCACTTTCTCATATTCATCATTCATATTATTAGCATACACTCATTTCTTATCCATTGCTACAAAATCAAAACAAAATTTATTCAATCTCACCACAATTAAAATTATCCAACAACAACAATGAATTTATAAGTAATTTCAAACAATTTTCTATAATAAATCCACATGCAAAACATAAATTAAACCTTATTAGCTTAAAAAGAAAAGAAAACTAAAACTAACATACCTAGAATCAATCAATTTCTATCTCACAACAAATTATACAAGGAATTTATAACTAATTTCAAACAATATCCACTTGAAAATATAAATTAAACCTAAATCGCTAAATAACAAAATAAACCTAAAACTAACATCTCACATTCAATCTCATAACAAATTATAGAAATAATTTATAACAAAACAAAAGAAAAACATAAAATAAAATCTAATTACCTAAGCAAAATACAAATAAAAAGAAACATACCAAACTCAATATTGGAAGGCGGAGGGATGGCAACGGATGTGTGGGAGCCAAGGCGACATAGGCGAAGGAGTGAGGGTGACAAGGCAAGGAGAAGGAGGCAAGGGAAAGATTGGCGAGGCTAGGAAAATGGGGGCGACGGAGGCAGGGAAAGGCGACATAGGCAGCGAAGAGGGAAAGGACAATTGGGTGAAGACTAGGTGAGGAAGACAAAGAAGACTAGGCACAATATATCAATCCTTCTAGGTCTTAAAAACAAGAAATTAGACAAAAGTTTTCTAGAAACTGTTGTCCAATACTAACATTAGACGATAGTTTATAAAAAAACCATTGTCTAATCTGCGGTATAAATTTCCAAAAGACGGAATTCTCTGTGCCGCATGGGATATAACGATGGTTTGTTGACAAACCGTTATCTTCTATGCGTCATCTAAAGCACATTTTACTATAATGTGAAGGGCATAAAGAGCAACGAAGGAGACAGAAAAAGAGTGCAACAATGAACATGACCCATGTTTGGGAAAGGTTTTTAATTATATGGATCATTTGCATAACTCTCCAAATACCACGCTTTGAATTCAAAAATGTCGACTAACAGTTTAATTACAAAATACTTGTAAACACTATTGTAACTTTAAATAATAAAGTAATGAAAAATAATAATGAATATTTAAGAAAAGAAATATAATTAAAACTTCAACATAAAATATTTAGTTTCAATTTTTTTCCTTTATAATATGAAGGTCAAATGCATCATTATGACCATAGATGATACCTTTATTCACCTTCTTAAAGAAGGAAATAACCAGGGGAAAAAAAAAAGAGAGGAGGAAACAAACTAATATTGCATGGCAACATATATAAGTTGAGCTATTTTTTTTTAATCATCAAATTTTGAATATTAAAATAATAGTATATATATAGACAATTTTAGACTCAATGAGCTTAGAACAGCTAGTTTACGTAATTAGCTTTTGGGGATAATTCTAATTCACAAAACTAGGGTATTTTTTTAAAGTCATGCCACAAAACTACGTAGTTTTATTAGTATTTAAAATTGTTTCCTGAGTTAAGCATGATTTCTTTCCGACTATCGTTCAATTACACGCCTTTTATTTTCTTTTGTTGAAGATAAGTATTTTCATTAAAAATAAGTGTATCTTGCACAACTGACTTCAATTATCAGAAAATAGCTTGTAAAAGGATAGTTGTAACCTTTGATATGCATTTTAATTCAGAAAATAACTTGTTAAATGTATATTTCCATCAAATACGAAAAACAGATAAATACGATATTCTACAATTTTGACTACTTATTCCCCCGGAAGCCGACCTATTTCCGCTAATTACATCAAAAGAAAATCACCCTCCAAAAATAAAAATAAAATAGTAATAATAATTATTATTATTATTATAATAATAATAAATAATTCATCTGCTTATCCAGAAACTTCAGAGGCGCGTCCCCTTCGAATTCCAGAATTCGTTGCTGCATCTGTATGGTATATTCACTACAGCTACTAAATTGAATCTTGAATTCCTTTGCCTGCGAATTTAAGTACTTTAACTCCATGAATGATTAAAAACTCATATTAGTTATTATTTTTTCCTCCTGAAGGCACAATCATAGTAAATATTCTCATGGAATATTCTTCCTCAAATATAGAGAAGTATCCAAGTCCAGCCTCAAATGGGGACGTTTACCAAAGAAAATCCCACTATATACGTGGTACTTCGTAGTAAGCTAAAAGACTTCAAGACTTGACCTTGATTTTAAGAAGATAGCCGTCCACATAAGATACCAGTGAAAATAATAGCTCCAAACCACTTGTTGGACACAAATCTTGAAAAACGATGGGAACATCAGTTAGGCACGTTAATGATGTTCAAAGCCACAATGCACTTAACAAAACATTTAGATCACAGTAAAATCTTTGCATGCAGAACCAGTGAGGGAAATAGAAAGAGAAAAGAGGAAGAAAATTAAAGGGGAGAAAGAAAGAAAAAAAACCAGGGAGAGGAAAGGAAACAGATAAGGAAGGTTTCAATACTTGGGGCAAATTCGTTATGCGTAGTCTAACCTAGAATAAGGCCAGGCCTAATAGATTCCTTAGCCATGCCATGAGCAGAAAGTTCTAAGAAAATTCCTGTATATATAATGATAAAAAATTTCGCCCTGATATTTAACATAGACATGGATTGACCTATGACCCGCTTTGCTGTATTAAAGTCTATGAGCCAAATTACTTATTGCGGAATACATCGTGTGGCTAAAATATCTATTTTACTCAGAATCAATATCAAGCGAAAGATATGCATACTTGCTGTTGCAATCAGCTCGCGATGGAAGGTCAACTACCCATATCTGCCAGGCTAATTGTCCAGATGCAGCTGCCAAAGATGAATAATATGGCCATCCTGCTCAAAGGCAACAGATGCATTCTTTTCACTGGTACCGTAGATCAAAGTTTTTAATTAAAAAAAAATAACACTAAACATAGTAAAGAAAGATGATAAAGTATATAATTAACATGTAAAAAGAAGAATTACCAATTTCGGCATTATATCCACTAAGGGCAAGAATACTAATGCATGCAATTCCAAACCCTGTAATCCACTTCTTGGTGGAATCCCCAAATCTCAAAGCTGTAGATTTAACACCAACTTTCAGATCGTCTTCTTTATCCTGAATGGATGATTAAACAAACTAATTTCACCAAAACTTTTAAAGTTGCAGATTCCTAATCTACTCCGGCAGCACCCACTGGAAACTTACATACAAAATCACGCAATTGAAGAGAAACCTGCTCAACCTCTCCCTTGTCTCATTTCTCTCCATTATATATACCTCTCTTGAGTAAAGGACACAATTCCAAAGCAACAAGGAAAAGAAAAAAACGCATTTGTTTCGTACCTGATATGCATATATCGTGTCATACACTAGAGTCCAAAATACTCCAGACATGTACAATGGGAAAACTATAGCTGGATCAATACTTCCTTTAACTGCAGCCCATCTTAATAGGGCTCCCCCATTAAAAGTCAAACCTAGAAAGGCTTGAGGCTATAAAGCATGATCAAAATGAATCAACTGGTAAACTTTCATGACACAGTAGATTGATTAAAGGAAAGAATAAAACTCCAAAAAAAGTTAAGAGATGTTATCATTACCCAAAATGTCAACCTCTTCATGTGGGGATAGGAGAAGACTAGCAACAAAGATGAGGCACCCAAAATGCGGCTGTTGGAAACAGATGACCAGAATAAGTTTTAATCACAATCTGCATAATGCATGTGCTAGCAGCCAAGACCAGCTTAGACTGACGTACAAACTAAATGAAAAGCAAAAAAAAACAAGCTGAAGCTAGTTACTATCATACGGTTGATTAGGTATATCATATTGGTACACTTCCTGCATGTTTTCCAAGGTAGTTGTTGACAAGGTGATATATATATAACTATAATCTGTTTATCGCTCTAAATTTTTTGTTTAATTTCATTTTTTCCTTTTTGTTTTGAATTTATATTTCGGGCCCTATTCATTGTCGTTGTTATATTGTTCTTGTAGCTGCTGATGATTTTACTTGCTCTGGGAATGGGGGTACAGTTGTAGATTACAACATTACAAAATGCAAAAATTAAAAAGATAAAAGATAAAAAAAAAAAAAGCGGTTTTGCTTTGTACAAATATATACAAAAAAAGGAGCAATTTTAATCAAAATGAAAGCTCAAGATATATCCCAACTATAATCTAACGTCTCTGCTTATGATATTCTTTACAAATTAACCCATGCTTTATTGGACAAGAAAAGACCAAATTTAACAAATTAAGCAAAAATGCATGAAAGGCTGACAAAGTTGACGTAAAATTAAGAATCTATTTGCCGCTAAAAAGGGAAAGAAAGGGAATGTATATATTTTTTGTGTCTTATACTAGTGGCGAGTAAAAGCATGTGTATTTTTCTTGCACATATAAAATTACGAATCCATTTTTTTCCTCTAAAAGCTTGTATGTTAATTTGTTTCGTGTATTGATATAGTATAGCAGCACAAATGGAAGAACTGAGAGGCTCTACTTCGACAATATCATCATCAGATGCAGAAAGCTGCCGTGTGGATGGTATAGAAGCAACTACGCCACTGCAAAACTTAAGAAGAGGTCTACTCTAAAGTCTAAAAGGATATATGTATGTATGTATGTATATATATATATATATATATTTGAACCTATATATATATATATTGGGTAGAATAGTTTTGAGACCCTTTTCTCCAAGGTTATTAACTAACACTGTATTGGATGATATATATATATATATATATATAGGAGCAGAAAACGAACCTTCTATCTCAACATTTCGCATGATCAGTCATGTAATTAATAATGACATAGAAATGCGACAGAATATGGAAGGACCAGCAGATGCTAATTTCACACGTCCTTACCAAGATAGTGACCATATTGCACCTGATGGTACGCAATCTTGCAGACTGTCGCCATTTTCCTACTAACTTCATATTCCATTTTTGAAGATTTTCTTTCACAGCAGCATCGATACGCACTCTATTTTTGTTATACACAAAACGTATTTAATTATTATTAGAACAATTCTATTTAACCCTACGGTTATAACCCCATTAATAAAACAGTGGGACTCAATCTAAAAAGTATACCATATACTAAACTGGGGGCCACAATAATGTAAGTATTGGGCTTACAATCCATGAAGATGAAAATGATTTTTCTTATCATTATTATCATTGTCATCATCGTTATTATTATTTTGGTTAATGAGAATAATATTGGTTACCACAATATATGTCCTCGATATATCATGTAGCAATACAAAGCGAAGCGGAAGTGTCTACATCATCAATATCATCAACGGGTGCGCAAGGCCCCAATGTGAATGGTAACATAGAAGAGGCAAATCTACCAGTTGTTACAATTACTGGCCCAATACATCGTATTTGTTCAACCTGCTTATAACTAAATAAGAGGTCTAATATTGTTCTCTCTTGGCTCTTATATTTTCATTCGTTTTTTGCTCTAAGACACACGCATAATATTGATTTGTTCATATTTTATATATCTATGACGTATAGGACAAGTAGCAAACAGTGAAGCTTTTAGCTCACATCTCAAGCAATAGGTCGCGCAAATTGTGTAGAAATAGAACAGATGCAAGTTGTTTTCATACTTAAATATCCGTTGCAACCACCAACAAATCCTAATTTTGTACATCCTAAGTGAAACAACGATCATATTGTTGATATTTCACATGATGGTACTATCTTTGTCCTTACTATATGTTAATTTCAAAATCGCTACATTGTCGCCCTTTGTACTTTGTTAAAATAACAGAGACACTTTTTTTAGGACACAAAAAGATATAAATACCCTTATTGTATAATATAATCTGTTGACGTAAAATTTTTAATAAAAAAATATCTTTAAAACCCTTATTACTGCAACCAAACACCCTAAATACACAACAAAAGAATCAATTTCTACCTCGTTTGTTTTTGTTTCTAAGCTTTTTTTGCTTTTTTTTTTTTTTTTGCTTTTCTTTTTGTTTCCGATTCTCCTCCTTTGGAAGTTGGAAGTAGTTCAGAATGTTGTGGTGTGCATTACTTGTGCTACAACTATCGGATCCACATTTGTAGAAGGCCATTTTATTCTTGGAACCAAAGATGGCTTGTTAAGGTAAGGCATTTCTGCTTCATAGTTAGAGTTAATGATCTTGCAGTTTTTATTTCAATAATTGTGATTAAAAGGACTAAAATACATATTTTAGTTGTTGTTTTATAAAGTATGATTTGTCATAGTGTTGTATGAATGTGGTTAACCATATGCTTGATAAAATGCTCCAGTGAATGAAAAACTCATTTATGAACTTATTTTTAAAATGTTTTGATTTTTTTTATTTTTTTATCCTTTTTATTTTTTCTTGCTTGTGAAATATCAAGATTTTCAATTTGAGGTGTGTATCTTAGATGTTGATCTACTAGAGTAAGTCACGACATCGTCATCATGATTGAGTTATGGGGAAAGACGAGGAAGGTTTGACATAAATTTCCATAATAGGATGTGCAAATGCAAATCCAAGGCTGAAGTTATAATCAGCGAGAGTGTTAATAATACGAGTCATCTAATATTTAGGTGTTGTGGTAAGAAATGTGGGTGCATGAGTAAGGGCAATATGAGGATGGCGCGGACAAAACATTAGAGGTTAATGTGGATAGAGGAGGAGTAGAAGCAATTTCGGTGGGAATAGAGAGATGAGCACTAGTATTTACAGCAATCATAACGCAAACCTTACTTTATTGTCCAACATTATGGATGTAAAGGCCAATCTAGATATGATGAAAATGTTGCTAATAATTGTCCTATGCACCATATTTTTCATTTTGATTTTGGTTGTTGTTAAATCATTCATAAAAGTTGTTAAGTGATTTAGTAAATGGTTTCAATATGTATTGTTTGTTTTGAGTATAGTTATTATAAAGTGAAACTGGAAATATAATAGTTAAGTGAACTTAGTTATGTAAATTTTGTTATGGCTGCATATTTTATGCAGTTTAAGTTGCATCTCTATTATACAAACTCTCTTAGGTGCAGCTCACACAAGATCTTCCCGTAGTTTACATAGTAGAAATTCAATTCTAAAATCAAAGAGCCATAATATGATCATCCAATCCACTATTACAAGTAATCATAATCCATGGTTACATAAGCTAACTTTACACTATTACAAAAACTCTAACATATGAAATCTCCAAAAAAGAACTGGAAATAGTAAACATTAGTTCATCGCTAGAAATAGATTCCAAAGCAGTTCCATAGGTTCTAAAATATGAGACGGTTAAAGTTATCTGAAAATATCAGTGAAATTGAAATGCAGTCCATGTTCAGCCTATTGATAGTTTTTGACTGCCTAAGATTGTGTTAATGATGACTGCAGCACGTGTCCCGCAGTTGAATTCTCGATATGGATTGTGCTTCTCTTCCTTCCCCTCTTAGATCCTATGCTGTTCTCACATTTCTATTAAGCACAAGAAAAACAACATAAAGAAAAGGAGAAAATTAAACAAGCCAA
The DNA here is from genome assembly GCA_025403435.1 of Artocarpus heterophyllus. Classification (NCBI taxonomy): domain Eukaryota; kingdom Viridiplantae; phylum Streptophyta; class Magnoliopsida; order Rosales; family Moraceae; genus Artocarpus; species Artocarpus heterophyllus. The sequence goes on from CM046341.1 coordinate 29,268,516, forward strand.
GCATACCAAATGTTAAACGACCAATAGCAAAAAGTATTTTAGGATTTAAGTTGTATACTCTAACCTCATCTTGGACTGTTCTAGGCCCGGTTTGTGATGCTGCCTTCTCTATTGGCTTTTTAATCCGAGGTCCTTGGCAAGTCCTTGTGTCCAAATTCATTACATTTGGAACACTTAATAGTGCTCGATTTAATTGTGACTGGTTGAGTGTCGTCCTTCCCTCTCTTCCTATGATTCTTTGGTCTACCAGCAAGTCTAATCTAACTGGTGCCTGAATCAAATCACTGTCAGAGAATAGAGGCCATAGTCCCTATACTAAAAAATTGGACCTCATTTTCACACCAACTCTAAACTGAATAGAATATAAAAGCAAAACGAAACAACCAAAAAAATTCTAGAAAACAGAGCATAATACTTATGAAAAATGACATTGTTCTTTAGTCAAATTGTAAAATGAAAATAATAGTTTGATGCAAATAGGAAACAAAATCACGAAAATTTTAGGTGAAACCATGAAAAGGTAATTATTCAACAATAACACATGATTTTCATCCAAAAAAACCACAAATGTTGCGCTTTATTTTGATTTCAAAGCAAAAAAAAAAAAAAAGAAACAAACAAACAAACCCAGAACATGCATGAACCAAAATCAAGCCATACTTTTTCACTGAGATTTCGGAGTTTAAAAGATTGAAGAAACTATCACCAATCCTAGAACAACAAGATGATAAATCAAGTTGCTTCTAGCGTGCATCTTCCCTAAAAAAACGTTGAGATTTCTTCACAAAATCCACTTCTTCCCTCTGAGATCTTTCAAAATTAGTGGAAAGATGATCTCAACTTTGCTATTTCATTCAGTCAGTTTCTTGTACAACAGATTTTTCAGTTCTTCTTATTTTTCTTTTGGCGAAGAAAAAAAGGAGAACAAGAAACCCCTAAAAACGTCATTCTGTTTCAGACATCCTTAGCTAATCGAGAAGCCTCTCTCGTCTCTTCATATTACCAGTCCTTCTCCAATAAAACGGCATCGTTCATGGGTATTTGGGGTGTTTGGTTGCAGTTTTAAAATTTTTTTTATTAAAAATTTTAGGTTAACTGATTATATTATACAATAAAGGTATTTATATCTCTTTGTGTCCTAAAAAAGGCCCTTAATTACTAAAATAAGATTTTTTAAAAGTAGGTATTGATATAAAATATTTCAAAACATAGGCCTGTTTGTTTTCGTTCTTAGAATTTTTTAAAATGTTTTTGATTGTTTTTCAAAGTAAAACTTTTAAAAACACTCTCAGCACAATTTTAAAAAAAATTCCCATTTTTCAAAATAAAATTTTTTTCACCTATTTTAAAAACAATATCAAATGGCCCCTAGGGTACCGAACGCATATTTTGATATAATACACAGGTTCCTAATTTAAAACTTCCCTTTATTTTTAATTGATTTTCTATAAGTTCATCTATGTTCTTCTATTCTTAATATTTTTTATTTATTGGCCATGAATTTGATGATTTTATATTCTAAATTTGACATTTGAGAGAGGAAATTTTAGATACGATCTTAGATAATATAACATTGGATTTTATAGAGTTCAAGAGAGCTTATAGTTCCTTTGAAGCTATTTAAAAAAACTATTGAACATAAAAAATTCTTAAATTCTTGATTTTTAAGGATATCAAAATCAGATTGTAGGAATATGTTTTCTCAACACTCAAGAGAGAGAGTTGAATAAATTAGGTTTTTTGGCTTATAGCCTAGAAGAGTTGACATGGAGAGATTATAGTATTTTAGTTATTATTTTTTTTATCTTTTCTTAATTGCTAGTTAATTTTATTTTATCAAATTGTTCTTAACAACGTACATTTGTATCGATTAATGTTTAGTATGTCACATTGTTCATATTTTTGCTAAATTTAGTTTGCTATAAACAGAGAGTAAAAGAACATGTTTTTTTTAAAATAATAGTAAAATAAAAAAATATAATATATTTTTTTATTATTTTGTCTTCTTGGTGTTTATACAAGTAGTCATAATCCATAGGTACATAAGCCAACTTTACACTATTACAAAAACTCTAACATATGAAATCTTCAAAAAAGAACTGGAAATATTAAACAGTAGTTCATCACTAGAAATAGATTCCAAAGCAGTTCCAGACGCTGTAGTCTACAAAAAGATACGAAATAGGCCAAAAACTCAAGGGTCAGGTACTGTAGCTGTGGAAATGGGAGCTACAGCGTCCAAAAACCATGTTGATCGAGTCGGAGAAGTGCGCCGAGTGGGGGTAAATTAAAAGAAATACTTTTGAAGATCTAGAAAAACAAAAATATAGAAACTGTAGTTGGCCCATAAAATTATAAAAAATAAATCAAGTTTGCTTGGGAGCCTTTAATATTAAATAAAAAGATAAAATAGAAATAGAAAGTTTAAAATGAAAATATACAAATTTTTAAATAAATGCTTATAAAATAAGTAAAAATATAGTTGTATAGTTTTAGTCAAAGAAAATAAAAATAAATTCAAATAACAAATAAAACTTAATCTATAAATAATCAATCATTTACTGAGAGTGTTCATTTCATGTATCTTCTCTGCACTAATAAAATTATAGGAAGAGTATACCAATCGAGTAGCGAGAAGTATAGGCGACATTCCTAAATATCAAATATCAATTGATTAGCTTGAAAGAAAAGCATGGGGAGTGAGCACATAGTGCCTAGTAGGAAATCTATTACTCACCTATCGGTTTTTCTTACTATTATTATATTATCTATAAAATCCTTATGAAGTTAATAAACAAATTATTATATCAATGTAAGGAAAATTCATCATGTTCATAGTTTACCAAAGCAATTGATAACTCACAATTTATAATTGTCAAATTCTTCACACACGTCTTGGGTTGTTAGTGAAGGAAAGAAAAGAAAAAAAGATTATAATAAGTTCCGTTGTGCCATGAATGAGCATTCCATGTCCATTGTGCTCCGAAGGAGCACCCCGTGAGATAGGCCATATAGCATCAATGGTACCCAAAAATATGAATGTCTGTTGTGCCCAAGAAATGAGCATCCCATGGAATATAACTTTGAAAAACATGTTAGATGGCCTTAAGAGTTGTTTGTTGGTGCCGCATAAAATCACAATATATATTGGATTTAGTTATAACCCATCCCAAATCATTCTACCTACGTTAGTTAGTTTTGATAAAATTTCAGCTGCATAACAGCTTATTTTTCTTAAAACCAAAAATTTAAACATGCAAGAAAACAGTTTATAAATACATTGTGGTGTGTCATAACTTAAAATGACTTTTGATTTTTTATCTTATTATATGTATATCTTCAAATTAGATTTATTATAATTGACTTTGACCTTAAAATGACTTAAGTATCCTTAAGTAAAAGGAAAATAAACTAAAACTTTCAAAGAATAATAAGAAAACAAAAACAAAAACATACAAAAATTCATTTTTGAAGGAATTTTAGACATTTTTAAGGTCAAATGGCTTAAAGTGTTTTAAGCTTTTAAAGTATTCTTATTTTTCAAATTGAGGGCATTTTGGGTAATTTTTTAGGAAAAATTTAATATTGACTAAAAAAAGAATAAATTTGTGTATTAAATCTAATGTGAAGGTATAGTATTAATGAGATTAAAAACTGAAGGTATTGTATTTAGATAAACCTAAAGTACATGGTATAAAATGATAAGTAACCCAAGATAATAATACCCACAAGAACAACTAAAAATAGTCCAATAACACAAAGAATGACACAAGTGACTTTTGGTACTTACATAGATTCTCGTGGCCACAAACTATACCTATTTAAACTCGCGTACAAAACAAACCATAATATTTGGTTATTAATGTATCGCAGACAGAATCACGGGAAAACAGAAGACAACTAATAAGACATTACGAAAATTGCAGGAAACAAATAAATACGAGTCCATATCATGAACATTAATGCACAACAGATTTAAATTTGGAAAGAGTGAATCATTATTCCATCATTAGATCTCGCTGTCCCAAAGACTGTCAAGCGATTTGTAAGGCCATCGTCATAGATGAATTCTCACAAGGAAATCCTTTGCGCTGTGGAATTTGGCTTATCTTTTGGACACTTCTAGGCTCAGCTCCCAATCAAATATGTCCAAGGTCTCTTTCATTCTTTCCTTTTAAAACCTCTTCACTAGCAAAATCACTCCTTGCTCGTACACCCATCTTAGACTGTAACGCCCCTATGTGGGGGTTAACAGTTTTTAATGAGATAAAATAAAAATAAATAATAAAAGTAAAACCTTAAAAATAAAATTTGCCCGGGACTTAAATGAAAACTCTCAACTCAAAAATAAAAATATAAACGACAAATAAACCACAGTTTTAATGTAGCACCTTAAATTTAATAATATAAACTGTTGTCATCATCATTTTAACCCTCAACACATTATAATACAGTCACAGAAAGTAACAATTGATGCTTACATTATCATGAAGAACATTCTCAACGATTGAAGCAGTCCCAATGTAATATAGTTACATCACTTCCTCAACTATATTTCTCGTAGCCACCTCACACTTAGTGAGTCCTGAAAAGATATAAACATAAGGGAATGAGCAACACTATGCTCAGTAGAGAAAGCCATTACTCACCTCTATCATTACCACATTAAAATCTGCATGGTCAGTAAGTCACATCATATTCCAGATTATGAGGTTTATTATGATCACATCTTATGGATACCGTAGTTAATCATTACCAAGTGTCATAATTACACATTTATACAAATATTACCAATCATCATTGTTCCTAGGTATCCATGTTAAATTGAGTATCACTCAACTCATCGAAACCCAAATGGGCGCACTTGATCACCCTATAAACATTCCAAGGGTGTTTCGGTGAGGGGACATCAAGCCCCGAGTCCTCACCAAATCGATTCCTGTACAGTGTGTTCTGGGACTTTCAACCCAAGGAAGCGTCATCGCCTTCCCCCTATTTTACCTTTTAGGGTATTCATGCCCAAGGACGTAACCGTCGCCCTCTTCATGTCTCACAATTTCTCTATATTGAATCATTATCAATAGAGTTAGTTTTCCTAACCATGCTTCTCAATTTATAACATGTGTCAATTCATTATGTTCCTCGCCGTACAATACGAGACGAGTCCATGTCATAGTTTCATATGTGATACTCATATAATATCAGTTCAACATAGATATATATATATTGCGGCAAAACAATCAATTTTAATTCTATAAAAACCTCACAAAAGATGAGTAATAGAATCCCTACCTTTTAAGCTTATCAACAATCTTTTAATCCTGGAATCAGTTAACGTTAGCTCCATACTCCCTTGATCCTAAGGCGTGCATAAGGACAATTAAAACTAAAGCACAACATACAACTACATTCATAAAATTCATTTTAATTTAATCTTAGAATTTCAAGAAATAACCACTGCCCATAGAGGTATTACAAAGTTTAACAATATAAATTTTCTGTCTAGGGCATATACACTTAGACTTCATACATATGCTCCAAAATAGCAACAAACATATACTTAGGTTTAAGAACGCAAATTTGAATAATCCTTTAGTATAAAAGAAAATTTATAAATGAAAGACTAAATTTGTTCATAAGATTCTAACCTCGGATTATGGTTAGTTGGAAGCTTGAAATGGCTTCAAACAGGTTCCTTTACTTCGGTATGACTGAAATTCTTACTCAAATGGAGGTGATGGTGGCAGATTTTTATGGCTGCCTTAAAGAAGTTCTCTAAGTATTTTGCTTCAGCAAAGAAATAAGAAGAAGAGTGTGGGAACCGTGGAAGAGAAAGGAAGAAAAGATGAAGTCTTTGAAGAGAAGTGATAGAAACAATTATAGAGGAGACATGTTGAAGCATGTCACGGAGGAAATAAAGAAAATGAGGGTCAAGAGTAGTTGGAAAAGATATCCTTATGTCTCATCTAAAGACTTTAACACACATAATGCCAATATGACATTTTTGAGATTTATTAGAAGTTCTAAGGCTTTTTAGTAATCATACTAAATAAATATAGGAGAATTTTAGAAAACTTAAAAATAGATAAAAAATAAATATTATAAAATAAATTTAAATGAAGCAATTTTTTTTTATACATTAAAAATTAATTTAATTACCTCAATACCCGTTAGGAGAATAACGGGTGTCACAGCTCTACCCCCCTTAAAGAAATTTCGTCCTCGAAATTTCAATTCTAGTAATACTAGTAAAAATTATGATTCCACTATGATTCCAATTCTGAGTCTAAACCGTTAATATTGTTTGTCCTCCAAATTTAAGTTATCGTATCTCCACTTATTTACTTGCATAATAAATCTTACTCCTAAATCCCTCAATGAGAGTATTTCTGACAAGTTTCAACTTATAACACCGTATAATAGTCTAAGAATCTGATCAGGCATACATATTGACCATACCATGATTCCAGTCCTTCATTGTCCATGGACCGTGATTTACAATCACATTTAAGGAGATTGCCAGAGAAATTTTATATACTTCATCTTTAGGTTCCTTTTCCTTTTTGAGTAAGGAAAAGTCAAATATATTTGATTTCATACCTCAACTAATAAACTAAAACATAATCATAAAACATATATCACAAACACTTTTATTCAAAACTATACATTAAACTTACTCATAGAGATATTAAACGGAATCTCAGAGTTGCAAACATACCCGGCATATTTTTCATTAAACAGCTATCCTCATGACACAAACATTCAATCCAAATAATATACTCATATTTCATATGGAATATCCCCATAACTGACTCTGGTACTTCCACATAATATTAACAGAATATTACACATTACAAACATGATACGGATACGTTTCGAGAGTACAAGGCACTCCGTATACCAGCTATCCATATCATGCATGCTTATAGAATACAAAAACATCGATAAACAAAAGATCGGACCTTAAGAAGGATGCGTTTCGAGAGCATCAAGTACTCCGTATCCAGCCATCCCGGCATTAGGCTCAATGAATCTAAAAGATTGAACAACAACGTACCACAAGAAACACAGAATACAAGGCAAACGGTTATTTGTAACACACGAAATACGGACACACATGCCTACATGCCAAAGATAAAACAAAAAGATTACAGATGGAGATTCAAATCAATTGGCCGCTCCCGGCTTTCCTTTTCCCATTCAAGCTTGGATGTTGCAGTGTCGGATTCTGGATGTATGATTTGCATTTTATCTATCAATTCCTCAGCTGTTGAAGCAGTGACAAAGATTTGTCTCTCCGATTCTGTAGTGATGTTTTCTTCCACAGCGTAATCTAGAAATTTCAAAAGACCGTCATAAAAACCCTTTACGTTCAGCAGTCCCAAAGGTTTGGAATAAAAGCCCAACAATTGCCCACAAGCAACTATAAATATTTCCTCAAGAGTACCTAGACCACCAGGTAATGCTATAAAAGCATCAGAATTATAGATTATGTCTTTAAAATTTTTAGGGATACTCCTGACTCCTTCTCCCTTACCTATGGCTTCCTTACAAATGTTTCCTTCAACTGGAATATGAGGCCAAATTCTTACATCAGTAGCGTCGCTAGACCTAGCTGCTAGTGTCATATTTACCATCATTTTTATACTACCACCCCCATAGATTATGTTAATCTTCTTGCGTGCTAGGACTTGCCCTAAGTGATTTGCAGCTTCTAAATAAGCTTTATCTTTTCCAAAGCTGGAACCACAAAAGACACAGACATTCTTTATTTTCTTCGTGGACTGGGAGGTAGACATATTTGGTTTATAGAAGTGGTTGCTTAATGTCTGCTCCACTTAGACTTCGGGTTCTACATGAGATTTTAAAGATGAGAAATATACAAAAAGGGCTAAAGAGATAGACGAGTAGGTAATGAAAAAGTAATCCAAAGATTTAAACAAAATCTTGTGCGGATAAGAAAGTAAGATAAGGTGATTGATAGTTTACAGAAAATCTGATTCACTTTTTGAAAAAGATTAGACTCTAATTGTATAACTTTTGACAATTGAGAACAATTCGACAGAAGACCCTCATGACACAACTGTAGACTTTTTGACAAATATACTCCAAGTCTAGAAATTTAATATAAACGACAAATACTGTAGAACTTTTAAAATTTGAGACACAAATCTTGAAATATCTGGATAAGCTTTTCAAAATTCAAACATATTACTGTACCGTATGTAACGTGTCTGATAAGATAATATATTTTATTATATATATATTTAAGAAAATCATAAATTAAATAAGATATTAACACTTACTGTATCAATCTAATAATCACAATTATTTCAAACACAAAAGCAAATATTCTGAGTAAAAGAAAAACACAAACTGTTGAACATCAGCTAAAACTGCTTCAAATAAGCAAAGACTAAATAACCTTTATAGAGCGATGACTTATTCCCCATCCAGTTTTCTTATGGCTTGACAAACAGGATCTAGAAATACCATATTCCTGAGACGTTGTCTTTCTGTATAAAATTTAGGCCAGAGTTTAAAAATAGCTCCTTGAACATATCCACTAGGGTGACCGTGGAGAGGAGGATGGATGCTATCCAAGTTCTCCTTTGAAAGTCCATCCCTACAAAACCTTATTTTATCCTCTCTATTCGTAGACATATAACCAGGTGAAGTACATTTACCGTTACAATTTTGTCTTCCACATTTGTTACAAGTGACCACGATGGCACGAGCTCTTCTTTTCATTGCACTACGACTGGTACCTGTTCCTGGTAAACCGACATCTTGACTAAAGTCACTCGGACGGATTTTCCCCTCTATCAACATTCTCACATCACAAGGGTTGCCAAAACGCATAAGAATCCACAACCGAGTAATTCTAGCCTTGTATTTCTTTCTGAGAATCTTTTGGGAGAGTGATGGGAAATACTTTCTCAGGTGTTGGTACTTTGGGTCCATGATGAGATGAAAGAAGAGTAAATAGAAAGGAAAAATTAAGATAGTAAATTGTAGAATCCTAGAATTCCTTCTTCTTTTAGAGGAAAAGAAGAATTTTTAATGAAAAAGAAGAGGATTTGCGATTTAGAGAAAAAATAACAAATTAAGAGAGAAAAAGTGAACTCGGAGAAATAAGCTCCTATGCACAGTAAACGTATATGTAAACAATAATTAAACCACTGTATATGACACGTATAGAGACCACGTGGGAGAGACAGTGTGAATCAAACTGATTTAAGATTTGAACTAGGCCCAAATGTTCTTAGTTGAAAATGGTCAGGTTGTTTCGGGCCTTAACACATTTGGAACGAGTTAAATAACAAACATAAAATTGAAAACCAATTTGTATAAATCTTAAACCCAATTCAAAGTCCACTATAGATAAAGTTAACTATAAACAACAAATCTAATTTAACGACAACAAGGATCTTCCTGAATGATCCAGCAACTCAAATAATTTTGTTTTAATCAAAACCTTATTGAACAATACATACACCCATATGTTATTCCTAATACTCAACATCTATCAATGGATTCATCATCATTGCTACCAAGGGTTTAGAATGTGACTAACCTTGAAATCAATACGATTTACGTCTTTTAACATAGACCATATCAATGAACAAAGACACTAGATGTTACTACTTAAAAACATCTACAATCCCCACAATTCTACTCATACAATATATAATTTCCTCATATAACAAAACCTTAGGTAACCAAAAGATTCACTGATACACTTAAATACAATGTACGTAACGAAATATTCCAATTTTGAGATTCATGCATTCTAGACTTTACACAGTCTCAACAGACCAAAAGTCTAACATTTATCTCTCTCAAGATTCAATACCATGATTTTCAACTTATATCATATTCCTCAAATATATAGAACTTTTAAGAAAAGACATTGACACTTATGTGCTCCATCGAATCCACACATAATCATTACTTAGGTTTGAATCAATTACGAAAAATTTGGCATATCTATGTCAAACTTTAAAATCAATAAATCAAGCCTTATATTTCTTATTGTTTTTCACGAGACAAAAGGCTCTTAAATCCTCGTATCTATATGAATTTCTCATCGTTTATACGAATTAGATATGCTTATAGATCCAAATATTATACGAATCTCTCATAAGCAATCTACTTATAAACTCATTCCATATAATTATCATTCCCTTATAACTATTAATACTTTCCTTCTATATAATTATTGTACTCATATAACTATTAATATTTTCATTCTATGGCCTTTCCATGTTACATCCTTCTAGACTGTATAAATCAATGTGAAGGTTCATTTTGATGATGACAATGAAAATTCAGCTTCAAAACCATCTCAAAAATATATTTTTTTAAAGTGGTGCTACACTCCCTAGGTTAACCGAACCTAGGCTCTGATACCAAAAATTCTGTAACGCCCCTATGTGGGGGTTAACAGTTTTTAATGAGATAAAATAAAAATAAATAATAAAAGTAAAACCTTAAAAATAAAATTTGCCCGGGACTTAAATGAAAACTCTCAACTCAAAAATAAAAATATAAACGACAAATAAACCACAGTTTTAATGTAGCACCTTAAATTTAATAATATAAACTGTTGTCATCATCATTTTAACCCTCAACACATTATAATACAGTCACAGAAAGTAACAATTGATGCTTACATTATCATGAAGAACATTCTCAACGATTGAAGCAGTCCCAATGTAATATAGTTACATCACTTCCTCAACTATATTTCTCGTAGCCACCTCACACTTAGTGAGTCCTGAAAAGATATAAACATAAGGGAATGAGCAACACTATGCTCAGTAGAGAAAGCCATTACTCACCTCTATCATTACCACATTAAAATCTGCATGGTCAGTAAGTCACATCATATTCCAGATTATGAGGTTTATTATGATCACATCTTATGGATACCGTAGTTAATCATTACCAAGTGTCATAATTACACATTTATACAAATATTACCAATCATCATTGTTCCTAGGTATCCATGTTAAATTGAGTATCACTCAACTCATCGAAACCCAAATGGGCGCACTTGATCACCCTATAAACATTCCAAGGGTGTTTCGGTGAGGGGACATCAAGCCCCGAGTCCTCACCAAATCGATTCCTGTACAGTGTGTTCTGGGACTTTCAACCCAAGGAAGCGTCATCGCCTTCCCCCTATTTTACCTTTTAGGGTATTCATGCCCAAGGACGTAACCGTCGCCCTCTTCATGTCTCACAATTTCTCTATATTGAATCATTATCAATAGAGTTAGTTTTCCTAACCATGCTTCTCAATTTATAACATGTGTCAATTCATTATGTTCCTCGCCGTACAATACGAGACGAGTCCATGTCATAGTTTCATATGTGATACTCATATAATATCAGTTCAACATAGATATATATATATTGCGGCAAAACAATCAATTTTAATTCTATAAAAACCTCACAAAAGATGAGTAATAGAATCCCTACCTTTTAAGCTTATCAACAATCTTTTAATCCTGGAATCAGTTAACGTTAGCTCCATACTCCCTTGATCCTAAGGCGTGCATAAGGACAATTAAAACTAAAGCACAACATACAACTACATTCATAAAATTCATTTTAATTTAATCTTAGAATTTCAAGAAATAACCACTGCCCATAGAGGTATTACAAAGTTTAACAATATAAATTTTCTGTCTAGGGCATATACACTTAGACTTCATACATATGCTCCAAAATAGCAACAAACATATACTTAGGTTTAAGAACGCAAATTTGAATAATCCTTTAGTATAAAAGAAAATTTATAAATGAAAGACTAAATTTGTTCATAAGATTCTAACCTCGGATTATGGTTAGTTGGAAGCTTGAAATGGCTTCAAACAGGTTCCTTTACTTCGGTATGACTGAAATTCTTACTCAAATGGAGGTGATGGTGGCAGATTTTTATGGCTGCCTTAAAGAAGTTCTCTAAGTATTTTGCTTCAGCAAAGAAATAAGAAGAAGAGTGTGGGAACCGTGGAAGAGAAAGGAAGAAAAGATGAAGTCTTTGAAGAGAAGTGATAGAAACAATTATAGAGGAGACATGTTGAAGCATGTCACGGAGGAAATAAAGAAAATGAGGGTCAAGAGTAGTTGGAAAAGATATCCTTATGTCTCATCTAAAGACTTTAACACACATAATGCCAATATGACATTTTTGAGATTTATTAGAAGTTCTAAGGCTTTTTAGTAATCATACTAAATAAATATAGGAGAATTTTAGAAAACTTAAAAATAGATAAAAAATAAATATTATAAAATAAATTTAAATGAAGCAATTTTTTTTTATACATTAAAAATTAATTTAATTACCTCAATACCCGTTAGGAGAATAACGGGTGTCACATAGACAAACTATCATACATATACACACACACATGTATATATATGACAGCATTTAGTGCCCACATAAATAATAAACCATTTTATTGCCATATGACTAATTAATTGTACTAATTTTATTGGTTGTTTAGATACATAATTATAGTAATTTACTACATATTATTGTACAATGGAGGAATTTTTTTGTCAGTGGTGACAGTACGTAAAAAGTACTAATAGATTTTAATTACATGTTTTGATTATTGAGGGGGGGCACGATGATGATTTTAAATTTTAGTGGCAGCCCAACTATAGTTTTTCTTGTAAAATAAAGATGCAACTAAAATTTTTAAAAAATTTTAAGGTAAAAAATTAAAACTTCAAATGTGGCCCCACTCAACAGTAAGTGGCTCTGCCACAATTATTGTAATGATTAATTTGAACCCTCCTAGTTTTACTAAAATATGCTAAAACATGTTTATTTTCATGATGTGTGTATCTAATTGACATAGTATAATTTTAATATCTTTCAATGAAGACATTTGGATAATTTGGGATATACAATTTGAAATATAATTTGTAGTTGAAACTAAATTTGCTACAGTATTTTTATCACAAAATTTGAAAGAAAGCTTAATTCAAACTATGATTTCTAGCTCAAACCTTATTATCAAAATGGTAATTAATTTATGAGACTTTAAAACCTGAGCTACGGATTTGGCTTTTTGATTGGCAATCTATTGTAGCACCTCACAGTCCATCACCCAGCTTTTACCCCAAAGTGTTCCTTTTGCTCCCAAGGGAGAATAAGTTGTGATAATTATACCCTTTTCCTTGCAAAGTTCTCTCAGCTTCTTTTGATGCCAGAGTGGGTTCATTTCGACCTTCCAAATCACAAAATAATGAAAAACAAGTTGTACCAAAAACAATAGAAATTCACACGAAAGAAGGAATATTAACTACAAAATATAGTTCCAACCAACTTTTATTTCAAATTTTGAGAGAGAAAACACCATGGGAAAAGTTGGTTGGTAATTTATTTTGTAGATCCAATTGAGTTCCAAACCGCCATATTCACTACAACAATTAAATGATTTAGCGATGAAACTTTTAGAGACGACATTTTATCGTTACTAAAGTTAATATATAGCAACAACAATATCGTCACTAATTGTCGCAAATTTGTGCCACCATTTCTTATACGCAGCGATGACTTTTGTCGTCGCTGAATATTTTAGCAAAAATTTACCCTCCAAAATTCCCAAACACCCACCATAAATTCGTGGGCTTATCCCTTAGCATATTCAAAGACGACAAAAGTCGTCGCTAAATACTTATTGTCGTCGCTAATTGTTGCAAATCTATGCAACCATTTTCTCATATTCAGCCACGACTTATATCGTCGCTAAATATTTTAGCAAAAATTTACCCACCAAAATTCTCAAACACCCGCCATAAATTCATGGGCGCATCTTCTAGCAGCCAAATATTTGTCATATCAGGAATGGTGCCGTTTTATTTTTAGATTCAGCAACAACATATGCCGTCGATGAAAAAGTCAATAATAATTCTTCGATCCCACTTTCCCCTTTCCCCTCCATGTTGTTCAACACAAAAATCACAAAGCCCTCTCTCTCTTGAACTCTCTCTCACTCCTTACCCCCTTTCTCTCTCTCAAAATTTTTTTGGAAATTCGTTGGCCGAATTGTCGCCGTCATCGTCTACTGTCTGCCAGATTGTCACCATTGCTGTCTACCATCGCCGTCTACCGTCTGCCAGATTGTCACCTTTAGGTCTTGCTCTCTCCCTCTAGCTAATTTTTCCCTTGGTGTTTTCGTGGATAATATTGAAGTGGGGTGTTCTGTTGTTGTTGTGTTTTTTTTTTTTTTTTTGACATTCTATATTTCATGTTGAGGATAATGGATTTTGACTTTTTTAAATCTTTATTTTGTTAAACTATCGTATTTTGATAAGTAAATCAATAAGTGTAACATGTGAGAGATTTACACTATTTAGGTTCTAACCACACTTGCCAAACACCCTATAATTTATGTCTGCATGTAATATTTGATCGAAACATAGTATTAGATTAAAAGGCCACTTTGGATTAAAAGGTCACTTTGGATTGTTATATTAGATTAAAAGGCCACACTTACCAAACAAACTATTAATAAAACATATTTAAAGAAATACCTTAAGAAATATATCAAAGAAAAAAATTTAATGGGGGCAAAAAAAATATAGTACTAATTAGGGCATGCATGTGAGAAAATAAACTATAGGGGGCACATTAAAAATTGTTTCAGCATAGAAATTAAAAAACAAAAGAAGTTTTAATGACGGTCACATTTTAAAAAATAATGTCTTAAAGGATTATTAAGAAATATAAAATTTTAGGGGCAAGAAGAGTAAAAAATAAACGTTAGCAAATACTAAGAAAGAGTTCACTTCTTTAGGTTCTATATATATGAGAAATAGTATTTGAATGCAAAATTAAAAAGTAGATATATACCAAAATACATGTTCTAGTCAAAACGTGTATTTACATAAAACTTTATATTAAATAGAAAACAAATTAGAGTGTACATATGAAAAAGGAAAATGTTATTTAAATAAGGACACATTTAAATAAAATATTGGAGTAGAGAAGTTACAAAAAGAAATTTAATTTATAAAGGACACAATTGAAAGAATAATGTTTTAGAGTATATTTGGTAAAAAGAAAGTTAAGTGGTAGGAAAAGTAAAAAATAGGAGTTTGCAAAAGAAAAACATAATAAAAACCACAAAAAAAAAAAAATTGACAATTTTTGAATAGTGCCACGAGAAATGTCTCATTTATAATATAGTTATTAAAGATTATATTGGTGGCCCGTTTAGAAACAAAATTCATATCAAAAGTTTGAACTAAAATTGATTTGAATCTTAATTTTTAGGTTAATTTAAACTAAATTGTCAAAAGGCCTATTAATCAATCTATATTCATATAATGTGTCAATGCTCTTATTTGGGATAGCTTTCAAAAAGTTGCTTTTGTATTCATGAGTTTAGTTAAAGGATTTTTGAAAGCTGTTCTCAGCTTTATGAGTGTTAGAGCCCATTTGAAATTACTTAATTTAAGTTGTTTGTGACTTATTTTATCCAAAAGCTACTTATGAGTCTGTTGGAAAAGTGCTTATAACTTTTATAAACACTTATTGGAGAAGACAAACTAAGGGTACTTATGAAAGGCTTTTTTTATTTACACTGTTAAACTTATATATAAGAATAATAAATTAAAAATTTCATCTATATCCTTGAATTTTATATCAATAAGGGTTTTAGACTTATTAACTAAATATGTATAAAAACTCTTGTGAAATCAAAAGGTACTTTTTCATGCACTACTCAAATACTAATTAAAAGGCCTTAGTTTGTGTTTCTCTTTTTCTACTGCTTAAAAGTAAAAGCATAGCTATTTTGAACGGATCCTTAAAATTGCTTCTAAAAGTGTTTAAATGATTAGACAACATACAATTTTAAACTTGCAATACAGTGCTTGCTAAGCAGTGGAGCCCATAAAACTTTTTTTTTGAAAATTGTACGTCGGCTTTTTTTTTATACTTGGCCTTATTATTTCATATTCGTAATATAATATGTATTTTGAATTTATTAAACACAAAATTATCTATATTGATATCATTGTTAAAATACGTTATTTTTTTCCTTAAAAAACTTTACTTTTCGAAACTGGGATTATAAATATGCTGCTACTAGAACTGCAGATCAAAACTTTGAGAACGTGTAATATTTGTTCTGCACTAGCTTAGTTAATAGCTTGTGTTGACAAAATGTTTCCTTTTTTTTTTTTTCCTCCGAATGTACCTTTCTTTTTCCCCTTTATTTTCCATTTTTTTTTTTTTGGTAGATCCCTTTATTTCCAGTTTTACATATGGTATCCAACTTTCTTTTTACTCATGTTTTTCTTTTCCTTTGTTTTTTAATTGCAATTTATGTTTCTTGCAAGCTTCTGTCCCCATAAATGAATCCTATTTGAAAATCATTAAGAAAATAATTAGCATACAAATGTTGTGAATTAGCCATGATTAATTCAGAGCAATCGAGAAAGAATTTTGTTATGATTAAGAGTGATTAACAAATAATTCAAAATTCTATTGTTAAGAGAAAGGCACCTATATCAATAGTGCTTTACTGCAAGCCATCATAGTTTTCACAAATTTTAAGAAAGACAACATAATGTCCTGATTAATCGAGCCTTATTGTCTTTTGCTTAACCGATAGCGATTATATTTACCTTCTTATCAGAGGACCAACAAAAATGTTATTAATAGCAATAATGTCTAAAGTTCTTCTTATTTTGCTTTTTAAAATTTAAAATCACTATTTTACTCTTTGAACTTTTAATGAACCTTCACATGCATATTAAACGGCAGCTAAAAACATTCATCCTATAGAGAGAAGGACATAAGAGACGAGAGGGGTGATAGTTGTTATTGTTGGTTTTTTTTTTTTTTTTGAGTGTCCATATATCTCCATATATATAGGAAGTCAACAATAATCCACTCTTCTTTACATTTACTAAGGAATCACGATTACAGACCTTTCTCAGAAATTCATCAACTGGAAACGGCGTGGCCATAGGTTCTATCAAATTTTTGTCAAGGTTTGTATCTATTTCTGTTCTCATGTTTGAAAGCAAGCCTTTAACTGTAATTATTATTCATCGAGAAAAAAGCCTCTGGTGATGTTTATTATACTTTTCTTTTCTTTTTTTTTGCTTTTTTGCTGAGATTCTAGTTTCTAATAATTTCCCTTCTTTTTTTTTTGGTGAGTATGAAGTTAGAAAGCGGTTGAACCAAGAAAACAGAATATAAATTTACCCAAAAAAAAAAAAGAAAAAGAAAAAACATAAACAGAAGATAACAACATAAGAAGAAAAAAATAAATTGGAGGGATGGAAAAGAAAGAGAAGAATGCGTACTCAAAAACACTTTGCTGAACAAGTTTCTAAAATTAATATTAAACTTATGCAGCGATTCATCAATTTCATACATATGTGTTGCCTCTTAGTCATCCCTTCTTTCTTATTTGGATTTTTTTTTCTCCTTTTAAGACTTCTTCCTTACAAGGTTTTAATGAGACTTCTTCCTACGAGTACTGAAATTTGGTAATGGTCCATGATGAGGGTTATAGTAAGGTTTAAGTTCTCCTTCCGCTCTACGATAGTAAGCACCGAAACCTACCATTTATTCGAGTGAATGGCGTAGCTTCCCATCCTCATTCCGAAACAAAGAGAGTTAAGCCGCTTGTGACCTATCTTGTCCAACCCTATTTTAAGAGGAAATTAGCACAAATCTCCTTCTTGTTTAGCCAAATCACTATGGTTTTGTTTAGTTTTATTTTTTTTAAGAAGAGTAGTTTTGTTAGAATACTTGGATGATTAAATCCTGACATCATGGTTTTACTTCGGAAATAAAAAAATAAAAAAAAAGTCCTTCAGATAATGTTTAACATGATAAATAAGAAAGTTAAAAGAAATAAATTAGAAAAAAAGACCAATTGAGTAGGGCCATCCGACAAAAACTAACAGAAATATGCAGGTAGTCTTTTTACCAGTAGGGCCACGTTATTGGATTTGTGCCTCTATATGCCTCCTTTGTATTATTAGTAACAAAAGTTTCAAACATGCATCCACTTTTTCATTTTTTCTAATTTTCTTTTTCTGATTTTGCTTTGCTTTTTTCGCCTATAAATCTTATCATGTTTAAATGTTCTTAATTGAAATATTCCTCCAATTTGTTCCTATTATTAATTTTTTAAAAGATTTTTGCCTTCTTTTCATGGTATTTTTTATATCCATAATGATCCATGTCTTTTTTTAAATGATGTATGAAAATATTTTTTGTCAAATGTGTCCTTTCTTGAGTATTTTTTGACAACTCTCAATTATTAATTTTTTATGAGTATCTTTTCTTTAATCTACATTATTGAAGTTTTTTTTTTTTCAAATTTCAAATGTGTCCCTACTTAATTTTTCTTTCCTGTTTAAAGCAACAAAATTTTTTTAAAAAATATATTTATTAAATATTTTTATCTATTTTTTCCATTAAAATTTTTATTACTTAAATATGTTCTGCTTGACCACATATATATAATATTAAACTAAAAATAGATTTTGATTGAAATGTACATTTTATTTTATTTAAAATATTTTTTAAACAAATTGTAAGGGTACAATAAATAAAAAAACTAAACTCTTTAAGTATAAAAAAAAAATCAAAAAGACTGAGTGCGTAACACATATTTCCATTTAATTAATGGAATTAATTGTTAATATTTTGCGAGTTTTTGATTTTTTGACATTATTTATGCTCTACGAAGCGAAATCCTTGCTGTCAATGGAAAAAAAAATTAATGGAGATGACAGATGGCGAGGTGGGTCCTACATCAACTATTTGAGCATGGTCTGCATTAAACACGACGCACAACGCATCCTCTTCTTTATCAGAATTTTGTTTTTTTGTTTTTGTTTTTGTTTTTTCTTGTCCGGGATCTTCATCGGGTCGTTGGTATTTGGCTAGGTCTCAGCCATTCATATGTGAATAAAAAAGTGAACGTATGGTCACAACAGTAGGACATAGTCGTAATCAACTTAACTAGTTTTTTTTCTTCTTTTTTTTTTATTTTGCCTGCTAAACAATTAAACTAGGTTATTGATACATGATCGTCTTGAACCAATTATTTTGTACACTTGTAATTTGTCACGCCCCTTCTACTAAGATTATTTAGCCGCTGCACTTTATTATGGCGGGATAGCTTCTTAAAAATACGTTCTAATTGTTATACGCCCCTTCTAATTGTTTTTTTCCTTGGAATATTATTTTTCCCTCTAATCGCATTCCGCTTTGTTTAAAGATGGAGAGAGTTGGATGAAAGGTACTGCTACATCATGCTCGTTGGTTTCCTTGCTTGTTTCAACTATAGCTTTTATTGCAGCTTTCCAGCTTGCTACTAATGGTAAAGAAAGATGTAGGTTTTCATCTCATGTTCTCAGCGTAATCGAATCATTGACGTTAGTTTCCTCTTCAATCTCAACCCTAGTGTTCTTGTCAATTCTCACATCAAGCTATGGAGAAATGGATTTCCTTTGTCTGCTGCCCTTGAAATTGAGTATTGCGCTTGTGACACTTTTAGTCTCTACGTCAACGATGATGGTAGCATTCATGGGAAGATTATTCTTTCCTCTTCCTCATGGATTAATGTGGGTTCCTACGACAACTTTTATTGGTACATTTATTCCGGTTTCTTTATACATATTTATGCAACAGTTGCAGCTTTTATGGAAATTGTGGGATTCTGCATTTCTCTATAGGCTTTTGTCAGGGAAAGGTAAAAAGCATGTACTTCGTACGTGACCATGTGTCAGCTGGTGCGCGGAATCACATGAGCCAGTGTTGAGGGCTCTTTTTAATCATTTCGTGTGTTATTGTTTTTTTTTTGGCTAAAGCTTATGTACCGTAGTTTAGATCATAGTGCTGATTAGTGAACAATGTTTTTGAAACTGTTTACTTATTCCCCATTTTCCGCACATATCATTCTTTGAATTCATGTTTTCTATGGGCTATGCTCCTTTCCGTCCTGTAAGATCTGGGAGACTGCTAAACTTATAACTGTGGTAACAAACACACTCAAACAAAATGCATGTTGACCCTAAAGAGTGCGAAAAATTAGCAGATAAAGAATTGCTACTAACCCAAGTCTGGCGACCCTCCACCCCCTTCCTCGCCACCCTATTCTCTCCATCTTCCCTCTATCCTGTTTCTTCTGTTTTTGTACTTGTATCAATATTTGAGCTCCTCTGTTGTGTTATGCTTTCGTCATGGAAGCAGATGTTGTTACTGCTAGTTAGTTCCCCCGTAGTTTGGCTTCCCGGGCCATCAGGCTCACTCTGTTCATGTTTGAGGCTAGGTAATTGCAATGTCCTAAATTTAATTAACTAAAATTAGTGTACAATGTTAACTAGTGTGTCTAATTAAAATTTAATAATTGATCTTACTCATTTTTAAAATTTTCATTTTCTTAATTCATTTATTTGATATAATTTATTTTCAGAAATTATTAATTATTTTGAAATAAAATTTCTAGTCATTATTTCAGTACCTTACTAACTTTAATTAAATAGCATATTTTCCCTATGTCTTAATTAATTATTTCTAAAAGCCCAGCTTTTGTCAAAAATTCTAAGGCAACCCTCTTCCTCCACTCAGACATTTTCACATGATGAGTTAGGCCTTCAAACTTCCTCTCCGAAGACCATCAATAGCTCATAGTTTTGAGCCATGCCACCATTAGAAATCTCTGATTAAAAGCCAAACCTCACTAGAAATTCAGCTCTCTCTCTCTATCTTTTGCTCCCTCCCTCCCTCCCTCTTTTAGTTTCAAAAACTCATAGCTTTCAGATTCAAAACCTCATAGCTAAAACCCAATTCTTCAAACAAAACTAATGAGGTATAGTATAAGTTCTAGTGTTAATAATTAAGTTTATTATTACGGTTAGTTGTTGTTTCCATGGAACAATTTAGTGGAGCTGGTTAAGGTGCAAAGATATTAAGTTGCTAGGAATAAAGGTTGGATTTTATACCCTTCCTTCTTAGGCATGATATTTAAGTGTTTTAGCTTTAAATTATATTTTTACATGCTTTTAAGAATTTGAATATGCTTTTAAAGTTATTTTCAAATGTTTTTAAAATAAGCTTCCAAAGAGAAATGAATTTGAGAAAATATCAATGTCTTGGCATATGCATACCGAGTGAGATTCCTCGATTAGTAGTGGTTTTAAATGTATGGTGCCATTGTACAGAGGACGGCCTAGGGGCAGGTCCCAAAACCTTGATCTAGCCACTTCGATGGTGTTGATTCTAGGTTTTGCAATAAGTAAGTTATTATTTATGATTTTGTGAAAATTATATGAAACATTCTGTAAGATCTACTTTATTAAATGAATTATTTTGTTTATTTATCACATTTAATTTATTCGTACTGCTTCTGCTTTACTACTAAATACAGTTTTGAACTTGAAATCCTACTGAACCTTTCAGTCACAATTTTCTACTCGTGTTTTATTTTATTTCCCCTTATGCAGCTAGGTTGATTGTTGTTGGATTACTTATGGAGTTCGTCAGTTGATTTGGTTATTTGTGTTTTTTATCAAGGCATATAATAATGAGATTATTATCATCAACTATGATTTTTTTTTTGTTGGACTATGGTTTAAATGCTATTTTCTTTCGATTTAAGTTATGTATGCACTATTATGAGGTCCAATGGGACCCAGATGGCATTTTGTAGATTTTTTAATTTTTCTAATTTATCGAGGTTATCTTAGCAATTCTTGTTTATTATATTATGTTTTTATTTCAAGTTATTTTTATTTAAATTTGTTAAGTTATTAGAAATAATTAACTTTTATTTAGATATTTTGAAAAAGTTGAGAAACTAAAGTTTTGAGTCATAAAAGTTTAACTTTAATTATAATTTATTATTTTAATTAAACCACCATGTCACTACCACGGTTTGAGGGCGTGAGAAGAGTTGGTATCATAGCCTTAGGTTTTGAAACCTTAGAAATTATGCATATATAAGTAGGACATTAGGAAACCACCACTAGTCTAGTTTTCTTTTTAGAACCGAGAGAATGGCATTCAAGTGTTGTCCTACTGGCTCCAACCCTATTCACAATGAGGGTGGTATGAATGCCATCTTCACTGCTTTTTGACAGATGGTAGCAAGAGTGTAAGGGGAAGATCCTACAATAGTATTTCAAGGAGTTTCGATGTGCAACAATACTGCTTTTATAGGAATGGATCCCAACAGCCTCTACCTTAGTAGTTTCCCTAGCCCTAGTTCCACTAGTTTACTCCCTAGTAGATGCCTTTGTTAGATAGAACTGTTGCCCCCAAAATTCCAGTAAAACATTGGTCATTTGTATTTCCTGACGACTTACCCAAATTGCCGTCGAATCTAGAGATAAAGTTTAGCATAGAGTTACTTCATGCAACTGTTCCAATTTCCATTGCACCATATCGCATGGCACCAGCGGAGATGAAAAAGTTAAAGAAATAGCTTGAGGAACTTGTTGATAAAGGGTACATTAGGAACAACGTGTTACCATAGGACGCACCAGTCTTGTTCGTCAAGAAGCATGATGGGTCTCTTAGGTTACGTATTGACTATCAGCAACTAAATTAGGTTACAGTAAAAAATAAGTATCTGCTACCAAAGTTTTTCTAAAAGTTTTAACTCTAATCTTCATCACTCCTTCAAAGTTTCTCTTGTTGAGGTACAATTTCTAGATCTTGATGAAAAATATTAGCTTATTTAGATGTTTTCCAATTAGAAAAGGTCTTCAGATTGGAAGATCTTGATTGATTACATAAATAAAAAGGTGGTTGGCAAGAAGAGTAAGGTCTTTTTTAAGGCAGGACATTTAACCTTGATTCAATCAGTTGCTCAAGATATCCCATCCCATTCCTTAATGGTCAAACTAGTCCCTAAAAATGTTGTCAAAGCTCTTGATTGATTTCTTAGCCACTTTTGGCAGGTTTTAGAAATGATTACCAAGGAATCTACTAGAAATCTCAGAATGACATATATAGCCCTTATTCTTTGGGTGGCCTTGGACTTAAACGATCTACAGGTCTCAATAGAATTGCTTTCCTCAAATTGGACTGGAGGATTCTAATTGACAAGGATGCTTTTTGAGCCCATGTTTTGGATGCTAAATATAGTAGAGGTTCCTTCATTTCCCTTTACATGGAAGAAAGCTTAGACTCCTTGCTCTGAAAAACTCTTGTCTCCATTTAACCTATTCTTCTTAAAAGGATCTATGGTCAGATTGGTGATGGTCAGAGAATCAATATTTAGTTGGTGCCTTAGGTCACCAGCTTGCCCAACTTCAAGCCTCTTCCAACTGCTTTCATCTTTTCCCTATACATTAACTCTATCGAGGATCTCTTCCTATTTTTGGATTTGTTTGAATACCAACTTAGTTTGGGATTTATTCAACCATGTCTCAACAAGAGTTGTTCTTAACATTCCCCTCTCATCCTTACCCTCTTCAGACTATAATTGGATTGGGGAGAAGTGCAAGCTTGGGTGCTTAACCTCCAAGTATGCTTACCTTCTTGCTTAGGGAATCCATGCTCTTCTCTCCCTTGGATTGATATTGCTTGGAAGAAGCTTTGGTGTGCAAAAATTCTCCAGCATCACTAAATCTTTTGGTGGCAAGTTTGTTGGGACATCCTCCTTGCTCATGTATAGCTTAACTGATTCATTAGTTGCAAAATCAGTTGTCCCTTTTATGGCATGGAAGTTGAAACT
This sequence comes from Artocarpus heterophyllus, assembly GCA_025403435.1. Taxonomy (NCBI): domain Eukaryota; kingdom Viridiplantae; phylum Streptophyta; class Magnoliopsida; order Rosales; family Moraceae; genus Artocarpus; species Artocarpus heterophyllus. Next base: position 29,292,257 of record CM046341.1, read on the forward strand.
GTCTTCCATCTCTTTCTCACTTATCCTACCACTAAAGTAGTTTGGCTTGTTTCTTCATGGGGGCGAAACCCGATCTTCTGCAAGTCCACACTGTGGTAGAGTTCTTTAAATTTTATCTTGACTCTCCCTTTTGGTGTATCTCTTACTTTCTTCCTCCATTGTCCTAGACAAAAATTGGCATGCTAGAAACCAAGTTCAATTAAACTTCTAGTTGCTCAGTAAAATCTCCTCCAAGGCCTTCTCAAAGTAGAAGACAATTCTTTTGGCCCTATTTGCTAGCCTACCTTCTTCCTTCTCCTAGCTGCCATCATTGTGTGACTAGACCAAATTAAATATCGATGCTGCTATCTAGAAAAACAATGCCATTGTTTTTGTTGTAGTCTGCGACTTTGTAGGTGTCATTTCTTGGGTTTTTTAGGATATTATCCTTGTGTCTAAACCATGTTTTATTGAAAGCCTAGCTCACAAACCAATGATTAAGCATTGATTGCATAAGAATATCAGCCATGCTATCATTGAGTTTGATTCCCAGGATGCTGTTAAGCACTTTCTAGACCTTTCCTCACTGTGATTGGAAGACCAGTGAAGTGCTCCATGATGCTCGTAAGGCTTCCAAGCTCTTGCCTATGCTTTAATGTGTCTAGACTTCTCGCATTACAAACATACTAGTCAAAAACATTGGAAAATGGTCCCTATCCACTATTTTTTTTTTTAGATCTTAGCTTTATTCCTAATGATGTTATTTCAGATGTATAAGCTAAATGGAAGTAGTCTTTGTTTTGGCCTCTTTCTTTGTACTGTTCCTTTTTGGCTTTCAATGAAATCTATCTAAATATTCCCCCCCCCCCCCCCCAAAAAAAAAAAAAAAAACCCTCTCAAAGATATAAAGAAAAACTAAAGAATGATTCTAGCAAAAAAATTTAATAGAATTTTGGGAACAATCATTCCCAATTCCCCAAAAATTCCCATAAATATGGATTACCTCTACTCCTAGTAGTTTCAGACCAGCTTGCTAGTATTAACGTTCTAACTTTTACTCTTTGTCTTTCTTGGCTTGACTAAGTTAAAATTGTTCTTTGCATATGGTTTTAGCTTGATCCACCCATTATTGTGAGACAAAATGATTGACTTTATCAAAAGTTTTTTATTTTTGATTAGCTCCCTGAACAAAAGGTAAAGTAACCACCAAATTATTAGGGTTTAAAGACTTGGAGAAAATATAAAATGTACCTTTGATGAAGATGAGTCCAAGGCATCATTATTTTAATTATCTAGACGAATCATTTTATTTGTTTTTACAAGGTCACTCTTGAGGCTTGCTCTTAGAGCAATTGATTATAGAGTGTCCAATCGACGAGCATTGTGTACAAAAATCTAGGATGGTTTTGTGTTCATCAAGGGAGGAAAAGATAGAGTATCCTATTCTTCCAGCAAAAAAAGTTTCTAATAGGGGTTTTGATGGTTTTCACATTAACCAATATTCTAGAAGAGGCTTAAGTAATGATTTGATCAAGCTTTATGGGCGTGTCAATGTTAGTTGTTATCTCAAAGATTTATGGATGCCAATACTCCCAAGCCAAATAATAAAGATGAACCCATAATTTAGTATGCAGGTTTTTACATAAACATATTGAAATTCACGTCCATGTTATAGGTGTAAAATTCCATGCGTAAGCAAACAACACTTGTTAGGGGTATGCTGGGTGCCATTCCCCGAGGAACTTACCTCGGTTGTCCGACCGCCATGCATGGTAGATGTCACTCCTGGAGCTTACGCTACTCCCCTTTGGTTGGTACTTCCTTCTGAGGTGATCCCCCAAGCCTCCTTTGGTTGCCACGTAGGATATCGCCTCCTTGAGAAGAGCACATGCTCAACACGGACAAATACAACATGAAACCTACTAGCAACTTGTCTTCAAGGCTAACACATGGCCTCATTATAGCATTTAGATGAAGGGTTGACTACTTTTTAGGATTGTGACACTTGTCAACCTCCTAATTCCACTTGATGAGACACACGGGTCATATGTTAAAACTGCCTTACACCTGGCCTAAGTGACAGTCTATAAATCGAAAGCATTTATTCCACCTAAGAAGTATGTGAACTTTCTATCACCTAACCCTTCTCCTGATCTCGGCTAGACTGGTACCTGACTTAAGTGTCAACGATTCCTTGGCCAACACCACATAGGTCTCCCCCTTGACCTCTAAAGCATACTCTATTCTTATTACAGGTACTCCTTAGGAAGTTGAGATGAGCGGGGTAGGTAGTTTGACCACCATGCGTAGCTGCACTGGAGTTGATCAGCGACAGAGCATCAACAGTTTGGTGCTAAACAGAGGGCCCATGCCTTTCCAGCATTCCCATTGATAGCATCCTCACTTGACATGGCCACGAGAAGAAACACTCAAGACAAGGCTCCCCGACAAGAGAGGTTGGGGAACACCTGAAACCAAAACCATGCCTGACCTCGTGGTAAGCCTCGAGCAGCCTAATCTTTATGCGGCGGGTAGGGTAGTGCAAGTAAAGCAGCCCTAGCTGCTGAGATGGCACAATAATAAGCACAACAACCGCCCCTTGCTCTCTTCTGTCGGCTTGAGAAGACGAGGAAGGTGGTCAAGTAGGGCTGAATGACGATTCCCACGATGAAGGAGACTCTAAGCAAGCTAGAACCTAAGCCCTAAAGAGTGTCTCTCGAAGCAACAACTTAGTCCAAGATGATCAACTCAAGCCCCGAGATGGTTGCAATAATTCCCTGCAAGATTCGTGGGCCTTAGTCTTTGACATGCTCTAGAGTTGGGGGGCTTACCTTGCTCGAGACTAATCAGAAGCCCAAGGCAACAGGGTAGAGAGTAGAGCCCCATATAAAGTGGAACTGCTTGAAGACACTAACAGTAGGCAATTGCTAAACCTATAGTGGTAAATTAACCAAATCAGAAGCAGCTGCTATGGAGTCGACGGTGGTCATATGCTTGACCCACCCTTTACTGATGCAATCATGAGGGCCCTATGCTAAACAAATTCAAGGTGTCACAAATCAAGACTTATGATGGATCAACAGATATAAGCGAGCACCTCAAACTCTAGAGGGCCCACATGATCCTGCAAAACGCCAATGACAGGCCAATGTGCAAGGCATACTCATTGACTTTGACCAGCTTTGCTCGGCAATGGTTTAGGCTTATAGAGCTAGGCACTATAAGCTTCTTTCGGTAGCTATTTGATGCATTCTCAATTGGTTTTGCACCATCTAGGACAAGGAGGAAGGAGATTACTTACCTTAATGATATAAAGCAAAAAGATGGGGGTGTGTAGGACTATATCAACTGCTTCACACAAGTAGGCTTAGAGGTGAGCCATATTGAAGACAAGACCCCTCAAACATGTCTTCTAGGATGGATTATGAGACAAAGACCTGTTTTGGTCTCTTGTCTTGGAGCAGCCAAACACCTTCTCCTAGATGCTCGCGTATGCCCAGAGGCACACAGACGCTATGGACTACATAAAGAGTCCTTGGGACTGAGAAGGGAGTAGCAAAAAGGGGAAGAATAAAAAGGATCCACCCGACCAAGGTGAGATTGACTAGAGCAAAAGGCCAAAAACAGACAAATCAAAGGTTCCAACCAAGAAATTCTAAAGTTACACACCCCTGGTTGCCACTATTGATGAAGTGTTGAACCAGTTAAGCAATCGCAATCTGCTGGTGGACCCGCCTCTGCTGAAAGGGAACCGTGCAAAGTGAGATCAAAATAAGTATTGAAACTTCCACAAGAACATCAGGCATAACACATGGGTTTATATTCAACTAAAACACCAAATCAAGAGACAGATACCTCAAGGAGTTCATTGAACAAGTTTTCATCCCCAGCAATAACATAAGAAGAAACGACCAACCGACCAGGGAACGCTAGCCAAGAACACAAAATACTAAAAGTATGAATGCTCTTGACCTGCCGAACATTATGCAAATGATCTTCGACGAGCTAGTTATTGGGCATACCTCTAGTGGTCGGCAGGCCTATGCCCAGGAAGCCTGCTTGGTTCAAAAAAGGGACCAAATGAACATATCCAAGCATATCAATAAGATATACATGCAGGAAGATATTACAATCACCTTTACTAAGGAGGGGGCAGATAGGTTTATCCACCTGCACAATGATGCCCTAGTGTGCAAGCTATAGATCACAAACAATATTGTTCAATGGGTGTTGATTGAAAATTAAAGATCAACAACATTGTGCTTGTCCCGGTCTGAAACCCTCGTACGGCTTCTCGAGAGAGTGTGTCCGAGTAGTAGACATGATCTATTTGTTGGTCACTTTCGACAAAGATTGTGCTCGGGTCACATAGCTTTTCAAATTCTTGGTGGTCGACAAGCCGTCCCATCACAATATCATCATTGGAAGGCTGACCCTAAATGCCCTGAAAGCCATGGTCTCTACTTACCACTTGGCCATGAAGTTCTCCACCGAGAATGGAGTTGGAGTAATAAGGTCAAGACAAAAGGACTCTAGGGATTATTATGTAAAGGTCGTGAAAGAGGCAGCAGCCTAGTAGTTGAACGTCTTGGTTATTTATAAAGTGGATAAGATCGAATTCCTGGCCGACAAGGGAGCAACAATGTTGTCCTACTTGGATCCATGGCTTCCCGAAGAAGAAGTACGGGCCACACCCATAGAAGAGCCTACCCCATACCATTTAAACCTTGAACATCCTAACTGAACGGTCATGCTTAGTTCTCATCTAAAACTTGAGATCTAGGCAAATCTAGAGAAGTTCCTCATGGAATATCAGGATGTGTTTGCTTGATCCCACAAAGATCTAAAAAGGGATTGACCCGAGCATAATCAACCACCAGTTAAACGTCAATTTCGAGCACGAGCTGGTCATCTAGAAGAAAAGAGCCTTTAATCTAGAGAGGTATGCTACTATTAATGAACTGGTTCAGAAGCTGCTGAAGGTTCGGTGTGACGCCCCCCTTGTGAACGTCACAGATGTCATTACATTCATTCATTAAAACTTTTATTTTAGATAAACTTAAATCATGAATTTGAAAACATAACCCAGAATCCATGCATACATTTTTTATATATATGTGTAAATAAATTACTTGATCATAAACATCCTTTAAATAGTTTATCAAAACCAATGTAAGTTGACTAAACCTTTGAAACATCTTTGAAGATCTACATTCATAGTTTGGCAAGCCAAACTTCGGACTTCGACAAGCCGATCCTGTTCGGCAGTCCGAACTCCAATAGCCAGCAAGCTACCCGTGGCTCTACAAAATGGGGTTTTAAAGAATCCCTAAGTTTGGCTGGTCGACCAACAATGTTTGGCAAGCCAAACTTCTGTTTAAAAGCAATAAAAATTCCAATTTAAATCAACTCTCAATATTACAACTGCGGAAGACAATAAATGAAACTATAAAGTTAAAGTGTCATAGTTTAAATTTTTTAAAATTCATCAAATAACATACTCAAAATTATGAAACATAGTTCATATCATTAAAATTTCCTTCTTTGGCATTCTTATGGTTGCAATTCATCTTGTTTAGCTCACACGCCTTTCCTTGCCCTTCTCGTATTCCATTATTTTCTTACCCTTATCTGCAACATGATATAAAATTGAATAAGCTAATGCTTAGTAAGTACATATATCTCACAACTTAAAACATTTTATGAATATCATCAATTCACATATCTCATGACACAAAATCTACCAGCAATAGTTAGGCAGTATATAATTCTATACTCAAGTCATTTATTACATTTTGATTCCATAGAAAAATCTACAAAAATTAACACATATAATAGACATATAGACCTCTATCATATCCAAAAATTGGCTTCAATAAAAATCAGAGTAGGTCAAAATACACATTTGAAATCAATAGTAAAACTAACTTTAGGTTTGATAGGCAATGAGTATTCTTTGGAAAACATTTTCAAACAATTAAAATAATATTACTTAGTCTCCAAAATTTTTATGACAACCTCTTATCATCTAAATACAGTACCACAAAAATTTCCATCAATAAATAAAATCATTTAGTGATACAACAACTACATAAAGTAACAGTCCATCAATTCATTAATAAAATAGTCCCCTGGGGTAGTCTTAATGAAAATTATATAACACATAAAATATTCATCAAATCATCACCAAAATTTCCAGTCCATAACTTAACATATAAATGAACATATTTGCCAAATTTTGTAAAAATCAAAGCACTTTTGCCTCTTGAACAAAAACCACATTTTTGTGCAACATAACCAATCAGCAACAATTCATTATGAGGTGCAGAGCATTAACATTTAATATCTCAGCCTACACAACACCAAATGGCACGAAATTTGGAGCAACATCACATAGCATATACATGAAAATCATATTAAAAATTCAGAGCAAAATAATATTTGTAGACAAATTTATGGGGGTTGGAACATAGAGAAAATACAACATTACCCATCAGCATTAATTTGCAGTGAGTGGCAGAGAGAAGAAAATTCATATCTCAGCGTAGAAAAATCCAATTGAGGTGAAATTTTGAGGGTTAGCACATAACACATACATGAATAATATTAAAAATTCAGAGAAAAATGAATTTTGTAGAGAAAGGTATAGCAGTTGGATTACAGGGTGCTCAAAATTTCAGAATTGCTAAGAAAAGTCTCTTACCTCAAAACAATTTCTTCTCACGCTTCCTTCGAATTTGCCCAAAGAAAACTCAATTTTTTTTTCTTTCAATTATTTGTAGGATAATTAAAGGAAAGAAGAGGAAGAAGACGTGAAGAAAAGAGGGAAGAGAACTGAGAGAATTTTTTGAGGAAGAGAGAAATATACATGAAACAAAATGGGAATGGTGTGAAAATTAAAAAGAATCAGTCTTTTCTATAAGTGACCAGAAAATTTTAAGGAAAAATGGATGCTTTCATGTGTGTAATAGAGAGAATTAAGGTGGAAGTCAAAACAATTTGTTTCACTTACCATATATCACAATTTCAAAAGAGGAAACCTCATCAAATAACCAATCAACCTAAAAGTCAACATTTAATTACCTAGAATAAGGAAAAACACTAATATTATGCCAATCAATCAAAATTTAATCATCCAATCATCAAAATCATCCTTGTCACAAATTTCAAAAATTTCTACTGATTGCTCGTCAACCGTCTTTGGCCTACCGATTGCTCAGTTCAGCTTGCCGAAGGTTTGAGGTCCGGCCTGCCGATGAAGCTCCATCGGCCTGCCGTTCAATGAGGGACAATTCGGCCTGCCAAACTTAAAGGTTTGGCCTACCGAAATACCTACACATTAAAGTTTAACAAAACATTAATTATTACATAAATTATCATAAAACATACAATGTAATTGACATGAATACTTTGAGCGCATCAATTCCATGTGACCGTCATCTGTCATAGCACTTAAAATAAAATGGTTAGTGACATTATATCGTATATCAATATGGAAATTACTTTACGTCGTTACTCATTGATTGCATGAGAATTTGGCGGGCATTAAATTCGGTTTATCCAAGAGGTCACCCACCTTTAGTGGCTAATGACTATGGTCTTGGTCAAAAAGGCTAACGGGAAGTGGAGAATCTGTATTGACTTTATAGACCTAAACAAAGCCTACCAGAAGGACTGCTTCCTTCTACCTCAAATTGACCAATTGGTGGATGCAACCATCGATCATGAATTGCTAAGCTTTATGGACGCCTACTTGGGGTACAATCAAATTAGAATAGCCAAGGAAGACCAAGTCAAAGCCACAGTCACAACTGATCAGGGGTTGTTCTACTATGTTATTATGCCTTTTGGGTTAAAAAACATTGACACCACCTATTAGTTTCTAGTGAACAAGATGTTTGCTTGACAAATCTAAAAGACCATAGAAGTATACATCGAGGATATGCTCATGAAGTCTATCCGAGCAACTAATTATATTGCTGATCTTTGGGATAGCTTCAACGTCCTCCAAGAATACACAATGAAGGTCAACCCAATTACGTGCATGTTTGGGATATAGTTAAGAAAGTTCCTCGAATTCATTGTCAACCATCGTGGCATTGAGCTCAACCCTGCCAAGGCCCAACCAATGGTGGACATGTACTTTTCTCGTACAATCAAGGAAGTCTAGAAACTCGCCAGAATGGTCACTGCTATGTCCAAATTTCTCTCCCGATCTACCGACAAGTGCCTACCTTTTTTCAAGCACTTAAGGGAGATTTGAGTGAAGCAGAGAGTGTATGGAAGCATTCTTGAGTCTTAAAAGCACTTGGTCATACCTCTGCTCTATCCAAACATGTAACGCCCCTTTTACAGACGTTACAGATATCATTACATTCTTACATTCATACTTATTTAACTCAAAACATATATACAAATACAAAACTTAAACGATACTTTTAATTGTAAAAGTAATTAAACATACTTAACTAGGATCCATTCATACATTTTTTTTAATAACTTAATATTGTTAAATCACATTGCTAAACTCATTCCATGTCATAATTTACTCAATTATACTTTAAATTAATCATGAGCTTATTTTAATAAAATAGATATACCATGTTATAAAATCAAGACTTATAAAAACATCACAACATATCTCATTAATCATCATATCATTTAAGTTTACTTGCTTCTACAGTTCGGCAGGCCAAACTTGGGACTTCGGCAGGCCGAACATGATCGGCAGGCCAGAGTTACCTCAACCGGCAGGCTGGCAGAGGCTTTGTAATTCAGACTTAAAAACTTATCAACGTTTGGCAGGTCAAAAACATGATCGGTAGGCCGAACTTTTAGACATCGGCAGGCCGACCGAGCCAAAAATCCTTGGGAAAACTTAATTTTTAAAACAAAACCAACCTTTTATAAAAATGTGGAAGATTATAACACTTAAAATAATAAAATAAAGTATAAAACATAGTTCAAGAATCCTTTAAATATTTATCATAAAAATGTGTTCAAAATATGAGACTTGATTAAAAACATAAAAACACATAAAACATTCTTCTTGGCGTTCTTCCGATTACAATTCATCGTGCTTTGTGCTCACACGCCATCCCATGTCCTCCTCCTAGCCCAAGATTTTCTTACCCTTATCTGCAACATGACATAAAACATGATTAAGCTAATGCTTAGTAAGTACATATAAGTCTCTCAATTTAAAACATTACATAAACATCATCATCATCATTGTCATGATATCATAAAAGTGCCTTAGGCACAAATTTCATAGAAACATATCTTTCATTGCATTGACCATTTAAAAAAAACGTATTCCATTTTATCTTAAGGGCCCAAGTGTTGCACCATGAACATCATTGTAGGCGCGCCGTCATGAGAGGAGAAGGGTAGCTAATCCCAAACCAAACATGACATCATAACATATCATTTCATAACATTGGTGTGCAACACTTATTAGGTGATACATATATATACATAATTTTCATGCTTTGAAACATGTCATCATCATACATGCATAACTTTAAATCATGATAATCTTTCATAAGAAATCCTTTAAGGAAAACAACCATAAAATCATCATGAATATCATTGTGAACATATCATCAAACCTTGTAAAACGTGTCATGTTGCAGGTGAGAATGTACTTACCTTTAAGCTAGCTTACTTAACCTTAATACGATTTGGTGACGACGCCGCAGTCTCGAAGTGCTCATTCCTTTGTGTGTTCATGCCATTTTTCCATTTAAAAATACAATAAAATCAATACTTATCATCATAGCATAAATCATCCATTCATAAATCATTCATTCGTATAACATTCATATATACATTCATCACATATTACAAACATAATTCATAACCATAATAAAAGTTGTCATCACATAATCATGTTATCATGATTTTTCTTAAATCATAAAAATTACCTTAAGCATGTAAAAAAAAAACAAACCATACATTTTAAACATGAATATCTTTTAAATAAAACATTTTCGAACAATTAAAATACATATATTTTAATTTAAAAATTTATACAAACATCTTATTATCATGCATAAAATTATTTCATTATCATAAAATCATTTAAACATATATAACATTTCATAAACAAAAATCCAGAAATAACATTGTTAAAACAGTTTTCTTAATGTAATCTCATAAAAATTTCATAACATAAAATACATTCATCATACATTATACATGCACATTCTTGACAACTTTCATGAAAAAAAAAAACATCATTCATTTACCTCTTGAATAAACATTACATTTTCATGCATCAAAGTTAACAGTAATATTTTTACTGTGAGGGATAGAAGATAGAAAATTCATATTTTTCATAAAAACACCGAAATAACATGAAACTTGGAAAAACATTACAAAATGCATACATGAACATCATATTAAAACTCAAGGCAAAAATACAATACCCATAGAAAGATATTGCAAACGATTTGGAGAAGAAGAATTCTTTTCAGAATTAATGAAAATTTGAGTTCTTACCTTGAAATTTCTTCTCAAAATTCTTGAATTCAACCAACAAAATATGACTTTTTCTTTCAATACTCTCAGGTAAACAAGGAGAAGAAGGAGAGGAGAAAACGTGAAGAAGAGGAGAGAAAAGAAAACGTCTTAGAATGAGAGAGAGAGAGAATACGAGAGAAGAAGAAGGAGAGATGGAGAAAAAGAACATTAAAAAATTTTAATGTAATGAGCATAACGTAAAAATTTCAATGCCCTCAATTAAGTCAGAATTTTCTGACTCATCTAGACTAAAACTGAGGCAAATGCGTGGAGAATGGAGAGAGAAAAGGGAAAGTCAAATCCATTAGTCACACTTACCATATCTTGCCCTCTTAAAAGAGGAAGCCATTTAAAATTATACAAATCAATGCGAAGTCAAACCCTTTAATTTCCTTAAATGATAAAACATTCCATTATTGTGCCAATTAATTACAATAAATCACCCAATTAACGTAATTATCTCAGCCATCAATTTGGAGAGATTTTTACTGACTGCTCATTAGCCGTGTTCAGCCTGTCGATTTTTCCCTTTGGCCTACTGGTTCTACCAAGTTTGGCCTACCGATAGTTTCCTTCAGCCTGCCGATCTTGGGTAGACTTTTCGGTCTGCCGAACTTAAAAGTCCGGCCTACCGAACTGTCCATAAATGCCGTACATTAAAACATTCATACATCATTGCATCATAATTAAACATACATTAAAAGAACCATGAACACTTGAGCACAACGATTCCATGCGGTCGTCACCTGTCATAAAACTTGACATAAAAGTTAGTAACATTAAAATCATATATCATAACATATTACATAAATTATTAATAAAATATCATTAACGTCGTTACTAACTTTACGTGATTCATTACATAAAAATAGGCGGGTGTTACACTTTATAACTACTAAGCGGTGTCTGAGAAGGCTATCAACTTGGTCCTAGTCCAAAAAGAAAAAACAGTTTAGAAACAGGTCTACTACACTAGCAAAGCCTACCGAGGAGAGGTATTCGCCGTTAGAAAAGCTAGCCCTAGCCCTCATCACCTTTGCTCAGAAGCTTTGGCCATACTTCCAAGGGCACACCATCTGAATCACAACTAAGTACCTCTTATGCTAGATCCTTCAAAATCCAAAAATTTCTAATCAGGTGACCAAGTGGTCGATTGAGCTCGGGGAATTCGAGATACAGTTCGTGCCCTTAGACGGCAATTAAGGCACAAGTTTTAGCCAACTTAGTAACTAAATTCATGAGCATTGACTAAGCTACCATTTCAGCCTAAAAAGCACCCATGGAAGGCTTTAATCCTACCTACAACAGTACGAGTCGACCAAAACCTAAGTGGAAATTATTTGTGGACGGGTCATCTAGCATGAACAGGTTGGGTGCTGGACTCATCCTCATTAGCCCAAACGGTCATTTAAAAAAGGATACCTTTACGTGAAATGTTGCATAAATTGAGATGGTTGCACTGATTCATGAAATGGTACCCCTGCATTTTAGTAAATATATAAAAATTAGCAGTTTTCATATCTTGTTTTGAAACACAATATTATTACTAAATGTTTTGTTTAGAATCTGTTATATCTTGGGGATAATTTGTCATTAAAAACTTGTTAGCAAACTATTCTCAATACACCTTAAGCCCATTTTTGTTTCTAGAATTTCTCAGCCTTCATTCTCTTGTTCTACTAACAAATTCTTCAACAAGTGGATCCTTTGATTAGAAATTCAATTGAACCAACCATTATCCATCTAAGGAAAAAAAGAAAGAGGTGAAAAAATGATAGTAGAATCCCAATTGATGTTTCCAAGAGGACAATCCTCTAGTAAGCTAATTTGAGCCCTCATATAGACCTTTTTCTTTGGCTTACCATATCTTCTTACCTAGCCTGAGCATATTTATGTCTTTACGCTTGTTCCAAAGATGGATTGAAGCTTTAGAGACTTATTTCATCTACAAGAGAAAATTGGCAAGGATTAAGTTTCGAACAAAAGATAAGTGTGAGGAAAAGTAAGAATCAATTAAAAGGAAGGGAAAGCTTTTGAAAGGATAGCTAATGAAAGAAAATCACAAATTAAAAGAATAAAAAAGAAAATATATATTAAGAAAAAAATTTATAATAAATACTCTTGAGCTTTTCTATCATACTTTTGAAGGTTATATAGAATGAAGTAAAGCCCTAACACAATGATTTTTGGTCTATGTTTTATATTTACTTGTATAGATTTTGATAGGTGTCTTTTGAAAATTCTACACTGTCTCTAACTCCATGAAGTTTTAGAATCTTTGTGATATTTTTGTCCTTCTTCTTTTATCCACTACCCTTTGGTCTCGTTATGACTTGTATTGAAGACGTTTTGATTTTAGGTGGTGCCTTAGGCATAGTGGAGATTCATATCAAAGGAAGAGCATATAATGTTTGACACCCTTATTAGAAATTGGGTGATTGTTTTTGTGAGGTTTATGAGGATTCTCTTATTAAAAGCATGCACAAAATCATGGAAATTGGCTATTTTACACACACTGAGTATGATTGTTGTAGGATGTATTCATTTTAGAATGACTATGGATTTAACTCAACACTTTTTGAGTTCAACACCATGATTTCTTATTGTTCTATGAGATAAAAGATTGGATGATTCGTATGTCTTGTCTTATTTTTGTTTAGGTTGCTTGAGGACTAAAACAAGATAAGTGTGGTAGAGTTGTTAATCCAGTACCACCTCATGCCTCAGCACCAGGCGAGCTAAAATTTGAGCATGCATGCCCCAACACCCTCTTTTCATGCCCCTACACTTGTTGACAAGTTTTTACTTGATTGTTTATCAAAAAAGGCTCCAAATTATTTTATTTTCATCCCAACCTTAGAAAGCTATAAATACATCACTTTGGAGCATAAAAATACTGTTTTCATTATAATTTTTCAGCAAAAGGAGAGAAAAAGAAAATAGGAAGAGAGACATGATAGGTGGCTCTGAAGAGATCACCGACTTAAAGATTTTTGAAAACCATTCTATTTCTTCTTTTCATTCATTTTCTTGAGCTTCTAACGTTAATTTTTTTATTTTCATTTTTATTTTCAATTATGTTAGGGTAATTTTTTTTATTAAGGATGATTTCAAAACTCTCGACATGGCTATGTGATTCGTATTTTCATAATTATTTTTAATTTTTCAATCAAAATTCTTTATGTTCTTTTATAATTATTGTTTGTGGTTATTTTCTTATTTTATTTGAGTTCACCAATTAAATAGGACTTGAGAATATTCTATTATTAGGATAAAATTCTTGATCCGTAATTGTCTTGATTTTCTAATCATTATTAGCAAATTGTGGTCTATGATTGTGAGAGGCTTTTGTTTGATTCCTTTGGAGCAAGTGATCGATGGTTCATAGGAATGACCCTATTTCAAACCACATGGCTACGGCATAAGTGATGACTTAAAAGAGCCAAAACATCAGAAGGCTCAAGATCATCAAATAGTCCCATGATCGCAGGTACAAAACAAAACTAATTCTTTTTTTTTTCCTTCTCACCCTTTTCTTTTCTCTCTTTGGTTCCTAAGAAATCTAACAAAAGAAGGGTTCAAGACCTAAATGGGCTCTATGGGAGACAAGATTTGGAAAATAAGACAACCTAAATGTCCTAGGCAAGCAAAAATGCAGAAAGGAAAGCAAGAAAAGAGGAAGCAAAGGAAAAATACCTGGAAAATGTTTGAGAGAAATTCAACAGCAATGGAGAAAGAGGGAAGAGCACCACAACAGTTATTATAAGTAAAAATGGGAAAGAAATGAACTAAATCATGTTCAAATTTGCATTTAATGCCCAAATCAATTTGGACCGTCAAGATTGAATTTCACCAACTACCTAGATCAATTCAGGTAGGCGTTATAATTTTAAAACATGAGAATGTGCACCAAGATACTCAGGTCCATGCAATACATCATTTCCCACGTCCAATCACCATTGAGCGTAGCAAGAAGGAAACACCATGTGGAAGCTTCATTTGAGCGGACCATTCTAGGCAAAATGTATACTCAACCTTTGAGAACCTTCCTTGAAGATCAAAAAGGCATTGAATGAAGATCCAAAAATTACCCTCAAGACCTAAGGAAGCTAACGACTTGACATGACTTTTGGTTGTAGATATCCTTTGATTAAGGAGTTAGGGCTTGTTGTTAGGGGTAAAAATAGCACTTTAGTAATTATCATACATATTTCAGTTGATTACATAAAAAAATGAAATGGAGAAAGTCAACTGGCCAAATCGACTAGAGATGGCGAGTCGAGTGGAGTTGATAATCGACTAGAGACCAACGAGCACCACATGAAACAAATCAAGAAGGGATCATCTTCAGATCCAACAAAGACCAAATCAACCAAATTCATAGATAACAGTAAGGACCACATCAATCTTGGAGCAGAAGCAACTCAAGCCAAACAAGGAAACACGCAAATGAGAAAGTCAACTAGAAGAAAATAAAGAAGTTATGCTTTCCTTGGTTACATAATTAGCTCTAAAATTAGGCAAGTTAGAAGTCCAATGTGTCCCCTATAAATATGGAATTGATCCCATAAATTACACACTTTTGTACTCTGAATATTTACCCTCTCTCTCTCTTTACTTTCTTTCTTTAAACCTCCTCCTCTATCTCCTCTATTCTCTATCACCTCAATTGTTGTACTATTTTAACATATAATGAAACCTTGAGACCCTCCAATGTACGTAGCTTCTGTTCCAGAGGTAAACCACAATAAATACGTGTAATCTTTTATTTGTATCACATTTTACACTTTATTCTCGTTGCATGTCAATTCGACACTAACCAACTAACTCCCACTCGACCGACTCCTACGAACAGCCATTGGAGCCTAAACAAATTTAGTTGTAGAATTCATCCTCTACAAGGACAAAAGCATGAAATAAGCTTAATGTCTCCTACAAATTTTTATTCGAATATCCCCCCTCAACACAATATATATTTTTTTGTGCCTAAAGTTTTTCATCTTTCTTTATTAATTAAATGAAGTAATTTGGGCATATTTTTAGTTCAAGGGTTAAATTAGTATTAGTTTTAATAGAAGAAACATTTCTAGAACGTGAAAAAAGTTCAGGGATCTATCATGAATTTGATTTAATGGTTTCCATCCAAGAATTAACCGAATGACTATTCATGAGATACTTTTTGAGTTTAGGGACTATTTATAAGACAAAATTAATTACATAGATAGACTTATTTTACAAAGAAAAAAGAATTCATAGACTATACCTAGATTTATTCCTTTAAACTAAAATCTTCTCCCTTATAAACACTTCATACATAATTTATATAAATTCAAAGTCATAGTATACTTCCACAATATATCAGATAAGATAAAATTTGTTATATGGGTCATAAATTTATTTATCATAAGATAAAAATTATATATTTTAGGTAACAAACTCAGCCAGACGCAGAAAGGAGAGAAAAAAATCCTGTTCGTGGGCACCTTCTCTTTTTTTTGGGGGGGTTTTTTCTAAGCAAAAGAAAGAAAGCAACATGAAACTTTAACACTTTTTTTCTCATTTAAATAAAACTGTACCTTGTAGGGTTCCCTTTAGTGCATGTGCACTCCTCAGGAAAAAAAAAGAGGGAAAGAAAGAAAACTAGTTGATAATGATTGTACATGAAAGAATAGAACTGCATTGCATGTGCACGCAATGCTTTTTGTTCTTAGGAAAGCCCCACTCCCTGGAAAAGACTACAGGCATTGCAGGTATTTTAGCTATAAATTGGAACGTATAACCTTTCTGTGCAATTAGAGATTTGTAAAGAACCAATTCTCAACTTTTCTTCACCGAACAGGGGGTTCTAATCTATTTTGAGGCTATTGGTACACTTCCTGCATGTTTTCCTAGGTAGTTGTTGACAAGGTGGTGTATATTTACCAATAAAGTGTTTATCTCCCTAAATTTTTTGTTTAATTTCACCTTTTCCTTTTTGTTTTGAATTTATATTTCTGGCCCAATTCACTGTCGTTGTTATATTGTTCTTGTAGCTGCCGATGATTTTACTTGCTCTGGGGATGGGGGTACAGTTGTTGATTACAACATTACAAAATACAAAAATTAAAAAGATAAAACATAAAAAAAAAAGAGTTTTTGCAATGTACAAATATATAAAAAAAAAAGAAGCAATTTTAATCAAAATGAAAGCTCAACATATATCCCAACTATAATCTAACGTCTTCGCAAATGATATTCTTTACAAACCCATGCTTTGTTAGACAAGAAAAGACCAAATTTAACAAGTTAAGCAAAAATGCCTGAAAGACTGACAAACTTAACATAAAATTAAGGATCTATTTTCCGCTAAAAATGGAGAGAAAGGGAATGTATATATTTTTTGTGTCTCATACTCGTGGCGAGTAAAAGCTTGTATATTAATTTGTTTCGTGTATTGATATAGCATGGCAGCACAAATGGAAGAACTGAGAGGCTCTACTTCGACAATATCATCATCAGATGCAGAAAGCTACCGTGTGGATGGTATACAGTTGCAAAACTTAACAAGAGGTCTACTCTAAAGTCTAAAAAGGATATATATATATATATATAGGGTAGAATAGTTTTGAGACTCTTTTCTCCAAGGTTGTTAACTAACACTGTATTGCATAATATACATACATATGTATAGGAGCAGAAAGCGAACATTCCGTGATTAGTCATGTAATTAATAGTGACATAGAAATGGGACAGACCGTGGAAAGACCAGCAGATGCAAATTTCACACATCCTTTCCAAGATAATGACCATATTGCACCTGATGGTACGCAATCTTGCAGACTGTCAACATTTTCCTACTAACTTCATTTTGCCTTTTTGAAGATTTTCTTTCACAGCAGCATCGACAGAGACTCTATTTTTGTCGTACACAAAACCTATTTAATTATTATTAGAACAATCCTATTTAACCCTATGGTTATAACCTCATTAATAAAACAGTAAGACCCGGTCTAAAAAGTACACCATATACTAAACCAGGGCTTACAATAATGTGAGTAGTGGGTTTACAATCCATGGAGATGAAAATGATTTTTCTTATTATTATTATTATCATTGTCATCATCGTTATTATTATTTTGGTTAATGAGAATAATATTGGTTACCACAATATATGTCCTGTATTGATATATCATATAGCAATGCAAATGGAAGCGGAAGTGTCTAGATCATCAATATCATCAACAGGTGCGCAAGGCCCCAATGTGAATGGTAACACAGAAGAGTCAAATCTACCAGTTGTTACAATTACTGGCCCAGTACATCATATTTTTCAACCTGCTTATAACTTAATAAGAGGTCTAATCTTGTTCTCTCCTGGCTTTTATATTTTCATTCTCTTTTTGCTCTAAAACACACGCATAATATTAATTTGTTCATATTTTATATCTATGACGTATAGGACAAGTAGTAGACAATGAAGCTTTTAGCTCAACATCTCAAGCAATAGGTCACGCAAATGGTATAGAAATAGAACAGATGCGAGTTGTTTTCACACTTAAATATCCATCATAACTACAAACAAATCCTAATTTTGTGCGTCCTGAGCAAAAGAGTGATCATATTGTTGATATTTCAGATGATGGTACTATCTTTATCCTTACTATATGTTAATTTCAAAAGGACTAATTATACTGACACCTTTTGTGCTTTATCAAAATAACAGAGACACTAATATAGGGTGTTTCTCTATAATTTTTTAACAGTTAGGGATATCAATGTGATTAGTTTTAGCTTAAGACAAAGGGTGTCAGTAATTTTACCTCTTTCAAAATTTCAAAATCTCTTGATTATATGTTATTTTAAATTGGAACTCACTTTTTTTATCCAACGTTTAGACATACAGAGATTAAAATGCAAGAGGAAACTGTATCGTGCAGCAACAACTGGTAATTGGAATGCTGCTAGCAACATCTTACGAGAGGCCGCAGGACAAAGATCGGCCTTATTGAGCTCGCCGGTTCTAAGTGTGACAAGTGAAACCGCTCTTCACATTGCCGCCGGAGCAAAGCAAGTTAAGTTTGTTGAAAAGCTTCTTCAGGAAGATAGTATAAGGGACTTTATCAATGCAAGAGATGCAAGCAACAATACGGCCCTTTGCACCGCCGCTGCAGCTGGAGCGTCTGAAATCGTTAGAAAACTATGGAACGAGGATCATAATTTAATTTCCACTGCAGGTGGCAACAACATGACTCCAGCTTATATTGCTGCTGCGTTTGGTCATGAGGACATAGCTTTCGAGCTATACTCCAAACATATCAAGGACAGACAAAGTCCTATGGAGGATCATGATAAAATTCACCTGTT
This sequence comes from Artocarpus heterophyllus, assembly GCA_025403435.1. Taxonomy (NCBI): domain Eukaryota; kingdom Viridiplantae; phylum Streptophyta; class Magnoliopsida; order Rosales; family Moraceae; genus Artocarpus; species Artocarpus heterophyllus. The sequence goes on from CM046341.1 coordinate 29,311,103, forward strand.
TTTTGCGTGTATCAACAACGAGATGTTTGGTAAGTGCCTTGTTAAACAAAGGGAGAAGGACTATATAATTTTTGTTATATATAATTTACTATTTTCTCTTCTGCATGCATTAATATATATCAGACTTCACAAGAAACTGTGGGATAATGAGATTAATTAAAACAGAAATCTTTGTGCCGTATATTTTAATCACAAAATCTAATTTTGTACTTGTTTTTCGCTTTGATCAAATTAATTATCTTCAAGAGCACAATTATACTTTCTTAAAAGTACTATACTTGTTTTTTCACTCTTTAGTAACATCTTTGTTTTTAATAATTAAAAAGATAGTACAACTAGCATAAAGAATCAACGACTCATTAAATATCAAACCATGGTGAGTAAAACCTAAAGGGAAAAGAAAATTAAATCTTTTTCATAGTAAAAGCAGCAATATGAATTTCCGTTAAAACCATCTTGGAGGAGCTCCACAGCCTACTCCTATAGTGCCACATACCATAAATTGTCGTAAACATTTTTGTTTTTTCTTTTTTTTATTGGGCTTATGTTGTCAATATTATTTTGGTTAAATGATGCAGGATTGGCGTCAAGGATACTAGATGAATCTCCTGATTTAGACTGTGAACGTGATTCCAATTACGAGACAGTTTTGCATGTGTTAGCTCGAAAGCCTTCGATATTCACATCCCAACGTCAAGGAATCATCCACCAAGTTTTACACCTATGTTAGTATAGATCTATAAAATTTGGAATACCTTTCTAATTATTATATGTGACAAACTAACTAATGTATTAATTTCTCACTATCAGGTACCCATTTTACATCCGCGAGCAATTCTCCCAGTTTGCAAGCTAAAGCTTTCAAGTTTCTCAAAAAAGTTTTAAGGGAACTTAGGAAACGGGATAGAAATGTGCTCCAAAATATTGTTAAGAGTCCACGCCACTTATTATTCGAAGCAGCAGCATTGGGGAATTATAAATTTGTAGCCAAACTCCTCCGGTCATTTCCTGATTTAATTTGGGAAAAGGATGCAAAGGGACAACTCATATTTCATGCTGCGATTTCGAACCAAAAATTGGATGTCTTTGAACTAATCTCTGAGACAGGGTTGCTCCAGAGCGTGATACAAGCTTGGGAAGACGAAACTACTGGAAACAACATATTGCACATTGCTGCAGAATTACCACCAAATGATGTACTGAATTCATTAGCAGGGGAAGCTTTCCAAATGCAAAAAGAAGTCTTGGTTTTTAAGGTAAGTATATTTAAAATAACTCAACCTTTTTATTCAATAATTTTTACCCTTTCTCATATTTTGTTTTGTTTTTATTTTCTTGTTCACGAGGCTTCTCGAAACAACATATTGCACTGTGTTGCAAAATTACTACCTATTGATGTACTCAATTCATTAGCCGGGGAAGCTTTCCAAATGCAAAAAGAAGTCTTGTTTTTTAATGTAAGTATATTTAAAATAACTCAACCTTTTTATTCAATAATTTTTACCCTTTCTCATATTTTGTTATGTTTTTATTTTCTTGTTCACGAGGCTTCCCTTCCCATTTTCTTTTTACATATGTTATAAGAGACAGTGAGATTGGTGTGCACATTACAAATCCTTTTATTATATTATTATTATTATTATCATCATCATCATCATCATATGGTGCAACTCATAACAACATTTCACCTCATGGAAACGACAGAAAATGCAAAGATTTGTGCCTGCTCAATATAGGGACAGAGAAAACAACTACGGAAAAACACCTAAACAAGTGTTTACTTTGGCGCACGAAGAGCTGAGACAAAAAGGAGAAAAATGGATGAAAAAAAATGCCAGTTATTGTCTTCTTGTTGCAACACTCATTGTGACAGTAGCTTACCCTGCCTCTTCTATTATCCCCGGTGGCAGCAATGACAACAATAAAGGCTTCAACATTCATCACAAGGGAGAATTGGCTAGCGTCTTAGTGACTAATGCAATCGCCATGGGCTTCTCTACAACGTCAATGATAATGTTCTTTTCCGTCCTCATATCGCGTTTTGCGGAGGAGGATTTTATCTCCTCCCTGCCCCGCAAATTCAAATTTGGACTAGCCTCACTTATTGTCGCTCTGGTATTCATGATGGTATCATTCCTCATTGCAACAGTTGAAACATGTGTTAATATCAAAAGGTCGTCATAGCATCATCGTTTGTACTCATCAGCTATATATTTGTGCTTCTCGTATTCCCTCCAACAATATTATCCTTTAACTTTGGTGTAATAATTAGACAAGTTTTTATATGTTTAATTTATTTTAATTTTGTTGGTTAATGATATATAAATTTGATTTTTCGGTTAGATGATCTGGTGAATTTTTTTTATTGGCCCTTTACACACTTTGGTTGATGTTTTATTCCTCAGTTTAACTTCACATTTTGGTGAAATTCATTCTTTGAGCGCAAGCAAAATCTTTGGAGTTTCTTACCCACGTGAAATACAAACAAAATTTATGAATTTCTCATTTACAAATATTGTTAATAATGTTCATTCGCCAACAAGAAAGAATGCAATTCTATTTCACTAATTAAATATGCATATATTACGCAGCAAATTAAAGCGCAGAAAAACAAAGAATGTCGTAAAAAAAAAAAAATTATGGTGGTTCATGTTTAATGAACGTGACGACAACTACGTCCATTGGTGATTAGGGTTAGAGAGGTTTTCCACGATGAATTTAAAGAATTACAAGTGTGTTTGCTGATATTATGGACATGTAACGATTTTTTTTTAAGGGGTCGATTGATACGTACACAAACATGTACTTTGGACATTGTTTACTAAAGAATAATCTTTAAATATTAAAGCTTTATTTCAATATTTCCACTCATTTTATTTAAGTGTTTAAATTGGGAAATGTTTAAATAGAAGCAATTCATTTTGAAAATTCCAAAACCCATGTATTTAATTTGTTTCTCTTCTCTTTTTGCATAGAACTAAATAATGGGATATTTTCATAAATATTATTGTCTAAGACTTACTTTCTATAAATGTAGCATATATTTATATGTGGTATAACTAACCATGTAATATAAATAATAGTGTAATATAATATTTTTAAGTACATTATAAATAAATACAACTTTTAAAAATGTGGTATATAGTATAATTTTCTCCAAAATAAACATCCAAACCAAAATAACAACCAAAAAGAAAAGATCCCATGCCCAGCAATTAGTAGCAATGGACCCCAAAATGTCAAGCGCCACGTGGTGATGAACTAGCACACGGGTCCATGTAGGACCTACTTCACCTGCAATACACCACACACGCCCGTTCAGCATGCTGCCCAATCATACCACGAGTTTCCCCCTTTGTGCGCTTTAGTCCTCCAGCTTCCACGGCCCAAGCTTGATTAGATCTCCTCTACAAGGCAAACCACGCCGCGGCTAATTTTTCTCCACCAGTCCGCAAGCAACACGTGTCACTCCCGCGTTCTCTATTTTTTTATTCTTTTGTCATCAACGTAAGTGCTTTTATTCATCATCTCGCAAGATTAACGTAGCCACACTAGAGCACTTACTTGTAGGGCCCAATTACAAAGATGATTGGCACTAGTTTTTTTGGATCTAGAAATCAACTTGAAAGAAAGGAAATCAAATGCTGGTACTAAATTTAAAATGTCATCAATGACATGACTACAGTCTACACCACCATTATGGGCATTGACTTTGGGCGTTGAGGATGTCTTCGAATCACTTTCCACTGGGAGTTCTGCCTGAGCCTGATTACTAGATCTTGCAAACGACGTAGCCAGTAAAATAGCTCCTACTGCATATTGGTTGTCCCTATAGCTGTTGGAGATTTAGGTAGATTCTCGCTTGATCTAGTAGCTTTGTGCTCATTGTATAGTTTGTAGGTAGCCCGCAGAATATCGTCTGGTGAAGACTAGTTTCCTACTACGAGCTTTCCAAATAAAATCACACGTTACTGTTCCGAACAACAAAGTCCAACCTGCACCGTCCAAGGTACCATACTTATTATGTTGTGGCAGAGCCAAAATCCATTCAATAATGGAGATACAATTCCCAAACTACAGCGTAGCACTCCGAATAGCCCATTAGCTAGCAAACCAAGCCACTATAGCAACACCACAATGCTTTTTGAGATCATCGGTTGTTCCACATAACAAGCAACACTTATTACTATTTCTTGAGATCCATGGAGAACGGTCTTTAGTTACAAGAGCATTATTGGCCACATTCTAGAGGAAAAACTTTAATCTCTCATGTAACTTAGCATGCTAGAGAGCTTTCCAGATTTGGTTTCTTGGACCTATGTATCCCCTAATCATCTTGTGCACGCTTTTAACAGAAAAACTCCCAGACTTATGACCCAGCCATATCAGTTTGTCGTCGTTTGGCCAAAGTCATGGGCTGATGCTTAAGATATGTTTCACAGTTTGATCGTCAAACATGGACTGCACTAGAGGTATATTCCAGTTTCTAGAAAGGGGAGAAACAGGGTGCTCACTTTGGATGATTGCAATGCAGTATTTGAGTTGAATCTCGCTCTCCAAAAGTTGTCTTTGCTCCATAGAATCCATGCACAATTCTAGATGTCCACCTTTGATCTAGATCCAATGAAGAAACCACTACCCCTTCTCAGTAACTCTCTGCACTATAGGATGCTCTTCCACACTGCAGATGCATCCTGTTTTTCAGTTATGTCTAGGAATTCTTCCCATTAGCAATATTTGGTTCTAATGCCTTCACATCAAACATCCCAACTCTCCTGCAGTATTTGCCACCTAAGTTTAGAGAGTGGTGCCATGTTAACATTTGTTGTCGAATGACCCAGTTGGGCATGGTGGGGTATTGTGCCCAGAAAGGCCCGAGGTTGATCTGGTCTATATTGTTTCAATGTGTTCTAGAAGCTTTTTTCCATATGACATCTGAGAAGGGTAAAATGATCTATTTGCATCCGCATTTAAACTAGAAGATCTCCAAGATGGAGATAAGCACTCAAGCTAATCATGATCTACCGAATTTAAGAAACTCACAAAGGATAAGGCCTATACAAGATCATGGTGATGAGGTCTAGCCAATAAGAGATGAAATTATTTTGTATCTGAATTTAAATTAGTACATGATCTACCCATGTACTATAAATAGAGGCTAGTTTTAAAGAATAGCCTAAGTCTAATTCTTCACAATAAATCTTTTGTATTTATATTTTTTTATAGTGAAACCTTGCCATCCGTGAAAACTCATAGTGGACGTAGCTTTCCAATAAGGTGAACTACTCTAAATTCTTGTGTTTTTGCTATTATTTACTTCACTGCTTTATTTAATTCATTTGTGAGTGATTATCTTAGTGAAGAATTTAAGAGAATCTTGTTAGATGAGTTTTACCCGTCAACAATTGACGCTAAAAAGAGGGTAGAAGAATTTTCCCGCCTTTTTTTCCATAAAAAATTCTCTAAATTGTTCCAATGGCGAGAACACATACTGAAACCAATAACCAAGACCAAAACAATCATCGTGGTCAAAATGATGGAAACGATGGTCCTGCCCAAGGTGGAAGACAGGAACCGCCTCCACCACCTCCTTTGGTTGACGACCAAAATCAGATGCCCCTACTCGATGATGCAGCTCTTAACCTGAATGCAGCCTTACAAGCTTAAATTGGGACGCTGACATAGAATTTCGTGTAATTGATGCAATCTTTTCAGTGGATGGAGAATGTTATGAACAATCTTGCTTGGACTGTAGGCAATAATAATGGTCCCTCACCAGCACCAAGAGATGAAGCGAACCCACAGGATAGGACTGGTGATTTTATCGACATGCAGTCACGCCAAGTGCAGGCATTGGGATCACAAGGAAGGAGACAAAAAAGGGCATAGAAAAGACATACAGTAGGGGTACAGACAACCAAAATCACGAAAGGTTATAACCTTTGGCACCAGGACCAGAACCGCCTTCAGGCTCGATGAATAATGAGAGGAACAGAGGCCAAGGATAAGATGACCTTAGAATTTGGACCCAACCTCAGCAAGCAAAAAGCCAAGATACCGATAGATCAATGGTAAGTCTTCATGAACATCTTAAACTTGTAGAATTAGTCAACAAGTAGGAGGTAAGGTAGGGGTATGAAGCCCTTAATCTTGATAACCCAGATGGATATTCTTTCATTGTAGAGGTGATGGCTAAACCCTTGCCACCCAAGCTTAAATTGCTAAACATTCCCTTGTTTGATGGAAAAGGAGAGCCCGATGATCATGCCCAGCTCTTCAATTCACACATGAGCCTACAGGGGCCCCCTGAAGCAATAAAGTGCCAAGCTTTTGATGCAATACTTAGTGGACCAGCAAGACAGTGGTTTAGGAATTTAAGGCCATGGACAATCACATGCTGGCGAGAATTATACGGATCATTTTTTACCCATTTCATGGGAAAGAGATTACAACAAACACCCCAAAAAAGTCTTCAAGCAGCTAAACAAGGGCCCATCGATTCTTTAAAGTCCTTTATTGACTGTTACTTCGGGGAGATGGTTTTGGTTAAGAATTACTTAGAAGATGTAGCTTGACATTAGTACTTGGCTGTTTACAATATGGAGCTTTAAAGTTTTCTTTGCACAAGAAACCACCAGTGATGTGGCCTGGGTTCTTATCATGGGTTAAGAAGTATATTAACATTGAGGAGGCAGCTCGATTATTAGTGGATGCTGAGGTGTCATATTATCCTCCAATGCTAAGAGCACCAACAAGTCAGCAACCAGCTTAACAAATGCATAATCAGAATAGAGAAAAGACTAGTGGAAAGAGGAAGAACTGAAATGGTGGAAATAATAATCAGAATTACCCTCATTCGGCACCTGCACCAGCCTTATCGCCAGCTCCACCTGTACCGTAACTGTCACAATATCAAAGGTATACGACGTATACAGAGCTCCAAATGAATATTGAGGAGATTTATAACTAGGTGTAGAATCGTAACATACTGAAAAGGCCAATTCCAATACGGAAGGACCTCACCAAAAGAAATTAGAACAGACACTACAGGTCACATGGAGAGGTCGACCATAACACTGCAACTACACCGACCTGAAGGATGAGATAGAAGACCTCATTAGGAGAGGTTACTTGCAGGAATATATTAGAGAGAATTGCCTAGGTGGTGTGTGAGCTGATCAAAGTAATCCAGCACCCCAAGGGAGAAAAAATCAACTGCATGTAGGAGTGATTTACACCATCCACGGAGGTCCATATTTTGGTGGGAATTGTCGGCGGTCTTAGAAAAGCTATGCTCGGGAGGCCATAGGCAGGCCAAAGGAAGATGAAAGACCAACAAAGATACAGAGAATAGCTAGCATAGAAATTACCTTCTTTAAAGAAAACGCTCGAGACGTTCATTTTCCTCATAATGATGCACTAGTAGTGTCTATCATGATTGGCAATCATGAAGTCTACAAGGTCTTCATCGACAATAGAAGATCAGTGGACATTCTCTACACAAATGCATTGGACCAAATATAGATCCTTAAGACTCAGTTGATACCATATTCACAACCATTGTACAATTTTACAAAAGATAGCGTTGTTTCAAAAGGTATGATCACTCTTCCCATTACTGTCAGTATCCAACCAAACACCTCGACTATAATGTCGAGTTTCATAGTTATTAAGAGAGGGACCTAGTATAATGCGATGATAAGTAGACCAACCTTGCAAGCCCTCAAGGCAGTCTCCTCTATATGCATCAAGTGGTAAAGTTCCCAACTAATAATGAGGTAGGAGAGATGAAGGGTGACCCATATGAAGCACAGACAATGTATTCTGATTCGATCTGAGACTATGAATTCCCCGAGCATAGAATGATGATGGTCGACCATGGACCAAATGAGATAGACTTGGACCAAGAATGGATGATGAAATCATTGTGACAAAACCAATAAAGGACCTAGAAGAAATAGCAATGGATGATGATGACCCAAGTAAGATTTTGAAGATAGGAACCGAGCTCAGTGCTAGATACCGTGTAGATCTGATAACGTTTCTAAAAGATAATCTCGATCTCTTCGCTTGGATACACGAGGACATGAAAGATATTTCCCCATAGATTTTTTGCCGTCAACTTAACATACACTCTGCATATCTACCAAAAAGACAAAAAAGAAGGCCACTGGATGGAGAAAGGTATGAAGCCTTACGAGAGGAAGTGGACAAGTTAATTAAAAATAACACTATTAGAGAAGCTCATTACCCATCGACCTGGCTAGCAAATCTAGTCTTGATGAGAAAGCCAAATGGTAAGTGGTGTACACAATATAAATACATACTATTTAAGGTGGTTTTCTTTTTCCTTCTTGTGCAAGATCAAATGTCTTTTCGATGTTTTTTCACTTGCAAAAATTTAACTAGATTACTAACTACAACTCTGAATTGGGCTCCATCAAAATATTCAAATTTAGAAGCTTTCACATATATGAAATATTCTTTCGTACTTGAGAGTCTGGTATGACTTTTTATGTTTCTTATGATACAATGTTATTCACAAAATTTCAAAAGTTTATTTTTTAAAAAATGTACAATAAAAGAAATAATATAAAATAAAAATATTTTTTAAATGTACAATAAAAGAAATAATTTCTAATTAAAATTGTGAAATGAATAACACCTAGGTTGTACTTTGTATCAGTTCTTTTGCAAAGCAATTAAGGACTTGTTTTGCATTTTCTACAAATAAGATTGCTACTAATACTTCAAAGGAATCACGAAGATGAGCTTCAATACAATTAGGCAAGGAAACTTTGTTCAATTGAACAAATAATTTGTAAATAGTAAAAAATAACAACTACTAATGAATAACTGAAATTAAAAGGATTAAAAAGTTTCCAATTAATAGGATGTGAGTTATTTATGCACAATTTGTAATTAAATAATATGATTATTTAATTATTTAATATTGGATGACACAGTGTAAGTGGGACTCACACTCTGTGATGCCTAGCATATTGGAAGTCCACATACGATGTTAACTTATTCTCCAGGTTTCGTATTTTTGAAAAGTTAACACACTTCTAATTTTGAAAAGAGTTTTTAAATTAGTTTTTTTTTTTGTTAAAAAAAGGTAATGTTGTTTTTTATGGCCCGCTGAATTTAATATATGCAGAGGAGTGCATTTGGATGCACTCAAAATCATTCACATGTTTTATATATTATGGGTAATTAACACTAATGACTCCTAAATTTTAAGGTCTCATTTACTTTACCTCTAAATTTTAAAATTATCACTTTACACCCTGAACTTTCAAAACTCTTCACTTTACGCTCTGAATTTTAAAAATCACCATTATGTCCTCAAACTTTCAAAGCTCCTTATTTTGTTTCCTATTTTCTAATTTTTTTATTCAATAGACGGAATTGAGCCTATATAATTCGCACATGGGTCACCTATAAAGGCAAAAATGAGATTTTATTACTCTCGAGTTTTGTTTCATATGTACATTCTCATTTAACATTTTTTTATCAGTTCTCATTTAAAAAGGGCCTGTATGCACATTTTCTTTTCAATATTACTTGTCAATATCTCCTCATCTTTAATGCGTAACTTATCTTCATTAGTATTTGAATTCAAATATCAGCTAACAATATCAACTTATGGAACAAATTATGTATTAAATATGAGAAGAAATGAGCAGGCAAACCCTTCTTAAATGGAAGTTTAGATAAAAAAAAAAAAGAGACAATAAGTGAGAGTGTAAACATGAGACAAACACTACAAGAAAAACTATATTTAACGACATATTATTTACGATATGTAGTTTTTGAATGTCGTTGAAAAATACATACAGCGACATCTCTAACAAATATGTCATTAATGACATTTGAAACAATAATTAACGACATCTATATAGACGTTGTATTAAAGGTCTTCTTTTAACAATAATTGTTTAATGTCGTTAAATAATTTAACGATACTAAACTATTGTCATTAAAAGGAGAGCTTTGATACGGCATTTATATAGATGTCATTAATTATTGTTTTAAATGTCATTAATGACATCTTTGTTGGAGATGTCGTTGTATGTACTTTTCCACGATATTCAAAAACTATATGTCGTTAAATATAGTTTTTCTTGTAGTGAAAACTTAAAAGTGATAAAATCTCATATTTTCCCTTATAGGTGACCTATATACGAATTACATGGCCTTAATTCTATCTATTTGAATGGAAAATAAAAAATTGAGACGACAAAGTAAGGAGCTTTGAAAGGTGAAGGGCAAAATGGTGATTTTTAAATTTCAGGGGGTAAAGTGAGGAATTTTGAATGTTCATGGGGTAAAGTGGTGATTTTTTAAGTTCGAGAGGCAAAATGATAGAAATCCTAACGTTTAGGGGCTATTAGTATTAATAACTTGTATACTATATATTATATATATTAATGCAAAGAAAAAAACGAAAGCAACTTTTTTTTTTAAATAAATGAAAACGGAAATAAAATTTGGAGATAAGTTTCCCATTTATTTAATTATAATTTAATTAAATTGGATTAGGAAAGAACTTTTATACATATACAAATAGGTTCTCAAGGAGGGCCTTTTATGAATTTCAATTCTCTTTTAGAGAGGGAAAGTCTAGAGAGAAGTGTTCTCCATAGTCATCTCTTGTTATCTCATGACATAGCAAGGCCCTAAAACAGTGTGTGATTCATTCCTAAACCCTTGATGCACATACGTTCATTCATACAATCTAGAGACAAGGCATGGAAGAGTTGTTAAATCAAAGAAAAAGAATTTTCTAAGTGATAAAGTTATCGACCTAATCGGATGACAGTAAAATTATTGTTCATTTATATATTAATTGTATATTAATTAATATAGCTATAGAGTATGACCAAAAGTTTTATGAAAATTAAATTTTTTATACATAGTTCTATCGTTTCCATTGTTTTTACTATTTTTTATTTCAAAACTAATAATCGGCATCAAAGCAGGTTATAGATTATATTAATTTAATATATGATTATGCTATAGTAGAATTATTATATAAATTTTAGGAGTGGGCACCATGCACATGATGTATTTATGTGTGGATATTTATATTTGATTCATGTGATGACTGTATGGATAACAGGTTTAATCGTTAATTATATAGTTTCTCAGATCCTACAATTTTGTAATTTTTTAATTTTAATTTGATTAGATCAATAGCAATTATTTGTGTAAAAAAAAATTATCATTGTTCTAATGATGAAGAAACTAAAAGACGATGGAACAAAGATGGGCCGGTATATTAATTAGCTTTGCCGTGGTCAAACCTCAAATTAGTTGATCTTTGGCGGCCGAATCTTTCACATTCTCATTATTTTCTTCATTGTTTTATTCTTTTATACATTTATTCTCAGTATGCTCAGTTTGATTCTACTACAGGTCTCTTTCTATAAGAGTATCAATAGTCTCTTTTTTAAGAGTTTCAACATTGTGCTCTCATTCAGTTTTAAATTCATCTTCATCTATTAACAACAGAAGTCAGTCAAGATTTTTCTCTCACTCTCTATGTATTTACTGTTTCTGCTTATTCTCTTTCAATCTCCGTTGTAGAAGTTATAGAAACAGACACAAAACTGGTATCTCACGATATGGTTTTGATTATTTAATTAGCGATTTCTAAGCCCTCCAAGTTCAAAAAAATGAGTTGTTTGTCAAAATTTTAGATTTTTTTTTTTAAGCAACGCAGAGTAATATTTTGTGTCTCTGGACTTTTAATCTTCTGGTTTTGAAACACGTTTATTTGTGAAACAATTGTATTTTCAACTTCCTCAATTCTCCATCCTATCCAATATGAGTTATTTTTGTTCGATGACTTGATTGTCGGCCTTGTGTGCGTTTCTCTCCTTCTTCCAAGATGGTGGTTTCACATATCAGCCTCTCCGATAAAGCGGCTACTGCAGATTCATGGTTTGGCAGTTACTAATGTATTGGAGCAAAACAATTCAGTTTTCAAATAATTCTTTTTCAAATTTGGATGGCATCTCATTACTTAAGCACGTGTCATTAGTAGTTAATAGAATCATGGCTTTATTATCTCCAACCCTTTTGTTATTATTAATTTATTCTCAAAAATTTTATTATTATTTTATATTTTTTTAAGTTAAGCTTTGACCGTCTATATTTATTAGTTTTTATTATATTGGGTTGCTTATTATACATGCATAAAAACAAATTACTAGTATTATCTGTAATATTATATATATATAGTTACTCTTGTTATTTAAGATTATTTCAATACGATAGTTGTAAATAGTTTTTATTTATGGAAGTGTTTTTAAGCATCGTGTCTGTGTTAAAGAAATTGTCAGTTTTTTTTTTTGGTACATGGCTGCCCATGGCCTGGAAGCTGTTATGTAGAATTTATGAAGTGAGTTTGAATGGTTACGCATTTCCTGTCTGAAACGGATATGAAGAAGGTTATGATTCTTCTATAACTTCATTTGATTATTGTTAAGTCTCTTATATTCATAATCCCTTCTTTGTGGGAGTTTAGTGTTTTTCGAATATTCTATATAGTTAGTTGTACTGGATCAGTTATATAAGAATTTATCAAGCAGAGGGAAGCTATACAGTCACAAGATTAGTTTTAAATTTTAAATTTTAAATTTTAAATTTTTAATTCTTGTCAATAATATTAGTTTATTCTCATACTTATTAAAAATTATTTCTTGTTCTCTGGTTTTGCGATGGTAGCATCATCTTTAAGAATATTTGGTCTAGCTATTAGTCTAAATCTCCCTTTTATAGAGCATGATGCATTGACAAGTATGATAGGCTTATCAGGTTGGGAGAATCCCCTCCTGTATAAACTGTTATTGTGTCAAATGTTTTTTTTTTTTTTAACAGTAACAGTTTCTATTAAAAAAAAAAAAACTCGAATTAGTTGGTCATTGGATGACCTCAGCACATGCTCACAAGAGCATTTGTTTGCTGTGGCAAGTGTTCCTGCCCAATAACCGTAGCTTGCAGCCAAGCCCAACATAGATTTTGGGCCTGCTTGCTGGGCTGAGTGTTTAATGTCCTCTTGAGCGCTATTTGGTCAACGACTGGAGCTGCAGCCGTGCAGTCCAACGGAACATGATCCCGATCCTTCCGACAAGTCCTCCATCACCCAAAGATGATGCGAATCAAGCTTGAAGACATTAAAGATTAAATAAATTAGGAAATTATTTAATTTATTTAATTGGGTTGTAATTTATTATCCGAGAAACCAGGTCAAATCTTGTTTCAATTCCGATTGCATTTTATTTTATGTTTGATAATGTTTATAATATGTACATGCATATAACATAATATACAAGATAGAAAAGTGCCTACTCAATTCATTAACACATTTCATATATTTATATGCATTCATTTATTATATTAAAAGAGTTTTGTCTATGATGTAATAAAATTCTAAGTTTGATAGTAAATATGAGCATGCAAGTATGTTTAAAAATGATTTACGCCTATTTGAAATATATGCGATAATGTATGAGATAAATATTTGTTTTGGTTCAAAGTACATGATAAGAGATGTTTAGAATTGTGGATTCGAGTTGATGCACGCTTGAGATTTTCATGATTTTAAGCTATGAATTCAGATTGTTCATGTTCTTGATTTTGTTTTCTTCAAACATTAGTGTAAGATTAAAAAGTTGCGAATTTGATGTTTTAAATTATGAAAAATTGTTTTAAAGCATTTCAAATTGTTTTCTATGTTTTTTTTTTTATAAATAAATTTTATGGCCTGAGAACTGTTGAAACAAGTTTGGATCGAGGAAACTTGATTAGTACTCGAAAGATGAAAAACTTGAAAACCCAGTTTTCCGACCAACTGGCAGGCTAGTCCTTGAAACAAACAAGCCCTTTGCTTTGGGCGGTAGGCCGGTTGGCTAGCCAAAGCAGCAAGCTGGTGTTTCCCCCCCCCCCCAACCAATGTTTTGGTGTAAGAATTTTCAGTGTAGTTTGGTTTTTTAACTTATATCTATTGTACATAATCTGTATCATACAATTTATCTCAATGTCGGCATTTTTCTGTAACACCTTTAAGTGGGGGTTAACAGTTTTTAATAAATAAAATAAAGAACAGAAACTATAAATAAATATCAAAAGAAATTTACCTAGGACTTAAATAAAAACTCTTAAAACAAAATAAAAATATAAACAGCAATTAAACCACAGTTTAATGTAACACCATAAATTTAATAATACAAAACTGTCATCATCATCATTCCAACCTTCAATACATTTTAATACAGTCACAGAAAGTAACATACTATGCTTACATTATCATGAAGGACATTCTTAAGCAAATGAAACAATTTCTAATGTATACAGTTACATAGCTTCCTCAACTATGTTTCTTGTCACCACCTCACACGTTGTGAGTCCTTAAAAAATGAAAATATAGGAGAATGAGCGACAACATGCTCAGTAGGAAAACCATTACTCACCTTTAGGTTTTTATTCATTGCCACATTAAAACCTACATGGTTAGTTTTCATCATTATCCAGATTATAAGATTTATCATGATCATATTTTCGTAGATACCATAGTTAATCATTACCGAGTTTCTTACACATATATATACAAATATTGTAATTCATTATTATTTCTAGGTATCCACATTCAATAGAGTATCACTCAACTCATCGAAACCCAAATGGGCATGCTTAACCACCCTCTAATCATTCCAAGGGTGTTCCAGTGAGGGGATATCAAATCTCGGATCCTCACTAAGTCAATTCCTGTATAGTGCATTTTGGGACTTCGACCCAAGAGAGCATCATCACCTCCTCCCTATTTAATCTTTTAGGGTATTCTTGCCCAAAGACGTAACCGCCGCCCTCTTCACGTCTCACCATTCTTCTATAATCAATCATTATTTATAGAGTTAATTTTCCTAACCATGCTTCTCAATTTACAACAACAGGTGTCAAATCATTATGTTTTCCTCGTTGTACAATACAGGACGAGTTCCACATCATCGTGTTATGGTATAATCATATACATTCAAAATATCATATATATATATATATATATATATATATCTTGCAACATAAAACAACTAAAATTTAATTTATCAAAACCTCACAAAAGATGAGTAATAAAATCCCTACCTCTTGGTGAATACCATGCTAATAACTTCCAGCTCACGATACCAAGTTCACCACGTAAGCTCCAAGTACTTCATTATCCTGCGACGCATAAAATTATCATACTTTAACTTAATTCCTAATCTATAATCACACCAATTGCCATCTATTCTACTATTCTTATTAGAGTGCCATAATCATTTATTTGAAATCCTTGGAATATTTTGTAACACAAAACAGTGAAAAACATATGAATTTGGATTGTCCAATCAGCCTGCCAATTAAGCTCGGCTTGCCAATTGGCAGAGTCCAGCCTGCTGATAGAGGCAAAATCTAAAAAACTCTAGTTTTCTGTTTTGAAAGATTTTGAGCTTCAAAGCTCAGTCTGACTTGTTTTAACAAATTCCAAAACATGAAAAATACATAGAAACCATAGATTATCATACCAATAAAACATGTAAATCTTTTTCTCCAAATTTTTATGCATAAAACATTTTTAAAATTCTCAAACATTGATTTTCATAAAACTTTACAAAAACGTGATCTAAATAGGAAATTGTTTAAATCCAAAACAAACACAATTCAATTTGCATGCGTACAAAAGCACAAGCCCAGATCACGAAATGAAGAACAATTACATAATCTAAACATAGTAACTTGGAATAAAGGGAAGGTAGAGAAGAATTTGGTTTTTGGTTAGAAACTCTATGTTGTTTACTTGAGAAATTGTTATTAGGCTTGACTTTTTGCTTGAGGAAAGAGATCCTGAGTTGAGATAGAAATTTTTGATCAGATTGAGAAGGTGAAGGAAAGAGATGAAATAGAAAGAGGGAGAGAAATGGTGAGTGGTGTAAAATGTGGAGGAAAATGAGTTGTCTGATATGTTTTAAGAGTTGGTGGCTTTGGACATGTGAGTGAATAGTCTTATTGGAAGACTTAGAAAAAGAAAGAAAAGAAACAGGATAAGGCCTTTGTGGGGAACCAAGGCATGTGACTTGTTTGATTTAAGTCTTATCTTTTCTTTATTTATTTTCTTTTTTAACCATTACACATGAAGGACAATAAAGGAGGGTCTACCATGGCATTTTGGTAAATATACTAAATAAGTATAGAAAATTTTTGAAAATTCTAAAAAGAAGTAGAAATAAATTTGTGAAATAGATTTTAAATGAAACAAATTTTTGATTGGCAAACTAAAAATTAATTTAATTACTTTAATACCTGTTAGAAAAAATAATGAGTGTCACAGTTCTACCCTTCTTAAAGAAATTTTGTCCCCAAAATTTCAAATCTAGCTGTACTAGTAGAAATCACAATTCTGTAATAATTCCGTTTTCAACTCTACATCCTTAGTATTATTGTCTCCAAATATGGATTATCATATCTCCTTTCACTTGCTTAAGATACCCACCTTGCTTTAAATATCAAATCCTTCAACAAGAGTATTTCTAACAAGTTCCAACTTACAACACTGTATTTTAGTGTAGGAATCTGATTGGAAAAGCATACATGCAGATCATATCATTTTTCCATGGACTATGATTTACAATTACATTTAAGGCAATTACCAGAAAAACTCTATATACTTCATTTTTTGGTTCCTTTTCCTTTCTGGGTGAGGAAAATTCAAGGATGGTTTCCCACTAATAAACTAAAACATAATCTTAAATTATATAATACAATCGCTTCTATTTAAAATTATACATTAAACTTATACATAGGGATATTAGAGGGAAGTTCATAGTGGTAAACAAACTCAACAGATTCTTCATTAAACTACTACCTTTATGACACAAACATTCAATCCAAATAATATACTCATATTGCCTACAGAATATCCCCACAACTGACTTTGGTACTTTCACAAAACATTAATAGAGTACTACACATTATAAACATGATACGGATACGTTTCGAGAGTACAAGATACTTTATATACCAGCTATCCACATCATGCATGCTTAAAGAATACAAAAACATCGCTAAACAAAAGATCAGACCTTAAATAGGATGCGTTTCGGGAGCATCAAGTACTCCGTATCATTATCCATCCCGGCATTAGGGTCAATGAATCTAAAGATTTTAGTGACAACATACCACAAGAAACACAGAGTGTGGGGAAAACAACTATTCGTAACACATGAAACACAGACGTATACACCATGGGTAAAACCAAAAGATTATAGACTGAGATTCAAATGAAATGGCCACTTTTGACTTTCCTTCTCCCATTTAAGCTTGGACATTGTAGTGTCAGACTCTGAATGGATGATTTACATCTTATCTAACAATTCCTCGACTGTTAAGGTGGTGATAAAGATTTGTCTCCCTGATTCTACAATGAAGTTTTCTCCAACAAACTTATTCCCCATCCAGTTTTCTTATGGCTTGGCAAATTGGATCTAAAAATACCATATTCCTGAGACGTTGTCTCTCTATATGCATTTTGGGCCAGAGTTTAAAGATAACACCTTGAACATACCCACTTGGATGATATTGAACAGGAGCATAGAGGTTATCCAAGTTCTCCTTTGAGAGTCCATCCCTACAAAATCTTATTTTATCCTGTCTATTTACAGACACATATCCAGGTGAAATACATTTACCGTTACAATTTTGTCGACCACATTTGTTACAAGTGACTATGATGGCACGAGCTCTTCTTTTCATTGCGCTATGACTGGTACCCATACCTAGGAAACCGACATCTTGACTGAAGTCACTCAGACAAATCTTCCTTTTTATCAACATCCTCACATCACTAAGGATGCCAAAACGATAAGAATCCACAACCGAGTGATTTTAGTCTTGTATTTTTTTTCTGAGAATCTTTTGGAAGAGTGATGGGAAATACTTTCTCAAGTGTTGATCCTTTGGGTCCATGATGATATGAAAGAAGAGTAAATAGAAAAGGAAAATAGAGATAGTAAATTGTAGAATTTTGGAACTCCTCTTTTTTTTAGGGAAAGAAACAAGAAATTCTAGAGAGAAGGAAGAGGATATGTGATTTAGAGAGGAATTTACAAGTTTAGAGAGAAAGTGAGCTCGGAGAAATAACCTACTATGCATAGTAGACATATATATAGACAATGATTGAACTATTGTAGATGACACATGTAGAGACCACAAATGAAAGACAATGTGGATCAAACTACTTTTAAAATCTAAACTAAGCCCAAATGTTCTAAGCTGAAATGGATCGGGTTTGAGCCTAAACATATTTGGAACGAGTTAGACAACAGGCATGAAATTGAAATGTAATTTTCATAGATCTTAGCCCAAATTCGAAGCCCACTTAAAATAGAATTGACCAAAATAAACGACAAACTCGATTTGATAAAAAAAATAAAAAATCCTTCTAAATGTTATCCAAATCATTCCATAACAACAAAGTCCTCTTGGAACTTAAATAATTTGTTTTAATCAAAACCTTATTGAAGAATGCATACACTCATATGTTAACCTTAATACTTAACATCTATCAATGGATTCATCATCATTACTACCAAGGGTTTAGAATGTGACAAACCTTAAAATCAATATGATTTACGTCTTCCAACATAGACCATATCAATGAACAAAGACCTTTGATGTTACTACTTAAGAACATCTACAATCCCCACAATTCCACTTGTACAATATTTACTTTTCTCATATAACAAAACCTCATGTAACCAAAAGATTCACATCTAAACATCTAGAAGTTAAACTTTTCATCGTAATTATCTAAAATTATTACAGGTGTCTTAAATATTATGATTTACCTAAGGAAACTCCTATTAGTCATTTTCACATTGTATCTATTCATAAAGATTCATTGATACACTTAAATACAATGTACGCAACAAAATATTCCAACTTGAAATTCATGCTTTCTTACCTTTACACAATCTCAAAAGACCAAAAGTCTAATGTTTATCTCACTCAAGATTCAACACCATGGATTCCTAACTTATCTCATATTCTTTAAGTAAATAGAACTTTCAAGAAAAATTATTAACACTTATATACTTCACCGAATCCATACATAATCACTACTTAGTCATAATCAATTACGAAGAGTTTGGCACATCTATGCCAAACTTTGAAATCAACAAATCAAGCCTTATGTTCCTTATTTTTTTCATGAAATAAAAGGTTCTCAAATCCTCGTATCTACATGACTTTCTCATCATTCTATATGAATTAGATATGCTTATAGATCCTAGTATTATGTGAACCTCTAATAAGCATTCTACTTATAAACTCATTCCATATAATTATCATTCCCTCGTAACTATTAATACTTTCCTTTATATAATAATCGTACTCACATAACCGTTAGTATTTTCATTCTAAAGCCTTTCCATTTTACATCCTTCTGGACTATATAAATCAACTTGAAGGTTCATTTTGATGATGACAATGAAAATTCAACTTCAAAACCATCTCAAAAACAAATTTTTAAAGTGGAGCTATACTCTCTAGGTTAACCGAACCTAGGCTCTGATACCAAAAATTCTGTAATGCCCCTAAGTAGGGGTTTACAGTTTTTAATAAATAAAATAAAGAACAGAAACTATAAATAAACATCAAAAGACATTTGCCCAGGACTTAAGTAAAAACTCTTAAAACAAAATAAAAATAAAAATAACAATTACACTACAGTTTAATTTAACACCATAAATTTAATAGTATAAAACTATCATCATCATCATTCTAACCTTCAATACATTTTAATACAGTCACAAAAAGTAACATACTATGCTTACATTATCATGAAGGACATTCTTAAGCAAATGAAACAACTTCCAATGTATACAGTTACATAGCTTCCTCAACTATATTTCATGTCACCACCTCACACGTTGTGAGTCCTGAAAAGATGAAAATATAGGGAAATGAGCGACAATATGCTCAGTAAGCAAACCATTACTCACCTTTAGGTTTTTATTCATTGCCACATTAAAACCTACATGGTTAGCTTTCATCATTATCCAGATTATGAGATTTATTATGATCATATTTATGTAGATATCATAGTTAATCATCACCGAGTTTCTTACACATATATATACAAATATTATAATTCATTATTATTTTTAGGTATCCACATTCGATAAAGTATCACTCAACTCATCGAAACCCAAATAGGCATGCTTAACCACCCTCTAATCATTCCAAGGTTGCTCCAGTGAGGGGATATCAAATCTCGGATCCTCATCAAGTAGATTCCTATACAGTGTGTTCTGGGACTTCGACCCAAGAGAGCATCATCATCTCCCCCCTATTTAACCTTTTAGGGTATTCTTGCCCAAAGACGTAACCGCCACCCTCTTCACATCTCACCATTCTTCTACAATCAATCATTATTAATAGAGTTAATTTTTCTAACTATGCTTCTCAATTTACAATAACAGGTGTTAAATCATTATGTTTTCCTCGTTGTACAATACAAGACGAGTTCCATATCATCGTGTTATGGTATAATCATATACATTCAAAATATCATTTATATATATATATATATATCTTGCAACATAAAACAACTAAAATTTAATTTATCAAAACCTCACAAAAGATGAGTAATAAAATTCCTACCTCTTGGTGAATACCATGCTAATAACTTCTAGCTCACGATACCAAGTTCACCACGTAAGCTCCAAGTACTTCGTTATCCTACGACGCATAAAATTACCATACTTTAACTCAATTCCTAATCTATAATCACACCAATTGCCATCTATTCTACTATTCTTATTAGTGTGCCATAATCATTTATTTGAAATCCTTGGAACATTTTGTAACACAAAACAATGAAAAACATATGAATTTGGATTGTCCAATCAGCCTGCCAATTAAGCTCGGCTTGCCAATTGGCAGAGTCCAGCCTGCTGATAGAGGCAAAATCTAAAAAACTCTAGTTTTCTGTTTTGAAAGATTTTGCACTTCAAAACTCGATCTCACTTGTTTTAACAAATCCCATAATATGAAAAATACATAGAAACCATAGATTATCATACCAATAAAATATGTAAATCTTTTTCTCAAAAGTTTTATGCATAAAACATGTTTAAAATTCTCAAACATTGATTTTTACAAAGCTTTACAAAAATGTGATCTAAATAGGAAATTGTTCAATCCCAAAATAAACACAATTCAATTTGTATGCATACAAAAGCACAAGCCTATATCATGAAATGAAGAACAATTACATAATCTGAATATAGTAACTTGGAATAAAGGGAAGGTAGAGAAAAATTTGGGTTGTTGGTTAGAAACTCTACCTTGTTTCCATGAGAAATTGTTATTAGGCTTGACCTTTGGCTTGAGAAAAGAGATCCTGAGTTGAGATCAAACTTTTTGATCAGATTGAGAAGGTGAAGGAAAGAGACAAAATAGAAAGAGGGAGAGAAAGAGTGAGTGGTGTAAAATGTGGAGGAAAATGAGTTGTCTGATATGTTTTAAGAGTTGGTGGCTTTGGACATGTGAGTGAATTGTAACACCCACCTATTTTTATGTAATGAATCACGTTAAGTTAGTAACGATGTTAAGGAAATTTTTATAATAATTTATGTTATATGGTATGATATATAATTTTAATGTTACTAACTTCTATGTCAAGTTTTATGACAGGTGACGACTGCATGGAATCATTGTGCTCAAGTGTTCATGATTATTTTAATGTATGTTTAATTATGATGCAATGATGAATTGAATGTTTTAATGTATGGCATTTAAAGACAGTTCGGCAGGCCGGACTTTTAAGTTCAACAGGCCAAAAAGTCTGCCAAAGATTGGCAGGCTTATGGAAAGAATCAGCAGGCCGAACTTGGTGGAACCGGCAGGCCGAAGAGGAAAATCGACAGGCCGAAGACAGCTGACGAGCAGTCAGCAAAAATCTCTCTAAATTTATGGCTGAGTTAATTATGTTAATTGGGTGATTAATTGGCATAATAATGGAATAATTTTATCAGTTAAGGAAATAAAAGGTTTGACTTCGCAGTGATTGGCATGATTTAAATGGTTTCTTATTTTTAGAGGGCAAAAATATGGCAAGTAAGACTAAAGTTTTGACTTTCCCTCTTTTCTCTCCTTGCTCCACGCCAATAGCCATCAATTAGTCAGAAAATTCTGACTTAATGGAGGGTATTGAATTTTCATCGGTTATGCTCATAACGTTAAAAAATTTTAACGCTCTTTTCCATTTTTCTCTCATCCTCTCACGTCTTCTCTCTCAATTTCTGAGACGCTTCTTTGTCTTTCTTTCTTCTTCTTCTTCTCTTCTCCATGAATTCCATTCCTTCTCTCTGAAAAATTCTCTGCAAGAAAATTGAAAGAAAAAGTTATATTTTAATTGGTTGAATTCAAGGGTTTTGAGAAGAAAATCTTTTAAGGTAAGGACTCATTTCTTTGTGTTTTCATGGATGATGAAATAATTCTATGATATTAAAATGCATGATAATAAGATGTTTGTATGAATTTTAAAATTAAAATATATGTATTTTAATTGTTCGAAAACGTTTTTAAAAGATATTCATGTTTGTAATGTATGAGATATTTTGATGATAATACTTAAGGAAGCATGCTATGAATAATGTTTATATGAGATGAATGTATATATGAATGTTATATGAATGGATGTTTTATGATAAGTATTAATTTTATTGTATTTTTAAATGGATAAATGGCGTGAACACTCAAAGGAATGAGCACTTCGAGACTGCATCGTCGTCACGAAATTGTATTAAGGTTAAGTAAGCTAGCTGTTAAGGTAAGTACATTCTCATCTGCAACATGACACGTTTTACAAGGTTTGATGATATGTTTACAATGATATTCATGATGATTTTATGGTTGTTTTCCTTAAAGGATTTCTTATGAAAGATTTACATGATTTAAAGTTATGCATGTATGATGATGACATGTTTCAAAGTATGAAAATTATGTATATATGTATCACCTAATAAGTGTTGCACACCAATGTTATGAAATGATATGTTATGATGTCATGTTTGATTTGGGATTAGCTACCCTTCTCCTCTCATGACGGCGTGCCTACAATGATGTTTATGGTGCAACACTTGGACCCTTAAGATAAAATGGAACAAGTTTTAATATGGTCAATGTAATGAAAGATATGTTCTATGAAATTATGCTTAAGGCACTTCTATGATATGACAATGATGATGATGATGTATATGAAATGTTTTAAATTGTGAGAAATATATGTACTTACTAAGCATTAGCTTAATCAAGTTTTATGTCATATTACAGATAAGGGTAAGAAAATCATGGAATAGGCAGAGGACATGGGAAGACGTGTGAGCATTAAGCACGATGAATTATAACCGGAAGAACACCAAGAAGAATGTTTTATGTGTTTTTAATCAAGTTTTATATTTTGAACATGTTTTTATGTTAAGTTTTAAGAATACTTGAACTATGGTTTTATATTTTATTTTATCATTTTAAAGAAATTTGATCTTTCGCATTTTTATGAAAGGTTGGATTCGTTTTTTAAAAAAATTAAGTTTTCTCTAGGATTTTTGGCTCGGTCGGCCTGCCGAACATTATTGATCGGCCTGTCGATGTTTGAAAGTTCGGCCTACCGATCACGTTTTTGGCTTGCTGGACGATGATGAGTTTTTAAGCCAGATTTGCAAAGCCTTTATCGGCTTGCCGGTTGAGGAATTCCAGCCTGTCGATCATGTTCGGCCTGCCGAAGTCCCATGTTCGGCCTGCCAAAGTCCCATGTTCGGCCTGCCGAACTGTGGGAGCATGTAACTATTAAATGATGTGATGTTTTTATAAGTTATGATTTTACAACTTGGTATGTCTATTTCATTAAAATAAGTTTATGATTAATTTAAAGTATAAATGTATAAATTGTGATATGGAATAAGTTAAGCAATGTTATTTAAAAAAAATGTATGAATGGATCCTGATTAAGTATGTTTAATTATATTTACAATTTAAAGTATCGTATAAGTTATGTAAATATGTTTATGTTTAAAGTCCAAGTAAGTATGAATGTAAGAATATAATGACATCTGTGACGTCCGTAAGGGGGGCGTTACAGGCTTAGTCTTATTGGGAGACTCAGAAAAAGAAAGAAAAGAAATAGGATAAGACCTTTGTGGGGAACCAAGGCATGTGACTTGTTTGATTCAAGTCTTATCTTTTATTTATTTATTTATTTTCTTTTTAACCATTACACATAAAGGACAATAAAGGAGGGTCTACCTTGGTGTTTTGGTAAATATACCAAATAAGTATAGAAAATTTTTAAAATTTCTAAAAATAAGTAGAAATAAATATTGTAAAATAGATTTGAAATTAAACAAATTTTTTATTGGCACACTAAAAATTAATTTAATTAACTTAATACCCGTTAGGAAAAATAACGGGTGTCACATTTTCGGTATTTGTACTCAGACTATATAAACTAATTACAAACTTTTAAGCCCTCACAAGGCGGTTATTTTTATTATTGTTGTTATTTATGAGCAGGTGCAATTTTAGCCGATTCATTGTTTAATCATGTCATTTAGTTTTTCCTTATTCTTGGTTTATTCTTACTTAATTTTTTAATTAATTACAACCCCATTTTTACATCATGGCAGTTGGATCAATTAGGGGAGTTGAGCCCTCATCCAGACATTCGACCACATTATTGTTGCATTGTGAGTTACGTATGAGTTTTAATATTTACATGTTTTTTTATACATGAACTGATGAACTAGTTGCACGCATTATGCTTGACATGTTGTCGTGTACAACGGTGGCACTATAAGAAAAACTACATTTAACGACATTTTATTTACGACATGTACTTTTTGAATGTCATTGAAAAGTACATACAACGATATCTCCAACAAACATGTCGTTAATAATATTTGAAACAATAATTAATGATATCTATATAGATGCCGTATTAAATGTCTCATTTTAACGACAATAGTTTAGTGTCGTTAAATTATATAACGATAAGTAGGAGATATCGTTAAAGCCTTGGAGATTCCATGACACGCCTTAGAGATGACATCTTGACCAGTGTCGTCTATAAGGGGTGTCATAGAATCTCCAAGGCTTTGACAACATCTCCTACTTGTCGTTAAATAATTTAACGACACTAAACTATTGTCGTTAAAAGGAGACCTTTAATACGACATCTATATAGATGTCATTAATTATTGTTTCAAATGTCGTTAATGACATCGTTGTTGAAGATGTCATTGTATGTACTTTTCAACGATATTTAAAAACTACATGTTGTTAATAATATGTCGTTAAATGTAGTTTTTCGTGTAGTGTGGATTTTCTATCTGCTTTCATAACATGCAAGTTGAACTTTCAATAGCTAGAGTGCATAAAGAGTAAAGGCTGTGGAAACAAATTTTAAACTTGGGATCATCCAAATAGTACCTGCAGAGTTGCCAATGTGGTACTTGTGTTTAAGTGTTACATAACTTAAACAAGTATTAAGTGTGACATGATCAAACATATTTTTTAAAAATGTGATATAATCTCTAATTTTCTCTCCAAAAAATAAATACTTAAAAAAGAGTAATTAAATCATTTTCCATGGTTGGATGAAAGAACAGCGAAAAATCAAGTATTATTAATAGTACACAAATTTAGCTTGTTATATAAAAGGTCAAGTGACATTAATAATAGGATGTTTGATAAAGTGAGTTTTAACTTAAGCAGTGAAAAACTCTCACCTGTTAAATAAAAAAAAAAAGTTACTATAGTGTAAAGCTGTCACATACCATAATGTTTTTAATCAAAAATGGTTATGACTCACTTTATCAAACAACCTGTAAATCACCAAATTAACCCATTGCATTATCTTAATCCATGCAATTAATTAATGAATCGCCCCCTAATTTCGTCGCGACAATTGTAGAGTGAAGTTACAAAGTTGTTAATTTATCAAAAACTTAAGCTATTATAATAATCGATCAACATAATTTTATTCTCTGATCAAATCTAAGAAACATAAATGATAAAGATAGCTGAAAAAGGACGTTGTTGGTGTAACAATTACAAAGTAGAAACATAGTTGAGTGTTTTTTGTAAGGCAGGGAGAACGCAGTGGGGATGGGCATCGCTGCACCAATGCTTAGAGTGATGAAGAGGTCATCACAGGACTTGACAATGACAAGGCTGAGAGCCTCCTTTATGGCCTTTCCAAGAGGCTTCTCCATTTGGTAAAGAGCAGCAGAGTAAAAGTGTGTAGCCTATTTTCATAGCTTCAAGGATGGCCTCTTTCATGGAATCAGCAGAGGCACCAAAAGGGTACTCAGCCGTCCCAAAACCCACCAATGGAATTCCCTTCTCGGGATACCCTGGTAGTGGAACTTCAGGAATTATTATTGCCATCTTACTTTACTATCTCTATCTATCTGTTCATTGTTGATTAACTGTTCCTAATATCGCAAATATTTACAACCCCACCAACCAATATTTGGCTAGCCAAATCTTAATGTACAGCCACGAAAGTTGCATCATGCAATTCTTTTTTTTTTTTTTGTTTTATTCTAACTCTTTAAGGCGTTTGATAAACCAGTTGGAACTGAAAGGACGTTGGACAATCATGGTTAGAACCAACTTTTTAGTTCAAAACACTGTAGCATGTGAAAACTTTACAATATTTGATAACCGAAAAGTTGGTTCTAACCATGCTTGTGAAACACATTATAAATTTTTAGTTTAAAAACTATAGCATGTGAAATTTTACACTATAATAACATTTTATATTTTTATTATAACTTTTGAGAGCTTAACATAGTAATTGGTTAGAACGAACTGACTCACCAAACACCTTTTGTCACCTTATAAATAAAGTCATGTATGAATTTATCATTAAATTATGCCTCAACTATTTTTTTTTTTGTTTTATAAAAAAAAAATTAACAATTGAATTATAACACTAATTCAATGTTATAGATGAACCTTGAGACATGCTAGTCACAGTCGCTGATCAACCTATCTTTCTCAATGTAATATGTCCATTAGATTGAACTTAGCGAGTTTTCTCCTAAGTTATTTGATAGACAGGAGTTTAATAGAGCACTTATCTTATTAATTCTACACTATAAGGAAAGATTGGAATAGCTGAGCTTCTTGTTATCTACGATTGGTAGTTTCAACAAAAAATTTGGAAATAATTCTATGATTATCTACATAATTAATGTTTAGTGGTGGTGAAGGATGTTATTCTTAGACATAGGCTCCCTAAGGAGTAAAATGTAATATGTTTTTGGAGACATGTTATCAATAAAGAGTTAATTTATTCATATATCAATTGGTGTCCTCTTTATGTTAATTTATGTTGAATGTATGATATGCAAACAAAAGTCTGAGACTACCAGTCTAAACCTTTACGAGTGTGTATATGATAGACAGGTTATACATAAACTCTGAAACTTAGATCACTTGAGAAGTACAGAGTCAATCTTCTAATCTAAGAAATTTTGAAACTCCTGAGAGCTATTGTTCAACACTAAGAATTTTAGCTCTAAGTTTTCTCTAGTGGCTGGAAGAAGAGTAACTAGAGGAAAGATAGTACGACGCACACCTACACGCACTCTGATAGTGGATAGAGAATAGCAAAGAAGATCAGTTAGTCGAAACTCTCCTAGAACATTCTTCTCTACACAGATTGAAGTCTGCTTTGATATATAAGAGGTTAGTAAGATTTGTTATTAATTTATATATTTAATAAGTCAAACTTGTTATTTGGAAAATACTTTGATTTAAAATTT
The DNA here is from genome assembly GCA_025403435.1 of Artocarpus heterophyllus. NCBI lineage: Eukaryota > Viridiplantae > Streptophyta > Magnoliopsida > Rosales > Moraceae > Artocarpus > Artocarpus heterophyllus. The sequence continues at coordinate 29,338,978 of CM046341.1, forward strand.
TTAAAAATTCCGCTGCGTACTGTTTTCCAACACTTATAACCAATTTTTATTATATTTTTTTTATAATATTTCATTTATTTATGTTTGTTTTGAATTATTAATTTAGTTAAAAATCTAAAACCCTTGTCTTTTTGTTTAGTTTAATTTTAGGTTTTTAACATTAATAACTAATTACTTAGACCTAGTTTTCCATGAGAACGATCATTGCTCACCATTTTAGACAATAATGACTATAGCAATGTTTTAATTTGGTAGTCCAGTCAGCACCCTATCATCTACACTGAGTCAAAAATAGTTAAGTTCTTGTTCTTCCTCTCCTAGATCACAATCCAGGTTCCAACACATACAATTAACTCCTGGTGTGCAACAGTGGCTTGTAAAAAAGTACAACAACAACTTGGAGAGCACTTATCTTTCTTAACAGTCAGTCATGCACAGTCATTGATCAACCTATCTTTCTTAATGTAATATGTCCATTAGATTGAACTTAGTGAGCTTTCTCCTAAGTTGTTTGATAGAAAGGAGTTTAATAGAGCACTTATCTTATTAATTCTACACTGTAAGGAAAGATTGGGATTGCTGAGCTTCTTGTTATCTACGGTTGGTAGTTTCAACAAAAAATTTGAAAATAATTCTATGATTATCTACATAATTAATGTTCAGTGGTGGTGAAGGATGTTATTCTTAGACATAGGTGCCCTAAGGAGTAAAATATAATATGTTTTTGGAGACATTTTATTAATAAAGAGTTTATTTACAAATGAACACCCCATAGGATATAACTTTGAGAAACATGTTGGATGGCCTCAAGAGTTGTTCGATGGTGCCGCATAAAATCATGACATATATTGGATTTGGTTATAATTCATTCTAAATCATTCAACCCATATTAGTTAGTTTTGACAAAATTTTAGCAATATAACGGCTTATTTTTTTTAAAACCAAAAATTTAAACCCGTAAAAAAACAATTTATAAATACATTGTGGTGCATCATAACTTCAAGACGCACCACCCAAAGCATTTTATTGAGTCAAATAAACATTTCAATGTAACCATCAAATTTTACATGACCAAGCCCAAACATAATGTCATTGATCATAAACCTAAATAAAAAGATAATTATATGAATAATGTTTCTCATCCATGAGAAACATTATTTAAATGTGGAATAGTGACCCAAAACCATTACTTCACATAAGTAGGGCCCGCATCCAATCCAACAAAACAAGACCATTAAATTGTTTCTCATCCATGAGTGAGAAACAATGTGGGTTCTCATTGTAGTTTTTCCAAAAAAGTAGATATTATATAAAAAAAAAAGAAGAAATGAGGAAAAAAAAGAGAGAACAGACTAGAAGCGGGTGATATTTCAAGTGACCATAACATTTTCTCATATCCCATAAGTCATAGTTAGAACATATACTTTTTTGCCTAATTAATATTTAGTTGCATTAAATGTCCTATGGTCAGGACCAGTCATATTGAAGAAAAAAATAGGTAGGAACAATTTGTCAGTTAAAAAAGTATATATATCCTTTTATATATCTTTGTTTTAGGTTTATTTAAAAATTAAATTTTCAGTTTTTTATCCCATTAAATGTATATCTTCAAATTAGATTTAATATACAAACCTAAATTTTACCTTAAAAATTAATTGACTTTGACCGTAAAATGACTTATGTATCCTTAAGTAAAAGGAAAATAAACTAAAACTTTTAAAAATTAATAAGAAAAAAAAAACAAAAACATACAAAAATTCATTTTTGAAGGTATTCTACACATTTTTAAATTCTAATGGTTTAAAGTTTTTTAAACCTTTAAAGTATTCTTATTTTTTCAAATTGAGAGTATTTTAGGAAATTTTTTTGGCAAAATAAAAGATTGACTAAAAAAGGAATAAATTTGTGTATTAAATCTAATATGAAGATATAATATCAATAAGATTAAAAACTAAAAGTATTATATTTTGATAAACCCAAGGCACATGGTATAAAATGATAAGTAACCCTAGATAATAATACCCACGAGAACAACTAAAAATAGTTCAATAACATATAGAATGGCACAAGTGACTTTTGGTATGTACATAGATTCTTACGGCCATAAAATTTAAAACCACACTAATTTAAACTCATGTACAAAACAAACCATAATATAAGTTATTGATGTATTGTAGACAGAATCACAAGAAAATAGATGACAAGTAATAAGACCTTACGAAAATTGGCTGGAAACAAATAAATACAAGTCCATATCATGAAAATTAATGCACAACAGATTTAAATTTAGAAAGAGTGAATCACTATTGCATCATTAGATATCGCCGTCCCAAAGACTGTCAAGCGATTTGTAAGGCCATCGTCAGAGATGAATTCCTCACCAGGAAATCCTTTGCAATGTGGAATTTGGCTTATCTTTTGGGACTCTTCTGGGCTTAGCTCCCAATAAAATATGTCCAAGTTCTCTTTCATTCTTTCCTTTTTAAAGTTCTTCACTAGCAAACTCACTCCGTGCTCGTACACCCATCTTAGACAAACCAACAAACACACACATATATATGACAGCATTTAGTGCCCCTACATAAGTAATCAACCATTTTATTGCCATATAACTTATTAATTGTACTAATTTCATTAGCTGTTTAGATAAATAATTATATTAATTTGCTACATGGTACATATGCATGTTATCATCCATGAAGAGCCCATACTACAATGCTTCAATACAATTCTTCAATATCATTTGATAACCTAGTTCAAACCACAAAATTATGGTTTAAATCAATTTTTTCATTGTATTTTTTCTTACAAATTTCAATTTCAAAAACTAACTTTAATTTAAACTCTTAATTTGAACTACATTTTCAAATGGTTTAGAAATCATCTGGTTTATATATGAGACAGAGAGATCGGAAGGAAGATTTACTTGCAGAGACGTTGAAGCGCCAAAATCTAGTACCTAGCTAGCTTATTCAATTTCAGGCGTTTACATAACTGAGCAAGAGAGGAGATTTTCACAAAGTGAAGAGTACGTACACGCTACTGCATTCTCTGCATAATTTCTTTAGAATTTATCACTTTTTTCGTAACTCGTGAAAGTAAAATTAAAACATACGATTGTGATTGAATTCAAGTATGAGCTTTAGTTTTTTGAAGACAAGACTCACGAATGTGGTACATAATTAGCTCTTGGAATATAGTCTTTAAGCCATCAGATCTGTAAAAAGAATAATTTTAACTAGATCTAACAGTTTTAAAGCGTGCACCACTAGTAAGAACAAGAAGTCCCCTAAAAACAAAAGTAAAAGTTAACTATTTTAACTATTTTAGTTATTCCAATAATCTAAATGACTTAATTTCATATATTTGTCAATTATGGCCCAAAACTCTCATTAAATATTTACCACCATACGAATTTTACCCATATTTATTACGATTTTCCAATTAGAATATTGATGTGGTAAGAAATTCAGGTCACTTTTTTAATCTTTTATTAATTATTTGATAATGAATTGATTTCCTTGATTACTATCCCCAATATAGTTCCTTAATTACATCCCTATACTGTGCCGAGTTGTATACGTCTCATATTTCAAGTATGTGAATTATATAAAGTCTAATTTTCCTCTCTTTTTTTGCTCTTTTCCTTTTGCTATTTTGGTTTCACGTGGTTATTACTGAGTGGTCAATATATACATAGACCATTATAGTCATTAGAATATATCCACCAAACGAATCCGGCCACTAAACCTTTAAGAAAGAAACATCTGAAATAATCATGTAGAATTACTACTTTAAACACCAGCCACTAATACACAATCAACGCAACAAACGCAAACAGCATATAACACGGAAACAATATAAAAAGAAAATATAAAATATTATAGAAGCATGCTTTTTTTCTTTAAAAAATAGCTTCTCGACTATAAATGTTCGACTATTCAGGCCTACTGAAGTCTTTTTCCATTGTCTTTGAGTATGCAGTACATTTTTTTAAAAAATTAATGAAAATCTTTTTCAAAAATAAGTCCGACATACAATGTATGTAAATTAATCTATGATCTTCGTACCTTCAAGTAAACCAAAAATTGCACTTATAAGGGAACAATTGTTCCTTGCTATTCTTTCTTCTAACGATCAAAATGTGGGTGGTCACACATCATTTAGTCTTTCCTCTTTGGCACCATCTCCTTCCATCCAGTAGAGAAGACCAAGGATTATTGTTTGAGATTTTAAACAATAAGCCTACTGGAGTTACAAAGTTTCTTTTACTGAAATACTCTCACTAAACTTATCAAATGATCTAAGAAACAATAGAAAAAACGTTTCCCTTAAATAGAGGTTGGATGGGGTCTTATTCTTATTAGATTAGCTTCTAAATTCGAGTTTGAATCAAATCTTGTCACAAAATTGCATCAAACAGATCGACATGGCAGGGGCCAGTTGACCATCCTACACTATGGTCCATCAACCAGACTGACGTGGTAGCTCCTTATCACGCGTTTTTCAGCTCTAGAGAGTTATCTGATCAACCTATTTGTATCGATTGGATAATTACTACTTTATTTGACTTGGATATCCTTTATAAAGCCTTAGTTTTGATTTAAATAATACAACACTGAAGTTATTTGATTAAAATAATCATATAGAGATAATTCCTTACAAATAAAACATATTAAATAATTCAACACGTTTATTTTGAATTAATTTATAAATTAGTTCAACCAATAAACTAATGTGAATTATTAAATCCAAATAATCAAATTTTAGCCAATCTAAGAATTAACATAAGTAACCAATTTCTATGAAAAAACATGTTGTATCATTATAGAAAACTATGTGAGCTAACACATAGGAACTGATGGACATATATAGATCAAGTTCCTATAGTTATAAAATATCAAATCCCCAACACGTACATTTTATAATTATCAATTCTAAAATTATTCCATTAAAAGTTTAGAGTTGTATTCTTGAACTATATATAAATTAGGAAACTCCAATAAGTTAATTGTCTGTAACATATCATAGTGTGCAACATCCCCATAAGATATTCATAATCGGCTTAAGGATAAATTCTCTTTTACCTTCCCAATTATATTTATCTTATGTTCAATTATCTCGCCATTAGAAGACTTACTATTCATAACCAATACAAATACTTTACCATTTGGCTACACATATGTGTCCAAATAATTGAGCGCTCTAGTTTCCTATTATAGGATAATATCTATAAGAGAATATCATTAACTCTACATAAGAGCTATGAATTCCATAGTTATGAATAACGAGTCTACATCAAGTAAGAGTCATATCACCAATGTATCGGTATGTGTATCTTCATAATATAATTCAAGATGTCACCTTTTGATAAATCAAAAGACATAAGTCGAGAATATAGACTCATTAATTCATATCAAGATTAAGATGCAATACGTATAATTATCTAAAGTGAATTAATTTATTCAAATGGAATTATTGATCAAATCAATTCATCTTTAGTTCCGATCCAGTACATCTTTAACAATGACAATATATGAATGTCTCTACCTATGGGACAAGTCATCTCTGGTTAGGGACGTAGACGAAATAACAATCTTAAGATGAACAAAGTACCTAATTTTATTACCTCAATTGTGGACCTTTTACATTTAGACCATCGCCATAAGATTCATGGCTTTTGCATAATCTGTCTATCATATGGACGATTTTAATGGATTAGATTAACAGTTACAGACATTTGCTTGCTTAACATATATTCAACATAAATGAACATATATAGGACAATATTTGATATATGAATATGATATTTTTTTTATTGATTAAACATCTCAATAACTATTATCTTATTTAATCCTTTGAACACCTTGTCTAACATAATTTACCACAAAATTTTTGGGTTATTAAATAGATTTAATGGTGATCAAAAACATTTTTGCTATGTATTGTGACCCTGCTAAAACAAAGATATTATAGTCCTAACAACTACATAATTTTTTTAGCATTGGCTAATATTAAATTTAGTTTAAAAAAAGGCCATTTTTAATTTTGTGGTCACACATTTGGCCATTTGTGTCTTTGAACCGGGCAATACTTCTTTCTCCATCAAAATTTCCAGTATATTTTGACTTCAGTCTAACTCGGTTTTTAATATCTATCTTTAAATACCATTCGTAATCTCTTTCTTTTACCTTCTTTGACTATGAGTGTAAAACCTGTCAAACAATTAATTACATTATGGTCGGACAGAAACGTTGATAATTACTTTTTGTTACCACGATAATGAACCATTGGGAAAAAAAAATAATAAATAACCATAAAAACAAACGGCATGATGATAACGTTATTTAACATGACCGAGAACCTCAAAGAGAAAAAATACGAGTACAAATCACACTAACTAAATGGAAGACTTTTTATGATGTCGAATTATAGTTACCACAATTTGGAATTATAAAGTACTGAAAACTTTACAAAGTAGATTTTATGACGTCTCTTTCACGTGACTCGCCTTCGGACACACAACGTTACTCCAAGTCTACCTCTTGACTTCAGTCGAATTGGCGTTTTTCATGCTAAGATTGTTGCATTTGGTCCAATTAACGTACTTTGAGCATAACCCAACTTTGGCTACTCCTCAAACTTACTCTAAATTGTTAAATGTACAGCTGCAATAGGTTTAAGAGCTATTTGTTTAAGCCCAAAAATGCTCTGGTTTTTCAATCTCTATGAAGCTCTAAAAAGCTCACAAGTGTAGTCCCTAGAATAAGCAAAGCCTAGATATTCTAGATACATTCTACTTGACTTAGAGTTGGATGTGATCTTGATCTAATTTGAAATTAGAAACTCAATTGCAGAAAATCATCAATTTGAACTCATTACGAATTTCTTGCTATTACCTACTAGAATCTTCTTTACATATAGTTTGAACAATATTATCCGGTCTATAGATATTGATGCATGCGGAATACAATAAATTAAGACTAAGATAGAATTATGATTTTTATGTAATTTCGTATTGAGAATTAAATCTATTATTGTTGACTATTTTATAGATAAAAAAATGTTAGGATCTTTCTGCATGTCATTTTATTTTTCAATAAAAATAAAGCTTAATTATAAAGCATTATTTTGACTTTTTATTACAACTATGCCACTATATTTTTATATTCGTAAAACGAAGATTTTGTATGTTTGCTTTTGTAATTTATTATAGTATATGTAAAAGTAATATTTTAAAAAATAATAGACAAAAGAATGTGTGTGTGACATTTATCTCGTACTCATCATAAAAATAAAAATACAAAAAAAAGGCATATGTGCATAACAATTGCAAAGAAGAAAACTTTAAAATCATATATTATACAAATATGTATAAATATATTTTGAGTATATATATGCATATAACGATTGCAAAAAAAAAAAAAAAAGAGTTGAAATCATATATTATATACATATACGAATAAATATATTATATATTGGGTTAAAGACTGTTATATTATGGCGTATATATAACCATTAAAAAAAAAGTTAACCATATATTATACACTAGCATAGGAAACGTGCCCAAGGGAGGTCCCTTTTTTGCGTTGGATTTTTTTCTCAAGAACAAAAAAAGATTTCAATAATGATTTAGTATTATAATGTCAATAATTATGTTCTCTTATTATATAGTTTGAAAGGGCGCATATTTGTAAAAAGAATATTTTTTAAGTAGTGTAAAAAAAATTGAGAGATCTATATAATCACAATAATAAGAACTAATTATAATAAGAATTATAATTAAAGTCCAATTAATTAAAAATTGTAAGGCATAAAGTCAATAAGAACACATCAAAATTTTAGCATGGTTCGATTGTAAAACCTGTGTCTACAAGGCCACGTCTAGGTGATGAAAAATCTACTAAGAAAATGGATTAAAAGCACCAATTCGACTTTAATTAATTTAAGACTGACTCTCAATGATTGGCGCTTATGTTGTTGTATTTCTTATGACCTTATTCAGTGAATATCACTCTTCTTGATCTTTGCTCTAAGTGACTCCTATCAGCAGCGGAATGCCTTCTTTCAAGATTGTAAATTCTTCTCCCAAAAAATAAAGTACGTTTTCTCAAAGATATATGAATGTAAACTCTCCACCTTATTGCATGATTGCTCTTTGGAAATTCTATGGTAAAGTCATAGACCTAATCTCTTTTTACAGGCAGTAAAAGTTTATGCAAAATTCAAACTGCTGCTTTATCTATTGCAACATATTCTTCAATGGCCTTGAATTTCAAATGAGTGTTATCTCCAAGATGGGTTTTTTTGGATTCTGGAATGCATAAAATCTTCTAATTGATCAAATTTACTTTGTCTAAATCTTTTTAAACACGTCTAAGCTCCAATTTCCCTAAATAAGTGATAAATTCCATTTCTATTCCAATTCTCAAGCTTATTTGAATTCAAACTTGCTCCTCAACATAAAGTTGGCTTATAATTTAATTTGAATTTAGATTTGACTTTGAAAATCTCCTGAAAAATGTGGGAAAATCTCTAGAATAATTTTGGAATCTTCTTTGACATTTTTCTTTACATGTTTTTCACCAAAAATCATGTATAGTATTTTTCCTGGATAATTGGAAAACCAATTATGTCAATTCAAAAAGGGAAAAAGAGGGCATTAGACCATCATTAACTAAGAATAAAAATAAATAGACCAAAAAGTTTTAATAGGTAGTAAATAGTTCATTTAATTTTAGATCTATATTAATTAATTGACATGATGACTAAAAAACCCAGTTTCAAAACCCTAGCCACCCCTCCATCTTTCTCTCTCTTTACCTAGCAGCTTCTATCACCCGGAGTATTCTTGCTGCCGCCCAACCTCATCTCCCCCGGAGCAACACTGATGGAGCACTATTGCCACCTAACCTCGCAGCTAACAATCGAGGTCGTAAGCTGCCAAGTGCAGTCCTAAAGCTGGGAGATCGCAAGCTTCAGTTGGGAAATCACAAAGTTGCAATCGCTAGGGAACAATGGTGTCTTCTGGAGCAGTCCTTATTACCAGAGGAAGCAAGTGCTAAAGTCACATGAAGAGCAACTACTGAAGTCGCACGAGGTTCACTGCAACAATTATATGATTTAGTGACGAAACTTTTAGAGATGACATTTTGTCATAACTAAAAAAATATATAGCGACGATAATAAAGGTCGCTCAAATCTGTGCCCACATTACTAACATTTAGCGACGATTTTGTAATTTGGCTACGAAAGTTTTAGAGACGACATAAGTTGCCGTTGAATATATTAGCGAAAATTTCATCACTAAAATTCCCAAACACCTGCCATAATTTCGCGGGCTTTTATTTTAGCATATTCAGCAACGACAAAATGTCGCAGTTGAATTGCTCACTTTATAATACGTTGTCGTTTTGGTATGTAAATATTCAGCGACGACATATGTTGTCGTTGAAAGACAATACTTATTCCCCAAACCAAGCTTTCCCCTCACCCACTTCTCGATCCAACCTCTTGTTTTGTACTTCCCATCTCCCTCTTCAACACTCTCTCAGATCCTCAGCCATTTCTCTCTATGAAATTTTTTTGGAAAAACACTTTCGATCAAGATTGCAACCCCTGTGAGCCCTGCCGGTGCTATTTGTTGGCTGGATTGTTGTTGTTTGCCACGCCAGATTGTCACCGTCGCTGTCCCGTCTGTAGCCGCATCTTGTAAGGATTTTTGGCTATAGTTTCCTGCCTTGATTTCCTCTAGAATTTGTCTGTCTAGAAATTGTATCTAATAAATATGGAGGGGATGTGCAATTGATCCCAAATTTGTGATACATTTACTTGGCTAGGAAAGTGAGTTCAAAAGCTATTGTTGTTGTTGTTGCTGCTGCTGTTGCTACTGCTGCTGGAATTTGTTTTGTTCAATTTTAATTTTGTTTTTTTTTTCTATAAACAATTCATGATCTTAGCATCAGACAATCTGACAAAGCAGAGGCATAAAATCTCGTCCAATTTAATCATGATCATAATATCACAAATACAAGCCAAGAAAAAGGGACCCCAAAATAAAGTATGATGTATTCAACCATCTAAGGTGATTTTTTGTCTCCTTAATTCATGCATGTTTTTTAATTCGTTCTCTTACATAGACAAAATTGAGTAAAGTGAGCTTTCAGTGCTCAAAACAAAGATATAGGGAATAACGTCTCTTGTCCCCTATTCCTCTTCTTCTTCTCTCTCTCTCCTCTTTCTTGTGCTCAAAGTTTGACTGCGTTTTGGTTGGTTCTCTCCTATTTTTTGGTCGTTTTCTGATATTCTATATAGCGGCATTTGATCGGCCACCGATATGAATCTTTTTCTGAACATGTTATGCTCACATGGAGGCATGTGATGGACTCGCATCCCACTTGATGAAATATACAACAAATGTTGGGATGCCAATATCATATACATATATATATTTATATATATTTATTTATATATATGCGCACACCACACACACACACACACACGTATATAAATATACCTTCTCTTGCATATGTATAATTTCAGAAAGGACACAATTAAGCCTTGTTTTGACCAGATGAGAAATAGGATCTTGTTCTTTCCATAACTAATGGTTATAAGATTATATTTACTAAGATTAAATGGTGCTCTCGATGAGGCCCTAGTTAGCAGAATCTTATACTATCACAATTCACATGTTTCCTGTCTTATTATACGAGAGTTTGGAAGTGAACTAACGTTGTTTCTTGCAAGGATTAATGTTGACGGCATGTTTAGTCAATGGTAAGTATTAAGCTTATACCCTATTTTTATATTTCCCTGGTTCTTCCTGTACATACTTTTTTGTCTCGTTATATATTTTGCCAATTAGTTTAGTTTTTGACATATCAACATAAAACTGTCAAGTAGATTAATAGCTAGATATATATTTATCGTATGCATGGCATTCTTAGTTCTGATTAAAACTTTTAGTTGTTACAATATAAACCTTTCGCAATTGTTATTATAGTATTTTAAACTAATTGATTCTTTCCTTAATTTGGGTTATTTAATTTTTTTTTGTTTTTTTTTTTTTTTTTTGTAGTCATGGGTATTAAGTCTCAGACAATAATGATATATTGTATTATGTTGTGGGTATTATATATGATATATTGAAGTGTTATAACTCACTGATGAGTTTTTTGTCTCGCGAATTTAAATCACCATTCAAACATTTTGGCTGTAGCATTCCCTCAAAAAACTAATTAGGTGTTATTGCTAGATTAATTCCAACTAGTAAATCTTTTAATAGAGCTCTGTGGTTATACCAGTTAAATTTTAAACATCAAATTGAAAGTATACAGTATACACGTAAGTTCAGGCAGAAAGGAAAAAAAAAGCCACTGGCATCATACGTGAAACGAAGAGAAACATGACCTAGGATTTTATCATTAAACATTTAGGGCGTTCAAAGTCACACCAGACCATAAGAATCGAACCCGGTTAGGTCTTTCTTCACCATAGATGGTGTTTGGGCTTGGTAGTTATCAGGGGAGAAGGCGACCGGAATAGAGGATGCTGGATTACAAAAGGCAGAATTCGTAACCAATCAGCAACCATGGAACCAAATGCTGAAAGACAAACAAGTCCCACGGAAACTGAGATTTGGGGCCAAGTGACGGCTGTAGAGTGAAAAAGGATGTTGCTACTTCCTTGGGTTTGAGAGTATCTGTTTTTTTTTTTTTTTTTTTGATTGATTTGTATTATGTTTTAGTTTAACTTCATATATAATAAACTTTTTCATATATTGCTTATACACATATAACGACCAATGCATACAACAAATGCTTATCTTCATTTTGTGAAATGCAACATAGTTATTTTATACAATATTTTTTTATGTGAAATATAATTGTTACTTTTCATGCGTAAATATTAATAGTATGAAATAGTATTTATAGGTACCTTGGAAAATTAATGCACAATAATTAGAAAAAGTAATAGTCAAATTAAAACAACTAAATGTCTATTTAATTTTATGTTGATAAATAATTAGAAAATTTGTTTTTATACTAAAATATTGTTAACATATTTATAATTTAAGATGATTTTTCTTTTAAAACATATACAAGGTTAAAAAAAATTACTAACAGGGCGTGCTTGGGCACTTTCCGCATGCTAGTTTTCTTTAAATGTGTTTTACAACATATAATAGGGTTCAGATAGCATTTACAACACATATCAGTAATCGAATGCCTACTAGGCTACCACAACACTTGGGACGTTTTAAATGTAAGAGATCAGAATATATATATATATATATATATATATATATTTGAAGAGAAGATAGATCACAATAATTTAGTATAGAGTTCATTTCAACAACAACAACAATAATAATAGAGTAAGGATCAATTTTTTTTTTAATTTAAGATCTAGAATACAAATACACTTGAGGGCCCCTAGACTACTCCCTTGCAAGTGGGGTCTACCTTTGTTTGTGGGGTTTAATTGGAATTTTGTCAAGCACCTTCTTAGATATGACAAGAAGCTATAGATATGACGAGAGACAACACAAAAATAAGTACAAAATGGAAAACTTGAGAACCAACTTTCGTTCTTCAACCTACTTTTGAAATTCGGCTCCAATATAAATTCTTTGTAATTTTACATTATATATATACACATATATACATATTGATGTATAAAAACATGAACTTAGCAAGAGCTCATTGTTCAAATCTCGCTTCATAGTACTAGAATTTGTTTTGTTCAATTTGGGTTCTTTTAATTTTTTTTGTTTGGTTATGGGTATTGGGTTTGATGTGGAATTCATGATTTAGATTTTATGTTAAGTGGGGTTTTGTGATTGTAGTGTTAGAAGCATATTGCACTTATTTATAATGGATGAAGTTTGCATCTTTGGACCTTGGATGCTAAATGTATACTATGATTGCTTAAGATTTCTTTGTGTTTGACAATGCAGGTGGCCCTTACCAAGAGACAGTGTTTGTTGTTGGTGTCAACTGGTTCTCTATCACATTTCTTCTTGGATCACTTATTTGAGGTAATATCATTTAGAAATTTGATGTGTTTGATCATTCGACTTTGATTGCCATGCATTTACTTAGTTTGTATTATGTAACCAAATTTATTTAGTAGAAAATTTTACACATTAATGAGTTACTATTACATTTGACAATAGGATTGAAAACATCAAAATGATGATTGACAAGAGTTGGATTTTTGAAAATTATCATTTTTTGGACTGATACTGGAATGGTGCAAAATCGCATTTTTGGAAAGAGCAAAAAACTATATGAATGAGGATGGGGAAGTTAGTTGTCCGTGCATTAATTGTTTGAATGCAGCAATTCAAACATTACCAGTGGTTGAAGCTCATATAATTGACAGGGGATTTAGTTGAACATATACTACATGGATATACTATGGAGAATCTTATAATGCGAACATATACTACATGGATATACTATGGAGAATCTTATAATGCGAATATTAATGGTTATGAAACACATGAACAATCTACTGATGAGAAGCGAAACGTTTTAGATGATGTAGTTGGGGCCAGCAATCATGTCGAGCCAGAAGAGTCAAGTCCAACCGAAGAATACAATTCTAGGCAGTTTGAAGAACTTTTTGCTGAGCTTGAGGCAGAGCTGTATCCTGGATGCAAAAACTTTTCATCTTTGGATTTTTTAGTAAAATTGATGCATTTAAAGGTGCTTCACAGATAGACCAACAAATCTTTTGACTATTTGCTAAAGCTTTTAAAGGAGGCATTACCAAGAGGGAACAATGTTCCTGCTTCACATTATGAGGCCAAGATGAAGTTAGGCAAGTTGGGTTTAGGTTACGAGACAATTCATGTGTGCAAGTATGATTGTGCTTTATTCTAGAAGGAATATGCTGATCGAAACTTGTCTTATATGCGATGAGAGTCAATGGGTGAATCCAAACACGAAGGGAAAGAGAGTGCCTCATAAAGTATTACGATATTTCCCTTTAAAGGATCGGTTGAAGTGTTTGTATGCGTCAAGACATACTGCAAGAGATATGAGATGGCATGTAAATGGTCGATCTATGCAAGGAGTTCTACAACATCCAGTAGATGGAGAGGCATGGAAGGCATTTGATCGTAGGTATCCTGATTTTGCTTCTGAAGTAAGAAATGTTCATTTGGGTTTAGCGACTGATGGGTTTAGTCCGTTTGGAAATATGAGTCAACCTTACAGTATGTGACTAGTTATCTTGTCAACATACAATCTACCTCCATGGCTTTGTACAAAGGAACCATACTTGATGTTGACTTTGTTGACTCCGGGACCTAATGCTCCTACAAAGGATATAGATGTGTTTTTGAGACCAGTTGTAGATGAGTTGAAAGAGCTTTGGGAGCATGGATTAGTAATTCATGATGCCTATGCTAATACATCATTTAGGATGCGTGCTGCATTGTTATGGATTATCAATGATTTTCCTGCTTGAAGCAGTTTGTCCGGTTGGAGTGGCCAGGGATACAATGCATGTCCAACGTGCAACATGCATACTCCTTCTAAGCGTTTAAGGGTTAAGACGTGTTATACAGGCCATCAACATTTCCTTCCAACTTCAAATAGGATGAGAAGAGACAAACAATTTGATGGTATGATAGAGAAAAGACTCCCGCCTCCATGTTTGTCTACAGCTGAAATATTAAATCAGTTAGAATGTGTGCGAAGTAGACTACTAGGCAAGCACATTGATTTTGGTGGGAAGAAATGAAGGCGAGAACCTTACGAGTTGAACTGGACAAAAAAGAGTATATTTTTTGAATTGGAATATTGGTCAGACTTGTTGCAAAAGCACAATTTAGATGTCATGCATATTGAGAAGAACGTCTGTGATAGTTTGTTGGGCATAATATTGAATATTGATGGGAAGTCGAAGGACACAGACAAGGCAAGAATGGATCTAGCCCACATGAACATAAGGAATGAATTGCATCTTTATAAGGATGGGAATCGATGGATGAAACCTCATGCAAACTACATTTTAACTCCTGTGAACGGAAACAATTTGGTGCCTTTATTGAATCTGTAAAGTTTCTTGATGGGTTTGCAACAAATTTGAAAAAGAACGTCAGTGTTGATAGTAAGATCATTGAACTTAAATCACACGATTGTCATGTGATCATGCAACGTCTATTACCCGTCGGTATTCGTCCATTTTTGAAAAAAGAGATCATTGATACAATTGTTGAACTTTGTTATTTCTTTCAACAAATTTGTTCCAGAACCCTAAAGATCTCTAATTTAGAGAAAGCTAAAGACCAAATTGTCATAATATTATGCAAGTTGGAAAGAATATTTTCGCCTACTTTTTTTGATATCATGGTTCATTTGGCTTTGCATTTTCTGGAAGAAGCCATGCAAGTGGATGTATCTCTTTAAGCGGTATATTGGGTCACTTAAGCAGTATGTTAGAAATCGAGCACGACCGAAAGGGTTAATTGCAAAGGCTTAGGTTGTGAATGAGGCTTTGACTTTCTGTTCACATTACTTTCATGGTATCGAAACTAAGTTTAATCGGCCCGAAAGGAACCTGCTTGATCGTGATTCTACTCCAAACAAAAACATATCCGTCTTCCAATCACAATGCCGACCAATGGGAAAGATTGTAGCAACTCATTTAAATGAGCAATTAAGGAAGAAGGCTGAGTGGTATATTTTAAACAATTGCCCAAAAATCCAAAGATACATAGAGTAATTTTACCTCTTTAATTGTTAACTTTCTAGTTTGTAATATAACATAACTTTTATGAGACCCATTTCATGTATAGGGAACACATGCGTGAGCTTGAAATTACTGGTAAAAGAAACTTGAATAAGGTTCAGATTGATGAGTTTCCAACATGGTTTTACAAAAAGGTAAAAAATTATTTTTATCTTGTTAGGCAAAAAATCATATTTAAAGATGTTGTAACAATAATAGATTTCTCATTGTAGGTGTACCATTTACAGAAAAATCATTCATTGGAGGCCACTAATGAATTGCTTGCCTTGGCATCTGGTCCCAATGACACCGTACTATCGTACTCTGCTTGTGTGGTAAATGGGGTCAAGTTTGTGTGCAACAATCATGATGTTCAGTGAAAAACACAAAACAGTGGGGTTTGTGTACCTGGTGTTGATGACAACACATATTACGGTCAGCTAGAAGATGTATTGGTACTCCGATATGTGAATGATTGTTCGGTTGTGTTGTTTAGGTGTAAATGGTTTGACGCTGATCCAAGAAAGAAAAGGATCTTACATAATAAAAACTTGACAAGTGTGTTTGTCAATGCCGAGGCTTATAAAGATGATCCCTTTATATTAGCATCACAAGCAAACAAGTGTTTTATCTTGAAGATTAGCTTAATGGCCCTAATTGGAAAGTGGTCCAATAGTTTGGTCATCGACATGTGTGGGATCTTCCTGACATCGAACATGAAGATTCTAGTTTAGTCGAGGTGCTACAAGATGCTTATTCAAATTTTGAACTGGTAGTTGAGCTACCCAATTTGGAGACAACAACATTTAGAAGAAATGATGTGATCCTAATGTTGCTGAGAATGCAACATTAATTGAAGTAGGTCATGCAACTGATGACATTGAGGTCGACCTTGAAAAGGATGATACTTTACTAGAGTGTGATGATGATACAAGCACAGAGAATGAAGATGAAGACAATGATATTGGTTTTGAACAAATCGACAACGAGAGTAGTAGTGATGACGAATAATGTACTTGTAAATTTAACTTGTTTCCATCAGTACTAGTTCTCAATGAACTTCCTTTTTTCAAATTATTCTTTTTAATAAATACTATTTGAATAACTTGTTATCAATAGGTGATTAGGATGATTGGACTCGTTGCTACATGTGTTGGATCTTATGGAGGTGTAGAACCTTCACCGGGCCCAAGAAGACTTCAGCGGATTATGAGTCAGGTACGACTGAATACAATATGTCCTCTATCAAATGTATTATAACTTTTATCTAAAATCTAACACTCTTGTAGTGTCTTTTTTTTTGTTTTATTTTTCAGTCCTTGCTGCTGGTAAGAAGGTTCGTGGATGCACAAAAAATAAGGATGTCCACAAGATTGTTGGTGCTATTAAAGGGAAACTTCTGGTATTCCTAGGCACTAAAGGAAAGACATATAAAGGCTTAGGGAACAATGCAGCCTGCTTCAGTAATTGTATAGGTCAGGCAGTGCAATCCAAAATTCCTCTATATTATGATAGTTAGAAGAAGGTTCCGGCAGTATACATGGATCAAATTTTACCTCTAACATGGGTAATAGTATTTCACATTTTATTTATAATATATAATTTTAGTGACCTTGTATTAATTGTGATATTTATAATGAAATTATAGGATCTTTTTTATTTTGATTTGACTCTTATATCAGTGGCATCAATAGATCGTAATGCACAAGATCGGTATAAGGAACGAAAAAATGACCTTCATGAATACTTCAAGCAATTAGGGGGGGAGAGGTCATAAATGTAGTTAATGTGAAGAAACAACGTCTGACAATGTACAAACACAAGCAGATTGAGAGGCTGCTTGTGATCGCTTCTACAGCGAAGCTTTTCAGGTTTAAAGTTATAAACTCAATTTTTCATGATCATTACATATATCAATATAACGTAATAATTTTAATAATTCATCTTTGTAACAAAAAAGGTCGATGACAAATGGAAGAAATAGAGCAAACATGAAATAGCCAAGTCGTCATGGAACCCAATCGTATGCTAATTTGAGATATCAAAAGCTAGTAAGTAAAAATTATTAAACTATGTTTCATTTTTCCTTTAAGATATGTATTGTTCTAACACAAGTCTAACACAAGTTTATCCCTTCTGTAGAGAAATCCTGAGACTGGTGAGTTGCTTTCAATTTTGGAAAATTGGCATCAATGTCATCAATATTTCAATGGCAGATGGGTTAATGATGCTGCAGTGGCTAGCTATGTAAGTGATATAACTTATTAAGTTTTAGTTATGAAATTTGAGTTGGATTGATTGTACCTTACTTTGTTAAATGGAATGTCCAGAAGGAAATGCTTCAGATGCGTACTCAACAAACCCAAGCTATTGCTGCATCTACTTCTACTTCTAGTTCGGGCACATCTCAAACAACACATCTCATGAATGAAGAAGAGATAGCAGAAAATCTGCTTGGATCACACAGAGGGCATAGGAAAGGAGTAGGCTTGAGGCTGAGAAAAGACATCCTTGCAGCAGCTACTCTTGAGGAGGCTTGTTCACAGCCACAAGTCCCTCCACAGGTGCAACAATGGATGGAGGAACAATCTCGGTATAACACGCAACAAACTAAATATCAAAATCAAATGGCTGAATATCAAAATCAAATGATGGCAATATTCAAGCGTTTACTGCCAGATTTAGATTTAGCCATGCCTCTTCCCCCTCCACCACCACCACTACCACCACCACCTCCACCTGTTATGTCCTCCTATCCACTTCAAGAAGAAAACAATGATGATGATGAGACCGCTAATTTAAAAGATTAGTTTCTACTTTTATAATTTAGACTTGTTTATTTAATGTACATATAAACTTATTGTCTATATAGTTCTATTTTATTTATATCAAATTTTATTAGTTATTAGTATGATGAGAAATGAAATGAATGTATTTGTGAATTGGTAGTTATTTGTTTGTAGGTTTATTATGGTCAGGGGTGAAAATATAAAGGGTGTCAAAAAAAAAAAAAGCATACACCGACAACAACTGTCGTCGCTAAAAGTACTTCAGCGACGACAATTGTGGTTGCTATACAATATCATCGCTATAATATTATTAGCGACGATAATATCGTCGCCAATTATAGCGACGACAAATATCGTCGCTATAAGTTATTAGTGACTATTTGTTATTGGTTACAACAAATATGGTCGCTAGAATATTATTAGCGACGATATTTGTCATCGTTATATGTTGTGGCATGTCATTGGCGATGAAAAATATCGTCATTAATAATATTATAGCGACAATATTTGTAGTAACAATAAGTTATAGCGACGATATATGTCATCGCCACTATGCTATAGCGACGATAAATGTCGTCGTTGTATTTTAGACACTTTTGAAAAATTTTAAATTCTGTTCCTAATTAGCGATGACTTTTGTCGCTAAATGTTTTTAGCTACAACTTATTAGCGACGACATTTGGCGACGACAATGTCGTCACAGAATAATATTAGGGATGACTTTTGGAGTTTTAGCGATGACAAATGTCATCTCTAAATCGTCTTCTTCTTGTAGTGGTTGTTGGATCACACCAGATGTCACGGAGGGTGATAAATAAGGTATAATAATGATTGAAGCTCAAATTATGTGTTTATATAGTCCCTTGCTACCTGCCCAATTCTCTTAAATTTCTTGAGACTGACAGGATAATCGCCAACGTAGTACTCTGTACCAAAATTGGTGCCAACGGTATGTCTAGCACACATGGACACGTATTGCATGTAAATACTGATCAATTGCGTTACCTATATAACGACACAATTAATATCAACTGTGAAAAATATTTATTTTAATTATTTAGATAAATACTAGACAGTTAATATATATATATATATATATAAAGCTAAATACTAGACAGTAAACTATTTAACAAATGTTACTCGTATGGAATGAAAAACTTCTTCCAACATTTACTCTCACCTCTAAAGTTGTAGCATCTAGTTACTCATATGCGATCAAAAACTTCTCACAAGAAAAAGGGAAATATATAAAATCAAAACAAGTGTCCAACATTCAAAATCCAAAAATAGATTGATCACTCAACAGACATTTTATTAAATAGAGAAAAAAAGTACAAAACCAGATGGGTAAGATATCAATCCATCGAGGATAAAAAGAAAAACAGAGTTCAAGAATCAGCATAATTGTTCATTCATCTCCAATAAATGAAAATGCTAGACATTACATAGTCAAGGTGCTAGGCACTAGGAGCGAGTTTGGAAAACTAATCCGAATAAAGAAAATTTGACTCAAACTAATTTTGTCACAGCATTTTCTCCAAAAAAAATAAATAAATAAATTGTTAGTGTATTCAATTCAAACCTTTCGTTTGAATAATGTCTCAAAAAACACTCAAACATTTTTTTTTATCCAAACCCAAACTGTCGTGACACATATGAGAAGAAACTAATCGAAAAATAATGATACGAATTCGAAACAAATAAGAAACCAGACACCATGCTGGTGTATCTACCATACAATTTTTGTTTCAAGTTACGCAGAATGAAACGTAAAATTGATCAAAAAATCATGCAGCGAACAATTACTGGCCACTTAGGATAGCGTTTGCAATGTACCAGAATTTCTAAGGCAATCATCAATAGAAATTAACTTACTTCCCCCAAGAGAGAAAAACTTTCCAGGGCCAACTTAGTTTCTCTGATCACAATATGACATTTTGAGGAACGAGTGAGTGATCCATGGGTGTGGAGAACGAACGATATTTTGATAATGAAGACAATTGACGATGCCGGCGAGGCCTACGACGACGGTAGATTGACCGATCAAATGGTGAAGACCACTGAGGGAGCCGATGATCCTTCGACGACAGTGGCAGACAGAGATAGGAGAGAGAAAAAGAAACGAATAAGGAAAGGAAAAAAGAAAAGAAAAAAATGATATGAAAACAATGGTATTTTTGGTTTAGTAATTATAAAATCCCCATATATAATATAAATATGGTATTTGATCCACTTTTAAAAACCTTATGGCATAATTTACTAACCATTTAGTAAAATATGTTATGCTATGTAATTTCTTTTTTTCTTTTTTTCTTTTTTTATTATATAATTATTTTCTTCCCTTATTAATTAATGAGATGACACCCTTAGGCGTATTAGATAGGAATGATAAAGAGTACAAAAGACAGAGAGAGGTAAATAAATAGACAATATGAAGAATGAAGATGATTATAACAATTTTTTAAATTGTTTGGTAGAAAAAAAATAGTGTTAAAAGATTGATCAAGTTTTTTTCTAATTATAATATTGTCTATTTTTACTATTCATTAATAATTTGTCTTTCTAAATCTAAATATGATGAATTTAGTAGATACTTTCATCAATGAAAGAAGTAGTTTTTGTACACCTAAGAGTAGAGTTAATCCTTCCACATCTCCTCTCTCCACCTTTCCTTGTTCTCTTTCCTTTTACCTAACAAGGGGTTTGATCTTTTCTCCCATCCCTCCCTCTTTAAGGAATGTTTGATAGAAGGGATGGAAGGAACAAAGGATGGATACAATGGAAGAGAGGAGTGTGAAAGAGATGAAGAACTCAAAGTTTCTTTAAGGTTATTTGGTGAAGGGTTGGCTTTTAGTCATAAAATAAATATATTATCTTTGTGAGAATATTAATCTATAAATTACAAATAATTTTGTTATAGTTTCTTCTATTATTAGTTGTTAAGATCATTTAAATTTGAAAATTTAAATATTTACCCTTGAAAAACTAGTGTATTAACTTTTAAATTCTATACACCTTAGGTTTAAGATTATTAATATATTAATTACAAATTATTTTGTTATAGTTTTATATTTATATTTCGTTGTTAAGATCTTAAATTTGTAAATTTAAATAATTATCCTTAAAAAAAACTAGTGTGTGTTTATATAACTTTTAAATTCTATATACCTATAAGTTTATTATGTGCTCAACAAACGAAGACTAATAGTGCTTTGAAGTTATATAAACAAACAAAATGAACGTTGTTATTGTTAGAGATATTAAACCATCTCTAATATAAATATCAATGCCAATGTTATATTTTGTTATAAAAAATGTAAAAAAGAATATTTGATGAATTATTTTATTTTATGCACTAATACATAATGCTATTTACAATATTATATTTACTTTTTGTTATAATTATTAAGCCTTAAAACTTGTAAAAGTAAAATGTATTACAGAAATAATTAAAAAGTAAGCATATTGTAATTATTAAAACAAAAAAATTAATCTACTAACCAATAAAAATTAAATGCCAAATTTACTATATGCTAAAGTTAAACATATAAGAAATTCAGTATTAAAAAGGGTATTACATTAGAGAGTATTTTTTCACACTCAAATAATGCTAAATTTGTCATTGTCAATGCTCTTAAAGAAGTTAAGACTTTGAAATCAGTTAGCTTTGTTTTAGTTTGTTAGTTTAGGCAGTCCTATTAGCAACATGTCGGAAATTATACAGGTGGCAGGTTTTGATTTTTTGCTGCAAGAATTTGTTATTAACAATGTATTTAAAGACTCGAGCTCATTAATTGAATAACAAGATTCATTTCTTTCGGTCCAATTTTTGTCTGGTTCTTAATATTTTTCACTCAAAATCTAATATGGTAAAGCATGTAATGCAAGGTGTTCTCTTGCCACGCCAGAAGCCACAATTGACCCAAGTTATTATCTTAAAATGAGAGTGAAGTTGACAATCTGACTCACAAAGTGGAATACGGTGCTTATGAGCAAGTACAAGTATTGGTCATTGTATGAGCTTACAACTTTACGTATTAAGCGTGTTACACAAATTGATTTTCCTTCTCCTTTGTTGCCATCTAACTTTCCAATGTCATATTTGATTGTGCTATGCTCTTTAATCATTTGTATGTTCCTTCCAGTAATCTTGCTACTAAGTACCGTTTTGTTGTTGTTAATACTGTACTGCTAGCAATCTAATTAAGAATACTTTCTATAGTCTGTGGCATAATAGATTAAGCCACCCCTCATAGAAAATTGTAAAACCGGTTCTTGCTCACTGTAATATTCCTACTATCAATAAAGATATATACTTAATTTTTCTGTCCCTCTTGTTGTCTTAGAAAAATATATAAATTTCCATTTCCTTTATCTAAAACTACTTGTACATAGCCTTCACAACTTGGTCACTCGGATCGTTTGGGGTCTATCTCTAGAGCTTTCTGCAAGTGGTTACAAATAGCATATCAGCTTTGTTGATGCTTACCCAAGATTTACTTGGTTGTATCTTTTATGATAAAAATCTGATGCCTTATCCACTTTTATCAATTTTAAGGCTCAAGTTGAACTTCAATTGAATCATCAAATCAAAATGCTCCAAACTGACTGGGTTGGAGAGGTTAGGTCCTTAATACTTTTCTTTGATTCTCATGGTATTCTTCATCGAAACCTTGCCCTCATACTCATGAACGAAACGAGGTTATAGAGAGAAAATATAGTCATATAGTTGCAAATGGACTTACTCTTCTGGTGAAGGCCTCAATGGGCTTAACATTTTGGGATGAAGCCTTTAGAACTGCTGTGTTCATTTATATACCGACTTCCTAATTTTGTGCTTCAGTGGAAAACTCCTTTTGAGTTGTTGTTTCATACCAAACCTGATTACAAGATGTTAAAAGTTTTTGGTTGTGCCTGCTTCCCTAATACAAGACCTTATAATATGCATAAATTGGAGTTTTGATCTACTAAGTGTGTTTTTTTGGGCTATAATCTCAAACACAAAGCGCATATATGTCTCTCTCAAAACATGAAGGATTTGTGTCTCGTGATGTACATTCTGATGAATTGTCTTCTCCTTACTCCAAATATTTTAGTTCCCTTTCTTCATCTTATTCTGCTCCCATTGTTCCAGATTCTGCTTCTATTTCCACACATCTTTGTGCCTGTTGATTTTAGTCTTGTCTATACTCTTTCATACACCTATTTCTCCTCACAGTCCACAGATCCATCTTCTTGCTCTTCCCCATGTCAGTCAGCTGACCAACATGCTTCATTTTCGTATAATCCTACTATTACTAATGATATTTCTATAGTTGTTGATTCTATTTTATCTAGTCAGGTTCAAGCAACTACATCACTTGGAAAAACCCATACAATGAAGACCAGGTCGAAGTGTGGAGTGTTCAGACCTAAAGTCTATGCTGGTCTTGTTGAGCTTGTCATAGTTGAAGATGCTTTGCGCCAAGAACAATGGAAGTCTTGTTCCCTTATCTAGAGGCAGGAAGGTAATAGGATGCAAATGGGTATTCACGCTAAAAAAAGGATCCAGATGGGACAATCAATAAGTACAAAGCGATGTTAGTTGCTAAAGGCTTCCATCAAGTAGCTGGTTTTGACTTTAATGAAACATTTAATCTAGTTGTGAAACCGACAACTAGACACGAATAATACTTCTCTAAATGGGGGAATTACAGGAGATAGTCTGTATGGAGCAGCCTAAGGTGTTTATTGATGCCAAGAATCCTAGGCTTGTGTGTAGATTGATTGCATAAGTCATTATATGGGCTAATGTAGGCCCCCCCGTTTCATCAGGCTTGACTCAAGCTTGCTTTGTTTCTGCCAAAGTCAGATCAATCTCTTGTGATGAGATTCACAGCTTGTAATTCTATATTCATCCTAGCGTTTGTGGAGTAGCATAACTAAGCTGGCTTGCTTCTTTGTTGAGTGAATTAAAAGTTAAAACAGGAAGTCCCAATATCACGTCATCAAAGTATGATACTACATCACACCTGTTCATTCCACCACTAGTGTTTTCTCCTTAATACTGGAATTGCAAAGATATTGCGTTTCTAGCAGACCCTTTTCTAACTTTTACCTTTGCAAATGTTTCGCGCTAATCCCAACCTAGAATTTATTACATACAGAGTATTTGGTAACATGGTTTTTACGACTCTTAATCTACGAACCTAGATGTCAAGTTCATGTGTTTCTTGCGTGCATATTAAGACACAATCATTACTGGACCTAAACCCATTCTCAAACCACTGCGAATTCATACGTACAATAATAAACTCCCGTTAGCTATGAATTTTATACGTTGAATAATAATCCTATTGTTCACGCATGTAGGCATCATTTTTCACTACATCTCTCCGGTTGAATTTATATTTTCGACGGAACCTTGAGTCACTTGGGACCAAATTTAATCAAGCGTTACATTTGTCCATATACCACACAAAAGTCGTCAACATTTACTGACATAATATAAGGATTTAAACAAAAAACCAAAATAGACAGTATGTACTATTAAGTTGCAATAAAGACACCAAATCGTCCACCTAACAAAGACCAAGCCCAAAGAGACTTCAAACAAGAGATTGTTAAGAGAGGATGTGCTATTTGCAAAGGATATGGATACAACAGACAGACCTGTCCTAAGAAAAACTGGAAGAGTAAGAGCGTAGATAATGCATCCACTCTAACAATGCAAGGAGCGCAACCAACGCGAACAGCAAGCCCAGAAGCAAAGAACATATCCTTATCACAAAACCAAGACCATCACAGCCAAAGGGATGATGTCTACAGGCCTTCAATTCATCCCATAGGAAGCAATGACTTCAACAACTACCAGTATTTTCATCCCTCCATGGACTCTCAAATCAACAACTTCGATCTAGATCCCACATATCGACCATCACATTAGAACCATAAATCGCATCTTCGTCCTAAAAAAGTGAAAAAAAAAAATCATATGTATTATCGATCAACTAGATCGTATTTTAGCGTTAACTAATAAACCGGACAACCTTACTTCATTCATCAAAGTAGTACAAGTCCATACAGCGGCGGTGGATGAGCTACGAAATGTTTGCAGTGGGGGCATGAATTAAACCAAATATTTTAAGTAAGACACATTATTACTATTTTAATAGAGTTTAATTCAATATTTGACATTTACAATTTAAAAAATTATGAATTCATAAAATATTGTGATTAAGTTGTTTATTTCGTATTTTATTGTTTTTGGTAGTATGTAGCCCCGCCATTGATTCCTTATACATTACCGCAAAAAAAAAATAAAAATAAATAAAAAAAGGAAAAATTTAGTTTCAATAACGATGAGGAAAAAAAAAAAAGGCTGTCCATGGACAACAACAATCCATACAACATTTCTTTTAATAATGCCAAAATCATTTGATTAAAAGAATGCAAAAAATATCTAAAGTTACGTCCATCTCAACACTTGGTTACGATCAGAGCATTGAAGTTACGTTGTCGTTCTTCAAGCATTGTTCGTACAAAAATTGCCCTTAAATTGCCACTGTCATTGCCATTAAATTATAGCCTTGCCCGTTCAACAAAGCAGTCTACAGCTAATCTCAAGTTAAAGCATGATTTGCTCCTCAAAGTCAGGAACAAGTGGCCCACAATCACTATAGTTTGATAACATATTAGGCAATTAATAACATATATACTTAGTTAATTAAAATAAAATAAAGCTAAATGAAATAAAAATCAAAGACAGTTAAAAATATACTAACATAATTAACCTAAAAACACTCTAACAACATAATAAAAACATTCTCAAGCAAAACACACTAAAATACTAGAAACATGCAAAAATACTTAAGTAGAAGATTTTATAATCAATAAAAATCAAAAAGTAAATGATTTTAAACCGTATAAAGCATACATTATTACGCGTTGTTGTCATCCTTAGGGATTGCTATCTAATTCTTATTAATACTTTAATTAAGTTAATCTAAATTTTATCTAGAAAATTAAACAATAAAAAATTACAAATTTAAATATAAAAATATTCTAAATTAAAAAAAAGTCAAATCTCTGTTAACAAGACAATCAATGGTACCTAACTCAATATGTTTTGACTACCTAGCCATTAACTTTCTATTGTCAATTTATTTCAAATTAATTCTCCTAGTTTAATGTATTTACATACTCCCAAGTCTCAAGTTAAAAATATTCCTAATATCCTATTTCAATATCCCTATAAAAACCAAATATTAAGAATTCATTACGATCAATGTTTTTCTAAATAGCTTCAAAGTATTTATTTGCCTCTCGATCTCTTTGAAATCATAGGTCATATTATTCAATACTTGCATTTGAAATTCTTTCTCCTGAGTGCGAAATTCTAAACACTAAATTATCTAATTTATGGCTAGTAAATCGAAAGCATTAAGAACAGATTAATATAAATAGACTAAAGTAAAATCTATTAAAAACAATTGAATAATAAAAGACATAGTATTAAGCATATGTTACATTTTACCTCTAAAAAAAGAAAATTAGTTCATTATAAAAAAAAATAAAACCATAATCATCTTCTTAAACATGAATAAAAAGAGAGGAAAACTAGTGATTGAAGATGATTAGCTTCTTCATCTCTCAACTTCACCGCCTTCTTCTCCTTCATTGAGTCTTCTCTCTAACTTCTTCTACCTTCAAAAGCTCGCAAAAGGTCTTGGAAAAGGTCCCTTAATTGAGTCCTAAAAATTCTTATTTATAGGCTTTTAAAAAAAATGGCTGATTAGTTTAAAATTCAGAATTTATAACTGCCCCAATTCAAGTTTAGGAATGCAACACCTAAATATGGGCTCCAAAAGGCATTTCTCTCATGTGATTGTATTAATATATGCTCTTCTATTGAGGATTGATGCTTTAGACGGCTTCAGCTTTTATTATTTTCTTACTTTTTATTCAGCTCTTTATAGCACTAACACAAGTAGACAGGTGGTGAAATGACATTCATTGATGTTTTTATTGTATTTTTATGTTTTGTAAGTGTTTTGAGTGTTTATAAGAGTTTTGGGATCAAAAACATTGATTTAGAAGAACTTTAGGTTCGAGAATTGAAGTTCGGAAGAGATTGAAAGAAATTAAGGCACCACGGCAAAGTTTCCTAGGTGCTGCAGCGCCCATTTGAAGCGTTACAGCCTGTAGATGGAACCTGAAACCCAGGAACAGCTCCAACACAGGCTGCATCGAAGGTTTTGTCCACTGTAGTGCCCTTACTGATAGTCTGTGGGTTGCAGTAGGACAAATGTCCGCTGTCACTGCCAATTTTTGTTGGAACGCATTTTTAGGACCAAAATTTTGATTTTTCACTATGTACCTGACCTAGGCCTATAAATTCCCCCATTATAGCAATTGAGAGAGGGGCTCTTTGGAAGATTTTGGCTTTCAAAACTTAGAGAAAACCCAAAGGAGGAGAAGAAGAAGAAGAAATGGGAGAGAGCTTTGGCAGAGGCGGCGGCTTTCCGATGCTCAATCCGTTCTTTTTTCTTACTCTTTCTCTCTTTTCTTTATAAATATGTTAATATAGTTTGTCTTTTGGTTATGAATGAATTCTAAAACTTAAACTTGTTTACGTAGAGAATTGTATGAATTATTTCTGAATTTCTATTTGAGATTGATTGTGTTTTACTAGAATTAATGTTTATGATGATTTTCTTATTATATTTAGGTGTACAACTAATTATGACTTGAAAATTGCTTATTGCAAGATTAGAAATCTTGATCCGTAATTGTCTTGAATTTTTAACGTTAGTAGTAAATTATGACACATGGTTGTGGCGAGGTTTTTGTATAATTATGATGTAGAATGTAGCATAGGTTGAATGAACCTAGCTTTTGTATGTTTGTTACTTAGATCAGCCCTCCATTAGATTGAACTTAGTGAGCTTTCTCCTAGGTGGTTTGATGGAAAGGGATTCAATAAAGCACTTGTCTTATTAAATCTATAATGTAAGGAAGGATTGGGGTAGTAGAGCTTCTCACTATCTACAGTTTTTAATTTCAATGGAAAATTTAGGAAGAAATTCTATAATCATCTACATAACTAATGTTTAGTAGTAGTAAATGATCCTATAACCAATTTTAATTATAATTGTTTTATAATATTTTTATTTATTTATTTTGTTTTAATTATTAAATTAGTTAAAAAATCCAAATCCCCCATTTCTCATATTTAATGTAATTTAGGGTTTTAATTTTAATAACTAATTAATTAGACCCAGTTCTCTTGCAGGAACGACCCTTGCTCACCATTTTACTCAATAACAACTATACTACAACTCAGCAAGGTTCTAACTTTTCATGGGTCCTTTAAAATCCTGTCAAAATTTAGGCATAGGTTGCCAAGGAACTGTTCATCTA
Organism: Artocarpus heterophyllus; assembly: GCA_025403435.1. Taxonomy (NCBI): domain Eukaryota; kingdom Viridiplantae; phylum Streptophyta; class Magnoliopsida; order Rosales; family Moraceae; genus Artocarpus; species Artocarpus heterophyllus. The sequence goes on from CM046341.1 coordinate 29,367,915, forward strand.
ATTAATTGGTTATTTGTTTTTGTTTTTGCTTTTGTTTTTTGTTTTTTGTTTTTGTTTTTGTTTTTGTTAATGTTTGCTGAGTTTTTATAATTATTGTTTTTGTATTTGTTTTACTATGTACTCTGAGATGTTACACCGACGAGTCCTCTTAAGTTTTTCCCAACAAGACTCGAAGCCATTCTATTGTACTTGGGAGAGTTACAAAAATTTGCTGATTTGATTTTCATACCATGTGATCTTAAAAGAGTGTCAGTTACAAATCTTCCTCAATAGCTTATGTCCATCAACACGGCATTGGATTGAAAGAGGTAATGTTACCCCCTCTTTTTACCAACAATTTGTGGATGAAGCCTACTTCATGTTAAAAGACATGGCCAGTTTTGAAGAATGGAATTGTAATTGTTTAAGGACCAACCAAGGTTAGGAGGACAATTATTACAATTTTGAACTATAGGTTGACATTCAATCTCAGAACATCAGGGTATCCTCTGAATTACAAGCTTTAGTGGCAGCAATAAAAGGAGCTTTGGTAGTCCAGCAACATGCAGGTGATTTTCTAGAAGACTCTGTGAATGCTTTGGTTGTTAATAACATGCAATTTCAACAACACACTGAAGCGGCACTTCAAAACTTAGAAAATCAAGTAGGCTAATTGGATGACACAATAAATAGGTTGGAAGTGAAAAAATTGGAGGACAAAGGTATGAATCGAATGGTGGAAAATATAGTGTGGCATGAAAATGACGATTCAAACCAAGAACGTTGGGAGAGTACCATGAGTTGCCGAGAAGCATTATGGGAATGTGAGTCTCCAAAGGAGATCGAGCCTTAGGATGAAAGTCTAGAGGGCTTTGAAGTTGTCTTAATTCAACACTTGGATGCTCATGAAATTGCAATCGATTCATATCGTCTAGATGACGAGATGACCATCCAAAGCTATGAGTTCCTTGAAAATCAAATCACAAGCATGGTTTTGAAGAATCAAGCGGTGAGTGAAGAACAATTTGAAGGGTTGAAACCAAGTCATAAGGCCCGTTGAAGAACGAAGAAGCCTATGCAATCATTGATATGAGCTCATCGATGGTAATATCATATATACCACTAGTGGATCTTTACTTCCCATTGGCACCATCATCACCATATTATGCCATCTTTGAGCTTGAGCCAAAACCAAAGTTCTCCTCCCAAGCTTATCATTCAAAGTCAAGTCAAGTTGGTACAATGTACCAGAATTTCCCACATCTTGCCATGCTTGAGGGCATCAACAATGAAGACCCATATATGTTGTTCTATGACATATTTTATAGGCGGAAGCCGCTTTTTGAGTAATGTTTCCCCACGTCAAGCTGAGGACAATAAACCAAGCACTTATTGAGAGGTAACCCAATGAATAAAGAGCACCTCATTATAAATTTGATTCCTCTTACCCTCCACTTTATTTTATTTATTGCTTTATTATTTGGTTTGTGGTGTGTTTTGTTTAATTCTCCCATACTTAGTCTTAAATTAAGGGTAATGTAAGAATTAAGTATGGGGGAAGGCTTACTAAATTTTGTTATTTTTGTGTTTGTGTATTTTATAATTCATTAATGTGTGCATTGTTCTAAATCCTAAGAATTATTTCTCAACGGAGGACCACATTGAATGGCTGCTTTATAGAGGACATGGTTATCCTTGCCCTCTCGAAACACATCCAATGACACGTAGGTCACATTGAAATTCTTTAAGTTTAGATTTTTGCATACATTTGTATAAAAAAGAAAAAAAAACCATAAAAACTAAAAAGCATAAAAAATTTTCGGTTTTTGTTTTTAGTTTTAATTTTTTGAGTCTTAGGATATCTTATAGCCACTTTGATAAGAATTGTGCATTATTGCTATGATTTTGATAGAAGATGAGTGTTGTTTTAAATTCTATGTTATTCATAATTTCATGTATTTTTATGATGATTGTACTCAAATTTTCAACACAATAGCCATGTTATTTGGTACAGGGATAAGCATGTTGGATGAGTATATTCTTTTTGATATTTTTCTTGTATAAATTCTAGTTTTGAAAGTAAGTATTCTACATTAGAACTCTACCGGAGGTCTATCGAGGCAAACGGCTGATAGAGCATTTTGGATCATAAGGTACTAGGATTTGCCTAGCACCAAAGTCAAATTAGCTAGAGCCCCAATATATGTGCTAGAGAAAACATTCCCCTTAGTAGCCATTTGAGCTTTAATATAAACTTGTTCGTTTGGCTAGTTTCATTTTTTTACCGAGCCTAATCGTGTTTATATCGTTACCCTTGTTCTAAAGATAGACTAGAACTTTAGAGCTGCATTTCAAGTGTAAGGGAATTTTGAAAGAAATTTGGTATGGAATAGAGAATAAGTGTGGGGGAGAGTTCAAATTGAGAGCGAAGAAAGGGAAATTTTGTAAGAGTAGCTCACAAAAAAAAAATAAAAATAAAAAACAAAAGCCAAAAAATGAAAAAGAAAGTAAAATAAAAAATCAAAAAAATAAATTATTGTGAGCTATTCAATTCATAAATTTGGTTTGTGCAAGGTTGGGTTTTAATTGAAGATGAGACCCAACGCAATTAGATTTGGCCTCGTCAATCACTTCTTTGGGTTTTGAGAATGTCTCGGGAATTTTGAATTTTCAAAATGTCTCTAATTCCATGAAGTCTTTAGGACCGTTGCATTACCTATACCCTTTGTTCTTATGCCACTACCTCTTGGCCCCGTTACAACCTGTATTGAAAGTCTTTTGATTTTAGGTGATGCCTTCAGCGTAGTCGAGATCTATACCAATGGGAGAGCCTATGAATGACAAATTCAAATGTGTAATGGTAAAGGGTTGAACTATAGCATTCTTGTCTTCTATTAATATCGTCACTAAAATTTTTTTAGCGAAGGACTTTTAGTGACAATAAATTGATAATGACATGGTGGATTTTAGTAGTGAATTGTGTCATCGTTAAATGACATGTTTGTTACAGTGAAGTGACATGTGATCACATAGAAATATGTAATTAAATTAGGTAACTCAATTATGTGGTCATGATGCATGCTCATAATGTATGCTCATTCAACATTTTATACTAGACCCTTTAGGTCCTCACCCCTAGATTTAGGCAATTAAGTTTAATTATGTGTTGGGTTTGGAATTTAATTGTGTGTTGGGTTTGGAGTATAGGCGTACGTGATTTTTAAAACAACAGGTGCCTACTAACTAATTATTATTTAAAGATGTGGGGCTAGAACTTCTTGATATTAATTTAATTAGTGGCGCCGTGGACAAATCTCTCTCAAATCAAGCCAGAAATACTACTGCAGAGGACAACAGTGGCCTTGTGAATAGCTGGATGTAGTAGTGTTTATAAAATCTGAGAGCAACAAGACTATTAAACTAGTTTTCTCATTAAAAAAAAATATTCTTTCAGTTTTGTTTTGGTATAAACGTGGTTTGAAATTGATTAATTAGGGCATAATTAGGAGGAAGTGATTTACAAACAAGTGAGACAAGAAATTTAAATATTCACTGAAAAAGAAATCAACTCTAACCAAAAACAAAGCGAAGTTCCTCGAAGACAATAAACAAGTTACATTTCACCGAAGAAAATTAACATGCGACGAAAAACAAGCCCAAAAGTAAAACAAAAGAAACCATCAATTTATGTTTACTATACCAGATTTTGGTCATTGCACTTTTGCCTAGAAAGACTATGTTGACTGTGTATCAGTTGTCAATTACTCTGTTAGAGACTGTACATACGAAGCATCCTTGTAATTCGTCTCATATTAAAATAAGCTTTACTAATGAAATTGTTAGAATTGATGCCCTTAAAACATATGATATTTGTAAATGACATATTTATAAATAAATAAAGTGAATTTTTTAATTAAATTTGCATGCGCGTATTTTAATAGCTTTATGAATATCATTAAAATTCTATAATTATCTATGTGACCTCAAATATTGTATATAAGTATTATATACAAGAGGATAATATTCATGGACGATAAATAAAATGGTCAGTAATATTAATTAATAATTATAATTTAAATTATTTAATTGAAGTAAGGAGTCTTTATTTTAGTGTTACTAGTGCATGTCATTTCCATTAATAATGAAACAATCTTATCTGAATTTTTAAAGTAGTAAGTCATTAAACAAGTGCACTATACATAATAAGATTATATAGGACTGGTACATAATATGATACGGTTAGCTAATAATTTTTGTTAGATATAGCAAGTTTTGATCATTTCAACCAATGGTCATATATATTATGATTTTAATTGTGAGTTATTAGTAAACCCCTATTTATGAATTTATGTTTTTTGATTTACTCAATACGGATTTGAGAATCTACTCATATCCCTTGTATTTTGAAGGCATAATAAAGTAAGTAGCTGAGAATGTTAAGAGTACAAGTTGGAAAATAATAAAGTAAGTAGCTGAGAATGTTAAGAGTACAAGTTGGGATCCATTCCTTCTCTAACAAGAAGCAGATAAATAATTCTCTTGAATATTGATTCGGAGCTTTAATAATAAGAGTGCTTAATTTGTGGTTAAGTTCATGAATTTAGTATTCATTAGAGAATCAGTGGAACTCAAGGATAAAGAAACAATTAGAGAGATTAACGGATTTTACCTAGTTCTAATTATGAATTATTTATGGAGGATTGACTTATATGTAATTACTATGTCAAATAAATGACTCTAAGAAATGAATAATTTAATATCTATAATCTCAAAAGTGTAATTCTAAGTATTTAGTGGAGCTATTTTAGAACTAATAAAAAAGTATTAATTGATATATTGGAGCTTTAAATTATGGGTCCATTAGTCCACCCACTATCCTTGTAAACACTCTTTGGACAAGTAGAATTATTGGTTTTCAATAATTAATTTAGAATTATAGAATTTTAAGTTAAATATTATTGAAAATATTAATTGAGATTAATTTATAATTATAAAATAATTTGATTATTTAATGATAGATAATTAATTTTGGAAGACACAGTAAGTGGGTCCTATTGTGTGAGTGACACATATAGTGGGAGGGTCTCGTTGTGTGTGCCGCCTATGGTATAAAAGGAAAGTCCCATGTACATATCAAAGTTTGTTTACCAAGTTTCCATATTTAGAATTTCTATTTTTTGAATAAATGTGATTTAATTCAAATATAGAAAGTTAAATATAGAAACACATGAGATTAGGTAACAAGAAAATTTTGTCTCTTCCTTCTCTTTGAGTTGGTGCTACACACAAATATGGTATATGTGTGTGTGGCACCTATGATAGTAAAAGGAAAGAGAAAATATTCTCTTTTATTTCAATTTAATATTTGATTTTTAAATTAAAATAAAAGAAACTTCCAAAATTACATAGGTCTCTCATTCTCTATAAATAGAGGCCTCTTCTATTCATTCTATAAACTTGTGAGTCTTAGAGAGACTAAGAGTACTCTGCCAAAATCTCCTCCTTATAGGCGTGTAAGAGAGAGAAAGAGAGTGAGGAAATGTTCTTTATCTTAAGACTCGTTTTGCTCATGTGTTGTGATTAATGGGTGAACAAAGTGAGGAGAGTGATCTCTTAAAAAAATTCCTTCTATGCCCACCTATTCAACTTCAATAAACACCTTGGGAAGTCATTCTAAGGTTTACTTTTTTATAGAGCGTTAATTGGGGTGGAGTTGTGTTAAAACCGATGTCGCCAATGTTTACGTTTTATCTACTATGTGTCAATGTTTTGATGCCTTTAACTTAGAAAGGCTAGACAGGTATAGGAGAAATTATAATATGTCTCTTAAGTATTAAAAAAATTAAAGACATATTTATATAAGAAAGTACACATTTTTGTCTGTATTTAGAATCATTTCTTAGCATTGGTACACTAGAAATTTGAAGATATGGTACTGGAAATAATTTGCGGCAATTTTGGTGGTAGAGAGCTGGCGCCCCAACACCATTTGAATGGTGTGACCATGCTATGCAACAGAGAGCTGGTGCCCCCCGTGCTTCAAAAAAATTCTCCAAAAGTTGCTTCTTTTGTGGAATGAAGGCTCATCGCCAAAACGACTACAGGTACAAAAGGAAAAATGAAGAGGTTAAATCCAACAAAACCAATGTTATCGAAAAGAAACTAGAAGAGATATGTGCATGGTCTCAGAGATGCAAATTGACATGATTACCAAAACCAGCATGGCTGTAACTAAGGCCTCTGATTGGTGGCTTGACTTTTGTGCCACCATTCATGTTTGCAATGACAAAAACTTGTTCCTCTCATATGCAATAGAAAAGGAAGGACAAATGGTTTTTGTGGGGATTCATGACACAACGATGGTTATTTACAAAAAGAGTGGTAGAGATCAACTTTACTTCCGAGAAGAAAGTTACCTTAAACAATGTTTGCCACGGTCTTGATATGAGAAAGAATCTTATATCCGCTAGTCTAATGTGTAAAAATGAGCTTATGATTGTACGTGAAGGCAATATATATATTTATATATATTTATTGTGTTAAACAGTGGTGCCTTTGTAGGAAAAAGGTTACTCTTGTGATGACATGTACAAACTAAGCAATAATAATAATAATAATAATAATAATAAAATTATGAATTTTGCTTATATGGTTGATTCTTTGATGTTTGGCATGCTCGTTTAGTACACTTAAATTTTAGATCCTTGAAATACATGTCTAAGTATAGTTTGATTATATTGTAATGATGAAAAACATGATAAGTGTGAAATTTTCATCCAAGCAATGACTAAAAAACCCTTTCCTAAAGCCAAATGAAATACTCAAATATTGGATTTGAATCATTTCAATTTTTGTGAGTATAATGGAATTTTGACAAGAGGAGGAAGACGGTACTTTATCATTTTATTGATGATTTTCTAAATGGACATATGTGTACTTGATTAGAACAAAGGATGAAGCCTTAGATAAGTTTAAACTTTTCAAAGATGAAGTTGAGAACCAAAAAGATAGAAATATCAAAATGGTTCGAATTGATAGAGGTGATGAGTATGTTTCAAATTAGTTTGATGCCTTATGTGAAGAGTATGGTATTTTTCACCCAAGGTGAGCCTCCTTTACTTCTTAATAAAATGGTTTGGCTAAAAGAAAGAATAAGATCTTTACGGATATGATTAACTCTATGCTTCGTTATGCTAAATTACTAAATAACTTATAGGGTAAGCTTTACTTACTGCATGTCACGTTAATAAGAGAATTACTTCTATGAAAACACATGTTTTTCCATATAAAATATGAAAAGGAAGGAAACAAAATTTGATGTATTTAAGGGTGTAGGGCTGTTTAGCCTTCTATAGAGTGCATGACCCTAAATCATCAAATTTAGATGTAAAAGGAATTAAATGTGTTTTATAGCATATGCCCAAAATTCAAAGATATGTAGGTTGTCGAATCTAGATTCTAATGTGATTCTGGAATCAATAAATGAATTTATTTAAAATAAATTTAGTATTGATTTTACACTAAATTGGAATATAATGTCGATCAACCATGCGACTATACTTCCGGTACCTCCACTAATAACAAAAGAAAAGAGTCAACGACATCTTTCTAACCGATCGTGAAGTCAACATGAAAGAAAATAAAAGTGTTTATTGACACCCCAGTGCCAGGTTGTTGGCATGACCACGCTGTTTGAATGGCTCGTGGTGCCATGCGGTATAAAGCTAGTGCCCCCGTGCCAGTTAAATGATGCGGCCGCACGTATTGGCAAATTATTGACACCGTAGCGCTAGGTTGTTGGTGCGGCCACGCCAATCTTGTTTTTGCTTATTATTATAAAATGTGTCTTTTAAGTTGTTTTGAAATGGTTTACTCATTGGTTGTATGTTTTCGTACAAACCTGACTGTTTATTACCAATTGACATATTTGTTATAACAGTTGTAACATTACATAAAGAGATACCTTTACAGAAAAAAAAAAGGTACCTCTATCTGAATCCTTGTATTGATTGAGCTGGTTTTTTCCATTGAAGAAATGTCACCCCCTGTCATTATTAAATATCCACAAGAATTTGCAGATCTTATTTTTATTATGAAACACAATATTATTTCTAGATATTGTCTTAAAAAACCTGTTGTATCTTGGGGGCAATTTATCATTTAACTTATTAGCAAACTTAGTGAAAAGAGTAAATAAAACCTTGAAAAAAGGTATTCTATATGCTTCAAACTCTTTCTTATTTTTTAGAAATTCAAACCTTTATTTCTTCCCCGTTCCATATATTTACACCAACAAAAGGTGGTAAGTCTAGGAGGGTTATTTCTATGACTTCAAATGGCTTTGCTCGTGAGTTGGAAAAAGGCTTACTTGGTTCTCGTCTATTTGTTGTAGTTGTTGTAATAGTTATCAAAGGTTTATTTGGTTTCGTTCTTATAATTTTTAAAATTATTTTTATATTTTTTTTAAAACAAAAATTTTAAAAACACGTTTAATATAATTTTTTAAAAAAATTATTTTTTAAAATAAAAATATTTTTATTTATTTTAAAAATAATATTAAATGGTCCTAAAGTATTTCAGATACCCCTTAAAAAAAAAGAGAATAATTTTGTCACTTTTGTATGTATGTTACCAAGATGACCTGGTGCATATTTCAAGAAAAAAAAAAAAGAGATAAGATAAGATGGCCACGTGGATGCAGCTAAAATGATATTTTATTTTGGTTGCATTGATCTATGGGCCATAAATAATTGAAAAGCATCTGTCCTTTTCTTCTCGGACAGCTCGCATTCACGTGTTGTTTGTATACATACTGGCAGTACCACTCGCACATGCACTTGCTTTGTTACTTACTTTTTTTTTAAAATTAAATATGGGATAAAATATGATATCGAATATTTTGTGTAGCTGGCGTTAAATTATTGAACTGTTCTCAAAAAGCGTATTAGGAAATTTTTTTTTTTGAGATAAAGTACGTTAGAAAGAATAAATTACACTAATATTATCTCTATTTTATTTAAATTACAAAAACACAACTTACTGTAAAACTAATCACATTAATAATCTTGACTATTTAAAAAAAATACAAAAAGACCTCCTCTGTTAGTTCATCATAAGGGTTTAACATTAGTTAACCGTTAATTTTGTTCAAAATAACAAAAATATCCCTCCATTAATTAAAAAATATTTTTAGTTATTTATGTAGTTGAAAATAATAATTTTACCCTTTCAACATTAAAAATGAGTTTAGATAATTTGTAGATACTTGTAACTATAAATTTCACTCTAATGGCAGATAATTTTTTTTTCTTTTTTGTTTTTCTTTTCTCCAAAGATAACAATTTTGTCTAAAATAAGTTCAATTGATCGTTACCCGCTTTTAACTATAATTTCCACACTCATAAAAAAGAATTTTCTTCATCTCTTTTCTTGACAAATTTTCAAAAAATAAAAAGAGGACTTTTTTTTATAAATTTGTATTTTTGATTATTTAAGAAGTAACTAGATCTTACCAAATTAGTTAATTATCATTTAAATGCTTTAAATTTTCATAAAAGTTTAAAAAGTATCAAAAATTAAAAAAATATATTTTGAGAAAAATTAATAATAGATGTTAAATCTTAAAAATGTTAAAATCAAAACAACATATTTTTTTTAAAAAAAAAGCTAAAAAAATAGAAAAAAGATACTATCTATAATGCAAGAAAGCGCACCTAAAAAATAAATTAAAATAAAAAAACTTCTTTCTCTCGCTCTTTTTCTCTCTCTTGATCTCTCTTGATTTGTGTGACAGGGATGGGGACAGTGGGCTACGGATGGGAGCAATGGTGGGCTACGTTGGGGTGGTCGACGGGAATGGGGAGGGTGGGCAAGGGTTGGTGGCTGACGAGGTCGGGGAGGGTGCGAGGGGGAAGGGATAACATGGTGGGCCACTATTGGGAGGCCTATGAGGATCGGGGGAGTGGGCGATGTGGTGGGTGATAGGGGCATAGAGGGTGGGCAATGGTGTAGCAAAGGGTGGCAGAGGTGGTAATGGGAGGGGGTGGGTGATGAGGTGGTTGGGTGGTGGTCACAGGGCAGCTCCATGGCTACTCCTTGTTTAACATTCCTTTAGATTTTTTTTTTTTGTAAAAATTAAATGAGTGCTTGAGATTTAGCATTTTAAAATTAATGGTTGATATTAAAAGGGTGTTTTTGTCATTTTATATCAAACATAACAAGTTAAGGCCAAAAGTGTCAGCGTGATTAGTTTTGATACATAAGATGTCTTTGTGATTTGGGTAAAACACAAGAGGTGTTAATGTAATTTATTTTATTAGAAAAATTATATATCAATATCTTATGTAAAGTTGAATGGATATTAGTATTTATATAAGAGTAGTGATAGATACATCAATTCTATACTCAACTTTTGTATCAACTTTGAATTATCATATTTCATTGATAAAAGCAATCTCCTAGTATTAATTTATGTGACAATGTTTTAAATACCAAACAATAAGACAATGCTAGCGCTAATGTAAATTTATTATAAATTATTGAGATTAGAAGTACTGTTCCTAACATATTCTTTAGACCATATCAAATAGGTACTATATTTTAACAAACAAAGTGCTTTCCGAGTACCATGAGGTTTTTTTTTTTTTGGCTAAATTTAACCATGAAGTTTTGTTTCCTAAACACATATTTTTCATTTGGTAAATTTAGGCCACATCATTAGGAAACAAAAATATCTACCTATCAGGTGTCGTTGACTAAAGAGCTGAACAATTTCGTTAAAAAAACTTATTTTATGCAAATATATAAAATAAGAATACGAAAGCTTTCACACAAAAATATATCACAATAGATTATACATAAATTAACATAATTTGATATAAAATTGAGGAATACCAATAAGATATTTCTTCGTATTTTATTAAAATCTCTAAATAATATTAGACATTTTATAGTATGTTTATTTACTTGATCCAGAGCAATCAATAAAATTGTTCCAAAAAAAAGGACAAATAATGCTATTATTTCACAGGTTTGAAGCAAAAAATTTTAATTCAAATGTCTTTTGCTTTAGAGTTTTCTCTCATAAACTTTTAAAAATTTTGAAATTGATTTAACCTTTCAGTTCAACCCAAAGAGCCAAAATGTAAACAAAAATTAACTAAAAAAAAGAGAGAGATAGAAAATTGGCTTATTAAACTGCAGAAACAAAAAAGAAAAAAATAAAAGAAAATAACAAAACAATAATGGCGAGAAAAATTTGTTGGAAATGTAACCAATAGGACAAAAAGCAAGTAAAAAGTTGGCTGAGACGTATAGGAAAATAATTAAAACATCAAGTTACAACTAAAATCATAAAAAAAAAATGTAAAAAAATCAATTGAAATGGTGTTTTCAAACACCCTCGTAAATTTAAAAATAGGCAGCGAAGGGAAAAAAAAAATTAAATATGGTGTTTTCCCTCGTAAACTCGAAAAGACAACAAAACGTCTGAAGACAAAATGAGAGCCATACAAAAGCAACATGACACAACGGCAGTCCCAAAAAGCGCGATTTCCAAACTCCCTGTCGACGCTTATGGATTTTTGCGTTTTGGATTTCAAAACAAAAGCCTCACTGAGCATGCTGTAATTGAAAAAAGTATGGATAACTCTGCAAACCAACCCTTGTTAGTGCACGTGACGCTATGTCTTACCAAAGGTTACAAGTTACAACATCTTTATAAGTTAGGGTGGTTTTATTCACACCCTATTTATTTTTTTGTATTTTTTAAAGAATAAATTTACGTGTTACCAAGCCCTTCAATGACAAATAATAATAATTGACCAAATTATGTAATTAAATCATTTTTTAATAAATAAAAAGTAATGATACATTTTTTTTCCAATACACACCTATATGTAAGCACAAAACCTTAATATTTACCATTCAATGACTATATTAATTTGCTCCTTTTTTTGTTAATATTTGACGATTTCAGTGAATTATTTGCTTTAAATATCATCAATTGGAGTAGTAATATTGATAAATTGACAATTTGCTGTGGTTAAACTATTTCAACTCAATGTGAAACTAAACAATTTTATTGGAGGCATTGTCAATTGCATCACCCATAAACACTGAAAGTAATTACATTACATCAATATTGTTCAATTATGAGCAAAATGATTTAATTGCTTTTGTCAAAAAATGATAATTAAATTTTTTTCGACAAATGATTTTGATATTTTCATTGCTCATTTCTTGTCAATTTTTGTTAGATAGCATTTTTTTTTTTACTTTTTCAGCTTTTTTTTAATTTTGTTGTATAACTCATAAAATTGTTCTTTATTTCGTAGAAGTAAATATATATAATTTTTAATTTAAAATTTTTCTTTATGTATGAAAAAAGCTTCAACAAAAAAAAGAGAAAAAATAGAGAGAGATAGAGAGATATGAATATTAAAATGTAAAAAATGATGGTTGTAAAAGAAAAAGGAAGTAGTGATCACCAAGGTAGTTTTGAAAGTATAGAGGTGCAATAAATAAATTTAGTTATTTCAAGATTATAGGAGAAAATATGTTTAGAAAAATGTGAAAAGTTATAAGGGAGGTGCAAATTGAACCTTCCTATGAGTTATAATTGACTATAAGCTTCACGAATGTAAAAACAAACACAGTTGTTACATTTAACATAAAAAATAAAAAATAACTTAAGTATGTTTTTTTTAAAAAAATACCTAAAACACCTCTTATGTTTTAGAGGAAATAATGATGTTGCACTTCAATCAAGCAATAGAATGCTCCGCATCTAGCATTATTTTTTTAACTCTAAATGTTATAGTAGAGATTTATCTGCATGGCATATAGATTATCTCACACGTCCTACTTAAATCTTGTTCATCTACATTATTTTATTTATTTTTAATCTTGTTAGTTTAGCTTTTTCTTTTTAGCACACTATAAGAAATAAAAAACTAATTTTTGACGCGGTCAATGCATCGATGCAATCATCTAGAAATCGGTAAAATTAATTACCGAGGCTATTTGGGTGTCACTTGCTGTGTCAGGAGGTGTCGCCAAATTTACTTCTCGACGCTAGACCGTGTCATTAAAGTTCTTGATGCCTGATAAGCATCAATAATTGATGGGAATAAGTGCCTGGTTGTCAGGCGCATATTTTAAAAGCGTTGGTAATATATTTTATTTCAAATATATTAAATCTAGCGTCAACAAAGTTTATTTGTTAATATTAAAGCTTACCAATGAGTCAAGACATCGATAAATTCAAGCGTTTTATTTTTTTGGTCATTTTGAGCAGTAATTTCTATTTTTGATATTATTTTAAATGTAAATTAAAATATTAAATCACATAAATAATACTAAAATTAATGCTAATATTAAAAGTAAAATAATTTAAAGTACATACGTCTAAAACACAAATATAGATAATCTTTGAAATAAGTCTACTGACATATAAACATATATAAATAATGTCTCTAATATGTTTAATAATGAGGGCTGCTTGGTGGCGAAGGATCGTAAGCATTGTTGGAGGTGTGCTCGATGCCGTCCCCCGACAAGAATATCGGAGGCTTAGCAAATGTGCTCGATAGACACATTAGGAAGCACAATACCAACCGTAAGAGCTCAGCCTGTTACATCCAAGGTGCTCTACAAGGCCCTCGCCAATCGTGGCGCGAGTCATCACCTCCTCGGAATGGACACGTGCTCGGGTCAAGTTGTTGGAGCCTACAAGTAAACTGTCAAACACCACAGGAATGCGACATATAGCTATGTCTCCGCCATCAGATGAAGGCTAATCCTCTGACGGAGGCCGTGACGCGTGTCACCTACCCTTTGACAAACCTTAATGTGACACACGGGTTGTGGGCAAAACCCATCTAACCTCCGGTTCAAATCACAACCTATAAATAGGGCGCATTTACTGCAGCTTAGGCCAATGTGCTCCTTCCTAACCAACTAGCTCTCGTTCTCTGCCGAACCGTGCCTGTCTTGAACATCGGAGAGCCCTGTCTGGTACTCTACCAGTGTCCCCTTTTTACCTCTAATCCCTTCTCCTATTTTAGGTTTGTCCGAGCAGGTAGAGGTGAGCAAGAAAGAGTTGTCTGACCACCGTGGCAGCCGCACGTGGTGTTGATTCACCGCCACTTACTGGTAAGCATCAACAAGCATCATCTTGTAAAGGGTCCTACTCCGGGTATTAAGAATTGAATTGATGTTGAAGCGGATATGATTGTTGTGCTGAAGAGGTAGGATGTTGCATTGATGGCATGAGGCATTGTGGTCACGATGATGAAGTGTATTGTTGAGGAAAGGTAATTAGATCAAATTGAGCAAATCTTCTAGGGAACATCATGTTTAACTTGGACATTAGGTAGTGGATGAATGTTGTTTGTGTATCAAGCCTCTTCCTTAGCTCTTGCGCTTAAGCATTTTCGTTTTGTGCACCACCAAAACTAGAAAATCCTTTCAATACTCTCCCTCCCCCTTGATGTATCTAGAACGAGGCTTTGCAAACTTGTTGAATAATCTCCTCTTTAGATAGAGGATGTTGTTGACTTGACGCTGCATCAGAAGACTGGCTGGATTGTGCATCGCAAAGTGCCACCATTTGATTCTAAAAAAAAATGTCATAGTTAGAAAAAATGTACATAAATCTAATCTTAATTGCAAAAAACACAAAATAATTAATTAAACTTAGTAGCTCACATGGTCTGCCTCTACTTAGGGGTCACACCATTGGCTTGTAACTTTATCAGAGTACATGTGTTGATGAAAATACTATGTCACTGTGGAACTCATTAGCAATAGGATCGACTTGTACCAATGTTTTAAATTTATAGTGACAAAATGAAAAAAAAATAATACAAGTAATTAAAAATTTAACCTACTAAAATAGCACGATGTGCATAATGATTTTGACCATGTTTGTTGTTGTAGTTTTTTCTTACCTTGAGATTTCTTGAATTTACCTTTGATATTTTTTTTTAAAAAAAGAACAAATTATCAAGTAAAAAAAGATATTGTCATTAGCAAATATAAATAAATGACTTAGGGAGAGTTTTATAACTGACTAATTGTTTTTCAATAGGCCAGTGCTCGCAAAGCGTTTTCCAAGCATCATGATCAGTAACATCTAGATGGGGCAAATTCTTTGCGATCTCTGGGTTGAGTTCTCTACAGATATCCCTAAAGTACCCATGCAATATAGTAGATTGCCAATCTCTATGGAGATTTGCCATGTGTGAATCTATGGACTTTTTGATGAGGTTTGTCATTTTAAAACGATAATTTTTTTGCACAACAAATTATGAGTGACAATCAATATTGTATAACTAATATAATTTTTTTGATGAAAAAGCAAATAAATCTACTCACCAACATCCCTTCATGAATTGGGCTTTTCACTTCCTCCTTAAGCTGATCAAATGTCCTTTTAGTCTAAAGTGGTAGATAGGTTAGGGGAAGTTGTCCTACTTATGCATTCCTTGGATTTTTTTTGATGTGAAGATCTAATATTTCTTCTAAAATTTAGGTTTTCACTTTTATTACTGTTCATAATTTAGTTTAGTAAGAAAAATGTTTAGTTTAAGGATATTTTAAAGGGAAAAAGTTTTTCATTAGAAAAATTAGATAGTAAATCATTTATGAGGTACATTGAAATGAGGTTTTGAGAGGGTTACATAATATACATAATTAGATAAGAACATACTTGAGAAGAAATTGTTTAAGGAGCGCAATTAGGGGAAAAACATATATGAGGGCCACTAATGGGAAAATATTTGACTAAAAAAATTAGGTTATTGCACATTACGAAAAAAATATTTTAATAATAGCAAATTAGTGGAAAAAAAATATAAGAAGGTTCATTTGAAACATAAGATTTAAAAATAAGCAAAAAGAATTATAGATCAAAATGTAATTTTTTTCAATGAGAAAGTGCATTTTGGTTAAATGTGTGTGTGAGAGAGAGTGCAAGCATGTTTAAACAAATAAAGCATATTTTTATAAAAAAAAAAATTGTCAGCAAAATCATATAAATAAATTAATTAGTAGATAATATGAGAAAATAGTAGTTGAAGAATGTCACTTAACAAAATTTTTGAATAGAGACATGTGTGAGCGAAAAAGAAAGACTTCGGCATGTGCGTGCACATACACAAAATAAATAAAGAAACAGAATAAACAATTAATGAAACAAAACTCTCTTTCATATTTCTCAATAGAAAATTAATGAAGGTAAGAGAAAATTATTTCGGAGTATATATGAAAGAAAAGTACCTAAAAGAGTAAAGTGCTTATAAGTAACATTTAAAAAATATGTATCTACTTTAGAGGACTAAAAGAAAAAACATATTTAAGTATAAGGCATGTTTGAGAAATTTTTTTTTTTAATAAAGCATGAGTGAAAATTTTATTTTGATGATGCACATTTAGAAATATAAGATTAAAAACAGATTTACCAAAATGCACATTTTATAGGTTGTTTGTTCCATTTTATAGATTGTTTGGGAATATAGTTCAAACTAAAAGTTTTAACAAAACTTTGTTTAAATTCAAATTTTGTGATAGAAAACACTGTAGCAAAGTTAGTTTTTTATTACAATCCAAAACAGTTCTGTAAAATATTACATGCATAAATAAATTATCGGGTGTTTCACAAGTGTGGTTAGAACCATGGTTGTGGTTCAAAACACTATGTGATATGAGAGCTTTATATTGTAGCAAGTTTTTGCTTTTTACTGTAGTATGTGAGAGCTTTACACTATTTGAATTCTAACCACATATACCAAACAACCTATTAATATAACATATCTAAGAAAATACCTTAAGAAACATATTTAAGGAAAGAAAATTAATAGGGGCAATTAAAATATAGTGCTAATTAGGACATGCATGCGAAAAAAATATACAATAGAGGGCACATTAAAAAATGTTTCAGCATAGCAATTAAAAAAGAAAAGAATTTTTAACAAAGGTCGCATTTTAAAAAATAATGTCTTAAAGGATTATTAAGAAATATAAAATTTTAAGGGCAAGAAGAGTAAAAAAGAAACGTTAGCAAATACTAAGAAAAAGAGTTCACATATTCAGGTTATATATGAGAAAATAGTATTTGAATGTAAAATTAAAAAGTAGATGTCTACTAAAATACATGTTCTAGTCAAAACGTGTATTTACATGTAATCTTATATCAAATAGAAAACTAATTAGAGTGTACATATGAAAAAAAAATGTTATTTAAATAAGAACACATCTAAATAAAATATTGTAGTAGAGAAGTTACAAAAATAAATTTAATATATAAAGCATACGATTGAAAGAATAATATTTTAGAATATTTTTAGTAAAAAAATAAAAATTTTAAGTAATAGGAAAAATCAAAAAATAAAAGTTAGCAAAAGAAAAATGGAATAAAAACCACAGAAAAATAACTTGCCAATTTTTGAATAGTGCCACGAGAAAGCTCTCACTTATAATATAGTTACTAAAGATTATATTTATGAAATTGCCACGAGAAAGCTCTCACTTATAATATAGTTACTAAAGATTATATTTGTGGCCTGTTTAGAAACAAAATTTATATTAAAATTTGAACTAAAATTGGTTTGAATCATAAATTTTAGCTTAATTTAAACTAATGGCAAAAGGCCTGTTGACCTATCTTCCTTCATATAATGTGTCAATGCCTTTTTTTAGGATAGCTTCCAAAAAGTTGCTTCAGATTCACGAGTCTTATTAAAGGATTCTTGAAAGCTGTTTTTGACTTTAGCTCGTTTGGAATGATTTAATTTAAGTTGCTTATAATATTCTATCTAAAAATTATTTATGAATCTGTTTGGATGACTACGAAAAAATACTTATAGCTTTTATAAACATTTATTGGAGAAGGTAGTCCAAAGGTGCTATGAAAAAGCACTTCTAAAAGCTTTTTTTTTTTAATTTATACTTTTAAACTTAAATATAAGAATAACAAATTAAAAATTTCATCCACGTCTTTAAATTTTATATCAATAAAGGTCTTAGGCTTATTTAACTAAATATGTTTAAAAGCTTTTGTGAAATTAAAAAGCACTTTTTATTTACTATCTAAACACTAATTACAAAGATCTAGTTTATACTTCTTTATTTTACAACAACTATCTTAAATAGACTTAAATAGACCTTTAAAAGTGCTTAAATGATTTTACAAAAGTACAATTTTGCACTTGCAATACAGGGCTTGCTAAGCGGTAGAGCCCGTAAAACTTTACTTTTTTGTTTTTTTTTTTTTTTTTGAAAATTGTGGACGTTTGGGGGTCATCTTTATTTTTATTACTTGGCCTTGTTGTTTGTATTATAATACATATTTTGAATTTATTAAACATATAATTATCTATATTGATATCATTGTTAAAATGCCTTATTTTTTATTAAAAAAAGGTTATTTTTTGAAACTGGGAATATAAACATGCTGCTACTAGAATTGATCCAACTTTGAGAACGTGTAATATTGTTCTGCACCAGCTTAGCTAATAGCTTGTGTTGACAAAATGTTTCCAATTTTTTTTTTTTTGCTCCGATATACCTCTCTATTTTCCTTCTTTATTTCCACTTTTTTTTTTTTTTGGTAGACCCCTTTATTTCCAGTTTTACATATAGGAATCCAACGTTCTTTTACTCATGTTTTTCTTTTCCTTTGTTTTTTATTGCAATTTATGTTTATTGCAAGTTTCTGTCCTCGATGAATGAATCCTATTTGAAAATTAATCAGATATACAAACACTTAGAACATAATTAGCAAACAAATGTTGTGAATTAGTCATGATTAATTAACAGCAATCAAGAAAGAATTTTGTTATGATTAAGAGTGATTAACAAATAATTCAAGTAACTTAATTTATGATTCTCAAAGGCCAAAAAAAAAAAAGGTTATTAATAGCAATGGCCTTTACACTTTAAGGCTTTCTTCATTTTGTTTTGTGAAATTTAAAATCATCACATTACTCTTTGAACTTTCAAAGCTTTTCACTTTATCCTTTGAACTTTAAAAATCACCACTATATTCTATGAACTTTCACATGGTATTAAATTGTAGTTAAAAACAGTCATGCCTATGGAGAGAAAGACGTTAGAGACGAGAGGGGTGATATTCTTTTCTTTTTTTTTTGGGTAGGAAGCATTAGGTGTTTCGTCTTCGATCAGATGGCTAGATAATTAAAAGGAAGAAAAAGTTTAGGGCACAGGAGTGCATGAAGAAGATAAAAGAGAGGTGTCAGAGTGTGGAGGATGAAGGGGAATGTTAAATAAAAAAGTAAAATAAAGAATAGGACCAAAATATTTAACATGTGGTCCAACAAAATGCCCAACATAAACTAAAAAAAGGGAGAATATTTACTGATAAAGAACGTTATGAATAAGGCTCCATATATAAGACAAATTACAATAAATCAATAAATACAAATACAAATACAAATAAAGTTAAATAGGGTGATGATATAATAAATATTAACCTTGTGTTTGACAGTGGTGGTTTGTACTATTTTTTAAGTTATAAATAATGTAAAACTTTTATATGTTACGGTAAAAATAAAAAAAAATTACTATAGTTTAAAGCTCTTATATGTTACAGTAAAAACAGTTCTAACCAACGGTTTTTACACGAACTTTCTGACACCAAGCACTAGCGTCTATATATATATATATATGTGGTGATAAACGATTAAGGGCTATTGGAAGTCCGCAATAATCCACTCTTCTTTACATTTACTAAGGAATCACGATTACAGACCATTCGCAGAAATTCTTCATCTGCAAACGGCGTGGCCATAGGATCAAACAAATTTTCATCAAGGTGTGTATCTGTTTCTGGTTCTCATGTTTGAAAGCAAGCCCTTGACTATAATTATTATTCATCTAGAAACAAACCTCTTGGAGGATGGTTATTATACTTTTCTTTTCTTTTTTTGCTTTTTTGCTGAGATTCTACTTTCTAATAATTTTCCTTTTTTTTTTTTTGCGAGTATGAAGTTACAAAGCGGCTGAACCAAGAAAACATAATATAAAATTCCCAAAAAAGATAAAGAAAAAGAAAAAACATAACAGAACATAACAACATAAGAAGAAAAAAAAATAAATTGGAGGGATAAAAATGAAAGTGAAGAATACGTACTCAAAAACACTTCGCTAAACAAGTTTCTAAAATTAACATTAAACTTATGCAGCGATTCATCAATTTCATACATATGTGTTGCCTCTTAGTCATCTGTTCTTTCTTATTTGGATTTTTTTTTGCCCTTTCAAGATTTTTTCCTTTCGAGGTTTTAATGAGACTTCTTCCTCCCAGTACTGAAATTTGGTGATGGTCCGTAATGAGGGGTATAGTAAGATCAAAGTTCTCCTTCTGCTCTAGGATAGTAGGCACCGAAACCTATCATTTATTAGAGTGGAAGGTGTAGCTTCCCATCCTCATTCCGAAACAAAGAGAGTAAAGCCGCTTGTGACCTATCTTGTTGGTCCAACACTATTTTAAGAGGAAATTAGCATAAATCTCCTTGTTTAGCCGAATCACTACGGGTTTGTTTAGTTCTATTCTTTTTTAAGAATAGTTTTGTTAGAATACTAAGATGATTAAATGCCGACATCATGGTTTTACTTTGGAAATAATAAAAAAAAAGAATTCCTCCAGATAATGTTTAACATGATAAATAAGAAAGTTAAAAGAAATAATTTTTAAAAAAAGACCAATTGAGTAGGGCCCTCCGACAAAAACTAACAGAAATATGCAGGTAGTCTTTTTACCAGTAGGGCCACGTTAATTGGATTTGTGCCTCTATATGCCTCCTTTGCATTATTAGTAACAAAAGTTTCAAACATGCATCCAGTTTTTCATTTTTTTTAATTTTTTTTTCCTGATTTTGCTTTGCTTTTTCCCCCTATAAATCTAAGCATGTTTAAATGTTCTTAATTGAAATATTTCTCCCATTTGCTCCTATTATTAAATTTTTAAAGATTTTTGCCTTCTTTTCATGGTATTTTTTTGTATCAGTGATGATCCATGTCTTTTTTTAAATGATGTATGAACATAATTTTTGTCAATTGTGTCCTTCCTTGAGTATTTTTTAACAACTCTCAATTATTAATTTTTTATGAGTATCTTTTCTTTAATCTACATTATTGAAGTTTTTTTTTTCAAATTTCAAATGTGTCCCTACTTATATTTTTTTCTTGCTTAAGCAACACAATTTTTTTTAGAAAAATATATTTATTAAATATTTTTGTCTATTTTTTCCATTAAACTTTTTATTACTTAAATATGTTCTACTTGAACACATATATATAATATTAAACCAAAAATACATTTTGATTGAAATGTGCATTTTTTTTATTTAAAATATTTTTTAAATAAATTGTAAGGGTATAATAAAAAAAAATAAACTCTTTATGTATAAAAAAATCAATAAGACTGAGTGCGCAACACATATTTCCATTTAATTAATAGAATTAATTGTTAATATTTTGCGAGTTTTTGATATTTTTGACGTTATTTATGCTTTACGAAACAAAATCCTGGCTGTCAATGAAAAAAAAAAAAAATTGATAGAGAAAACAGATGGCGAGGTGGGTCCTACATCAACTATTTGAACATGGTCTGCATTAAACACGACACACAACGCATGTTCTTCTTTATCAGAATTTTGTTTTTTTGTGTTTGTTTTTTTGTTTTGTTTTTTCTTGTCAGGGATGTTCATCGGGTCGTTGGTGTTGGCGTTGTCTGAGCCGTTCATATGTGAATAAAAAAGTGAACGAATAGTCACAATAGTAGGACATAGTCGTAATTAATTTAACTTTTTTTTTTTTTAATGCTCATGTAGAATTTGCTCTGCTAGGCACAAAAATGAACAAAGGCGACGATGAACAAAATAAAAATGAAGAAAAGTGTCGAGAACAGCCTTTGACTTCGGATCAGCGGAGGAGGCCTTTGCTTTACTTAATGAAAGGTTCTAGTAAGTGTTTCAAAGAGCTCATGCTGTTTTGATTTTTTTTTTTTTGATGATTGTTATTTTAATTATTAGAGCATACTAGATCACAGAATTTAATAACCTAAATACCCAAGAATAAAAATTCTTAAAGGAGAAGATTGTTCTTTAACATGTACGAAGAACTTAGTTTTTATATTTTGTGAGTTTTTGATATTTTTCACATTATTTATGCCCTGCAAAACAAAATCCTGACTAAAAAAATAAAATTTTTTTTTATTATGATTAGTATCTTCAATTAAGTTTAGCTTTGTTTGAAATATAAATTTTGCTAATATTCATAACAAAATACTTTTGATATCTTATTTAGTAACCTATGTGAAAATCACACATCAATTTTAATAAAAAAGCAAACATAACTATCAAGAGACAATGATTTGCTACGAATTTGTAAGTGTAACTTATTGAATTTAAAAGTTCAAAGAGGCAAATTGCTAATGTGTAATAAATTTAGGAGGCAACATTGCTAAAACCCTAACAAGTATTAAGTGGCAAAAAATGGTGACAACCACGGAGGTGGGCCTCCAGGTTGATTTAGAAAGCCAAAATTTTGATTTAATTTCTGTATAGTTTGTTGTTTGAGTTTCCTATGAACATGGTAGCTAGCTTGCGATTTAATCGCAAAGGCAAATGGTTAATTAATATTAAAATTCATGGTTTTCAATCTTGAGTTCTTATTCTCACTGACTTTTTCCAATGCAAAAATTTTAAAGGAATGGAAAATTTTTGCTAATGATTATAAAAAAAAAAGAGAAGAAAAGAAAAAGAAAGGACGTTTCCAAATTGCAGTCTACCAAATGAATAGACAATTTATATTTTACTTATAAAATTCTATGCAGAAGACGCAAGACAACAATACCTACATAAAGGTGTTCCCCTATACAGAGCTGCATTGAGCAATGACTGGATTGACGCTGAAACCATCATTAGGGAAGACAGGGAAATATTACATGCGGCAATCACAACGGCAGAGGAAACTGTGCTTCACGTGGCCGCAGGAGCAAAACACGTTCAATTCGTGGAGAAGTTGTTGAATTTGATGCGCGAAGAAGAAGTTGAATCGCAAGATTGCAACGGGAACACCGCCTTTTGCCTGGCTGTTGTATCTGGAAGCATAGAAATTGTTGTCCTTTTGATGCAAAAATATACCCGGTTGCCACTGATTCCAGGAGGGCATGGAAAGACGCCACTCTACATGGCGGCTTTGTTTGGACATGCAGAAATAGCTTGGCTTTTATATCCTATAACCAAGGCAACAGTACGTCAGGAAGAAAGGAGGGGGATATTTTTCAATTGCATCGATTTTGATTTGTATGGTAAGCATCACTTTAGTTGTAGACATTCTGATTTGGGTGCTACAAAAATTTTATATATATATATATATATATATATATATATATAATTTTTGTAAAATAAAATTGTAGCATCGAAGTCAGAATGTCTACATTCAAGATTAGCATCCACCAAATATTTGCTTTCAGTTGGCATTGCATGTGTGTGTGTTGCTACAATTTTGTGAGCTTAGACCTTACATGCGACTGCATATGCAGGTTTGGCCATGAAAATGTTTGAAGATGACAGTACACTGGCCCTCGCTCGTGATGTAAATGGCGATAATGCATTGCATGTTTTAGCCCGAAAGCCGTTGGCATTTCTTAAGAAAAGTTCAAGACTATGCAAGAGTTACACCCGCATGAGTATCTTTCTTTCTCCTAATACTTAATTTTTCTTTTTAATATTTTGAGAAGGTATTAGTATGGCAAATTAGAAGATGCATATAATCTGTGCAGATTATTTGAATTCCCTAAGCACTCATAGGATACAATGTAGCATGGCCATCTAAATTTCGATCGTTCCCTGTTATAATGAACTTTGCTTCAGATGATGTCTAGTATTTCTTTTGTCATTTGTCATTGAAATATCAAATCTATACTAAGTCAAATCATTTTCATGACAGAAGTTGTATTCAGTACTAATTTTACTCCATCATCATAGGATTGATGTCCTCATGCGACACAAATTACGTAGAAAGTGATGCCCTTAAGCTTACGAAAGGCCTGTGGAACAAAATTTTAGTACAATTACCAGACTTGGAGGTGAAACAAATTATTGACGAACCGTCAAGAGTTTTATTTGAGGCGGCAGAATTAGGGAACTTTCAATTCTTGTTGGAGCTTATTCACTCTTACCCTGATTTGGTATGGGAAGTCGATGAGAAAAACCGAACTATATTCCACGTCGCTGTCTTGAATCATCATGCAAACATCTTCAGTCTATTACATGAGATTGGCTATGTGAAAGATGTCATACTAACCTTTGAAGACACCGAAAAGAACAATATGTTACACCTTGCTGCGACATTACCGCCTCAACATAAACGCTATCCTGAGCTTGGAGGATTGCAATTACATCACGACTTAATATGGTTTGAGGCAAGCACTCTAATATAGCTATAAATCCAACAGATTTGATAATTAATAAAATTATATAGGCAATTCGAAGAGATATTGATTATGAGGTAAAATACTTAATTTTGCAGGCCGTGAAGAAGATCATGCAACCATCTTATGCGGAAAGAAAAAATTCAAATGGCTTAACCCCAGAAGATGTATTCACTCTATCGCATTCTGCTTTGTTTAAAGATGGAGAGAGTTGGATGAAAGGTACAGCTACATCATGCTTGTTGGTTTCCTTGCTTGTTACAACTATAGCTTTTATTGCAGCTTTCCAGCTTGCTATTAATGGTAAAGAAAGAAGTCGGTTTTCGTCTCATGTTCTCAGTGTAATCGAATCTTTGACGTTAGTTTCCTCTTCAATCTCAACCCTAGTGTTCTTGTCAATTCTCACATCAAGCTATGGGGAAATGGATTTCCTTTGTCTGCTACCCTTGAAATTGAGTATTGGGCTTGTCACACTTTTAGTCTCTACGTCAACCATGATGGTAGCATTCATGGGAAGATTATTCATTTCTCTTCCTCATGGATTAAAGTGGGTTCCTACTACAACTTTTATAGGTGCATTTATTCCGGTTACCTTATTTATACTTATGCAACAGTTCCAGCTTTTATGGAAGTTGTGGGATTCTGCATTTCTTTATAGGCTTTTGTCAGGGAAAGTAAAAAGCATGTGCTTAGTAAGTGACCATGTGTCAGTTGGTGCGC
This sequence comes from Artocarpus heterophyllus, assembly GCA_025403435.1. NCBI lineage: Eukaryota > Viridiplantae > Streptophyta > Magnoliopsida > Rosales > Moraceae > Artocarpus > Artocarpus heterophyllus. Next base: position 29,393,074 of record CM046341.1, read on the forward strand.
GGAATCACATGAGCCAGTGTGGAGGGCTCTTTTTAATCATCTCATGTGTTATAGTTTTTTTTTTTTTTTTTGGCTAATGCTTATGAACCGTAGTTTGTATCGTCTTGCTGATTAGTGAACAATGTTTTTGTAACTGTTTAATTATTCCCCATTTTCCGCACATATCATTCTTTGAATTCATGTTTTCTATGGGCTATGCTCCTTTCCCTTCAGTAAGATCTGGGAGACTTCTAAACTTATAATTGTGGTAACAAACACACTCAAACAAAATGCATGTTGACCCTAAAGAGTGCGAAAAATTAGCAGATAAAGAATCGCTACTAACCTAAATCTGGCGACCCTCCACCACCTTCCTCGCCACCCTATTCTCTCCATCGTCTCTCTATCCTGTTTCTTCTGTTTTTGTACTTGTATCAATATTTGAGTTCCTCTGTTGTGTTATGCTTTCGTCATGGAAGCAGATGTTGTTACTGCTAGTTACGTCCCCATTGATTGCCTTCCCGGGCCATTAGGCTCACTCTATTCATGTTTGAGGCTAGGTAATTGTAATGTCCTAAATTTAATTCACTAAAATTAGTGGACAATGTTAACTAGTGTGTCTAATTAAAATTTAATAATTGATCTTACTCATTTTTAAAATTTTCATTTTCTTAATTCATTTTATTTGATATATTTTATTTTCATAAATTATTAATTATTTCGAAATAAAATTTCTAGTCATTATCTCAGTACCTTACTAACTTTAATTAAATTGCATATTTTCCTTATGTCTTAATTAATTATTTCTGAAAGCCCAGCTTTTGTCAAAAATTCTAAAGCAACCTCTCTTCTCCACTCAGACATTTTCACGTGATGAGTCCAGCCTTGAAACTTCCTCTCCGAAGACCATCAATAGTTCATGGTTTTGAGCCATGCCACCATTAGAAGTCTCTTATTAAAAGCCAAACCTCACTAGAAATTTAGCTCTCTCTCTATCTCTCGCTTGCTCCCTCCCTCCCTCCCTCTTTTAGTTTCAAAAACTCATAGCTTTCAGATTCAAAACCTCATAGCTGAAACCCAATTCTTCAAACAAAACTAATGAGCTATAGTATAAGTTCTGGTGTTAATAATTAAGTTTATTATTACTGTTAGTTGTTGTTTCCATGGAACTATTTAGCGGAGCTGATTAAGGTGTAGAGATACTCCGTTGCTAGGAATAAAGGTAGGATTTTATACCCTTCCTTCTTAGGCATGATATTTAAGTTTTTTAGCTTTGAATTATATTTTTAAATGCTTTTAAGAATTTAAATATGCTTTTAAAGTTATTTTCAAATGTTTTTATAATATGCTTCCAAGGAGAAATGAATTTGAGAAAATATCAATATCTTGACATAAGCATACTGATTGAGATTCCTTGATTAATAGTGGTTTTAAATGTATGGTGCCATATAGAGTTCAGGTTGTATAGAGGATGACCTAGGAGCAGGTCCCAAAACCTTGATCTAGCCACTTTGATGGTGTTCATTCTAGGTTTTGCAATAAGTAAGTTATTATTTATGATTTTGCAAAAATTATATGAAGCATTCGGTGAGATCTACTTTACAAATGACTGATTTTGTTTATTTATCACATTGAATTTATTCGTACTGCTTCTGCTTTACTACTAAATACAGTTTTAAACTTGAAATCTTACTAAACCTTTCACTCACAGTTTTCTACTTGTGTTTTAATTTATTTCCCCTTATGCAGCTAGGTTAATTGTTGCTGGATTACTCGTGGAGTTCATGAGTTGATTTGGTTATTTGTGTTTTTTTTCAAGGCATATAATAATGAGATTATTTATCATGCATTATGATTTTTATTTTTTTTGGTTGGACTATGATTTAAATGCTATTTTCTTTTGATTTAAGTTATGTATGCACTATTGTGGGTCCAATGGGACCTAGATGGCATTTGGCAAATTTTTTTATTTTTCTAATTTATCAAGGTTATCTTAGTAATTCTTGTTTATTATACCTTTTTATTTAAAGTTATTTTTATTTAAATTTGTTAAGTTATTAGAAATAATTAACTTTTATTTAGATATTTTGGAAAAGTTGAGAAAATAAAGTTTTGTATCATCAAAGTTTAACTTTAATTATAATTTATTATTTTAATTAAACCACCACGTCATTACCATGGTTTGAGGGCGTGATAAGAGTTGGTATTATAGCCTTAGGTTTTGAAACCTTGGGAATTATGCATATATAAGTAGGACATTAGGAAACCACCACCAGTCCAGTTTTCTTTTTAAAACCGAGAGAATGGCATTTAAGCGTTGTTTTACTGGCTTTGACCTATTCACAATGAGGGTGTGATGAATGCCATATTCACTGCTTTTTGATAGATGGCAGCGAGATTGTAAGGGGAAGATCCTACAATAGTATTTCAAGGAGTTCCGATGTGCAACAATACTGTCCTTTTATAGGAATGGATCCCTACAGCCTCTACCTTAGTAGTTTCCCTAGCCCTAGATCCACCAGTTCATTCCCTAGCAGATGCCTTTCCTAGATAGAACTTTTGCCCTCAAAATTCTAGTAAAACATCCCTAGTATAGGTCATATGTATTTCTTGATGACTCACCCATATTGTCGCCGAATCGAGAGATAAAGTTCAGCATAGAGTTACTTCATGCAACTGCTCCAATTTCCATTGCACCATATCCAATGGCACTGGCAGAGATGAAAAAGTTAAAGAAACAGCTTGAGGAACTTGCTGATAAAGGGTACGTTAGGAACAACATGTTACCATGGGGCGCACCAGTCTTGTTTGTCAAGAAGCATGATGGGTCTCTTAGGTTATGTATTGACTATCGGCAAATAAATTAGGTTACGGTAAAGAATAAGTATCCACTACCAAAGTTTCTATGAACGTTTTAACTCTAATCTTGATCACTCCTTCAAAGTTTCTCTTGTTGAGGTACAATTTTTAGATCTTGATGAAAAATATTAGCTTATTTAGATGTTTTCCAATTAGAAAGGCCTTCAGATTGGAAGATCTTGATTGATTACATAAAAAAGAAGGTGGTTGGCTAGAAAACTAAGTTCCTTTTTAAAGCAGGACATTTAACCTTGATTCAATCAGTTGCTCAAGATATCCCATCCTATTCCTTAATGGTCAAACCAATCCCTAAAAATGTTGTCAAAGCTCTTGATTGATTTCTTAGCCACTTTTGGCGGGGTTTTAGAAATGATCACCAGGGGATCTACTGGAAATTTCAAAACGACATATATAGTCCTTATCCTTTGGGTGGTCTCAGACTTAAATGATCTACAGTGTTCAATAGAATTGCTTTCCTCAAATTGGACTGAAGGATTCTAATTGACAAGGATGCTTTTTGAGCCCATGTTTTGGTTCCTAAATATAGTAGAGGTTCCTTCATTTCCCTTTACATGGAAAAAAGCTTAAACTCTTCATTCTAGAAAACCCTTGTATCCATGTAACCTATTCTACTTAAAAGGATCTGCGGTTAGATTGGTGATGGTTGGAGAATCAATATTTAGTTGGAGCCTTAGGTCCTAGGTTGCCCAACTTTAAGCCTCTTCCAACTACTCTCACCTTTTCCCTGTACATTAACTCTATCGAGGATCTCTTCCTATTTTTGGATTTTTCTAAAATACCAACTTAGTTTGGGATTTATTCGAATGTGTCTCAACAAGAGTTTTTCTTAACATTCCTCTCTCATCCTTACCCTCTTCAAACTATAATTGGATTGGGGAGAAGCGTAAGCCTGAGCACTTTACCTCCAAGTATGCTTCCCTTCTTGCTTAGGGAATCAATTGCTTTTTTCTCCCTTGGATTGATGTTGCTTGGAAAAAGCCTTAGTGTGCAAAAATTCTACAGCATCACTAAATCTTTTGGTGGTAGGTTTGTTGGGACATCCTCCTTACTCATGTAAAGCTTAACTGATTCATTAGTTGCAAAATCAGTTATTCCTTTTGCAACATGGAAGTTGAAACTGTCTTCCATCTTGTTCTCACTTATCCTGCCACTAAAGTAGTTTGGCTTGTTTCTTCATGGGGGTGAAACCCTATCTTCTGCAAGTCCACACTGTGGCAGAGTTCTTTAAATTCTATCTTGACTCTCCCATTTGCTGTATCTCTTACATTCTTCCTCCATTGTCCTAGACAAAATTTGGCATGCCAGAAAATGGTTGGTCTTTGAGTAGGTTCAATTGAACTTCTAGTTGCTTAGTAAAATCTCCTCCAAGTCCTTCTCAAACTAGAAGACAATTCTTTTGGCCCTATTCGCTCTCCTACCTTCTTCCTTCTCCAAGCTATCGTCATTGTGTAACTAGACCAAATTAAATATCGATGCTACTATCTAGACAAACGATGCCATTGTTTTTGTTGTAGTATGCAACTTTGAGGGTGTCATTTCTTGGGTTTTTTAGGATATTGTCCATTCATCTAAACCATGTTTTATTGAAAGCCTAGCTCATAAACCAATGGTTAAGCTTTGATTGCATAAGAATCTCAGCCATACTATCATTGAGTTTGATTCCCAAGTTACTATTAAGTACTTTTTGGACCTTTCCTTGCTACGATTGGAAGACCAGTGAAGTACTCCATGATGCTCGTAAAGCTTCCAAGCTCTTGCCTATGCTTTAATGTGTCTAGACTTCTTGCATTGCAAACATACTAGTCAAAAACATTGGAAAATGGTCCCTATCCATTGATTTTTTTTTTTATATCTTAGCTTTATTCCTAATGATGTTATTCAGATGTATAAGCTGAATGGAAGTAGTCTTTATTTTGGCCTCTTCCTTTGTACTGCTCCTTTGTGGCTTTCAATGAAATCTATCTAAATATCCCCCCAAAAGAAACCCTCTCAGAGATACAAAGAAAAACTGTAGAATGATTTTGGCAAAAGTTTTTAATAGAATTTTGGGAACAATCTTTCCCAAATCCCTGAAAATTCCCATAAATATGGATTGCCTCTACTCCGAGTAGTTTTAGACCAGCTTGCTAGTATTAACATTCTAACTTTTACTCTCTCTCTTTCTTGGCTTGACTGAGTTAAAATTGTTCTTTTTATCTGGCTTTAGATTGATCCACCCATGATTGTGAGGCAAAATGATTAACTTTATCAAAAGTTTTTCATTTTTGATCAGCTCCCTAAACAAAAGGTAAAGCAACCACCAAATTATTAGGGTTTAAAGACTTGGAGACAATATCAAAATGTACCTTTGATGAAGATGAGTCCGAAGCATAATTATTATTTTTATCTAGACAGATCATTTTATTTGTTTTTTCAAGATCGCTCTTAAGGCTCACTCCTAGAGCAATTGATTATAGAGTGTCCAATCAACGAGCAGTGTGTACAAAAATCTAGGATAGTTTTGTGTTCATCAAGGGAGGAAAAGATAGAATATCCCATTCTTCTAGCAAAAAAAGTTTCTAATAGGGGTTTTGATGGTTTTCACATTAACCAATATTCTAGAAGAGGCTTAAGTAATGATTTAATCAAGCTTTATGGGCATGCCAATGTTAGTTGTAATCCCAAAGATTTGTGGATGCCAACACTCCTAAGCCAAATAATAAAGATGAACCCATAATTTAATATGTAGGTTTTTACATAAACATATTGACATTCGCGTCCATGTTGCAAGTGTAAAATTCCACGCTTAAGCAAATAACACTTGTTGGGGGTATGCTCGGCGCCATTCCCTGAGGAACTTACCTTGACTGTCTGGCCACCATCCATGGCAGATGTCATTCCTGGAGCTTACACTACTCCCCATTGGTCGGCACTTCCTTCTGAGGTGATTCCCCTAGCCTCCTTTGGCTGCCACGTAGGATATAGCCTCCTTGAGAAGAGCACATGCTCAACACGGACAAATACAACATGAAACCAAGTAGCAACTTGTCTTCAAGGTTGACACATGGCCTCATTATAGCATTTAGATGAAGGGTTGACCACTTTTTAGGATTGTGACACTAGTCAACCTCCTAATACCACTTGATGGGACACTGAGGGCATAGGTCAAACCTGCCTCACACTTGGCCTAAGTAGTAGTCTATAAATGTAAAGCATTTACTCCACCTAAGAAGTACGTGGACTTTCTCTCACCTAACCTTTCTCTCGATCTCGGCTAGACTCGTACCTGACTTAAGTATCAAAGAGTCCTTGGCCAATACCACATTGGTCTCCTTCTTGACCTCTAAAGCGTACTCTCTTTTTATTACAGGTACTCTTTGGGAAGCCGAGACGAGCAAGGCAGGTAGTCTAACCACCTTGCGTAGCCGCATGTGGAGTTGATTAGTAACAGAGCATCAATAGTTTGGCACTAGCAGGATGGCCCATGCTTTCCAGCATTCCCCTTGATAACATCCTCACTTGACATGGCCATGAGAGGAAACACTCCAGATGAGGCTGCCCGATAAGAGAGGTGGGGGAACACCTGAAACCAAAACCATGCCTGACCTTGTGGTAAGCCTCGAGTAGCCTGATCTTTATGTGGTGGGCAGGGCAGTGCAAGTAGAGCAGGCCCAGCCATTGAGATGGCACAATAATAAGCACAACAATCGCCCCTTGCTCTCGTTCTGTTGGCTCAAGAAGATCAGGCAGGTGGTCAAGTAGGGCTAAACGACGGTTGCCACAATGAAGGAGACTTCGAGCAAGCTAGAACCAAAGCCTTGGAGAGTGTCTCCCAAAGTAACTGTTTAGTCTGAGATGGTCAGCTTAAGCTCGAGATGGTCGCGATAATTCCCAACAAGGTTCATGGGCCTTAGTCTTTGACATGCTCCGGAGCTGGGGGGCTCACCTCGCCTGAGATTGACTAGAAGACCAAGGCAGCAAGGTAGAGAGTGGAGCCCCATATTGAGTGGAATTTCTTGAAGACACTAATAGTAGGTAACTACTAGACCTATAGTAGAGTCGACGATCGTGGCATGCCTGACCCACCCTTTACTTATGCAATCATGAGTGCCCTATGCCGAACAAATTCAAGGTGTCACACGTCAAGGCTTATAATGGAACAACAGACGTAGACGAGCACCTCGAACTCTATCGAGGCCACATGATGCTGCAAAACGCTAGTGATAGCCCAATGTGCAAGGCATACTCATTGACTTTAACTAGCTTTGCTTGGCAGTGGTTTAGGCTTATAGAGCCAAGCACTATGAGCTCCTTTCGGTAGCTGTTTGATGCATTCTCGATAGGTTTTGCACCATCTAGGACAAGGAGGAAGGAGATTACTCACCTCAATGATATAAAGCAAAGAAACGAGGGTGTGTAGGACTACATCAATTGCTTCACCCAAGCAGGCTTAAAGGTGAGCCATATCAAAGACGAAATCCCTTAAGCATGTCTTTTATGATAGATTACGAGACAAAGACCTATTTTGGTTGCTTGCCTTGGAGCAGCCAAACATCTTTTCCTAGATGCTTGTGTATGCTCAGAGGCACGCAGACAGTACGGACTACATGAAGTGTTGCTGGGACTATGAGGGGAGTAGTAAAAAGGGGAAGAAGAACAAGGATCCAAGCAACCAGGGTGAGATTGAGTAGAGCAAAAAGCCAAAACAGACAAATCAAAGGTTCCAACCAAGAAATTCCAAAGTTACACACGCCTGATTGCCACTATCGATGACTGTTGAATCAGGTAAGCAATTGTAATTTGTTGGTGGACCCGCCTCCACTGAAAGGGAACCAAGCAAAGCGAGATCAAAATAAGTGTTGAAACTTCCACAAGGACATTAGGCATAACACATGGGATTGTATTCAACTAAAAGACCAAATCAAGAGACAGATGCCTCAGGGAGTTCGTCGAATGAGTTTTCACCTCTGGCAACAACATAAGAAGAAACGACCAACCGGCTAGGGAAGGCCAGCGAAGAACATAAAACACTAAAAGTATGAACACCCTAGACCTACAAAACATTATGCATGTGATCTTTGACAGGCCAATTAGTAGGCATACATTTAGTGGTTGGTAGGCCTATGCCCAGGAAGCCTGCTTGGTTGAAAAAAGGGACCAGATGAACATGTCCGAGCATATCAATAAGATATGCATGCAAGAAGATATTGTAATCACCTTTACCAAGGAGGGGCAGATAGGCTTATCCACCCGCACAATGATGCCCTAGTGTGCGAGCTGTAGATAACAAACAATATTGTTCGATAGGTGCTGATTGAAAATTATAGCTCAGTAGACATTTAGTTCAAATAAGCCATTGATAAATTGAAGAGCAACAACATTGTGCTTGTTCCGGTCTGAATCCCTTGTATGGCTTCTCAGGAGAGTGTGTCCGAGCAATGGGCATGATCTGTTTGTTGGTCACTATCGAAGAACACTAGAGATCTATTCATGAGATACTTTTTGAGTTCTGGGACTATTTATAAGACAAAAATTAATTACATATATAGTTTTTTTTTTCAGAGAGAAAAGCATTCACAGACTAAAACTAGATTTATTCCTTTAAACTAAAATCCTCTCCATTATAAACACTTCATACATAATTCAATAGTCAGCTATATAAATGCAAAGTCATAGTATACTTCCTCAATATATCAGATAAGATAACATTTGTTATATGGATCATAAATTTATTTATCATAAGATAGATAAAAATTATATATTTTAGGCAACAAACTCAACCACGCGCAAAAAGGGGAGAAAAAAAATCCTGTTCATGGGCACCTTCTTTTTTTTTTTTCCCTTTTTTTTGGGTTTTTTCTAAGCAAATGCAAGAGAGCAACATGAAACTTTTAACACTTTTTCCTCATTTAAATAAACCTATACCTTTTGGGTTCCCTTTAGTGTAACACCCCCCTTACGGACGTTACAGATGTCGTTACATTCATACATTGCATACTTATTTGAACTTTAAATGAAAGTGTAGTTAAGGAAATCATAACCAGGATCCATACATACATTTTTTTTTAAACAACAACATTCATTAACTTAGTCCATAGTTTAATTTCACATTAATGTTGATCATAAACTTACTTTAATAAAATAAATATACTAAATTGTAAAATCATAACTCATATCACAACACAACATTTAAAAACTACATGCCCCCACAGTTCGGTAGGCCGAACTTGGGACTTCGGCAGGCCAAAAGTCGTCAACCGGTAGGCCGGCAGAGGCTTCTGTAAATCTGGGCTTAAAAACTTTCAAAGGTCGGCAGGCAGAAAATATGATCGGCAGGCCAAACATTCTTACATCGGCATACCGACCAATGATGTTCGGCAGGCCAACAGAGTCAAAAACCTTTATAAAACTTAATTTGTAAAACAAATTCAACTTTCAAAATGCGGAAGATCAAATTCTTAAAAATGATAAAGTAAAATATTAAAACATAATTCTTGTATTCTTTAAAACTTATCATAAAAATATGTTCAAATTACAAACCATAACTTAAATCATAAAATTTGCTTCATTGGCGTTCTTCCGGTTACAATTCATCTTTCATAAGCTCACACGCCTTTCTATGTCCTCCGCCTAATCCATGACTTTCTTACCCTTATCTGCAACATGACATAAATTTGAACAAGCTAAAGCTTAGTAAGTACATATAATTCTTACAATTTAAAAACATCTCATAAACATCATCATCATCATCATCATATCATAATAGTGCATTAGCACATTTTCATAGAAACATATCTTTAATTACTTGACCATAATCAAATTTATTCCATTTTATCTTAAGGGCCTAAGTGTTGTACCATAATCATCATTGTAGGCGTGCCGTCATGAGAGGAGAAGGGTAGCTAATCCTAAACCAAACATGACATCATATCATATACATGAACATTCTTGCCAAATTTCGTGAAAAACAACATTCATTTATGTTATGAACAAAACTCACATTTTCGTGCAACATATATAATCAGCATTAATGTACTATGAGTAGCTAAGAGAAGAAAATTCATAACTTTTCATAGAAATATCGAAATAACGTGAAACTTGGAGGAATGATACATAACACATATATGAACATCATATTAAAATTTTAGAACAAAATAAAATTCCTAGACAAGGTTATGGTAGTCGAGTTAAGGAGGGGAAATGCATTTCAGAAACACCAAAAAGAAACATTTTTACCTTAACAAATTTCTTCACAACCTCCTTCGAATTCAACCAAAGAAATTTCAATATTTCTTACAAATCATAGCAGGGAAAAATTTGAGAGTGACAAAGAAGAAAACGTGTAGAGGAGAAAGAGAGAGAGACGAAACATCTAAGAAAAAAATAGAGAGAGAGCAAAATTATCGTGAAAGAAGAAATGAGAGTAACCTACACAAAAAAAAATGGCTTGACTTTTCCATTATTATCAGATATTTCTGACTAATTAGAGGCCACATCACGTGGGAAGTGGAGAGGAAATTAGGGAAAGTCAACACCATTAGTCTCACTTACTCTATTTTGCATTCTAAAAATAGGAAACCATTATCAATTTCATTCAATTAACAAAAATCAATGATTTAATTTCCTTAAATGATAAAATTAATTAATAATTATATCAATTAATCACCTAATTAACGTAATTATCTCAACCATAAATTTGGAGAGATTTCTACTGATTGCTCGTCAACTATCATCGACCTGCCGACTACACAGTTCGGCCTGCCGATTCCATGAAGTCCGGCCTGCCGATGGTTTCCATTGGCCTGCAGATCCTTAACAGGCTATTCGGCCTGCTGAACTTGAAAGTCCAGCCTTCCGAACTGTTCTTAAAATGTAATATATCATAGCATTCATAAATAAGCATACATTGTAACTAACATAAACACTTGAGCACATCGATTCCATGCGATCGTCACATGTCATAACACTTAGAATAAATAGTTAGTAACATTAAGATCATAAATCATAACATATAAAATAAATTATTAATAAAATTTACTTAACGTCGTTACTAACTTAACATGATCCGTTACATCAAAATTAATGGGTGTTACAATTCTCCCCACCTTATAAAAGTTTCATCCTCGAAACTTAGAATAATTGCAGATACTTAGATCTTATGTCATCTTCACGTTTCTATGTAGCTTCTTCAACTTGATGATTTCGCCATAACACCTTGACCAATGGAATTTCTTTATTCCTCAAGGTCTTGGTTTTCTGATCGAGTATCTCTACTGGCTTTTCTTCATAACTTAAGTCTTCCTGTATCTCGATTACTTGTGGCTCAATCACATGCGTAAAGTCCAGGACATACTTCTTGAGCATGGAAATATGAAACACATCGTGCATTGCGGACATTTCTGAAGGCAGCTTCAGCTGATAAGCTACTTTGCCTATTCGCTTCACAATTTTATAAGGACCAATGAATCTTGGGCTTAACTTACTTTTCTTCCCAAACCTCATAACTCCTTTCATTGGTGTAACTTTTAAAAACACAAATTCGCCTATGGCGAATTCTAAGGGTCTTCTCCTCTTGTCAGCATAACTCTTCTGATGGCTTTGAGCGGTCTCTATTCTTCTTCTTATCAACTTTATCATTTAAGAAGTTTCGTTAACAAAATCAATTCTTTCAACATCGACGCTTTCCACCAACTTCTTCTCACCAGCTTTGTGCCAATATATAGGCGACCTGCATTTTTGCCCATACAGAGCTTCATAAGGTGCCATCCCAATTGTCGCCTGGAAGTTGTTGTTGTAAGCAAACTCTGCTAATGACAACATTTTACACCAGTTGGTGTTAAAATCGAGAGAACAAGCCCGTAGCATATCTTATAGAATCAAGTTCATCCTCTCTATTTGGCCATCTGTCTGAGGATGAAAAGCTGTACTGAAATGTAGCTTGGTTCCCATAGCAGTCTGTACACTCTTCCAAAACTTAGATGTGAACCTGCCATCACGATCTGAGATGATTGACTTGGGAATTCCATGAAGTCGTACAATCTCCTTAACATAGAGTTTCGCTAACCGTTACATAGAGTAAGTGATCTTGATGGGAATAAAATGCGCCGTCTTAGTCAGTCGATCTATAACTACCCAAATCGCATCATAACCATTTATAGTTCTGGGCAAACCGGTAATGAAATCCATTGCTATATCCTCCCATTTCCATTCCAGTATCTGGATAGATTGTAAATCACCACCAGGTCTCTGGTGTTCTGCTTTAACTTGCTGACATGTCAAACATTTCTTCATATACAAAGCAACATCACATTTTATTCCAAACCACCAGAAGTTACCCCTTAGATCATTATACATCTTTGTTGCACCTGGATGAATAGAGTAAGGAGTGCCATGAATTTCGATCAAGATCTTTTTCCTTAAGCCATCAACATTGGGAACACATAAGCGGTCCTTGAGGTACAAAGTTCCATCATCCACAAAATGAAACTCTTGACATTTTTCTTCTTTCATTTCCTGCTTAATCCTTACGAGGCTTACATCTTTATCTTGCTTACTCTAAATTTCATTATACATCGTCGGAGCAAGAGAGAGTGCTGAGAGCTGACCTGCTATAAGTTCCAAACCGAAGTCTAGAATTTCCTTTCCCAAAGGTGGAGACATTGCTTGCATTGACATCAACGTGGCAACTGACTTCCTACTTAGAGCATCAGCCACTCGGTTAGCTTTTCGAGGATGATAAAGGATTTCACAATCATAATCCTTCACCAACTCTAGCCATCTTCGTTGTCTCATGTTCAAGTCTCTTTGCATGCAGAACTACTTCAGACTTTGATAATTAGTGAAGATCTTGCATTGGACCCCATATAAATAGTGTCTCTATATCTTCAACGCAAAAACGACTGCTGCTAACTCGAGATCATGAGTAGGATAGTTCTTTTCATAATCCTTCAGTTGTCTTGAAGCATAAGCAATCACTCTTTCATTTTGCATTAAAACAACTCCGAGACCCATCTTGGATGCATCACTATAAATTGCAAATCCATCATTCCCTTCCGGTATAGCCAATACTAGAGCTATCGTTAGCCTCTTCTTCAGTTCTTGAAAACTCTTCTCGCAAGCATCTATCCATTCATACTTCTTTCCCTTGCGAGTTAGATTTGTGAGTGGAGCTACAATCTTGGAGAAATCTTCTAGGAATCTCCGATAATAACCTGCTAGACCCAAGAAGCTCCTTATCTCGCTTGCATTCGTCGTTTGCTTCCAATTGAGAATAGCTTCTACTTTAGTAGGGTCCACCATAATCCCATCTTTGGATATAACATGCCCCAAGAAGGATACTCTATCGAACCAGAACTCACACTTAGAAAACTTTGCATATAGCTTGTGTCTTCTTAAAGTTTCTAGCACAATCCTTAAATGCTCCATATGTTCTTCTTGATTCTTTGAGTAGACAAGAATATCATCGATAAATACAACAACAAATTTATCGAGGAAATCCTTGAATACCTGATTCATCAAATCCATAAAAGCCGCCAGTGCATTCGTTAGACCGAAAGGCATAACCACAAATTCATAGTAACCATACCTCGATTTGAAGGCTGTCTTAGGAATATCTCCTTCAATAATCTTCAACTGATGATATCCCGATCACAGATCAATCTTCGAGAACACAGGTGCACCCTTAAGCCGATCAAACAAATCATCAATTCGAGGCAACGGGTACTTGTTCTTGATCGTCACCTTATTCAGCTCTCTATAGTCGATGCAGAGTCTCATAGTGCCATCCTTCTTCTTTACAAAGAAGACTAGAGCTCCCCAAGGTGAGTGACTCGGCCTGATGAATCCTTTATCGAGTAGTTCTTTTAATTACGTGTGAAGCTCTTTTAACTCTGTCGGGCCCATTCTGTAAGGTTCTTTTGAGATTGGATCGATGCCTGGAGTGAGCTCAATCTCGAATTTGACTTCTTTTTCTAGCAGTAGACTTGTCAGCTCATCAGGAAACACTTTTGCATATTCATGAACTACAGGTACGTCTTCAATTCTTATCTTTTCTTCTTGGCTTTTGTCTACAATGTTCACCAGATAGCTCATGCAGCCACTTGCTAATAACTTTCTTGCTTTCATTACGGATAATAACATGCTGGGTATCTTTCTGGACTCGCCAACATACACGAACTTTTTATCACCTTCAGGATGGAAGATTACTTTTCGTTTTCGACATTCAATAGAAGCATTGTACTTGCTTAGGAAATCCATCCCTAGAATCATATCATAGTCATATATGTCGATCACAATGAGGTCAACGAAAAGTTTCCTATCAGAAATCCATAGGGGTACCGTACGCAGACAATGCATAGATAATATCACTTCCCCGGAGGGTAGTGTCGTAGTGAATCCCTGTCTCAGAGGCTCTAATGAACCTCTAACTTATTAGCAATTGATGTGGATATAAAAGAATGTGTAGCACCTATATCAAAGAGAACATAAACATTATTAGATAAACTTGTTATCTGACCTGTGACCACATTGGAGGCTTCAGCAGCTACTTGTTCTTTTGTCATGGCATAAATGCGGGCATTTGTTGGTGGGGCTTCAATTCTCCCTTGACTGATAAGTGGCCCTTCAAGGGAAGCTTACATCTGCTGGAGCTGGGCTTGAGGAGGAGCTCTCTGAGGGGCATTGGTATTCATTAGTTTGGGGCAATTCTTGAAAAAGTGGTCTTCACGCCCACAAATAAAACATTGGTTTGTCCCCAAGCGGCATTCCCTTGGATGTTTCTTTCCACATTTGGTGCATGGTTGAAACCGCCTGTTATTATTGTTGTGCTGATAATCATTATGCCTCTTGTTGTCTTGGCCCTACTGGTTTTGAGGATTGCCCTTCCTCTTGTTGTTCCTCCAGTTCTAGTTGTTGTTGTTGCTACTGTTGCTGTTGTTGTTGCTGTTTCTGTGTGAAGGGCGGTTCTAGTTGTTAGCATTATTGGTTTGTTGGCCCAACTGAGGCTGGTTCCTTCTTAGTTTGGACAAGTGGAACTCCTCACATTGGGCCCTTATGACAACCTGCTCTTGAGTCCTAGGTGGACTTGCCCCATCAACGATAGCAGCAATTTCAGGCCTAAAAACCTTGATCAGCCTTCTAACCCTATCATTTTCATCCATAACCATTCCTGGGCATAGGCGAGCAAGCTGGTCAAACTTCGTCACCGCATCAGTAACTGACATATCCCCCTGGTGCAGGCTCTCGAACTCCTTATAATGCTTCATTGTGATATTCATATGGAAGAACTTCGTGTTGAACTCATGAACAAAGTCATCCCATGTCATTTTTTCAACATTCTGGCTCTGCTTGATGCCGTCCCACCAAATCCTGGCCTCCATGGTGAGGCAGTATGAGGCACAGAGGACCTTTTCATTGTCTGTGAAATCCATGAGTCTTAAGGTGGCTTCAATCGTCTTCAACCATCCTTGTGTGACTAACGGGTCCTTTGAACCTTCGAAGTTTGCTGGCTTAACTCTCTTCCATCTGACTAGAAGAGGTTCCTGATAGGCTGCTCTTGGTTCAGCAACAGGAACTGAGACTTCATTAACTGGTGGCTGCGGAGGAAGAGGAGGCACGTCATTGCCTCATCGATCGTCATTCTAGCCGTTGGCTCTTAACGCAGCAATTTCTCTTCTTTGATCCTCAAGTTGCCTCTGTAACTTAGCGATCATGGTCATAAGCCTTTCGTTGGTTTGGGTGCGCGTTTGTATTCTTTTGTGGCCATTCATCGTTATTTCCCCTAAAAGAATTAGGAACTTAGAAATAATCCTGTAATATGAGATAGATTTTCACTACTAGAACTGAAACGCACCTTAATTCGGACGTTACAGATGTCGTTACATTCATACATTTATACATTTATACTTGTTTAAACTTTAAACATAAACATAATTACAAAACTTATAAAATACATTAATTTGTAAATATCATTAAACATACATAACCAAGATCCATTCATTCATACGTTTTTTTTTTTTTTATAACTTAACATTGTTAAATAACATTGCGTAACTTATTTCATACCACAAATAATTCAATTATACTTTAAGTTAATCATAGGCTTATTTTGATAAAATAGATATACCACTTTGTAAAATCATAACTTATAAAAACATCATATCATATCTCATTAATCATCACATCACTTAAAAATTACTTGCTCCTATAGTTCGGCAGGCCAAACATGGGACTTCGGCAGGCCGAACATGATCGGCAGGCAAGAGATTCTCAACCGGCAGACCGGTAGAGACTTTGCAAACCTGGCTTTAAAACTCATCATTGTCCGACAGGCCGCAAATGTAATCGACAGGCCGAACTTTCGGACATCGGTAGGCAGACCATGGATGTTCGACAGGCCGATCGAGCCAAAATCCTTGGGAAAAACTTATTTTGTAAAACAGATTTAACTTTTCAATAAAATATGGAAGATCAAAATTCTTTAAAATGATAAAATAAAATATAAAACCATAGTTCAAGTATTCTTAAAACTTAACATAAAATAATGTTCAAAATATAAAACTTGATTTAAAACATAAAATCATTTTTCTTGGCGTTCTTCCGGTTACAATTCATCAGGCTTAGTGCTCACACGCCTTCTCATGTCCTCCACCTAGTCTATGATTTTCTTACCCTTATCTGCAACATGACATAAAACATGATTAAGCTAATGCTTAGTAAGTACATATAATTCTCACAATTTAAACATTTCATATACATCATCATCGTCATCATCATAATATATAAGTGCCTTAAGCACAATTTCAGAGAAACATATCTTCCATTACATAGACCATATTAAAACTTATTCCATTTTATCTTAAGGGCCCAAGTGTTGCACCATGAACATCATTGTATGCGTGCCGTCATGAGAGGAGAAGGGTGGCTAATCCCAACCAAACATGACATCATAACATACCATTTCATAACATTGGTGTGCAACACTTATTAGGTGATACATATATACATAATTTTCAACTTTAAAACATGTCATCATCATACATGCATAATTTTAAATCATGATAATCTTTCATAAGAAATCCTTTAAGGAAAATAACCATAAATCATCATGAATATCATTGTGAACATATCATCAAACCTTGTAAAACGTGTCATGTTGCAGGTGAGAATGTACTTACCTTAACGCTAGCTTACTTAACCTTAATATACTTTTGGTGACGACGCTGCGGTCTCGATGTGCTCTTTCCTTTGAGTGTTCATGTCATTCATCCATTTAAAAATACAATAAAATTAATACTTATCATAAAACATCAATCATATAACATTCATTCATATATACATTCATCTCATATTACAAACATAATTCAAAACCATCATTGTGAAAACATAAAATTATTATCACATATACATTCATCTCATATAAACATCATTCACAACATGCTTCCTTAAATATTATCATCAAAACATTTCATACATTATAAACATTAAAATATTTTGAAAACGTTTTTCTAATAATTTAAAATACATACATTTTAAAATTCATACAAACATCTTATTATCATGCATTTCATCATCAATCAAAATCATTTAAACATATAAAACATTTTATAAAACAAAAATCTAAAAATAACATTATTAAAATAGTTTTCTCATAGAAATTTCGTAACATAACATAGACTCATTCTTGTCAACTTTCATGAAAAACATCATTCATTTACCCCTTGAATAAACATTACATTTTTCATGCATCATAGTCAAACAGTAATATTTTACTGTGAAGGGTAGAGGATAGAAAATTCATATTTTTCATAGAACACCGAAATGACATGAATCTTGGATAAACATCACATAATACATACATGAACATCATATTAAAAACTCAAGAAAAAATACAATACCTAGAGAAAGATATTGCAGACGATTGGAGGAGGAGAAATGCTTTACAAAAACACCGAAAAACTGTGTCCTTACCTTAAAATTTTCTTCTCAAATTTCTTGAATTTAACCAATGAAATATAATTTTTTCTTTTAATACTTGCAGAGAAAATTTTTTAGAGAAAGAGGGATGAAATTCATGGAGAAGAGAAGAAGAAGAGAAAGACAAAAGAAGCATCTCAGAATTGAGAGAGAAGACTTGAGAGGATGAGAGAAAAATGGAAAAAGAACGTTAAAAATTTTTAACGTAATGAGCATAGCCGATGAAAATTCAATACCCTCCATTAAGTCAGAATTTTCTGACTAATTGATGGCTAATTGGCGTGAAGGAAGGAGAGCAAAGAGGGAAAGTCAAAACTATTAGTCTCACTTGCCATATTTTTGCCCTCTAAAAATAGGAAACCATTTAAAATAATACAAATCAATGCGAAGTCAAACCTTTTATTTCCTTAACTGATAAAATTATTCCATTATTGTGCCAATTAATCACAATAAATCACCCATTTAACGTAATTATCTCAGCCATAAATTTGGAGAGATTTCTGCTGACTGCTCGTCAGCTGTGTTCGGCCTGTCGATTTTCCCCTTCGGCCTGCCGGTTCCACCAAGTTCGGCCTGCCGATCTTGGGCAGACTTTTCGGCCTGCCGAACTTAAAAGTCCGGCCTACCGAACTGTCCTTAAATGTCATACATTAAAACATTCAATTCATCATTGCATCATAAATAAACATACATTAAAATACTCATGACCACTTGAGCACAATGATTCCATGCGGTCGTCACCTATCATAAAACTTGACATAAAAGTTAGTAACATTAAAAAAATCATATATCATAACATATAACATAAATTATTAATAAAATTTCCTTAACGTCGATACTAACTTAACGTGATTCATTACATAAAAATAGGTGGGTGTTACAAGAACATTGATCATTTAACTTCTAAACCTCATTCTTATCCTTATACTTGCATCAAAACATCTAGCTTTAAAACATACTTACTAGGAGGACTTGAATTAACGTGTGGCGATATGAATTGTAAACAAAAATTTGCTCTGATACCAAAGCCTGTAACGCCCCCTTACGGACGTCACAGATGTCGTTACATTCATACATTGCATACTTATTTGAACTTTAAATGAAAGCGTAGTTAAGGAAATCATAACTAGGATCCATACATACATTTTTTTTTGAAAACAACAGCATTTATTAACTTAGTCCATAATTTAATTTCACATTAATGTTGATCATAAACTTGCTTTAATAAAATAAATATACTAAATTGTAAAATCATAAATCATATCACAACACAACATTTAAAAACTACATGCTCCAACAGTTCGGCAGGTCGAACTTGGGACTTCGGCAGGCCAAACATGGTCGGCAGGCCAGAAGTCGTCAACTGGCAGGCCGGCAGAGGCTTCTGCAAATCTAGGCTTAAAAACTTTCAAAGTTCGGCAAGCCAAAAATGTGATTGGCAGGCCGAACATTCTTACATTGGCATACAGACCAATGATGTTCGGCAGGCCGACAGAGTCAAAAACCTTTAAAAAACTTAATTTGTAAAACAAATTCAACTTTCAAAATGCGGAAGATCAAATTCTTAAAAATGATAAAGTAAAATATTAAAACATAATTCTTGTATTCTCTAAAACTTATCATAAAAATATGTTCAAATTATAAACCATAACTTAAATCATAAAATTTGCTTCATTGGCGTTCTTCCGGTTACAATTTATCTTTAATAAGCTCACACGCCTTCTCATGTCCTCCGCCTAATCCATGACTTTCTTACCCTTATCTGCAATATGACATAAACTTGAATAAGCTAAAGCTTAGTAAGTACATATAATTCTCACAATTTAAAAACATCTCATAAACATCATCATCATCATCATATCATAATAGTGCATTAGCACATTTTCATAAAAACATATCTTTCATTACTTGACCAAAATCAAACTTATTCCATTTTATCTTAAGGGCCCAAGTGTTGCACCATAATCATCATTGTAGGCGCGCCGTCATGATAGGAGAAGGGTAGCTAATCCTAAACCAAACATGACATCATATCATATCATAACATTGGTGTGCAACCCTTGTTAGGTGATGCATATATATACATAACTTTCATGCTTTGAAATTTGCCATAATCAAACATGCATAACTTTAAATCATGAAAATCATTCATAAGAAATCCTTTAGGAAAAATCATCATAAAATCATTATAAATATCATCATGAACATAACATCAAACCTTTTAAAACACATCATGTTGCAGGTGAGAATATACTTGCCTTAAAAGCTAGCTTACTTAACCATATATGAATTGGTGACGATGCCACGGTCTCGATGTGCTCGTTCCTTTGTGTGTTCATGCCATTTATTCATTTAAAAATACAAATAAAATTAATACTTATTATCATAGAATAAAACATCCATTCATATAACATTACATCTACCTTCATCTTTACAAACATAATTCATAACCATAATCATAAAAACATAAAATCATCATCACATACACTTCACTGACCTACATGAATTCAAAGCTTAAAAACTTAACATTCACACATACTTTAGGTACCATACTTGACAGGGGTAAAGTTAATACATAAACATATTACCATGATTTTTCTTCAATCATAAAAATTACATTAAGTATGTAAAAACAACTATACATTTCAAACATGAAATCTGCCAGCAATTGTAAGGCAGTGAGTAATCTTTTAAATACATTTTCTAACAATTAAAACACATATATTTTAATTTTTGAACTTCATACTAACATCTTATTATCATACATTTCAATATCATAAAATTATTTCATCATCAATAAAATCATTTAAACATATAGAATATCACATAAAACAAAAGTCCAATAATAATATTGTTAAAACAGTTTCTTGACCTAATCTCAATAAAAATTACATAACACATAATTTACTCATCAAAACATTACTAAACTTTGCAGTCCATAACATAACATATACATGAACATTCTTGCCAAATTTCGTGAAAAACAACATTCATTTATGTTATGAACAAAACTCACATTTTCGTGCAACATATACAATCAACATTAATTTACTATGAGTAACCAAGAGAAGAAAATTCATAACTTTTCATAGAAATATCGAAATAACGTGAAACTTGGAGGAATGATACATAACACATATATGAACATCATATTAAAATTTTAGAACAAAATAAAATTCCTAGACAAGGTTATGGCAGTCGAGTTAAGGAGGAGAAATGCATTTCAGAAACACCAAAAAGAAACATTCTTACCTTAACAAATTTCTTCACAAACTCCTTCGAATTGAACCAAAGAAATTTCAATATTTCTTACAAATAATAGCAGGGAAAAATTTGAGAGAGTGACAAAGAAGAAAACATGAAGAGGAGAAAGAGAGAGAAGAAATGTCTAAGAAAAAAATAGAGAGAGAGCAAAATTATAGTGAAAGAAGAAATGAGAGTAACGTACACAAAAAAAATGGCTTGAATTTTCCATTATTATCAGAAATTTCTAACTAATTAAAGGCCACATCACATGGAGAGTGGAAAGGAAATTAGGGAAAGTCAAAACCATTAGTCTCACTTACTCTATTTTGCCTTCTAAAAATAGGAAACCATTATCAATTTCCTTCAATAAAAAAAAATCAATGATTTAATTTCCTTAAATGATAAAATTAATTCATAATTATACCAATTAATCACCCAATTAATGTAATTATCTCAACCATAAATTTGGAGAGATTTCTGCTGACTGCTCGTCAGCTGTCATCGGCTTGTCGATTTCATGAAGTCTGGCCTGTCGATGGTTTCCATTGGCCTGCCGAACTTGAAAGTCCGGCCTGCCGAACTGTTCTTAAAATGTAATATATCATAGCATTCATAAATAAACATACATTGTAACTAACATGAACACTTGAGCACATCGATTTCATGCGATCGTCACCTGTCATAACACTTAGAATAAATAGTTACTGACATTAAGATCATAAATCATAACATATAACATAAATTATTAATAAAATTTACTTAACGTCGTTACTAACTTAACATGATCTGTTGCATCAAAATTAGTGGGTGTTACATTTAGTGCGTGTGCACTCTTCAGAAAAAGAAGAAAAAGGAAAGAAAGAAAGAAAGAAAACTAGTTGATAATGATAATAAATGAAAGAATAGAACTGCATTGCATGTGCACGCAATGCTTTTTGTTCTTAGGAAAGCCCCTCTCCCGTGGAAAAGACTACAGGCATTGCAGGTATTTTAGCTATATATAAATTAGAAAGTATAACCTTTCTGTGCAATTAGAGATTGTAAAGAACCAATTCTCAACTTTTCTTCACCGAACTGGGGTTCTAATCTATTTTGAGGCTATTGGTACACTTCCTGCATGTTTTCCAAGGTAGTTGTTGACAAGGTGATGTATTTATACCAATAAACTGTTTATCTCCCTAAAGTTTTTGTTTAATTTCACCTTTTCCTTTTTGTTTTGAATTTATATTTCGGGCCCAATTCATTGTCGTTGTTTTATTGTTCTTCTAGCTGCCGATGATTTTACTTGCTCTGGGGATGGGGATACAGTTGTAGATTACAACATTACAAAATAGAAAAATTAAAAAGATAAAAGATAAAAAAAAGAGGTTTTGCTATGTACAAATATGTACAAAAAAGGAGCAATTTTAATCAAAATGAAAGCTTAACATATATCCCAACGATAATCTAACGTCTCCGCTTATGATATTCTTTACAAACCCATGCTTTATTAGACAAGAAAAGACCAAATTTAACAAATAAAGCCAATATTCAAGAAAGGCTGACAAACTTGACATAAAATTAAGAATCTATTTTTCGCTAAAAATGGAAAGAAAGGGAATGTATATAATTTCTTGTGTCTTATACTAGTGGCGAGTAAAAGCGTGTGTATTTTTCTTGCACGTCTAAAATTAAGAATCCATTTTTTCCTGTAAAAACTTGAATATTAATTTGTTTCGTGTATTGATATAGTATAGCAGCACAAATGGAAGAACTGAGAGGCTCTACTTCGACAATATCATCGTCAGATGCAGAAAGCTGCCGTGTGGATGGTATAGAAGCAAATACGCCAATGCAAAACTTAACAAGAGGTCTACTCTAAAGTCTAAGCGGATATATATTTATATATATAAATATATTTGAGCCTATAAATATATATAGATATAGGGTAGAATAGTTTTGAGACCCTTTTCTCCAACGTTATTAACTAACACTGTATTGCATGATATATATATATATATAGGAGCAGAAAACGAACCTTCTACCTCAACATCTGGCATGATTAGTCATGTAATTAATAGTGACATAAAAATGCGACAGAACATGGAAGGACCAACAGTTGCTGATTTCACACATCCTTACCAAGATAATAACCATATTGCACCTGATGGTGCGCAATCTTGCAAACTGTCACCATTTTCCTACTAACTTCATATTCCATTTTTGAAGATTTTCTTTCACAGCGGCCTCAATACAGACTATTTTTGTCGTTCACAAAACCTATTTAAATATTATTAGAGCAATCCTATTTAATTCTATGAGTTATAATCCCACTACTAATAAAATAGTAAGCCTCAATCTAAAAAGTACACCACATATTAAACTGGGCCTACAATAATATGAGTACTAGGGTTACAACCCAATAGACATGAAAATGATTTTTCTTATTATTATTATCATTGTCGTCCTTGTCGTCATTATTATTATTTTAGTTAATGAGAATAATATGTCCTGTATGGTTACCACAATATATGTCCTGTATTGATATATCATATAGCAATACAAATGGAAGCAGATGTGTCTAGAGCATCAATGTCATCAACAGATGCACAAGGCCCCAATGTGAATGATAACATGGAAGAGGCAAATCTACCAGTTGTTACAATTACTTACCCAGTACATCATATTATTCAACCTGCTTATAACTTAATAAGAGGTCCAATCTTATTCTCCCTTGGCTTTTATATTTTCATTCTTTTTTGCTCTAAAACACACACATAATATTAATTTGTTCATATTTTATATATCCATGACGAATAGGACAAGTAGCAGACAATGAATCTTTTAGCTCAACATCTCAAGCAATAGGTCGCGCAAATGGTATAGAAATAGAACAGATGCAAGTTGTTTTCACACTTAAATATTCAGCACAACCACCAACAAATCCTAGTTCTGTACGTCCTGAGCAAAACAGCGATCATATTGTTGATATTTCAGATGATATTACTATCTTTGTCCTTAGTATATGTTAACTTCAAAAGGACTTATTATACTGATACCTTTTGTGCTTTGTCAAAATAACAAAGACATTCTTTTAATTGAATCTAATTACGTTGACATCCTCTGAACTTTACTCTATTAATTTTTAACATAAAATGACAAAAAAACCCTTTTAATCTCAGGCATTGATTCAAAAACATCAAATTATAGTTATTAATTTCATATTTAACAAAAAAAAAGTATAAATCATAAAAAAAGTTAAAATTAGCCTCACCCAAAAACCTATCTGCACCTACCTAAAAAAAAAAAAAAAACATCTCCACTTTCCCAACAGTCGCATCCTGCCCCATCGCCCACCCTATCATATAGCCCATCCCATCATGCTCTCCTCCCCATGCCACCCCCACCCCCCCCGGCACCAACCCTCATCCACCTACTTAGAGTACTATTGAAGACTGACGCCCAACCAGCCTGTGTGGTCGTTTCCTCTTTCCTCCTCGTCAAGCCAACAAACTAGCCCAGGCCCCAGCCATTGCTTTCTCTCCCACCCATCGTCCACCTTTGCAGAGGCGCGTCACTTCCTTACCGATTGTGGCCTCATCTTTGACCACCCCTATTACGGGTCGACCCAACACTCTTGCCATCGTGGCTGTTGCCATTGTGGTCTCACCCTAGGCCTTCAACCTGAACAGTCCCACCCACCCACCCCAAGCCCAAATTAAATCACATCAACCACTCCTAGCCAACCCCATCACACCCCTGTCACCCTCCAACCTGTGGGCCTCGAGAAGATCAAGAGAGAGAGTTAAAGAGATAGAGAAAGAACATTTTAAATTTTGTTTTTGTTTGTTACTTTTCCTTAAAAAAAATAGCTATATTTTTCTTTTACGATGAAATATATATATATATATATATAGTTTTTAATTTTAATTTTTGTAGTTTTTTTTAACTTTTATGAAAAATAGAACATTTAGATGATTATTAACTAATTTATTGAGGTCTAGTTAGTCTTAAAATACCAACTTTTTTAAGTTTATAATTTGTTGTAATTTTTAAAATTTGTATTTATAATTTTTAAAGTTTTATAAAAAAATAAACCATTTTTTTTTATAATTGAATTATGATTTTATTGGAATTAGTTAGTTTTGGTTTTGTTGAAATTAATTTATTTTTATTTTGTTGAGATTGATATGTGATTTTGATTAGTTTGTATGGTCGTGATTACTTTATGTGATTAATTTGTACAACAGTCCACTCTTTAGGATTGAAAATGTGGATACAGATGTTATATGTTTGGGCAATCCATTGTGGAAAATTTTTTTGAACTACGTAATTTTAATCTTTGTATTTATCTTATTTTGGACTATCTTTGAAAAAAAAAAGAGAAAAGAAAAGAAAAGAAAAGAAAAGGAACAATTTATCTTCGATTAGAGATTGATAGTTTCTAGTATATACAAAATATTTAAACCCATTTTTAATGTTGAAGAGGGTTTGTCATTTCTAGCTACATAAATAATTAAAAATGTTTTTTAATGGACAGAGAGGCATTTTTGTGTGTTTTGAACAAAATTAATGGTCAACTCACGGTCAACTAATATAAGAGGTCCGTCTATAATTTTTTTAACAGTTATGGGTGTTAATGTAATTAGTTTTAGCTTAGGATGTGTTTTTGTTATTTTAACCAAAAAAACAAGGGTATCAGTAAATTTTACCCCTTTCAAAATTTCAAAAACCTCTAAGATTATATGTTGTTTTAAATTGGAACACACTTTTTTTATCCATCGTTTAGAAATACAGGGATCAGAACGCAAGAGGGAACTTTATCATGCAGCAACAACTGGCAATGGGAACGCTGCTAACGACATCTTAGGAGAGAAAGAACAAAAATCGGACTTATTGAAGTCTCTGGTTCTAAGTGTGACAAGGAAAACCGCTCTTCACATGGCCGCCGGAGCAAAGCAAGCTAAGTTTGGTGACATGCTTCTTCAGGAGCCTACTATAGATAACTTTATCGACGAAAGAGATGCAAGCAACAATACAGCCCTTTGCACTGCCACCGCAGCTGGAGCTTCTGAAATCGTTACAAAACCATGGAAAAAGAACAATGAGTTACTTTTCACTGCAGGTGGCAACAACATGACTCCAGCTTATATTGCTGCTTCGTTTGGTCATGAGGACGTAGCTTCCGAGCTATACTCCAAACATATCAGACAACGTCCTATGCGGGATAATGATAAAATTCACCTGTTTTTTGCGTGTATCAACAATGAGATGTTTGGTAAGTGCCTTGATAAACAAAGGGAAAGGACTATATAATTTTCGTTATATATAATTTACTATTTTCTCTTCTACATGTGTTAATATATAGCAAACTTTGTAAAAAACTATCGTCTAATGTGATTAATTAAACACAAAAATCTCTGTGCCGTATATTTTAATCACAAAGTCTAATTTTCCATTTGTTTTTCGCTTTGATCAAATTAATTATCTTCAAGAGCACAATTATACTTTCTTAAAAGTACTGTACTTTTTTTTTCACTCCTTTAGCAACATCTTTTTTTTTAATAAATAAAAAGATAGTACAACTAGCATAAAGAATCAACGACTCATTGAATGTCAAACCATGGTGAGTAAAACCTAAAGGGAAAAGAAAATTAAATCTTTTTCATAGTAAAAGCAGCAATATGAATTTTCGGCAAAACCATCTTGGAGGAGCTCCACAGCCTACTCCTATAGTGCCACATACCATAAATTGTTGCAAACATTTTTGTTTTTGTTTTTGTTTTGTTTTTATTGGGCTTATGTTGTCAATATTGTTTTGGTTAAGTGATGCAGAATTGGCGTCACGGATGCTAACTGATTCTCCTAGTCTCAAATTAGACTGTAGACGTGATTCCAATTCAGAAACAGTTTTGCATGTGTTAGCTCGAAAGCCTTCGATATTGGCTTCCCAACGTCATGGAATCTTCAACCAAATTTTACACCTATGTTAGTATAGATCTAAAAAATTTGGAATACCTTTCTGATTATCATTCTAATTATTATATGTGACAAACTAATTAATGGATTAATTTCTCACTATCAGGTCCCATGTTTAAGCAAGATAAAACTTCCGAGTTTCTTGAAAGAGTTACAAGTGAACTTAAGAAACGGGATAGAAATGTGCTCCAAGATATTGTAGAGAGTCCATGCCACTTATTATTCGAAGCAGCAGCATTGGGGAACTATAAATTTGTAGGCAAACTCGTCCAGTCGTTTCCTGATTTAACTTGGGAAAAGGATCGAAATGGACAATCCATCTTCACACTGCAATTTCGCAACAAAAATTGGATGTCTTTGAACTAATTTTGGGGACGGGTGCTCCAGAGCGTGATACAAGCTTGGGAAGATGAAACTACTGGAAACAACATATTGCACTTTGCTGCAAAATTACCACCTAATGAAGTATTGAATTCATTAGCAGGGGAAGCTTTCCAAATGCAAAAAGAAGTCTTGCATTTTAAGGTAAGTATATTTAAAAAAAAAAAAGTCAACCTCTTTATTCAATAATTTTTACCTTTTCTCCTATTTTATTTTGTTTTTATTTTCTTGTTCACGAGGCTTCCCTTCCCATTTTGTTTTACATATGTTACGATGAGATTGGTGTGCACATTACAAATCTTTATATCATCATCATCATCATTATCATATGGTGCAACTCATAACAATATTTCGCCTCATGGAAACGATAGGAATTGCAAAGATTTGTGCCTGCTGTATATAGGGACAGAGAAAACAACTACGGAAAAACACCTAAACAAGTGTTTACTTTGGAGCACGAAGAGCTGAGACAAAAAGGAGGAAAATGGATGAAAAAAAATGCCAGTTATTGTCTTCTTGTTGCAACACTTATTGTGACAGTAGGTTTCCCTGCCTCTTCTATTTTTCCCGGTGGTAGCAATGACAATAATGAAAGCATCAACAATCATCAAAAGGGAGAATTGACTAGCATTTTAGTAACTAATGCAATCGCCATGGGGTTCTCTCCAACGTCAATGATAACGTTCTTTTCCATCCTCACATCGCGTTTTGCGGAGGAGGATTTTATCTCCTCCCTGCCCTGCAAATTCAAATTTGGACTAGCTTCACTTATTGTGGCTCTGGTATGCATGATGGTATCATTCTGCATTGCAACAGTTTGAAACGTGTTTTTATATCAAAAGGTTGTTATAGCATCATCATTTCTGCTGATCAGCTATATATTTGTGCTTCTCCTATTCTCTGCAACGAGATTATCATTTGACTTTGGTGTAATAATTAGACAAATTTGTTTATGTTTAATTTATTTTAATTTTGGTGATTAATGAGTTTCGGTTAAATGATTCAAAGAATTTTTTTGATTGGGCTTTTACACACTTTGGTTGATGTTTTATTCCTCGTTTTAACTTCACATTTTAGTGAAATTCATTCTTTGAGCGCAAGAAAAGTCTTTAGAGTTTCTTGCCCACGTGAAATACAAAAAAATTTATAAATTTCTCATTTACAAATATTGTTAATAATGAACATTAGCCAACAAGAAAGAATGCAATTCTATTTCACCAATTAAATATGCATGTAGTACGCTGTAAATTAAAGCGCAGAAAAACATAAATGTCAAAAAAAAAATTACGATGGTTCATCTTTAATGAACGTGACGACAGCTACATCCATTGGGGATTCACATTAGAGAGGTTTTTCACGATGAATTAAAGAATTACAAGCGTGTTTGCTGATATTATGGACATATAAGGATTTTTTTTTTAAGGGGTCAATTGATGGGTACACAAATGTGTACCTTGGACATTGTTTACTAAGGAATATTTATAAAATATTAAAGCTTTATTTCAATATTTCCACTCATTTTATTTGAGTGTTTAAATTGGGAAATGTTTAAATAGAAACAATTCAATTCACAAAAAAAAAATGGAAACAATTCATTTTGAAAATTCCAAAACCCATGTATTTAATTTGATTCACTCCTCTTTTTGCATAGAACTAAATAATGGGAGATTTTCATAAATGTCTTCTTTTTTTAGACTTATTTTTTATAAATGTAACATATGTTTATTTGTAGCATAACTAATCATGTAATATGAATGATAGTGTGATATAGCTTTTTTAAATACAGCATAAATAAATAACTTTTAAAAATGTGACATAACATGTAATTTTCTCCCAAATAAATACCCAAACCAAAATAAAAACCAAAAAGAAAAGAGCCCACGCCCAGCAATCAGTAGCAACAGAACCCAACATCTCCAATGCCACGTGGCGATGAACTAGCACACGGGTCCATGTGGCACCTACTTCACCTCCAATGCACCACACACGCTTGCTCAGCATGCTGCCCAACCACACCACGAGTTTCTCCCTTATGCGCGTTTTAGTCCTCCCGCTTCAACAGTTGTCTTCTAGTCCACTTTCCACTAGGAGTTCTGCCTGAGCCTGATTGTTGGATCGTGCATATGACGTAGCCAGTAAAATAGCTTGAGCTTGGAATTTAGCCTCCAGTGCTGACCACGCTACACCGCAATCAGTGATCACTGGTTTAATACACTTTCCTCCGAACCAAGAAATAGCTCCTACTGCATATTGGTTGTCCCTATAGTTGTTGGAGATTTCGATAGATTCTCTCTTGATCTAGTAGCTTTGTGCTCATTGTATAGTTTGTAGGTAGTCCGCAGAATATCATTTGGTGAAGGTTGGTTTCCTATTGTGAGCTTTCCAAATAAAATCACACATTACTGTTTTGAACAACAAAGTCCAATCTGCACCGTCCAAGGTACCATACTTGTTATGTTCTGGTGGGGCCAAAATCCATTCAATAATGGAGATACAATTCCCAAACTGTAGCGTATCACTTCGAATAGCCCATCAGCTAGCAAACCAAGCCACTATAGCGACACCACAGTGCTGCTTGAGATCACAGGTTGTTCCACATAACAAGCAGCACTTATCACTACTTCTTGAGATCCATGGAGCACGGTCCTTAGTTACAAGAGCATTATTGGCCACATTCTAGAGGAAAAACTTTAATCTCTCATGTAACTTAGCATGCTAGAGAGCTTTCCAGATTTGGTTTCTTGGACCTATGTATCCCCTAATCATCTTGTGCACGCTTTTAACAGAAAAACTCCCAGACTTATGACCCAGCCATATCAGTTTGTCGTCGTTTGGCCAAAGTCATGGGCTGATGCTTAAGATATGTTTCACAATTTGACCATCAAACATGGACTGCACCAGAGGTATATTCCAGTCTCTAGAAAGGGAAGAAACAGGGTGCTCACTTTGAATGATTGCAATGCAGTATTTGAGTTGAATCTCGCTCTCCAAAAGTTGTCTTTGCTCCACGGAATCCATGGATACTTCTAGATGTCAACCTTTGATCTAGATTCAAAGAAGAAACCACTACCCCTTCTCAGTATCTCTCTGCACGATAGGATGCTCTTCCACACTACCGGTGCATCCTGTTATTGAGTTATGTCCAAGATTTCTTCCCTATGGCAATATTTGGCTCTGATGGCTTCACATCAAACATCCCGGCTTTCCTGTAGTATTTGCCACCTAAGTTTAAAGAGTGGTGCCATGTTAACATCTGTTGTCGAATGACCCACTTAGGTATGGTGGGGTATTGGGCCCAGAAAGGCCCGAGGTTGATCTGGTCCATATTGCCTTAGTGTGTTCTAGAAGCTTTTTTGCATATGATATTTGAGAAGGGTAAAATGGTCTATTTGCATCCGTATTCAAACTACAAGATCTCCAAGGTGGTGATAAGCACTCAAGCTGATCATGATCTATCGAATCTAAGAAACTCATAAAGGATAAGGCCTATACGAGATCACGGTGATAAGGTCTAGCCAATAAGAGATGAAATTATCTTGTATTTGAATTTAAATTAGGCTTAAGGAGTAAGGCATTGATCATTCCCATGTGCTATAAATAGAGGTCAGTTTTAAAGAATAGCCTAAGTCCAATTCTTGGCAATAAATCTTTTGTATTTATATTTTCTTATAGTGAAACCTTACCATCCGAGAAAACTCATAGTGGACGTAGCCTTTAATTGAGGTAAACTGCTCTAAATTCTTATGTTCTTGCTATTATTTACTTTATTGCTTTATATAATTCATTCGTGAGTGATTTTCTTGGTGAAGAATTTGAGAGAATCATGTTAGATGAGTTTTACCCGTAACAATTAATGTTAAAAGGAAGGTCAAATAATTTTCCATCCTTTTTTCGATAAGAAATTCTGTTTATTGTTCCAATGATGAGAGCATGTACTAAAACCAATAACCAAGATCAAAACAATCGTTGTGGTCAGAATGACGGAAACAACGACATTGCTCAAGGTGGAAGACAGGAACCACCTCTACCACCTCCTTTGGTTGACGACCAAAATCGGATGCCCCTACTCAATGATGCAACTCCCAACTTGAATGCGGCCTTACAGGCTCAAATTGGGGTGCTGACATAGAATTTTGCGTAATTGATGCAATCTTTTTGGCAGATGGAGAATTTCATGAACAATCTTACTCCGCCTGCAGGCAATAATAATGGTCCCTCACCAGCTCCAAAAGATGAAGCGAACCCGCAAGATGGAACTGGTGATTTTAATGACATGTAGTCACACCGAGCATAGCCATCGGGATCACAAGGAAGCAAATAGAAAATGGCATAGAGAAGACATACAATAGGGGTACAAGACAACCAAAATAACAAAAGGTTATCACCTTTGGCACCAAGACAAGAAGCGCCTTTAGGCTCAATTGATAATGAGAGGAACAAAGGTTGAGGATAAAAAATACCTTAGAAATTAGATCCAAGCTCAGCAAGTAGAAAGCCAAGATACTGATAGATTAGTGTTAAGTCTTCAAGAACATCTTAAGCTTGTAGAAAGAGTCAATAGGTGGGAGGTAAGGTAGGGTTATCAAGCCCTTAATCTCGATAACCCAAATGGACATCCCTTCACTATAGAGGTGATGGTTGAACCCTTGCCACCCAAGCTTAAATTGCTAAACATTCCCTTGTTTGATGGAAAAGGAGACCCCGATGATCATGCCCAGCTATTCAATTCACACATGAACCTACAGGGGCCCCCTAATGCAATAAAGTGCCGAGCTTTTGATGCAATACTTAGTGGACTAGCAAGACGGTGGTTTAGGAATTTAAGGCCGCAGACAATCACATGCTGGTGAGAATTATACACGACATTTGTTACCTAGTTTATGGGAAAGAGATTACAACAAACACCCCAAAATAGTCTTTAAGCGGCTAAACAAGGGCCCATTGAGTCTTTAAAGTCCTTTATCAACCGTTTCTTAGGGAGATGGTTTTGGTTAAGAATTGCTCAAAAGATGCAGCTTGACATTAGTCCTCAGCTGCTTACAATATAGAGCTTTTAAGTTTTCTTTGCACAAGAAACCATCAATGATGTGGTCTTGGTTCTTATCACAAGCTCAAAAGTATATTAACGCTCAGGAGGTAGCTCGGTTATCAACGGATGTCGAGGTTCCATATTATCCTCCAATGCTAAGAGCACCAATAGGTTAGCAACTAGCTTAACAAGTGCATAATCAGAATAGAGAAAAGAACAGTGGAAAGAGGAAGAACAAAAACAATGGAAATAATAATCAAAATTATCCTCCCCCGACACCTACACTGGCCTTACCGCCAGCTCCACTTGTACCACAACTATTAAAATATTAAAGGTATAAGATGTATACAAAGCTCTATATATATATTGAGGAAATTTATAACTAGATGTAGAATCGTAACATACTAAGAAGGCCAATTCCGATAAGGTAGGACCTTGCTAAAAGAAATCAGAATTGACATTACAGGTTCTATGGAGAGGTCAACCATAACACTACAGACTACACCGACCTGAAAGATGAGATAGAAGACTTCATCTAGAGAGGATACTTGTAGGAATATATTAGAAAGAATCACCTAGGTGGTGTGTGAGCTAATAAGAGTAATCTAGCACCCCAAGGGGAAAAA
Organism: Artocarpus heterophyllus; assembly: GCA_025403435.1. Classification (NCBI taxonomy): domain Eukaryota; kingdom Viridiplantae; phylum Streptophyta; class Magnoliopsida; order Rosales; family Moraceae; genus Artocarpus; species Artocarpus heterophyllus. The sequence continues at coordinate 29,426,125 of CM046341.1, forward strand.
ATCAACAGTATGTAGGAGTAATTTGCACCATCCACGAAGGTCCATATGTTGGTGGGAATTATAGGCGATCTCAGAAAAGCTATGCTCGGGAGGCCATAGGCAGGCCAAAGGAAGATGAAAGACCAACAAAGATACAGAGAAGAGCTAGCATGGAAATTACATTCTCTAAAGAAGATGCTTGAGACGTTCACTTTCCTTATGATGATGCACTAGTGGTGTCTACCATGATTGGCAATCATGAAGTCTACAAGGTCTTCATTGACAATAGAAAATTAATGGACATTCTCTATGCAAACACATTGGACCAAATGTAGATCCTTAGGACTCAGTTGATACCATATTCATAATCGTTGTACAATTTTACAAAAGATAGCATTGTTCTGAAAGGTATATCACTCTTCCCAGTACTGTCAGTACCCTAACAAATGTAACACCCGCCTATTTTTATATAATGAATTACATTAAGTTAGTAACGATGTTAATGATATTTTATTAATAATTTACGATATACGTAATGATATATGATGTTAATGTTACTAACTTTTTATGTCAAGTTTTATGACAGGTGATGACCGCATGGAATCGATGTGCTTAGGTGTTCATGATCATTTTAATTTATGTTTAATTATGTTGTAATGATGACTTGAATGTTTTAATGTTTGGTATTTAAGGATAGTTCGGCAGGCCGAACAGTCTGCCAAAGATCGACAGGCCGAAGGAAACCATCGGCAGGCCAAACTTGGTGGAACCAGCAGGTCGAACACGGCTGACGAGCAGTCAGCAGAAATCTCTCCAAATTTATGGCTAAGATAATTACGTTAAATGGGGGATTTATTGTGATTAATTGGCATAATAATGGAATAATTTTGTCAGTTAAGGAAATTATAATGTTGACTTCGCATTGATTTGTCTGATTTTAAATGGTTTCCCATTTTAAGAGGGCAAAACATAGTAAGTAGAGAGTGATTGTTTGACTTTCCTTCTTTCTCTCCTTTTCTCCACGCCAATTAGCACCATTTGAGTCAGAACTTTCTGATTTAATGGAGGGAATTGAATTCCCATCAATTATGCTCATTATGTTAAAATTTTAATGTTCCTTTTTCATTATTTTTTTTCTCATTCTCATGTTTCTCTCTCTCAAACTTCTGAGACGTTTGTCTTTTCTCTTCCTCTTCTCTTCTCCACGCATTCTATTTCTTCTCTCTCGAAAATTCTCTACAAGAAAATTGAAAGAAAAAGTTATATTTTCGTTGGTTGAATTCAAGGGTTTTGAGAAGAAAATCTTTTAAGGTAAAGACTCGTTTCTTTGTGTTTTTGAAAAGAATTTCTCCTCCTTAATTCATCTACAATACCTTTCTCTAGGTATTGTATTTTGTCCTGAGTTTTTAATATGATGTTCATGTATGTATTGTGTGATGTTTTTCCAAGTTTCATGTTATTTCGGTGTTTCTATGATAAAATATAAATTTCTATCCTCTACCCCTCACAGTAAAATATTACTGTTTGACTATGATGTATGAAAATTGTAATGTTTATTTAAGGGTAAAAGAATGATGTTCTTTTTTATGAAAATTGACAAGAATGTGCATGAGTATGTTATGATGAGTATATTTTATGCTACGAAATTTCTATGAGAAACATTGTTTTAACAATGTTGTTTTTGGATTTTCGTTTTATAAAATGTTTTATATGTTTAAATGATTTTTATTGATGATGAAATATTTTTATGATGTTGAAATATATGATAATAAGATATTTGTATGAATTTTAAAATGTATGTATTTTAAATTATTAGAAAACGTTTTTAAAGGATTTTCATGTTTGTAATGTATGAGATGTTTTGATGATAATATTTAAGGAAGCATGTTATAAATAATGTTTATATGTGATGATAATTTTATGTTGTCACAATGATGATTATGAATTATGTTTGTAATATGAGATGAATGTATATACGAATGTTATATGAATGAATGTTATATGAATGAATGAATGTTTTATGATAAGTATTAATTTTATTGTATTTTTAAATGGATAAATGGCATGAACACTCAAAGAAACGAGCACATCAAGACCGCGACATCGTCACCAAAAGTATATTAAGGTTAAGTAAGCTAGCGTTAAGGTAAGTACATTCTCACCTGCAACATGACACGTTTTATAAGGTTTGATGATATGTTTACAAGGATATTCATGATGATTTTATGATGATTTTTCCTTAAAGGATTTCTTATGAAAGATTTTCATGATTTAAAGTTATGCATGTATGATGATGACATGTTTCAAAGTATGAAAATTATGTATATATGTATCACCTAATAAGTGTTGCACACCAATGTTATGAAATGATATGTTATGATGTCATGTTTGGTTTGGGATTAGCTACCCTTCTCCTCTCATGATGGCGCGCCTACAATGATGTTTATGGTGCAACACTTAGGCCCTTAAGATAAAATGGAATAAGTTTTAAAACGGTCAATGTAATGAAAGATATGTTTCTTTGAAATTGTGCTTAAGGCACTTCTATGATATGATGATGATGATGTAGTATATGAAATGTTTTAAATTATGAGAATTATTTGTACTTCCTAAGCATTAGCTTAATCATGTTTTATGTCATGTTGCAGATAAGGGTAAGAAAATCATGGAATAAGTGGAAGACATGGGAAAAGACATGGGAAGGCCTGTGAGCACAAAGCATGATGAATTGTAACCGAAAGCACGCCAAGAAGAATGATTTTATGTTTTAAATCAAGTTTTATATTTTGAACATTATTTTTATGTTAAGTTTTAAGAATATTTGAACTATGGTTTTATATTCTATTTTATCATTTTAAGGAATTTTGATCTTCTGCATTTTTATCAAAAGTTGGTTTTGTTTTAAAAATTAAGTTTTCTTAAGGATTTTGGCTCGGTCGACCTACCGAACATCCTTGGTCGACCTGCTGATGTCTGAAAGTTTAGCCTGCCGATCATGTTTTCGGCCTGCCGGACGATGATGAGTTTTTAAGTCAGATTTGCAAAGCCTCTGCTGGCCTGTCGGCTGAAGGATTCTGGCCTGCCGATCATGTTCGGCTTGCTGAAGTCCCAAGTTCGGCCTGCCAAACTATGGGAGTAAGTAAATTTTAAATGATGTGATGATTACTGAGATATAATGTGATGTTTTTATAAGTCCTGATTTTACAACTTGGTATGTCTATTTTATTAAAATAAGTTCATGATTTATTTAAAGTATAATTGAATAAATTATGATATGGAATATGTTAAGCAATGTTATTTTAAACAATGTTATAAAAAAAATGTATGAATGGATCCTGGTTATGTATGTTTAACTATGTTTACATTTGAAAACATCGTATAAGCTATGTAATTACGTTTATGTTTAAAGTTAAATAAGTATGAATGTATGAATGTAATGATATCTGTGACGTCCGAATTAAGGGGCATTACAGGCTTTGGTATCAGAGCAAATTTTTGATTACAATTCATATTGCCACACGTCAATCCAAGTCCTTCAAGTAAGTATGTTATAAAGTTAGATGTATTGACGCAAGTATGATGATAAGATTAAGGTTTAAATATTTAATGATTAACAATCTAGTAGCGAAAACCTGTCTCATAAATGGAAGATTATTTCTAAGTCCTAATTCTTTAAGGGAAATTAACGATGGACGGCCCTAGAAGAATGCAGACTCGCACCCAAACCAATGTAAGACTCATGACGATGATCGCTGAACTACAAAGCAGTTGGAGGACCAAAGAAGGGAAATTGGTGCTTTAACGGCCAACGGCCAGAATGACGAACGTCGAGGCAATGATGAGCCTCCTCCTCCTCCGTAGCCACAAGTAAACGAAGTCCCAGCTCTAGCTGCTGAACCAAGAGCGGCCTACCAGGAACCACTACTAGTCAGATGGAAGAGGGTTAAGCCAACGGATTATGAAGGTTCTAAGGATCCGCTAGTAGCTCAGGGATGGTTGAAGATGATTGAGGCCACCTTACGACTCATGGATTTCACGGATAATGAGAAGGTCCTCTGTGCATCGTACTGCCTCACCATGGAGGCCAGGATTTGGTGGGATGGTATCAAACAGAGCAGGGATGTTGAAGAAATGACATGGGCTGACTTTGTCCCTGAGTTCAACACAAAGTTCTTCCATATGAATGTCACGAGGAAGCATTATGAGGAGTTTGAGAGCTTACGCCAGGGGGATATGTCAGTCACTGATGTGGTGACGAAGTTTGACCAGCTAGCCCGTTTATGTCCAGGAATGGTTATGGATGAAAGTGAAAGGGTCAGAAGACTGATCAGAGCCCTTAAACTGGATATTGTTGCGATCGTTGATGGGGCAAGTCCGCCAAGGACCCAAGAACAGGTTGTCATGAGGGCTCAACGTGCTGAGTTTCATCTGTCAAAGTTAAGAAGGAACCAACCTCAGTTTGGTCAACAAGCTAGCAATGCAAACAACCAGAACCGCCCTCCCCACAGGAACAACAAGAACAACAACCAAAACTAGAGGAATAACAAGAGGAAGGGCAATCCTCAAAACCAACAGGGCCATGACAACAAGAGGCACAATGATGGTCAGCCTAACAATAATAATAGGCGATTTCAACCGTGTGCCAGATGTGGAAAGAAGCATCCAAGGGAATGTCGCTTGGGAACAAACCAATGTTTCATCTGTGGGTGTGAAGACTACTTTGTAAAGAACTGCCCTAAGCTGATGAATGCTAATGCCCCATAGAGAGCTCCTCCTCAAGTCCAGCTTCATCAGATGCAAGCCTCCCTTGAAGGGCCACTTATTAGTCAAGGGAGAATTGAAACCCCACCGATGAATGCCTGAATCTATGCTATGACGAAAGAACAAGTGGTTGCAGAAGCTTCCAATGTGGTCACAGGTCAGATAACAAGCTTATCTAATGATGCTTATGTTCTTTTTGATACGGGTGCCACGCATTCTTTTGTATCTATGTCATATGCTAAGAAATTAGAGATATGTTTAGAGCCTATGAGACAGGGATTCACTACGACACTACCCTCCAGGGAAGTGATATTATCTACGCACTGTTTGCGTACAGTACCCCTATGGATTTTTGATAGGGAGTTGTTCGTCGACCTTATTGTGATTGACATGCATGACTATGACATGATTCTTGGGATGGATTTCCTAAGTTAGTATAATGCCTCTATTGAATGGCGAAAACGAAAGGTGATCTTCCATCCTGAAGGTGATCAAAAGTTCATTTATGTTGGCGAGTCTAGAAAGAAACCTAGCATATTTTTATCGGCAATGAAAGCAAGGAAGCTATTAGCAAGTGGCTGCATGGGCTATTTGGCGAACATTGTAGACAAAAGCCAAGAAGGAAAGACAAGAATTGAAGATGTGCATGTTATTCATGAATACGCAGATGTGTTTCCTGATGATCTGATGAGTCTAGGTGACGATCAAGAACAAGTACCCATTGCCTCGAATCGATGATTTATTTAATTAGCTCAAGGGTGCATCGGTGTTCTCAAAGATTGATCTACGATCAGGATATCATCAGTTGAAGGTTAAAGAAGGAGATATCCCCAAGACTGCTTTCAGGTCGAGGTATGGTCACCATGAATTTGTGGTTATGCCTTTCGGTCTGACGAATGCACCTGCTGCCTTTATGGATTTGATGAACAGGGTATTCAAGGATTTCCTCGATAAATTTGTTGTTGTATTTATCGATGATATTCTTGTCTATTCTAAGAATCAAGAAGAGCATGATGAGCATTTAAGGATTGTGCTGGAGACTTTAAGAAGACACCAGCTATATGCAAAGTTCTCCAAATGCGAGTTTTGGCTAGATAAAGTGTCATTCTTGGGGCATGTTATATCAAAGGAAGGGATTATGGTTGACCCTGCTAAAGTAGAAGCTGTTCTCAACTGGAAGCAACCGATGAATGCAAGTGAAATAAGAAGCTTCTTGGGTTTAGCAGGTTATTATCAGAGATTTGTAGAAGATTTCTCCAAGATAGCAGCTCCACTTATGAACCTGACTCGCAAAGGAAAGAAGTATGAATGGACAGATGCATGCGAGAAAATTTTTCAAGAACTGAAGAAAAGATTAACGATGACTCTAGTGTTGGCAATTCCTAAAGGAAATGATGGGTTTGTTATTTATAGTGATGCATCCAAGATGGGCCTCGGAGCTGTATTGATGCAGAATGAAAGGGTGATTACTTATGCTTCAAGACAACTGAAGGATTACGAAAAGAACTATCCTACACATGACCTCAAGTTAGCAGCGGCCGTTTTTGCGTTGAAGATATGGAGACACTACTTATATGGGGTCCAATGTAAGATCTTCACTAATCATCAAAGTCTGAAGTATTTCTTCACGCAAGAGACCTGAACATGAGACAACAGAGATGGCTAGAGTTGGTAAAGGATTATGATTTGGAAATCCTTTATCATCCTAGAAAAGCTAACTGAGTGGCTGATGCACTAAGTAGGAAGTCAGTTGCCACGTTGATGTCAATGCAAGCAATGTCTCCACCTTTAAGGAAGGAAATTCTAGACTTCAGTTTAGAACTTATAGCAGGCCAGCTATCAGCACTCTCTCTTGCTCCTATGATGTACGATGAAATTCGAAGAAAACAAGATGAAGATGTAAGTCTTGCAAGGATCAAGCAAGAAATGAAAGAAGGGAAATGTCCAAAAGTTTGGCCTGTCGATCACGTTTTTGGCCTGCCAGACGACGATGAGTTTTTAAGCCAGATTTGCAAAGCCTCTGCTAGCCTACCGGTTGAAGGAACTCCAACCTGCCGATCATGTTTGGCTTGCCGAAGTCCCAAGTTTGGCCTGCCGAACTGTAGGAGTAAGTAAATTTTAAATGATGTGATGATTAATGAGATATAATGTGATGTTTTTATAAGTTATGATTTTACAACTTGGTATGTCTATTTTATTAAAATAAGTTCATGATTAATTTAAAGTATAATTGAATAAATTATGATATGGAATAAGTTAAACAACGTTATTTTAAACAATATTAAAAAAAATGTGTGAATGGATCCTGGTTATGTATGTTTAACTACATTTACATTTGAAAACATCGTACAAGCTATCTAATTACGTTTATGTTTAAAGTTTAATAAGCATGAATGTAACGATATCTGTGACGTTCGAATTAAGGGGCGTTACACCAAACACCTCGATTATAATGTTGAGTTTCATAGTTGTTTAGAGAGGGACCCAACATAATGCTATGATAGGAAGACCAACCTTGCGAGTCCTCAAGGTAGTCTCCTCTATATGCATCAAGTGGTAAATTTCCCAACTAATAATGAGGTTGGAGAGATAAGGGGTGACCCATTCAGATTTGATCCGAGACTATGAATTCCCCAAGCATAGAATGATGATAGTCGACCATGGACCAAATGAGATAGACTTGGACTAAGAATGGATGATGAAATCACTAGGACAAAGCAATAGAGAACCTAGAAGAAGCGGCAATGGATGATGAGGACCCAAGCAAGATTTTGAAGATAGGCACTGAGCTTAGTGCTAGATACTGTGCAGATCTAATAACGTTCCTAAAGGATAATCTTGATGTCTTTGCTTGGATGCATGACGATATGAAAGGTATTTCCGCACAGATTATTTGCCATCGACTTAACATAGACCCCACATATCTACTGAAAAGACAAAAAAGAAGGCCACTAAATGGAGAAAGTTATGAAGCCTTATGGGAGGAAGTGGACAAGTTAATCAAAAATAAAACCATCAGAGAAGCTCATTACCCAACCTGGCTAGCAAATTATGTCCTGGTGAGAAAGCCAAATGGTAAGTGGCGTACGCAATATAAATACATAATGTTTAAGCTGGTTTTTCTTTTTCTTTCTCGTGCAAGATCAAATGTCTTTTCGATGTTTTTTTATTTGTGCAAATGTCAACTAGATTAGTAACTACAACTCTAAATTGGGCTTTCACATATATGAAGTATTCTTTTGTACTTGAGAGTCTAGTATGACTTTTTATGTTTCCTATGATACCATATTATTCATAAAATTTCAAAAGTTTATTTTCTTGAATGTACAATAAAAGAAATAATATAAAATAAAATAGTTTTTAAATGTACAATAAAAGAAATAATTTCTAATTAAAATTGTGAAATGAATAATACCTCAGTTGTACTTAGTTGTACTTTGTATCAGTTCTTTTGTAGAGCAATTACGGACTTGTTTTGCATTTTCTACAAATAAGATTGCTACTAATACTTCAAAGGAATCACGAAGGTGAGCTTCAATACAATCAGGCAAGGAAACTTTGTCCAATTGAACACATAATTTGTAAATAGTAAACATAACAACTACTAATGAATAACTGAAATTAAAATGATTAAAAAGTGTCCAATTAATAGGATGTGAATTATTAATTACTAATACACACTTTGTAATTAAATAATATGATTATTTAATTATTTAATATTGGATGAGACAGTGTAAGTGGGACCTACACTGTGTGACATCTAGCATATGGAAAGTCCACATACGATGTTAATTTATTCTCCGAGTTTCGTATTTTTGAAAAGTTAAAACATTTCTAATTTTGAAAAGAGTTTTTAAATTAGGTTTTTTTTTTTGAAAAAACAAAGGTAATGTTGCTTTTTATTGCCCGCTAAATTTAATATATGCCGAGGAGTGCATTCAGATGCACTCAAAATCATTGGCATGTTTTATATATTATGGGTAATTAATAATACTCATGACCCCTAAATTTTAAAGTCTCATTTATTTTGCCTTTAAATTTTAAAAATCACCACTTTACACCATAACTTTCAAAACTCCACACTTTACCCTCTGAATTTTTAAAATCACCATTATGTCCTCAAACTTTCAAAGCTCCTTTTTTTGTTTCCTATTTTCTAATTTTTTTATTCAATAGACGGAATTGAGCCTATATAATTCACACATGGGTCATCTATAAAGGAAAAAAATGAGATTTTATCGCTCTTGAGTTTTGTTCATATTTGCATTCTCATTAAACATTTATTATCTGTTCTTATTTAAAAGGGTCTGTATGCATATTTTCTTTTCGATATTGTTTGTCGACATCTCTTCATCTTTAATGCGTAACTTATCTTCGTTAGCATTCAAATTCAAATATCAACAAATAATATAGACTGATTAAATGAATTACACGTTAAAGATGAGAAGAAATAAGCAGGCAAACCCTTCTTAAATAGAAGTTCAAATAAAAAAACAAAGGCGCCAAATGAGGGTGTAAACATGAGACAAAACTTAAAAGTGATAAAATCTCATATTTGCCCAAGTGACCTATGTATGAATCACGTGGGCTTAATTCTATCTATTTGAATGGAAAATCAAAAATTTAGAAGACAAAGTGAGGAGCTTTGAAAGGTCAAGGGCAAAATAATGATTTTTAAAGTTCATGAGGCAAAATGATAGAGACCCTAACTTTTAGGGGCTATTAGTATTAATAACTTATATGTTATAGATTATATATATTAATGCAAAGAACAAAAATGAAAGCAACGTTTTTTTAAATAAATGAAAATGGAAATAAAACTTGGAGATAAGTTTCCTATTTATTTAATTATTAATTTAATTAAATTGGATTGGGAAAGAACTTTTATGCGTATACAAATAGGTGCTTAGGGAGAGCCTTTTATGAATTTCAATTCTCTTTTAGAGAGGGAAAATCTAGAGAGAAGTGTTCTCCATAGTCATCTCCTGTTATCTCATGACATAGCAAGGTCCAAAAAAAGTGTGTGATTCATTCCTAAATAGCAAGGTCCAAAAACAGTGCTGATTCCTTTCTAAACCCTCAATGCCCACACATTTGTTCATACAATCTAGAGTCAAGGCATGCGAGAGTTGTTGAATAAAAAAAAAAGAATTTTCTAAGTGATAAAGTTATCGACCTAAACAGACGACGATAAAATTATTGTTCATTTATATATTAATTAACATAGTTATCGAGTATGACCAAAAGCTTTATGAATTTTTTTGTTATACACAGTTCTATCGCTTCTATTGTTTTCACTATTATTGATTTCAAAACTAATAATCGGCATCAATGTAACGCCCCCTTATGAAAGTCACAGATGTCATTACATTCATTCTTTTGACCATCATTTAAGAAACTATTTGATTGAAACATAATTTGAAAACATACCCCAGGAAAGTCACATTTTTTTAAATCAATATTTAGTAAATTACCTGATTATAAACATTCTTTAAATAGTTTAGAACACCAAATAATAAAACCATAATTTAATAAGAACATCACAACATTTAAAATCTGCTTGCACAGTTCGGTAGGCCAAACTTTAGACTTCGGTAGGCCAAACTTGACTGGCAGTCCGAACTTCAACCACCGACAGGCCGCCCGAGGCTCTGCAAGTTAGGATTTAAAAATCACTAAGATCGGCAAGCCGACATAGGGTAATCGGCAAGCTGAACATTGCATCGGCAAACCAATCAATAATGATCGACAAGACGATCTGTTGTTAAAACAAAATTTTTAATTTAAAACAAGTCTCAATTGTAACACCCACCTATTTTATGTAACGGATTATGTTATATTAGAGATGACGTTAAGTAATTCTAATGATTTATGGTATAATGCTACAAACCTTTTATTCTAAGTGTTATAACAAGTGATGATCATGTGGAATTGATGTGCTCAAGTGTTCATGTTATTTATATTGTATGTTTAATGATGATTCATTAATGATTTAAATGCTATGATATATTCTACTATGCAACGACAGTTCAATAGGCCGAAGCTTCAAGTTTGGCAGGTCAAATTGTCCCTCAAGCATCGACAGGCCGATGGAAATCATCAGCAGGGCAGACTTAATGGAATCGACAGGCCGATGACAGTTGACGAGCAGTCAGCAAAAGTCTCTCCAAATTTGTGAATGAGATAAGTACGATGATTGGATGGTTTAAAGTGATTGATTAGCATATTTTAGGATTAATTTCCTCATTTAAGGAAATAAAATAATTGACTTTTGATTGATTGGAATTGTTTTAAATGGTTTCCTATTTTTAGAGGTCAAAATATGGTAAGTGAAGCTAATCAATTTGACTTTTCCCTTGTAACACCCGCCTATTTTTATGTAATGAATTACATTAAGTTAGTAACAACATTAAGAAAATTTTATTAATAATTTTGTTATATGTTATGATATATGATTTTAATGTTACTAACTTTTTTATGTCAAGTTATATGATAGGTGACGACTGCATGGAATCGTTGTGCTCAAGTGTTCATGATTATTTTAATGTATGTTTAATTATGATGTAATGATGACTTGAATGTTTTAATGTTTGGTATTTAAGGACAGTTCGACAGGCGGGACTTTCAAGTTTGGCAGGCCGAACATTCTGTCAAAGATCGGCAGGCCGAAGGAAACCATCAGCAGGCTGAACATGGTGGAACCAGCAAGCCGAAGGGGAAAATCGGCAGGCCGAACACAACTGACGAGCAGTCAGTAGAAATCTCTTGAAATTTATGGCTGAGATAATTACGTTAATTGGGTTATTAATTGGCATATTAATGGAATAATTTTGTCAGTTAAGGAAAGAAAAGGTTTGACTTCGCATTTATTTGTATGATTTTAAATGGTTTCCTATTTTGAGAGGGCAAGATATGGTAAGTGTGACTAATGGATTTGACTTTCCCTCTTCTATCTCCATTCTCCACGCATTTGCCTCAATTTTAGTCTAGATGAGTCAGAAAATTCTGACTTAATTAAGGGCATTGAAATTTTTACGTTATGCTTATTACGTTAATTTTTTTTTAATGTTCTTTTTCCCTATCTCTCCTTCTTCTTCTCACGTATTCTCTCTCTCATTCTAAGACATTTTCTTTTCCTTCCTCTTCTTCACGTTTTCTCCTCTCTTTCTTCCCCTTGTTTACCTGAGATTATTTGAAAGAAAAAGTTATTTTTTTCGTTGTTGAATTCAAGGATTTTGAGAAGAAAATTTTGAAGGTAAGAATTCATTTTTTTGGTTTCTGAAAAGCATTTCTCCTCCTCAATTCGTCTGCAATATCTTTGTTTAGGTATTGTATTTTTCTCTGAGTTTTTAATATGATGTTCATGTATGTGTTATGTGATGTTCCTCCAAGTTTCACGTTATTTCGATGTTTCTATGAAAAGTTATGAATTTTCTATCCTCTACCCTTACAGTAAAATATTGCTATTTAACTTTGATGCATGAAAAATGTAATGTTTATTCAAGGGGTAAATGAATGATGTTTTTCATGAAAGTTGTCAAGAATGTGCATGTATAATGTATGATGAGTGTATTTTATGTTATGAAAATTTTATGAGATTACATTAAGAAAACTATTTTAACAATGTTATTTTTGGATTTTCGTTTTATAAAATATTATATATGTTTAAATGATTTTTATTGATGATGAAATGATTTTATGATATTGAAATGCATGATAATAAGATGTTTTTATGAAATTTAAAAATTAAAATATATGTATTTTAAATTATTAGAAAACGTTTTCAAAAGATTTTCATGATTGTAATGTATGAGATGTTTTGATGATAATATTTAAGGAAGCATGTTATGAATAATGTCTATATGATATGAATGTATATGTGATGAAAATTTTATGTTTTCACAGTTATGGTTATGAATTATATTTGTAATATGAGACGAATATATATACATAAATGTTATATGAATGAATGTTATATGAATGGATGATATATGAATGGATGATTCACGCTATGATGATAAGTATTGATTTTATTGTATTTTAAATGGAATAATGGCATGAACACACAAAGGAACGAGCACTTCGAGACCGCGGCGTCGTCACCAAATCACGTTAAGGTTAAGTAAGCTAACTTTAAGGTAAGTACATTCTCACCTGCAACATGACACATTTTTCAAGGTTTGATGATATGTTCACAATGGTATTCACGATGATTTTATGGTTATTTTCCTTAAAGGATTTCTTATGAAAGATTTTCATGATTTAAAGTTATGCATGTATGATGATGAAATGTTTTATAACATGAAAATTATATATATATATATGTATCACCTAATAAGTGTTGGACACCAATGTTATGAAATGAAATGTTATGATGTCATGTTTGGTTTGGGATTAGCTACCATTCTCCTCTCATGACGGCGCGCCTACAATGATGTTCATGGTGCAACACTTGGGCCCTTAAGATAAAATGGAATAAGTTTTTAAATGGTCAATGCAATGAAAGATATGTTTCTATGAAATTGTGCTTAAGGCACTGTTATGATATGATGACAATGATGAAGATGATGTTTATGTAATGTTTTAAATTGTGAGAATTATATGTACTTACTAAGCATTAGCTTAATCTTGTTTTATGTCATGTTGCAGATAAGGGTAAGAAAGTCATGGATTAGGCGGAGGACATGAGAAGGCGTGTGAGCACTAAGCATGATGAATTGCAACTAGAAGCATGCCAAGAAGAACGTTCTTATATTTTAAATCAAGTTTCATATTTTGAACACATTTTTTTTATGATAAATATTTAAAGGATTCTTGAACTATGTTTTATATTTTATTTCATTATTTTAAGTATTATGAACTTCCACATTTTTATGAAAGGATTTTGTTTTAAAAATTTAGTTTTCCAAGGATTTTTGGCTCGGTCGGCCTGCCGAATATCTTGGTTGGCCTGTCGATGTCCAGAAGTTCGGCCTGCCGATCACGTTTTCGGCATGCCGGACAATGATGAGTTTTTAAGCAAGATTTCAGAGCCTCTGCCGGCCTGCCGAAGTCCCCAATTCGGCCTGCCAAACTGTGGGAGTAAGTAAACTTTAAATAATGTGATGATTAATGAGATTTGATGTGATGATTTTTTAAGTCCTGATTTTACAACTTGGTATACCTATATTATTAAATAAGTTCATGATTAATTTTTAGTATAATTGAATAAATTATGACTTGGAATGAGTTTAGCATGTGAATTAACAATGTTACGTTTTTATATAAAAAAAAAGTGTGTATGAATGGATCCTGGTTAAGTATGTTTAATTACTTTTTCAATTAAAAGTATCATTTAAGTTTAGTATTCATATATAAGTTTAAAGTCCAAGTAAGTATGAATGTAAGAATGTAACGACATCTGTGACGTCCAAAAAGGGGTGTTTCACCCCCAATCCTCTCCTTTCTCCATGCTAACTAGCCAACTTTTACTCAGAAAATTTCTGATAATAACGGTAAAGACAAGCATTCTCATCTACGTTACTCTTTTTTTTTTCCTTTTCACGATAATTCCGTTCTCTCTCTTTATTTTCTTAGACGTTTCCTCTCTCTCTTACTCTCTCTCCTCTTCATGTTTTCTTCTTTGTCTCCCTCTCAAATTTCTCTCTAATTATTTGTAAGAAATATTGAAATTTCTTTGGTTGAATTTGAAGGAGTTTGAGAAGAAATTGTTTAAGGTAAGAACTCTTTTTCGGTATTTCTGAAATGCATTTCGCCTCCTTAATCTGACCACTATAACTTTGTCTAGGAATTTTATTTTGCTCTAAAATTTTAGTATGATGTTCATATATGTGTTATGTAATGTTCCTCCAAGTTTCACATTATTTCGATATTTCTACATTAAGATATGAATTTTCTTTTCTCTGCCCCTCATAGTGAAATGTTGCTATTTGATTATGTTGCACAAAATGTGGCTTTTAGTTCAAGGGGCAATTGTGCTTTGATTTTTACAAAATTTAGCAAATATGTTCATGTATATGTTAAGTTATGGACTGGAAAGTTTGGTGATGATTTGATGAATATTTTATGTGATATGGAATTTTCATTAAGACTAGGTTATGAGACTGCTTTGTCAGTAAATTGTTGGACTCCTTGCTTTGTGATGTTTTTGTGTGATTAAATAATTTTATTTGGTGACAAGAATTTATGTGGTACTGTAACTATATGTTAAAAAAAAGGTTGTCATTTGAATTTTAGGGTCATAATAATTTTATTTTAATTATTGGAATATGATGATTGCATATAACTCACTGCCAGAATTGTTTATGGTTGTTTTGTCTTTGAATTCAAACATATGTTTTGGATTGTATGGAATTTATTTAAAGGTGATTTTGGATATGTCATAGTTTTATGTGTCTTTTATATGTGTTAATTTTTGTGGATTTTCTACAGTTTTAATAATATGTTAAACGAGCCCGTTTATTGTGTTGCTCACTGTTTTGTGTTGATTGGCAGATTTTTATGTCATGAAATTATGACTTGTTTTAAATGTTATAATCTATGTTTCAAGAGATGAATGTATGTGAGATGATATATGGTAATGGATGTTATGTTGTGGTGATTAATTCATTGAAAATATAAGTTAATTGTCATTTTTTTTAATGAATGTATGACATGAACACAATATGAAGTGAGCACATCGAAACCGCGTTAAGTAAGCTAGCTAAAAAAAAAGTAAGTACATTCTCACCTGTAATATGATATGTTCTATAAGGTTTGAAATTATGTTCATAATGATATTTATTCTATGATGGAATTTATGATGGTTTCATTTAAAGATTTCTTATGAAGTATTTTTGTGTTCATAAAGTTATGCTTGTATGATGATGACGTATTTCAAAGCATGAAAGTTTAAATATGTAAATATATGTATCACCTAAATAAGTGTTGCACACCAATGTTATGATATGTTATGATGTCATGTTTGGTTTAGGATTAGTTACTCTTCTCCTCTCATGACAACGCGCCTACGATGATGATTATGGTGCAACACTTGGGCCTTTAAGATAAAATGAATTAAGTTTTAATATGGACAATGTAATGAAAGATATGTTCCTATGAAAATGTGCCTAGTGCATTATGATGATGATGATGATGTACATAAAATGTTTTAAGTTGTGAGATAATAATGTACTTACTAAGAATTAGCTTATCCAGTTTTATATCATGTTACAGACTAAGGTAAGAAGGCTATGGACTAGGTGGAGGGCGTGGAAAGGCGTGTGAGCTAAGCAAGATGAATTGTAATTGGAAGAACGCCAAGGAAGAAAGTTTTTAATGATTAAATCAAGTTTTATAATTTGAACATGTTTATTTGATAAGTTTTAAAGAATTCATGAACTATGTTTTATTATTTTATCTTATCATTTTAAGTATATGGTCTTCCGCATATTGAAGTATTGATTCTCGTTTTAAAAATTAATTTTCTAATTTTTCTTAGTCGGTCGGCCTGTCGAACAATGATGATCAGCCTGTCGAACCTAGCAAAAGTTTAAAACCCTGTTTTTGTAGAGCCTCGGGCGGCCTGCCGGTGGATGTTTTCCGGCCTGCTGATCAAGTTCAGCCTGCCAAAGTCTCAAGTTCGGCCTGCCGAACAGTGAGAGCTGATTGTTTTAAAATGTTGTGATGTTTTTTTTTAAATTATGATTTTATTATTTGGAATGTTTAACTAATTAAAGAATGTTTATGATCAAGTAAATTATTATTATTATTATTATTATGGATTAAATTATTAAATGTTGTAAAAGAAAAAATGCATGCATGGATCCTGGGTATGATTTCTTATAAGTTTTATGTTTTTCAAAACAATTAAGTTTTTTCAAATGGTTTATCCTAAAATAAAAGTATGTAAGGAATGTATGTAACGACATCTGTAATATCCGTAAGGGGCGCTACATCAATATTTAAAAATGCAGAAGACAATTAATAATACTATAAAGTTAAGAAGACATAGTTCAAATCTATATGACTATTCAAATAAACATACCAAATGGTTAAACATACTCAGTAAAACAAAACATAGTCTATAACTTTTTGAAACTTCTTTGGCGTATTCCGTTTTCAATCCATCGTGCATAGCTCACACGCCCTTCCTTGCCCTCTACCTAATCCATAATTCTCTTACCCTTATCTGCAACATGATGTAAAACTGAGTAAGCAAAAGCTTAGTAAGTACATTTCATATCTCACAACATAAAACATCTTATGAAAACATCATGACCATATTCATCATCATTATCATCATAAAATGCACCAGGCATAGTTTCATATAGAACATATCTTTTGTTAACATTAACCACATTAAAACTTCATTCATTTTATCTTTAGGGGCCCAAGTGTTGTACCATTTTCATCATTGTAGGCACGCCGTCATGAGAGGAGAGGGGTAGCTAATCCTAAACCAAACATGACATCATAAACATAAACATAACATAACATGGGGTGTGCAACACTTATTTAGGTCATACATATATACATATATATACTTTTATACTTTTGAATACATCATCATCAAAGCATGCATAACCTTTTATACTTCAAACTTTCATAACAATACATTAAATAAAACCGTCATAGAATCATCATAGGAAACGTCATGAACATCAACTTCAAACTTTTCACAAACCACATCATGTTGCAGGTGAGAATATACTTACCTATTTAGCTTATTCAACCTTGATTGTAGGTGACATCACCACGGTCTTGATGTCCTCACTCTTTAGTGTGTTCATGTCATACATTCATTTAAAATAAAATAGTTAGTAACATTTTATCATCTATTACTAAAGAAAATACTTAACGTTGTTATTCATTTGACATAATCCGTTACATGAAAATTGGTTGTTGTTACAACTCTCCCCACCTCATAAGAGTTTCATCCTCGAAACTCAAAATAGTTGCGGATATTTTATTCTCTTGTCATCTTCACGTTCCCATCTTGCTTCTTCCACTTGGTGATTTCGCCATAAAACCTTGACCAAAGGAATTTCTTTATTCCTCAAGGTCTTGGTTTTTTGATCTAGAATCTCCACTGGCTTTTCTTCATAACTGAGGTCATCTCGTATTTCGATCACCTGTGGCTTAATCACGTGCATAGGGTCTAGGACATATTTCTTGAGCTTCGAAACATGGAACACATCATGCATAGCTGACATTTCTGATGGCAACCTCAACTGATAAGCTACCTTGCCTATCCACTTCACGATTTCATAAGGTCTGATAAATCTCGGGCTCAACTTGCCTTTCTTCCCAAACCTCATTACTCCTTTCATTGGTGTAACCTTTAAGAAAACTGAGTCACCTTCAGCGAATTCTAAGGGCCTTCTTCTTTTATCAGCATAACTTTTTTGTCGGCTTTGAGCGGTCTCTATTCTTCTTCTTATCAACTTTATCATCTTGGAGGTTTCATTAACAAAATCGGTCCTTTCATCGTCAACGCTTCCCATCAACTTCTTTTCACCAGCTTCATGCCAACATATAGGCGACCTACATTTTCGCCCATACAGAGCCTCATAAGGTGCCATTTCGATCGTCGCCTGGTAGCTATTGTTATAAGAAAACTCCGCTAATGGCAACATTTTACACCAACTAGTCTTGAAGTCGAGGGTACAGGCCTGAAGCATATCTTCTAAGATCAAATTCGTCCTCTCCATTTGGCCATTTGTCTGAGAATGAAAGGCTGTACTAAAGTGCAACTTTGTTCCCATTACAGTTTGTACACTTTTCCAGAACTTGGACGTGAACCTACCATCACGATCAGAAATGATAGACTTAAGAATTCCTTGAAGTCACATAATTTCCTTGACATAGAGTTCTGCTAACTGCTTCATAGAGTAAGTGATCTTGATGGGAATGAAATGCGTCGTCTTCGTCAGTCGATTGACAACAACCTAAAAAGCATCATAACCATTCATAGTTTTGGGCAAACTGGTAATAAAATCCATGGCAATATCCTCCCGTTTCCATTCCGGTATCTGAATTGACTGTAAACCACCACTAGGTCTTTGGTGTTCAGCTTTTACTTGCTGGCATGTTAAGCATCTCTTTACATACATTGCAACGTCACATTTCATTCCAAACAACCAAAAGCTATCCCTTAAATCATTGTACATCTTTGTTGTACCTAGATGAATTGAATAAGGAGCATCATGTATTTCTGCCAAGATTCTTTCCCTTAAGCCATCAACATTGGGAACACATAAACAGTCATTCAGATACAAAGTTCTATCATCTACAATATGAAACTCTTCACATTTTCCTTCCTTAATTTCTTTCTTAATCCTTGTGAGGCTTACATCTCTATCTTGCTTACTCTGAATCTCATCGTGCAATGTTGGAGCAAGAGTAAGTGCTGATAGCTGGCTTGATATGAGTTCCAAATTAAAGTCCAGAATTTCTTTCCTTAAAGGCTAAGACATTGCTTGTAATGACATCAACGTGGCAACTGTCTTCCTACTCAGAGTATCTACCACTCGATTAGCCTTTCCTGGATGATAAAGGATTTCATAATCATAATCCTTCACCAACTCTAGCCATCTTCGCTATCTCATATTAGGTCCTTCTGTGTGAAGAAGTACTTTAAACTTTGATGATCAGTGAAGATCTTGCATTGGACCCCATACAAATAATGTCTCCATATCTTTAATGCAAAAACAATGGCCGCTAACTCGAGGTCATGAGTAGGATAGTTCTTCTCATAATCCTTTAGTTGTCTCGACGCGTAAGCGATCACTCTATCATTCTACATCAAAACAACGCCAAGGCCCATCTTAAAAGCATCATTGTAAATTAAAAATCTGTCGCTCCCTTCAGGAATGGCCAATACTAGAGTTGTAGTTAACCTCTTCTTCAGTTCTTGGAAACTCTTCTCGCATGAATCTGTCCATTCAAACTTCTTTCCTTTGCGAGTTAGATTTGTGAGTGGCGCTGCTATCTTGGAGAAGTCTTCCACGAATCTCCGGTAATAACTAGCTAGGCCTAAGAAGCTCTTTATCTCACTTGCATTCGTCGATTGTTTCCAGTTGAGAACAGCCTCTACTTTAGCAGGATCTACCATTATCCCTTCCTTTGATACTACATGCCCCAAGAAAGACACTCTGTCGAGCTAGAACTCACACTTGGAGAATTTTGCATATAACTTGTGTCTCCTTAATGTCTCCAGTATAATTCTCAAATGCTTAGCGTGTTCTTCTTAACTCTTCAAATAAACAAGGATATCATCGATAAACACAATGACAAATTTATTGAGGAAATCCTTGAATACTCGATTCATCAACTCCATGAAGGCTGCAGGTGCACTCGTTAGACTGAAAGGCATAACCATAAATTCATAGTGACCATACCTTGATCTAAAGGCTGTTTTTAGGATGTCTCCTTCTTTAATCTTCAATTGGTGATATCCCGGCCACAGGTCAATTTTTGATAACACGGATGCACCTTTTAGTTGATCAAATAACTCATCGATTCGAGGCAACATGTACTTGTCCTTGATCATTGCCTTATTCAGTTATCTATAGTCGATGTAGAGTCTGATAGATCCATCCTTCTTCTTGAAAAACAATATTGGGGCTCCCCATGGCGAGTGGCTAGGCCTGATGAAACCTTTGTCAAGTAGTTCCTTTAATTGAGAATGAAGCTCCTTCAACTCTGTCAGGGCCATTCTATAGGGTCCTTTGAAATCAATTCAGTGCCTAGAGCAAGCTCAATCTCAAACTCATTTTCTTTATCATGGGGTAAGCTTGATAGATCATCTAGAAACACCTCTGGAAATCCTCTTACCACTACCACATCTTCAATCCTTGCCTTCTCTTCCTGACTTTTGTCTACAATGTTTGCCAAGTAACCCATGCAGCCGCTTGCTAACAATTTTCTTGCTTTCATGGCTGACAAAAACATGCTTGGTTTCTTTCTAGACTCGCCCACATACACAAACTTTTGTTCAACTTCAGGATGGAAGATCACCTTTCGTTTCTGGCATTCAATGGAAGCATTGTATTTGCTCATAAAATCCATCCCGAGAATCATGTCATAATCATACATGTCGATCACAATAAGGTCGACGAAGAGTTCCCTTTCAGAAATCCATAGAGGAACAGTATACAAACAGTGCGTAGATATCATTACTTCCTCGGAGGGTAGTGCTGTAGTGAATTCCTGTCTCATTGGTTCTAAATGAACCCCTAACTTCTTAGCAAAGGATGATGATACAAAGGAATGTGTGACACCCGTATCAAATAGAAAGACTTAAAATCTGACCTGTGACCACATTAGAGGCTTCAGCATCCACTTGTTCTTTTGTCATGGCATGAATGTGGACATTAGCAGGTGGGGCTTCAAGTCTTCCCTGACCAATCAGTGGTCCCTCCAAAGTAGTTTGCATTTGATGGAGTTGGGCATGAAGAGCTCTTTGTTAGACATGTATGCCTTAAGGAGTAAAAATGTAATACATTTTTGGAGACATTTTTATCAATAAAGAATTTATTCATTCATATATACCAAATATTGTCCTCTTTACGTTCATATTTGTTGAATGTATGATAAGCAAACAGTAGTCTGAGACTATCAGTCTAAACCTTAAGAATTGGGCATATGATGGACTGATTATGCGAAAGACATGATTCTTAAAGTGACGGTCTAAAACATATGATCCGCAATCGAGGGAATAAAGTTGGGCGCTTTATTCATGTAAAGATTGTTATGTTGTCTATATCCCTTATGGGAGATGGTTTGTCTTGACCATCAGAGGTGGACTCCGTGAATAGAAACATTGACACGTTGTCATAGGTGACGATGTGTTGGATCGGGACATAAAGTGAATTGATTTGGAATAATAATTCTATCTTGGCAAATCAATTCACTTTAGACAGTCATTTGTATTGTATCTTAATCCTGAGATGAATAGTGGGCCCGTTATCTCGACTTGTGTCTTTTGATGTACCAAAGGGTGACACCCACATCTTAATAGTGGTATGCATGCCGGTACGTTGGAGGCATGACTCTTGATAGCGTAGACTTGTTATTCATAGATATGGAATCCATAGCTCCTCTTTAGGAGTAATGATATCTTCTTATATGCATTGTCTTGTAATTGAAAAACTGGAGCGCTCAACCATTTGGATACATAAGTGTAACCGAATGGTATACTATCTTTAGATGGTAAGTTTTCTAATGGTGAGACAATGGAACATAAGATAAAAATAATCGAGAAGGTAAGATAGAACTTGTCCTTAAGCCGATTATGGATGATCATATGGGGATACGATACACTATGATATGTCATGGAGACTTAGCTACACGAGCTTCGTAATTCTATAAAGTTTGAGAGTGCAGCTCCAAGCTTTCAGTGGAGTAGTGTTGGAGTTGATAATTGTGAAATATATATCTGGGATGTTGGGTTTCATAATTATCATGAGCTTGAACTTTATAGGTCCATTTTGGTCCCCTTTGCTAGCTCACAAAATCCTGTAACGAACGGCGTGCTTTTCCAATAATTGGTGACTTATGTTGAATTTATCAAATTGGTTTAAAATTTGGAAGAATTAAATAATTCATGTCTGTTTATCGGTTGAATTAATTTTGTAAGAAATTAGTTCAAGATAAACTTGTTGAATTATTGCGGTCAGATAATTCTTGTCTGTTTATCGGTTGTTTTAATTTTAGACAAATTAGATCAAGATAAACTTGTAGAATTATTGTGAATTGATTTATTGTCTTAGAGATTATCTTGATAAAGTTTGTTTTGATCAAATAACTTCTCTATTGGGTTATTTGAATCAAAACTAAGACTTTATACTTTAGAATCTCGGGTGAAAAATAAAAGATTCACAGAGATTTTTTCTCGGGAGTTCGGCCTGCCGGATGACATGTTTGGCCTGCCAATGGGGCTTGTTTGGCCTGTCGATCAGGCTGTTTGGCCTGCCGATCAGCGAGTGATAAGATTTTGCGTTTTCATGTGGATCTTATCAGATATTGATCTAAACTTGATTCTGTTTTGAGTTTTTGAGGCCTAATCTGATAAGGACTAACCCCAGGACCAATAGCTATATAAAGGGAGTGAGTCTCATGATTTACTCAGATCAACAGAGATCAATTTGAGAGATTAAGAGTGATAGTCTTCTAGTGAGCATCTAAAAACTCATTGAGAGCTTTTGTTCACAAATCATGAACACTAGCTTTGGGTTCTCTCTATTGGTTGGAAGGAGAGTCATCGGTGGAAGAGCTGTACGTGTGAGCCCACACTCACTCCGGTTGTGGATAGAGAATAGCAAAGAAGACCAGTTGGTTGAGGCTCTTCTGGAACATTACTTCTCTACACAGGTTGCGGAGGTTCTTTGGCACACAGAGGTTAGTAAGATATGTCTAATTTATACATATAACATGTCAAACTTATGTTTTGGGAAATACTCTGAACAAAAATTTTAAAATTCCACTGTGCACCGTGTTTTCAACAATTGGTATCAAAGACATGGTTTTTACATAAATTTACAAGTTTGTGATCATGTTATATGCATAAATTTTATGATCTTTATCTCTCCTATGCTTGAATTGAATTTTATAGAGAGATGACACTCTGGGTTTCTATATAATATATATGTTGTCATGGATTATGTGGTGAATGTTTATTAATTAATTATGGTTGATTAAATCGTTGTTTAATTATTAATTAATTAATAATTAATTAATTAATACTGGTTATGGTTCCTTAGAGGTTAGAATATGTATCTAAGTTTTTCATGTAATTAGATGGCGGACTATCATCTCCGTCAACGAATTTTTATTTAATTTTAAATTTATAAGAATTTTGTAATTAAATGATTATTCGGAGAAGACGGAACGAGAAGTCGGATCTTAAATATAGATGATGGTGCCTTCAAGTATTTCCTGAGTCTCTAATTTTATGTTTTTGAATTGTTAAAAATAAAATTGATAAATTGCATTAAAGTTGTATTTTATGGAATAAGTTTTTTTCTGCTCGGTCGGCATGCTGAACGTCACAGTTTGGCAGGCCGATGGTCACAAATCTACAGGCCAGACGTGTGGTCCAGCAGGCCGACAGTGGGGCAAAAATCAGGGTGCTCTGGCGACAGGCCAAACTTCAGTTCAGCAGGCCAAACCTTCATGGGTCGGCAGGCCGATCAGTATGATCGATAGGCCGATGAAGCATGACCAGCAGGCCGATCACCCAGATCGGCCTGCAGACCGAGAGCTGCCAAGTGTCCAAAAGAGGTGTAATTTTTTCGGTGCATTTTTAATTTTATTTTTGAGAAGATTTTGAGAAACATTAAACTTGGATATGACTGGAAATATGAAGTATTTGATTCATACGGGATTGAAGACTTGAAGATGGATATTACATGAAGAAGGATACAGCTTGAGGATTCAAGGATGAAGAATCGATAAATGTCTCGATTATTCTCTTGTAATCTTTGTTTTCTATTCTCTAGGGTGGAACCATAATATTACGGTTATTATTATTTTGCTTGTAGCTTTGCTTGATTGCTTTGCTTGTCTGCATTATAATATGATTTACCATGTATATTGATAACATGTCATATAAGATAGGGAGTGCCACTCAGATTAAAATTGTTTATGCATAATTTTAAAACAAAACCTTGACTTCAAAAGACTGAGTGGGAGAAGGTTTTCGAAGAGAGAACCTAAGGCCTCCATCATTGGTCCATAGGAAGAACACGGTGGTCCTGACCCATAGGAAGGGATTTCTATCATGTACCAGATTGGATCTCTGAAAGGATAAGGTATTTTAGTATGATTTATGGTTGCACACCCCTAGGTGGTGATTATAAATCATGGATAAAATATTAAAACGGTGGTTATACACTTACGTTAATTTTATTATTAACCTCCCCTAGGAGCTCTGTTAATAAAATTAATGGCCAAAGAAACGATTATTAGTATATGCTGGATCATATGGGTTCTGGATGGCATATATTAATCAGAAGGGGATCCGTGTTCCTGATTGAATTTGGCATGACTCCCCTAGGAGCTTGTTGAATTCTGAGTTAGGAATTATCGTTGTAAGGTTGTGATATTTTCAAGGTTTTGACACATAAACGCATCTGTATGATTTTACATGATTGTGTTATCTTACTAAATTATTATATATGTTTGCTTATATTTGGTATATGATTCTTTATTGTAGATTGAAAATGTCTAAAAATGCTTTAACATTAATACTTGACAAAAACCAATTAACCGGTGAGAATTATAACGATTGGAAATGGAACATGGGCATCGTCCTATCCTTTGAGAAACTAAAATATGTATTAACAACCCCTTGTCCTCTTAGGCCTACGGGAGACTCAAGTAATGAGCAATTCCAAGCATACGATCGCTAGAAAGATGCTAATGATCAGGCCCGCTGCTATGTTATGGCTAGCATGAACAACATGCTACAGGCTCAACATCAGGATTATGAGACTGCGAAGCAGATCTTGGATAATCTTGAGGACATGTTTGGAGGCCAGGCCATAACAAAGCAGCAAAGGGCACTTCGGAAACTCTTAAACTGTAGACAGAGACCACGGACATCTGTAAAGGAGCACATGATGTTGATCATGGGTTACCTCACTGAGGCTCAAACCAATGGAGCCGACATCGATGCTGAAACTCAGATGACTATGGTCTTTGAGACTCTGTCTAAGGAATTTATTCCATTTAGAGCTACTTTTAATTTAAGCAATAGACGGGATATGACCTTGACAGAACTGATGAAACAGTTACAGGAGTTTGAACTGCTGATCAGGGAGTCTCCTACTGGTGGTGAGGCCAATATGGTAGGTACTTCTGGTTCCAATCCCAACTCAGGGAATGGAAAGAAGCAACGGGCCAAGAACGGGAAGTCTTGTATTCCTGCTACTACCAAGAGCAAGAAGAAGAAGAAGAAAAACCCAAAGAAGCTTAAGTGCTTCTTCTGTGGTAAGGTCGGGCATATAAAGAAGTATTGCAAGGACTTCCTTTCCAAGGGAGGTAGGTGTGATCTTTTATATTTAGAAACTTGTTTGATTGAGGAATCCAGTGACATCTGGGTCATAGATTCTGGTGCAACTAATCATGTTTGTGTTTCTCTACAAGGATTCAAAGAAACAAGAAGTCTACTACGTGAAGACTTAATGCTTCACATAGGCGATGGATCCTTGGTCTCAGCGGAAGCAGTGAAAGATGTCCATCTTTACTTTGATAATTATAGGAATTTAATTTTGCGAGATTGTTTTTGTGTTCCTAAATTTAAAGGAATTTAATTTCTGTATCTTCTTTATTTAAAGACTCCTACGTGGTATCTTTTAATGAAAAAGTGGTGATTCGTAAAAATAAATCTTTTATCTGTTCTGGATGGATGCAAAATAATCTATATTTTATCAAACCTAAGATGGACTTATTGCTTAATGCTGAGATAAATGATAATGACTCAAAAAGACTTAAAACTTCTCACTCTAATAAGACTTATCTTTGGCATTTGCGCCTTGGCCATATTAACCTGAATAGGATTCAAAGGTTGGTAAGGGATGGACCTTTAAGTCACTTAAAGGTGGAATCTATACCTCAATGTGAATCTTGTTTGGAGGGTAAAATGACCAAAAGACCATACGGGTCTAAGGGCAATAGGACCAAAGGGGTTCTAGAACTTGTGCATAGTGATGTTTGCGGACCGATGAACATCCGAGCACGAGGAGGGTATGAATACTTCGTCACTTTTATTGACGATTACTCAAGATATAGGTATGTGTACCTGATGCACCACAAAAGCAAAACTTATGATAAATTCAGGGAGTTTCAGGCTGAAGTGGAAAAGCAATTGGGTAAACCCATAAAAGCACTTCGATCTGATCAAGGTGGGGAATACCTTTCTAATAAGTTCTTGGGACACTTGTTAGAGAATGGAATTTTATCCTATTTGACTGCGCCAGGCACTCTGCAGCAGAATGGCATAGCAGAGAGAAGGAATAGGACTTTGTTAGACATGATTCAGTCCATGATGAGTTATTCATCATTGCCTTTATCCTTTTGGGGATATGCACTACAAACCGCATGTTATCTTTTGAACAATGTGCCTTCAAAATCGGTCCCTAAAACTCCTCACGAGTTATGGACAAGATGAAAGACATCCTTAAACCATATTCGCATATGGGGATGTCTAGCTCATGTCCTGTTTAAGGATCCGAATAAGTTGGAAGCACGTTTAAAAGTTTGTGTGTTTATAAGATATCCAAAAGGGGCTAAAGGGGGTTATTTTTATAACCCAAAGGAAAATAAAGTCGTGGTTTCAACTAATGCAACTTTCCTTGAGGAGAGTTACATGGATGACTTTAAACCTCAAAGCAAAGTGGTACTTGAGGAGTTAAGGGGTGATCCGTTCACTTCGAAGGTTCCGAATGAAACCATTCCTATCGCTGTAGAAAAACCAAATAAACTTGAACAACAATCTCAGGTGCTTCGGCGTAATGGGAGGATCGGGCGTCAACCTAAAAGGTATTTGTGCAATGGGGAGGTCTTCTTGGCTGAACCAGATGAACATGACAGGGATCCTTATACTTACGCAGAAGCTATGCAGGATGTTGATTCAAGACTCTGGACAGAGGCGATGAACATAGAGATGAAGTCTATGGAGACTAATCGGGTCTGGGAGCTTGTGGATCTTCCCGAAGGCGTAAAACCTATAGGGTGTAAGTGGATCTACAAGAGGAAAAGAGGAGTGGATGGAAAGGTTGAAACCTTTAAGGCTAGACTGGTATCTAAGGGTTATACGTAAAAGGAAGGAATCAACTATAAGGAAACCTTTTCACCTGTAGCCATGCTTAAGTCCATCCAGATTCTCTTGTCCATAGCTGCCATTCTCGACTACGAGATTTGGCAGATGGATGTCAAGACGGCTTTTCTGAATGGCTATCTTAATGAGTCCATTTATATGAAACAACCAGACGGGTTCAAGGTCCCGGGTCAGGAGGGTAAGGTTTGTAAGCTGCTAAAGTCAATTTATGGACTTAAGCAGGCTTTTCGTTCTTGGAACATAAGATTTGATCAAGTGATTAAGACTTATGGGTTCTCACAAAACGTGGATGAACCATGTGTTTACAAACACATTAAGGATAGGAAGGTGTTTTTTCTACTACTCTATGTAGATGACATTCTGCTAATTGGCAATGACGTTAGGGCATTGTCATCGGGCAAATTATAGTTGACCAAGAAGTTTGACATGAAGGACTTAGGTGAGGCTAATTTTGTTCTCGGTATCTAGATCTTTCGGGATAGGAAGAACAAAATGATAGCTTTGTCCCAGGCCGACTACATAGATAAAATTCTCAGGAGGTTTGCAATGTAGGATTCCAAGAAAGGTGGGCAACCATCTAGGTCTGGAATTACTCTTTCTAAGAAAGACTCTCCAAAGTCTTATGAAGAAAGAGAATACATGAAGAAGGTGCCTTATGCTTCGGCAGTGGGTAGTCTCATGTATGCCATGCTTTGCACACGACTGGATATTAGCTATGCGGTCGGGATTGTAAATCGATTTCAGGCAGATCCAGGACCAAACCATTGGGTTGCGGTAAAGCATATTTTCAAGTACCTGAGAAGGACTCGAGGGTATATGCTTGTATATTCGGGTGAGGATTTAACTCCTTTAGGATACACTGATTCAGATTTTCAATCCTGTCTGGATTCTAGGAAATCGACTACTGATTTTGTGTTTACTCTGGGTGGCGGTGCTATCAGTTGGAGAAGTACGATGCAAGATTGCACTTTGGATTCAATGATGGAGGCCGAGTATGTGGCAGCTAGTGATGCTTCGAAAGAAGCAGTGTGGCTCTATAAGTTCCTTAGGGATCTTGAGGTAGTTCCTGGTATAGATAAAGAGGTATCGCTGTATTGTGATAACAATGTGGCGGTAGCTAATGCTAAGGATCCAAGATTTCACAAGAAGAGTAAGCATATTGATCGGAAGTATCATGTGATAAAGGACTTTATTAAGGGAGGGCATGTCACGGTGTGCAAGATCGCATCAGAGGACAATTTAGCTGATCCATTTACGAAGACACTTACTGGGAGAGTCTTCGAGAGGCATGTGGAAGCTATGGGGATGCAAAATTTGCTGTATTTACTCTCTTAGTGCAAGTGGGAGATTCTTAGACATGTATGCCCTAAGGAGTAAAAATGTAATATATTTTTGGAGACATTTTTATCAATAAAGAATTTATTCACTTATATATACCAAATCTTGTCCTCTTTACGTTCATATTTGTTGAATGTATGATAAGCAAATAGTAGTCTGAGACTGTCAGTCTAAACCTTAAGAATTGGGCATATGATAGACTGATTATGCAGAAGACACGATTCTTAAGGTGACGGTCTAAAAGGTATGATCCACAATCGAGGGAATAAAGTTGGGCGCTTTATTCATGTAAAGATTGTTATGTTGTCTATATCCCTTATGGGAGATGGTTTGTCTTTACCATCGGAGTTGGACTCCATGAATAGAAACATTGACACGTTGTCATAGGTAACGATGTGTTGGATCGGGACATAAAGTGAATTGATTTGGATTAATAATTCTGTCTTAACAAATCGATTCACTTTAGACAGTCATTTGTATTGTATCTTAATCTTGAGATGAATAGTGGGCCTGTTTTCTCGACTTGTATCTTTTGATGTACCAAAGGGTGACACCCACATCTCAATAGTGGTATGCATGCCGGTACATTGTAGGCATGACTCTTGATAGCGTAGACTTGTTATTCATAGATATGGAATCTATAGCTCCTCTTTAGGAGTAATGATATCCTCTTATATGCGTTGTCCTGTAATTAAAAAACTGGAGCGCTCAACCATTTGGATACATAAGTGTAACCGAATGGTATACTATCTTTAGATGGTAAGTTTTCTAATGGTGAGATAATGGAACATAAGATAAGCATAATCGGGGAGGTAAGATAGAACTTGTCCTTAAGCCGATTATGAATGATCATATGGGGATACGATACACTATGATATGTCATGGAGACTTAGCTACACGAGCTTCGTAATTCTATAAAGTTCGTGAGTGCAGCTCCAAGCTTTTAGTGGAGTAGCGTTGGAGTTGATAATTATGAAATGTATATATGGGATATTGGGTTTCATAATTATCATGAGCTTGAACTTTATAGGTCCATTTTGGTCCCCTTTGCTAGCTCACAAAATCCTGTAACGAACGGCGTGCTTTTCCAATAATTGGTGACTTATGTTGAATTTATCAAATTGGTTTAAAATTTGGAAGAATTAAATAATTCATGTCTGTTTATCGGTTGAATTAATTTTGTAAGAAATTAGTTCAAGATAAACTTGTTGAATTATTGCGGTCAGATAATTCTTGTCTGTTTATCGGTTGTTTTAATTTTAGACAAATTAGATCAAGATAAACTTGTAGAATTATTGTGAATTGATTTATTGTCTTAGAGATTATCTTGATAAAGTTTGTTTTGATCAAATAACTTCTCTATTGGGTTATTTGAATCAAAACTAAGACTTTATACTTTAGAATCTCGGGTGGAAAATAAAAGATTCACAGAGATTTTTTCTAGGGAGTTCGGCCTGCCGGATGACATGTTTGCCCTGCCAATGGGGCTTGTTTGGCCTGCCGATCAGCGAGTGATAAGATTTTGCGTTTTCATGTAGATCTTATCAGATATTGATCTGAACTTGATTCTGTTTTGAGTTTTTGAGGCCTAATCTGATAAGGACTAACCCCAGGACCAATAGCTATATAAAGGGAGTGAGTCTCATGATTTACTCAGATCAACAGAGATCAATTTGAGAGATTAAGAGTGATACTCTTCTAGTAAGCATCTAAAAACTCCCTGAGAGCTTTTGTTCACAAATCACAAACACTAGTTTTGGGTTCTCTCTATTGGTTGGAAGGAGAGTCACCGGTGGAAGAGCTGTACGTGTGAGCCCACACTCACTCCGGTTGTGGATAAAGAATAGCAAAGAAGACCAATTGGTTGAGGCTCTTCTAAAACGTTACTTCTCTACATAGGTTGCGGAGGTTCTTCGACACACAAAGGTTAGTAAGATATGTCTAATTTATACATATAACATGTCAAACTTGTGTTTTGGAAAATGCTCTGATCAAAAATTTTAAAATTCCGCTGCGCACCACGTTTCCAACACTCTTTGTAGGCCTTGAACATTAGTCTGGTTGGGGCAGTTCTTGGCAAAATGATCTTCATGTCCACAAATAAAACATTGGTTTGTCCCCAAACGACATTCACCTAGATGCTTCTTCCCACATTTGTTGCACGGTTGAATCTACCAGCTATTATTATTGGACTTGCCACCATTATGCTTCTTGTTGTCCTAACTCTGTTGGTTCTGAGGGTTGCCCTTCCTTTTATTGTTCCTCCAATTTTGGCTGTTGTTGCTACTGTTGTTGTTGTTGTTGTTGTTGTTCTTGTTTTGGGGGTAGTTTTGAGTGCTAACATTGGTAGCCGACTGACCTTACTGAGGCTGGTTTCTTCTTAGCTTTAACAGGTGAAATTCAACACGTTGGGGCCTCATGACGACCTGTTCTTGGTTTCTAGGTCGGCTAGCCCCATCAACAATTGCAGCAATCTCCGGCTTGAGGACTGTGATCAATCTTCTAACCCTTTCACTCTCATCACTAACCATCCCTAGGCAAAGGCGAGCTAACTAATCAAATTTTGCCACCACATTTGCAACCGACATGTCTCCTTGGCGTAGGTTCTCGAATTCGTCATAGTGCTTCCTAGTAATGTTCATGTAGAAGAACTTCATGTTGAACTCATGAACGAAGTCAACCCATGTCATCTCATCGATATTTCTACTCTGTTCAATTCCATCCCACCAAATTCTAACCTCCATGGTAAGACAGTACGAAGCACAAAGAACCTTCTCGTCATCCATGAAGCCCATGAGTCTTAGAGTGGCCTCAATTGTCTTTAGCCATCCCTGGGCGACTAGTGGATCCTTAGAACCTTCAAAATCTATTGGTTTAACCCTCTTTCATCTGACTAGTAAGGGTTCCTAATAGGCCGGTCTGGGTTCAGTAGCAGGAGTTGGAACTTCATTTACTTGTGGCTGGGTAGAGGAGGAGGCGGCACATCATTGCCTCGTTGTTCACTGTCATGACCATTGGCCCACAGTTTTGCAATTTCCCTTCTTTGTTCTTTTAGTTGCCTTTGGAGCTCGGCAATCATCGTCATCAGCCTTTCGTTGGTTTGAGTGCTAGTTTGCATTCTTATTCAACCGTCCATTGTTGATTTCCTAAAAGAGTTAGGAATTTAGGAATAATCTTCTAATTTATGAGATAGGTTTTCACTACTAGGGCATTAATCATTAAACAGCTAAATCCTATACTTATTATCAAACTTGCATCCTAGCAATTAACTTAAAACATACTTACTTGGAGGACTTGGACAGACGTGTGGTGACATGTATTGAAAACGAAAATCTGCTCTAATACCAAAGCCTATAACGCCCCCGTAAGGATGTCATAGATGTCGTTATATTCATTCTTTTTACCATCATTTAAGATAAACTATTTGATTGAAACGTAATTTGGAAACATACCCCAGGATCCACGCATTTTTTTTTAAATCAATATTTAGTAAATTACTTGATTATAAACATTCTTTAAATAGTTTAGCACACCAAATAATAAAACCATAATTTAATAAGAACATCACAACATTTAAAATCTGCTTGCACAGTTTGGCAGCCGAACTTCGGACTTCGGTAGGCTGAACTTGACCGGCAGTCTGAACTTGAACCACTGGCAGGCCGCCCGAGGCTCTATAAATCAGGGTTTAAAGATCGCTAAGATCAGCAAGCTGACACAGGGTAATCGGCAAGCCGAACATTGCATCGACAAACCGACCAATAATGATCAGCAGGCCGATCTATTGTTAAAACAAAATTTTTAATTTAAAACAAGTGTCAATATTTAAAAATGCGGAAGACAATTAATAGTACTATAAGGTTAAGGAGACATAGTTCAAATCTTTATGACTATTCAAATAAACATACCAAATGATTAAACATACTCATAAAAACAAAACATAGTCTATAACTTTTTGAAACTTCTTTGGCGTGTTCCGTTTTCAATCCATCATGTATAGCTCACACTCCCTTCCTCGCCCTCCACCTAATCCATAATTCTCTTACCCTTATCTGCAACATGATGTAAAACTGAGTAAGCAAAAGCTTAGTAAGTACATTTCATATCTCACAACATAAAACATCTTATGAAAACATCATGACCATATTCATCATCATTATCATCATAAAATGCACCAGGCATAGTTTCATATAGAACATATCTTTCGTTAACATTAACCACATTAAATCTTCATTCATTTTATCTTTAGGGGCCCAAGTGTTGCACCATTTTCATCATTGTAGGTGCACTATCATGAGAGGAGAGGGGTAGCAAATCCCAAACCAAACATGACATCATAAACATAAACATAACATAACATGGGTGTGCAACACTTATTTAGGGGATACATATATACATATATATACTTTTATATTTTTGAATACGTCATCATCAAAGCATGCATAACTTTTTATACTTCAAACTTTCATAACAATACATTAAATAAAACCATCATAGAATCATCATAGGAAACGTCATGAACATCAACTTCAAGCTTTTCACAAATTACATCATGTTGTAGGTGAAAATGTACTTAACTGTTTAGCTTATTCAACCTTGATTGTAGGTGACGTCGCTACGATCTTGATGTGCTCACTTCTTAGTGTGTTCATGTCATACATTCATTTAAAATAAAATAGTCAGTAACATAATATCATATATTACTAAAGAAAATACTTAACGTCGTTATTCATTTGACATAATCCGTTACATGAAAATTTGACGAGTGTTACAATCAAAGCCAGTTATAGCTTATATTAATTTAATATATGATTATGCTACAGTTGAATAAATATATAAATTTTAGGAGTGGGCATCATGTGTATGATGTAATTTTATGTGGATATTTATATTGATTCATGTGATGAATGTATGGATAACAGGTTGGATTGTTAATTATATGGCTTATCAGATTCTATGATTTTATAATTTTTTATTTTAATTTGATTAGTTCAATAGCAATTATTTGTAAAAGTAATAATAATAATAATATCATTGGCGGCCGAATCTTTCACATTCACATTATTTTCTTCACTGTTTTATTCTTTTATACACTTATTCTCAGTATGCTCAGTTTGATTCTACTACAGGTCTCTTTCTATAAGAGCATCAATAGTCTCGTTTTATAAGCGTTTCAACATTCTCTTTCAATAAGAGTTGAAAAAGTGCTCTCATTTGGCCTCATTCAGTGTTAATTTCATCTTCATCTATTAAAAACAGAGCTCAGTCAAGATTTTTCTCACTCTCTACGTATTTACTGTTTCTGCTTATTCTCTTTCAATCTCCGTTGTAGAAGTTATAGAAACAGACACAAAACTGGTATCTCATGGTATGGTTTTGCTTATTTAAGATCAAAAAAATCATTTGTTCGTCAAAATTTTTTATTTTATTTTTTTTTTTTTTAAAGCAACGCAGAGTAAAATTTTGTGTCTGGACTTTTAATCTTCTGGTTTTGAAACACGTTTATTGTGTGAAACAATTCTATTTTCAACTTCCTCAATTTTCCATCCCATCCAATATGAGTTGTTTTTGTTCGATGAGTTGATTGTCGGCCTTGTGTGCGTTTCTCTCCTTCTTCCAAGATGGTGGTTTCACATATCAGCCTCTCCGATAAAGCGGCTACTGCAGATTCATGGTTTGGCAGTTACTAATGTATTGGAGCAAAACAATTCAGTTTTCAAGGAATTCTTTTTCAAATTTGGACTGGTGTCTCATTAGTTAAGCACGTGTCATTAGTAGTTAATAGAATCATGGCTTTATTATCTCCAACCCTTTTCCCTCTTCTCTTGTAGTTACTATTAATTTATTCTCAAAAATTTTAATATTATTTTATATTTTTATTGAGTGAAACTTTTACCGTCTATATTTATTAGTTTTTATTATATTGGGTTGCTTATTATACATTCATAAAAACAAATTACTAGTATTATCTGTTATATTATATATATATATTTATGTATATATATATTTACTATTACTATTGTTGTTCTTGTTTACGATTATTTCAATACAATAGTTGTAAATAGTCTTTTATTTGTGGAAGTGTTTTTAAGCATCTTGTCTGCGTTAAAGAAATTGTCAGTTTTTTTTTTTTTTTCTCTCTTTTTGGGTATATGGCTGCCATGGCTTGGAAGTGTTTTTCCTTCTAAAACAGTTATGATTCTTCTATGACTTCATTTGATTATTGCTACGTCTCTCTTTATTAAAGTTTCATAATCTCTTCTTTGCGGGAGTTTTAACATTTTTCGAATATTCTATAAAGTTAGTTGTAGGGGTTAGTTATACAAGAATTTCTCGAGGAGAGAAAAGCTATATATTACTGTTGTAGTTACAAGATAAGTTTTAAATTTTAAATTTTTAAATCTTGTCAATAATATTAGTTTATTCTCAAACTTATTAAAAATTATTTCTTGTTCTTAGGTTTTGTGCTGGTAGCATCATCTTCAAGAATATTTGATCTAGCTACTAGTCTAAATCTCCATTTTATAGAGTACAATACATTGACAATCGTCCAAAATATGAAGACTTTTGATTCTCTTTTGTAAAGAGTTTGGAATGTTATTGTCAGATTTATCTAACTTATTTTCTTCTTTTTTTTCCAAAAAATAAGTTTGCCATTATGTAAGAAATGGAATAAATTTTCCATTTATTTGGCTACTTGTGCCCTTAATAAATATGATAAGCTTATCAGGTCAGGAGAATCTTCTGCTATATAAACTGTTATGGTATCAAATGCTTTTTTGATAATAGTAACAGTTTTTATTTAAAAGAAAAAAACCTCGAATTAGTTGGTCATTGGATGACCTCAGCACATGCTCACAGGAGCATTCCCTTGCTGCAGCAAGTGTTCCAGCCCAATGACCGTAGCTTGCAGCCAAGCCCAACATAGATTTTGAGCCTGCATGCCGGGGTGGGAATTTAACCTCCTCTTTGACACTGCCGCACGCTGTAGCGCTCAAAGTGGGCGCTATTTGGGCAATGACTGGAGCTGCAGCCTTGCAGTCCAACGGAACATGATCTCGATCCTTCCAACAAGTCCTCCGTCACCCCAAGATGATGCGAATCAATTTTGAAGACATTAAAGATTAAATAAATTAAGAAATTATCTAACTTATTTAATTGGGTTGTAATTTATTATCCGAGAAATCCTGGCAAATCTTCTTTCGATTCCAATTGCGTATTATTTTATATTTGATAATGTTTATAATATGTCCATGCGCATAGCATACTATATATAGGATAGAAAAGTGCCTCCTCAATTTATTATCACGTGTCATATATTTATATGCATTCATTTATTATATTAAAAGAGTTTTGTCCATGGTGTAATAAAATTCTAGGGTTGATAGTAAATATGAGCATGCAAGTTTGTTTAAAAATGATTTACGCCTATTTGAAATATATGTGATAATGTATGAGATAAATATTTGTTTTGGTTCAAAGTACACGATGAGATATGTTTAGAATTGTCGATCTGAGTTGATGCACGTCTGAGATTTTCATGATTTTAAGCTTTGAATTCAGATTGTCCATGTTCTTGATTTTTTTTCTTCAAACATTAGTGTGAGATTAAAAAGTTGTGAATTTGATGTTTTAAACGGTGGAAACTTGTTTAAAGTGTTTCAAATTGTTTTCTATGTTTTTTTTTGTATAAATTACATGGCTTGAGAACTGTTGAAATAGGTTTGGATCGAGGAAATGTGATTGGAGCTCAAAAGATGTAAAACTTGAAAACCTAGCTTTTCGACCAACCGACAAGGTAGTCCTTAAAACCAACAGGCCACTTGCTTTGGACGACAGGCCGGTTGGCTAATCAAAGCAGCAAGCTAGTGTCCTGCACCAACAGGCCAGTTTTTTTTTTTTCAAAATTTGTTTTTTTTTTTTATATATTTTTAGCTTCTTATTCAATTTGTGATATCTTTAAAAAAAAATTTGTGTTGCCGTAGACTAGAATACTGCTTTTAAAAATATTTTGAGCATAGGTGCATCTAGTTTTAAAGACTATGCATTATTGCTATTAAACTATTGAAATGGCACACAAATGATTAAATTGGCATGTTGATGCTTGTAAGGGTTTTATTTGAGCTTGATTTCTGACTTTGAAGTATGTTTTAAGGTGTTTAATTAATCATTTAATAATTTTTGATAAATTATAGAATTATCCCCAATAAGCGTGTTTACTATTATTTCTTATCTGTTTGTAAAATTCTTTTAAGTGTGTTCTCTGTTCTAGACAAACCCCCCCTCCCCCCAATGTTTTGGTGTATAGTATTTTTAGTGTGGTTTGGTATTTTAATTTGTATCTGTTGTACATAATCTGTATCATACGGTTTGTCTCAATGTCGGCTTTTTTTTATATTTGTACTCGGAATAAATTAATTACAAATTTTTAAGCCCTCACAAGGCAGTTATTTTTATTATTATTGTTATTTACAAGCGGGTGCAATTTTGGCTGATTTCATTGTTTAATTATGTTATTTAGTTTTTTCCTTATTCTTGGTTTATTCCTACTTAATTTTTTATTTAATTACACCCCCATTTTTAGGTCGTGACAGTTGGATCAGTTGAGGGAGCCAAGCCCCCATCTGGACATTTGACCACATTATTGCATTGTGAGTTATGTATGAGTTTCAATATTTACATTTTTTTTATGCATGAACTAATGAACTGGTTGCATACATTATGCATGAGTCGCAAAAATGCTATTGAGACTAGAAGTACAACTTTCACGACCACTTCAAAAAACATGGTAGAGCCAGAATTACTAAAACTGTTATGGATTCTAACCATTAGCAGAAATGTTGTGACCGATTTGACTTGCCATAATTTCAGGCCCATTTTCCCATCAATATTTTTTAATATGTTAACACAATAAAATGTACTATAATACTATAACTTTTTTCTTTACATGCTAAATCCCATATGAATTCAGCAAAGCGCAAAGATTCCAAGCAGACAAATTTTTATTAAATAAATTTTTTATAAAAAAAATCAACAATTGAATCTAACACCAATTCAATGTTACAAATGAACCTTGAGACATGCCATTATAGTCATCGATTGACAAGTGATTTGACTGGCAGTTTTGCTAGGGTAAGGGTTGGACCAACAAGGCTATAAAGGCTACATATGTAAGTATATTTTATTCACCTCTTTGAACATGATCTTATTTTATAACTATTTAATTTGTGA
Source organism: Artocarpus heterophyllus (assembly GCA_025403435.1). Taxonomy (NCBI): domain Eukaryota; kingdom Viridiplantae; phylum Streptophyta; class Magnoliopsida; order Rosales; family Moraceae; genus Artocarpus; species Artocarpus heterophyllus. Next base: position 29,464,256 of record CM046341.1, read on the forward strand.
ATTAATAATTTTTCTTAGTCCTAATTATAGGACCAAATGATTAATGACACTAGTAGAGAGAACATTAGACAACGATTTTAAAGATAAGACTATGATTAGCTACACAATCATTATATATCGTCGTAGCATGTGGTACGCATCAGACAACAATTTTTAACTGCCACTTAATATGCTTGTGAAACACCAAAAGCATGCATAAAGGACAAATTAGATGACGTTCTAATAAAAATCCTCATTTAATGTGTCACTTTTAATGGTTTTTGCAAAACCAAGCATTGAAAATTAAAAACTATATCTATTTTCACAGAAACAATTTCTTCTCAAAGAATAATTTAAAATATTATTTACAAATTTACGTCCTCTTCTTTAATAAACTTGATTCGTATCCAACGTAGAAAAATACATAAAAATTTTCAAAAGGATGTATATACGTAAATATTTTAAAAACTATAGCCAAAGTTTATCCATAAAATACAATAGTAGAAATAATAATAATAATAATTCATGAACCATAAGGGAGAATTCAAAATTCCAAAAAAAAAAAAAAAACGAATTCAAAGAATGGAAATTTCAAAAAATTCTAATTGTACCAAAACTTTGGTGCTCAAGGGGGAGGCAACAATGGAAACAATAATAATTTGACTATGAATCATAGCATTGTCTCTAGTTAAGGGAGTGAGGAGTAGAAAAGATGAAAGTAAAAAATAGGAGGATAGAAGGAATTTAGAGAAAGAGTTAAAAGGTGAGGAAGAAAGAGTTAAGAGATGAGGAAGAGGATGATAGAACTTAGATAGAGAATGAGAGATTTAATAGAAAAACTTTAGAGTTTGTAAATTTGATAGAGTAGAATTGAAGATAGTTTTCAAAATTTAAGAAGGGGATAAGAAACTTTGAAATTTTTTGGTAAAAGAATAAGTAGGAAAAAGTCCGCTTTTGTTTTTTTTGAAATTGTTAATATTAGATAAACTAAAAACCATCGTCTAATCTACGCATATAAATTTTTAAAACAATAAAATTTCCTTGTCATGTTTTTTAATACATAAGATGATGTTTTTTTTATAAAACTTTGTAAAATAGGCGTCATCTTATCTCTTATTTGTAGTAGTGCTCGGGGCAAACTCAACTGTCATACTCTGGATAAAGCTCTTCCACCCCTGTCATTGATGAGGTTGCCATTCTTGAAAACATGTTTGGGTCACATAGAGGTCATCGAAAACGAGTGGAACCTACTGATAGCAAATAATTTCACATCGTTTTCATATGTTTTGTAGGTGATTTGTGTGTTAATAAATATTTTGGAACAGAAAACGTTGGTGTGGATGCGTTTTGGAGTCAAGTATTAAAGTTGGGAGGAAACCAAAAGAAGAATTTGGCCATTGGGAACAGCTAGAATGGTGCCCCAACGTTATATTTTTCAAGCCCCCATGCCATAAGATAGAACTGCAACGCTCCTGCAACCAAATTTCTTACCTCCGCATGAGAAATCCTAATTCAACAAATGGCATGGTAGTGCCAAATAGGGCTCACGGCCACGCATCCCTTCTGTAACACGGCATGGTCATGCCAAACTTCCTGCCAATAGAGGTTTGAGTTTTTTCACACCACCCCACCTTTTTCTTCTTGTCAATGTACGTACCTTAGTTTTAGCCAGAATTTGAGCCTCCCAAGCTTCAAAAAACCTATGGACAATAAATACATCCTTATAGCTCATTTGAGGGGGTTCTTTTACACGTTTTTGGCTTCCAAAAACCAAGAGAAACCTAGCCAAAGAGGAGGAGGAGACCATGGGAGAGAACTTTGGTGAAGGCAATGGTTTTTGGAGGCCAAATCCATTTTTTTCTCTCACTCTTTCTCTCTTTTCCTTTGTAATTATCTTAATTTAGTTTCTACTTTGGTATTGGGTGATTTCTAAACTCTAAACTTTATTATGTAGAAATTGTATGAATTATTTTTAGTTTTCTATTTGAGATTGTTTGTGTTTCACTATATTTAATGTTTATGGTTTATTTTCTTGTTGTAATTAGGGTACAACTAAATATGATTTGAGAATTGCCTAATGCTAGGTTACAATGCTTGATCCGTAATTGTCTTGCATTTTTAGCCATTAGTAGCAAATTGTGACACACAATTATGGCGAGACTTTTGTGTGATTGTGATGTGGTATATAACATGGGTTAAATGAACCTAGCTTCTACGTATTTGTTGCCTAAATTAACCCTTATCTTTCTCAATGTAGTACTTTTAGTAGATTGAACTTAGCGAGCTTTCTCCTAGGTTGTTCAATGGCAAGGGGGTTTAATAGAGCGCTTGTCTTATTAAATCTATACGTTAAAGAAAGATTAAGATAGTTAAGCTTCTTGTTATCTACAGTTGATAGTTTCAATAGAAAATTTGAAAATAATTCTATGAATATTTGCATAATTAATGTTTAGTGGTGGTGAAGGATCCTAAAACCTATTTTTATTATAATTGTTTTGTAATATTTCATTTATTTATGTCTGTTTTAAATTTTTAATTTAGTTAAAAATCTAAAACCCTCTTCTTTGTTTTTAGTTTAATTTTAGGTTTTTAGTGTTAATAACTAATTACTTAGATACAGTTCTCTTGTGAGAATGATCCTTGCTCACCATTTTACTTAATTAGCAAGGTTGTAATTTTGGTAGTCCTATCAAAACTTTGTCACCTACATTGAGTCAAAGATAGTTAAGTTCTCATTCTTCCTCTTCTAGATCACAGTCCAGGTTCCAACATACGATGTGTAATAGTGGCTTATATAAATGTACAACAGCATCTTAGAGATGCTACAATGAGGCAAGTAAATCCAAGAGTTTAAGTTAACATCCCTCCACCCTCGCCAAGTATTCTGCCTCTTATTGAAGAAGAAGAAAATAATGAAAATGTACATTTAGGGGATTAGAGACTATGTATTTTATTAGAGTAATTTTATTTTTACTCAAAATTGAACCTTATGTAGTGTATGTTTTATTTTGTGTTATGTTATTGATCTTGATTGTAGGTGTTTTATTAATTATTATTTCATTTATGTTATTTTACTCAAAGAACAATTAATATTTATTAATATCTATTTAATTAAATAATATTATTTCCTTAATAAATACAAATATTTTTAGTAAAAAATTTAAATTAAAATCAAATAAAACTAACTTAAAATTAATTAGTTAATTGCAATTAATAGATTAATTTCTCTTTTTTATTAAAAAGTGATTTAAAAATGATACATGCTATTACTAATTGTTGGTACAACCAAGCATATATGCCATTGCTAACATGTGATTAAACAATAAAAATTTCCAAAATATATTAAAAAAATTAAAACTTTTAGTGACACCAATTTTGCAATTATCATTTTAACAACATTTGCTGACATCATATTGGATCTCTTCATCATAATATGGAATAGCAACAACACTTAATGACTTTAAAATATTTTTAGCGACGTCAGTTTTATAGCAACAACATAATATGGTGTAGCGACTTTTTTTTGTAGTAATCTCCTTATCAAATGCACAAATCTCATTCAAATATAACTAATTTCAAATGTAAAGCACATATATATTAACCAACATCTATTTCCTATATAATTGTTAGTTTTAATTACATCCATCGGTGTATCTCTATAATATGCACTTTATGGTCCCAAGTGGACCTAAACATTTTCCATGGCTAACCAAATGGATACTAAAAATTCCCATGTCGATTGATTTAAAATCTTCAAAGGGAAGAATATATAATATTAAAAGAGAAAGTTACACTTATTCATCAAAAAGAGTAGATCGAAAGGATACTAGCTAGTTCAAGAATAAATGCATGCCAAAGTGATAAAATAATAGATTAGTGCTGCATGAAAATTTTCGACCAAAACATATTCAGTTCCAAGATCCTTATTAAAAGAAATAAGTATCAAGGGCCCATGACATAAACAACATCAAAAATAAGAACATAAAATAGTTCTTAATAAGCTTAAAATTCCACAAATATTTTAAACCAAGAAAATGATTATCCAAACTATTATCTAGAGGCCTCAGAAAGACCCTATAACGTGCAACAAAAAACACTTGGGTATAGCAAATCTTCTATTTGGATGAATTTTGCTCCCCAAATGATCTGGCATCTAAATACATGAATGGCAAGAATTAGCGAAATTAATCAGGTAAGTAAAGCAAAATTTATTAATCAACTTCATTAATGCATAAAACACAAAGGAGAAGTAAGTTAATATCAAAAGAGGGGAAAAAGAAGAAGAAGAAAACGCTTAAACTAAAGTAAACAAAAGCTTTGTTACGACAAACTTTCCATCAAAGAAAGAATTAGCAAAATTAATCAGGTAAGTAAAGCAAAATTGACTAATCAACTCCATTAATGCATAAACCACAAAGGAGAAGTAAGTTAATATCAAAAGAGGGAGGGTGTTTGCGGAAAAAGAAGAACCCTTAAACTAAACTGAACAAAAGCTTTGTTATTACAAAACTTTCCTTCAAAGAAATTTTTGTGTATGTTTATCGTAATCAAAACAATGCTTCAACACAAACAATCAAAACTATTTATAAGATATTAACTTTCTACTCCTCAAACTCAGTTGTTTCAAATATTATCTAAGCTTATCAAGCATTATACATACATACATACATACATAGTTTTTCTACAATCTTCTTAGAGGAGGTCCTCTATCACAACATGTAGAGGTGAAAAACATGCATTCATTAAACAATAGCATTGATGTTAGATAAGTGTAACATGATTGTCATCAAAGTATGATTTCAAATATTGAATATAACCAGTAACATTGAGATTGTAGCAGTTTTTTGTTACGATTTTTTTTTGTGAATTTATTGGTGTTACACTTTTCTAACATCGATGTTACATTTTTTAAAAAGCAATTTTGGCTTTTGACTATGTTTAAGTCTCAGTTTGCCTAATTAGGCTGAATATATTCCCCATTACACTAACATGTTATCTTGTTCACGTTGTAACTTTAGCTTATGATATTCTCATTTTATAGGGTGTTTGAGAAGTATGGTTAGAATTAGTGGTTGCAACTAATTTTAGTTACAAAATTATAGCATATAAAAGCTTTATACTGTAACAACTTTTTGCTTTATATTGTAGCATATGAGAGCTTTACACTATTTAAGTTGAAACTTATGAGTTAGAACATACATTGCCAAACACCCTTATTGGGGTCTCCACTTTAAAATTTACATATATCAAGAAAAACTTAACTCAAAAGATCGCATTGTTTTACTTTCAATTACCTTGTCCTAGACAAGCTAAAGGTTCCAAAATCAGATCATTTTCACACTAACCTAAATCAACGTGACACATAGACCATGAAAAAAAAATGAATATATGCAAGGATATTTTTTTGGAGCAATTGGAAAGGCAGGTGTAGATTTTGCTTGTAAAATTTAAATCAAAACACAAAAGGTGGAATAACAAATTCATCTTTCCTTTCATATATAGCATATGTATCTAGGGGTAAACAAAACATCTAATAACCTAACAAACCCAATTAATCTACCAAGCCTAACCTGAAATAACCTGAATGCGATAAGTAATTCAACCCAATCTAACCCAACTTAAGGTTTCATTAGATGGGTTTAGGTTAGGATTTTCCCAAACCATCTTAACCCGAACCCACCCAATCTATTTATATATATACACACATATAGAGTATCTATATCATATATTTATAATTTTATATACATATGACACATACACAAAGCTAAAAAATATATTTTGACTTGTATCATATCCTTGAATTATTTTGGTTTTTCTTACTTATTATTATTATTATTGATTAATACTTTTACTTGGATCTATGAGAAGTTGACAAATGCATTTTGACAAAAAGTATATATGTATTATTTCTTTTGTATTTACATTAATAAATAAAAGCTTATTATGTTTTATGTTAAATGATGGATTTTGCATTACCAATGTAGATGATGTTTGAGTGGAGATGCTTGGAATTAGAAATTGACAATTATGCACTATATTGGTTGATGTTTCTTAGTATTTTTTGTTATATTGGTTTTTATTATTCGTTTATGACTTAATATATTTGATTTGAATATGTGTTGTGGAACTTTTATTTTTATGTTGGTTTTAACTTATTCAGATAATTTTGGACCTTTTATAAGACCAATATTTTATGAATTTTAGATTTTTGATTCATTTTGTGTTGGATTGTCTATTTTGATTTTTCTTTTGTTCGTTTTTATATTATTCAACCCAACTAACCTACCCACCCAAAATTTATTTAGGTGGGTTGTTTTTGAACTTTAGGTTAATTGGGTAGGTTAAATTTAAAATCAATACACCTAAACTTTGATTAGGTGAGTTGAGATTTTCAACAAAAAAAAAAAAACCCACCCCACCACCCACCTGATGTTCACCTATTTAATATATAGTATAGAGATTCATAGCTTAAATTCTTAAAAAAGTATAAAAAAATTAATAAAATAGTAGCGGTGATTTTTTTTTTTGGGAATGTAGCGGCACTGATTTTGATTAACTCGTGATTGTAGGTTTTATATCCTCATATGGACTTGAAGTGCATCAAACCCATCAACGAAGGTGTTAAATAATCCAATGTTCATTATAAAAATGCAAAATGTGAGTTTTGGGCAAAACACTTGACAATAAATGAAATATTTTTATAAAAAGACAAAATTAATGAAAATTATTTCAGTGAAATATTAGGAAGATAACTTTTTAACAGCGTCATGTTGGTGAAAATAGTATTTTTACTTGGTGAAATGTTTAGTAGGATATATTTGAGAAATTTTATTTTGAAGTGAAAACTAGAATATATATATATATATATATATATACACATTAATGTAAAACATTTAAAAAAAATTAAAAGATGAAGACGAATTAAGCATGTGTTTACCTTAAACTCTTAAAGTCAAAGAAGCATTTTGTTTTGATCGAAACAATCAAAAAGTAATAGAAGATATCAAATAAGAGAAAATGACAAATTTGAGAAAAACTATTTAGTAGGACAATTAGTTAAAAAGTACTTATTAGGGTCTTATTATAGAGAAAGAATTTTATAGTAAGAAATATTTGAAAGGTACTTGATTACAAAAAGAAATATATCTAAGCTAAAAATGTGATGTATAAAATATTTAAAATAATAGAAAATCTTTTAAAAAAACTACTTTTGTGGGGCAATTAGTTAAAAAGCGTTTATTAGAAATTATTTAAGAAATAATGTTCTACGACTACATGAGGAAATATTTAAGTAGGGACATATTTAAGAAAACTATTTTAAAGGGTAAATTTAAAATACATATTCCATTTAAAAAATTGGAAATATAAAATTTATAGAACTCAAAAAACCAAAAACAAAAGCTAGCTACCGTGCAAGGTGAAGTATAAAATCATTTTAAGCTGTTCTCCCTCGTAGATAAATTGTAAATATAGGTTTCCATAAAAGACAAATCCTTTTCTAAAAGTATTTCTTTTGTCCTTTTCCTATACATCAAAGAAGAAATTTGTCTCAATCTCTAGATGTTGGAAGGAAATACACATTTTAAATAAGAACAAAGTAACATCGAAACGTGAATGTGTACAGCCCTAAGGCCTAGGTAATAAATTAGTCTAGTTTTCCTTCAAAAATTTTTAGTAGTATGTGTAAATTTGTCTTTGCATGAAAGCCGTGGTTGACTCTAGCTAGGGTTTGTGTTAATGCTTGATATATATATGTGTGTGTGTAAATATATATATATATAACTTCCAAATTTTTAATAGTGTAGTTTTGTCTTTGTTTGAAAGCCGTGGTTGACTCCAGCTAGGGTTTGTATTAATGCCTGACATATACATATATATATGTATGTATATATATTTATATATATATATATATAACTTCTAAATTTTTTAATAATGTAAATTTGTCTTTGCATTTGCATGAGAGCCGTGGTTGACTCTAGCTAGAGTTTGTATTAATACTTAATATATATATATAATTGAAAATCGAACCTTGTGTCAGTCAGATGTCTGCCTGCTTCTTCGCTCCCCCATCACGATCATGATCATCAGAGTTTGACCTGGTCGATACTCCTGCAGCTTCTCGATCATGAGGACGAACACGTCGTCCACCGCCGCTGACACCGCCATGTGGTCGTCCGGCTTCTGGTTGAGATGGACCAACCAGAACTTGAGAAGGAACACGTCCTCCATCGCCACCGAGACAGCCATGTGATCGTCCGGCTTCTGGTGGAGGTGGTGGAGGTGGACCAAACGGAGGTTGAGAACGAGGAGGTCCTCCAATGCCAACGACACCGCCATGTTGTCGTCCGGTTTCTGGTGGAGGTGGACCAACCAGGACTTGAGGAGGAACACGTCCTCCAACGCCACCGAGATCGCCATGTGATCGTCCGGTATCTGGTGGAGGTAGTGGAGGTGGTGGAGGTGGACCAAACGGAGGTTGAGAACGAGGAGGTCCTCCAACGCCAACGACACTGCCACGTTGTCGTCCGGATTCTGGTAGAGGTGCATCAACCAGATCTTGAGAACCAACAGGTCGTTTGGCTTCTCGTTGACGTTGTGGAGGACGCTTGTTTTCGTGTTGCCCCCCTTGGTCCTCTTTGTTTCGAACCTGATTAACAGGACCACGACCATGGGGTTGATTGTTTGCCATTATTCCCTAAAGTCTACCTATTTTGCCTCTTAAGTACGTAGTACTCAAATTGATTATATATTAGAAAATTAATTAATTGTATTGACACCGTGGATCTAATTGTAATCAAGCATCTTTCATCGTGCATCTTTGTCATTTAGCTTTGCGTTGATATGATATTTATATATCTTAATCGACAAAAAATATGAGTGAAGGATCTATAATCACTTGGGAGACTTATAATTGTCTTCTACTCGATGTAAAATTAGTTTTGGAAAGAATTTACATGTGACTACATTTTGTTCAACTAGCTTTTATATATACATGAGTGCAATTTCAAATAATTGCTACGTACTCCAATATTTTTCCCATTTGTATGTAAAATGTCACGCTATCTGTATAATCATTTAAAACTCATATACATGCACACATATATATAGTTGGGATTTTTAACCCTATATGTGTGTGTTGGGTGGTTCAAAAGAGGTCAATTTGACTTAAATATTTATTGCTCATTTTGATGGAATTAATCCTGAGATTTTGTGTGTAAATTTCAAATTGTTTTTGATCCCGGGTTGTGATTTTTGAAATAGTTATTTGGACATCGTGGAGTAAGTTTAAAATCTGATGTTGGAACAAAGATGCTGCTGAGATTATTTTTTAAAGTTAAAACTTGTGTTAAGGATTTTCTAATTCTATAAATTCGAATTTTTGTTAAGTTAATTGCAATTGTCTAGAATTTCAATTCAAGTGCTAGCCTTCAAGTGATGGGCTTAGTGTATTATGGGTAGACTCTCCTGTGCGAACCTAGTTACGAGTCAATTATCTACCTAATGCTAATTTTCCATTCTCTTCAATTTATTAAAAAAAAGTGCTAGCCTTACCTCACCTAAGATTCTTCATATGCGTATATGATTAGCCAATTTCCACTTAAATACTCTCAACTTGGATAAGTTTATGCAAACAAATGAATTATAGAGATATAGAAATTTATGAATTTATAGGCTTGTTGTTCTAAAAAATTACACAATGCAAATGCACATTATTCACTTTAATAGGCAATAAAGTTGTGAGTAGAATAGAGTATCGTTCCCACAAAGATTGTTTGTCTAATTATAAATTAGCAAATCATATAATTAGTTGTCAGTTAATTAGAAGCATTAAGAGAAGTGTAGAACATGCAACTAGGAAAAACAATTCAAGCTAAACCAAAACTCTAGAAACACAAATCAAGGGCTCAACATCTCATATAACAAAAATAAAAAGAGAAAAAAATAGAAAGAAAAACCCTATACAAGAGTGTCACAAGTCTCGAAGCTTGATTCTCTAATCTTCAATCTCTTCTTCTTGATCTTTAAAATATTTTCTTTTTTAAAAATTCTTAAACCTAAAATTAAAAATGAAAATATAAAAGAAATTGTCTATATATTTCTTCCCAGCTCTCAGTTACAGGGGAATAGGCCTCCTCTTAAATACCTTAAAAGGTCCTATTTATAAGCATTGAACAATTAGATAAATATCTTACAATTTAAATGTAAGAAATTGTCTATATATTTCTTCACGGCCTTGAAGACGTTGTTGTGGAGCGAGAAGCACAATAATCTTCTTGCTAGTAGAGCGCCCGATGGTGGGGTCCACCCGATTCACATGCGGAGCCCTGGCGTTTATAATACACACGTGTGTTGATAAGACCTGGAGCTGATCGGACGGTCCAAATAGTGCGTGTGGACGTTTCTGATTGCCGCAAGTGGGAAAGATCTTGGACCGAATTTAAATGCAGAATTTTAAATCTTTTATTGTCGCCCCAATTAATCTTCAAATTGCCAGTTCACCCAATTTACTTATTTTACCTGCACACAAGAGGAAAAATAATTAATTTAACGGAGAAATAAGATAAAAACAAAATTTAATTAAACTAAAATAAAAACAAATTATTAGACCCAAATACTCACAAAATGTTAAGTTAAAAATATCCAATTTAGAAGTATAAAACTAGTTTATCCCTGCTTTTCATATCACTCTTCACTAATATAGATTAATACATTACCAAGGATCAATAGGACTTTGTAAAGCTTGTAACCTGTGCCTAGGGTTAAGGTAAGATAACATGTTATCAATGTAACCCAAAACTCCCTAAAACACACTAATTACAAGGACATTATATAGAGCTCTATTTAACAATCCAAGTACCTCCCTCAAAAAGAAACTTTCCAAGTACCTCCCTCAAAAAGAAACTTTCTCTTATCATATATTCTTACTTTAACCCTTTTTTTTTCTCTATTTTTCTTTTTTCATCAAGAAACTACACCCCTAACCTTATTCATTTTGTATTTATGAATATGAACAATAGATGTAGCACTTTTTATTTTTTTATATTTTAATTTTTTTTATTTTCTTTATTTTTTTATTTTTTTTATAAACAATTGAATAAAATAACTTCACAACACCACCCTTCCTCTCACATGCAAGCATAATGTGTCCTAGAATAACTAACATGCTTATAAGGTAAAGGTTAGAAATTCGATGAAATTATTTGAAAGCTAAGACAAAAACAATGGATAACAAAGAAAAAGATTAATCAATCTTAATAGGATAAGTAGGGATAAAAATATGCAATGGTAGACTTGAAAGGCTCAACCGGTCCATAGTTAGTCTAAATCAAGCCTTTCATGATGCATTATCTAGGATTTTTGCCTTACGTAATAGTCAAATAAGTTCTAGAATTCAATGAGATCACAGAAAGCACTTAATTTACATAAAACTTTGTTTAAGGAAGCGAAATAGCTAAGCAATCCTGGCAACATTCTCAAAGTGATAAATAATCGTAAGGAAAATAAGAATTAACACAAGAATCAAGTACACAGACAAAAAATGATAATCATATTCCAAGAGTTATTAGCAAATAAAGTGATACCTTCTCATCGGCTTTGACTCATTAAACTAAAATATCACTCACAAAACACAAACTCAAATACAAACAAAATAACGAAAAGAAAAATAAAATTTTTATTTGTTTGCCTCTCCCCCCAAACTTAAAATAAACATTATCCTCAATTTAAAGAAACAAAAAAAAGAAAAAAAAAAAAAAAAAAAAGAGAAGGCAAAAAAATTTCCTAACAAGTGAATGTGTTGAATAGCTTATATACTTTTCCTTTATTCTTCACAATTTCCTTTGGTTTGAGTTTTTCTTTTTTTTCCTTTTTTAATGATGGACATCAATTGGATATCCTCAAGCTTACTTTAAAAATATCAAAGACTCCCCAAACTTGTCCAAAGACATATGCAAGGACAAAAAAAAAAAAAAAAAAGACTTAGGGGCCGTTTGGTTTTGTTTTTGGGATGTTTTTTCTCATTTTCAAAGACAAATAAAATGAAAATGGTTTTTTCTCATTTTCAATCTTCTCTTTCACTCCCTCTTCTTTCTCTCCTCCCAACAACACTCCCTAACAGACTCTTAACCTAGAAAAATCTGGTGCCACGACGTCCCATAGACATCATTGGAGCGTGCTAAAGGTCGTCGTCAAAGCAGTCACTCTAGCCATAGCCCAACATTGACAAAGCAACCAACTCCTCTCTCACTCCTTTCATCCCCAAAAGCCTCTTTCTCAAAAAACAAAAAAAAAAAAGAAAGCTCAGTTGAAGTTCCCCTGCTACCAGATCTCAACAACCTCATCCACCATCGGCAAGTCTCGACGCTGCCCATCCACAGCAGTCGTGACTAGCCTCACCGTAGAGGACAATAGATTTGATCAAGAGAGAAATAAGGGGTGTTAGCCCAAGAAAAGCTACCTAAGTGGGGGGTGAATTGAGTTTTTGAAAAACTATTACAATTATTGGACATTTGTAAAATAATTGTGCTCAAACAAGAAATATGCAAATTAGAAAATTTAGACACAAACAAGCAAAAATTAAATAATGGTTAAATAAAAGAGTAGGGAGAAGAAATACAAACGTTGTTTATAGTAGTTTGGCAAATATGCCTACATCCACTATCGCCAAGCTAAAATCCTTCACTCTACCTCTTGGACTATGCGTCTGTCTTTTTAGCACGATTACTTCTTTGTACAACCAGTGACGTTTTATTCAAGGCTCCCCATACCTTTTGACAACCATCAATTTTGTATGGAGATTGACTCACCACAAACCCCAAACTTACAAGGTTTTGGAAACCTAATTGTATAGACAGATGTGTTTGTAACTTTGATACACTCACAAGATATACGCTCTAGAAGAAAAGATAAAAACAAAGTATGGAATGTCTTTGGAGGTGTGAGTAATTCTTAAGAGGATATGAAAACAAATTATGTTCAAGATATAAACAATGTAAGAATGCTTCTAAAAATGATGCTTATGAACCATCTTTACCACATGAATTAAGGGGTATATATAGACCCCAAGAACTCAACTATAGCCTTAAATCTCAACAAGTGATCAAACTAGCTGTTTTTAGTGGATTTCCAATGGGTTAGAAATTAGTTGTTATAAACAGTTCAGCAGGCTGATCAATAAGATATGAAGGTTGAAGTTTAAAACGCTTAAAAGTAAGTTTTTAATGGTCACCAGATCAGCAGGCCGATTCACAATTTGGTAGGCCAAACTTTAGGTCACCAGCGGGCTGAAGATAAATCTTCAACAGGCCTTCCTAACCTCTACAAAATAGAGTTCTAAATCCCTCAAATTTGCAGGCTGAAACAGGGAGTTTGGCATGCCAATCAGGTTTAGTGGGCTGACCATTTTTGGTTGGTAAGCTGATCTGCCTTAGGCCAAATTTACCAGATAAACCTATTTTGAAGCCTATTTTTACAAAAACCTATATAAACAACTTAATGGAGTTTGAATCACTTTTTCACATGCAATTTCACTTTAACCATTTTTGAATACTAATATGCGAGATTCATGAATACAATGTGAGTGTGTGATCTTGAGCTTTCATTTGATCATACTTAGATTGAGAATTGCTCACTTGCAATTGGACTATAAAACCTACTTAAAGCTTGTGTTCTTCGAGTCCATGTGAGTTCCTTCCAAGTTGCAGCTTCTCTTGAATCTTCTTGAGTGATCTTCACTTGATTGCTTAAAACATAAGCTTTGTAGTACTCAAGATATTCATTAGTTTAAAATATACATTATGCACATATAAACAAACACTGTATTTATTATCATCAAAACAAATTTAAAATAACTTTATAAAACCTCGGAGCCAATAAGGGGAAGGGAGAGAAACAAAGAAAGGAATGGAAAAAAGAAAGGAAAAAAATGCTAGTATGTAAATAAGTGTGTTTTTTATTAAAAAAAAATGTATTGTTTTGAAGATCAAAGGAAAAGATGAAAGATTGAAGGGTTAAGCTTGGAAATTTGTGACACTTCCATATGAGTTTTTGTAACGTCCCGAAATTTATTTAATATTAATGTAATGTAAATGATGAATTAGTGTGCCATAATTAAAGTTTTAACTTTAATTAGATTATTTGGTTGGATTTTTAGTTTTTGGTTGTTTTGTTAAATTGATGCATTCAAATGATTTCTTATTGATTTAAAATGATGTTTTGAGTTTTAAAACACAACAATTTGTAAAATGTTAAAAATACTCCGTTTTGCAAAACTGTGGGCGGCACATGGTTTTCGCACAGTAAAACCGCCCACCGATTTTCTCTATTTATTTCCTTCTCCTCTCTCTCTCCTCACTCTCACGTTTCACTCTCTCTCTCTTCTCTCTCTCTCTCGGCAGCTCCCTCTCTCTCAATATCTTTCAAAAATTTTTAAAACAAATTCGAATCCAAGCTTGGGGATAGCAAGGAGGAAGCTCGGGGACGTGATTCGGCAACCGAGAACGCGGATTGAAGCTTCGATTCGAGGTTAGATTCGAAAATTTCTAAACTTTTTACAAAATTTTCAATTTTGTGCATTTTTGAAATCTAGGTTTGTTTAAGCTTAGAAAACCTTGTGTTTGAGTTAAATGAACTTAGAACAACTAGAATCTAAGCTTAGAATGAAGAAAAACGGATTGGATTCAAGATTTTTCATTTTTCCCCTCATTTTCTCATTTTCGGATTTTTGAGGATTTTGAGTTTAAATCTTGTTTAAATGGGTCCAAACATGTTTTAGTATGTTTTTCTATCAACTATAATTGTTGTTCATGCCTGGGATTTGAGAAAAACAGGTTGGAAACAAGATTTTTGGATTTTCCCAGTTTGGCAGGCCGAACTGTGTGTTCGGCAGGCCGGAGTGATGATCGGCAGGCCGGTGTTCTTCTGACCGGCAGGCCGAATCTGGGGAAATGTTCGGCAGGCCGAACCTTGCTTCCGGCAGGCCGAACTGTGCAGTTTGGCAGGTCGAAGCAGGGCGTCCGGTAGGCCGACCGAGGCATGGAAAATTTTGTGATTTTTCCCCGTTTTCACTGTTTTGAACCCAGATTTAAATCCCAACCTTATAGGATGATTTTAAAGGTACAAATGGCACACTAGGACATCATGAAATGATTTAGTAACATAGAATGTCTCGAACTAGATATTGATCGACTTAGTTTGTATCTAAGATCGTTCGTGGTTCCGTGGAGCTAACGTATAGCGGACCGGGATTGCGGTGTGGGGTACCGGCACGAGTATTGAGGTAGGACTTCTATCCTATTTCTTTGGTAGCCTGGTTTTGAAATGATTTGCCTTTGAAAATGATTTCTATCAAAATGTTTTCAACGGTTGTTTGAAAATGGTTTTATCGGTTATATTTTAATATACCGTGAACTGAAATGAATTTCATAATAAATGTAATTGACAACACTCGGTAATTGGGTTTTGAATGATAATGATAATAAACACATGGGCATGATGCCATATCAGAGATCGGGTCGTGTAGCGATCGACCTTGGGGGCAGGTCCTGAAACCCAGCTGGGCCACTACGGTGGTGATATCATGGTTTGCCTAGGTAAAAGTAAATTGGTGTTTTGATTTGACGAGTAGACTGTTCTGTGTCAGGACGGTTTTACTCAAATTGTTTATTTATTTATTTATTTAAGTTTCCTTTGAATAACTTCTAATAATGCTGTGTTCCTTTGCGTTAAACTATTTTTATAAAACTTAGTCCTACTGAGCCTTTCGCTCACGTTTTATTGTTTTAAATTTTCCCCCCCTCTAGGTGGTTTCCCATTTAGGTTTGGAGAAGATTCTTCGGACCGAACTCAGGAGCAGTAGGAGAGTTTATTTATATTTTGTATTATTTAGTCAAGGCATGTAAGACTTAACTTTATTTGTACTTGGACTGTAATTGTATTTATGATATTGTCAGAACCATGTGTGTGCACAAGTTGTGGGTTGTGGAACCCATATTCGCGGTTTTTATTTAATTTTTATTACCTGCTTAATTTTTATAAATTCCTTTTATAAAATATGGTGGAAAATCTTCTTAATTTTTATTTAATTTGATTCTCAAACTCTCGATTTTTAATTAAATTCTCTTTTAATTAATCTAAATATTCTGCCACGTCACCTCCCGTACTCCGGGGCGTGACAGAATGGTATCAGAGCTCAAGGTTATGAACCTTGGGAATTGTGCACACATAGGTTTGACAATGAAATACCTCTGACAGTCCAAATTTTGTTTTCAGAAGTGAGAGAATGGCACCTAGACGTCGTTCGACTGCTGACGCCGAGTTCAGAAATGATGAGAGCATGATGAGGTCTATGTTTGCGGCTTTCCGGCAGATGGCAGCCAGGGCTAGACCGGAAGACTCCAGTGTTGGTAGTCGGCATGCGTTCTTTAAGGAATTTCGACGGGCGTCAATTTTGACTTTTGATGGCAATGGGGATCCGCAGTTAGCAGAGTATTGGTTGGATTCGATCTTGAAGCATCTGGATACTCTTGGTGTGCCTGAGGAGTATCGTGTGGAGTTTGCGGCGTATAAGCTCGAGGGTGGCGCCAACACCTGGTGGAAACAAACTAAGCGTCTGGAGCACGGTGGCGATATCGGTTGGGACAAGTTCGAGGAGCTGTTCTATGATCGGTATTTTTCGCAGGGGTATAGAGACCAGAAGGCAGCTGAGTTTTATAGATTGCAGTAGGGTGATCTTTCAGTTCGGGAGTATGAGGCAAAATTTAACGAGTTGGCTAGATTTGCTCCATCAGCTGTGGCATCGGAGCGTGAGAAATGTATTAAGTTTCAGGAGGGACTCAAGGCTCCTATTCGGCGGCAGTTGGTTGCTCTACGGCTTAGGAGTTTCGGAGAGCTTGTGTCGTCGGCGATCTCCGTGGAGAATGATTATGTGCAATATTGTGAGGATCGAGCCAAGGCTTCAGGAGGACCGCAGAGGAGTGGCAGGAAGAGCACCAGTAGTCGTCCAGCTCCGGGGAAAGGCAAGCAAGGCGGTGCGACCAGTGGCAGTAGCAGTTCATCTGGCAGCGGGCGTAGCAACCCCTACAGCTTTCATTGTCATTTCTGTCAGCAGCCCAGACACATCAAGAGGAATTGCCCAATCAGGAGTGCTCGTCTTGGATCGTTGACCGGGGAGGATGCCAGTCGTTCATCTCAGCCTCAGCCTCAGACCCTACCTCCGCCTCCGCAGTACCCGCAGTTGCAGTATCCGTAGTTTTCTCCTCAGCAATTCTCATATCCGGCACGGGGGCAGCAGCCGTAGTATTTTCAGCGCAGTGTTCCTCAGTATAGAGCTCCGAGTACAGGTAGTGTGCAGTCATCTCCATCTCAGCAGCATCGGCCGAGTAATCCAGGACCCAGTAATGTCGGTAGAGGAAAAGAAAAGGCGCCAGTGCAGGTTCATGCAATGGCATCTGGAGGGTCAGATTCTCAGACTGGTAACGCGGTTGTCGATGGTATGATTTTGGTTTCTAGATCTTTAGCTCGCGTTTTATTTGATACCGGTGCCTCTCATTCTCTCATTTCGAGTTCTTTTGTACATGCCTTGGGATTAGAAGTAGAAGAGCTTAATGAACCCCTAGTCATAACTTCTCCCTTGGGGCGGGTGTGTGTAAATTGTATGTGTAAGTCCTGTAAAATAAAGATTGGGGATGAGATTTTGAAAAATGATTTGATTATACTCCCCATGAGTTCCTATGATGTAATTCTAGGGATGGACTGGTTGTCCAGGTATAGTGCAGTTGTGGACTGCCAACTTAGAAAGGTGACCCTAGTGTTTGATAGGGGGACGGTAATCACTTACCAGGGTGGTGGTGATTGGTTAATGAGTGAGCGTCTCATGAAGTCATGTCTAGGAGGGCGAAGGAATCTAGATTGTTTTGCTTTTCTTGCCAACCTGGATTGCGAGCCCTATGTTCCGAGTAGTAATGTAGTGATTCCGGTGGTTGATGAGTTCGAGGATGTTTTCCCCGACGAGTTATCAGGGTTACCACGTCATCGGGAGATTGAGTTTGGTATCGAGTTGTTTCCAGGGACATCACTGATTTCTATGGCACCTTATCGGATGGCGCCAGCAGAAATGAAGGAATTGAGGAAGCAACTTCAGGAGCTTGCTGATAAATGATATATTCGGAATAGCACATCTCCGTGGGGAGCACCAGTTTTGTTCGCTAAGAAGCACGATGGGACTCTCAGGTTATGTGTGGATTATCGGCAGCTGAATCGTGTTACGGTGAAGAACAAGTATCCCTTGCCTAGGATTGATGAGCTATTTGATCAGTTGGGAGGTTCGCGATACTTCTCGAAGATTGATTTGTGTTCAGGTTATCATCAGCTCAGGATCAAGGAAGAGGATATTCCCAAGACAGCTTTTAGGACTCGGTATGGGCACTTCGAGTTCCTGGTTATGTCGTTTGGGTTGACGAATGCTCCAGCAGCTTTTATGGATCTGATGAACAGGATATTTAGGCCGTATCTGGATCAGTTTGTGATCGTGTTCATCGATGATATTCTTGTGTATTCTAAGACTTGGGAGGAGCATGAGCAGCATCTTCGGGTCGTGCTTCAGACTCTGCGGGAGCACCAGTTATATGCTAAGAGGGAAAATGTGAGTTCTGGTTGACTGAGGTCAAATTTTTGGGTCATGTCATCTCGGAGCATGGTATTTCAGTGGATCCGTCCAAGATTGAAGCTATATTGGAATGGGAACGACCAAGGAATGTAGCGGAGATTCGCAGCTTCTTAGGTCTTGCTGGATATTACAGGAAATTTATGAAGGACTTTTCGAAGATTGCAGCTCCGTTGATGAGATTGATCAAGAAAAATGTCAGGTTTGAGTGGGATGAAGATTGTGAGCTTGCTTTTCAGGAATTGAAGAACCGGTTGACTTCAGCTCCAGTGTTGGTTATTCCTAGTAGTAATGAGCCGTATGAGGTTTATGCGGATGCTTCAGGGCGCGGACTTGGATGCGTGTTGATGCAGCATGGACGTGTAGTTGCGTACGGATCGAGACAGCTACGACCTCACGAGCGGAATTATCCTACTCACGATTTAGAGCTTGCAGCGGTGATCTACGCGCTGAAGGTTTGGAGGTGTTATTTGTATGGAGCATCGTTTCAGGTCTTCTCCGATCACAAGAGTTTGAGGTATTTGTTCACTCAGAGGGATCTCAATTTGAGGCAGCGCAGATGGGTAGAGTACATGGAGGATTATGATTTCGCGTTGCAGTATCATCCCGGGAAAGCTAATGTGGTCGCGGACGCGCTTAGCAGGAAGTCTTCAAGGATTCTCGCTTGTTTGATTTTTGAGGACTGGAGCAGGGATGCGACAGTGAGTGAGTATCGGCTACTGTATCATGAAGATGGTGATCGAGTTTCGTTATATCATGTGGAAGTGACTCCAGCTCTTGTTCGGACGGTGAAGCAAAGCCAGTGGCAGGATCGGCATTTGCAGGGGATTTGGTCGCGGATTCAGAACGGAGAGCAGTTCAAGGAATGGAGCGTGCATGCAGATGGATCGTTGTACTTTTGGGAGCGTCTTGCAGTTCCAGTTATCGCCGAGGTGACGAAAGCCGTTCTAGACGAAGCTCATAGGTCTCAGTTTGCTATTCATCCGGGGAGCACCAAGATGTATCGTGATTTGAAGAGGCAGTATTGGTGGAGAGGCATGAAGAAAGATGTTCATGAGTACGTGGCCAAGTGTTCGACGTGTCTCCAGGTGAAAGCTGAGCATCAGAAGCCTGCAGGTCAGCTTCAGCCGCTTCCTATTCCAGGATGGAAATGGGAGCATGTGACGATGGATTTCCTCACAGGTTTGCCGAGGACGGAGCAGCGGCATGATGCAGTTTGGGTTGTGGTCGACAGGTTGACGAAATCGATGCATTTCATTCCGTTTAAGTCGACGTGTTCGAGGAAGATTCTTGGGGAGTTGTATATGCTGAACATTGTGAGGTTGCATGGAGTTCCTTTGTCCATCACCTCTGATCGAGACACCCGGTTTAATGCTAAGTACTGGAGGAGTTTTCAGGAGGCTTTGGGTACGAATTTGAACTTCAGTACGGCATTTCATCCTCAGATTGATGGGCAATCTAAGCGGGTTATCCAGGTTCTCGAGGATATGTTGCGTGCTTGTGCGTTGGACTTCGGCGGGAATTGGAAGGAATGTTTGCATTTGGCGGAGTTCGCGTACAACAACAGTTATCAGGCGAGTATCGGTATGGCACCATTTGAGGCATTGTATGGGCGACCGTGTCGGTCACCTGTGTGTTGGGCCGAGCCGAAAGATAGAGTTATTCTTGGGCCGGAAGAGATTCGTGATAGCAACGAGAAAGTCGCGATGATTCAAGGTCGGTTGAGAGCAGCTCAGAGTCGACAGAAGAGTTACGCGGATAGGAGACGTAGACCTTTAGAGTTCGCGGTTGGAGATTTTGTTCTCTTGAGGGTGTCACCTCGTAAGGGAACTATGCGGCTCGGAGTGAGTGGAAAGCTCGCGCCGAGGTATATTGGGCCGTTCGAGATCACTCAGCGAGTTGGTGTGGTCGCTTATCGGCTTGATCTTCCACCCGAACTTTCTCATGTGCACGATGTGTTTCATGTGTCGATGCTTAGGAAATGTCCACCTGGGTAGGATGAGATAGTTTCGTTTCGCGATGTACAGGTTCAGGAGGATACGATGTACGAAGAAGTGGCGATTCAGATTATCGACCGAAAGGTGATTAGCTTGCGTCGTCGTGAGATACCGTTGGTAAAAGTCGTGTGGCAGCATCATGGGGTTGATGAAGCCACTTGGGAATTAGAGTCGAGTATGCGGGAATTGTATCCGCATTTTTTTCGTTTTGGAAGTGAGTTGTAAATTTCGAGGATGAAATTTCTTTTAGGGGTGGAGAGTTGTAACGTCCCGAAATTTATTTAATGTTAATGTAATGTAAATGATGAATTAGTGTGCCATAATTAAAGTTTTAACTTTAATTAGATTATTTGGTTGGATTTTGAGTTTTTGGTTGTTTTGTTAAATTGATGCATTCAAATGATTTCTTATTGATTTAAAATGATGTTTTGAGTTTTAAAACACAACAATTTGTAAAATGTTAAAAATACTCCGTTTTACAAAACCGTGGGCGGCACATGGTTTTCGCACAGTAAAACCGCCCACCGATTTTCTCTATTTATTTCCTTCCTCTCTCTCTCTCCTCACTCTCACGTTTCACTCTCTCTCTCTTCTCTCTCTCTCTCGGCAGCTCCCTCTCTCTCAATCTCTTTCAAAAATTTTTAAAACAAATTCGAATCCAAGCTTCGGGATAGCAAGGAGGAAGCTCGGGGACGTGATTCGGCAACCGAGAACGCGGATTGAAGCTTCGATTCGAGGTTAGATTCGAAATTTCTAAACTTTTTACAAAATTTTCAATTTTGTGCATTTTTGAAATCTAGGTTTGTTTAAGCTTAGAAAACCTTGTGTTTGAGTTAAATGAACTTAGAACAACTAGAATCTAAGCTTAGATTGAAGAAAAACGGATTGGATTCAAGATTTTTCATTTTTCCCCTCATTTTCTCATTTTCGGATTTTTGAGGATTTTGAGTTTAAATCTTGTTTAAATGGGTCCAAACATGTTTTAGTATGTTTTTCTATCAACTATAATTGTTTTTCATGCCTGGGATTTGAGAAAAACAGGTTGGAAACAAGATTTGGATTTTGGGGATCGAGAAACCCGTGGCTGGGATTTCTGGATTTTCCCAGTTCGGCAGGCCGAACTGTGTGTTCGGCAGGCCGGAGTGATGATCGGCAGGCCGGTGTTCTTTCGACCGGCAGGCCGAATCTGGGGAAATGTTCGACAGGCCAAACCTTGCTTCCGGCAGGCCGAACTGTGCAGTTCGGCAGGCCGAAGCAGGGCGTCCGGCAGGCCGACCGAGGCATGGAAAATTTTGTGATTTTTACCCGTTTTCACTGTTTTGAACCCAGATTTAAATCCCAACCTTATAGGATGATTTTAAAGGTACAAATGGCACACTAGGACATCATGAAATGATTTAGTAACATAGAATGTCTCGAACTAGATATTGATCGACTTAGTTTGTATCTAAGATCGTTCGTGGTTCCGTGGAGCTAACGTATAGCGGACCGGGATTGTGGTGTGGGGTACCGGCACGGGTATTGAGGTAGGACTTCTATCCTATTTCTTTGGTAGCCTGGTTTTGAAATGATTTGCCTTTGAAAATGATTTCTATCAAAATGTTT
Organism: Artocarpus heterophyllus; assembly: GCA_025403435.1. Classification (NCBI taxonomy): domain Eukaryota; kingdom Viridiplantae; phylum Streptophyta; class Magnoliopsida; order Rosales; family Moraceae; genus Artocarpus; species Artocarpus heterophyllus. The sequence goes on from CM046341.1 coordinate 29,486,498, forward strand.
TCAACGGTTGTTTGAAAATGGTTTTATCGGTTATATTTTAATATACCGTGAACTGAAATGAATTTCATAATAAATGTAATTGACAACACTCGGTAATTGGGTTTTGAATGATAATGATAATAAACACATGGGCATGATGCCATATCAGAGATCGGGTCGTGTAGCGATCGACCTTGGGGGCAGGTCCCGAAACCCAGCTGGGCCACTACGGTGGTGATATCATGGTTTGCCTAGGTAAGAGTAAATTGGTGTTTTGATTTGACGAGTAGACTGTTCTGTGTCAGGACGGTTTTACTCAAATTGTTTATTTATTTATTTATTTAAGTTTCCTTTGAATAACTTCTAATAATGCTGTGTTCCTTTGCGTTAAACTATTTTTATAAAACTTAGTCCTACTGAGCCTTTCGCTCACGTTTTATTGTTTTAAATTTTCCCCCCCTAGGTGGTTTCCTATTTAGGTTTGGAGAAGATTCTTCGGACCGAACTCAGGAGCAGTAGGAGAGTTTATTTATATTTTGTATTATTTAGTCAAGGCATGTAAGACTTAACTTTATTTGTACTTGGACTGTAATTGTATTTATGATATTGTCAGAACAATGTGTGTGCACAAGTTGTGGGTTGTGGAACCCATATTCGCGGTTTTTATTTAATTTTTATTACCTGCTTAATTTTTATAAATTCCTTTTATAAAATATGGTGGAAAATCTTCTTAATTTTTATTTAATTTGATTCTCAAACTCTCGATTTTTAATTAAATTCTCTTTTAATTAATCTAAATATTCCGTCACGTCACCTCCCGTACTCCGGGGCGTGACAGTTTTTCTTTTTAATTTTTTATCATTGTATTTTTCTAAATTGAGATGTTTAATACTAGGTCTTTGATTATCTAATTTATTTATGGGAAAATTTTAAATTAGTAGCCTGTGGTATATCAAAATATGCGTTTGATACCCTATGCTTTGAAATATTTTATATCGGTACCACGACCTTTTAGCAAATCCAAAGGTGTTTTTTAGGAAACAAAAATATACAAATATCCTTATTGTATAATCGAATCAGTTGACAAAAAAATTTTAATAAAAAATATTTTTAAAACCCTTATTACAACAACCAAACACACCAAATACACAACAAAAGAACCAATTTCTTCCTCGTTTGTTTTTGTTTCTAAGCTTTTTTTCAAATTTTCTTTTTACTTTTCTTTTTGTTTCCAATTATCCTCCTTTCGAAGTAGTTCTAAACGTTGTGGTGTGCATTACTCTTGCTGCAACTATCGGATCGATGTTTGTAGAAGGCCTTTTTATTCTTGGAACCAAATATGGCTTGTTAAGGTAAGCATTTCTGCTCCATAGTTAGAGTTAATGATCTTATAATTTTTATTTCAGTAATTGTGATTAAAAGGACTAAAATACATATTTTAGTTGTTGTTTTGTAAAGTATGATTTGCCATGGTGTTGTATGAATGTGGTTAACCATATGCTTGATGAGATGCTCCAGTGAATAAAAAACTAATTTATGAACTTATTTTTGCAATGTTTTGATTTCTTTTTAATTTTTTATCCTTTTTATTTTTTCTTGCTTGTGAAATATCAAGATTTTCAATTTGAGGTGTGTATCTTATATGTTGTGCTGCTAGAGTTAGTGATGACATCGTTATCATGATCGAGTTATGGGGGAAGACGAGGAAGGGTTGACATAAAGTTCCATAATAGGATGTGCAAATGCAAATCCAAGGCTGAAGTTATAATCAGCAAGAGCGTTAATAATACGAGTCATCTAATATTTAGGTGCCATGGTAAGAAATGTGGGTACATGAGTGGTGGCACTATGAGGATGACAAGGACAAAACATTAGAGGTTAATGTGAACAGAGAGAGAAGTAGAAGCAATTTCGATGGGAATAGAGTGATGAACACTAGTACTTACAACAATCATAATGCAAACCTTGCTTTATTGTCCAACATTATGGATGTAAAGGCCAATCTAGATACGATGAAAATGTTGCTAGTAATTGTCTTATGCACCATATTTTTCGTTTTGATTTTAGTTGTTGTTAAATGATTTATAAAATGGTCTCAATATGTATTTTCATTTTGATTTTAGTTGACCTTAAGTGAATTAGTAAATGGTTTAAATATGTATTGTTCGTTTTGAGTTTACTTATTATAAAGTAAACTCGGCAATATAATAGTTTAGTGAACTTAGTTATGTAAATTTTGTTATGGCTGCATATTTTATACAGTTTAAGTGGCATCTCTATTATACAAACTCTCTTGGGTGCAGCTCACACAAGATCTTCCCGTACTTTATATAGTAGAAATTCAATTCTATAATTAAAGAGCCATAATATGATCATATTATTCCCTATTACAAGTAGTCATAATCCACAGATATCTAAGCTGACTTTACACTATTACAAAGATTCTAACATATGAAATCTCCAAAAAAGAACTAGAAACAATACACACTAGTTCATTGCTGCAAATAGATTCCAAAGCAGTTTCAAAACAGTTCCATAGGTTCCAAAATATAAGATTGTTAAGTCATATCAGAATATCAGCAAAATTGAAGTGCAGTCCATGTTCAGCCTATTGATAGTTTTCAGCTGCCTAAGACTCTGTTAGTTGTGACTGCAACACATCTTCCGCAGTTGAATTCTCAGCATAAATTGTGCTTCTCTTCCTTGCCCTCTTAGATCCCCTGCTGCTCTCACATTGCTATTAAGCATAAGAAAAACAGCATAAAGAAAAGGAGAAAATTAAACAAGCCAAAGATACCAAATATTAAACATCAAGTAGCAAAAAGTATTTTAGGATTTAAATTGTATCCTCTAACCCTTTCTTGGACTGTTCTATGCCCGGTTTGTGACGCTGCCTTTTTCATTTGCTTTTTCATCTGAGGTCCTTGACAAGTCCTGGCGTTGTGTCCAAATTCACTACATTTGGAACACTTAATAGTGCTCGATCTAATTGTGATTGGTTGAGTATCATCCTTCCCACTCTTCCTATGGTTCTTTGGTCTACCAGGAAGTCTAAACTTAACTGGTGGCTGAATCAAATCACTGTCAGAGAATAGAGGCCATAGTCCCTAAACTAAAAAATTGGACCTCATTTTCACACTAACTCTAAACTGAACAAAATATAAAAGCAAAACGAAACAACCAAAAAAATTCCAAAATACAGAGCATAATACTTATGAAAAACGACATTGTTCTTCAATCAAATTGAAAAAAATAGTTTGACGCAAATAGGAAACAAAATCATGAAAATTTTAGGACCATGAAAAGGTAATTATTCAACAATAACATTTGATTTTCATCAAAGAAAAAACCACAAATGTTATGTTTTATTTTGATTACAAAGCATAAAAATTGTACCTTTATGAAAAAAAAAATGAAACAAGCAAACAAATCCAGAACATGCATGAACCAAAATCAAGCCACACTTTTACTCTGAGATTTCAGAGCTTAAAAGATTGACGAAACCATTACCAACCTTAGAACAACAAGATGATAAACCGAGTTGCTTCTAGTGCGCATCTTCCCTAAAAAAAGTTGAGATTTCTTCACAACATCCACTTCTTCCCTCTGAGATCTTTCGAAATTAGTGGAAAGATGATCCCAACTTTGCTATTTCATCCATTCATTTTCTCCTACAATAGATTTTCTAGTTTTTTTTTTTCTTCTGGCAAAGAAAAAAGGGAGAAGACATGTGGCCCTTTTTTATTTGTAGAATTAAAATATGTCTTTAGTTTATGAATATTCTTTTTATATCCCAATACGTATGTATAAAGACATTAATAACCTAAATAATGATATTGTTAGTTTTAACTTATTTTTTAGAATAATTAGAATATACGTATATAAGATTTCAAATGGATTATGATATTATTATATTTAAAAAAATCCCTAAAATTAGACTATTTGTAGTTTAAATTTAAATTGGTTTTAAAATAACGATTTTAAAATTCCCTCAACTATGTAATAGAATTTTTTAATAGAATCATGATTTTACTGATAAATTGAAATTAAAATGTTGTAATTAAATTAATGATATAGTATATATTAAGTCTTTTTCTGTGCCTTACAAATTAAATAATTAATATATCATTAAGTCAATGATATGTTATGACCTTCGTTTTTTAAAGACCTCAAGTGGTAATAACATTTACGTTTTTCTGGTGATAGGTAATTAAATTAATGAAATAATATTTATTAAGTCGTTTTGTGTGTCATAGGTTATATAATTAATATATCATTGAGTTAATGATATTTAATGACATTCATTTTTTAAGACTTCAAATGATAATGATACTTCCTATTTAGGGTGTGCTAATGTTATGGATTGCAAATACAAACAATATTACATTAAGTTAATGATATTCATTTTTTATTGCTTCTTGTTTTTTTTTTTTTTTTGAAATTCTAATGTAAGTAATTTAATGACATGGATGATTTTTTTCTTGTTTAATTTAGATTATAATTAATTAAGTATATTTGTATTTCTCTAATATCATTTTTTCAAGGACCAAACTATGAGAAAAATGAGGAGATTTGTTAAAAAAAATAAAAATAACATGATAAAGTCTACTTAAAGGGTATTTTTGGATTTCCAATATATGAATAAAAATAAAAACATGATAAAGTCTACTTAAATGGTATTTTTGGTTCCCAATATATGTAATTTAAAAAAGACATATAAGTAATATTTGAAAAACGAAGACAAATTTTAATTCACTTCTTAAAAAAAGGACACGTTGTGTAATTTTTACCAAAGAAAAAAGGGAGAACAAGAAACCCCTAAAAACTTCAGTCTGTTTCAAACATCTTTACCTAATCGAGAAGCCTCTCTCGTCTCTTCATATTACCAATCCTTCTCCAATAGAACGGCATCGTTCATGGGTATTTGGGGTGTTTGGTTGCAGTAATAAGAGTTTTAAAAGTATTTTTTATTAAAAATTTTAGGTCAACTGATTATTTTATACAGTAAGGGGATTTGTATTTTTTTTGTCCCAAAAAAGGCCCCTAGTTACTAGAGAAAGAATTTCTAAAAGTCAAGGTATCGATATAAAATATTTCAAAACATAAGATACCAAACACATATTTCAATATAATACACAGGTTACTAATTTAAAATTTCCCCTTTTTTTTAATTGATTTTCTATAAGTTCATTTATGTTCTTCTGTTCTTAATATTTTTGATTTATTGGCCATGAATTGGATGATTTTATATTCTGAATTTGACGCTTGAAAGAGGAAATTTTAGATACAATCTTAGATAATATAACCTTTAATTTTATAGAATTCGAGAGAACTTATAGTTCCTTTGAAGCTATTTAAAAGAACTATTGAACATAATAAATTCTTAAATTCTTCATTTTTAAGGATATCGAAATCAGATTTTGGGAATATTTTTTCTTGGCATTCAAGAGAGGGAGTTGAATAAATTAGGTTTCTTTGCCTATAGCCTAGGAGAGTTGACATGAAGAGGTTATAGTATTTTAGTTATTATTTTCTTTTATCTTTTCTTAATTGCTAGTTAATTTTATTTTATCAAATTGTTCTTAACAACGTACATTTGTATCAATTATTATTTAGTTTCTAAAATCACATTGTTGATATTTTTGCTAAATTTAGTTTGCTGTATGGAGATAGTAAAAGAACTTTTTTTCTGAAAATAATAGTAAAAGAATAAAAAATATATATATTTTTTATTATTTTGTCATCTTGGTGTTTAACATCGTATATATAATATTTTCTTTGTGAATAAAAACATAGTTATAAAAAAAAATATCATCTAAATATATGCTATCTTTAACAAAAAAAAAACATTTAATGAGATGATCTAGAAGTATATCAACTAAACATATAGCGGTTTGTGTGAGTGAAACAAAAAAGTTGAAAAGCTATAGCTGCATAAGATTTTATTATATGTACTTCTTTTTTTTCTCCGAAAAGAAAAGACATGCTCTTTTAACTTTGAGGAGACAACGTCCTTACTTAGAGGTAAGTGATATCGCCACCACTTGAGCTTTTGTTGAGGAACTCGGGAAACACGAAAAAAAAAAAAAGAAGGTAATTTACAAAAGCAGCTTGTCCAAACAAAAATATAAGGAAAATAGACATGTTTGCTTATACGATCCTTTATGTTGTTAATGAGATCGCGACCGTTGCGATTAGGCGGCGCCATGATCTGCCAGCGAGGGATGAGGTCCGGGCAGTTGTTGGGTTTGTCGACGAGGATTGGGTCGCTGAGTCATTGGGCTGTGGGTTGCCGACCTTCGATTTGCTGACAAGATGAGGGTGGCACATGTTTGTTTGTTTGATGGGGTTCGTCGGAGACTATTGTCGCGACGACAGAGAGATCAAGGAATGAGAGGGAAAAAGAGAGAATAAGCGACAACAACTTTTTTTTTTTTTTTTTTCAAATTTTCTAATTTTTTTTTTGTTTCTAAAATTTTGACCAGACAAGATTTTTTTTTTATTTTTGTTTCTTGTGTTTTAAAACTAATAGAAAACGTTTTAAAAACATAACAAAACATCGCCTTTTGAAATGGCTTGACGTGGCTAATGATAGCCAATCAGAAGCCGCCTCTTAGGCTTGATAGCCCACATCATAAAAAAACTTGCTTTTATATATATATATATATATATTCTGAATAAATAAATAAATAAACTCTTGTTTTAACTTCTCTTTCCCTCTGCAAGCTTAGGCAGATAGCACTTAATTTTACACTATTTTTCTATCACTTTTGCTTATGTTTTATTTGCTAGTTTCTTGATTTTCTTATGTTTTTATATGTTTTTGTGTTTTGTAGGTGTTTTAAAGTAATGGAATGAAAAGTAGGTGAAATTGACGGTTTAAAAGCATCAAGAATCACACTTTTACATTTTGAAGCACATCAAACACTGTAACTTGAGTTTTGGGGCTGTAGTCTGCAAAAAGATGCTAAGTAGGCCAAAAACCGAAGGGTGTGGAAATGGGTGCTACAGCGCCCAAAGACCATGTTGACCGAGTTGGAGAAGTGCGCCGAGTGCAACCATTCCAGGCAACATTGTCACGACCCAAAATCGAGGGTAAATTGAAAGAAATACTTTTGCAGATCTAGAAAAACAAAAATATAGAAACTGTAGTTAGCCTATAAAATTAAAAAAAGTAAATCAAGTTTGCTCGGGAGTCTTTAATATTAAATAAAAAAATAAAATACAAATAGAAAGTTTAAAATGAAAATATACAAATTTTTAAATGAATACTTATTAAATAAGTAAAAATACAGTTGCATAGATTTGGTCAAAGAAAATAAAAATAAATTTAAATAATAAATAAAACTTAATCTATAAGTATTGGCAACATTCCTAAACATCAAATATCAATTGACTAGCTTGAAAAGAAAAGCATGGGGAGTGAGCACACGGTGCCTAGTAGGAAATCTGTTACTCATCTATCGGTTTTTATTCCTATTATTATATTATCTACAAAATCCTTATGAAGTTAATAAACAAATTCTTATATCAATATAAGGAAAATTCATTGGGTTCATAGCTTACCAAACCAATCAACAACTCACAATTTATAATTGTCAAATTCTTCACACACGTCCTGGGTTGTTAGTGAAGGAAAGGAAAGAAAGAAAGATTATAACAAGTTCCGTTGTGCCCCAAATGAACACTCCATGTCCATTGTGTCCTGAAGGAGCACCTTGTAAGATAGGCCATATAGCATCGATGGTACCAAAAAATAAGAATGTCCATTATGCCCAACAATTGAGCACCCCATGGGATATAACCTTGTGAAACATGTTGGATGGCCTTAAGAGTTGTTTGTTGGCACCGCGTAAAATCACAACATATATTGGATTTGGTTATAACCCATCCCAAATCATTCTACCCATCTTAGTTAGTTTTGATAAAATTTCAGCTGCATAACGACTTATTTTTCTTAAAATTAAAATTTTAAACCTGCAAGAAAACAATTTATAAGAACATTGTGGTGCACCATAACTTTAAGCGCACCACTTAGAGCATTATATTGAGTCAAATAAACATTTCAATCTAACCATCAATTTTACAGGACCAAGCTCAAACATAATACAATTGATCATAAACCTAAATAAAAAATAAACATATAACAAATGTTTCTCATCCATGAGAAACATTATTTAAATGTGGAATAGTGACCCAAAACCATTACTTCACATAAGTAGGGCCCACATCCAATCCAACAAAATTGAACCATTAGATTGTTTCTCATCCATGAGCGAGAAACAATGTGGGTTCTCATTGTAGTTTTTCCAAAAAAGTAGATATTATATAAAAAAAAAAGAAGAAATGAGGAAAAAAAAGAGAGAACAGACTAGAAGCGGGTGATATTTCAAGTGACCATAACATTTTCTCATATCCCATAAGTCATAGTTAGAACATATACTTTTTTGCCTAATTAATATTTAGTTGCATTAAATGTCCTATGGTCAAGAACAGGAATATTGAGAAAAAAATAATAGGTAGGAACAATTTGTCGGATAATAAGGATATATACCCTTTTATATATCCTTTGTTTCAGGCTTATTTAAAAATAAAACTCTTGGTTTTTTATCTCATTATATGTATACCTTCAAATTAGATTTAATAAACAAATTTAAATAATCAATAATTGACTTTGACCTTAGAATGACTCAAGTATCCTTAAACAAAAGGAAAATAAACTAAAACTTTAAAAAATAATAAGAAAACAAAAACAAAAACATACAAAAATTTATTTTTGAAGGTATTCTAGACATTTTTAAGGTCAAATGGTTTAAAGCTTTTTAATCTCTTAAAGTATTCTTATTTTTCAAATTGAGGGTATTTGGGGTGTCGAATGGTTTAAAGCTTTTTAATCTCTTAAAGTATTCTTATTTTTCAAATTGAGGGTATTTTGGTTAATTTTTTAGGCAAAATTAAAGATTGAGTAAAAAAGGAATAAATTTGTGTTTTAAATAGAATATGAAGGTATAATATTGGTGAGATTAAAAACTAAAGATATTGTATTTAGATAAACCTAAAACACATAGTATAAAATGATAAGTAACCCTAGATAATAATACCCACATGAACAACTAAAAATAATACAATAACACATAGAATGACACAAGTGACTTTTGATACGCACATAGATTCTTGTTGTTATAAAATTTAAAACTACACCAATTTAAACTCACATACAAAACAAACTATAATATAAGTTATTAATGAATAGCAGACAGAATCATGAGAAAACAGACGACAGCTAATAAGACCTTACGAAAATTGGCATGAAACAAATAAATATGAGTCATACAATGAACATTAATGCACAACAGAATTAAATTTGGAAAGAGCGAATCATTATTAAGTGATTTGTAAGGAATTAGGCTTATATTCTGGACTGTTTTGGGCTTAGCTCCCAATCAAATATGTACTAAGTTCTCTTTCATTCTTTCCTTTTTAAAGCTCTTCACTAGCAAACTCACTCCTTGCTCGTACATCCATCTTAGACAAACCATCATACAAACACACATAAATATATGACAGCATTTAGTGACCACATAAATAATCAACCATTTGATTGCCATATAACCAATTAATTTTACTAATTTCATTAGTTGTTTAGATAAATAATTATATCAATTTACTACATATTATTGTACAGTAGTAGAGTTTTTTTGTTAGTGGTGGCACTATGTAAAAAGTACTAATAGAGTTTAGTTACATATTTTGATTATTGAGTGGAGGCAGGATGGTGATTTTAAATTTTAGTGGCGGCCCAACTATATGTTTTTTAGTAAAACAAAGATACAACTAAAATTTTTAAAAAATTTTAAGTAAAAAATTAAAACTTCAAACGTGTCTCCACTCAACAGTACGTGGCTCCGCTACAATTGTTGTAATTATTAATTTGAACTCTCCTAGTTTTACTGAGATATGCTCAAAAATGTTTGTTTCATGATGTGTGGATCTAATTGACAAAGTATAATTTTAATACCTTTCAATGAAGACATTTAGATCATTTGGGAAATGTAGTTTGAACAACAATTTGTAGTTGAAACTAAATTCACTGCAGTATTTTTAACACAAAATTTGAAAGAAAGCTTAATTCGAACTACGATTTCTAGCTAAAACCTTATTGTCAAAACGGTAATTAATTTACGAGATTTTAGAACCTGAGCTACGGATTTGTCTTTCTGATTGGCAATCTGTTGTAGCTCCTCGCAGTCCATTACCCAGCTTTTAGCCCAAAGTGTTCCTTTTGCTCCCAAAGGAGAATAAGCTGTGATAATTATACCCTTTTCCTTGCAAAGTTCTCTCAGCTTCTTTTGATGCCAGAGTGGGTTCATTTCCACCTTTCAAATCACAAAAAAATGAAACACAAGTTGCACCAAAAACAATAGAAATTCGCATGAAAGAAGGAACATTAACTACAAAATACAGTTCCAACCAACTTTTATTTTAAATTTTGAGAGAGAAAACACTATAGAAAAAGTTGGTTGGTATTATATTTTGTAGTTCCAATGGAGTTCCCAAATGCCCTATTAATCATTAGTAATTGATTAACAGTGGGTGGAATTTTGGCTGTTTCAAGCAGTGCTCGAAGCTTCTTGTACGACAAGTTGCTGACTCCAATGGATTTCGCAAGGTCGAGCTTGCGACACTCCTCCATGTCGCACACTGACTTGATATCTATGGGCACAAGATCCTTCTTCTTAATCGGTAATTTATATTCCCCTGTACCAAATATAGATCAAGCTATTCCAACTCCAAATTCCTGAACAAATTCACCAAATGAAAACATTAAGATATGCTAATTTGAAACTCTTTTTTTTTTTTCTCTATCATTTCATGATGTATATTAGAATAATCTAATAGTTGTCTACAAACCCTCTCAGAAGCTTAAGGTATTGGCAGATCAGCCAATAACAACTTTATGTTCTAACACACTCCCTCACATGTGAGTAATATAAGGTGAATTTTCACAGACGATGTTATTTTTTGAAACATATTTTCTATAAATGTTACTCGTGCTATAATCAAACACATTTTTTAAAAGTGCGATCTAATCTGTAATTTTCTCTCCAACAAGTAAATACTTAAAAAAGAGAGTAACTAAATCATTTTCCATGGTTAGACGAAAGAACAGTGAAAAATCAAGTATTATTAATAATGCACAAACTTAGCTTATTATATAAAAAGTCAAGTGGCATTAATAATAGGGTGTTTGATGAAGTGAGTTTTAACTCATGTAGTAAAAAACTCTCACATGTTACAGTAAAAAGAAAAAAGTTACTATAGTGTAAGGCTCTCACATTCTACAATGTTTTTAATCAAAAATGGTTTTAACTCGCTTTATCAAACAACCTGTAAATCGCCAAATTAACCCATTGCATTATCTAAATCCATGGAATTAATTAATGAATCGTCCCCTAATTTCGTCGTGACAATTGTAAAGCGTAGTTACAAGTTGTTAATTTATCAAAAACTTAGGATCAACATAATTTTATACTCTGATCAAATCTAAGGAAAAAAAAAATGATAAAGATAGCTGCAAAAGGACGTTGTTGGTGTAACAATTACAAAGTAGAAACATACTTGAGTGCTTTTTGTAAGGCAGGAAGAACGCAGTGGGGATGGGCATCGCTACACCAAAGCTTAGAAGTGATGAAGAGGTCATCATGGGACTTGATAATTACCAAGCTGAGGGCCTCCTTTATGACCTCTCCAAGAGGCTTCTCCGATTGGTAAAGAGCAGCAGAGTCAAAGTGTGTATCCCATTGTCATAGCTTCAAGGATGGCCTCTTTCATGGAATCAGCAGAGGCACCAAAAGTGTACCAGCCGTCCCAAAACCCACCAATGGAATTCCCTTCTCAGGATACCCTGGTAGTGGAACTTCAGGAATTATTATTGCCATCTTACTTTACTATCTCTATCTATCTGTTCATTGTTGATTATATGTTCCAAATATCGAAAATATTTATAACCCCACAAGTCAATACTTGGCTAGCCAAATCTTAATGTACAGCCTCGAAAGTTGCATCATTCAGTTCTTTTTTTTTTTTTTTAACTTAGGGCAGAGCATTCAAACTCTTTAAGGGCGTTCGGCAAATCGATTGAAACGGAAAGGGTATTTGGCAAGCATGATTAGTGTTGGAATAAAAAATACGAAATGCAGCAGAAGAAATAGATTGTTGACAAACTAAAATTTTCTGAAAACTTTGCTCATCGGGAATAACTATATAATTTTAATTAATAATAGAAAGCTTTAGGAATTTTACTAACCTTTTGAAGACTATCAGGGTATCTTAGCTTTCCTCTTTGACACTACGATCTTCCAATCCAGGCCTCCACACCAATAGAAAGACGAGTGGGCGTCAAAATGCAAGAATAAATTTTTCCCACACTTTTTTGAATCTACTATGTGCTCAACACATGAGATAACAGACTTTTTTTTTTCAGAGAAGAACTCTCAGTTTTTCTCTCTATGAAAGTTACGTGAAAAAGATTAATTTCATGGAGATAACAGTTATCTCTACCCTTTTTATATCAAGCAGTTAGTTAGTTTTCAATTAATTTTAAATTTTAAATAACCATCATATCAAATATATGAGGAAGAGATATATTCTACATGATCTTATCTCTTTCCGTTCTTTTTTTATTATTTTTTTAACTGAATCACGTTTGTTATTCTTTTAAATTATATATATATATATATATATATATATATATATATATTAAAATTACGTTTACGTAAACGTAAGTTTACGTTTTGTTTATATAATATATATATATATATATAAGTTTATATATTTAAAACGTAAACGAAAAAAAATTTACGTATATATATATTAATATATAATAAAATCTAATATATATATATATATATATATCCAAAAATAAATCTCATTTATTTAAGAATAGATTTTAAATATAATCAATTAATTAGTTAACTAATGCTCAGTTAAATGTGAAAACGTTTATCACACCATATTATGTATCATAGAGAACATTTTTCTAGATCACATTAATATCTTATGGGTAAAATAATTAATTCAGAATTCAATAATTTTAAATTAAATATGTATAATTCATTCGATACATTAAATCCAATATAGTATTATAGAGATGGCTTTGTAGACCTATGGACCTATAACCCAAGCTCCAATAAATTTGACAATTAATCAAACTCTTTAATTAATGTGCCAAATTTATGAGTTTCAGTGTTACTCCACTAAAAACCTAAAATTGAACCTTGAGATTATAGTGAAATTACTCAAAGAAAATTAGCGAGTAGTCCACTGACATAATCATTACATATAAGTCAGTCCTCCATAAATAATTCATAATAAGAGCTAGGTTCAATTTCTGTCTACCTCTCTTATTATATCTTTATCCTTGAGTTCTAATAATTCTCTAATAAACAGTTAATTCATAATTTTATTATGAATGAGCGCTCTACTGTTCAAACCTTGAATTATCAGTCAAGAGAACTATTTTTCTAACTTCCATAAGGAAAGAATAGATTCCATATCAGTATAATATTATTCCCAGCCATTTATTACATTATGTTTCCAAGATGCTAAGTTATGATCTGTGCTTAGACAAATCTTACAAAGCAAGTGAAAAAACATAATGTCATAAGCAGGAGTCTAATAAATACTCAGGATTAAGACTATCAAATATATGATCATCTTAATGATAAATTTGAATACTCTATTTATAACAGATGATTATTAGAGATTCATAATTTATCTGGTCCAGTTTTATATAATCTCATTATATAAAGTACCTCCAATTCAATGTCTCTACATTAATAGCCCAGATAAGACTATTTTATTCTAAATGAGATTAGACCATACTTGTAATATTTCATTAAAGATTTCAAACTTTAATTAATTATTACAGACATTAATTACGAATTATTTAGATTATTATCTATAAATTTTATCCCTAAGCATATAACACTTATATGGAATTTTCTTGATGTTTATAAATGTATTCATAACACATATAAGCGACCAAAATAATTATAAATGTCATTTTATTTATTTATTATCAATATGTACAATGTCACAGTTTTTACGGCACCAAATCCAACAGTTAGAACCTGCTTTTTAGTTCAAAACACTATAGCATGTGAGAACTTTACACCATTTGGTAACCAAAAAGTTGGTTCTACCATGCTTGCCAAACACACTATGAAATTTTTAGTTTAAAAACTATAGCATGTGAAAATTTTACACTATAATAACGTTTTATTTTTTTATTGTGACTTTTGAGAGCTTTACATAGTAGTTGGTTGAAACAAACTGACTTGCCAAACACCTTTTTCACCTTATACATAAAGTCATGTATAAATTTTTCATTAAGTTATGCTTGCCACTTTTTTTGGTCTTATAAAAAAAATCAACAATTGAACTATAACACCCATTCAATGTTATAGATGAACCTTGAGACATGCCAATCACAGTCGTTGATTGACAGTTGGTGTGACTAGTATTTTTGTCAGGTTAAGGGTTGGGCCAACAAGGCCATCAAGGCTGCATATGTAAGTATATTTTATTCATCTCTTTGAACATGAACTTGTTTTACAATTATTTCATTTGTGAATTAATTGTTTTTACTTCTAATTATAGGGCCAAATGGTTGACGACACTTGTTGAGTACAATGATTTTAAAAATAAGACGACCGGTGGCTAAACCATCGTCATATCCACCATTGTAGCATGTGGTACGCATTAAAAAATGGTTTTTAATTGTCATCTAAAACGCATGTGAAACACCAAAAGCGTGCATAAAGGGCACAATAGATTACAGTTTTATAAAATCCATTGTTTAATGTGCCACTTTTATTGGTTTTTGCAAAACCCATCATTAAAAGCCTTGAAAATTAAAAAAATATATTTTTTCACAAAATCAATTTCTTCTCAAAGAATAATTTACAAATTTGCGTCCTCTTCTTTGATAAACTTGATTTGTATCCAATGTAGAAAAAATACTTAAAAATTTTCAAAGAGAGATATATAATAAATATGTATATACACAAATATTTCAAAAACTGTAGTCAATGTTTATCCACAAAATACAACAGCAAAAAAAAAATATTAACGAACCATAAAGAAGAATTTAAAATAAAAAGAACGAATTCAAAGGATTGAAATTTCTGAAAATTCTAAATTTACCCAAACTTAGGTGCTCAAGGGGGAGGCAACAATGGCCACAATAATAGTTTGATAGTGAGTCATAGCGTCCTTTCTAGTTAAGCGAGTGAGGGGTAGAAAAGATGAAAGAGAGAGAGTAGGAGGATAGAAGGAATTTAGAGAAAGAATTAGAAGGTGAGGAAGAAAAAGTTAAGAGGTGAGGAAGAGGGAGAGAGAACTTAAATAGAGAATAGGGGATTTAAGGGAAAAAATTTAGATTTTATAAATTTGATAGAGTGGAATTGAACACAGTTTTCAAAATTTAAAATAGGGATGAGAAACCTTGAAAGTTTTTGGTAAAAGAATAAGTAAGAAAAAGTCCACCTTTTTTTTAATTGTTAATATTAGACAAAGTGAAAACTATTGTCTAATATGTGCATACAAAATTTTAAAACATAAGAATTTCCCTATTGTGTTTTTTTGATACAAAAGATGATATATATATATATATATATATATATTTATAAAACTTTGCAAAATAGACATCATGTTATCTCCTATTTGTAGTAGTGCGAAAGGCAAACTCAACTATTATACTCTAGATAGAGCTCTTCTACCCCTATGAGGTTACCATTCTTGAAAATGTGCTTGGCTCGCATAGAGGTCATCAAAAGGGAGTAGAATCTGATAACGTATAATTTCAATCATTCTCATATCATTCTTTCATATGTTTTATTTGTTAGTTTATTTTCTTTATTGTGTTTTTATTGTATTTTTATTTTTTGTGCAAGATTTGTATGTTAATAAATATTTTAGAGCTAAAAGCATTGATTTAGATGCATTGTGGAGTCCAGAATTGAAGTTGGAAGGAAACCAATAAAAGAATTTGGCCATTTGGAATAGCTAGGACAGTGTCCCAGCACCATATTTTTCATGCCCCCATGCCATACAACAGAACTGCAACCCTCCTGCAACCAAATTTCTCACCCCTATATGAGAAATCCTAATTCAGCAAACAACGTGGTAGTGCCAAACTAGGCTCACAGCTGTACGTCCCTTTTGTACCATGGTGCAGTCGTGCCAAACTTCCTGCCAACAAATGTTTGAGATTTTTCATGTTGCCGCGCCTTTTTCTCCTTGCCCTCGCACGTACCTAGTTTTAGCCTAAATTTGGGCCTTCAAAGCTTTAAAAAACTCTAGGACTATAAATATATCCTTATAGCTCATTTGAAAGGGTTCTTTTAGATGTTTTTGGCTTCCAAAAACTGAGAGAAACCCAACCAAAGTGGAGGAGGAGACCATGAGAAAAAGCTCCAATGGAGGCAATGGTTTTCTGAAGCTAAATCCGTTCTTTTCTCTTACTCTTTCTCTTTTCCTTTGTAACTATGTTAATTTAGTTTTTATTTTGGTTATGGGTGATTTCTAAAGTATAAACTTAATTATGTAAAAATTGTATGAATTAAGTCCAGTTTTCCATTTGAGATTGTTTGTGTTTCACTATATTTAATGTTTACGATTTATTTTCTTGTTATATATAGGTGTACAACTAAATATAATTTGAGAATTGCCTAATGGTAGGTCAGAATGCTTGATTCCTAATTGTCTTGTATCTTAAGCCATTAGTAGCAAATTATGACACACAATTGTGGCGAGGCTATTATGTGATTGTGATGTGGTATACAATATAGATTGAATGAATCTAGCTTTTGCGTATTTGTTGCCTAGATCAACCTATCTTTCTTAATGTAATATGTCAATTAAATTAAACTTAACAAGCTTTCTCCTAACGTGTTTGATGGAAAGGAGTTTAAAAGAGTGCTTATCTTGTTAAATCTACACTATAGAAAGATAGGATAGCTGAGCTTCTCGTTATTTACGGTTGATAGTTTTGATAGAAAATTTAAAAATAATTCTATGATTATCTACATAATTAATGTTTAGTGGTGATGAAGGATCTTATAACCAATTTTTATTATAATTATTTTGTAATATTTCGTTTATTTATGTCTGTTTTAAATTATTAATTTAGTTAAAAATCTAAAACCCTCATCCTTGTGTTTAGTTTAATTTTAGGTTTTTGGTGTTAATAACTAATTAATTAGACCTAGTTCTCTTGCGACAACAATCCTTGCTCACCATTTTACACAATAGTGACTATACTACAATTTAGCAACGTTTTAATTTTGGTAGCTCAATCAGAACCCTATCACCTACACTAAGTCAAAGATAGTTAAATTCTCATTCTTCCTCTTCTTGATCACCATCCAGGTTCCAACACACACAATTATCTCCTGATGTGCAACAATGGCTTGTACAAATGTACAACAACAACTTGGAGATGCTACAATAATGCAAGTAAATCCAAGAGTTAATATTAACATCCCTCCACCCTCGCCAAGTATTTTGCCTCCTACTGATGATGAAGAGGAAGAAGAAGAAGAAGAAGAAGATAATGAAAATGTATATTTAGAGGATTAGACACTACGTACTTTATTATACTAATATTGTTTTTACTTGCCATTAGACCTTATGTAGTGTATAGTTTATTTTGTGTTATGTTATTTGACCTTGATTATAGTTTTTTTTTATTAATTATTATTTCATTTTTTTTATTTTACTTAAAGTACTATTAATAGTTATTAATATTTATTTAATTAAATAATATTATTTACTTAATATATAAAAATATTTTTAATGAAAAAATTTAAATTAAAGTCAAATAAAACTAACATAAAATTAATTATTTAATTGCAATTAATTAATTATTTTTTTATTAAAAAAATTTAGCTATCGCAAATTGTTAGTATGACCAAACATATATGTTGTTGCTAAATCGTGATTAAACAATAAAAATTTCAAAAAATACATTAAAAAAATTAAAAACTTTTAGCGACACTAATTTTGTAATTATCGTTGTTATAACTTTTGCTGACATCATATTGGATCTCTTTGTTGTAAAATGGAATAGCAACAACACTTAGCAACTTTAAAATATTTTTAGTGATAGTTTTGTAGCGACAACATACTATAGTGTAGTGACTTTTTGTTGTAGTGATCTCCTGATCAGATGCACAAATCTATTCAAATATAACCAATTTCAAATGTAAAGCACATATATATTAACCAACATCTATTTCCTATATAATTGTCCGTTTCAAGTACATCCATCGGTGTATCTCCATTGTATAATCAGCATTTTATGGTCCTAAACGGACCTAAACATTTTCCATGGCTAATCTAATGGATATTGAAAATTCCCAAGTCAATTGATTTCAAATCTTCAAAGGGAAGAATGAAAAAAAGTACACTTATTCATCAAAAGGAATAGATCGAAAGGATACTACCTAGTTCAAAGATCGAAAGGATACTAGCTAGTTCAAGATTAATGCATGCCAAAGTGATAAAATGATAGATTAGTGCTACACAAAAATTTTCGACTGAAACATATCCAGTTTTGAAATCCTTATTAAAAGAAACAAGTATCAAGAACCCATTACATAAACGACATTAGAAATAAAAACATGAAATAGTTCTTAATAAGCTTAAAATTCCACAAATATTTTAAACCAACCAAATGATTTTTCAAACTATTGTCTGGAGGCCTCTGAAAGACCATAGAACATGCAACATAAAACGTCTAGGTATGACAAATCTTCTCTTTGGAAAAATCTGTTCCCCAAATCATCTGGCACCCGAATACATGAATGGCAAGAATTAGTGAAATTAATTAGGTAAGTAAAGCAAAATTTACTAATCAACTCCATTAATGCATAAAACACATAGGAGAAGTAAGTTAATATCAAAAGAGAAAAAAACCCTTAAACTAAACTGAACAAGAGCTTTATTATGACAACACTTTCTCTTAAAGAAATTTTGTGTATGTTTATTGTATGAAAACAACGCTTCAACATAAAGAATCGAAACTATTTATAAGATATTAACTTTCTACTCCCCAAACTTGATTGTCTCAAATATTATCTAAGCTTCATAATATATATATATATATATATATTAGGTTTTTCTATGATCTTTTTGAAAGGAGGCCCTCTATTGCAACATGTAGAAGTGAAAAACAAGCATTCATTGAACAATAACATTGATGTTAGATAAGTGTAACATGATTGCCATTAAAGTATGATTCAAATGTTGAATATAACTAGTAATATTGACATTGGAGCAGTGTAACATATTTTTTTGTTACGTTTTTTTCATGTGAATTTATTCGTGTTACGTTTTTCTAACATCAACGTTAAGTTTAATGATAGCCATATTACATTTTTATTTCTAGATGTTTATATATATATATACATTTTAAAAAGCCATTTTAGCTTTTGACTGCGTTTAAGTCTCAATTTTAGTAGTTCACATACTAACTTGAGCTTATGGCATTCTCACTTTATAGGGTATTTAAGAAACCGGTTTTGGTTAGAAATATTGTAGCATGTAAGGGTTTTATACCGTAACAATTTTTTATTTTTATTATAGCATATGAAAGGTTTACACTATTTAAGTTAGAACTCATAAGTTAGATTTTACATTGCCAAACACTAAATTGGGGGTTTAAAAATTATATATATCAAGAAAATCTTAACCCAAAAGGTCACGTTGTTTTATTTTCAGTTACCTTGTCCTAGACAAGCTAAAGGTTCAAAAATCAAATTATTGTGACATTAACCTAATCAATGTGACACACAGGTTGTGAAAAAAATAAATATATGCAAGGATATGTTTTATAGAGCAATTGGAAAAGCAGGTGTAGTTTTTCTTAGAAAACTTGAATCAAAACACAAAAAGTGGAATAACAAATTCATCTTCTGTATCTAGGGTTGAATACAAAAAACTTGATAACTGAACGAATCAAATTAACCCACCAAATTAAACCCTTGATAACCCTAACCCGACGAGTAATTCAACCCAATCTAACCCAACCTTAGGTTTCATTGGATGGGTTTAGGTTAGGATTTTCCCAACCCATCCTAACCCAAACTCTCCCAATCTATTTATATATACACACACATATAAAGTATTTATATTATATATTTATAATTCTAATATACATGTGACACATACAAAAAGCTAAAAAAATACATTTTTACGTGTATCATTTTTAGCATCCTTGAATTATTTTTGTTTTTCTTACTTTTTTTTATTATTATTATTTTGATAAGTACTTTTACTTGGATCTATGAGAAGTTGACAAATGCATTTTAACAAAAAGAATATGTGTATTATTTATTTTGTATTTATATTAATAAACAGAAGGTTATTATGTTTTATGTCAAGTGATGGGTTTTACATTACAAATGTAGATGATGATTGAATAGAGATGCTTGAAATTAGAGATTGACAATTATGCACTATATTGGTTGATGTTTCTTAGTATTTTTGTTGAATTGTTTTTTGTTATAGTTTATTTGTTAGTTTATGACTTAATGTATTTGATTTGAATTTGCATTGTGGAAATTTTATTTTTATGTTGTTTTAACTCATTAAGACAATTTTGGACCCTTATAAGACTAATATTTTATGTATTTTAGGTCTTTGATTCATTTTAGTCTAAATTGTTAGTTTTGATTTTTCTTTTTTTCTTTTTTATATTACTCAATCCAACTAACTCTACCAAACTTTACTTAGGTGGGTTGGTATTGAACTTAGGATTGATTGATAGGTTAAATTTTAAATCAATTCACCCAAATTTTAACTGAGTGAGTTGAGATTTAAAAAAAATAGGCCTAACCCACCGAACGTTCGCCAAATTAATATATAGTGTAGAGTACCATAAGTTAAAATTCTTATCATAATAATAATAATAATAATAATAATAATAATAAAATAGTAGCGGCATTTTTTTTTTTTTGGTTGGGAATGTAGCGGCACTGATTTTGATTAAGTCGTGATTTCTAGTTTTTTATCCTGATATGAACTTGAAGTGCATCAAACCCATCAACCAAGATCTTAAATAATCCAACGTTCATTATAAAATGCAAAATGTGCGTTTTGGCCAAAACTTGAACAGTAAATGTAATTTTTTTATAATGCAGACAAAATTAATGAAAATTATTTCAGTGAAATAGTAGGAAGATAACTTTTTATCCGTGTCATGTTGGTGAAAATAATATTTTAACTTAGTGAAAAAAAAATGTTCAAGTAGGATATATTTGAGAGAATTTATTTTAAAGAGAAAATTAACATATATATATATTTGTGTAAAACATTTTAAAAAATAAAAGATAAGAATCAAGCATATGTTTACCTTAAACTCTTGAAGTAAAAGAATCATTTTGTTTTGATTGAAACACTCAAAAACTAATAGAAGATATCAAAGAAGAGAGATTGAACAAATTTGAGAAAAACTATTGACTAGCACAATTAATTAAAAAGTACTTATTAGGGTTTTATTAGAGAAAATTTATAGTAAGAAATATTTGAAAGGTACTTGATTGCAAAAAGAAAGATATCTAAGCTAGCAATGTGATGTATATAAATATTTAAAATAATAGAAAATTTTTACCAAAACTACTTTTGTGGGGCAATTAGTTAAAAAGTGTTCATTAGGAATTATTTAAGAAATAATGTTCTAAGACTACATGAAGAAATATTTAAGTAGAGACATATTTAAAACAAAAATATTTTAAAGGGTAAATTTAAAATACTTATTTCATTTAAAAAATTGAAAATATAGAATTTATAGAACTCAAAAAACCAAAAACAAAACCTAGCTACCATGCAAGGTGAAGTGTAAAATCATTTTAAGCTATTCTCTCTCTTAGATAAAATGTGAATGTAGCTTTGCGTAAACGACAAATCCTTTTCTAAAAGTATTTCTTTTGTCATTTTCCTATATATCAAAGAAGAAATTTGTCTTAATTTCTAGATGTTGAAGGAAATACCCATTTTAAATAAGAACAAAGTACCATCGAAACGTGCATTGTATAGTCCCAAGGCCTAGGTAATTAATTCCTTTAGTTTTCCTTCCAAATTTTTTAGTAGTGTAAATTTGTCTTTGCATGAAAGCCGTGGTTGACCAGCTAGGTTTGTATTAATGCTTGAAATAAATAAATATATATATATAATCTATTATATATATATCTTCCAAATTTTTTAATTGTGTAAATTTGTCTTTGCATGAAAGCTAGCTAGGGCTTGTATTAATACTTGATATATATATATATATATAGATAATTGAAAATGGAACCTTGTGTCAGTCAGATCTTGAGGATGAACACGTCGTCCACCGCCATGTGGTCGTTCGACTTCTCGTCAACCTTGTAGAGGAGGACGCACGTTTTCTTGTGGACGTTCATGCCCGCCGTTGCCCTGCCCTTGTCGACCTGATGGATCAACCAGATCTTGAGGATGAACAAGTCGTCCACCACCGCCGACATAGCCAAGCAAGTTTTCATCCCCACCTTCTTCCATAGGAGTTACACCATCACCATCACCATGGGGTTGATTGTTTGCCATTATTCCCTAAAGTGTACCTATTTTGCCTCTTAAGTACATAGTACTCAAATTAATTATATATTATGAAATTAATTAATTGCATTGACTTCGTGGTTCTAAGTATAATTAAGCATCTTTCATCGTGCATGTTTGTGATTTTGATTTGCGTTGATATGATATTTATATATCTTAATCGATATGAAATGTGAGTAAATCATCTATGATCACATGGGAGACTTCTAATTGTCTTCTACTGGATGTGAAATTAGTTTTGGAAAGAATTTACATGTGACTAAGTTTTGTTCAACTAGTTTTTATATATACATGAGTGCAATTTCAAATAATTGCTACGTACTCCAATATTTACCCGTCTGTATGTAAAATGTCACGCTATTTTCATAATCATTTAAAAGTCATATATATCTATATACACATATATATCTATATATAGGATTTTTAACCCAACATGTATGTGTTGTGTTCAAAAGAGGTCGTTTGGCTAAAATATTTCTTGCACATTTTGGTGGAACTAATCCTAAGATTTTGCATGTAAATTTCAAATTGTTTTTGATCCGGGGTTGTGCTTGCTTGGTGGTCAAGTTGTTTTGATTTTTGAAGTAGTTATTTGGATATCGTGGATCGAGTAAGTTTAAAATCTGTTGTTGTACAAAAGATGCTGCTGGGATTTTTTTTTTATGTTAGAACTTGTGTTAAGGATTTTCCAATTCTATTAATTCGAATTTTTGTTAAGTTAATTATAATTGTCTAGAATTTCAATTCAAGTGTTAGCCTTCAAGTGATGGGCTTGGTGTAGTATGGTTAGACTCTCTAGTGCCAATCTAGCTAGGAGACAACTATCTACCCTGATGTTAATTTTCCATTCTCTTCAATTTATTATTAAAAAAAAATGATGGCCTTACCTCACCTAAGATTCTTCACATGCATGTGCGATGAGCTAATTTCCACTTAAATGTTCTCAACTCTGATTAGTTTGTGTAGACAAATAAAATATAATTGATCTCTATATATAGAAATTTGTGAATTTTATGGGCCTGTTGTTCTAAAAAAATTACACAATGCAAGTGCACATTAATCGTTTTAATAGGCAAAAAAATAGCGCTACAAGAAAACTACATTTAACAACATATTATTTATGACATGTAGTTTTTGAATATTATTGAAAAGTATATACAACGACATCTCCAACAAACATGTCGTTAATAACATTTGAAACAATAATTAACAACATCTATATAGATGTCGTATTAAAGGTCTCCTTTTAACGACAATAATTTAGTGTTGTTAAATTATTTAACGACAAGTAAGAGATGTCATCAAAGCCTTAGAGATTCTACGACACCCTTTATAGACGATATTGGTCAAGATGTCGTCTATAAAGGGTGTCGTGGAATCTCCAAGACTTTGACGACATCTCCTACTTGTCGTTAAATAATTTAACGATACTAAACTATTGTCGTGAGAAGGAGACCTTTAATACAACATCTATATAGATATCGTTACTTATTGTTTCAAATCCCGTTAATGACATCTTTGTTGGAGATGTCGTTGTATGTACTTTTCAACAACATTCAAAAACTACATGTCGTAAATAATATGTCATTAAATGTAATTTTTCTTGTAGTGTAGTGAGTAGAATGAAGTGTCGTTCCGACAAGGATTGTTTGTCTAATTATGAATTAACAAATTATCTAATTAGTTGCCAGTTAATTAGAAGCATTAAGAGAAGTGTAGAACATTCAACTAGGAAAAACAATTCAATATTAAATTGAAAGAAAATTTTAAATATCATAATTCGGCTACACCGAAACTCTAGAAACACAAATTAAGGACTCAACATCTCAAATAACAGAAATATAAAGATAAAAAAATAAAAAGAAAAACTCATGCAAGGGTGTCACAAATCTTGAAGCTTGACTCTCCAACCTTTAGTCTCCTTTTCTTGATCTTTAAAATATGTTCTCCCTTAAAAATTCTTAAACCTAAAAATAAAAATAAAAATATAAAAGAAATTGTCTATATATTTTTTCTCAGCTCTCAATTTCGGGGAATTAGGCGTGCTCTTAAATACCTTAAAAAGGTACTATTTATAAGCATGGAACAATTAGATAAATATCTTAAAGTTTGGAATTGTTGAAAATTTTTGTTCAACTTTCGGGCGCCCGGCCGCCCAGCTTACAGCCACTTTAATTTGATGAAATCCATATATGTGCAATGCCTTTTTCTCGTTGCTCCCCATGCATTCTCACGCCAACAGCCTGAAACAAAACATTAATTGGATCATCTAATGAATACGAACAGTTGGCAGCATGCAATTCGTGAAGCAGAGCTGGATTTAACGATGAGACGACGTGGCGAAATTCAAATGGGCCACAGAACAGCCTCAAAGACATTATTGAGGTGCGCTGCCAATAATTTTCCTGCTAACGGTGGGCTCCACCCGATTGACTCGTGAAGCCCTGTCATTTATATACACACGTGTATTGATAAGGGAGATGATCGGACGGTCCAAATAGTGCGTGTGGACGTTTTTGATTGACGCAAGTGGGAAAGATCTTGGACCAAGTTTAAAGCTGTATTTTAAATCTTTTATTGTCATTTCTAGCCCCAATGAATCTTCAAATTGCCATTTAACCCAATTTACTGATGTTACCTACACACAAGAGGAAAAATAATTAATTTAAAGGAGAAATAAAATAAAAATAAATTTTAATTAAACTAAAATAAAAACAAATTAAAAGACCCAAAAACTCACAAAATAGTAAGTTAAAAATATCCAATTTAGAAGTATAAAACTAGTTTATCGTTACTTTTTATATCACTCTCCACTAATATAAATTGATACATCACCAAGGATCAATAGGACTTTGTAAAACTTAAAACATGTGCCTAGGGTTAAGGTAGGATAAAATGATATCAATGTAACTCAAAACTCTCTAGAACACTCTATTTAATAATCCAAGTACATCCCTCAAAAAGAAACTTTCTCTTATCATCCAGTCTCACTTTAACCATTTTTCCTCTTTTTTTTTTTTTTCATCAAGAAACTACACCCCAAATTTATTTCTTTTGCATTTTATGAATATGAAGGATAGATGTAGCACTCTTTTTTTATTTTTTTATTTTTTATACTTTTAACATTTTTCATTATTTTTATTTTTTTATTTTTTTTTATAAATAATTGAATAAAATGTTTCACAATGCCACCTTTCCTCTCACATGCAAGCATAGCTTAGAATGTGTCCTAGAATAACGAACATGCTTAGAAGGTAAAGGTTAGAAGTTGGATGAAATTATTTAAAAGCTAAGACAAAAACAGTGGATAACAAAGAAAAAGGTTAATCAAGCTTAACAGGATAATTAGGGATAAAAATATGCAATGGTAGACTTGAAAGGCTCAACCTGTCCAAAGATAGTCTAAATGATGCCCTTCATGATGCATTATCTAGGATTTTGCCTCAAGTAATAGTCAAGCAAGTTCTAGCATTTATGGAGATCACAGAAAACACTTAATTTACATAAACTTTGTTTAAGGAAGCGAAATAGCTAAGCAAACCTAGCAACATTATCAAAGTGATAAATAATCGTGAGGAAAATAAGAATTAACACAAGAATCAAGTACACAGACAAAAAATGGTAATCATTTTCTAAGAGTTATTACCAAATAAAGTGTCACTTTCTCACCAGCTTTGACTTGGCTTGCCAGATTCCGATGTCACCCCAGTTGTCGACATCCAATACACATCGTCGGAGCACAGTAAAGGTCATCATCAAAGCAGCCGCCCCAGCCATAGCCCAACATCGACAAAGCAACTAGCCCCTCTCTCACTCCTCTAATCCCCAGAAGCCTCTCTCTAAAACAAACTCTGTTGAAGTTCCGTTGCTACCAAATCTCAGTAACCTCATCCACCGTCGACAAGTCTCGATGCTGCCCACCCACAACAGTCATGACTAGCCTCGCTATAGAGGACGACATATCTAATTAAGAGAGAAATATGGGGAAGGGAGAGAAGCAAAGAAAGGAATGGAAAAAAAGAAACAAAAAAAAAAGGAAAACTTTTGATATGGAAATAAGGGTTTTTTTTTTTTTTTTTTTTTAAAGTGCATTGTTTTGAAGATCAAAGGAAAAGATTAAAGATTAAAAAGCTAAGCTTAGAAATTGTGACACCTCCGCATGAGTTTTACTTTTTAATTTTCTATAATTGTATTTTTGTGAATTGAGATGTTTAGTACTATGTCTTTGATTATCTAATTTATCTTTGGAAAAATTTTAAATTAATACCCTATGTTATATCAAAATATGCATTTGATACTCTATGCTTTGAAATATTTTATATCGGTACCTCGACCTTTTAAAATTTCGTTTATTATCTAGAGGCGTTTTTTGGGATATAAAAATATAAATACCCCTATTTTATAATATAATCAGTTGAAGCAAAATTTTAAATAAAAAATATTTTAAAAACCCTTATTACTAAAGCCAAACACTCCAAATACACAACAAAAGAACATTTCTTCCTCATTTGCTTTTTTTTTTCTAAGCTTCTTTTCCATTTTTTTTTTGTTTTTCCTTTTGTTTTTGATTCTCCTCCTCTCGAAGTAGTTATGAATGTTGTGGTGTGGATTACCCGTGCTGCAACTATCGGATCGACATTTGTAGAAGGCCATTTTATTCCTAGAACGAAAGTTGACTTGTTAAGGTAAGGCATTTATGCTCTTTAGCTAGAGTTAATGATCTTGCAATTTTTATTTCAGTAATTGTGAGTAGAAGGACTAAAATACATATTTTAGTTGTTGTTTTGTAAAGTATGGTTTTTCATGGTGCTACATGAATGTGGTTATAGAATATATTTTGTAAGCCATACTAGATGAAATGCTCTAGTGAATAAAAAACTAATTTATGAACTTATTTTTGCAATTTTTTACCTTTTTAATTTTTTTATACTTTTTAATTTTTTCTTGCTTGTGAAATATCAAGATATTCAATTTGAGGTATGCATTTTATATGTTGTGTTGCTAGAGTTAGTGACGGTGTCATCATCATGATCGAGTTATGGGGGAAGGCGAGGAAGGGTGACATAAAGTTCCGTAATAGGACGTGCAACTGTAAATCCAAGGCTGAAGTTATAATCAACGAGAGTGTAAAAATACGAATCATCTAATGTTTAGGTGTCATGGTAAGAAATGTGGGTGCATGAGTGGTGGCACTATGAGGATGACGATGACAAAACGATGGAGGTTGATGTGAATAGAGAGAGGAGCAAAGCAATTTCAATGGGAATAGAGAGATGAACACTAGTATTTACAGCAATCATAAGGCAAACCTTACTTTGTTGTCCAACATTATGGATGTGAAGCCCAATCTAGACACGATGAAAATGTGGCTAATAATTGTACTATGCACCATTTTTTTTGTTGTTGTTGAATGATTTCTAAAATTGTTTCAATATGTATTTTTAATTTTAATTTTCATTGTTTTTAAGTGATTTAGTAAATGGTTTCAATATGCATTATTTGTTAGACTAGATTCCCTGGGACTAAATGTTGTAATAAGTTTTTAGAGACATTTTGTCAATAAAAAGCTTATTTATTATTCATATACCAAATGTTGTCGTTTTATGTTCATTTTTGTTGAATGTATGATAAGCAAACAAAAGTCTGAGACTGTCAGTCTAAACCTTTAAAATCGTGCATATATGGACAGATTATGCAAAAGACATAAATCTTAAAGTTGATAGCCTAAATGATAAAATCCACAATCGACAAAATAAAGTTGGGCACTTTATTTATGCTAAGATTATTATATTATCTACATCTCTAATGAGAGATAGCTTATCTTCATCGTCGGAGTGGGACTTCACGAGTAAAAACATTAGTACATTATTATAGATGACGATGTATTGGATCGAGACAAAAGTTAAATTGATTTGGTTAATAATTTCGTTGTTTAAATCAATTCACTTTATACAATCATATGTGTTATGTCTTAATCCTTAAATGACTAATGGGCCTATATTCTTGACTTATATCTTTTGATGTACCAAAGGTTGACATCCTGATTTGACAATGGTACGTATACCGGTACCTTGGAGACATGGATCTTGATTGATGTAGACTCTTTATTCATAGATATGGAATCCATAGCTCATTTTGTGAAGTTAATAATATTCTCTTATATGCATCATCCTATAATTAGAAGACTAGATGGTTCAACCATTTGGATACATAGGTGTGACCGAATGGTATACTATTTATGAATAGTAAATATTCTAATAGTGAGATAATGGAACGTAAGATAAAAATGATTCAAAAGGTAAAATGCAATTTATTCTTAAGCTAATTATGGATATCTTATAGGGATGTGACACATAGGTATGACTGAATGGTATACTATTTATGAATAGTAAGTATTCTAATGATAAGATAATTGAACGTAAGATAAAAATAATTAGGAAGGTAAAATGAAATTTATCCTTAAGCTGATTATGGATATCCTATAGGGATGTGACACATTATTATATATCATGGACTCTTAGCTTATTGGAGTTTTGTAATTTTATATAGTTCAAGAATGTAGCTCTAAGCTTTTATTGGAGTAGCGTTAAAGTTGATAATTATAAAATATGTATCTGAGATATATTTTTTATAAGTATAGGAGCTTGTTTATTATATATCCATCAGATTCCCTTTGTTAGCTCATAATAAATCCTTTAATGGCACGGCGTATTTTTCCTACATATTGGTGACCTATGTTAAATTATTAGACTGGTCGAAATTCAATAAGAGTGGATTTAATAATTCATGTTAGTTTATCGTTTGAATTAATTTTGTGGAATTAATTCAAGATAAACATGTTGAATTATTTGGATAATATTTTATTTTCTTTGGGATTATCTATATATGACTATTTTAATAAGATAACTTCTCTATTGGATATTTGAATTAAAACTGAGGCTCTATCTAAGATTCTCATGTGAGAATAAGATATTCTAAAGATTCTAGATTATCCCATGGTCAGCAGGCCGATGGTAAGTTTAGCAAGTCGATGGAGCTTAGGTCGACAAGCCAATGCTTAAGTTCAGCAGCATGATATGGTTGGGTTTGGTAGGTCAATCGCCTAGATCGGCATGCCAAATACGCGATAATCAAATTATATATTTTTGACACATTTTTTATTAGGAGTTGATCTATACTCGAATTTTGAGTCCTAATCTGATAAGGTTTAACCCTAGATCTGACCACTATAAAAGGGGAATGATTTTCTATTTTTATTTAGATCACTTGAAAAGTAAAGAGTGAGTACTCTAATAAGAGAACTTTGAAACTCCCAAAGAGTTATTGTTCAACATCAAGGACCTTAGCTTTTGGTTTTCTCCGGTGGTTGGAATGAGAATCACAAGAGGAAAAGCTATACGACATATGACCACCTGCACTCCAATTGTGGATAAAGAATAGCTAAAAAGACTAGTTGGTTGAGGCTCTTCTGGACTGTTCTTCTTTTCTCGGATTCGTGCTAACTTTGGTATACAAAAGAGGCATGTAAGATCTGTCATTAACTTATATATCTAGCATGTCAAATTTGTTACTTGAAAAATATTTAAATTTAAAATTTTTAAAATTCTGCTATATATTGTTTTCCAACATTATTCGTTTTGAGTTTAGCTATTGTAAAGTGAACTCGGCAATATAGTAGTCAAGTGAACTTAGTTGTGTAAATTTTGTTATGGCTACATATTTTGTGCAGTTTAAGTGGCATCTCTATTATACAACTCTCTAATTTTTATGTATTTTTAGTGCAATATATTATCTTCTCGTACTTCATATAGCAGAAATTCATTTCCATAATTAAGGAGCCATAATCTGATCATATAATCCATTATTACAAGTGGTCATAATCCACAGGCACATAAGCTAACTTTACACTATTACAAAAACTCCAACATATGAAATCTCCAAAAAAGAACTAGAAATAGTACACACTAGTTCGTCACTACAAATAACTTCCAAAGTACTTTCAAACCAGTTCCATAGTTTCTAAAATATAAGATTGTTATGTCGTATCAAAATATCAGTGAATTTGGAGTGTAGTCCATGTTCCGCCTATTGATAGTTTTTTACTACTTTAGATTGTGTTAATTGTGACTGCAGCACGTCTTCTGCAGTTGAATTCTGGACATGGATTGCGCTTCTCTTCCTTGCCCTCTTAGATCCCTTGCTGCTCTTACATTGCTATTAAGCACAAGTAAAACAACATAAAGAAAAGGAGAAAATTAAAAAATCCAAACATACCAAATATTAAACAACCAGTAGTAAAACGTATTTTAGGACTTAAATTGTATACTCTAACCTCTTCTTGGACTGTTCTAGGCCCGGTTTTTGATGCTGCCCTTTTCATTTGCCTTTTCGTCCGAGGTCCTTGATAAGTCCTGGCGTTGTGTCCAAATTCACCACATTTGGAACACTTAGTAGTGCTCGATTTAGTTGTCACCGGTTGAGTGTCATCCTTCCCTCTCTTCCTATGCTTCTTTGGTCTACAAGGAAGTCTAATCTTAACTGGTGGCGGAATCAAATCACTGTCAGAGAATGGAGGCCATAGTCCCTAAACTGAAAAATTGGACCTCATTTTCACACTAACTCTAAACTAAACAGAATATAAAAGCAAAACAAAACGACCAAAAAAATTCTAGAAAACAGAGCATAATACTTATGAAAAATGACATTATTCTTCAATCAAATTATAAAATGAAAAAAAAAATAGTTTGACAAGAATAAGAAATGAAATCATGAAAATTTGAGGTAAAAAAAAACCCTAAACCGTAAAATGGTAAATATTTGACAATAACGTATGATTTTCATCAAAAATGCCACAAATGTTATGTTGTATTTTGATTACAGAGAGTAAAAATTGCACTTTTATGAAAACGAAAAAATGAAACAAACAAACAAACAAACCCAGAATATGCATCGACCAAATTCAAGCCATACTTTTTCTCTAAGATTTCAGAGTTTAAAAGATTGAAGAAACCATAACAACCTTAAAACACCAAGATGATCAACCGAGTTGCTTCTAGTGCACGTTTTCTGTCAAAAAAAAAAAAACGTTGATGTTTCTTCCCAAAATCCATATCTTCCCTTTGAGATTTTTCGAAATTAGTGGAAAGATGATCTCAAATTTACTATTTCATCCAGTCATTTTCTCGTACAACAAATTTTCTAGGTTTTTTTTTTTTTTTGCACGAAGAAAAAAAGGAGAACAAGAAACCCCTAAAAACATCACTCTTTTTCAGATATATTCACCTAATCGAGAAGCCTCTCGCGTCTCTTCATATCACCAATTCTTCTTAAAATGCAACGGCGACGTTCATGGGTATTGGGGGTGTTTCGTTGCAGTAATAAGAGTTTTAAATATATTTTTTATTAAAAATTTTAGGTCAACTGATTATATTATACAATAAAAGTATTTGTGTTTTCTTGTGTCTTTAAAAAGGCCTCTGGTTATTTAAAAAAGATTTTCTAAAAGTCGAGGTATCGATATAAAATATTTCAAAACATAGGGTACCAAATACATGTTTTGATATAACACACAGGGTACTAATTTAAAATTTTCTTTTATTTTTAATTTATTTTTTATAAGTTCATTTATGTTGTTCTGTTCTTAATTTTTTGATTTATTGGCCATGATTTGGATAATTTCATATTCAGAGGATTTCAGATACGATCTTAGATAATATAACCTTAGATTTTATAGAGTTCGAGAGAGCTTATTGTTCTTTTGAAGCTATTTAAAAGAACCATTAAACATAATAAATTCTTAAATTCTTGATTTTTTAAAGATATTGAAATCAAATTTTAGGAATATTTTTTCTCAACATTCAACGGAGGGAGTTGAATAAATTAGGTTTCTTGGCTTATAGCTAGGAGAGTTGACATAAAGAGATTTTAGTGTTTTAGTTATTATTTTCTTCATCTTTTCTTAATTGCTAGTTAATTTTATTTTATCAAATTGTTCTTAACAACGTACATTTGTATGGATTAATGTTTAGTTTCTAAAATCACAATTGTTGATATTTTTGCTAAATTTAGTTTGCTATATACGGATAGTCAAAGAACCTTTTTTTCGAAAATAATAGTAAAAAAATAACAATATATAATATTTTTTTAATTATTTTGTTATCTTGGTGTTTAACAACGTATAAATAATATTTTCTTTGTGAACAAAAATAGTTATAAAAAACTGTCATCCATATATATGTTATTTTCTTTTTAAAAAATAACATTTAATGTGATGATCTAGATGTTTATCAACAAAACATATAGAGGTTTCTGTGAGTGAAAGAAAAAAGGTGAAAAGCTATGGGCAACGTGCTTTATCTCCACCACGAGCCTCTGTTGAGTAACTTGGGAAAAACGAAAAAAAAAAAAGAAGAGGTAATTTTCAAAAGCAGCTTGTCCAAACAAAAATATAAAGAAAATTAGACATGTTTGCTTATACGATCCTTTATATGGTTAATGAGATCGAGGGAGGGACTACGTGGATGGGGTCAAGATCTACCGGCGAGGGATAGGGTCGAGGCTACTTGCTGGGTTCATCGACAAGGATGGGGTCGCTGAGTCGTTGGGCTGTGGGTTGCCGACCTTCGACTGGGCGGCGTCGAGATTTGATGTCGAGATGAGGGTCGCACATGTTTGTTTGTTTGATAGGGATCGTCAGAGACTATTGTTGGAAGGGCAGAGAGATCAAGGAAAGAGAGAGAAAAGGGGAGAATAAGTGGCAACGACTTCTTTTTCAAAATTTGGGGCGTTTTTAAATTTTTTTATTTTTGTTTTTGACCAAACAAAATTTGTTTTTATTTTTGCTTTTTGTGTTTTAAAAATAATAAAAAACATCTCAAAAGCATAACAAAACAAGCCCTTTAAAATGGCTTGATGTCGCTCATGACAGCTAATCAGAAGCTGCCTCCTAAGCTTGATAGCCCACATCACCAAAAAAAAAAAAAAAACTTGCTTATAAATATATATATATATATATATATATATACATATATTTTCTAAATAAATTAAAAAACTCTTTTCAATTAACTTTTCTTTATCGCTGTAGCTTTGGCTGATAGTGCTTAATTTATATTATTTTTCTATTACTTTTGCTTATGTTTTATTTGTCAGTTTTTCGATTTTCTCGTGTTTTTATTTGTTTTTGTGTTTTGTAGGTGTTTTAAGGTAATGAGATGAAAAGTGGATGAAAATGAGGATTTAGCATCAAGAATCACATTTTTACCTGTTGAAGCACATTAGACGCTGCAACTTGAGTTCCGGGTGTTGCAACCTGCAAAAGGATGCAAAATATACCAAAACCAGAGGGTCGGGTGCCGTAGCTATGGAAATGGGTGCTACAGCACCCAAAAAGCATGTTGATCGAGTCAAAGAAATGCGCTGAGTGGCATCATTCCAGGCAATGTTGTCACGACCCAAAAATTAGGGTAGTGACTAAACTAGAAGAAATATTTTTGAAGATCTTGAAAATTAAAAATTTAGAAACTGTAGTTGCCCATAAAATTGTAAAACATAAATCAAGTTTGCTCCAGAGTCTTTAATATTAAACAAAAAGATAAAATACAAAACGAAAGTTTAAAATGAAAATATACAAATTTTTAAATGAATGTTTATAAAATATGTAAAAATATAGCTGCATAGTTTCAGTCAAAGTAAATAAAATAAATTCAAATAGTAAATAAAATAAAATTTATAAATTATCAATCATCTATTGGGAGTGTTCATTTTATGTATCTTCAATGAACCAATAAAAATTATAGGGAGAGTACATACCAATCGAGTAGCAAGGACTATAGGCGACATTCACGAACGTCAAATATCAATTGACTAGCCTAAAAAGGCAAGCATAGGGAGTGAGCACATAGTGCCTAGTATGAAATTCATTACCAAACTCTCAATTTTTCTCACTATTATTATATTATCTATAAAATCCTTAAGAAGTTAACAAACAAATTCTTATATCAAAATAAGAAAAATTCATCAAGTTTATAGTTTACCAAACCAATCGATAACTCACAATTTATAATCGTCACTCAAATTCTTCACACACGTCTTGGGTTGTTAGTAAAAGAAAGGAAAGAAAGAAAGATTATAATAAGTTTCGTTGTGCCTTGAATGAGCATTCCTTGTCCATTGTGCCGCGAAGGAGCACCCCATGAGATAGACCATATAGCATTGATGTTACCAAAAATATGAATGTCTGTTGTGCCAAGCAAATGAACACCCCATGGGATATAACTTTGAGAAACATGTTGGATGGCCTCAAGAGTTGTTCAACGGCGCCACATAAAATCATGACATATATTGGATTTGGTTATAACCCATCCCAAATCATTCTACTCATGTTAATTAGTTTTGACAAAATTTTGGCAACATAACGGCTTATTTTTCTTAAAACCAAGAATTTAAACCTGTAAAAAAAATAGATTATAAATAAATTGTGGTGCGCCATAACTTCAAGACACACCACCTAGAGTATTATTGAGTCAAATAAACATTTCATTCTAACCATCAATATTTTACAAGACTAAACTTAAACATAATACAATTGATCATAATCCTAAACAAAAATAAACATATAAATAATGTTTCTCATCCATGAGAAACATTATTTATATGTGAAACAATGCACTCTCATTATTTATATGTGAAACAATGCACCCAAAACCATTGCTTCACGTAAGTGGGGCCCAGTTCCAATCCAACAAAACTAAGCCATTAGATTGTTTCTCATCCATGAGTGAGAAACTAAGCCATTAGATTGTTTCTCATCCATGAGTGAGAAACAATGTGGGTTCTCATTGTAGTTTTTCCCCAAAAATAGATGTTATAAAAAAAAGAAATAAGAAAAAAAACAAGAATAGACTAGAAGCGGGTGATATTTCAAGTGACCATAACATTTTCTCATATCCTACGTCATAGTTAGAATATATACTTTTTCGTTTAATTAATATTTAGTTGCATTAAATGTCCTATGGTCAGGACCAGTCATATTGAAGAAAAAAATAGGTGGGAACAATTTATCGGATAAAAAGGATATTTATATATCTTTATTTTAGGTTTATTTAAAAATTAAACTTTTGGTTTTTTATCTCATCAAGTGTATACCTTCAAATTAGATTTAATATACAAATATAAATTTTACCCTAAAAAATAATTTACTTTGACCTTAAAATGACTTAAATATCCTTAAGTAAAAGGAAACTAAACTAAAAATTTCAAAAAATAATAAGAAAACAAAAACCAAAACCTACAAAAATTCATTTTTGAAGGTATTCTAGACATTTTTAAATTCTAATGGTTTAAAGTTTTTTAACCTTTTAAAGTATTCTTAATTTTCAAATTGAGGGTATTTTAGGTAATTTCTAGGCAAAATAAAAGATTGACCGAAAACAAAATAAATTTGAGTATTAAATCTAATTTGAAGGTATAGTATCAGTGAGATTAAAAACTAAAAGTATTGTATTTAGATAAACCTAAGGCACATGGTATAAAATGATAAGTAGCCCTAGATAATAATACGCACTAGAACAACTAAAAATAGTACAATAACATATAGAATGGTGCACGTGACTTTTGGCACGTACATAGATTCTCGCGTCCATAAAATTTAAAATCACACTAATTTAAACTAACGTACGAAACAAACCATAATTAAGTTATTGATGTATCGCAGACAGAATCGCGAGAAAATAGACGACAGGTAATAAGATCTTACGAAAATTGGCTGGAAACAAATAAATACAAGTCCATATTATGAACATTAATGCACAACAGATTTAAATTTGGAAAGAGTGAATCATTATTGCATCATTAGATGTCGCCGTCCCAAACACTGTCAAGGGATTTGTAAGGGCCATCGTCAGAGATGAATTCCTCATCAGGAAATCCTTTGCGCTGTGGAATTTGGCTAATCTTTTGGGACTCTTTTGGGCTTAGCTCCCAATCAAACATGTCCAAGTTCTCTTTCATTCTTTCCTTTTTAAAGTTCTTCACTAGCAAACTCACTCCTTGCTCGTACACCCATCTTAGACAAACCATCATACACAAACATATATATACAAATCAACCATTTTATTGCCATATAACCTATTAATTGTACTAAGTTCATCAGTTGTTTAGATAAATAATTATATTAATTTACTACATGGAGAGCCCATACTACAATGCTTCAATACAATTCTTTAATACCATTTGAAAACCTAGTTCAAACCACAAAATTATGGTTTAAATCAACTTTTTCATTGTTTTTTCTCTTACTAATTTCGATTTCAAAAATCAACTTTGATTCAGACTCTTGATTTGTCTCTTGATTTGAACTAATTCCCAAATGATTTAGAAATCATCTGTTTCATATATGAGACAAAGAGAGATCGGAAGGAAGATTTAATTGCAGAGACGTTGAAGCGCCAAAATCTAGTACCTAACTAGCTTATTCAATTTCAGGCGTTTACATAACTGAGCAAGAGTGGAGATTTTCACAAAGTGAAGAGTGAGTAAACACTACTGCTTTCTCTGCATAATTTCTTTAGAATTTATCACTTTTTTCGTAACTCGTGAAAGTAAAATTAAAACATATGATTGTGATTGAATTAAAGTACGAGCTTTAGTTTTTGGAAGACAAGACTCACAAATGTGGTGCGTAATTAGCTCTTGGAATATAATCTTTTAGCCATTAGATATGTAAAAAGAATAATTTTGATTAGATTTAACAGTTTTAAAACGTCCACCACTAATAGGAACGAAAAATCCCCTAAAAACAAAAGTAAATAAAACATTAAAATTAAATATTTTAGCCATTTTAGTCATTTCAATAATCTAAATAACTTATTTCATATATTTGTTAATTATGGCCAAAACTGTCATTAAATATTTACCACTACACCAATTTTACCCCCATTTATTACAATTTTCCAATTAGAATTTTGTTGTCGTAAGAAATTCAGGTCCCTTTTTTAATCTCTTATTAATTATTTGATAACGAATTGATTTCCTTGATTACTATCCCCAATATATTT
The DNA here is from genome assembly GCA_025403435.1 of Artocarpus heterophyllus. Classification (NCBI taxonomy): domain Eukaryota; kingdom Viridiplantae; phylum Streptophyta; class Magnoliopsida; order Rosales; family Moraceae; genus Artocarpus; species Artocarpus heterophyllus. The sequence continues at coordinate 29,524,171 of CM046341.1, forward strand.
CCGTAATTACATCCCTGTACTGTGCCGAATTGTATATGTCTCATATTTCAAGTATGTGAATTATATAAAGTCTCATTTTCCTCTCTCTTTTTGCTCTTTTCCTTTTGCTATTTTGGTTTCACGTGGTTATTAGTGAATAGTAAATATATACATAGACCATTCTAGTCATTAGAATATAACCACCAAACGAATCCGGCCACTAAACCTTTAAGAAAGAAGCATCTGAATTAATCATGTAGAATTACTACTTTAAACATCCAGCCGCTAATACACAATCAACGCAACAAACACAAACAACATATAACACGGACACAATATACAAAGAAAATACAAAATATTATAGAAGCATGCTTTTTTTCTTAAAAAAATAGCTTCTCGACTATAAATGTTCGACTATTCAGGCCTACTGAAGTCTTTTTCTACTGTCTTTGTCTTAGTATCAAATTGTTTGAAAAACGAATATGCAATAGATTTTAAAAAAATTAATGAAATTTTTTTTCAAAAATAAGTCAGACATACTATGTATATAAATTAATCTATGATCTTCGTACCTCCAAGTAAATCGAAAATCGCGCTTGTAAGAAAACGATTGTTCCTTGCTATTCTTTTTTTCAACAATCAAAATGCGGGTGGTCGCACGTCATTTAGTTTTTCCTTTTTGGCACCGTCTCCTTCCATCCACTAGAGAAGACTGAGGATCATTGTTTGAGATGTTAAACAAAAAGCCTACGGGAGTTACAGAGTTTCTTTCACTAAAATACTCTCACTAACCTTTTCAAATGATCTAAGAAACAATAGAAAAAATGTTTCCTTTATATAGAGGTCGGATGAGGCTTATTATTGTTAGATTAAGTTTCAAAATTCAAGCTTGAATCAAATCTTGTCACAAAATTGCGTCAAATGGATCGACATGTCAGGCGGCAGTTGACTGTCCTACACTAAGGCTAGTCGATCGGACTGATGTGGTAGCTCCTTGTCACGAGTTTTACAGCTATAGAGAGTTATTTGATCAACCTGTTCATATCAATTTGATAATTACTACTTTATTTGACTCGGGTATCCGTCATAGAGCCTCAGTTTTAATTTAAATAATCTAATACTAAAGTTATCTGATTAAAATAGTTATGTACATATAATTTCATATAAATAAAACATATTTAAATAATTCAACATGCTTATTTTGAAGTAATTTATAAATTAATTCAACCAATAAACTAACATGAATTATTAAATCCAAATAATCAAATTTTAGCCAATCTAAGAATTAACATAAGTTACCAATTTGTAGGAAAAAAACATATCATATCATTACAGAAAAATATATGAGCTAACAAAAAGGAACAGATGGACATATATAGATCAAGCTCCTATAGTTATAAAGTATCAAATCTCCAACACGTACATGTTATAATTGTCAATTCTAAAATCATTCTACTAAAGGTTTAGAGCTGTGCTCTTAAACTATATATAAATTAGGAAACTCCAATAAGTTAATTGCCCATAACGTATCAGAGTATCTAACATCCCCTAAGGTATTCCTAATCGGCTTAAGGATAAATTTCCTTTTACATTTTCAATTATTTTTATCTTATGTTCCATTATCTCATTATTGGAATACTTACTATTCATAGCCAAGACAAATAGTATATCATTCCGTTACACACATGTGTCCAAATAATTGAGCGCTCCAGTTTCTTATTACAGGATAATGTCTACAAGAGAATATCATTAACTCTATATAAGAGCAATGGATTCCACAGCTATGAAGAACAAGTCTACATCAATTAAGAGTCATATCTCCAATGTACCAGTATGTGTACCTTCATAATATAATTCAAGATGTCACCTTTTGGTACATCAAAAGACATAAGTCGAGAATATAGACTCATTAATTCATTTCAAGGTTAAGATGCAACACATAAATTGTCTAAAATGAATTGATTTGTTCAAATGGAATTATTCATCAAATCAATTCATCTTTAGTTTCAATCCAATACATCATTAACAACGACAATATATCAATGTCTCCACCTATGGAGTCCCACTCCGATGACCAACACAAGTCATCTCTGGTTAGGGACGCAGACGACATAACAATCTTAACATAAACAAAGTACCCAATTTTATTCCCTCAATTGTAGACCTATTACATTTAGACCATCACCATAAGATTCATGTATTGTGTATAATCTGTCCATCATATACACGATTTTAATGGTTTACATTAACAGTTATAGACTTTTACTTGCTTAACATACATTCAACATAAATGACCATAAATAGGACAATATTTGATATATTAATATGATATTTTTTAATTGATTAAACATCTTAATAACTATTATATTATTTAATTCTTTGAACACCCAGTCAAATATAATTTCCACTAAATTCTTAGGTTATTAATTAGGTTTAATGGTGATCAAAAACATTTTTGCTATATATTGTGACCTTAAAACAAAGATATTATAGTCCTTACAACTACATAAATTTTTTTAGCTTTGGCTAGTATTAAATTTTGTTTTAAAAGAGGCCATTTTTAATTTTGTAGTCACACAATTGGCCATTTGTGTCTTTGACCCAGGCAATACACTTTTATCCATCAAAACTTCCAGTATATTTTCACTTCAGTCTAACTCAGTTTTCAATATCTATCTTTAAAAACCATTCGTAATCTCTTTCTTTTACCTTCTTTTACTATTAGTGTAAAACCTGTCAAACAATTAATAACGTTATGGTCGCACAGAAACATGAATAATTACTTTTTGTTACCACGATAATGAACTATTGGAAAAAAAATAAAAATAAATAACCATAAAAACAAACGGCATGATGATAACATTATTTAACATGACCAAGGACCTCAAAGAGAAAAAATACGAGTACTAATCAACACCAAACAAACGGAAGAATTTTGTTGTTGTCGAATTATAGTTACTACAATTTGGAATTATAAATTACTGAAAACTTTACAAAGCAGAACTAATGATGTCTCTTTCACTTTGCTCACCTTCGGACACACAACCTTACTCCAAGTCTACAACTTGACTTCAGTCGAATTGACGTATTTCAAGCTAAGATGGTTGCATTTGGTCCAACTAACGTACTGAGCATAACCCAACTTCAGCTACCCCTCGAACTTACTCTAGATGGTTAAATGCATGGCTGCAATAGGTTTAAGAGCTGTTTGTTTAAGCCCAAAAATGCTCTAGTTTTTCAATCTCTATGAAGCTCCAAAAAGCTCACAAGTGTAGTTTCTAGAATAAGCAAAAACTAGATATTCTAGATACATTCTACTTGACTTAGAGTTGGATGTGATCTTGATCTAATTTGAAATTAGAAACTCAATTTCAGAAAATTATCAATTCGAACGCATTACGATTTTCTTGGTATTACCTTCTAGAATCTTCTTCACATATAGTTTGAACAATATTATCCGGTCTATAGACATTGAGGCATGTGGAATACAATAAATTAAGACTAAGATAGAATTATGATTTTTATGTAATTTCATATTGACAATTAAATCTATTATTGTTGACTATTTTACAGATAGAGAAATGTTAGGATCTTACCACATGTCATTTTATTTTTCAATAAAAATAAAGCTTATTTATAAAGCATCATTTTGTCTTTTTATTACAACTATGCCACTATATTTTTATATTAGTAAAAAGGTGATTTTGTATTTTTGCTTTTTTAATTTATTATAGTATATGTAAAAGTAATATTTTAAAAAAAATAGACAAAAGCATATGTGTGTGTGACATTTATCTCGCGCTCATCATAAAAATAATAAAAAAAAAAGTATGGTATATGTGCATAACAGTTGCAAAGAAGAAAACTTTAAAATCATATATTATACAAATATGTATAAATATATTTTGTGTATATATATGTATATAACGATTGAAAAAAAAGTTAAAATCATATATTATATACATATACGAATAAATATATTATATATTGGGTTAAAAACAGTTATATTATGGCGTATATATAACCATTAAAAAAAACGTTAGCCATATATTATACACTAGAATAGGAGACGTGCCCAAGGGACGTCCCTTTTTTGCGTTGGATTTTTTTCTCAAAAAAAAAAAAAAAGATTTCAATAATGATTTAGTATTATAATGTTGATAATTAATTTCTCTTATTATATAGTTTGAAAGGGTGCACATTTGTAAAAAGAATATTTTTTTTTAAGAAGTGTAAAAAAAATTGAGGGATCTATATAATCACAATAATAAGAACTAATTATAATAAGAATATGTGATATGTGAATAATTTTTTCAAAAAGTATTTTTTTTAATGTATATAAGAAGTTTTTGCAAACTTTTACTGTTGTATATTTTTCTTAGCCAATCTTTTGTTTTGTGTTGCTTTGTTTTAAGGTGAAATGCCCAATATTACTAAAATATTTTATTAGAAAGATAAATGAAATACATGAATTTAAAATAAAAATAAGAAAAAACTTGACACCACTCATGTATGACCTACCAAAAGTTAGCAAATATAAATAGTATTTTAAAAAAAAAGCCTAAACAAACAATTTAAAATAAAAAGTGATATGAGATATATTAAAATACTTAAACAAGATTGAAGCATAAGGTATGAGAGAATGTATATGTCATGTGGGTAAACCTAGACCATAGCATTTCAAATTAAGAAAGGATTAGTTGGTGTGGACCATTGGATTAAAAATTGCAACCACATTCTTCTCTCTATATATGTTATAGATATGAAAGATCTATTTTAAGCACTTTTACCAAATTTCGCAAGGCATAAAGTCAATAAGAACACAACAAAATTTTAGTGTGGTTCGATTGTAAAACCTACATCGACAAGGCCACATCTAGATGATGAATAATCTACTAAGAGAATGGATTAAAAGCACCAATTCAACTTTAATCAATTTCAGACCCACTCTCAATGATTGACGCTTATGTTGTTGAATTTCTTACGACCCTATTCAGCAAGTATCACTCTTCTTGATCTTTGCTCTAAGTGACTCCTATCAACAACAAAATGCCTTCTTCAAAGATTGTAAATTCTTCTCCCGAAAAATAAAGTACCTTTTCTCAAAGATATATGAATGTATACTCTCTACCTTATTGCATGATTGCTCTCTGGAAACTCTATGGAAAAGTCATAGACCTAATCTCTTTTTACAAGCAGTAAAAGTTTATGCAAAATTCAAACAGCTGCTTTATCTATTGCAACATATTCTTCAATGGCCTTAAATTTCAAACGAGTGTTATCTCCAAGATGGGTCTTTTGGATTCTGGAATGCGTAAAATCTTGTAATTGATCAAATTTACTTCGTCCAAATCTTTTTAAACACGTCTAAGCTCCAATTTTTATAAATAAGTGATAAATTCCATTTCTATTCCAATTCTCAATCTTATTTGAATTCCAACTTGCTCCTCAACATAAAGTTGGCTTATAATTTAATTTGAATTTAGATTTGACTTTGAAAATCTCCTGAAAAATGTGGGAAAATCTCTAGAATAACTCAGGAATCTTCTTTGACATTTTTGTTTACATATTTTTCACCAAAAATCACGTATTGTATTTTTCTTGGATAATTGCAAAACCAATTATGTCAATTCAGAAAGAAAAAAAGAGGGAATTAGACCATCATTAACTAAGAATAAAAATAATAGACCAAAAAGTTTTAATTAGTAAATAGTTCATTTAATTTTAGATCTATATTAATTAATTGACAAAAGGACTAAAAAGCCCAATTTCAAAACCCTAGCCACCCCTCCATCTTTCTCTCTCTTACCCCAGCAGTTCCTGTCTCCTGGAGTATTCCTGCCACCGCCCAACCTCATATCCCCTAGAGCAACACTGATGGAGTACTGTTGCCACCTAACCTCGCCGCTAACAATCGAGGTCGTGAGCTGCCAAGTGCAGTCATGAAGCCGGGAGATCGCAAGCTTCAGTTGGGAAATCGCAAAGTTGCAGTTGCTGGGGAACAACGGTGTCTTCTGGAGCAGTCCTTGTCGCCAGAGGAAGCAAGTGAAGTCGCACGAAGAGCAACTACTGAAGTCGCACTAGGTCGCTGGATCACAGCAGATGTCACGGAGGGAGATAAATAAATTATAATAATAATTGAAGCTCACATTATGTGTGTTTATATAGTCCCTTGCTGCCTACCTAATTCTCTTAAATTTACTGAGACTGACAAGATAATCGCCAATGTAGTACTCTGTACCAAAATTGGTGCCAAACAATATGTCTAGTACACATGGACACGTATTGCATGTAAATACTGTTCAATTGTGTTGCCTATGTAGCGATACAATTAATATCAACTATGAAAAATATTTATTTTAATTATTTAGACAAATACTAGATATTTAATATATATATATATATATATAAAGCTAAATACTAGACAGTAAACTATTTAACAAATGTTACTCGTATGGAATCAAAAACTTCTTCCGAACATTTACTCTCACCTCTAAAGTTGTAGCATCTAGTTACTCATATGCGATCAAAATCTTATCACAAGAAAGAGGGAAATATATAAAATCAAAATAAGTGTCCAACATTCAAAATCCAAAAATAGATTGATCATTCAACAGACATTTTATTAAATAGGGGAAAAAGTACAAAACCAGATGTGTAAGATATCCATCCGTCGAGGAAAAAAGAAAACAGAGTTCAAGAATCAGCATGATTGTTCATTCATCTCCAATAAATGAAAATGCTAGACATTACATAGTCAAGGTGCTAGGCACTAGGAGCGAGTTTGGAACACCAATTCGAATAAAAAAATTTTGGCAAAAACTAATTTTGTCACAGCATTTTCTCCAAAAAAAAAAAAAAAAATGCCAGCGTATTCAATTCAAACCTTTGGTTTGAATAATGTCTCAAAAAACACTCAAAAACATTTTTTTTTATCCAAATCCAAACTGTCGTGACACATATGAGAAGAAATTAAACGAAAAATAATGATAAGAATTCAAAATAAATAAGAAACCAGACACCATGCCGGTGTATCTACCATACAATTTTTGTTTCAAGTTATGCGAATGAAATGTGGAATTGATAAAAAAAATCATGCAGCGAATAGTTACTGGCCATTTAGGATAGCGTTTGCAATGTACCAGAATTTCTATGGCAATCATCAATAGAAATTAACTAACTTCCCCCTAGAAAAAGAAAAGCTTTCCGGGGCCGACTTTGTTTTTTTAATCACAATATGACATTTCGAGGAATGAGTGAGTGATCCACGGGTGTGGAGCACGAAAGATATGAATCAACAATGAGCTTGGAGTACGATTAGTTCTACAAATCTCACTGCACTGACCATAGTAAACTCCTAGTTGTACCAAAATAGTGATCTGATTTAAACGACCAGGTTTACATTTTGGTATCCCTCTTGACCAAAATAGAGGAAAATCAAACTTCTCATTATCAGCCTTGCTAATGATACAAGGTGGAAGAATGATAGCTTCCTTAACTATTGAATAAATACCTATGAGTTTTTATGGAAAAACACACAAAAGGGAAGAAATGAAGGTTGGATTCCTCTTATGAGAGCTTCTTTCCTGAAGTAGACTTTTTAGACTTGGAGGCCGGGGTTGAGGTCTCCTTGAATGCAGAAGGGCAAAGTTTGCTTACACTGCAATCTCCACAGTGGAGTCTTAGAGGAGTACACACTGTCCGACCAAATCCAACCTATTTGAATAGCATCACCCGAGAGAGAATTTTTAAAGGTTGAGACAAAATCCGTCCATTTGAGCTAGATTCAATTACAAATAAGCATTAGATATCAATCAATCCTTTAACAGACGTAGAACAAAATTCATATCTGCTAAATGCATATGCATGTATAAAGTGGCATGTATATGAATGGCTTGTATATTTCTTAGTGCAAAAGTGATAGCTAACACAAACCAAAAGAGGGCTTATCGGAACCCATTCTTCCTTTGGTAGCCACATCTGTAGTGCCTCTTGTTTCCTCGGGAGTTGAAGTTTTCTAGCAAACAAGACACAAAGGAAAAGAAAAGGATTAGCCCTTTATTGTGATGTTTACTTATGGCACACTTGTTAACTGCATAACTAATATTGATTTAATCACAAGCATGCTCAATCTGGTTGATTAAACAGGATTGAGCGCTTTACAATTATAGAAGTTTGAAACGAACTATAGCATCATTAAGGAAAACAATACACTCTTTAACCATTCATCTTATTTGTAGTTGTCATTAGGCCCCCTTTAGCACACCCTTCAGGTCTAAGGACGGGTTAACTATTAATATTATTCAAGTCCACATAAACAAGTCATGAATGTTTCAGTCCTCTAAAGTGGAACAGAACTATACCGTTGAAAAGGTGGTTAGATTATACAATACCTTTGGACTTTTGGAACAACATGAGTGTGCCCCTTTTTATTTAGCTCAATTGAAAAGCCACAAACCTATCCAAGCATGGAATGCACAATTTATGGTACTCAGGCGCCACTAATCTTAATATTTAATCTCGTCCCTTATTTCGTTTTCAAGACAGGAAAAAACAATTTCACTAACAATATAAAATTACAAACGGCAGGAGAAGAGATTCTATTCTAATATATAGTCTTATTTCATACTGAGATCAGATAAGCAAAATGCTATTTACTAAACAAACAAGCCAGCAATCAGCCCTATGTAAACTAGAGTATGGAAGTGGAACTCAATCTCGTCTGCTCTCATCCAGCAGGCCATTAGTGAAATTTGGCCCCAAGTATAATTAATATACACCAAATTAGCACCAAAAACAGCATTGCATTAGAGAATGATTTTCCAGCCAAGATGCCAAAATATGGCATTCGCACGTTGATTTGGCACTGCACTAGAGATAATCCAAAGATGAAATCTAAGAGAAATGATATTAGTCAGCCACATTTAAAGAACCCACTCTTGTATAAAATCAGATTGAATGCATCAAAACGATTCTATAACAATACTAACTAACGAAGTCAGCATAAAGAAAACCCATATTAAAAATGAAAAATCACATTCAAAGAACCCCATAATATAATAGAAGAAATAGGTTGCGCCGTTTAAACATTATTCCAAACATTTCAATAATCCGTCCTTGCCTAAAAAGCTCTTTCATTTTTTATCGTCTTTTAACCTTTTTTTCGCTGGAATTATCATCCTTTAATTTAATTATGAATACAGATACCTGTTTTGTTCCTGGTCGTGACACCCATCCAAGTCGATTGCAAATGCGGTGCACATGAGTGTCAACGCATAAGCCTTGAACATCATTCCAGCCCACATTCATAACCTAAAGCACAATAAAACATACAATTTAGAGAGCCACAGTCACACGCTGATTGTCAGAAGTGCGCAATAGTTCTTTGTCTTACCAAATGTGCCATCTTAGGACCAATCCCTGGAAGCAAAAGTAGCTCCTCTAATGAGCCAGGAATATCTCCATTGTACTTCATCAGACAAATATTTGCAATTTTCTTCAAGTTATTCGCTTTTCTTGTATAAAATCCAACCTAAAAAAATTAGGCAATAAAATTCACAAAGTTCCACATACTATAACATTTGTATTTTTACCGAAATATTAAACGCATACTTTGTTGGTCCTTCAATTTGGACCCAATCAGGTCAATGAATAAGTCATACCGGGTAAATCAAGCTTTTTATGATTGCTTCATCGGCTTTGTCAATGGCATTAGCAGTGAGCAGATCATTTTGAAGGAGACGCTGAATTGCTCCTAAATTTAAAGGAATCTTGAAGCATGTAGTTTGAACAATGAACGGGCATAAATACAAAATTTGAGATAGTCACAAAAGTTAAACAACTGAACTACATGAAGCATTGTGCACAAAAACATCAGATACAGCTGGCGAGTCCTCTGCAGAACCAATTCCAATGAGTGATTTCGGGAAAAGATCCATTCATTATAAATTTTTGAGTTGGTACTTGCGCATGCATGGACATGTGAGTGTGTGCACACACATGCACAAATGTGTAAGAGAAAAGGAGATTTTTGTTTATACTGACATATCATATACAGTGAACGCTTATATGTAAACCAACATGGAGATGTAAGGAAGAAAAAAGAACCGTAAAAACAAAGTAAGAACTGTCCAGCCACACAACTAGACTTTAGTCACTATATTCTTCTTGAGTTTTTGTTTCTAACGGCTTCAAAGAATTTTTTCTTTGGTTGTCAAGAGACTTTTTATAACAGGTTTTTTTTTTTCCCATTTTTTGGCTAATTTATTTTGTTTTTCATGACAACTTTTTGTATTGTTGCTCTTCTCCAATGAAATTATTGTTTCTAATAAAAAAAGCAAAGGATAGAAAAGAAAAAAAAGGCTTCTGAAAACTGTTCTTCTGGTTTAGGGTAAAAATGTGGTGAATGCGACGCAGTTATAGGAATTTATTCAAAACAACGGTAACAAAAAAGGGGATTCCCGGAAGCATATTCAAACTAGGAAACATAAGAAAATGTTATGAAGTATTACTAAACAAGTGATGCAAGCAAAAGCACTAACTTGAAGTGGCAGATCCAATTGCTTTTTTGTATGCAAATTCTTTGATGTCGGGAAGGAAAGAAGGCTGATAGCGAGAAGTTGAATGCGATGTGATTAACGATGAACACGCTAAGTCTTAAGAGAAGCAATGTTTAGCTCCAAGGTAAACGCAAGTGTTTCACCTCCTCCTTCGCCGGCGTCGTCAGCTGCTAGAAAATACAATATTAACCTGATAATATTGTATTACTATAATATCGTGTAAATATAAAAAGTCATTGGCAACTTCCCAGACTACCGATAGCTAAGAAATATAGTATTAGCCTAGTAATATTCTATTACCATATAAATACAAAAATTCACTAAAGACCACCGAACCGTAGAGGACGGAAAAATACAATATTAACCTGGCAATATTGTGTTACCGTGTAAATACAAAAATTCACCAGTAGCTTCACCAGTTCATTGGTGGCTAGAAAACATAAAATTAACTTGGTAATACTGTATTATTAACATGTAGATACAAAATTCACCACTGACTTGGTCAGAGTGTTGGTGGCCAGGAAGTATAGTATTAACTTAGTAATATTATATTACTGTGTAAATAAAAAAATTCACTGACGACTTTGCCGATCTACTGACGGCCAAGAAATACAATATTCACCTGGTAATACTATATTGCCATGTAAATAAAAAAAATTCATCGATAACTTCGTCGGACTGCCGACCGCCAGGAAATATAGTATGAATATAGCAATATTGTATTTCCAATAGTATTGACGAAGTTGCTGGTAGCCGATAAATACACAAATTTTACAATATTAAAGAAGAAACAAATTTCACAACACTAAGAAAAAGAAAACTCCATTTACAAAACAAATTTCAACAAAAAGTAAATCATTGAAAACAAAGAGAGAGAGAGAGAGAGAAAAATCTATTAATAAAGAAGCCATTCTCCACGACCCTCCTCTTGTAACGACCCTACCTAGGTAGTCCTTAATTATTTAAACATACATTTACTTAAATTACTTAATTTTATGGAATAATTTTTTTTTTCATCTCTTTCTTTCAAAGAGTTCAACTTCGCTAGTATCTTATAATTTGAAAACAATTAATTATATCATTATATATTTAATTTATAACTATCTTTATAAGTGCTAACCTTGCTAGTGAATTTTAATTTAAAACTATTTTTACCTTTTGTTGTACAGAAATAGTAACATAGTATAGAGGTCTAACAGTTACGCAAAACATACCTGGAACTTTTTTTTTTTTTTTTGTTAACATTGTTAATCTATTTTAATTTAACACTCTATTTACATTTTGTTGTAACCAAGATAATAATATTAATTAATAGTTTAACAATTATCTCAGAACATGCTCAGTACTAGAGTTTTAAAATAAACATAATATCAAGAGAGTCATAATTATCAAAACTATATTTGGTAAATAAGCGTGTGGTATCCATTTCACATAACTCTACTCTAGTCGTCCACCACTTCACCACTATCAACTAAGCATAACTAGTAAGTTGTTTACCTATAGTATAAATATTTTTGGATGAGCTTTTGCCCAACAAGTAGGAATAATAACTCGCAAAACAAATGAAGTAGTATGTGATAGCGTCAAACATGCATGTTCCAATTATGCTTAATTATGATCTTATCTGATTATTTATTGGGCCCAAGTAGTAGTACCGGTTGCGCACGATCAATGGGATGTTAAGGTTTACAAGGTGCCAATAACACCGTGACAAATTTTATTTTATCTTTTACTATTTTTGTTTTTATTCTTCCTGTAGGTCAAGAGGTTGGTACGACTCTCTTATATTAGTTCATCCTCATTAGTTTCACAAATTAATTCAGTGAGCATGCAATATGACATAGCATAGCATATTATGAATGCACTAAAACATGCTTAAAACATTTAGAAAGTATTAGGCATAACAAAATGTGATTGAACTAAAACAAGCTGAAAACATTTTAGAAAGCATTAGGCACAACATACTGTGATTAAACTAAAACATGCTTAACACATTTTAGAAAGCATTTATTTTAAACTATTCGTACTGTAGGTGAGATTCCTACTCACTTGTATTTCTAAAATAGATATCTCTATCTACTTGAAAATCCTTATTTCCTTCTAGAGAGTGTTTCTGTATAAGACACCCATTAAAAGCATGTAAGAAAATCTATTTTATTCTATTTTTAATTCTAGCATAATTGAAAGAATTTGATCATTCTTTTAGATCATAATTCTTTAATCATAAAATTCACTACTTCTATTACAAGGATTAACTACATTATTAATTCCTTAAAATTGATAATTAATTAATTTAACAACTTTTAATTAATTATCTATCGTTATTAAATTTACGTATCCTTAACCTTCTAAATCAAACATTTCCTAAATTCATATTTCTTAATCTAAATTCTAATTAGTCATAATCTAAATCTATTTAATGAGCTCGTAATTGGTTTAAGCCTGTTAAGCCTGAAAATGATTTAATGATGAACTATGACCCAAACAGCCTTTTAAACTAAAATGGGCATTGGAACCATGCCTAACATCATGGTACTAGGACTCTAGCGTATTGGATTTTTATGATAACTAAATCAATGTCAATTTGAAAACTATAAAGATTTATTTTCACAAAAATTTGTCCATGGAGCTCAAAGGTTCAAATTAAAATCGCTCAATAAAATAATACCTGAAACTGGTAACCCACTAAATCATGGGCTTATATAATCTTCCTAAAATATTGTAACTTCTTGGTTTATTGAAAAATAGGATTTTATTTTCACATAATCTTTGTTTACAAAAACTAGTACTAGAGGGCACAGTTTTGGTTAGTTTTAGAAAGTTAAAATGAATTTATATGTTTAAAGCAGTTTTTCTTTTAAAGTTTTTCCTTTATAAAAACACTTATTTAAAATATGTGTCATAATGATTTTCATGCTTGTTTTAAAGTTCTGATTGCCATTTTTCACACAATTGTTTTTGAGTTAAAACTTAGCAAATTTTATCAATTAAAAAGTTTTGTCTGCTTTTATGAATCCCAACTAAAGTCCAATTTACAAATAGATTTTTTCAAAATTTACTCCCTAAAAGTTCTTCATTTTGCTACAAACTAAAACTCTCGTATTTGACAAAAATTATTATTTAGCCTCGAAACGACCCCAAACTTTAAAACAGTTTTCTACCTAAAAATGAAGTTTTTCTGGATAGTTTTGAAAAACTACCCATAATTGTATTTTAGTGACAAATTTTGAAAAAAATTTCTTCACGAAAGTTGTCCATATCATTGAAATCTAAAACTTTTATGTCCTAAAATGGCCCAAAAATGGTAAAACAATTCCAACACTGCTAGAACTGTTTTGGGTAGTTTTTTCAAACTGCTTTAAGCAGTTTTTGGGCTGCCTTTTGGCATAGTCCCTAAAAACTGCTTGGTAAGCCTATTTAGAGTCAAAATTTTGTTTTTACTTAAGCACGGAGTTTTGTTCAAAACATCGAAATCTAAAAGTCCCATGTCCAAAAAAATTTTTAAAAACGACTCTAAGGCTTCCATTTACATGTTCAAAGTTTGTGGAAAATTTTGCTACAGACTAAAACTTGCAAAAACATATTCCTAACATGTAATTACTAACTTTCTACATCTCATACAAGCATAAACTATGCTAATCAACACATAAATAATTATTAAAATCCTTTTCCTCACCTAATCATCAAATCTCTCATAAAGTTGTAAACTTTAACCTAAAAAATAATTAAGGAAAAGTTTAGATTACTTACCCTTAATGACTACTATTGGGAGGGCAATCTTAAGGCCTTTAACTCCTCTTTCTTTTCTTCTTGTAACATACTAAATCACAAACCTAAGCATGTAAAAAAAAAATAGCTTTTTTTAGTTTTCATACTAAAACTTTCTAAGTATTGGGAGGCTCTAAGACTCCTTTCTTCTCCTTCTTCTTCTTTGTTGAACTTAGTTTTGCGGTATGAAAGTGGTAAAAAATGTTCTGGGGATTTTGGCTTGTTTTGATTTAGGTTTTTGGAGGAAGTTTGGAAGCAAAGAAAATTTTTTTCCTTGGAGGCTTTAGGCATACAAGTGGAGGAATGTGGAGAGTAAAGAAATGAAGCAAAATTTTGTGATGGTTTTAATGGTCTTTCTTATATACACCTTGCTTAATTTAATCTTTCCTACCTAATGCAAGCCTAATTAGTCTCTTAAGTGGCTTAATAAAGCTTAAACTAGGATTAATTTCTCCTAAGTATGGTGTCATCTCAAGGATTGGGTAAAGTGTGGGATTTGTTATGTTAAATGCCAAAAGACAATCATCATGGGTGGAAGCTAAATTTAAGGGATTCTTGTCCCAAGTTTATTCTTGCAAGTTACAACTTAAGCAGATAGTTTTAATATTGTTAGTAATGACTAACTTTGCTGATAGGAAATTTTCAATATCTAATAGGTCTTCTCCTATTTTTTTCAAATACTGTGACACGCCAATTATAGTATGGACCGATACCGATACAAGTTTAATCGTGTATCGGTTTTTGACTACGTTAAGTCTAGAAATTTATTTTAGACTTAATAAAAATCTAAACTTGACTTGTTAAGTATCTAAACTCTGTAATGACATAGTTTTTAACAGTGTCACTATCCGAGTTTGCATAGTATTTTCTATCGATACAACTACTCCTATAGCTTTGTTTTTGAAATAATTGGCAATTAAGGATCTAATTTGTATTAGAGTGTTTCTCAGAACACGACTAACTTAGTACTACATCCAAAAATTGTCATAATTAAATTTTTTGAGTTATTTTTAAATTGAAATCTCTTCTGCCTCAATCATGGTAGAATTTCTCAATTAATTTATTAGGTCACAATAGTTAATAAATTTAACTATAAAATTTTTGGAATATTCTTATATTAATTCTGTAAATTCTTCAATAACAAAATTCATACATGATGTTTAAAGGAAAATATTTGATGTAAATTTGTAAATTACATTATTTAATTCCTGGATTTTCTCTTTCATTATAATCTATCCCCCCTAAATATTTTCATCCCAAAAATTTAGAACAACTTGGAGTAGCTTTTCCTCAAGTCTTCTTCACGTCCCAAGTGGCTTCCTCAATATTGTGAGTTCGCCACAAAACTTTAACCAAAGGTATCACCTTATTCCTTAAGGTTTTCTCCTCGTAAGCCAAAATTTGAATTGGCTTTTCTTCATAGGACAGGTCTGTAATAACTTCAACTGGTTCCTAGTGCAATACATGTGATGAATTTGGCACATACTTCTTTAACATTGACACATGAAAGATGTTGTGTACAGAGGCTAGCTCTGATGGCAAGGCGAGTCTGTACGCGACTTTACCAATTCTTTCTAGAATTTTGAAGGGTCCAATGTATCTTGGACTGAGCTTTCCTCTTTTACCAAACCTCATTACTCTTTTCATGAAAGTAACCTTTAGAAAAACCAAGTCTCCTACTTGAAACTCCTGGGGTCTATGGCGTCTGTTTGCATAGCTCTTCTGACGGCTGTGAGCTGTGTCAAGTCTATCCCTGATTTGTCTTACATCTTCCATGGTTCTTTTGATGAAGTCAGTGGTCTCTTGATATTTCTCCCTGGGTTCATGCTAGTGAATTGGGGATCTACTCCTTCTTCCATAAAGATCTTGAAAAGGTGTCATGCCTATCGACGTGTGGTAACTGTTATTATCGAAAAACTCAATCAAGGGTAACTTTCTACCCCAATTTCCCTTGAAATCCATGACACAAGTTCTTCACATGTCTTCTAAAGTTTGAATTTCCTTTTAGACTAACTATCAATTTAAGGGTGAAATGTAGTACTGAATTTTAGCTTAGAGCCCATTGCTTCCTGAATACTTTTCCAAAATCTCAAGGTGAATTGACCGTTTCTATCAGAGATGATAAACATTGGAACTCCATGCAACAACACTATCTTTGATATGCATAATTCTGCTAACTGCTCAACAAAATAGCTGAGTTTGATGGGTAAAAATTGTACAAACTTGGTTAGTTGATCGATAATTATCCAAATCACATCATTGCCAGCAGAGGTTATTGGCAGTCCCACTACAAAGTTATCGTTATTTGATCCCATTTCTATTCTAGAATGTCAATCTTTTGCAATTCCCTTGTTGGACGTTGATGTTCAGCCTTAACTTTTTGACATGTAAGGTACTTTGATACAAAATCAGCAACATCTTTCTTCATTCTGTTCCACCATAAGCTCTCTTTTAGATCTGTGTACATCTTTACCGCTCCTGGATATACAGAGTAAGGGGTTTCTTGTGCTTTCGAAAGGATCTATTTCTTCATTTCTTCATCGTCAGGTACGCATATCCTACCCTTGTGGTAAAGTATGCCATATTCTGAAAGACTAAACTTTGTCTCTTTTCCTTCTAGAACCTCTCTACGTATTTTAACCAAAGTAGGGTCAAGATCTTGACTGCCTTTCATATGCTTGAGGATTGTGGGTTGGAGCATTAATGTTGATAATTTTCCTGAAATCATCTCGATTCCAAGGTTATTAATATCTTTTTGCAAAGGCTAGGGCAGAAAATTGATCGTCATGAGTGTCGTTGTAGACTTTCCACTCAATGCATCAGCTACTTTGTTTGCTTTTCTAGGGTGGCAAAAGATCTCATAGACATAATCCTTCACTAGTTCTAGCCATCTTTGTTGCCTCATGTCCAGCTTCTTTTACTTAAAAATGTACTTGAGGCTTTGATGATTAGTGTTGATTTCACATTTTGCTTCATATAAGTAGTGCCGCCATATTTTTGGTGAAAAAACCACCACTGCAAGCTCTAAAGCATGCTTCGAGTAGTTCCTCTCATGATTCTTAAGCTGATGTAAAGTGTAGGCGACTACTTTTCCTCCTTGCATAAGAACAGTTCCTAATCCCATTTTGGAGGAGTCACTAAAAATCATGAAATTTTCTTTTTCGACACCTGTAATTATTAGCACTGAAGCTCTAGTGAGCCTTCTTTTCAACCCCCTAAAATTTTTTTCATGCTTGTCAATCCATTCTTACTTTTTCCCTTTCTGTGTGAGAGTCGTGAGCAGTGCTGCTAGCTTCAAAAATCCTTCTACAAAATGTTGATAGTATCTTGCTAATCTGAGAAAACTATGTATCTCCATCATACTTTTCGGGGTTGGCCAGTGACTCACTACTTCAATCTTTGTAGGGTCCACAACAACTCTTTCTTTGGATACCACGTCTTAAAAATTATACCTTTTCTAGCCAAAATTCACACGTTGAGAATTTGGCATATAGTTGATTCTTCTTCAATATCTGTAAGGCAATCCTTAAGTATTCCTCGTGCTCTTCTTTTGTTTTTGAGTAGATCAAAATATCATCTATGAAAACGATGATGAACTTGTCTGGGTAGTCCTTGAATATCCTATTTATCAGGTCTGTAAATGCTGCTGAAGCATTGGTCAAACCAAATGGCATCATAAGAAATTCGTAGTGTCCATAATGTGTCCTAAAAACTATCTTCAACACATCTCCTTCCTTAATTTGAAGCTGGTGGTATCTAGAATATAGACCGATCTTTCAGAAATAGGCAATTCTCTTCAACTGATCAAATAGATCATTGATTTATGGTAGCGAATACTTGTTCTTGATCGTGATCTTGTTCCACTCTCAATAATTAATGCACATTCTCAGTGTACTATCTTTCTTTTTTCACAAACAGGACTAGTGCTCCCCATGGTGAATAACTTGGGCGGATGAAACCCTTGTCTAGTAGTTCTTGTTGCTGCACCTAGAGCTCTTTGAGTTCCGCTGAGACCACCTGATCAGGTGCCTTAGAGATTGGTGCTAATTCGGGCATCAATTCTATCTCGAAGGAAATCTCTAGTTCAGGTGGCAGTCCTGGCAACTCCTCTGAAAAAACTGTTAGACATGTATGCCCTAAGGAGTAAAAATGTAAAGCATTTTTGGAGACATTTTTATATCAATAAAGAATTTATTCGATTATACCATGTCTTGTCCTCTTTACGTTCATATATGTTGAATGTATGATAAGCAAACAGTAGTCTGAGACTGTCAGTCTAAACCTTTAAGAATTGGGTATATGATGGACTGATTATGCAGAAGACATGATTCTTAAGGTGACGGTTTAAAACATATGATCTGCAATCGAGGGAATAAAGTTGGGCGCTTTATTCATGTAAAGATTGTTATGTTGTCTATATCCCTTTTGGGAGATGGTTTGTCTTGACCATCAGAGTTAGACTCTGTGAATAGAAACATTGGCGCGTTGTCTTAGGTGACGATGTGTTGGATCGGGACATAAAGTGAATTAATTTGGATTAATAATTCTGTCTTGGCAAATCGATTCACTTTAGACAATCATTCGTATTGTATCTTAATCCTGAGATGAATAGTGGGCCCGTTGTCTCGACTTGTGTCTTTTGATGTGCCAAAGGGTGACTTTCACATATCAATAGTGGTATGCATGCCGGTACGTTGGAGGCATGACCCTTGATAGCGTAGACTTGTTATTCATAGATATGGAATCCATAGCTCCTCTTATAGCTCCTCTTTAGGAGTAATGATATCCTCTTATATGCGTTGTCCTGTAATTGGAAAACTGGAGCGCTCAACCATTTGGATACATAGTTGTAACCGAACGGTATACTATCTTTGGATAGTAAGTTTTCTGATGGTGAGATAATGGAACGTAGGATAAAAATAATCGAGAAGGTAACACAGAACTTATCCTTAAGCCGATTATGGATTATCATATAGGGATACGATACACTTTGATATGTCATAGAGACTTAGCTGTACGAGTTTCGTAATTCTATAAAGTTCGAGAGTGCAGCTCCAAGCTTTTAGTGGAGTAGCGTTGGAGTTGATAATTGTGAAATGTATATCTGGGATATTGGGTTTCATAATTATCGTGAGCTTGAACTTTATAGGTCCATTTTGGTCCCCTTTGCTAGCTCACAAAATCCTGTAACGACACGGCGTGCTTTTCCTATAATTGGTGACTTATGTCAGATTTATCAGATTGGTTTAAAATTTGTAAGAATCAAATAATTCATGTTTGTTTATTGGTTGAATTAATTTTGTAAGAAATTAATTTAAGATAAACTTGTTGAATTATTGGGATCGGACAATTCTTGTCTGTTTATCAGTTGATTTAATTTTGGATAAATTAGATCAAGATAAACTTGTAGAATTATTGTGAATTGATTTATTTTCTTAGAGATTATCTTGATAAAGTTTGTTTTGATCAAATAAATTCTCTATTGGGTTATTTGAATCAAAACTGAAACTTTATCCTTTAGAATCTCGGGTGAAAAATATAAGATTCACAGAGATCTTTAAGCGGGAGTTTGGCCTGCCGAATGACATGTTCAGCCTATCGATGGGGCCTGTTTGCCCTGCCGATCAGTGAGTGATAAGATTACACATTTTCACGCGGATCTTATCAGATATTAATCCAAACTTGATTTTGTTTTGAGTTTTTGAGACCTAATCTGATAAGGACTGACCCTAGGACCAATGGCTATAAAAAGGGAGTGAGTCTTATGATTTACTCAGATCAATATTGAGAGATTAAGAGTGATACTCTTCTAGTGAGCATCTGAAAAACTCCCTGAGAGCTTTTGTTTACAAATCACGAACACTAGCTTTGGGTTCTCTCTATTGGTTGGAAGGAGAGTCACCGATGGAAGAGCTGTACGTGTGAGCCCACACTCACTCCGGTTATGGATTGAGAATAGCAAAGAAGACCAGTTGGTTGAGGCTCTTCTGGAACGTTACTTCTCATCACAGGTTGCGGAGGTTCTTCAATACACGAGGTTAGCAAGATCTGTTTAATTTACACATATAGCATGTCAAACTTGTGTTTTGGAAAAATACTCTAATGTTAAAAAATTTTTAAAATTCCGCTGCGCAACATTTTTCCAACAATTGGTATCAGAGCCATGGTTTTTACATAAATTTGCAAGTTTGTGATCATGTTATATGCATAAATTTTGTGATCTTAATCTCTCCTATGCTTGATTGAATTTTATAGAGAGTTGGCACTCTAGGTTTCTATAAATTATATATGTTGTCATGGATTATATGGTGAATGATTATTAATTAATTATGGTTGATTAAATTGTTGTTTAATTATTTATTAATTAATTAATATGTACCGGTTATGGTTCCTTAGAGGTTAGAATGTGTATCTAGGTTTTTCATGTAATTAGAAAGCGGACTGTTATCTCCGTTTAAGAATTATTGTTTAATTTTAAGTTTGTAAAAATTTTGTAATTAAATAATTATTCGGAGAAGACGGATCTAGAAGAATGATGATGGCGCTCCCAGGTATTTCCTAAGTCTCTAATTTTATGTTTTTGAATTATTGAAAATAAAATTGATGAATTGCATTTAAATTGTATTTTCTGGAATGAGGGATTTCTGCTCGGTCGGTATGCTAGACTCACAGTTCAGCAGGCCGATGGTCACAAATTGGCAGGCCGGACGTATGGTTCGACAGGCCAACAGTGGAGCAGAAATCGGCTGGCTCTGCTGGAAGGCCAAACCTTCATGGATCGACAGGCTGATCTTTCGAATCGGCAGGCCGATGGAACATGACCGGTAGGCCAATCACCCAGATCAGCCTACCTACCGAGAGCTGGAAAAGTTTCCAGAAAAGGTGCAGTTTTGACAGTGCAGTTTTAATTTTATTTTTGGGACAATTCTGAGAAACATTAAATTTGGATATGACCGAAAATATGAAGTATTTGATTCATACAGGATTAAAGACTTGAAGATGGATATTGTATAAAGAAGGATACAGCTTGAGGATTCAAGGATGAAGAATCGATAAATGTCTCGATTATTCACTTGTAATCTTAGTTTTCTATTCTCTAGAATGGAACCATAATATTATGATTGTTATTATTTTGCTTGTAGCTTTGCTTGATTGCTTTGCTTGTCTATATTATAATATGATTTGCCATGTATATTGATAACATGTCATATAAAATAAGGGGTGCCGCTCATATTAAAATTGTTCATGCACAATTTTAAAATAAAACCTTGACTTCAAAAGATTGAGTGGGAGAAGGTTTTCGAAGAGAGGACCTAAGGCCTCCATCGTTGGTCCATAGGAAGAACATGGTGGTCCCGACCCCTAGGAAGGGATTTCTATCATGTTCCAGATTGGATCTCTAAATATTGAAACGATGGTTATACACTCACGTTGATTTTATTATTAACCTCCCCTGGAGCTCTGTTAATAAAATTGATGGACAAAGAAGCGATTATTAGTATATGTTGGATCATACAGGTCCTGGATAGCATATATTAATCAGGAGGGGATCCGTGTTCCTGATTGAATTTGGCCTGACTCCCCTAGGAGCTTGTTGAATTCTGAGTTGGGAATTATCATTGTAAGGTTGTGATATTTTCAAGGTTTTGACACATAAACACATTTGTATGATTTTACATGATTGTGTTATCTTACTAAATTATTATATATGTTTGCTTATGTTTGGTATATAATTCTTTATTGTAGATTGAAAATGTCTAAAAATGCTTTATCATCGATACTTGACAAAAACCAATTAACCGGAGAGAATTACAATGATTGGAAATGAAACCTGGACATCGTCCTATCCTTTGAGAAACTGAAATATGTTCTAACAACCCCCTGTCCTCCCGAGCCTACGGGAGTGGTCTCGCGTCTATTTACGCATTTTAAACTAACCTCAAGTATAAGGTTGTCTCAAGTAATATTTTCTCGGTGAATCCGAGGTCGAACCCACAAGGAAGGATTTATTTAGTTCCAGTACATGTATTATATTAACTTTTTCTTTTTATTTAAACTGAAAAATTTGAGGATTAATATTTATTATTCACAGAATGTATTTACAATATTTACACATTTTTTTACAACATTTTTCATTTTTAGATTTTGATAATATGGAACTTTAATAACAAGAAATGCAATTAATAACTTAAGCAGAGTAACAACAATAATAACGACAATTTAAAGAAGTGAAACAGTAATAATAACAGGGCTGAGGTTCAAAGGTTCCGTTCTGACGATTATCTTTAATATATTTTAGTTTCTCTTTTTATTTATTAGTTGGTTTAAGTATACACTATGCCATCCTATGTCGACAATAAATCAAGATTTACCAAGCATTTACTGTGCCATTCCATGTCTATAATGCAGCAAAAACACAACTTAATAAATAAGCAGCATTTCAACATAACTTAACTAAAAAAACAACCAAGATAGTGAGTTAAGCATTTACCGAGCCATTCTCTATCTATGAGTAATGAAGCTCCTCCCAAGCATTATCCGTGCCAGTCTATGTCGTCGATAAATCAAAACCGTAATTTTGGCAGAGTTCTAGCTAAGAAAATATTAAAATTCTAGGTTTTCTAAGAGAATATTTTGGCATTACAACAGCTTAGAAAACTAAGAAAAACCAAAAATATTTAAGATAATTTTGCTAGAATTTCCCCCTCTCCCCTCAGCTAAAAAGAAATTTAAAAAGACATAATTAATAAAATACTACTTATATTATTGAGCATAATTTTTACAACACAAACTAGGAAATATTTTACAAGAAACTAGATTAAAAACTGGAATAAAAACTAGACTATAATTACTACAACAGCATTTTTATGCTGCGGAAGACTCTCTCAACTGAGGCAAAAGCCTCGGTATTTATAGTGAATCAACTTTGCAAACGTCCACTTATAATTAATGTCATTTCCTGTTGAAAGTTGACGATTTTCAATTATTTTCCTTCTTCTTTCACGCTGATCTGCGTTCGTGAGAGTGCAAATTTGAGTTTGTAATCCAGTGTGACGCAGACCAGATCAACACGGAACAGGCACGATCTGAACCGTTCAAAACGAGATCCAACGGCTGTCAGACGCGGGCAAGATGGGCTAGGTGGGACCAAGATTTAAGGCTGATGGATGAGTCAAAGTATTCAGATCTGATGATTCAGAAAACGGATGCACGTGGACACCACCACACACGATTAAAAACACCTGCTGAACCCTCTGAGACACGCTACAGCTTTGTCGGCGCGTGTGATGCACGCGCCAATCATATCTCGACACGTGGACTGCACTTTGAGATTCCACTGACGCACCGAATGATGCGTTGGCACGCGTCTCTTCCTTGGACGACTGAGATTGATTTGGCAGGTGATCGAACGGCTCTCATGATGCCACGTGTCCTATTTAATTTAAATTTGAATTTCCTTTATCTTTTTGATGCATTTGATGTCCGATTTTATCCGTTTTGGTGTCGTTTTGCTCTATTTTTCCTCCAGATTTCAAATCTAAAATCACAAATATACTAATATTAATTATTTTACAAATGTAATATTTATTAAAAATATTTATTTTACAATAAAGCACGCAAAAATAGATAAAAACTCTTAAAATTTCCAGTCTCTTACGGTTGAGCACAGATATAATTTTTATGACTTGGAAATATTTTTAAAAATTACTAAAAATATAATAAGACATATTTATAAACTTAAAACACACTACCAAACACACTAACAGTCAAAATAAAATAACTGCATTACTTTTACGGTTTTGACTATTTATAGACTAGACACTTATTTAACACACCAAAATGACTCTAATAATTACCAAAAATATAAAAACACACTAAAAACCTATTTTTAATCATATTTTCACACCAAGATACAAAAATGCTTATTAACACAAAATGCTATTAATTAGAAGATTTAATGAGAAATAAAAGCGTAAACAAATGATTTAAGCCTTAGAAAATATACACTTTTACAGTCTCATCACACCCCCCAACCAGCTTATTGCTAGTCTCTAGCAACTAAAGTGATAAAACTTAAAATAGACGAATGATTTTTTTTATTTTTTTATTTATTCATTTTGTTTTATTTTATTTTATTTTTATTTTTATTTTTTTTTGAAACTTGCGATTCCTCACTGATTTTCCTCAGGGTTTATCTCATATTCATGCCCCAAAGTAAAGATGCAAACGCTAATTAAGTTATGATTCATTTCTAGAGTTTGTCAATTGTTTAAGATGAATTTTTCCCTGTGTGTGTGAATTTCTATTACTAATCAATGCATATTAAATAAATAAATTTATATTAATATATCTTAATTTATTTAAATAAATTCTTATAAATTTGTTTTTCATCCCTCTCTCCACTAATATAGAATAACACCTTGTTAAAGACTTTTAGGACTTTATTCGGCTTGTAATGTAAGGCTTGGGTTAAAGATACGATGGAAGATATATTTGAGGCTCAATTCACCCATAAGACAATTACAAAAATCCCGAACCTTTAAAATGTACAATCCAATTCCCAAAGTTTACAATCCTAAACTCGAAATGAAATTTCCTTTGTCAACCACTTTTTATTAAACTTTCTTCTTTTTTTTTTTTTTTTGATCTTTTTGTTTTTGTTTTTGTTTTTGTTTTTTTTGTTTTTTTTTTGTTTTTTTTTTGAAGAGTTACGTGTATATTTTACAGAGGTAGCAGATATTCCTAACTCATCCTAACCTCATAAACCTGAATTCACTTGAAAGAATAGATGTCTTATGAGTGAAAGGTACAAGAAAAGGATTATGAACTTATTAAAAAGGCTATGATAAATATATGGGTAACAAAGAAAATAGAACATTAAGCACAGCGAGGTGACTAGGGATATAAAATGTAAACATGTTAGCTTCAAAGGCTCAAACGATCCAAAGATGGCCTAAATTATATTTATAACTTAGTGTTATCTAGGATTTCGTCTCAAGAGGGATTTAAACAAGTTATAAGATTTTATAAAAATAAACCAAATTATACTAACATAAACAGTCTCTAAATTAATATAACAAATCATAGTGCAAGATTAAGTGTTCAAATTTTGGAAAAATTTCATCCTAAACATATGGCAAACTAAAGAAACTAACATAAACTTAAATAATATTTAAACTTTACCTTAAGTCATGGAAATGATATAATCTTGATATCGTCATTGGACAGGAGGCAAATCACCAAAATATTTTTAGATTTTTAATTTTTTTTTAATAAATGCAATGCAAACACACAGTTTTTACAATCATGTAGAAACACGTTTCAAGAATGCTAGTCACTCCATTACTCAGCTATTTCTACCAAGGTGAAGATGCGTTTCAAGAATAATAAATACTCCTTACCTCAGCCATCTTCAAACTTTTATGCTACAAAAGAAAAATGCAGAGATGAGAATTTTACAAACACAAAGAACTTCATTTTCGGACCATTATCGAGACGCGTTTCAGGTCAAAACCTTCACTCAGTCATCTCGACCTATGAACACATGAATCTTAAAGTCTTACAAACAATACACTTTTTTTTTTCGCTTGGTTTTTTAAAACTAGTCCCAGATTCAATCACAAAAGAAAAAAAATTGACACAACCTTCTCCCCCCAACCTAGATTGAACACTGTTCCAAAGTTTAATAAGTTTAAGTAAGAAGAGTAACAACATATACTTACCAGAGCGGTTATTCAAAGACAAACACATAAACAAAGACAAAAACAACAATGCTGTAAGTAAAACTAAAAGAGGTAGAGTTTAGAGAGAAAGATCCCAATCTCGTTTGCGTTTTCCGTAGAACTTTGATGTTGCAGTGTCCGTTTCAGGATCAATGACGTGCATTTTTTTGAGCAATTCCTCTACAGTAGCGGCAGAGATGAAAATCTTTCTTCCTGACTCGTCAAGAAACTTTTGTTCCACAGCATGATCTAAAAAACTAAGCAAACTGTCAAAGTAACCATTTATATTTAACAAACCAACAGGTTTAGAGTGTAGTCCTAACAATTTCCAACTAGCAATGGCAAAAAGTTCCTCTAGAGTTCCTAAACCTCCAGGTAAGGCAATGAAAGCATCAGAAGCAAACTCCATGTCTCTTATTCGCTCAGGCATACCTGTAACTATTTTTTCAACACCAATGGTAGGACCACATAAACGACTTTGAGCAAGGACACCTGGAATAATACCTAGAGCTCCAGTACCTCCAGAACGTCTTCCAGCAGAGACAGTACCCATTAAACCTAGACTACCTCCTCCATAGACAAGATTTATCTTTTTCTTAGCCAAGACATAGCCTAAATGAAATGCATTTTCTATGTAATCAATGCCTCTTCCGGATTTAGAACCACAGAACACAGAGATATTGTTGAACTTTAAAGATGACTGGGACGAGGGATCCATGATAGTTACTAAGACTAGGACTCTTTTTTTTTTTGAATGACTCTATCTTACAAATTCGCTCTGAGAAAAACTTAAGAACTGAAAGGATTTTATAGACACCTAAAGAGAACGTTGGGTAAAATTAAATAAAGACAGCTGTGATGACAGACAAGGACAGATAAATATGACACCCCTACAGACAACTTGTACCTGACAACACTAATTACCTTTTGACAAAATGGACTTTACTGTACAACTTTTGACAAATGGGACTAAATTTTAAAATTTGAAGCAAAGCTTATCTTACACGACACACAAGACACCTACCGAATATAATTATGCATCTGTCAAAAGAAAAAAAAGTCAAGATATCATTATTATAAGATAAACGGTACGATCACAATTATTAAACAACAACTGTATAAATCACACAAAAA
Source organism: Artocarpus heterophyllus (assembly GCA_025403435.1). Taxonomy (NCBI): domain Eukaryota; kingdom Viridiplantae; phylum Streptophyta; class Magnoliopsida; order Rosales; family Moraceae; genus Artocarpus; species Artocarpus heterophyllus. The sequence continues at coordinate 29,551,334 of CM046341.1, forward strand.
TAAAAATCTTTTTGTTGATGAGATTTTATTCGAGAATGAGTTGAAGAAAACTTTTGTTCATCAAAACGCGTTTCCAGAAATTTCGTTACTCAGCCGTTTTGATGATTTTTTTTTTAAAACCATGATCATACCTTGAATAAATTTTCAATCAAATTTTTTTTTTGATAAACACACAGAGAAACAAAGAAAATACCTTACAGACCTTGTTTTGAAGTGGAAGGATCATGAGTCTGTTTTCCATCTAACATTCTCGTAAACTGAACAGTTGGGTCTTTTAGCGTCAGATTCCCAAGACGTTCTTTTTCTTCATGAAATTGAGGCCAGAGTTGTTTCATAGCCCCCCAGACGTATCCACTTGGATGGGACTAAAGAGGAACTCGGAGATCTTCTAAGTTTTCATTCCTAAGACCATTTTTACAGAATTGAATTTTATCTTGCCTATTTCTAGATATGAAACCAGGTGAGGGACATTTTCCAGAACAAGTTTGACGAGAACATTTATGACATTTTGACTCCATACGACGAGCTCTTCTTTTTCTAGCACACAGACTTGTACCCATACCAGGAAAACCTATATTATTTACATCAGTTGAACGAGCAAGACCTTCTATGTACATCTTGATATCAGTAGGAAGCTTAAAACGTGAAAGTACCCAAAGACGAGTGACTCTAGTTTTGTACTTCTTTTTGATCTCTCTTTGAGAAAGTGAAGGGAAATATTTCTTTAAGTGCTCATATTTCGGATCCATGATTGAGAAATTGAGATTCTTGAGAGTGAATTGAAAGCTTTAAGAGAGAGTTCAAGAGAGAATTGTGAAGATTTTTGTGGAAGCAGAAGAAAAGGAGATTGAAGAGTGTTTGAAAGATTGAAGAACTTTGAAAGAGTTTTGAAGAATTTCTTGGAATTTTAGCGAGAAGACAGAGAAAATTTGAGAGAGAGAGAAAGAACAAAGATTTCTGAGCTTGGATGCACAGTAACAGATTTTATAGACAAGGGGTAGACTTCTGTTTAGACACGGGGAAGATTACTCAGATGCATGCCAAAGTAATGGGCTGAACTCAAATGGGCCAAAGAAAAGTAACCTAACAGATTACTCAGACATGAAAATATTTTTGTATTTTTGAGTTTTTTTTTAATTTTTTAATTAATTTTATGAAGATCTAAAATTCAAAAAAATTCATTGAAAATTATTTCATTAAAATGCGTTTCTAGAGGCCGTTGATACAAAAATACCAACTAATCATACTGATTATAACCTCCAAAATTTCTACCATTTTAACGAATTTTGAAATTATTTTTCTGATTTTTAGGAAAAACAAAGAAAATAAAGATACGACAAACAAATAAAAAAAAACATAATACAAATATTAATCTATAACTATGATTTCAGGTTCTGGTTCGGAGTCAGAATCGTCAATGTTGATGACTATTGGAAGAGTTGCTCTAAACCTTCCCAAAAGATAGCACTCGTAAAAAGTTAAGTTGCCAGCAGCTGCAAAGAATCTTTGCTGAAATTCTTCTTCATCCATGAGATCATAGATGAGGTCATCCATAGTGTCACCCACAGTGTCACCCATCACCACATCTTCAGGTTCTTCAAAAACTTTATTTTCACATTCAGCCTCAAAATTTGAAATGTTTGCTTCAAGAGATTGGTCAGAAACATTCACATGATGGTTGTCAACCTTGGGTGGAACATTCGAATCAAAAGAATTAGTCAAATCAGCCAAGGGATCAACAAACGTTCCTGAAGTATTGCTTTCAACAAAATTCACTTCACACTTTCCAGAGGATGATTGTGCCATGTTAAAAACGTTGAATTCTGAAGTCATATTCCCAAAAGACAATTTTAGTATTCTATTTCTACAATTAATCAAAGCATTAGAAGTTGCAAGAAATGGACGACCCAAAATGATAGGAATTTGAACATTTGTATTTGTGACAGGTTGTGTATCCAAAATAATGAAATCCACTGGGTAGTAAAATTTATCAATTTGGACTAATACATCCTTGACAACACCTCTTGGAATTTTTACAGATAGATCAGCTAGTTGAAGTGTGACAGAAATTGGCTTTAGTTCACCTAGACCTAATTGCTGATAAACAGAATAAGGTAAGAGGTTGACACTAGCACCAAGGTCTAACAAAGCATGTTCAATTTGAGTATTTCCGATGATGCAAGAAATTGTGGGACAACCAGAATCTTTGTATTTCAATGATGAATCATGTTGAATGATGGAACTAACATTCTTTGCTAAAAATGCAGTTTTAGTCACATTATGCTTTCTTTTAATTGTACAATAATCTTTCAAAAATTTTGCATAAGATGGGACTTGTTTGATTGCATCTAAAAGTGGAATGTTAATTTTGACTTGTTTGACCAGTTCAAAAATTTCAGCATTTTTGTCAAACTTCTCTTTTGAAGCAAAGCTTGAGGAAATGGAATCTTTGGAACAAATTTCTCTTTTGAAACATTCTTTTCTTTTTCAAAATTTTCCTCATCACTATTAATTTTATCACCACTTTTCAAAGTTAAATTAATGTTCTGATCTTTTAAAAGATTAGTTTTATCAACAGTTTTTCCACTTCGAAAAGTTGTAACAAAATTAACAGTTTCTTGTTGTGCCTGTGAACTAGAAGAGGCGACTTCATTTACAGATAGATAATGTACAGGTTGAGCAGGAAATTTGCCTTTTTCTTGAATGCGAAGAGAAGAAGTGAGTTTAGAAATGGATTCTTTAATTTCATGAATGTCTTGAGAAGTGCAAGTGTTATGAACTTCCTATTTTTGAATGAATGATTTTTGAGCTTGAATGAAAGTTTGCAAAGTGTCTTCAAGAGTTTTGACTCGAGAATGGAGATTTTCAGAAAAAATTTTTGGAGGCCTTTGAAAATTTTGAGATGGAAATGGTGGTCGGCCTTGAGAGTTTTGTGGTGGAAATGGTGGTGGTGGTTGATATTGCTATTGTGGTTGATCATTTCTCCAACTGAAATTGGGATGGTTTTTCCATTGTGAATTGTATGTGTCAGAGTGTGGGGATGGAAATGGCTTTCTAGGTGGGTCCAATTGATTTGTGTAATTCACCTGTTCATGGGACTCTTCCTTAAAAATTGGGCATTCATAAGTTGAGTGTCCTAGAGTTTGGCAAACACTACACAAAATTTCAATTTTGGGTTCTTGGACATTCCTTCGTTCCATGGCTTCAATCTTTTTAGTCAAACATGCAATTCTAACACTTAGATCATTTTCTTGACTAAGTTGATGGACACCTCTTTGAGCATTAGCAAGATTAGATCTAATTGAGCCTTCAGAATTACTATGTTGCCAGTATTGAGAGTTATCAGCCAAATTATCAAGGAAATCTAACGCTTCATCAGGTTCTTTATCAAGGAATTCTCCACTACACATTGTTTCAACAAATTGACCGGTTTCAGGAGTTAAGCCTTCATAAAAAAAACTAATGTAACGCCATTTTTCAAAACCATGATGTGGGCAAGAATTCAAAAAATCTTTAAATCATTCCCAGCTTTGGAAATAAACTTCTTTTGCATTTTGGGAAAAATTTTGAATTTGTTTTTTCAAAGCATTGGTCTTATGTGTTGGAAAGAATTTTTTCAGAAACTCAGTTTGCATTTCTTACCATGTACCTATTGACCTAGCTTTTAAAGAAGTAAGCCAAGTTTTAGCTTTGTCTTTTAAAGAAAAAGGGAAAAGCTTAAGCTTAACAATTTCATTTGAAACTTCCTGGTCAGTGAAGGTAGCACAAACATCTTCAAACTCTCTAAGGTGCAGATATGGATTTTCAGATTCTAAGCCATGAAAATTGGGAAGCAAGTTGATCATTCCAGGTTTAAACCTAAAGTGATGAGCATTGAGAGGAAAAATTAAACATGATGGAGTGGATTCACGGGGTGGTTGCAAATAATCTCTCATTGAGCGAACAACAGGATTGATGATTTGTTGATTAACAATATCTTCATTATGAACACTTTCATCATCAGCCATTTTTGGTGAATTTGAAGACACAACAGAGACGAAATGTGATTCTAAACTTTTCCTAACTAACCTACGACTATTAGACTCACGAAACCAAACTGGCATACAAATTATTTAAATATTTACAAAATTTTATAGACAAATACTAAGCTTTTCTCCACTCAGGGAGAGTAGAGTAGTGAATGAAAAGTATCTGCCTTATTGATTTTGTGAAGTTGCGAATTATATTTTTCAAGAATGTCCCCAGGAAAAATTGGTGGTGCTAAGGCTCCTTAAGAACCAATCTCCTTGACAGAACAACGTTTCAGGAATGACTGGTGTTGGAAGAATCTCCAAAAGTGAACCGGTTATGGGAAAGAATTCCGAACCAGTACCAGTCCCCAAACAAAACTTTCTCAAAAAATACTTTTCACAAAAACACAATTTATTTATTAAGTATTATGGAAAACCTAATCTAAAATTTTATGAAGTTTTATTTCTAAGGCAAAAACCTAAAACTAGCAAAAGAAATATTCTATAGAAGAAATGAGAGAAAATAAAATTTTTATGATTTATTTTTATTTTTATTTATTTTTATTATTTTATATATATATATATTTTAATTTTTTATTTTTTAAAAAAAGTGACGTGAATTGTAACTACTACAAATAGTAACTTACCGAAAATGCATGCAGATTTTTACGTGAACAGTACTTAATACCTGCAAAACAAAAGATATTAACAAAAGAAAAAAATAAAACAAAAGAAAAGAAAAGTTAGTAATATATAAAAGAAAAATAAAAAAAAGAAAATATATTACACAATATTATACGGTACTAAAAACAATACCCTCCTCGGCAACGGCGTCAAAAACATGGTCTCGCGTCTATTTATGCATTTTAAACTAACCCTAAGTATAAGGTTGTCTCAAGTAATATTTTCTCGGTGAATCCGAGGTCGAACCTACAAGGAAGGATTTATTTAGTTCCAGTTCATGTATTATATTAACTTTTTCTTTTTATTTAAACTGAAAAATTTGAGGATTAATATTAATTATTCACAGAATGTATTTACAACATTTTTCATTTTTAGATTTTGATAATATGAAACTTTAATAACAAGAAATGCAATTAATAACTTAAGCAGAGTAACAACAATAATAACAACAATTTAGAGAAGTGAAACGGCAATAATAACAGGGCTGAGGTTCAAAGGTTCCGTTCTGACGATTATCTTTAATATATTTTAGTTTCTCTTTTTATTTATTAGTTGGTTTAAGTATACACTATGCCATCCTATGTCGACAATAAATCAAGATTTACCAAGCATTTACTGTGCCATTCCATGTCTATAATGCAACAAAAACACAACTTAATAAATAAGCAGTATTTCAACATAACTTAACTAAAATAACAACCAAGATAGTGAGTTAAGCATTTACCGAGCCATTCTCTGTCTACGAGTAATCAAGGTCCTCCCAAGCATTATCCGTGCCAGTCTATGTCGTCGATAAATCAAAATCGTAATTTTGGCAGAGTTCTAGCTAAGAAAATATTAAAATTCTAGGTTTTCTAAGAGAATATTTTGGCATTACAACAGCTTAGAAAACTAAGAAAAACCAAAAATATTTAAGATAATTTTGCCAGAATTTCCCCCTCTCCCCTCAGCTAAAAAGAAATTTAACAAGACATAATTAATAAAATACTACTAATATTATTGAGCATAATTTTTACAACACAAACTAGGAAATATTTTACAAGAAACTAGACTAAAAACTGGAATAAAAACTAGACTATAATTATTACAACAACATTTTTATGCTGCGGGAGGGGCTCTCTCAACTGAGGCAAAAGCCTCGGTATTTATAGTGAATCAACTTTGCAAACGTCCACTTATAATTAATGTCATTTCCTGTTGAAAGTTGACGATTTTCAATTATTTTCCTTCTTCTTTCACGCTGATCCGCATTCGTGAGAGTGCAAATTTGAGTTTGTAATCCAGTGTGACGCAGACCAGATCAACACGGAACAGGCACGATCTGAACCATTCAAAACGAGATCCAATGGCTGTTAGACGCGGGCAAGATGGGCCAGGTGGGACCAAGATTTAAGGCTGATGGATGAGTCAAAGTATTCAGATCTGACGGTTCAAAAAACGGATGCATGTGGACACGACCGCACACGATCGGACATGCCTGCTGAACCCTCTAAGACACGTTGCAGCTTTGTCGGCGTGTGTGATGCACGCGCCAATCATATCTCGACACGTGGACCGCACTTTGAGATTCCGCTGACGCACCGAATGACGCGTTGACACGCGTCTCTTCCTCGGACGGCTGATATTGATTTGGCAGGTCATCGAACGGCTCTCATGATGCTACGTGTCCCATTTAATTTAAATTCAAATTTCCTTTATCTTTTTTATGCATTTGATGTCCGATTTTATCCGTTTTGGTGTCGTTTTGCTCCATTTTTCTCCAGATTTCAAATCTAAAATCACAAACATACTAATATTAATTATTTTACAAACGTAATATTTATTAAAAATATTTATTTTACAATAAAACACACAAAAATAGATAAAAACTCTTGAAATTTTCAGTCTCTTGCGGTTGAGCACATATATAATTTTTATGACTTGGAAATATTTTTAAAAATTACTAAAAATATAATAAGACATATTTATAAACTTAAAACACACTACCAAACACACTAACACTCAAAATAAAATAACCGCATTACTTTTACGGTTTTGACTATTTACAAATTAGACACTTATTTAACACACCAAAATGACTCTAATAATTACCAAAAACATAAAAACACACTAAAAATGCATTTTTAATCATATTTTCACACCAAGACACAAAAATGCTTATTAACACAAAATGCTATTAATTAGAGGATTTAATGAGAAATAAAAGCGTAAACAAATGATTTAAGCCTTAAAAAATGTACACTTTTACAGTCTCATCACACCGCCCAACCAGGTTATTGCTAGTCTCTAGCAACTAAAGCGATAAAACTTAAAATAGACAAAAAGATTTTTTTTTATTTTTCTATTTATTCATTTTTTTTATTTTTTATTTTTTGAAACTTGCGATTCCTCACTGATTTTCCTCAGGGTTTATCTCATATTCATGCCCCAAAGTAAAGATGCAAACACTAATTAAGTTATGATTCATTTCTAGAGTTTGTCAATTGTTTAAGATGAATTTTTCCCTGTGTGCGTGAATTTCTATTACTAATCAATGCATATTAACTAGATAAATTTATATTAATATATCTTAATTTATTTAAATAAATTCTTATAAATTTGTTTTTCATCCCTCTCTCCACTAATGTAGAATAACACCTTGTTAAAGACTTTTAGGACTTTATTCGGCTTGTAATGTAAGGCTTGGGTTAAAGGTATGATGGAAGATATATTTGAGGCTCAGTTCACCCATAAGACACTTACAAAAATCTCGAACCTTTAAAATGTACAATCCAATTCCCAAAGTTTACAATCCCAAACTCGAAATGAAATTTCCTTTGTCAACCACTTTTTATTAAACTTTCTTCTTCTTCTTTTTTTTTTAAATAACTGAAGAGTTACGTATATATTTTACAGAGGTAGCAGATATTCCTAACTCATCCTAACTTCATAAACCTGAATTCACTTGAAAGAACAAATGTCTTATGAGTGAGAGGTACAAGAAAAGGATTATGAACTTATTAAAAAGGCTAAGCTAAATATATGGGTAACAAAAAAAATAGAACATTAAGCACAACGAGGTAACTAGGGATATGAAATGTAAACAGGTTAGCTTCAAAGGCTCAAACGATTCAAAGATGGCCTAAATTATATCTATAACTTAGTGTTATCTAGGATTTCATCTCAAGAGGGATTCAAACAAGTTATAAGATTTTATAAAAATAAACCAAATTATACTAACATAAACAGTCTCTAAATTAATATAACAAATCATAGTGCAAGATTAAGTGTTCAAATTTTGGAAAATTTCATCCTAAACATATGGCAAACTAAAGAAACTAACATAAACTTAAATAATATTTGAAATTTACCTTAAGTCATGGAAATGATATAATCTTGATATCGTCATTGGACAAGAGGCAAATCACCAAAATATTTTTTTATTTTTTTTATTTTTTTTATAATAAATGCAATGCAAACACACAGTTTTTACAATCATGTAGAAACACGTTTGAAGAATGCTAGTCACTCCATTACTTAGCTATTTCTACCAAGGTGAAGATGCGTTTCAAGAATAATAAATACTCCTTACCTCAGCCATCTTCAAACTTTTATTGTACAAAAGAAAAATGTAGAGATGAGAATTTTACAAACACAAAGAATTTCATTTGCGGACCATTATCGAGATGCGTTTCAGGTCAAAACCTTCACTCAGCCATCTCAACCTATGAACACATAAATCTTAAAGTCTTACAAACAGCACACTTTTTTTTTTCGCTTGGTTTTTTTAAAACTAGTCCCAGATTCAAAAGAAAAAAAAAACAAAACAAAAATTGACACAACCTTCTCCCCCAAACCTAGATTGAACACTGTTCCAAAGTTTAACAAGATTAAATAAGAAGAGTAACAACATATACTTACCAGAGCGGTTATTCAAAGACAAACACATAAACAAAGACAAAAACAACAATGCTATAAGTAAAACTAAAAGAGGTAGAGTTTAGAGAGAAAGATCCCAATCTCATTTGCGTTTTTCGCAGAACTTTGATGTTGCAGTGTCCGTTTTAGGATCAATGACGTGCATTTTTTCGAGCAATTCCTCTACAGTAGTGGCAAAGATAAAAATCTTTCTTCCTGACTCATCAAGAAACTTTTGTTCCACAGCATGATCTAAAAAACTAAGCAAACTGTTAAAGTAACCATTTAAATTTAACAAACCAACATGTTTAGAGTGTAGTCCTAACAATTTCCAACTAGCAATGGCAAAAAGTTCCTCTAGAGTTCCTAAACCTCCAGGTAAGGCAATGAAAGCATCAGAAGCAAACTCCATGTCTCTTATTCGCTCAGGCATACCTGCAACTATTTTTTCAACACCAATGGTAGGACCACATAAACGACTTTGAGAAAGGACACCTGGAATAATACCTAGAGCTCCAGTACCTCTAGAACGTCTTCCAGCAGATACAGTACCCATTAAACCTAGACTACCTCCTCCATAGACAAGATTTATCTTTTTTTTAGCCAAGACATAGCCTAAATGAAATGCATTTTCTATGTAATCAATGCCTTTTCCTAATTTAGAACCACAAAACACACGGCTATTGTTGAACTTTAAAGATGACTGGGACGAGGAATCCATGATAGTTACTAAGACTAAGACTCTTTTTTTTCTTTTTTTTTTGAATGACTCTATCTTACAAATTCGCTCTGAGAAAAACTTAAGAACTGAAAGGATTTTATAGACACCTAAAGAGAACGTTGGGTAAAATTAAATAAAGACAGCTGTGATGACAGACAAGGACAGATAAATATGACACTCCTACAGACAACTTGTACCTGACAACACTATTTACCTTTTGACAAACTGGACTTTACTGTACAACTTTTGACAAATGGGACTAAATTTTAAAATTCGAAGCAAAGCTTATCTTACACGACACACAAGACACCTACCGAATAAAATTATGCATCTGACAAAAGAAGAAAAGTCAAGATATTATTATTATAAGATAAATGGTACGATCACAATTATTAAACAACAACTGTATAAATCACAAAAATAAAAATCTTTTTGTTGATGAAATTTTATTCGAGAATGAGTTGAAGAAAACTTTTGTTCATCAAAACGCGTTTCCAGAAATTCCGTTACTCAGCCGTTTTGATGATTTTTCATTAAAACCATGATCATACCTCGAATAAATTTTCAATCAATTTTTTTTTTGACAAACACACAGAAAAACAAAGAAAATACCTTACAGACCTTGTTCTGAAATGGAAGAATCATGAGTCTGTTTTCCATCTAACATTCTCGCAAACTGAACAGTTGGGTCTTTTAGCATCAGATTCCCAAGACGTTCTTTTTCTTCATGAAATTGAGGCCAGAGTTGTTTCATAGCCCCCCAGACGTATCCGCTTGGATAGGACTCAAGAGAAACTCGGAGATCTTCTAAGTTTTCATTCCTAAGACCATTTTTATAGAACTGAATTTTATCTTCCCTATTTCTAGATACGAAACCAGGTGAGGGACATTTTCCAGAACAGGTTTGACGAGAACATTTATGACATTTTGACTCCATACGACGAGCTCTTCTTTTTCTAGCACACAGACTTGTACCTATACCAGGCAAACCTACATTATTTACATCACTTCAACGAGCAAGACCTTCTATGTACATCTTAATATCAGTAGGAAGCTTAAAACGTGAAAGTACCCAAAGACGAGTGACTCTAGTTTTATACTTCTTTCTAATCTCTCTTTGAGAAAGTGAAGGGAAATATTTCTTTAAGTGCTCATATTTTGGATCCATGATGAGAAATTGAGATTTGTGAGAGTGAATTGAAAGCTTTAAGAGAGAGTTCGAGAGAGAATTGGGAAGATTTTTGTGGAAGCAGAAGAAAAGAAGATTGAAGAGTGTTTGAAAGAGTTTTGAAGAATTTCTTGGAATTTTAGCAAAAAGACAGAGAGAATTTGAGAGAGAGAACAAGAAATTTAGAGAGAGAAAGAACAAAGATTTATAAGCTTGGATACACAGTAACTGATTTTATAGACAAGGGGTAGACTTTTGTTCAGACACGGGGAAGATTACTCAGACGCATGCGAGAGTAATGGGCTGAACTAAAATGGGCCAAAGAAAAGTAACCTAACAGATTACTCAGACATGAAAATATTTTTGTATTTTTGAGTTTTTTTTTAATTTTTTAATTAATTTTATGAAGATCTAAAATTCAAAAAAATTCATTGAAAATTATTTCATTAAAATGCGTTTCTAGAGGCCGTTGATACAAAAATACCAACTAATCATATTGATTATAACCTCCAAAATTTCTACCATTTTAACGAATTTTGAAATTATTTTTCTGATTTTTAGGAAAAACAAAGAAAATAAAGATACGAAAAACAAATAAAAAAAAAACATAATACAAATATTAATCTATAACTATGATTTCAGGTTCTGGTTCGGAGTCAGAATCGTCAATGTTGATGACTATTGGAAGAGTTGCTCTAAACCTTCCCAAAAGATAGCACTCCCAAAAAGTTAAGTTGCCAGCAGCTGCAAAGAATCTTTGCTGAAATTCTTCTTCATCCATGAGATCATACATGAGGTCATCCATAGTGTCACCCATCACCACATCCTTAGGTTCTTCTTCAAAAACTTCATTTTCACATTCAGCCTCAAAATTCAAAATGTTTGCTTCAAGAGATTGGTCAGAAACATTCACAGGATGGTTATCAACCTTGGGTGGAACATTCGAATCAAAAGAATTAGCCAAATCAGCCAAGGGATCAACAAACGTTCCTGAAGTATTGCTCTCAACAAAATTCACTTCACACTTTCTAGAGGGTGATTGTGCCATGTTAAAAATGTTGAATTCTGAAGTCATATTCCCAAAAGACAATTTTAGTATTCCACTTCTACAATTAATCAAAGCATTATAAGTTGCAAGAAATGGACGACCCAAAATGACAGGAATTTGAAGATTTGTATTTGTGACAGGTTGTGTATCCAAAACAATGAAATCAACTGGGTAGTAAAATTTATCAATTTGGACTAACACATCCTTGACAACACCTCTTGGAATTTTTACTGATCGATCAGCTAGTTGAAGTGTAACAGAAGTTGGCTTTAGTTCACCTAGACCTAATTGCTGATAAGCAGAATAAGGTAAGAGGTTGACACTAGCACCAAGGTCTAACAAAGCATGTTCAATTTGAGTATTTCCGATGATGCAAGAAATTATGGGCAACCAGGATCTTTGTATTTCAATGATGAGTCATGTTGAATGATGGAACTAACATTCTCAGCTAAAAACGTAGTTTTAGTCACATTATGCTTTCTTTTAATTGTACAACAATCTTTCAAAAATTTCACTTAAGATGGGACTTGTATGATTGCATCTAAAAGTGGAATGTTAATTTTGACTTGTTTGAACAGTTCAAAAATTTCAGCATTTTTGTCAAACTTCTCTTTTGAAAGCAAAGCTTGAGGAAATGGAATCTTTGGAACAAATTTCTCTTTTGAAACACTCTTTTCTTTTTCAGAATTCTCCTCATCACTATTAATTTTATCACCACTTTTCAAAGTTGAATTAACATTCTGATCTTTTAAAAGATTAGTTTTATCAACAGTTTTTCCACTTCGAAGAGTTGTAACAAAATTAACAGTTTCTTGTTGTGCCTGTGAACTAGAAGAGGCAATTTCATTTGCAGATCGATAATGTACAGGTTGAGCATGAAATTTGCCTTTTTCTTGAATGCGAAGAGAAGAAGTGAGTTTAGAAATGGATTCTTTAATTTCATGAATGTCTTGAGAAGTGCGAGTGTTATGAACTTCCTATTTTTGAATGAATGATTTTTGAGCTTGAATGAAAGTTTGCAAAGTGTCTTCAAGAGTTTTGACTCGAGAATGGAGATTTTCAGAAAAATTTTGTGGAGGCCTTTGAAAATTTTGAGATGGAAATGGTGGTCGGCCTTGAGAGTTTTGTGGTGGAAATGGTGGTGGTGGTTGATATTGCTGTTGTGGTTGATCATTTCTCCAACTGAAATTGGGATGGTTTTTCCATTGTGAATTGTATGTGTCAGAATGTGGGGATGGAAATGGCTTTCTAGGTGGGTCCAATTGATTTGTGTAATTCACCTGTTCATGAGACTCTTCCTTAAAAATTGGGCATTCATAAGTTGAGTGTCCTAGAGTTTGGCAAACACTACACAAAATTTCAATTTTGGGTTCTTGGACATTCCTTCGTTCCATGGCTTCAATCTTTTTAGTCAAACATGCAATTCTAACACTTAGATCATTTTCTTGACTAAGTTGATGGACATCTCTTTGAGCATTAGCAAGATTAGATCTAATTGAGCCTTCAGAATTACTATGTTGCCAGTATTGAGAGTTATTAGCCAAACTATCAAGGAAATCTAACACTTCATCAGGTTCTTTATCAAGGAATTCTCCCTTACACATTGTTTCAACAAATTGACCGGTTTCAAGAGTTAAGCCTTCATAAAAAAAACTAATGTAACACCATTTTTCAAAACCATGACGTGGGCAAGAATTCAACAAATCTTTAAATCATTCCCAGCTTTGGAAATAAACTTATTTTGCATTTTGGGAAAAATTTTGAATTTGTTTTTTCAAAGCATTGGTCTTATGAGTTGAAAAGAATTTTTTCAGAAACTCAGTTACCTATTGACCTAGGTTTTAAAGAAGTAAGCCAAGTTTTAGCTTTTTCGTTTAAAGAAAAAGGGAAAAGCTTAAGCTTAATAATTTCATTTGAAACTTCCTGGTCAGTGAAGGTAGCACAAACATCTTCAAACTCTCTAAGGTGCAGATATGGATTTTCAGATTCTAAGGCATGAAAATTGGGAAGCAAGTTGATCATTCCAAGTTTAAACCTAAAGTGATGAGCATTGAGAGGAAAAACCAAACATGATGGAATGGATTCACGGGGTGGTTGCAAATAATCTCTCATTGAGCGAACAACATGATTGATGATTTGTTGATTAACAATATCTTCATTATGAACACTTTCATCATCAGCCATTTTTGGTGAATTTGAAGACACAACAGAGACGAAATGTGATTCTAAACTTTTCCTAACTAACCTACAACTATTAGACTCACGAAACCAAACTGGCATACAAATTATTTAAATATTTACAAAATTTTATAGACAAATACTAAGCTTTTCTCCACTCAGGGAGAGTAGAGTAGTGAATGAAAAGTATCTGCCTTATTGATTTTGTGAAGTTGTGAATTATATTTTTCAAGAACGTCCCCAGGAAAAATTGGTGGTGCTAAGGCTCCTTAAGAACCAATCTCCTTGATAGAACAACGTTTCAGGAATGACTGGTGTTGGGAGAATCTCCAAAAGTGAACCGGTTATGGGAAAGAATTCTGAACCAGTACCAGTCCCCAAACAAAACTTTCTCAAAAAATACTTTTCACAAAAACACAATTTGTTTATTAAGTATTATGGAAAACCTAATCTAAAATTTTATGAAGTTTTATTTCTAAGGCAAAAACCTAAAACTAGCAAAAGAAATATTTTACAGAAGAAATGAGAGAAAATAAAATTTTTATGATTTTTTTATTTTATGATTTTTTTTTTATATATATATATTTTTTAATTTTTATTTAAAAAAAGTGACGTGAATAGTAACTACTACAAATAGTAACTTACCAAAAATGCATGCAGATTTCTACGTGAACAGTACTTAATACCTGCAAAACAGAAGATATTAACAAAAGAAAAGAAATAAAACAAAAGAAAAGAAAAGTTAGTAATATATAAAAAAAAAATAAAAAAAAAAGAAAATATATTGCACAATATTATACTGCACTAAAAACAATACCTTCCCCGGCAACGGCGCCAAAAACTTGGTCTCGCGTCTATTTACGCATTTTAAACTAACCTCAAGTATAAGGTTGTCTCAAGTAATATTTTCTCGGTGAATCCGAGGTCGAACCCACAAGGAAGGATTTATTCAGTTCCAGTACATGTATTATATTAACTTTTTCTTTTTATTTAAACTGAAAAATTTGAGGATTAATATTTATTATTCACAGAATGTATTTACAATATTTACACTTTTTTTTTACAACATTTTTCATCTTTAGATTTTGATAATATGGAACTTAAATAACCAGAAACGCAAATAATAACTTAAGCAGAGTAACAACAATAATAACGACAATTTAAAGAAGTGAAACAGCAATAATAACAGGGCTGAGGTTCAAAGGTTCCGTTCTGACGATTATCTTTAATATATTTTAGTTTCTCTTTTTATTTATTAGTTGGTTTAAGTATACACTATGCCATCCTATGTCGACAATAAATCAAGATTTACCAAGCATTTACTGTGCCATTCCATGTCTATAATGCAGCAAAAACACAACTTAATAAATAAGCAGCATTTCAACATAACTTAACTAAAATAACAACCAAGATAGTAAGTTAAGCATTTACCAAGCCATTCTCTGTCTACGAGTAATCAAGGTCCTCCCAAGCATTATCTGTGCCAATATATGTCGTCGATAAATGAAAACCGTAATTTTGGCAGAGTTCTAGCTAAGAAAATATTAAAATTCTAGGTTTTCTAAGAGAATATTTTGGCATTACAACAGCTTAGAAAACTAAGAAAAACCAAAAATATTTAAGATAATTTTGTCAGAATTTTCCCCTCTCCCCTCAGCTAAAAAGAAATTTAAAAAGACATAATTAATAAAATACTACTAATATTATTGAGCATCATTTTTACAACATAAACTAGGAAATATTTTACAAGAAACTAGACTGAAAACTAAAATAAAAACTAGACTATAATTATTACAACAACATTTTTATGCTGCGGGAGGGGTTCTCCTCAACTGAGGCAAATTATATATATATATGTATATGTATGTATATATTACAGCCTAGGGTTTAAATCTTAGGTTCACTTGATATGAAGAACCTTTTTTTTTTGGTATTTCTTTTCATAGTTTTTCTGTGAGTTTTATATGTTTAATTTCCTTGTCTTGTAATTTCTAATCTGCCAATGCAAACAATTGTGGTGATTCATTTTCTATAATTATTTATAAAAAAATAAATCTATAAATTTTAAAAGGTAACAAGTATGAAAAATCTTGTATGGGGTTAATTGGTTCAGGTTTATGTTTTTATAATGGAAAAATGGTCCAATTCATAATGAGGCGTATAGTAAGGTCTGAGTTCTCCTTCCGTTCAAGATAGTAGGCACCAAAATCTATCATTTATTAAAGTGGAAGATGTAGCTTCTCATCTTCATTCTGAAAAAAAAGAGTACCGCTGCATGTGACCTATCTTATTGGTCCAACCCTACTTTAAGAGGAAATTAGCACAAATCTCATATTTGTTTAGCCGATATCTCTAGCGGGTTAGTTTAGTGCTATTTTTTTAGACGGATAGTCTTGTTAGAATAAGCTGATTAAATGCTGACATCATGGTTTTAGTTTAGAAAAAAAAATAGAAGTCCTTCAGATAATGTTAAACATGATAAATAAGAAAGATAAAAGAAAGAAATTAAAAAAGGACCAATTGAGTGGGGCCATCTAACAAAAACTAACAGAAATATGCGGGCAGTCTTTTTACCAGTAAGGGCACGTTAATTGGATTTGTGCTTCTATGTACCTCCTTTTTATTATTAGTAATAAAAGTTTCAAACGTGCATCCACTTTTTTATTTATTTATTTTTTTTTTCTGATTTTTGCTTTGCTTTTTTCCCTATAAATCTTAGCATGTTTAAATGTACTTAATTGAAATATTTCTCCAATTTGCTCCTATTATTATTTTTTTAAAGATCATGCTCTTTTTTATATCATTACTGATCCCTGTCTTTTTTTAATGATGTATAAAAACAATTTTTTGTCAAATGTGTCCCTCCTTGAGTGTTTTTTTTTTTTTTAGAACTCTCAATTATTTTTTTTCATGAGTATCTTTTCTTTAATCCATCATTATTGAATTTTTTTTTCAATTTTCAAATGTGTCCCTACTTAATTTTTTTTTTCTTGCTCAAAGCAAGAAATTTTTTTAGAAATATATATTTTTAATATTTTATCTATTTTTTCCACAAAATTTTTTTTCCTTAAGTACGTTCTACTTGACCACACATATATAATATTAAACCAAAAATACATTTTGATTGAAACGTGTATTTTATTTTACTTAAAATATTTTTAACAAAATTGTAAGAGTATAATAAATATAAAAAACTAAACTCTTCAAGTATAAAAATAATCAAAAAGACTGAGGGCGTAACACATATTTCCATTTAATTAATAGAATTAATGTTAATATTTTACGAGTTTTTGATTTTTTTATATTATTTATGCTCAACAAAACAAAATCCTGGCTGTCATTAAATTTATGGTATAGAAAAATAAAAATTCATAGAGAAGACAGGTAGCGAGGTGGATCCTACATCAACTATTTGAACATGGTCTGCACTAAACACGTCACTCAACGCATATTCTTCTTTATAAGAAGTTTTTGTTTTTGTTTTTGTTTTCTTGTTTTTTCTTGTCAGGGAGCTTCATCGGGTAGTTGGTATTGGCTTTATCTCAGCCATTTATGTGTGAATAAAAAAGTGAACGAATAGTCACAATAGTAGGACATAGTCGTAATTAACTTAACTATATATATATATATATTATTTTTTTTCCATACAAAACAATTAAACTAGGTTATTGATACATGATCGTCTTGAACCACTTATTTTGTATACTTATAATTTGTCACGCCCCTTGTACTAAGATTATTTAGCCGCTGCACTACATTATGGCTGCGTAGATTCATAAAAATACGTTCTATTTTTTCCCTCTAATTGTTATTTGTTCTTGGAATATTATTGATTTTGTTAAATTACACCTTATTTATTAATATGTAACAGAAATTCTATGTCAGTTCCCTCCCTTAATTACAATTTTTTAAAGATATATCTTACCATTTGATTTGAAAAAAGAAAAACACTATCCATTATATCCAACACATATTGCTACATGCATGTCATGACTTCTGGTTTTAATGGAAAAATTTAAAAGTATCTCTAAGTTTCACTAATAAAAAAAACATTTTTGACTAGTCAATTAGTTAAAAAGTCAAGAATAACCACAATAACTACCAACTGAATACTATTTAAAACATTAACTATTTAAAAATTAAACAAAAATATTTTGAAACTAAAAAAATTAAAAACAAAAAACGAAAAAAAGTCTCCCCCTAAATTCTCCAATCTACTCAAGCACCCATGGTGGATCTGCTTTTATGTCCACTCTTGTTTAATACTTCCAAGATTTATTTTTGGTTTTAATTTTAAATTTATTTGATTTTTTGATTTTTTTCAGCTTTTATTTTAAGTTTGGTTCTAATTTTTTGAAAAAATTGATGTTTAATTAATGTACAAAATATTTTAAAAGTATTTAAATGGTTATTAATTAGGGTATTTTTGAAATTTTTAATAATTAATTGGTCGATTTTTTTAAATTCTTAAAAAAAAAAACTGAGGGAATGCTTTTTTGATGCTCATGTAGAATTTGCTCTGCAAGGCACAAAAATGAACACAGGAGACGATGAACAAGATAAAAATGAAGATAAGTGTCTAGAACAGCCTTTAACTTCAGATCAGCGGAGGAGGCCTTTGCTTTACGTAGTGGAAGATTCCAGTAAGTGTTTCAAAGAGCTCATGCTATTTTTTTTTTGGATGATCGTTATTTTAATTTTTAGAGCATACTAGATCACAGAATTTAATAACCTAAATACCCAAGAATAAAAATTTTTAAACGAGAAGATTGTTCTTTAACATGTACGAAGAACTAAGTTTTTATATTTTGTGAGTTTTTGATATTTTTCACATTATTTATGCCCTGCAAAACAAAATCCTGACTAAAAAAATAAAAATTGTTTTATTATGATTAGTATCTTTGGTTAAGTTCTTATCAAAATTAAAAATTTTAAATAAGCTTTGTTTTAAATATAAATTTGGCTAACATTCATAACAAAAAACTTTTGATACTCTTATTCAGTAATCTATGTGAAAATCACATGTCAATTTTAGTGAAAAATGTAACACAACCATCAATAGACAATGATTTACTACGAATTTGTAAGTTCAGGGTGCAACTTGTCAAGTTTAAAAGTTCAAAGAGGCAAATTGCTAATGTGCAATAAGTTTAGGAGGCAACGCTACTAAAAACCCTAAGAAGTATTAATTGGGGAAAAATTGTGGCAACCATAGAGGTGGGCCTTCCGGTTGATTTTTAGAAAGCCACAATGTTGATTTAATATCTGTATAATTTGTTATTTGGTTTTCCTTTGAACATGGTAGCTAGCTTGCGATTTAATCTCAAAGGCAAATGGTTAATTAATATTAAAATTCATGGTTTTCAACTCTTGAGTTCTTATGCTCTCTCTGATTTTTTTTTTATTTATTTAAATTTTCATTATGTCCTTCTCTCTTCAATTCTATCTCCTATATCTTGATACTACGTCACAAATCCTTCTCACTTCCAATCATTCCACCTCAATTGGGTACTGTCCACAATAATGCAAATTGCTTACTATATTCTCATGGTCAGGAGTCTCAAGATTAAGTCTAACAAATTGCTATGCATATTTTTTTAAAGGCCGCTATTATTTAAAAAAGATATCCCTATGATCATCTTAATCAGTACTTTTTTTTTTCATTTATTGTAATTAAAATGTGGCTGGCTTGATAGACAAATTAACTTGACAATGTGCAACTCTTGTTTAAAGGAATGGGAATTTTTTTCTAATGATTATAAAAAAAAAAAAGGAAAGAGAAGAGACCTACCCTTCCATATTGCAGTCTACCAAATTTACAAACCATTGATATTTTACTTTTAAAATTCTATGCAAAAAACGCAAGACAACAATACCTACACAAAGGTGTTCCCCTATACAGAGCTGCATTGAGCAATGACTGGTTAAGCGCTAAAACCATCATTAGGGAAGACAGGGAAATAGTACATGTGGTAATCGCAACGGCAGAGGAAACTGTGCTTCACGTGGCCAAGGCAACAGTAGGTCAGGAAGAAAGGAGGAGGATATTTTTCACTAGCATCCATTTAGACTTGTATGGTAAGCATTACTTTAGTTGTAGACATTTTGATTTGGGTGCTACAATTTTACTTTTACAGAAATTATATATATTTATATAAATATGTATAATTTCTGTAAAAGTAAAATTGTAGCGTATAAATCAGAATGTCTACATTCAAGATTAGCATTCATCAAATATTTACATTCGGTTGGCATTATATGTGTGTGCGTGCTGCTACAATTTTGTGAGCTTAGACTTTATATGCGACTGCATATGTAGGTCTAGCCTTGAAAATGTTTAAGGATGACAGTACACTGGCCCTCGCTCGTGATGTAAATGGCGATAGGGCGTTGCATGTTTTAGCCCGAAAGCCATTGGCATTTCTTAAGCAAAGTGCAAGACTATGCAAGAGTTACACCAGTATGAGTATCTGTCTTTCTCGTGATACTTAATTTTTCTTTTTAATATTTTGAGAGAAGGTATTAGTATGGCATATTAGAAGATGCATATAATCTGTGCAGATTATTTCAATTCCCTAAGCACTCATAGGATACAATGTAGCATGGCCATCCAAATTTCGATCGTCCCCTGTTACAATGAACTTTGCTTCAGATGATGTCTAGTATTTCTTTTGGTAGTTATTGAAATATCAAATCTATACTCAAGTTAAATCATTTTTATGACAGAAGTTGTATTCAATACTAATTTTACTCCATCATCATAGGAATGATGTCCTCATACGACACAAAATATGTAGAAAGTGACGCCCTTAAACTTACAAAAGGCCTGTGGAATAAAATTTTAGTAAAATTATCAGACTTGACGGTGAAACAAATTATTGACAAACCGTCAAGATTTTTATTCAAGGTGGCAGGGTTTGGAAACTTTCAATTCTTGTTGGAGCTTATTCACTCTTACCCTGATTTGGTATGGGAAGTCGATGAGAAAAACCAAACTATATTCCATGTCGCTGTCTTGAATCGTCATGCAAACATCTTCAGTTTATTACATCAGATTGGCTCTGTCAAAGATGTCATTCTAACCTTTGAAGACACCGAAGAGAACAATATGTTACACCTTGCTGCAACATTATCGCCTCAACATAAACGCTATCCTGAGCTCGGAGGATTGCAATTACATCACGACTTAATATGGTTTGAGGCAAGCACTCTAATATAGCTATAACTCCAACAGATTTGATAATTAATAAAATTATGTAGGCAATTCGAAGAGATATTGATCATGAGGTAAAATACTTAATTTTGCAGGCCGTGAAGAAGATCATGCAACCATCTTATGCAGAAAGAAAAAATTCAAATGGCTTAACCCCAGAAGATGTATTCACTCTCTTTCATTCCGCTTTGTTTAAAGACGGAGAGAGTTGGATGAAAGGTACAGCTACATCATGCTCGTTGGTTTCCTTGCTTGTTACAACTATACCTTTTATTGTAGCTTTCCAGCTTGCTACTAATGGTAAAGAAAGAAGTCGGTTTCCATCTCATGTTCTCAGCGTAATCGAATCATTGATGTTAGTTTCCTCTTCAATCTCAACCCTAGTGTTCTTGTCAATTCTCACGTCAAGCTATGGGGAAATGGATTTCCTTTGTCTGCTACCCTAGAAATTGAGTATTGGGCTTGTCACAATTTTAGTCTCTACGTCAACCATGATTGTAGCATTCATGGGAAGATTATTCATTTCTCTTCCTCATGGATTAAAGTGGGTTCCTATTACAACTTTTATAGGTACATATATTCCGGTTACCTTATTTATACTAATGCAATAGTTGTAGCTTTTATGGAAATTGTGGGATTCTGCATTTCTTTTAGGCTTTTGTCAGGGAAAGGTAAAAAGCATGTGCTTAGTAAGTGGCCATGTGTCAGCTGTTGCATGGAATCACATGAACCAGTGTTGAGGGCTCTTTTTAATCATTTCGTGTATTATAGTTTTTTTTTTTTCTTGGCTAACACTTATGTACTGTAGTTTGTATCATCTTGCTGATTAGCGAACAATGTTTTTGTAACTGTTTAATTATTCCCCATTTTACGCATGTATCATTCTTTGAATTCATGTTTTCACTACAAGAAAAATTACATTTAACGATAAATTATTTACGACATGTAGTTTTTGAATATCGTTGAAAAGTACATACAACGACATCTCCAACAAACATGTCGTTAATAACATTTGAAACAATAATTAACGACATCTATATAGATGCCGTATTAAATGTCTCATTTTAACGACAATAGTTTAGTGTCGTTAAATTATTTAACAAGTAGGAGATGTCGTTAAAGCCTTGAAGATTCCACAACACCCCTTATAGACGACATCTTGACCAATGTCGTCTATAAGGGGTGTCGTAGAATCTCCAAGCTTTGACGACATCTGCTACTTGTCGTTAAATAATTTAATGATACTAAACTATTGTCGTTAAAATGAGACCTTTAATACGACATCTATATAGATGTCGTTAATTATTGTTTCAAATGTCGTTAATGACATCGTTGTTGAAAATGTTGTTGTATGTACTTTCAACAACATTTAAAAAATATATATCGTAAATAATAGGTCGTTAAATGTAGTTTTTCTTGTAGTGTTTCTATGGGCTATGCTCCTTTCCCTCTTGTAAGATCTGGGAGACTACTAAACTTATAACTGTAGTAACAAACACACTCAAACAAAATGTATGTTGACCCTAAAGAGTGCAAAAAAATTAGCAAATAAAGAATCGCTACTAACCTAAGTCTGGTGACCCTCCGCCCCCTTCCGCGCCACCCTATTCTCTCCATCTTCTCCTTTGTGACGTTTCCCTTTGACTCACCACCTCTTTATCCTGTTTCTTCTGTTTTTGTACTTGTATCAATATTTGAGCTCCTCTGTTGTGTTATGCTTTCGCCATGGAAGCAGATGTTGTTAATGCTATTTAGCTCCCCTATAGTTTGGCTTCTCGCGGGCCATCAGGCTCACTCTATTCATGTTTGAGGCTAGGTAATTGTAATGTCCTAAATTTAATTAATTAAAATTAGTGTAAAATGGCAACTAGTGTGTCTAATTAAAATTTAATCATTTCTAAAATTTTCATTTTCTTAATTCAGTTTATTTGATATATTTTATCTTTTGCAATTACTAATTATTTTAAAATAAATTTCTGATCATTATTTTAGTATCTTACTAACTTTACTTAAATTGCATATTTTCCCTATATCTTAATTAATTATTTCTGAAAGCCTAGTTTTTGTCACAAATTCTAAAGCAACCCCTTTTCTCCACTCAGACATTTTCACATGATGAGTCAAACCTTGAAACTTCCTTTTAGAAAACCATCAACAGCTCATGGTTTTAAGCCATACCACTATTAGAAATATCTTATTAAAAGCGAAACCTCACCAGAAATTGAGCTCTCACTATCTCTACCTTCCTTCCTCCCTCCCTCTTTAGTTTCAAAAACTCATAGCTTTTATCTTCAAAAACTCATAGCTGAAACCTAGTTCTTCAAACAAAACTATCAAGCTATAGTATAAGTTCTGATGTTAATAATTAAGTTTACTATTAAGGTTAGTTGTTGTTTCCATGGAACTAACATTTAGCAGAGCTAGTTAAAGTGCAAAGACTTTCCGTTGGTAGGAACAAAGGTAGGATTTTATACCCTTCCTTCTTAAACATGATATTTAAGTGTTTTAGCTTTAAATTATATTCTTCAATGCTTTTGAGAATTTAAATATGCTTTTAAAGTTATTTTCAAATGTTCTTAGAATATGTTTCCAAAGAGAAATGAATTGGAGAAAATATCGATATCTTGGCATAAACATACCCGAGTGAGAGTCCCCAGTTAGTAGTGGTTTTAAATGCATGGTGCCATATAGAATTTATATTGTATGGGGGATGACCTAGGGGGTAGGTCCCAAAACCCCGATCTGGCCACTTCGGTGGTGTTCATTCCAAGCCTTGCAATAAGTAAGCAATTACGTATGATTTTGCAATAATCATATGAAGTATTTGGTATGATCTACTTTATTCAATGATTTATATTGTTTATTTATCCCATTTAATTTATTCGTGTTGCTTTTGCTTTACTACTAAATCCAGTTTTGAACTTAAAATCTTACTGAGCCTTTCACTCATTGTTTTCTACTTGTGTTTTATTTTGTTTCCCCCCAGCAAGTTTGTAGTACATGATTGAGTAGAATGCTGCTAGATTACTCGTGGAGTCCATGAATTGATTTGGTTATTTGTTTTTTTATCAAGGCATATAATAATGAGACTATTTATCATACATTATGATTTTTTAGTTGGACTATAGTTTAGATGTTATTTTCTTTTGGTCTAAATTATGTATGCACTACTATGAGATCCGATGGGACCCAGACGGTATTTGACGGAATTTTTTTTAATTTTTCTAATTTATCGAGATTACCTTAGTAATTCTTGTTTGTTATATTATGTTTTTATTTCAAGTTATTTTTATTTAAATTTGTTAAGTTATTAGAAACAATTATCTTTTATTTAGATATTTGAAAAAGTTGAGAAAATAAAGTTTTGAATCATCAAAGTTTAACTTTAATTTTTATTTATTATTTCAATTAAAGCGTCATGTCACTACTCTAGTTTAGGGCGTGAAAAGAGTTGGTGTCATAACCCTAGATTTTGAAACCTTAGTAATTGTGCATACATAAGAAGGACATTATGAAACCACCGCCAATTCAGTTTTCTTTTTAGAACTGAGAAAATGACAGTTAGGCGTCAGCCCACTAGTTTTGACCCTATTCATAACAAGCATGTGTGAATTCCATGTTCGCTGCTCTTCGACAGATGGCAACTAGAGTGTAAGGGGAAGATCCTACAATACTATTTTAGGGAGTTATGGCGTGCAACAATACCGACCTTTTATAGGAATGGATCCAAATAGCCTCCAACTCAGTAGTTTCCCTAGCCCCAGTTCTATTAGTTCACTCCCCAGCAGATGCCTTTCCCAACGTAGAACTTCTGCCCTCAGAATTTTAGTAAAACATCCTATAGTATACGCCACATGTATTTCCTGACGACTTACACAAATTGCCGCTGAATCAAGAGATGAAGTTCAGCATAGATTTAGTTCCTACAACTGCTCTGATCTCCATTGCACCATACTGTATGGTTTCAAAAGGGATGAAAGAGTTGAAGAAACAACTTGAGGAACTTGCTGATAAAGTGTACATCATGTAACACCCGCCTATTTTTATGTAACGGACCACGTTAAGTTAGTAACGATGTTAAAGAATTTTATTAATAATTATGTTATATGTTATGAAATATGATTTAAATGTTACTAACTTTGATGTCCAGTTTTATGACAGGTGACGACAGCATGGAATCGTTATGCTCTAGTGTTCATGTGAATTTTAAACGTATGATTAATTATGATGTATGATGAATTGAATGTTTTAATGTATGGCATCTAAGGACAGTTCGGCAGGCCGGACTATTAAGTTCGGTAGGCCGAACAGTCTGCCAAAGATTGACAGGCCAAAGGGAAGCATCGGCAGGCCGGACTTGGTGGAACCGGTAGGCCGAAGGAGGAGATCGGTAGGCTGAACACGGTTGACGAGCAGTCAGCAGAAATCTCTCCAAAATTTTAGCTGAGTTAATTACGTTAATTGGATGATTTAATGTGATTAATTGGCATATTAATGGAGTGATTTTATCAATTAAGGAAATAAGGGGGGGTTTGACTTTGCATTGAATTGTGTTAATTTAACTGGTTTCCTATTTTAAGAGAGCATAATATGGTAAGATGTGATGATTTGTTGACTTTCCTTCTTTCTCTTCTTTTTCCACGCCAATAGCCACCCAACAGTTAGAATTTCCTGACTTAATGAAGGGCAATGAATGTTCATTATACTTGTTATGTTAAAAAAAAAATTTAACGTTTTCTTTCCTTAGGTTTTTCTGTTAACTTCTCACGTTTCTCCTTTCATTCATTATCTAAGACATTTTTTTTTCTCATTCTCATTCTTTCTCTTCTCTTCTCC
Organism: Artocarpus heterophyllus; assembly: GCA_025403435.1. Taxonomy (NCBI): domain Eukaryota; kingdom Viridiplantae; phylum Streptophyta; class Magnoliopsida; order Rosales; family Moraceae; genus Artocarpus; species Artocarpus heterophyllus. Next base: position 29,577,089 of record CM046341.1, read on the forward strand.
ACGAGTTCCTTCTTTCTCTCTCTCACGAAAATTTTCTGAGAAAAATTGAAAGAAAATTTTTAATTTTGTTGGTTGAAATCAAGGGTTTTGGGAAGAAATTTCAAGGTAAGAACTCAGTTTTTTTTTTTTTTTTGTGTTTTTGAAAGCATTCTTCTCCTCAATTTGTCTACAATATCTTTCTTTAGGTATTGTATTTGTTTTGAATTTTTAATATGATATGCATGTGTATGTTATAAGATGATTTTTCCAAGTTTCATGTCTTCTCGGTTTTTATGATAAAAATATGAATTTTCTATCTTCTACCCCTCACAGTAAATATTACTGTTTAATCTTGATGTATAAAAGAAAAAGTAATGTTATTCAAGGGGTAAATATGATGTTTTTCATGATAGTCGTCAAGAATGTACATGTTTATATGTATGATGAATGCATTATATGTTATGAAATTTTTATGGGAATTCATTAAAAAAACTGTTTTAATAAATGTTATTTCTGGATTTTTGTTTATGAAATGTTATGTATGTTTAAAAGATTTTATGATAATAAAATAATTTTATGCATGATAATATGATGTTTGTATGAAGTTTTAAATTAAAATATATATTTTTTAATTGTTCAAAAATGTTTTATTTAAAAGATAATTATGTTCAAAATGTATGGTTTGTTTTATATGCTTAAGGTAATTTTTGTTTTATATTTTAAACGCCAAGATGAATGTTTTGTGTTTTAAATCAAGTTTTATATTTCGAACATTATTTTTATGTTAAGTTTTAAGAATATTCAAACTATGGTTTTATATTCTATTTTATCATTTTAAAGAATTATTGAACTTTCGCAATTTTTATGAAAAATTGGTTTGATTTAAAATAAGTTTTCTAGAAATGTTTTGGCTCGGTCGGCCTGTCGAACACCATTGCTCGGCCTGCTGATGTTTGAAGGTTTGGCCTGCTGAACACATATTCGGCCTGCAGAACGATGACAAGTTTTTAAGTCTGATTTGCAAAGCCTCTGTTGGCCTGTCGGTTGAGGAACTCCGGCCTGCTGATCATGTTTGGCCTGCCGAAGTCCTAGGTTTGGCCTGCCGAACTGTGGGTGCAAGTAATGTTTAAGTAATGTGATGATTCATGAAATATGATGTGATGTTTTATAAGTCCTGATTGTACAACTTGATCTACCTATAATATTAAATAAGTTCTTGATTAATTTAAAAAGTTTAATTAAATAAATTATGATATGGAATAAGTTAAACAATGTTGTTTGAAACAATGATAAGTTAAAAAAAAAAATATTAGATGTATGAATGGATCCTGGTTATGTATGTTTAACTACGTTTATATTTGAAAACATCGTATAAGCTATGTAATTACGTTTATGTTTAATGTTTAATAATTATGAATGTATGAATGCAACGATAACTGTGACGTTCGAATTAAGGGGCGTTTCAGGCTTTGGTATCAGAGAGATTTATCGATTACAATTCATATCGCCACACGTCAATCTAAGTCCACCAAGTAAGTATGTTATTAAGTAGATATATTGATGCAAGTATGATAAGATTAAAGTTTAAATGATTAATGATTAACGATTTAGTAGTGAAAACCTGTCTCATAAATGGAAGATTATTTTCTAAGCCTTAATTCTTTTAGGAAATTACGATGGACGGCCACAAAAGAATGCAGACTTGCACCCAAACCAATGAAAGACTCATGACGATGATCGCTGAACTGCAAAGGCAGTTGGAGGACCAAAGAAGGGAAATTGCTGCTTTAAAGGCCAACTGCCAGAACGATGACCGACGAGGCAATGATGTGCGTCCTCCTCCTCCTCCGCAGCCTCAAGTCAATGAAGTCCCAGCTCCTGCTGCAGAACCAAGAGCAGCATACCAGGAACCCCTACTGGTCAGATGGAAGAGGGTTAAGCCAACGGACTTTGAGGCTTCTAAGGATCCGCTTGTAGCTCAGGGATGGTTGAAGACGATCAAAGCCACCCTAAGACTTATGGATTTTACTGACAATGAGAAGGTCCTCTGTGCCTCATACTGCCTCACTATGGAGGCCAGGATATGGTGGGATGGCATCGAACAAAGCAGGAATGTTGAAGAAATGACATGGGCTGACTTCGTTCATGAATTCAACACAAAGTTCTTCCACTTGAATGTCACAAGGAAGCATTATGAGGATTTCGAGAGTTTACAACTGGGGGATATGTCAGTCACTGATGTGGTGTCGAAGTTTGACTAGCTAGCCCGTTTGTGTCCAGGAATGGTTATGGATGAAGGTGAAAGGGTTAGAAGACTGATTAGAGCCCTTAGGCCAGACATTGCCGCAATTGTTGATAGAGCTAGTCCACCTAGGACCCAAGAACAGGTTGTTATGAGGGCTCAACATGCTGAGTTTCATCTGTCCAAGCTAAGAAGGAACCAGCCACAGTCGGGTCAGCAAGCCAGTAATACAAACAACCAGAACCACCCTCCACAAAGGAACAACAACAACAACAACTAGAGGAACAATAAGAGGAAGGGCAATCCTCAACAAGAGCAAGGCCAAGACAATAAAAGGCATAATGACGGTCAGCGCAACAACAATGACAGGCATTTTCAACCGTGTGCCAAATGTGGAAAGAAGCATCCAGGGGAATGTCGCTTGGGAACAAATCAATGTTTCATCTGTGGGCGTGAAGACCACTTTGTAAAGAACTGCCCCAAGCTGATGAATGCCAATGCCCCACAAAGAGTTCCTCCTCAAGCCCAACTCCATCAGATGCAAGCTTCCCTTGAAGGGCCACTTATTAGTCAAGGGAGACTTGAAGCCCCACCGACGAATGCCCGAATCTATGCCATGACAAAAGAACAAGTGGGTACATAAGCTTCTAATGTGGTCACAGGTCAGATAACAAGCTTATCTATTAATGCTTATGTTCTTTTTGATACGGGTGCCACGCATTCTTTTGTATCTATGTCATATGCTAAGAAATTAGAGGTTCGTTTAGAGCCTATGAGACAGGGATTCACTACGACACTACCCTCTGGGGAAGTGATATTATCTATGCACTGTTTGCGTAAAGTACCCCTATGGATTTCTGATAGGGAGCTATTCGTCGACCTTATTGTGATCGACATGCATGACTACGACATGATTCTTGGGATGGATTTCCTGAGCAAGTACAATGCCTCAATAGAATGCCAAAAATGAAAGGTGATCTTCCATCCTGAAGGCGATCAGAAGTTCATTTATGTTGGCGAGTCCAAAAAGAAACCCTACATGTTCTTATCGGCAATGAAAGTAAGGAAGTTATTAGCAAGTGGCTGCATGGGCTATCTGGCGAACGTTGCAGATAAAAGCCAAGAAGGAAGGACAAGAATTAAAGATGTGAATGTTGTTCATGAATATGAAGATGTGTTTCCTGATGATCTGACGAGTCTACCACCAGAAAGAGAAGTTGAATTCGAGATTGAGCTCGCTCCAGACACCGATCCAATCTCTAAAGCACCTTACAGAATGGCCCCGACGGAATTAAAGGAGCTTCACACACAATTAAGGGAGCTACTTGGCAAAGGTTTCATCAGGCCAAGTCACTCACCATGGGGTGCTCCGGTCTTGTTTGTGAAGAAGAAGGATCTCACTATGAGACTCTGCATTGACTATAGAGAGCTGAACAAGGTGACAATCAAGAACAAGCACCCGTTGCCTCGAATTGATGATTTGTTTGATCAGCTTAAGGGTGCATCGGTGTTCTCAAAGATTGATCTACGATCAGGATATCACCAGTTGAAGATTAAAGAAGGAGATATCCCCAAGACTGCTTTCAGGTCGAGGTATGGTCACCATGAATTTGTGGTTATGCCTTTTGGTTTGACGAATGCACCTGTTGCCTTTATGGATTTGATGAACCGGGTATTCAAGGATTTCCTTGATAAAGTTGTTGTTGTATTTATCGATAATATTCTTGTCTATTCTAAGAATCAAGAAGAGCATGAGGAGCATTTAAAGATTGTGCTGGAGACTTTAAGAAGACACCAGCTATATGCAAAGTTCTCCAAGTGCGAATTTTGGCTTGATAAAGTGTCATTTTTGGGGTATGTTATTTCAAAGGATGGGATTATGGTGGACCCTGCTAAAGTAGAAGCTGTACTCAACTGGAAGTAACCGATGAAAGCAAGTGAAATAAGGAGCTTCTTGGGTTTAGCAGGTTACTATCGGAGATTCGTAGAAGACTTCTCTAGGATAGCAGCTCCACTTACGAACCTGACTCACAAGGAAAAGAAGTATGAATGGAGACGGATGCATGTGAAAAGAGTTTTCAAGAACTAAAGAAAAGGCTAACGACGGCTCCAGTGTTGGCAATTCCTAAAGGAAATGATAGGTTCGTTATTTATAGTGATGCATCCAAGATGGGCTTCGGAGCTGTTTTGATGCAGAATGAAAGGGTGATTGCTTATGCATCAAGACAAACGAAGGATTATGAAAAGAACTATCCTACTCATGACCTCAAGTTAGCAGCAGTAGTTTTTGCGTTGAAGATATGGAGACACTATTTATATGGGGTCCAATGTAAGATCTTCACTGATCATCAAAGTTTGAAGTACTTCTTCACGCAAAGGGACTTGAACATGAGACAACGAAGATGGCTAGAATTGGTGAAGGATTATGATTGTGAAATCCTTTATCATCATAGTAAAGCTAACCGAGTGGCTGATGCTCTAAGTAGGAAGTCAGTTGCCACATTGATGTCAATTCAAGCAATATCTCCACCTTTAAGGAAGGAAATTCTAAACTTCGGTTTAGAACTTTTAGCAGGCCAGCTATCAGCACTCTCTCTTGCTCCGATGATGTATGATGAAATTCAGAGTAAGCAAGATGACGACGTAAGTCTTGTAAGGATAAAGCAAGAAATGAAAGAAGGTAAATGTCAAGAGTTTCATATTGCGGATGACGAAACTCTGTATCTCAAGGACCATTTATGTGTTCCCGATGTTGATGGCTTAAGGGGAAAGATCTTGGCAGAAATTCATGACACTCGTTACTCTATTCATCCAGGTGCAACAAAGATGTATAATGATCTAAGGGGTAACTTTTGGTGGTTTGGAATGAAACATGATGTTGCAAAATATGTGAAGAAATGTATGACATGTCAGCAAGTAAAGCCTGAATACTAGAGACCTAGTGGTGAACTGTAGTCTATCCAAATACCGGAATGGAAATGGGAGGAAATAGCAATGAATTTCATTACCGGTTTACCCCGAACTACGAACGGTTATGATGCAATTTGGGTAATTGTGGATCGACTGACGAAGACGGTGCATTTCATTCCTATTAAGATCACTTACTCTATGGAATGGTTAGCGGAACTCTATGTTAAGGAAATTATACGACTTCATGGGATTCCCAAGTCAATCATCTCAGATCATGATGGTAGATTCACATCTAAGTTTTGGAAGAGTATATAGACTGCAATGGGAACCAGACTTTATTTCAGTACAGCTTTTCATCCTCAGACAGACGGCCAAACAGAGAGGACGAACATGATTCTAGAAGATATGTTACGGGCATGTTTTCTCAATTTTAAGACCAGCTGGTGTAAAATGTTGTCATTAGCAGAGTTTGCTTACAACAACAGCTTTCAGGTGACAATAGGGATGGCACCATATGAAGCACTGTATGGACGAAAATGCAGGTCGCCTATATGTTGGCACGAAGCCGATGAAAAGAAGTTGATGGAAAGCGTAGATGCTAAAAGAACCGATTTTGTGAATGAAACTTCTGAGATGATAAAGTTGATAAGAAGAAGAATAGAGACCGCTTAAAGCCGTCAGAAGAGTTATGCTGACAAAAGAAGAAGACCCTTACAGTTCGCCGTGGGCGAATTTGTGTTTCCGAAAGTTGCACCAATGAAAGGAGTTATGAGATTTGGGAAGAAAAGTAAGTTAAGTCCAAGATTTATAGGTCCTTATGAAGTTATGAAACGAATAGGCAAAGTAGCTTATCAGCTGAAGTTGCCCTCTGAGATGTCCGCAATGCACGATGTATTTCATATCTCCATGCTCAAGAAGTACATTTCGGACCCTATGTATGTAATTGAGCCACAAGTGATCGAGATACTAGAAGACTTAAGTTATGAAGAAAAGCCAATAAAGATACTCGATCGGAAAACCAAGACTTTGAGGAATAAAAAAATTCCATTAGTCAAGGTGTTATGGCGAAATCAACAAGTTGAAAAAGCCACATGGGAACGTGAAGATGACATGAGAGCTACGTATCCGCATTTATTATAAGTTTTGAGGATGAAACTTTTATAAGGTGGGGAGAATTGTAACACCCGCCTATTTTCATGTAACGGACCACGTTAAGTTAGTAACGATGTTAAAGAATTTTATTAATAATTATGTTATATGTTATGAAATATGCTTTAAATGTTACTAACTTTTTATGTCAAGTTTTATGACAGGTGACGACCGCATGGAATCGTTGTGCTCTAGTGTTCATGTGAATTTTTAAATGTATGATTAATTATGATGTATGATGAATTGAATGTTTTAATGTATGGCATTTAAGGACAGTTCAGCAGGCCGGACTTTTAAGTTCGGCAGGCCGAACAGTCTGCCAAAGATCAGCAGGCCGATGGGAAGCATTAGCAGGCCGGACTTGGTGGAACCGGTAGGCCGAAGGGGAAAATCGACAGGCCGAACACGGCTGACGAGCAGTCAGCAGAAATCTCTCCAAATTTATGGCTGAGATAATTACGATAAATGGGTGATTTAATGTGATTAATTGGCATATTAATGGAGTGATTTTATTAGTTAAGGAAATAAAGGGGGGTTTGACTTTGCATTGAATTGTGTTAATTTAAATGGCTTCCTATTTTAAGAGAGCATAATATGGTAAGATGTGATGATTTGTTGACTTTCCTTCTTTCTCTTCTTTTCCCATGCCAATAGCCACCCAACAGTCAGAATTTCCTGACTTAATGAAGGGCAATGAATGTTCATTATACTTATTACGTTAAAAAAAAAAAATTAACGTTTTCTTTCCTCAGGTTTTTCTCTCAACTTCTCACGTTTCTCCTCTCATTCATTATCTGTGACATTTTTTTTCTCGTTCTCATTCTTTCTCTTCTCTTCTCCACGAGTTCCTTCTCTCTCTCTCTCATGAAAATTTTCTGAGAAAAATTGAAAGAAAATTTTTAATTTCGTTGGTTGAAATCAAGGGTTTTGGGAAGAAATTTCAAGGTAAGAACTCAGTTTTTTTTTTTGTGTTTTTGAAAGCATTCTTCTCCTCAATTTGTCTACAATATCTTTCTTTAGGTATTGTTTTTGTTTTGAATTTTTAGTATGTTATGCATGTATGTGTTATGAGATGATTTTTCCAAGTTTCATGTCTTCTCGGTTTTTATGATAAAAATATGAATTTTCTATCTTCTACTCCTCACAGTAAATATTACTGTTTAATCTTGATGTATGAAAAAAAATGTAATGATATTCAAGGGGTAAATATGATGTTTTTCATGATAGTCGTCAAGAATGTACATGTTTATATGTATGATGAATGCATTATATGTTATGAAATTTTTATGGAAATTCATTAAGAAAACTGTTTTATTAAATGTTATTTCTGGATTTTTGTTTATGAAATGTTATGTATGTTTAAAAGATTTTATGATAATAAAATAATTTTATGCATGATAATATGATGTTTGTATGAAGTTTTAAATTAAAATATATATTTTTTAATTGTTCAAAAATGTTTTATTTAAAAGATAATTATGTTCAAAATGTATGGTTTGTTTTATATGCTTAAGGTAATTTTTATGATTTAAGAAAAATCATAATAACATGTTTATGTGATGACAATTTTTATGGTTATGAATTATGTTTATAATATGAGATGAGTGTATGTATATGTGAATATTATATGAATGAATGAAATATGAATGAACGTTATATGAATGGATGATTTACGCTATGATGATAAGTATTAATTTTGTTATATATTTAAATGTATAAATGGCATGAACACTCAAGGAAGCGAGCACATCGAGACCGCGGCGTCGTCACCAAAAGCATTTTTAAGATTAAGTAAGCTAGCGTTAAGGTAAGTACAATCTCACCTGCAACATGACACATTTTGCAAGGAATTGATGATATATTCATAATGATGTTCATGATGATTTTATGGTTATTTTCGTTAAAGGAATTTTATGAAAGATTATCATGATTTAAAGTTATGATGATGACATGTTTCAAAGTATGAAAATTTTGTATATATGTATCACCTAATAAGTGTTGCACACCCAATGTTATGAAATGATATGTTATGATGTCATGTTTGGTTTGGGATTAGCTACCCTTCTCCTCTCATGACGGCGCACCTACAATGATGTTCATGGTGCAACACTTGGGCCCTTAAGATAAAAATGGAATAATTTTTTAAAATGGTCAATGTAATAAAAGATATATTTCTATGAAATTGTGCTTAAGGCACTTTTATGATATGATGACCATGATGATGATGATGTTTATGAAATGTTTTAATTTGTGAGAAACATATGTACTTACTAAGCATTAGCTTAATCATGTTTTATGTCATGTTGCAGATAAGGGTAAGAAAATCATGGATTAGGCAGAGGACATGGAAAGGAGTGTGGACACAAAGCTCAATGAATTGTAACTGGAAGAAACGCCAAGATGATGTTTTGTGTTTTAAATCAAGTTTTATATTTTGAACATTATTTTTATGTTAAGTTTTAAGAATATTCGAACTATTGTTTTATATTCTATTTTATCATTTTAAAGAATTATTGAACTTCTGCAATTTTTATGAAAAGTTGGTTTGATTTAAAATAAGTTTTCTGAAAATGTTTTGGCTCGGTCGGCTTGCCGAACACCATTGCTCGGCCTGCCGATGTTTGAAGGTTCGGCCTACTGAACACATATTCGGCCTGCCGAACGACGACAAGTTTTTAAGTTTGATTTGCAAAGCCTCTGCCGGCCTGCCGGTTGAGGAACTCCGGCCTGCCGAAGTCCTAGGTTCGGCCAGATGAACTGTGGATGCAAGTAATGTTTAAGTAATGTTATGATTCATGAGATATGATGTGATGTTTTATAAGTCCTGATTTTACAACTTGATCTACCTATAATATTAAATAAGTTCTTGATTAATTTAAAAAGTTTAATTGAATAAATTATGATATGGAATAAGTTAAACAATGTTGTTTGAAACAATGATAAGTTAAAAAAAAAATATATATTAGATGTATGAAAGGATCCTGGTTATGTATGTTTAACTACGTTTATATTTGAAAACATCGTATAAGCTATGTAATTACGTTTATGTTTAAGGTTTAATAAGTATGAATGTATGAATGCAACGATAACTGTGACGTCCGAATTAAGGGGCGTTTCACATCAGAAACAACATGTTACCATAGGGCACACTAGTCTTGTTCGCTAAGAAGCATGGAGGGTCTTTTAGGGTACGAATCGACTATCGATAGCAGAATCAGGATACGATAAAGAGTAAGAATCCGCTACCAAAGTTTCTCTAAAAGTTTCAACTCTAATCGTGATCAATCTATCAAAGTTTCTCTTGCTGAGGTAGCAAGGTTGTAATTTCTAGACCTTGATGCTAAGTATTGGGTTATTTAGATGTTTTCCAGTTAGAAAAAGTCTTCAGGTTGGAAGAACTTGATTGATTATGTATATAAGAAGCTGGTTGACTAGAAAAGTAAGGTCCTTTTGAAGGCAGGACACTAAACTTTGATTCAATCAGTTGCTTAAGATATCCCATCCTATTCCCTAATGGTCAAACTAGTCTAACAATGTTGCCAAAGCTCTTGATTGATTTCTTAGCCATTTTTAGTGGGAATTCATAAATGATCACCAGGGGACCTACTAGAAATCTTAGAAGTGTTAAATTAAGTACCCTAAGGATTAAACGATGTAATAGTTTTGGAGACATTTAATCAACAAAGAGTTTATTATTTATTTTCATATATCAAAGGTTGTCCTCTTTATGTTCATTTATGCTGAATATATTATACGCAAATAAAAGTTTGAGACTGTCAGTTTGAACCTTTAAGATAGTTAGACATGATGGATAGAATGGCATGGCTAAGAGAAGGAATAGGACTTTATTGGACATGGTTAGGCCCATGATGAGTTATTCGACATTGCCTTTATCTTTCTAGGGATATACACTATAAACTGCATGTTGTCTTTTGAACAATGTGTCTTCAAATTTGATTCCTAAGACTCCTCATGAGTTGTGGATGGGCAGGAAGACATCCTTAAGCCGTATTCGTATATGGAAATGCTGCTTATGTCCAAGACAAGGAAGCGAATAAGTTGGAAGTATGTTCTAAGGTGTACGTGTTTGTTGGATATCCAAAAGGATAAAAGGTGGTTATTTTTATAACCTAAAAGAAAATAAATTCATGGTTTTAACAAATGTGATTTCCTTGAAGAAAGCTACATGAATGGCTTTAAGCCTCATAGTATAGTGGTACTCAAGGCGATGATGAGTGATTCGATCACTCCAGGGGTTCTAGTTGAAACCAATCTAATCAACGTAGAAAAACTAGCCAGACAACAACCTAAAGAGCTTCAGTGTAGTGGGAGGATCGAGAGTCAACTCGAGAGGTATATGTTCAATGGTAAAGCTTACTTAGCTGAATCGATTGAACATGATATGGATCTTTATACTTAAAAAGAGGTTATAGAGGATGTTGATTCAAAGCTCTAGACAAAAGCTATGAACGCTGAGATGAAGTCTATGAAGGCTTATAAATTTCGAAAGCTTGTGGACCTTCCTAAAGGGTAAAACCTATATAGTGTTAGTGGGTCTACAAGAGATAGAAAGAAGTAGATAGAAAAGTCAAAATCTATAGGGCTAGATTGGTAGCAAAGGGATACATGTAAAAGGAAAAAATCGATTACGAGGAAATCTATTTGCCTATAGCCATGCTTAGTCCATCTGCATTCTCTTGTCCATTGTTATCCCTCTTAATTATGAGATTTGATAAATAGATATCAAGACAGGCTTTTAGAATAGCTGTCTTGATGAGACCATATATATGGTACATCTAGACAAGTTCAAAGCTAAGTTCAAGAGAATAAGGTCTGAAAGCTACTAAAGTCCATTTATGGACTTAAGCAAGTTTCGCATTCTTGGAACATAAGATTTGATTAAATGATTAAGACTTATGGTTTCGAACGAAATATGGACAAACCATGTGCTTACAAACACATTAGAGATGGGAAAGTGGTTTTTCTACTACTTTATGTGAATGACATTCTGCTTGTTGACAATGACATTGGGGTGTTATCATTAGTCAATTTATGGTTGAATAAGCAGTTTAACATACAAGACTTTAGTAAAGCTAATTATGTTCCCAGTATCGAAATATTTCAAGATAGGATGGTAGCTTTATCCTAAACTACCTATATAGACAAGATTCTCAAGAAGTATACAATGCATAATTCTAAGAAAGGTGGGCAACCATATAGGTCTAGAATTAATTTTTCCAAAAGAGATGGTACAAAAACCAATAAGGAAAAAAAATACATGAAGAAAGTGCCTTATGCTTCGGTAGTAGGTAGTCTTGTGTATGCGATGCTTCACACATGACTTGACATATGTTATGCGGTCAGGATAGTGAGTCGGTTTCAATTAGATCTAGGACCGAACCATTAGGTTACAGTCAAACAAGCATATTTTTAAGTACCTAAGAAGGACTGGAGTTTATATGCTAGTGTATTTTGGTAAGGATCTAGCACCTCTTGGATACACTGATTTGGAATTTTCAATCCTGTCTACATATGAGAATTTAGACTTTAGGATCTGTGTTTACTCTAGGAGGAGGCACCATTGTTTGGAGATGTGTCAAGCAAGATTGCACTTCAGATTCAACGATATATGGCACTTAGTGAAGCTTTTAAGGAAGTTGTGTAGCTCCGTAAGTTCTTTCGAGATCTTGAGGTAGTTCCTAGCATGGGTAAGCTGATAACGCTTACTATGATAACACTGCAAGATTGCTAATACTAAGGAACCAAGATTTCACAAGAAGAGTAAACATATACATCAAAAGTATCATATGATATTATATGATAGAGGATTTCATAGAGGATGGACATGTTGCAGTATGCAAGATCACATCCTAAGACAATATAGCTGATCCTTTCATAAAGATACCACCAATGAGAGCTTTCGTGAAGTACGTTGAGGCTATGAGGATGTGTAACATGTCACATTTACTCACTTAGGGCAAGTGGACTATTGTTAGACTAGATGCCCTAAGGATTAAATAAAGTAACAGTTTTTGGAGACATTTACTCACTAAAGATTTTAATGTTTATTTTCATATATCAAATATTGTCCTCTTTATGTTCATTTATTTTGAATACATGATAGGCAAACAAATTCTGAGATTGTCAATCTAAACCTTTAAGATCGTGCATATAATGAACAATTATGTAGAAGACATGAATCTTAAAGGTGATTGTCTAAATGATAAGGTCCGCAATCGAGGGAATAAAGTTGAGCACTTTATTCATATTAAGATTGTTATATTGTCTACATCCCTAATGGAAGATGACTTGTCTTAGTCATTGAAGTTAGACTCTATGAGTAGAAACATTGGTATAATGTAATAGATGACAATACATTGGATCGAAACTAAAGATGAATTGATTTGGTTAATAATTTCATTTGTTTAAATCAATTCATATTATACAATTATATATGTTGTATCTTAATCCTAAAATGAATTAATAGGCTTGTATTCTTGACTTTTGTCTTTTGATGTACCAAAGAATGACATCCTAAATTAGATATAGAGACGCATGCTAGTATATTAGAGACATGACTCTTAATTGATGTAGACTCGTTATTTATAGATATGGAATCCATAGCTCTTTTTTAGAGTCAACGATATTCTTTTATAGGCATTATCTTATAAATGGGAACTAGAGCACTCAACCATTTGGATACATAAGTATAACATGAATGGAATACATGTTATACATAGGTATAACATGAATGTAACACTACAAGAAAAACTACATTTAACGACCTATTATTTATGACATGTAGTTTTTGAATGTCGTTGAAAAGTACATACAACGACATCTCTAACAAACATTTTTTAATGACATTTAAAACAATAATTAATGACATTTATATAGACACTATATTAAAGGTCTCCTTTTAACGACAATAGTTTAGTGTCGTTAAATTATTTAACGACAAGAAAGAGATGTCGTCAAAGCCTTGGAGATTCTACGACACCCCTTATAGACGGCATCTTGACCAATATCATCTATAAGGGGTGTCATAGAATCTCCAAGGCTTTGACAACATCTCCTACTTGTCATTAAATGATTTAATGACGCTAAACTATTGTCGTTAAAGGGAGAGTTTTAATATGATATCTATATAGATGTCGTTAATTATTATTTCAAATGTTATTAAGGTATCTTTGTTGGAGATGTCGTTGTATGTACTTTTCAACGACATTAAAAAACTATATGTCGTAAATAATATGTCGTTAAATGTAGTTTTTCTTGTAGTGTAAATTTCTAATGGTGAGATAATGGAACATATGATAAAAATAGTTGGGAAGGTAAAACATAATTTATCCTTAAATCGATTATGAATATCCTATAGGGATGTTACACATTTTGATATGTAATGGACAAAAAACTTATTGGAGTTTTCATAATTTTATATAGTTCAAGAGTACAGCTTAAACTTTTAGTAGAATAACTTTGAAGTTGATAATTATAAAATATAAATATTAGAGATATGTTATTTTATAATTATAGAAGCTTGATCTATGTATGTCACTACAACAAATTTGAGATTACATGACCCTCATTTAATAATCTTTTCTCAAAAACAATCGTGATAAGGGAAAAAGACGCGGGGAGTTACACCCGAGAAGATGAAAATCTTCATGGTAGGTTATGGTTTATCACGACAGTTTTTTTAAAAAATTGTTGTGGTAAGCTTGACATACCATGATGGTTTTTGAAAGAAACCATCATGGTAGCTTACTTAAAATCTCTTTTCCCATCTTAATAATCAGACACAAATCAGAAACTCACATCTCAAATACGAACACAGACCCCTCCAAAACTGCTGCTGCTGTCCCTCTCCGCCTCCACACTCCTTAATCTCCTTCCTAATTGTAAGTTTTTGTTAGAAATTGATAAATTATTGTTTATTTTGTTGTTTAATCCATGTTTATTGTATTGTTGATGGGTATGATTAATTTGCTTTTTGATGGGTATGTGTAAGTTGTTTTATGATAGGTGAATGTTTTTGTTTTATGGTTAGAATATTATAGGTTTGTGTAATTTGTGAAATTAATTTTAATTGAATTGCTATTTATTATTTTGATTTAGGACTTGCGAAATGGATAAGAAATAGATGTGGGATTTTCGATTGTCTAGAGAATATGTGAATGGTGTGGAAGAGTTCTTGGATTTTGCCAAAACTCATGCCAATGGTGATAAAATTTAGTGTCCTTATGTTTAATGTGGAAACCATAGATTGCTTCCAATTCCAGATGTTAAAGGACACTTATTTCAAAATAGAATTATAAGTAGTTATCAAATGTGGCATTTTCATGGCGAGTCTAAGTTCAATCCAACTTTAGTAAGTAAAGAAAAGGAAGCTATTGTGGAGGATAATATGGATGATCATGACAATATGGTTGACATGGTCAATGATTTGGAAGAACACTTCTTACACTATCTGAATTTATTTGAGACAATGATGAATGATGTCAAGACACCTGTGTATGAGGAGTGTACTAATTTCATCAAATTGTGTACTTTAGTTGGATTGTGGAATTTTGAAGCATCGGGAGTGTGGTCAAATTCTAGTTTTACAAAGCTTTTGGAATTTCTAGGAAGGCTTCTACCAGAGGATAATAAATTACCAACTACTATGTATGAGGCTAAGAAGACATTGAGCACTTTGGGAATGGAGTATGAGAAAATTCATGCTTGTAAAAATGATTGTGGTCTTTATAGGAATGAGTATGAGGATGAGAATTATTGTCTAGTTTGTCAACAATCAAGGTGGAAGAAAGGAAAGAAGCTAAAAGACAGTAAGAATAGAGTGCCAAAGAAAGTGTTATGGTACATTCGATCGGTACCATGTTTAAGGCGTTTATTTAAAAACACAAAACAAGCCAAGAATTTGACATGGCATCATGACAAATGGGTCGACAATGGTATGCTTAGACGCCTGGTGGATTCACCACAATGGAAGACTTTTGAAGCCGATTATCCCGACTTTAGTGTGGATCTAAGATATATGCATTTTGCTTTGTGGATGAATGGAATGAACCCATATGATAGCATGAGTAGTAGGCATAGCACTTGGCTCGTAATACTTATTAACTACAATCTCCCTCCAAAGATGTGCATGAAGTAGAAGTTTTTATGTTCTTTATTGATTTTGGGTCCTCACCAACCAAGCAATGATATTGATGTATACTTGGTACCATTAATCGATGACCTAAAAACTTATGGAAAAATAGAGTCGAAGTTAGAGATGCTTATGGAAAAGAGACAATCACACTCTGTGCAATTTTGATATGGATAGTTAACAACTTCCCTACAATGGCAATTAATCTGGTTATTTGATGAAGAGTTCTATTGGTTGTCCTATTTGTATGAAGGAAACGTCTCACAAACAGTTGAAGAATGGTAAGAAAACCATTTTTTGTGGTCATAGAAGATGGTTGCCAAGAGATCATTGTTACTATAAACAAAAGAAAGCCTTTGATAGCAAGACTAAAGATGTTGAAAAAGCACGGTTGGATCTCATGGAAATAGAGATTAGGCCTAATTTGTTTCCCAAGAAAAGAGGGAACTGCACTTACTTACATCCTGTGAAGCACACGTTGTCCTGATGAAGCCAAAATGATCCCTTCATTATGGCATCACAAGCAATCCAAGTTTTTCATACTACAGATCCCTAAGACATGGAATTTCTCTAGTTGTCCTGATGAAGCCAAGAGTACTTATAATGGTGAAGAAGTTGTCGACGATTGCACGGACATCTCTTCATTCACAAAGGGATTGCCACTGGTGGAAGAGATAGATGATTTTGAAATTGATGTTTTGCAGTTGCTTCATGGAGATGTGGAATAGATATGTATTGAGCAACCAATGAAAAAAAAAAGAGAAAAAATGTTAATTTATTCAAATATATTTTTTTGTTTCGTTTTTCACTTTTTTTTAAGGATTTGAGATATCTATTTATAGTTATATTTGTGATGAAAATAGGAAAAAATAAACATTATGGGCCATTGGATGCTTAATACATGGGCTGGCCACCCTGGACAGAAGAGAAAAACTTATGTAACTGCTGAATTTGACCTTTTCTTTACGACGGTTTTCTTAGGAAACATTGTAAAAAAGGATATTCCATGATGGCTTCTTTAGAAACCATTGTGTAAAATTAAGCTTACACAACAGTTTCTTGAAAAACCGTCATGTAAGCTTAGCCTTACACGACTGTTTTTCAAAAAAAACCGTTGCGTAACCTTGTACAATGCATGATAGTTTTTTTAAAAAACCGTCATCTATGCTTATAAATTACACGAACGGTTTTTCAAAAAAATTGCCATGTAATGTGTGAACTAGGGCTTTATATTTTTTGAAAATCGCACGCCACCTAACCATTTTCAAACTCAAAATTGCAGCTACCCTTCTCTCTCTCTCAGGATCTTTCTCCCTTCTCACTATCACCGTCATCGCTTCTCGTTACTATTGCACACATCATCGTCACCCTCTTGCTGTCGCCCCCTCACCGTCGCTGTCATCGGTAAGTCCACCCTCTCTCTCTCCTCCCCCATTGCTCCCCTTTCACCCCCCTTCACCCCCTCTTTCTCCCTCCATTCCCTCCCCTTTTCTTCCCCCTTGCTTTTGTAGAGCTTTTCTTTTTTTGACTTTTTTTCCCTCTAGATGTTGTGGAATATGGCTAGGCACTCGACTCATCTTCATCGTTGCGACGACTTCAATTAACCTCTTCGGCCACGCAACGAAGCTTCTGGTAGCTTCACCCATAGTTGTTGCTTCAAATGTCAGAATAGGCAATTCAGCTGTTCTAACGCTAATGGTATTGATGCTAACGTGCATGTTTTCTTTCCCTACGGGTCTTCTATGGACTGTATTAATTGGAAGACTCTCCATCCATGCCTTCCTAAGCACAACAAGTGCACAGCACCATTAATTATATTGTTAACAAAGAGCCTGCATTCTTGACACTGTTCGAGCTCTTAACAAAGAGGTAACAATTGGAATTTTGGAGCTTGTGGAGCTTTTGCTACATTGTCGAGAGGGTTACCCTGTTGCCCCCCCACCTTCCCCTCCCTTCCCCTCTGCCCCCTTCCTTGCCTCCCCCTTTGCATTATGTTTTAATATGTGAATTTATGATTTAATATGTGATTTTATAATTTGTGAGTTGATGTTTTAATATGTGAATTGATGTTTTAATATATGAATTGTTCTCTTTTTTATTTTTAAACTTATGTTGTTAATTAGAATAAAAAGTATGGATCATTATTGATTAGAATTGATTATTTGTTTATACTTTCTTGAATAAAATTGTAATTTAATAATAGTAAGTGTGTGTTAGTTTGTGCTTACTTTGAATAGGTAAAATGTCTCGAGAGATCGATAGTGACCACTATGAGGAGCAATATGAAGAGTGCACTCCATCTTCCCTCAATATAGCAAGGATAAACAAGGTAATAAGCCACGAAGGCGCACCAACTTCGATCCCAAAGTAAATTTCGAGCGAAGAGCTACTTTGATGACAAAAGTTCATCGAATGAAGAAGAAAGTTTTAAGAACAGAAGTGACATTGGATTCCAAAAGCCAACCGAAAGGCGCACTCGGCAATGAATTAAGCAGTTAGATTGGAGTCCTAGTTGAGAACATGTTCCTATATGGATTAAATTTTGGAGGTCTAAGGATTTGGACCAAGTAAAATAGGTGATTTGAAGAGAGGTTTACAAAGCTTTCACAGTCGAGGATTGGTATAGTAAAAAGGCTTTAAAGGTTTTTGACGAATTAGCAAAGGAGTTTAGATTCGACCTCTACGTTACCTTTGTATAGCCATACCTTTCCATTTCGGAGGAGGATGAAACTATATATAAGTGGCCTCCTATGGTAGTACACTACTACCCCTCCATAAACGATGGTGATTAGGATGCTTTTGGGAGGTATCAATGTTCTGTCGAATTCCAACTGCTATCAGCTAATGCAAGAAAAATAAGAGTGAAAAATAAATACTACTCTATGGTTGGCAGAGTCAGATATAGAGAGCTCGAGCAATCATTGGTGCATTAATATCTTACTCGTATTACATATATCAATTATTTATAGCATAATACAGTTAGCTGAGATAGGCGTGCTACCAACATGGGAGGAGTTATGGGTAAAATCATGTCAAGGTCCTGATAAACAGTTTACAAATCCAAGAGTAATAAAGATTGGGAACCTGATTGTAAGTTTATTGAACTCAAACTATTAATTTGTAATGTAATACCTATTGAAGGATGTTAAGAATAACACGGTTTTGTTGTTGTTTTACAAGATGAGTACACGATGCAACAAAGCCAAAGGACCTTTCAATCCGTTGGTAACGATGACATATTGACAAGGGTACTAAGGAAACAAAAACATTCAGGACGTGTTTATGGTCAATCAAAGTATGTGAAGTAGTCTCAATACTTCGACCTCTAACAAAGTTCAAAATTGAATTCCCAAATGTTGAAGATTAATATGGAAATTGTAGAACAGCGAGGTCTTGTGATCGAGCTCATTTCCCAAGGACGTGCTAAGTCAACAAATGATAGTATCTCACAACACAACAACTTCAAGGCTATCACAACCTGAGGTAGAACAAGAACAATAACAACTAGTTGCAAATGAGCTACTGCCTGCATTTAACTTCTCTTCAGTACCTCTAGAATTTATGCAGTTGGCTTTATAAACACATTATTTCATGCACGATGGGTTGATGATTTAGTACTCAATATCGATAAATGTCACTAGCAAAAAATTGCCTATCTATGTAGGGTATGAAGACATTTACTACTTCATCAAACTGTGTCATTGTATACCTCAAGTAATAACTCTATTCTTAATTCGTAATTTTTAAAATATAGGTAGAGTTGTAGGGTGCTTTCAAATAATTAACTATATTGTTTTTTATTGTAGTTTTTTGGGGGAATATTGTGAACTTTAAGGCAAGGTGCACAATTTCAGCTTCATATCTTCGGTAATTGTTTCAAGTGCTACAAGAGACCTACAGAGTGATTGCAGAGAGCGCGCCACATCACTCCTCCACCTATTAGCTCAAGCATCGAGGGGGAAATTATTCTTTGTGCCATACAATATTGGAGAACATTGGATGTTGGCACTTATTTCACCATGGGAGGACCAAATATATTGGTTTGATCCCCTCAGACACCCACCACGTGATGATTTCATATCAGTCATGAGATTGTAAGTATTAATATTCTCTTATAAAATTTATTGTTTTTAGTTTTACATAATTGTATTGTCTATTAATTCATTTAATCATGACACATTGTTAGGGCACTTAATAATTGGAAGCTTTAAGCGAGAAGTGTCAGAGACAACAAGGAAATGTATAATATGGTTTTTTTATTCTACTTTTCATGTGAGATATAATTAATAGTGGTATACAAGCCTTAGGAAAAAAATAATTTTATATACATACGGATATAAATGAAGTTAGAATAGAGTTGGTACAATTTGTAAATAGGTATGTCATTTTTAGGTAGAGATAGTAGACAAACAATTGCACAAAATAGCTCAAATGTAAATAATCTTGTAAATACCTTGTAATTTCAATATACATCAATTTTTGTATGCAATCAAGACTTTGTTGTAATGGATAACACACCGGACTAACCATTCTGTGGGAAATCACAAATTTTGGCTTTTTTTTTTTTTGTTTGCAATGCCAATTTTCCATGATGGTTTCAGCAAAAAGCCATCATGAAAGTGTTGTACGTGGACCATCATTCCATGACGGTTTTCTAAAAAACCGTCATGAAATGTGAAGTTTATACGACGGTTTTTAAGAAAATTATTGTGGAAGCATTAATCTTTCATGACAGTTTTTCAAGAAAACCGTCGTGAAAGAGGTCCTCCCACACCCCTAAATCGGTGCCTATTCTGAGGTTCCACAATGGTTAAAAACTGTTGTGAAAATTTGATTTTTGTACCACGACTGAACTTTTTCATGACAGTTTTTTAACTGTAGTGAAATTTTTCCACGATAGTTTAATCAAAGTCTATAGTAGTGTGTCTATCAGGTCCCCTTTGCTAGCTCATAATATTTCTAGTAATGATATGCCATGTTTTTCCTACAAATTAGTAACTTATGTTAGTTAGTAGATTAGCTAAAATTCAATAGATTGGATTTAATAATTCATGTTTGTTTATTGGCTGAATTAATTTTATGAATTAATTCATGATAAACATGTTGAATTATTAAAAATAGATTTTATTTGCATGGGATTATCTGTATATGACTGTTTTAACTAGATAACTTCTCTATTGGGTTCTTTGAATTAAAATTGAGTCTCTATAAAGGATACTCAGGTCAAATAGGATAGGATTTATCCAATCGTTTCAAACTAAGTGAATCAAATAAGTCTGAGAAATACAAAAATGCGTCTGGTAACTTGACCGCGACGCCGCAATATACCGCATTACAAAGGAGCAGTCAGTCGCTCTTGGTTTTTTTGCAAAACACGTTTCACGCATTTTCAACATGGATCTTAAGTCTAATCTGAATTTTGATGCCAAATCTGACAAGGACTAGCCATAATCTGACCACTATATAAAGGGAACTATTTTTTATTGTTTTTTAGATCGCTTGAGAAATTTAGAGAGATAAACTTTGAAACTCCCATAGGGCTAATTTTCAACATCACGAACCTTAATTCTTGGTTTTCTCTTGTGGTTGGAAGGAGAGGTCACTTGAGAAAAAACTAAACGACCTGAGACCACCTGGATTTTGATTGTGGAAAGAGAATAGCAAAGAAGACCAATTGGTTGAGGCTCTTCTATTAGATTTCTCTAGTTGCAATTGCTACAATTTTCCATTCTGCTAAAGAGGTATGAAAGATCTTTTATTAATTTATATATATATAGCATGTCTAACTTATTTTTAAAAAACATTTTAATAAATAATTTTAAAACTGTTGCGTATTCGTTTTCCAACATGAAGGACGTATATAGTCTTTATTCTTTGGATGGTCTTGGAGTTAAACAATTTATAGGTCTCCAATGAATTGCTTTCCTCAAATGGGACTGGAAGTTTCTAACTAACAGGGTTTCTTTTTGGGCTCATGTTTTGGTTGCTAAATATAGTAGAGGTTCCTTCGTTTCCTTTTACATGGAAAAAAGCTCAAACTTTTCTTTCTGGAAAACTCTTGTCTCCATGCGACCTATTGTTCTCAAAAGTATCTGTGGTCATATTGGTGATGGTCAAAGAATCAATATCTGGTTGGAGCCTTAGGTCCCTAACTTGCCCAACTTCAAGTCTCTTCCAACTGCTCTCACCTTTTCCCCATAAATTAACTCTATCGAGGATCTTTTCCTTTTTCTAGGTTTGTCTAGAATACCAACTTAGTTTGGGATATATTTGATCGTGTCTCAACAAGAGCTGTTTTTGACATTCCTCTTTCATCCTCTCTTCAGGCTATAAATGGATTTGGGCAAACTGCAAACCTGGCAGCATTACCCCCAAGTATGGTTACCCTTCTTGTTTAAGGAATCCGCTGCTCCTCTCTCCCATGGATTGATGTTGCTTGGAAGAAGTTTTGGTGTGCAAAATTCTACAACATCACTAAATCCTTTGGTGGCATCTTTGCTGGGACATCCTCCCTACTTGTGTGAAGCATAACCGATTCACTATTTGCAAAATTAGTTGTCCCTTTTGCGACATGGAAGTTGGAAATGTCTACCATCTCTTTCTCACTTATTCTGCCACTAAAGTAGTTCGGTTTGTCTCTTCACGGGGGTTAAACCTAATCTTCTGCAAGTACGCACTATGGCAGAGTTTTTTAAATTCTCTCTTGACTCTCCCGTTCGGTAGATTTCTTGCTTTCTGCCTCCATCATCCCAGACAAAATTTGGCATGCCAGGAATTGGTTGGTCTTTGAGCAGGTTAACCCAACTTGTAGTTGCTAAGTGAAATCTCCTCCAAGACCTTCTCAAAGTAGAAGACAATTCTTTTGGGCCCATTTGTTTGCCTACCTTCTTCCTTCTCCTGGTTACCGCTACTGTGTGACTGGACCAAATTAAACATTGATGCTTCCATCTCAACAAATGATGCCGTTGTTTTGGTTATAGTCAGCGACTTTGAGGGTGTCATTTTTTTGGGGTTTTTAGGATATTTTGTCCATGCGTCTGAACCATGTTTTATTGAAAGCCCAGCTCACAAAGCAGTGTTTAAGCTTTGATTGGATAAGAATCTCAGCCATGCTATCATTGAGTGTCACGCCCCGGAGTACGGGAGGTGACGTGGCGGAATATTTAGATTAATTAAAAGAGAATTTAATTAAAAACTGAGAGTTTGAGAATCCAATTAAGTGAGAGATAAAGAGATTTTCCACCACATTTTATAAAAGAATTTAAAATCATTAAACAAATAACAATAATTGAATAAAAACTGCGAATATGGGTTCCACAACCCACAACTTGTGCACACACATGAGTCTGACAATATCACAAATACAATTACAGTCCAAGTACAAATAAAGTTAAGTCTTACATGCCTTGTTTAATAAATACAGAATGTAAATAAACTCTCCTATTGCTCCTGAGTTCGGTCCGAAGAATCTTCTCCAAACCTAAATGGGAAACCACCTAGAAGGGGGAAATTCAAAATAATAAAACGTGAGCGAAAGGCTCAGTAGGACTAGGTTTTATAAAATAGTTTAACGCAAAGGAACACAACATTATTAGAAGTTATTCAAAGGAAACTTAAATAAATAAATAGATAAACAATTTGAGTAGAACCGTCCTGACACAGAACAGTCTACTCGTCAAATCAAAACACCAATTTACTTTTACCTAGGCAAACCATGATATCACCACCGTAGTGGCCCAGCTGGGTTTCGGGACCTGCCCCCAAGGTCGATCGCCACACGACCCGATCTCTGATATGGCATCATGCCCATGTGTTTATTATCATTATCATTCAAAACCCAATTACCGAGTGTTGTCAATTACATTTATTATGAAATTCATTTCATAATCACGGTATATTAAAATATAACCGATAAAACCATTTTCAAACAACCGTTGAAAACATTTTGATAGAAATCATTTTCAAAGCCAAATCATTTCAAAACCAGGCTACCAAAGAAATAGGATAGAAGTCCTACCTCAATACTCATGCCGGTGCCCCACACCGTAATCCCGGTCCGCTATACGTTAGCTCCACGGAACCACGAACGATCCTAGATACAAACTAAGTCAATCAATATCTAGTTTGAGACATTCTATGTTACTAAATCATTTCATGATGTCCTAGTGTGCCATTTGTACCTTTAAAATCATCCTATAAGGTTGGGATTTAAATCAGGGTTCAAAACAGTGAAAACGGGTAAAAATCATAAAATTTTCCATGCCTCGGTCGGCCTGCCGGACGCCCTGCTTTGGCCTGCCGAACTACACAGTTCGGCCTGCCGGAAACAAGGTTCGGCCTACCAAACATTTCCCCAGATTCGGCCTGCCGGTCGGAAGAACACCGGCCTGCCGATCATCACTCCGGCCTGCCGAACATGAACTTCGGCCTGTCGAACTGGGAAGATCCAGAAATCCCAGCCACGGGTTTCTCGATCCCCAAAATCCAAATCTTGTTTCTAACCTGTTTTTCTCAAATCCCAGGCATGAAAAACAACTATAGTTGATAGAAAAACATTCTAGAACATGTTTGGGATCATTTAAACAACATTTAAACTCGAAATCCTCAAAAATCTGAAAATGAGAAAAAGAGGAGAAAAATAAAAATCTTGAATCCAATCCGTTTTTCTTCAATCTAGGCTTAGATTCTAGTTGTTCTAAGTTCATTTAACACAAATCCACGGTTTTCTAAGCTAAAACAAACTTAGATTTCAAAAACACACAAAATCAAAAATTTTGCAAAAAGTTTAGAAATTTCGAATCTAACCTCGAATCGAAGCTTCAATCCGCGTTCTCGGTTGCCGAATCACGTCCCCGAGCTTCCTCCTTGCTGTTCCGAAGCTTGGATTCGAATGGAGTTCAAAAATTTTTGAAAGAGATTGAGAGAGAGAGGACTGCCGAGGGGGAATCCACGGGAGGGAAGAGAGAGAGAGTGAGGGAGCTGAGTGAAGAGAGAGAGAGAAGAGGGAAATAAATAGAGAAAATCGGTGGGCGGTTTTACTGTGCGAAAACCATGTGCCGCCCACGGTTTTGCAAAACGGAGTATTTTTAACATTTTACAAATTGTTGTGTTTTAAAACTCAAAACATCATTTTAAATCAATAAGAAATCTTTTGAACACATTAATTTAACAAAACAACCAAAATTTCAAAAATCCAACCAAATAGTCTAATAAATGTTAAAACGTTAATTATGGCACACTACTTCATCATTTATAGTACATTAACATTAAATAAATTTCGGGACGTTACAGCTCTCCACCCCTAAAAGAAATTTCATCCCCGAAATTTACAACTCTTCTCAAAAACAAAACAAATGCGGATACAGCTCCCGCATACTCGACTCTAACTCCCAAGTGGCTTCATCAACCCCGTGATGCTGCCACACAACCTTTACCAACGGTATCTCACGACGACGCAAGCTAATCACTTTTCGGTCGATGATCTGAATCGGCACTTCTTCGTACGTCGTATCTTCCTGAACCTGCACATCGCGAAACGATACTATCTTACCCTGCTCAGGTGGACACTTCCTAAGCATCGACACATGAAACACATCATGCACATGAGAAAGTTCGGGCGGAAGATCAAGCCGATAAGCAACCACACCAACACGCTGAGTGATCTCGAACGGCCCGATATACCTCGGCGCGAGCTTCCCACTCACTCCGAACCGCATAGTTTCCTTACGAGGTGACACCCTCAAGAGAACAAAATCTCCAACCGCGAACTCTAAGGGTCTACGTCTCCTATCTGCGTAGCTCTTCTGCTGACTCTGAGCTGCTCTCAACCGATCCCGAATCACCGCGACTTTCTCGTTGCTATCACGAATCTCTTCCGGCCCAAGAATAACTCTATCTTCTGGCTCGGCCCAACACACAGGTGACCGACACGGTCGCCCATACAACGCCTCAAATGGTGCCATACCGATACTCGCCTGATAACTGTTGTTGTACGCAAACTCCGCTAGATGCAAACACTGCTTCCAATTCCCGCCGAAGTCCAACGCACAAGCACGCAACATATCTTCGAGAACCTGAATAACCCGCTCAGACTGCCCATCAGTCTGAGGATGAAACGCCGTACTGAAGTTCAAATCCGTACCCAAAGCCTCCTGAAAACTCCTCCAGTACTTAGCATTAAACCTGGTGTCTCGATCAGAGGTGATGGACAAAGGAACTCCATGCAACCTCACAATGTTCTGCATATACAACTCCCCGAGAATCTTCCTAGAACACGTCGACCTAAACGGAATGAAATGCGCCGATTTCGTCAACCTATCGACCACAACCCAAACTGCATCGTGCCGCTGCTCCGTCCTCGGTAAACCTGTGAGAAAATCCATCGTCACATGCTCCCATTTCCACCCTGGAATAGGAAGCGGCTGAAGCTGACCTGCAGGCTTCTGGTGCTCAGCTTTCACCTGAAGACACGTCGAACACTTGGCCACGTACTCGCGAACATCTTTCTTCATGCCTCTCCACCAATAGTGCCTCTTCAAATCACGATACATCTTGGTGCTCCCCGGATGAATAGCAAACTGAGACCTATGAGCTTCGTCTAGAACGGCTTTCATCACCTCGGCGACAACTGGAACTGCAAGACTCTCCTGAAAGTACAACGATCCATCTGCATGCACGCTCCATTCTTCAAACTGCTCCCCGTTCTGAATCCACGACCAAATCCCCTGCAAATGTCGATCCTGCCACTGACCTTGCTTCACCATCCGAACAAGAGCTGGAGTCGCTTCCACATGATATAACGAAACTCGATCACCGTCTTCATGATACTGTAGCCGATACTCACTTACTGTCGCATCCTTGCTCCAGTCCTCAAAAATCAAACAAGCGAGAATCCCTGAAGACTTCCTGCTAAGCGCGTCCGCTACCACATTAGCTTTCCCGGGATGATACTGCAACGCGAAATCATAATCCTCCATGTACTGCACCCATCTGCGCTGCCTCAGATTGAGATCCCTCTGAGTGAACAAATACCTCAAACTCTTGTGATCGGAGAAGACCTGAAACGATGCTCCATACAAGTAACACCTCCAAATCTTTAGCGCGTAGATCACCGCTGCAAGCTCTAAATCGTGAGTAGGATAATTCCGCTCGTGAGGTCATAGCTGTCTCGATCCGTACGCAACTACACGCCCATGCTGCATCAACACACATCCAAGTCCGCACCCTGAAGCATCAGCATAAACCTCATACGGCTCACCACTGCTAGGAATAACTAATACTGGAGCTGAAGTCAACCGGTTCTTCAATTCCTGAAAAGCAGACTCACAATCTTCATCCCACTCAAACCTGACATTTTTCTTGATCAATCTCGTCAACGGAGCTGCAATCTTTGAAAAATCCTTTACAAATTTCCTGTAATATCCAGCCAGACCTAAGAAGCTGCGAATCTCCGCTACATTCCTTGGTCGTTCCCACTCCAATATAGCTTCAATCTTGGATGGATCCACTGAAATACCATGCTCCGAGATGACATGACCCAGAAACTTGACCTCAGTCAACCAGAACTCACACTTTTCCCTCTTAGCATACAACTGGTGCTCCCGCAGAGTCTGAAGCACGATCCGAAGATGCTGCTCATGCTCCTCCCAAGTCTTAGAATACACAAGAATATCATCGATGAACACGATCACAAACTGATCCAGATACGGCCTAAATATCCTGTTCATCAGATCCATAAAAGCTGCTGGAGCATTCGTCAACCCAAAAGACATGACCAGAAACTCGAAGTGCCCATACCGAGTCCTAAAAGCTGTCTTGGGAATATCCTCTTCCTTGATCCTGAGCTGATGATAACCTGAACGCAAATCAATCTTCGAGAAGTATCGCGAACCTCCCAACTGATCAAATAGCTCATCAATCCTAGGCAAGGGATACTTGTTCTTCACCGTAACACGATTCAGCTGCCGATAATCCACACATAACCTGAGAGTCCCATCGTGCTTCTTAGCGAACAAAACTGGTGCTCCCCACGGAGATGTGCTATTCCGAATATACCCTTTATCAGCAAGCTCCTGAAGTTGCTTCCTCAATTCCTTCATTTCTGCCGGCGCCATCCGATAAGGTGCCATAGAAATCGGTGATGTCCCTGGAAACAACTCAATACCAAACTCAATCTCCCGATGCGGTGGTAACCCTGATAACTCGTCGGGGAAGACATCCTCGAACTCATCAACCACCGGAATCGCTACACTACTACTCGAAACATAGGGCTCGCAATCCAGATTGGCAAGAAAAGCAAAACAATCTAGATTCCTTCGCCCTCCTAAACGCGACTTCATGAGACGCTCACTCATTAGCCAATCACCACCACCCTGGTAAGTGATTACCGTCCCCCTATCAGACACTAGGGTTACTTTTCTAAGTTGGCAGTCCACAACTGTACTATACCTGGACAACCAGTCCATCCCTAAAATCACATCATAGGAACTCATGGGGAGTACAATCAAATCACTTTTCAAAATCTCACCCCCAATCTTTATTTTACATGATTTACACATACAATTCACACACACCCGCCCCAAGGGAGAAGTTATGACTAGGGGTTCCTTAAACTCTTCTACTTCTAATCCCAAGGCATGTACAAAAGAACTCGAAATGAGAGAATGAGAGGCACCGGTATCAAATAAAACGCGAGCTAGAGATCTAGAAACCAAAACCATACCATCGACAACCGCGTTACCAGTCTGAGAATCTGACCCTCTAGATGCCATTGCATGAACCTGTACTGGCGCTTTTCCTTTTCCTCTACCGACATTACTGGGTCCTGCATTACTCGGCCGATGCTGCTGAGATGGAGACGACTGCACACTACCTGTACTCGGCGCTCTATACTGAGGAACACTGCGCTGAAAATACTGCGGCTGCTGCCCCCGTGCCAGATATGAGAATTGCTGAGGAGAAAACTACGGATACTGCAACTGCGGGTACTGCGGAGGCGGAGGTAGGGTCTGAGGCTAAGGCTGAGATGAACGACTGGCATCCTCCCTGGTCTGCGATCCAAGATGAGCACTCCTGATCGGGCAATTCCTCTTGATGTGTCCGGGCTGCTAACAGAAATGACAATGGAAGCTGTAGGGATTGTTGCGCCCGCTGCCAGATGAACTGCTGCTGCCACTGGTCGCACCGCCTTGCTTGCCTTTCCCCGGAGCTGGACGACTACTAATGCTCTTCCTGCCACTCCTCTGCGGTCCTCCTGAAGCCTTGGCTCGGTCCTCACAATACTGCACGTAATCATTCTCCACGGAGATCGCCGACGACACAAGCTCTCCGAAACCCCTAAGCCGTAGAGCAACCAACTGCCGCCGAATAGGAGCCTTGAGTCCTTCCTGAAACTTGATGCATTTCTCATGCTCTGATGCCACAGCTGATGGAGCAAACCTAGCCAACTCGTTAAATCTTGCCTTATACTCCCGAACTGAAAGATCACCCTGCTGCAATCTATAAAACTCAGCTGCTTTCTGGTCTCTATATCCCTGCGGAAAATACCGATCATAGAACAGATCCTCGAACTTGTCCCAACCGATATCGCCACCGCGCTCCAGACGCTTAGTCTGTTTCCACCAGGTGTTGGCGCCACCCTCGAGCTTATACGCCGCGAATTCCACACGATACTCCTCAAGCACACCAAGGGTATCTAGATGCTTCAAGATCGAATCCAACCAATACTCTGCTAGCTGCGGATCCCCATTGCCATCAAAAGTCGGAATAGACGCCCGCCGGAATTCCTTAAAGAAAGCATGCCGACTACCAACACTGGAGTCTTCCGGTCTAGCCCTGGCTGCCATCTGCCGGAAAGCCGCAAACATAGACCTCATCATGCTCTCATCATTTCCAAACTCGGCGTCAGCAGTCGAACGACGTCTAGGTGCCATTCTCTCACTTCTGAAAATAAAATTTGGACTGTCAGAGGTATTTCATTGTCAAACCTATGTGTGCACAATTCCCAAGGTTCATAACCTTGAGCTCTGATACCATTCTGTCACGCCCCGGAGTACGGGAGGTGACATGGCGGAATATTTAGATTAATTAAAAGAGAATTTAATTAAAAACTGAGAGTTTGAGAATCCAATTAAGTAAGAAATAAAGAGATTTTCCACCACATTTTATAAAAGAATTTAAAATCATTAAACAAATAACAATAATTGAATAAAAACTGCGAATATGGGTTCCACAACCCACAACTTGTGCACACACATGAGTCTGACAATATCACAAATACAATTACAGTCCAAGTACAAATAAAGTTAAGTCTTACATGCCTTGTTTAATAAATACAGAATGTAAATAAACTCTCCTATTGCTCCTGAGTTCGGTCCGAAGAATCTTCTCCAAACCTAAATGGGAAACCACCTAGAAGGGGGAAATTCAAAATAATAAAATGTGAGCGAAAGGCTCAGTAGGACTAGGTTTTATAAAATAGTTTAACGCAAAGGAACACAACATTATTAGAAGTTATTCAAAGGAAACTTAAATAAATAAATAGATAAACAATTTGAGTAGAACCGTCCTGACACAGAACAGTCTACTCATCAAATCAAAACACCAATTTACTTTTACCTAGGCAAACCATGATATCACCACCGTAGTGGCCCAGCTGGGTTTCGGGACCTGCCCCCAAGGTCGATCGCCACACGACCCGAGCTCTGATATGGCATCATGCCCATGTGTTTATTATCATTATCATTCAAAACCCAATTACCGAGTGTTGTCAATTACATTTATTATGAAATTCATTTCATAATCACGGTATATTAAAATATAACCGATAAAACCATTTTCAAACAACCGTTGAAAACATTTTGATAGAAATCATTTTCAAAGCCAAATCATTTCAAAACCAGGCTACCAAAGAAATAGGATAGAAGTCCTACCTCAATACTCGTGCCGGTGCCCCACACCGTAATCCTGGTCTGCTATACGTTAGCTCCACGGAACCACGAACGATCCTAGATACAAACTAAGTCAATCAATATCTAGTTTGAGACATTCTATGTTACTAAATCATTTCATGATGTCCTAGTGTGCCATTTGTACCTTTAAAATCATCCTATAAGGTTGGGATTTAAATCAGGGTTCAAAACAGTGAAAACGGGTAAAAATCACAAAATTTTCCATGCCTCGGTCGGCCTGCTGGACGCCCTGCTTCGGCCTGCCGAACTGCACAGTTCGGCCTGCCGGAAACAAGGTTTGGCCTGCCGAACATTTCCCCAAATTCGGCCTACCGGTCGGAAGAACACCGGCCTGCCGATCATCACTCCGGCCTGCCGAACATGAACTTCAGCTTGCCGAACTGGGAAGATCCAGAAATTCCAGCCACGGGTTTCTCGATCCCCAAAATCCAAATCTGGATTCCAACCTGTTTTTCTCAAATCCCAGGCATGAAAAACAACTATAGTTGATAGAAAAACATTCTAGAACATGTTTGGGATCATTTAAACAACATTTAAACTCGAAATCCTCAAAAATCTGAAAATGAGAAAAAGAGGAGAAAAATGGAAATCTTGAATCCAATCCGTTTTTCTTCAATCTAGGCTTAGATTCTAGTTGTTCTAAGTTCATTTAACACAAATCCACGGTTTTCTAAGCTAAAACAAACTTAGATTTTAAAAACACACAAAATCGAAAATTTTGTAAAAAGTTTAGAAATGTCGAATCTAACCTCGAATCGAAGCTTCAATCCGCGTTCTCGGTTGCCGAATCACGTCCCCGAGCTTCCTCCTTGCTGTTCCGAAGCTTGGATTCGAATGGAGTTCAAAAATTTTTGAAAGAGATTGAGAGAGAGAGGACTGCCGAGAGGGAATCCACGGGAGGGAAGAGAGAGAGAGTGAGGGAGCTGAGTGAAGAGAGAGAGAGAAGAGGGAAATAAATAGAGAAAATCGGTGGGCGGTTTTACTGTGCGAAAACCATGTGCTGCCCACGGTTTTGCAAAACGGAGTATTTTTAACATTTTACAAATTGTTGTGTTTTAAAACTCAAAACATCATTTTAAATCAATAAGAAATCTTTTGAACACATCAATTTAACAAAACAACCAAAATTTCAAAAATCCAACCAAATAGTCTAATAAATGTTAAAACGCTAATTATGGCACACTAATTCATCATTTATATTACATTAACATTAAATAAATTTCGGGACGTTACATTGAGTTTGATTCCTAGGTTGCTGTTAAGCACTTTCTGGACCTTTCCTCCTTGTGATTGGAAGACTAGCGAAGTGCTCCATGATGCTCGTGAAGCTGCTAAGTCCTTGCCTATGCTCTAATGTGTCTGGACTTCTAGCATTGCAAACATACTTGCCAAAAACATTGCAAAATGGTTCCTATCCATTGATTTTTTTTTTTTTTTGGTTTTTGAGATCTTAGCTTTATTCCTATGCTGTTATTTTGGATGTAGAAGCTGAACGGAAGTACTCTTCGTTTTTGCCTCTTCCTTTGTACTGCTCCTTTCTGACTTTCAATGAAATCTATCTAAATATCCCAAAAAAAAAAAAACCCTCTTAGAGATACAAATCAAATCTAAAGAATGATTCCGACAAGAATTTTAATAGAATCTTGGGACCAATTATTCCCAATTCCCCGGACATTCTAATAAATAAGGATTACCTCTACTCCTAGTAGTTTCAGATTTACTTGCCAGTAGTAACGTCCTTACTTTTACTCTATGTCTTTCTTTGCTTGACTGAGTTAAAACTGTTCATTGTATCTGGCTGCAGCTTGATCCGCCCATGATTGTTAGACACAGTGATTGACTTTATCAAAAGTTTTTGTTTTTGATCAGCTCCCTGAACAAAAGGTAGAGCAACCACCAAACTATTAGGGGTTTAAAGACTTGGAGACAATATCAAAATGTACCTTTGATGAAGATGAGTCCAAAGCATCATTATTATTTTTGTCTAGATGGATCATTTTATTGTTTTTACAAGATCACTCTCGAGGCTCGCTCTTAGAGCAATTGATTATAGAGTGTCCAATCGACGAGCAGTGTGTACAAAAATTTGGGATGGTTTCATGTTCATCAAGGGAGGGAAAAATAGAGCATCCCATTGTTCCAGCAAAAAAAAAAAAAAAAAAAAAAAAGGATTCCAGCGAAGGCTTCAGTAATGATTTGATCAAGCTTTATGGGCGCGCCAATGTTAATTGTTATCTCAAAGATTTGTGGATGCCGATACTCCCAAGCCAAATAAAAAAGATGAACCCATGATTCAGTGCATAGGTTTTTACGTAAACATATTGAAATTCGGCGTCCACGTTGCAGGTGTAAACTTCCATGCTTAAGGAAACAACACCGGTTGTCCAAATTATGTTTCTAATTTCCAAGGAATTTAGCTGAATCTAATAATATCCTTTGCTAAGAGACATTAATTTCCATTCCTCATGGATTCTCTTTAGGTGTTTTTTTTTAAAAAAAAATCATGGCCACATAATTTTCCTTTTTAAGAGGGTAGTAGGTTAGTGTAAGAAAGATTGTAATATGTTTCTCAAATGTTTAAAGTCAAAGGTCACACAAATATAAAAACACATTTTTAGTGTTTTTAGAATTAGCATGTAACATAGCAACACTAGAAATTAAAGTCACGGTGTTGGAATGTGAAAGAAAACGTTTCTAGGATAGAGGCCCAAACGCCTTGGCGCCATGAAGACTAGGCTGGCAATGCGGCACCCATTTGGAAATCAACATCATTTTTGTGCTGCACACTCATCGCCAAGAAGCTAGCACCACGACCCCACCCAAAAAAGCTAGTTTCAAACAATGTCCTTTGAGTTGTTCCAAACTGCTGTGTTATTTAATTGTACGCTTTCATAGAAATTATGAATACCTATTAGTAACAGACATAACTATTGTAATTCACAAAAGGATACGTGAAAAGTTGCAAAAATTGAGATGGTTGCACCGGTTCATGAAATGATTAATCTTTATAAACTAATAGTTTTCTTATCTTATTTTACAACACAATATTATTCTTAGATGTTGTGTTTAGAGTTTGTTGTATTTAGAGATAATTTGCCGTTAAAAACCCATTAGCAAACTATTCTCAATTCGCTTAAGCCCATTTTTGTTTCTAGAGTTTCTCAACCTTCATTCTCTTCTACCAACAAATTCTTCAACACTTGAATCCTTGGATTAGAAACTCAATTGAACCAACCATTAACCACATGAGGGAAAAAAAGAAAAAAGAAAGAGGTGAAAAAATGAAATCAGAGCCACAGGTTAAGAAAACCAGTAGAATTAGGGGCACCGCTGACAAGATAAGGCGAAAACCCTAACAAAGCAAAAAACAAAAAAAGGTTTGCTACATCATCTCCTAGTATTCATCCATTAAAAGCTTTTGATTCATGTAACTAGACAAATTTAGAAGCTTTTCTAATTGTTTTAAAAGTTTCTTTTTTATGCATTTTCAAATATATACTAATAAAAAAACCTCTAAACAGATTTTTTTTAATGCTTAAAAGCTAAAGCACAATATATCTCACACAGCCTAAATTTTGATGGTTTCTTATATTGCACTTACAATTTTATTTATTTATATATTTTGGTAGAATATTACGCTTAGAAGTCGAAGCATATATATTGCAATCTAGCTTGTAATCAAGCACGCGGCTGACAACCTCCACTTTGAATTTTATTCTCTCTAATCACCTCTTGTGATCACCATGAACGGGAATTAGCGACCACTTTGTTAACATTTATTTATTTAAATAAGGAATCTCGTGTGACAAAGCAAGCACTGCTTTATCCCTGCTTGGCTGCTTCCAGGAAATTCACCTCTATGCTTGCCCAATAAGAAAAGAATACATTCGATTCCTTCTTTAAAGAAATATTGCAATATTGCGATATTGGTTGTAATCATGCACGCGCCTGACAACCTCCACTTTGAACTTTTCTTTCTCATCACCTCTTGTCATCACCATGAACGGGAATTAGCGACCACTTTGTTAACTTTTATTTCTTTAAAGAAGAAGTCTAATGTATTTGTCTAGCATATATATATTCATATGTAATAAAGCAAGCGCTGCTTTACCCAAAATATATGTATATATATATATATATAATGAAGAGAATAGAGAAGGTGACCTAGTTAAGAAAGAAACACTGTAAACAATAGCGACTGAGAAAGTATGACTATTTTATTATTACATTTACATCCTTTTCGACTTTTTTTTGGTTTGGTTAAAATGATGAGAAGAAGTGGCTGTAATTAGTGGATTGCAACGAATTTCAACTAAATTGGCATGCGCTAGTGGCTTCACATGTAACTCCAATAACCCTGCTCAACTTGATTTATTTATTTTTTGAACGTGGTGGAGGGATTCAAACTTTTTAATATTGTAGTAGAGTCGAGTGTGATTTTACTATTAAACTATGCTTATAACCACCCCAGTTAACTTTGATGTACAAAACAAAAATAATATAGAAGGAAAATAATTTGTAAAAAAATATAACAAACTATGGCATCCAATTCACCTTACGATAAATTCAGCCACTTGAGGAGTGGAGTGAAAGTCCCTAAATGTGGATCTGCTACGTGTCCGTTATTTATAGCACAATGTCATTTTCTTCGGCAAAAAAAAAAACCGTATTTCAAAAGTATAATCTACATTTACTGTCAAAACTAAAATATTCGTTTTCTCGTGCATATAAAAATTAATTATCAAAGTTGTTGTGAATTAAGTATGTGTGGATGCCACCTCTTGGTATTCCATGAGTTACATGCAAACAATTTTATTACCATTTAGACCACATTATCACCCCATTAAATCC
Source organism: Artocarpus heterophyllus (assembly GCA_025403435.1). Classification (NCBI taxonomy): domain Eukaryota; kingdom Viridiplantae; phylum Streptophyta; class Magnoliopsida; order Rosales; family Moraceae; genus Artocarpus; species Artocarpus heterophyllus. The sequence goes on from CM046341.1 coordinate 29,612,340, forward strand.
CTCTTAATATTGTGCATTATGTCTCCTTTAATTGTATATGAAACCTATGTAAGTTATCTCTATTACCATTACCTGTAGTATGATGAATTGGCCTATAAATAATAGTTGTACTAAGCTTGTAAGTTTAATCCCTCACAAGAAAAAGTATAGAAAGTTGTTTTGTCTCTAATTTTCTCTTGTCTTTCTTGTTCTTTTTAGTCTTATGTTATACTTTGCTTTGTTTTATAACACGTTATCAGCACGAGTCTCTTGGCTGTGAGCTTTTACAAGTGTTGATTGCTCTTTGGTTCAATCACTTCTCCTTTTGAAAGGTATATTGTGCTTATATCTTCACTAATGTTTATGTAGTATAGTCATTCTCCCTTATAATTCTAAGGACATGTCTACTTTATCTATTATTGAATATAGTTTTATATCAATTGCACACTCCTTCTTTGAGATTGGTATTTCTGTTGGCTTTTGATCATTTCATTAAATTTTTTTTTCTCATGTAAAATTAATTCTAGCAATTTCACCATCCATCACGTTGTTGATATGTTATACATGTGTGTAGTGTTAACTATTTGATGTATTACATTTGCTTTTAGGTTAGTAGTTGTATAATCCATCTTTGTTATAATTAATTGTTATATTATTAATTCTGTTTTATTACATTAACAAATTATTTCTTTTATCATCAATAACTATATAATTAAAAAAAATGAATTTATTGTATAAGTTTTCTTTTATCATTAATATGCTATTTTTTTCAATTAGTTTTAATGACATGATTTTCAATGAAAATTTTATTACAATATTTTTTTATTTTCTATGCACGTGCATGATATTTGGTATTCTCATATTGTAAATTTTTGTCCTTTTTGTTAATTAATTAAGAATAAATTATTGTAATTCTTATTGACTTTATTTTATCGTATACTAGTTCGCACAATGTCGAATCTTACAAAGCTAGAGTTCGTTGCTCTTGATATTTCTGGCAATAATTATTTGGCATGGACTCTTGATGCTGAGATCCACCTTGATGCTATGAATCTTGGTAATACAATAAAAGAAGGGAATGACGTATTCTCATAGGATCGCGCAAAGGCAATGATATTCCTTCGTCATCATCTCCATGAAGGATTGAAAATTGAATATTTGACGGTAAAAGATCCATATGTCCTTTGGAATAATTTAAAGGAAAGGTATGACCACCAAAAGACTGTAATTCTTCCTAAAGCTCGCTATAATTGGATGCACCTACGACTGCAAGATTTTAAAACTGTGAGCGAGTATAATTCAGCAATGTTTAAAATTACTTCTCAATTAAAATTATGCGGAGAAAGTGTTACTGATGAAGACATGTTAGAAAAAACATACTCTACTTTTCATGCCTCTAATGTGCTTTTACAACAGCAATATTAAGAGCGAGGCTTTAAGAAATATTCTGAATTAATATCATGCCTTCTCGTTGCTGAACAAAATAATGATCTGTTGATGAAAAATCATCAATCTCGCCCAACTGGATCAATGCCATTCCCTGAAGCGAATGTGGCATATGTTGAAGATCCTGGGCATGGTCGGCATGGTGGACGTGGACGTGGACGTGGACGTAGACATGGTCTCGGTCACGGTCGCGGTCGAGGTCGTGGTCATGAACGTGGTCGTGGTCGTGGTTACTATAACCAAAACTCCTCAAATTTCAAGAAAGTTGCATCTCACCATCAAAAATGGGAGAAGAATGAGGAGAAACAAGAAGAAAAGGGTTTTCAGAATAAAGCCCCAAAGAACAATGAAGATACTTGCCATAGATGTGGCATGAAAGGACATTGGAGACGTACATGTCGCACGTCTAAACATTTTGTTGATCTTTACCACGCTTCTTTAAAGGAGAAAGAAAAAAGTGCAGAGGCAAACTTTGTTGAGACAAACTTTACTGAACGCCATGATCCCACAAATTTTACACACTTGGATGTTGCAGATTTCTTTGAGAATCATGATGGAAATTTTGAGAATTTAATTAGTGAGGGAAACATCAATATGGCTTGAAAAGATGTTCTCCCACCAATCTATCCCCTTTTTTTTTGGTGTGACCATAATTTTTAGTATGTTTCGATTTTTTTTATTTTAGTTTGGTTGTAATTTAGGTGTGATTTTATAATCTCCATATATTTCCTTATATAAAAAAAAGATTGTGTTTAGTATATTATTTTCTTATCTCTTTGTTTTATTTTTCATGAAGAGGCATGGATTTCAAAAATCATTCCACCGGTATTAAAGTTAATGATGAAGCCTTTTGCCTAGTGGACAGTGGAACAACACACACTATTCTCAAAGATAAAAAATATTTTTCCAATCTTATATTAGCTGAAGCTAATGTTAGTACAATATCTGGTGTTGCAAATCTCATTGAGGGCTTTGGTAGTGCCAATATATTATTACCTGGTGGCACAAAGTTTATGATTAACGACGCTATGTATTCTAGTAGATCAAAAAGAAATCTACTAAGTTTTAAAGATATACGTCGTAATGGTTATCATATTGAGACAACAAATGAAAGAGACGTTGAATATCTTTATATTACGTCTAATGTCTCAGGAAGGAAACAAATATTGGAGAAGCTACCAACATACTCTTCTGGATTGTATTATACATTTATAAATCTAATTGAATCCTATGTGGTGATGAACGAAAAATCCAAAGATTCAATGAATTTTATTGTTTGGCACAACCGTTTAGGTCATCCAGGTTCAATAATGATGCGAAGGATTATAGAAAATTCAAATGGACATCCTTTAAAGAACCAAAAGATTCTTTTGTCTAAGGATTTTTCATGTACTGCTTGTTTTCAAGGAAAACTGATTATAAAGCCATTCCCAATGAAAGTTATAATTGAATCTCCTACATTTTTAGAACGACTTCAAGAAGATATATGTGGGCCTATTATTCCATCATATGGACCATTTTAGTATTTAATGGTACTAATAGATGCATCAACACGTTGGTCATATATTTGTTTATTATCTACTTGTAATATTGCATTTGCGAGACTCCTTGCTCAAATAATCCGATTACAAGTGCAATTTCCAGATTATACAATCAAGAAAATTCATCTAGATAATGTAGGGGAATTTACATCCTAAGCCTTTAATGATTACTATATGTCAATTGGGATTACTGTTGAGCATCCTGTTGCTCATGTGCACGTTCAAAATGGATTAGCAGAATCCTTTATTAAAAGATTGAAATTAATTGCTAGGCCTTTACTTATGAGAACAAAATTGCCTAGCTCTTCTTGGGGACATGCCGTATTACATGCTGTGGCACTTATTCGCATAAGGCCTACTACATATCATAAATACTCCCCATTATAGCTTGTTTATGGTAAAGAGCCAGATATTTCCCATCTAAGAACTTTTGGTTGTGCAGTATATGTTCCAATTGCTTCACCACAACGTACTAAGATGGGTCTTCAAAGGAGACTGGGAATTTATGTTGGATTTGAATCCCCATCAATAATTAAATATCTCGAACCATTGACGGGTGACCTCTTTATGGTACTGTTTGTCGATTGTCAATTTGATGAGACAGTTTTCCCAGCATTAGGGGGAGATAAACAACAGCTGAAAAAATAAGAAATTTCGTGGAATGCATTATCATTATCTCACTTTGATCCTCGTACAAATCAATGTGAATTAGAAGTTAAAAAGATTATCCATTTACAAAAGGTTGCAAATCAGTTACCAGATGCATTTACCGATGTCAAGAAGGTAACAAAATCACATATACCAGCTGAAAATGCTCCTATTCGAATTGATCTTCCTACTGGAAAAAATATTAATATGGTAGCAAATAAATCTAAGGCACGCCAAAAGCGTGGTAGACCCATCAGTTCTAAGGATAAAAATCCAAGGAAGAAAAAAGAGCTAAATAATAAGCAAGTTGGCATTTCCAATGTTATTAATGTTCTTGAAGAGCCCAGTATAAAAACAGTTGACATAGCTGAAAAATTAACCCCAGAAGAGGTTCAAGTATTTGAAAAAGATGTTAATGAAGAGATCTCAATAAGCTATGTCACTTCAGGAAAGAGATGGAACTGAAAGGAAATTGTTGTCGACAACATATTTGCATATGCAATAGCTCTTGATATTACAGAAGAAAACGAGGATCTTGAACCAAAGTCTGTTGAAGAATGTCAGCGTAGAAATGATTGGCCAAAATGGAAAGACGCAATCCAGGTGGAATTAAGTTCACTTGAAAAACGTCAAGTTTTCGGGCCTGTTGTCCAAACACCTGAAGGTGTAAAAGCTGTAGGCTACAAGTGGGTATTTGTACGAAAGCGTAATGAAAAAAATGAGTTGTCAGATATAAAGCACGACTTGTAGCGCAAGGCTTGTTGCAAAGACCTGGTATTGATTATGAGGAGACATATTCACCAGTAATGGATGCAATTACATTTAGATTTTTGATTAGTCTGGTAGTTTCAGAAGGAACTTCACATGCGTCTAATGGATGTTGTAACGGCCTATCTGTATGGGTCACTTAATAGTGATATTTACATGAAAGTCCCTAAAGGCCTAAAAATACCTGAAACATGCAATTCAAAACCCCAGGAAATGTATTCAATAAAGTTACAAAGATCTTTGTATGGATTAAAGCAATCTAGACGTATGTGGTATTATCGTCTCAGTGAATACCTTTTGAAAGAAGGATACATTAACAATCCAATTTGTCCATGTTTTTTTATTAAAAGGTATAAGTTTGGATTTGCTATTGTTGCAGTTTATGTTGACGATTTGAATATCATAGGGACTCATGAAGAGCTTACAGATACGATAACATATTTGAAAAATGAATTTGAAATGAAGGACTTAGGAAAAACAAAATTCTGTCTCGGCTTGCGGATCGAGCATTTATCAAAAGGGATTTTTGTTCATCAGTCAACATATATTGAAAAGGTATTAAAGCGTTTTAATATGGATAAATCACGTCCAATGAGTTCTCCCATGGTTGTACGATCCCTTGATGTGAAAAAGGATCCTTTTCGTCCTCGAGATGATGATGAAGAAATTCTAGATCAAGAAGTACCATATCTTAGTGTTATTGGTGCACTAATGTATCTTGCTAATTACACAAGACCCGGCATATCATTTTCTGTTAGCTTACTAGCGAGATATAGTTCTTCACCAACTCGAAGACATTGGAATGGTGTCAAACAAATACTTCGTTATCTTCATGGTACAACAGATATGGGTTTGTATTATGCACAACATTCCAAGTCGGAATTGATTGGATATGCGGATGCAAGATATTTGTCTGATCCACATAAAGCACGATCACAAATAGGTTATTTGTTTACATATGGTGGTACAGCTATCTCGTATCGTTCAACAAAACAAACCTTAACTGCCACATCTTCGAACCATGCTGAGATATTGGCAATTCACGAGGCAAGTCGAGAATGTGTATGGTTAAGATCCCTGGTGCAACATATAAGAGAAACATGTAATCTTTCATTCAACAAAGAAAGTCCAACTGTGTTGTATGAAGATAATGCAGCCTGTATTGCTCAACTCAAAGGGGGTTACATAAAAGGAGATAGAACAAAGCACATTTCACCAAAATTCTTTTTCACGCATGAGCTTCAAAAGAAAGGAGAGATCGACGTACATCAAATTTGCTCCAGTGACAACTTGGCAGATTTGTTTACAAAGGCACTTCCTACAACAACATTTGAGAAGTTGGTACACAAAATTGGTATGCGTCGACTTAGAGATCTTTGAAAAAGAAATGTTGACATGAGGGGGAGACACTGCATATTGTACTCTTTTTCCCTTAGCCTAGGTTTTTGTCCCATTGGGTTTTCCTGGCAAGGTTTTTAATGAGGCAATCCTAAATGTAGAACATACAATAATTATGTACTATTTTTTCCTTCACTAAGATTTTTTCCCATTGGGTTTTTTCTTGGTAAGGTTTTTAATGAGGCATATTATCTGTATGGTGGACATCCAAGGGGGAGTGTTGTGAATTAAGTATGTGTGGATGCCACCTCTTGGTATTCCATGAGTTACATGCAAACAATTTTATTACCATTTAGACCACATTATCACCCCATTAAATCCCTCTTAATATTGTGCATTATGTCTCCTTTAATTGTATATGAAACCTATGTAAGTTATGTCTATTACCATTACCTCTAGTATGATGAATTGGCCTATAAATAGTAGTTGTACTAAGCTTGTAAGTTTAATCCCTCACAAGAAAAAGTATAGAAAGTTGTTTTGTCTCTAATTTTCTCTTGTCTTTCTTGTTCTTTTTAGTCTTATGTTATACTTTGCTTTGTTTTATAACAAAAGTAACATTTATTTATAATAACTAATACCATATACAATATTTATCTTAGCACTTGAATATTTTTTTTGGGGATAAGTGATATGTGTTGTGTAACATAAATAAAGATAACAACAATATAACAGTAAGGGAATGATCGCTGCAACGGGATCTGTGAATGCGTAATAGAAGATCTATTGCAGAGTCTCCATGACTGACAAATTTACCAAAGAAGGTAGATTCTGCAACACTTGTACCACTGATGGTTCTTAAGAAAACCGTCATTAAATGTTTAGTTAAAACCACAACATAAATGTTTTTAAGTTTTGGATTTCTGTACTGCGTTGTAAATTAACGACAATTTATGAGAAATTAACCAGAGTCTAAAGTGAAATTAAACTTGCGCTTCTTTTCAATTTTCGTGAAAAACTGTCTCTCTCTAGATTCTAGCACTGAGGCCAAATCAACTAGAGTCTCAACTGATGTTTCCAAGAGGACAACTCCCTAGTAATTAAGCCAATTTGAGCCCTCATGTAGACCTTTTTCTTTGGCTAAATATATCTTCTTACCTAGTCTGAGTATATTTATGCTTTTACCTTTGTTCTAAAGATGAATTGAAGCTTTAGACACTTATTTTATATACAAGGGAAATTTAACAAGGATTAAGTTTGGGACAGAAGATAAGTGTTGAGGAAAAGTAAGAATCAAGAAAAAGGAAGGGAAAGCTTTTGAAAGGATAGCTCATGAAAGAAAATCACAAATAAAAATAATAAAAAAGAAAATATATATTAAGAAAAAGAGTTTTGTAATAAATACTCTTGAGCTTTTCTATCATAGTTTCGAATACTACAACATTGGTTAGAATGAAGTAAAGCCCCAACACAATGATATTTAGTCTATGTTTTACATTTACTTGCATAGATTTTGAGAGGTGTTTCTTGAAAATTCTACAATGTCTCTAACTCCATGAAGTTTTTAGAATCTTTGTGATATCCTCACCCTTCTTTATTTTAGCCACTATCCTTTGGCCCCGTTACAACCTGTATTGAAGAGCTTTTGACTTCAAGTGGCACCTTAGGCGTAGTGGAGATTCATACCAAAGGAAGAGCTTATGATGTTTGACACCCTCATTAGAAATTGGGTGCTTGTTTTTGTGAGGTTTACAGGGATTTACTTATTAAAAAGCATGCAAAAAATTGTGGACATTGGCTATTTTACACACACTCTGCGAATGATAGTTGTAGGACGTATTCATTTTAGAATGACTATAGATTTAACTCAATACTTGTTTGATTTTAAGGCTGTGATTTCTTATTGTTTTATGAGATAAAAGGTTGGAAGATTGGTATGTCTTCTCTTCTTTTTGTTTAGTTTTTTCTCAAGGACTAACAAAAGATAAATGTGGTAGAGTTATTAATCTAGCACCACCTTATTGGTGCTCTAGCACCAGGCACGCTAAAATTTGAGTACACAAGCCCCAACACCCTTTTTGCATGCTCCTGCACCTATTGACGGGTTTTTACTTGACTGTTTATCAAAAAAATCTGTAAATTATTCTATTTTCATCCCAACCTTAGAAAGCTATAAATACATCACTTTGGAGCACAAGAAGATACCATTTTTACCATAATTTTTTAGCAAAAGTAGGTAAAAAGAAGATAGGAAGAGAGACATGAAGGGTGGCTCTGAAGAAATCATCGGCTTAAAGATTTTTGAAGACCATTCCAGTTCTTCTTTTCATTCATTTTCTTGAATTTCTAATGTTGTTAATTTGTTATTTTCATTTTTATTTTCAATTATACTAGGCTATTTTTTTTTTTTTATTAAGGGTGATTTTAAAACCTTAGACATGGCCATGTAATTTGCATGTTCATAATTATTTTTAATTTTCCAATCGAAATTCTTTATTTTCTTTTATAATTATTGTTTGTGGTTATTTTCTTGTTTTATTTGACTTTGCAAACTAAATAAGACTTGAAAATGTTCTCTTGTTAGGATAGAATTCTTGATCCATAATTGTCTTGATTTTCTAATCATTATTAGCAAATTGTGATCTATGATTGTGAAACCTTTTGTTTGATTCCTTTGGAACGAGTGATTGATGGTCCACGAGAGTGCCCTATTTCAAACCACATACCAACGACATAGGCGATGGCTAAAAAAGACCCAAAACATCAAAAGGCTAGAGATCATCGAATAGTCCCATGACCGTAGGAACAAAACAAAAGTAATTCTTCTTCTTTTTTTTTTTCCTTTTCACCCTTTTCTTTTCTCTCTTTGGTTCCTAAGAAATCTAACAAAAGAAGGGTTCAAGACCTAAATCAGCTCTATGGGAGAAAAGATTTGGAACTGAAATAAGACGACCTAAGTGTCCTAAGCAAGCAAAAATGCAAAAAGGAAAGCATAAAAAGAGGAAGCAACGAAAAAATACCTGGAAAATGTTTGAGAGAAATTCAACAGCAATGGAGAAAGTGGGAGGAGCACCACAACAATTAGCATAAATAAAAATGGGAAAGAAATGAACTAAATCATGTTCAAATTTGCATTTAATGCCCAAATCAATTTGGACGGTCAAGATTGAATTTCACCAACTACCTAGATCAATTCAGGCAGGCCTCATAATTTTAAAACACAAGAATGTGTGCCTAGAAACTCAGCTCCATGCAACACATCATTTCCCATGTCCAATCACCACTAAGAGTACCAAGAAGGAAATACCATGTGGAAGCTTCACTCGAGCGGGCCATTCTAGGCAACATGTACACTCAACCTTCGAGAACCTTCCTTGAAGATCAAAAAGACACTAAAGGAAGATCCAAAAGGCACCCTTAAGACCTAAGGAAGCTAACGACTCGACATGACTTTTTGTTGTAGATTTCCTTTAACTAAGGAGTTGGGGCTTACTGTTAGGAGTAAAAATAGCACTTTAGTAATTACCATACATATTTCAGCCAATCGCCTAAAAAAATGGAATGGAGAAAGTCAAGTGACTAGATCGACTAGAGATGGCGAGCCGACTGGAGTTGATAATCGACTAGAGACCAATGAGCACCACATGGAATAAATCAAGAAAGGATCATCTTCGGATCCTACGAAGACCAAATCAACTAAATTCATAGATAAAGGCAAGGATCACATCAATTTTGGAGAAGAAGCAACCTTAAGCCAAACGAGGAAACAAGCAAATGAGAAAGTCAACTGGAAGAAAATAAAGAAGTTACCCTTTCCTTGGTTAACTCATAATCAGCTCCAAAATCAGGCAATTAGGATGTCTAATGTGTCCCCTATAAATATAGAATTGATCCCACAAATTACACACTTTTATACTCTAAATATTTACCCTCTCTCTAACCACAATAAATACATGTGATCTTTTATTTTTATCGCATTTTACGCTTTGTTCTCGTTGCATGTCAATTCGACACTAACCAACTAACTCCCATGCTATCAACTCCTGGGAATGGCCATTGGAGCTTAAACAAATTTAGTTGTAGAATTCACCCTCTACAAGGATGAAAGCATGAAATAAGCTTAATGTCTCCTACAAATTTTTATTCAAATATTCTCCCTCAACACAATATATATTTTTTTGTGCCTAAAGTTTTTCATCTTTCTATATCAATTAAATGAACTAATTTGGGCACATTTTTAGTTCAAGGGCTAAATTAGTATTAGTTTTAATAGAAGAAACATTTTTAGAGCGCGAAAAAAGTTCAAGGATCTATCATGAATTCGATTTAATGGTTTCTATCCAAGAGTTAACTGAAGGACAATTCATGAGATACTTTTTGAGTTCAGGGACTATTTATAAGACAAAATTAATTACATATATAGACTTATTTTATAGAGAGAAAAGAATTCAGAGACTATACCTAGATTTATTCCTTTAAACTAAATCCTCACCATTACAAACACTTCATACATAATTGAATAGTCAGCTATGTAGATGCAAGGTCATAGTATGCTTCCTCAATATATCAGATAATATAAAATTTGTTATATGGGTCATAATTTTATTTATCATAAGATTGACAAAATTATACATTTTACGCCACAAACTCAACCACGCGCAAAAAGGGGAAAAAAAAATCCTGTTCGTGGGCACCTTCTTTTTTTTTTTTTGGGGGGGGGGGGGGGGGGGGGGGGGTGGTTTTCTAAGCAAAAGAAAGAGAGCAACATGAAACTTTAACACTTTTTTTCTCATTTAAATTAACCTATACCTTGTAGGTTTCCCTTTAGTGCATGTGCACTCTTCAGAAAAAAAAAAAAAAAAGGAAAGAAAAAGAAAACTAGTTGATAATGATAATAAATGAAAGAATAGAACTGCATTGCATGTGCATGTAATGCTTTATGTACTTAGGAAAGCCCCTCTCCCGTGGAAAAGACTGCAGGCATTGCAGGTAGTTTAGCTATAAATTAGAACGTATAACCTTTCTGTGCAATTAGAGATTTGTAAAGAACCAATTCTCAACTTTTCTTCACCGAACAGGGGTTCTAATCTATTTTGAGGCTATTGGTACACTTCCTGCATGTTTTCCAAGGTAGTTGTTGACAAGGTGATGTATATATACCAATAAACTGTTTATCTCCCTAAATTTTTTGTTTAATTTCATTTTTTCCTTTTTGTTTTGAATTTATATTTCGGGCCCAATTCATTGTCGTTGTTATATTGTTCTTGTAGCTGCCGATGATTTTACTTGCTCTGGGGATGGGGGTACAGTTGTAGATTACAACATTACAAAATACAAAAATTAAAAAGATAAAAGATTAAAAAAAAAAAGTTTTTGCTATGTACAAATATATACAAAAAAAGGAGCAATTTTAATCAAAATGAAAGCTCAACATATATTCCAACTATAATCTAACGTCTTTGCATATTATATTTTTTACAAACCCATGCTTTATTAGACAAGAAAATGCCAAATTTAACAAATTAAGCAAAAATGCATGAAAGGCTGACAAACTTAACATAAAATTAAGAATCTATTTTCCGCTAAAAATGGAGAGAAAGGGAATGTATATATTTTTTGTGTCTTATACTCGTGGCGAGTAAAAGCATGTGTATTTTTCTTGAACGTATAAAATTAAGAGTCCATTTTTTCCTCTAAAAGCTTGTATATTAATTTGTTTCGTGTATTGATATAGCATGGCAGCACAAATGGAAGAACTGAGAGGCTCTACTTCGACAATATCATCATCAGATGCAGAAAGCTGCCGTGTAGATGGTATAGAGTTGCAAAACTTAACAAGAGGTCTACTCTAAAGTCTAAAAAGGATATATATATATATATATATATATATATATATATATATACTTGAACATATATATATATAGGGTAGAATAGTTTTGAGACCCTTTTCTCCAAGGTTATTAACTAACACTGTATTGCATGATATATATACATATATATAGGAGCAGAAAACGAATCTTCTGTGTATAGTCATGTAATGAATGGTGACATAGAAAGGCGACAGACCATGGAAGGACCAGCAGATTACCCAGATAACGAACATATTGCACCTGATGGTACGCAATCTTGCAGACTGTCACCATTTTCCTACTAACTTCATATTTCCTTTTTGAAGATTTCTTTCACAGCAGCATCGATACAGACTCTATTTTTATCGTACACAAAACCTATTTAATTATTATAAGAACAATCCTCTTTAATTCTATGGTTATAACTCCGCTAATAAAATAATATGACTCAATTTTAAAAGTATACCATATACTAAACAGGAGCCTACAATAATGTGAGTAGTGGGTTTACAATCTATAGAGATGAAAATGATTTTTCTTATTATTATTATTATCATTGTTGTCATCGTTATTATTATTTTGGTTAATGAGAATAATATTGGTTACCACAATATATGTCCTGTATTGATATATCATATAGCAATGCAAATGGAAGCGGAAGTGTCTAGATCATCAATATCATCAACAGGTGCGCAAGGCCCCAATGTGAATGGTAACACAGAAGAGTCAAATCTACCAGTTGTTACAATTACTGGCCCAGTACATCATATTTTTCAACCTGCTTATAACTTAATAAGAGGTCTAATCTTGTTCTCTCCTGGCTTTTATATTTTCATTCTCTTTTTGCTCTAAAACACACGCATAATATTAATTTGTTCATACTTTATATCTATGACGTATAGAACAAGCAGCAGAAAATGAAGCTTGTAGCTCAACATCTCAAGCAATAGGTTGCGCAAATGGTATAGAAATAGAACAGATGCAAGTTGTTTTCACACTTAAAAATCCGTCGCAACCACCAACAAATCCTAGTTCTGTACATCCTGAGCAAAACAACGATCATATTGTTGATATTTCAAATTATGGTATTATCTTTGTCCCTATTATATGTTAATTTTAAAAGGACTAATTATACTGACACCTTTGTACTTTGTCTAAATAACAGAGACACCAATGTAGAGCGTCTCTCTATAATTTTTTTAACAGTTAGGGGTATCAATGTGATTAGTTTTAGCTTGAGGTGTGTTTTTGTTATTTTAACAAAAGACGGGGTGTCAATAATTTTACCTCTTTCAAAATTTCAAAATCTCTTGATTATATGTTGTTTTAAATTGGAACTCACTTTTTTTATCCAACGTTTAGACATACAGAGATTAAAATGCCAGAGGAAACTGTATCGTGCAGCAACAACTGGTAATTGGAATGCTGCTAGCAACATCTTACGATCGGCCTTTGGACAAAGATCGGCCTTATTGAACTCGCCGGTTCTAAGCGAGACAAGGGAAACCGCTCTTCACATTGCCGCCGGAGCAAAGCAAGTTAAGTTTGTTGAAATGCTTCTTCAGGAGCCTACTATGAAGGACTTTATAGGTGCAAAAGATATAAGCGACAATACAGCCCTTTGCACCGCTGCCGCAGCTGGAGCGTCTGAAATCGTGAGAAGACTATGGAGCAAGGATCCTAATTTAATTTGCACTACAGGTGGCAACAAAATGACTCCAGCTTATATTGCTGCTGCGTTTGGTCATGAGGACATAGCTTTCGAGCTATACTCCAAACATAACGAAGAACCACGTTCTATGGGGAATAATGATAAAATTCACCTGTTTTTTGCATGTGTCAACAATGAGATGTTTGGTAAGTGCCTTTATAAACAAAGGAAGAAGGACTATATCATTTTCGTTATATATAATTTACTATTTTCTCTTCTGCCTGCATTAATATATATCAGACTTCATAAGAAACTGTGGGCTAATGTGATTAATTAAAACAGAAATCTCTGTGCCGTATATTTTAATCACAAAGTCTAATTTTCTATTTGTTTTTCGCTTTGATCAAATTAATTATCTTCAAGAGCACAATTATACTTTCTTAAAAGTACTATACTTGTTTTTTCACTCTTTAGTAACATCTTTGTTTTTTATAAATAAAAAGATAGTACAACTAGCATAAAGAATCAACGACTCATTGAATATCAAACCATAGTGAGTAAAACCTAAAAGGAAAAGAAAATTAAATCTTTTTCATAGAAAGGCAGCAATATGAATTTTAGGCAAAACCATCTTGGAGGAGCTCCACAGCCTACTCCTATAGTGCCACATACCATAAATTGTTGTAAACATTTTTCTTTTTGTTTTTTTTTTTTTTTTTGGGCTTATGTTGTCAATATTATTTTGGTTAAATGATGCAGAATTGGCGTCAAGGATACTAGCTGAATCAACTGATTTAGACTGTGAACGTGATTCCAATTCCGAGACAGTTTTGCATGTGTTAGCTCGAAAGCCTTCGATATTCACATCCCAACGTCAAGGAATCTTCAACCAAGTTTTACGCCTATGTTAGTGTAGATCTATAAAATTTGGAATACCTTTCTAATTATCATTCTAATCATTATATGTGACAAACTAATTAATGGATTAATTTCTCACTATCAGGTACCCATTTTACGTCCGCGAGCAATTCTCCCACTTTGCAAGCTAAAGCTTTCGAGTTTCTCAAAAAAGTTATAAGTGAACTTAAGAAACGGGATAGGAATGTGCTCCAAGATATTGTCAAGAGTCCACGCCACTTATTATTCGAAGCAGCAGCATTGGGGAGTTATAAATTTGTAGCCAAACTGCTCCGGTCATTTCCTGATTTAATTTGGGAGAAGGATGCAAAGGGACAACTCATATTTCATGCTGCGATTTCAAACCGAAAATTGGATGTCTTTGAACTAATCTTTGAGACAGGGTTGCTCCAGAGCGTGATACAAGCTTGGGAAGACGAAAGTACCGGAAACAACATATTGCACATTGCTGCAAAATTACCACCAAATGATGTACTGAATTCATTAGCAGGGGAACCTTTCCAAATGCAAAAAGAAGTCTTGTTTTTTAAGGTAAGTATATTTAAAATAACTCAACCTTTTTGTTCAATAATTTTTACCCTTTCTCATATTTTGTTTTGTTTTTATTTTCTTGTTCACGAGGCTTCCGGAAACAACATATTGCACCTTGTTGCAAAATTACTACCTGTTGATGTACTGAATTCATTAGCAGGGGAAGCTTTCCAAATGCACAAAGAAGTCTTGTTTTTTAAGGTAAGTATATTTAAAATAACTCAACCTTTTATTCAATAATTTTTACCCTTTCTCTTATTTTGTTATGTTTTTATTTTCTTGTTCACGAGGCTACCCTTCCCATTTTCTTTTTACATATGTTATAAGACACAGTGAGATTGGCGTGCACATTACAAATCCTTTTATTATATTATTATTATCATCATCATCATCATCATCATCATATGGTGCAACTCATAACAACATTTCACCTCATGGAAACGACAGAAATTGCAAAGATTTGTGCCTGTTAAAAATAGGGACAGAGAAAACTACGACGGAAAAACACCTAAACAAGTGTTTACTTTGGAGCATGAAGAGCTGAGACAAAAAGGAGAAGAATGGATGAAAAAAAATGCCAGTCATTGTCTTATTGTTGCAACAATTATTGTGACAGTAGCTTACGCTGCCTCTTCTATTATCCCCGGTGGCAGCAATGACAATAATAAAAGCTTCAACATTCATCACAAGGGAGAATTGACTAGCGTCTTAGTGACTAATGCAATCGCCATGGGCTTGTCTACAACGTCAATGATAATGTTCTTTTCCGTCCTCATATCTCGTTTTGCGGATGAGGATTTTATCTCCTCCCTGCCCTGCAAATTCAAATTTGGACTAGCCTCACTTATTGGCGCTCTGGTATGCATGATGGTATCATTCCTCATTGCAACAGTTGAAACGTGTGTTAATATCAAAAGGTCGTCATAGCATCATCGTTTCTGTTGATCAGCTATATATTTGTGATTCTCGAATTCCGTCTAATGATGTTCTCCTTTGACTTTGGTGTAATAATTAGACAAGTTTTTATATGTTTAATTTATTTTAATTTTGTTGGCTAATGATATGTAAATTTGATTTTTCAGTTTGATGATCCCGTGAATTTTTTTTATTGGCCCTTTACACACTTTGGTTGATGTTTTATTCCTCGGTTTAACTTCACATTTTGGTGAAATTCATTCTTTGAGCGCAAGCAAAATCTTTGGAGTTTCTTACCCACGTGAAATACAAACAAAATTTATGAATTTCTCATTTACAATATTGTTAATAATGGGCATTCGCCAACAAGAAAGAATGCAATTCTATTTCACTAATTAAATACGCATATATTACGCAGCAAATTAAAGCGCAGAAAAACAGAGAATGTCGTAAAAAAAAAATTATGGTGGTTCATGTTTAATGAACGTGACGACAAGTACGTCCATTGGTGATTAGGGTTAGAGAGGTTTTACACTATGAATTTAAAGAATTACAAGTGTGTTTGCTGATATTATGGACATGTAAGGAATTTTTTTTTAAGGGGTCAATTGATAAGTACACAAACATGTACTTTGGACATTGTTTTCGAAAGAATAATCGTTAAATATTAAAGCTTTATTTCAATATTTCCCCTCATTTTATTTAAGTGTTTAAATTGGGAAATGTTTGAATGGAAGCAATTCATTTTGAAAATTCCAAAACCCATGTATTTAATTTGTTTCTCTTCTCTTTTTGCATAAAACTAAATAATGAGATAATGAGATATTTTTATAAATGTTATCGTTTAAGACTTATTTTTTATAAATGTAATATGTATTTATTTATGACATAATTAATTATATAATGTAAATAATAATGTGATAAATATTTTTAAATATGATATAAATAAATATAATTTTTAAAAATATGAGTAACTTTTTTTCGAAATATATATCCAAACCAAAATAAAAACCAAAAAGAAAAGAGCCCACGGCCAGCAATTAGTGGCAACAGACCCCAACATCTCCAGCGCCACGTGGCGATGAACTAGCACATGGGTTCATGTAGGACCTACTTCGCCTCCAATGCACCACACATGCTTGTTCGGCATGCTGCCCAACCACACCACGAGTTTCCCCCTATGTGCGTTTTACTCCAACAGCGTCCACGGGCCCCAGCCTAATTAGATCTCCTCTACAAGGCCAACCAGGCCAAGGCTACTTTTTCTCCACCAGTCCGTACGCAACACTTGTCACTCTCGTGTTCTCTAATTTTTTTTTTTTTAATATCATCAATAGAAGTGCTTTTATTCATCATCTCGTCAGATTAAAGTAGCCACACTAGAACAATTACTCTGTAGGGCCCATTCATACTGATGATTGGCACTGTTTTATGAGAGCTTTTCACTGTAGCAAATTTTTTTTATTGTTATTGTAACATGTTAAAACTTTACACTGTTTATAACTAAGTTTATGGTAAAAACTATGGTGGGAACCACTCAGCCAAACAAAGGGTAAATTTTAAATCTTTTTATTTCATTTCTAGCCTTAAATAATCTTCAAATTGCCATTTCACTCAATATACTTTTTTTTTTACCAACACACGAGAAAAAATAATTAATTTAAAGGAGAAATAAAATAAAAATAAAATTTAATTAAACTAAAATAAAAACAAATTAAAAGACCCAAAAACTCACAAAATATTTAAGTTAAAAATATCCAATTTTGATGTATAAAACTAGCTTATGTTTGCTTTTCATATCACTCTCTACTAATATAGATTAATACATCACCAAGGATCAATAGGACTTTGTAAAGCTTGTAACGTGTGCCTAGGGTTAAAGTAGGATAAAATAATATCAACGTAACTCAAAATACTCTAAAATAGACCAATTACTAGAACATTATATAGAGCTCTATTCAATAATCTATGTACATATCTCGAAAAGAAACTTTTCTCTTATCATCCACTCTTACTTTAACCTTTTTTTCTCTTTTTTTTCTTTTTCATTAAGAAACTACACCATCAAACTTATTTCTTTTGTATTTGTGAATACGAACAATAGATATAACACTCTTTTTTATTTTTTTATTTTTTTCTTTGTTTCATTTTTTTTATAAACAATTGAATAAAATGACTTCACAACACCACCTTCCTCTCATATGCAAGCATAACTTAGAATGTGTCCTAAAATAACCAATATGCTTATAAGGTAAAGGTTAGCCATTGAATGAAATTATTTAAAAGGTAAGATAAAACCAGTGGATAACAAAGAGAAAAGTTAATCAAGCTTAACGGTATAAGTAGGGATAAAAACATGCAATGGTAGACTTAAAAGGCTCAACCGGTCCAAAGATAGTCTAAATCATAGCCTACATAATGCATTATCTAAGATTTTGCCTCAAGTAATAGTCAAGCAAGTTCTAAAATTCAATGAGATAACAGAAAACACTTAATTTACATAAACTTTGCTCAAGAAAGTTAAATAGCTAAGTGATCCTGGCAACGTTCTCAATGTGATAAATAATCATAAGGAAAATAAGAATTAACACAAGAATCAAGCACACAAAGAAAAAAAAATTAATCATTTTCTAAGAGATATTACTGAATAAAGCAACACCTTATCAACCGCTTAGACTCATTAAACTAAAATATCACTCACAAAACATAAACTCAAACACAAAAAAAAAATAACACAAACAAAAATAAACTTTTTATTTTTTTTGCCTCTCCCCCCAAACCTGAAATCAACATTGTCTTCAATGTAAAGAAACAGAAAAAAGAGAAGGGAAAGAAAACTTTTCTAACAAGTGAACACATTGAATTTCTCATACTTTTCCTTTATTCTTCACAACTTCCTTTGGTTGGAGTTTTTATCCTTTTTCTCCTTTTTTATGGTGGACACCAATTTGACATGCTCAAGCTTCCTTTAGAGATGTCAAAGACCCTGAAACTTTTCCAAAGACTTATTCAAAGACAAAAAACAAAAGCAAAAACAAAAACACTTTGAAGCCATTTGATCTTTTTTTTTTTTGGATTTTTTTCTCATTTTCAAAAACACGTAAGATAAAAATGGCTTCGAAATATTGTTTAGCTAAGTTTTTGAACCTACCTAAAACAAAACATTTTTAAAAACACCCTTCAAAAAGACACAAAAAATGAAAAAAAAAAAAAAAAAACTTGATGTCATAATTTTCTATCTTCTCTCTCACTCCCTCATTCTCTTTCCCCTCCTAACAACCTCCTAACCTAGAAAAAATTTGGTAACACTGCTCTTCAGAGCTATGATACCCGTTATTTTTCTAACAGGTATTACGATAATTATATTAATTATTAGTATGCCAATTAAAATTTGTTTCATTTAAAATCTAATTCATATTATTTATTTTTATCTATTTTAAAGTTTCTAAAATTTTTCTATACTTATTTAGTATATTGACCAAAATGCCCTTGAAACTTTAATTTAATCACAAAACTGCCATTTGGCATTATTTGCTCCAAAGTCTCTGATGGAGACTTGATTTTTACCTGCCAACCCCCATTGTCCTCTCACTTCCTTTCTTTTTCTTTTCTTTTCTTTTCTTCTTTTCTTTTCTCCTCTCACGAGACTCTTTCTTTCTCTCTCTTTTCCTCTCCGTTTTCTCTCTTCTTTTTTCTCTTTGATTTCTTCAAGATTAAAGATCATTAACCTAGCTTCAAGGTAATCAAGAGAGAAATCCAAAGTTATTTTCATAGATCTTCCAAAATCACAAAACAAGATTGTTCATGCTTACCATAATGCGGTGGAGGATCAACACTACGCGTGGCTACGCACGGTGGATGGCTCTTCCCAGCTCGTCTCTACCTGCTCAGGTGAACCTACAACAAGAGGAGGGATGCTTTCGGAGGTAAGGAGAAAATCGGTTAGGTAATAAATAAGGAATCTTTGATGCTCAAGGCAGGTGTTGCTCGGCAGAGAACAGGAGCGAGTTAGGTGGGAAGGAGCACGCTTACTTAAATGGAATAAATGCATTCTATTTATAGGTTGCCACTTGAACCAGATGTTAGGTGGGTTTTGCCCACGACTCATGTGTCATATCAAGGCGTGTCAGGAGGCAGAAGACAAGTGTCATGCCCTCTGCTAGTGGATTATTTCCCATCCAATGGTGAGTTGTCGGCCAGTGATGGTGAGTAGCAACCTGTTTGTAAGTTTAAGAAATTTGACCCGAGGAGGAGACCATTCATGCCATGGCCCAGAGTGCCCTGAAAAGCACCTCAGACAGACGATCCAAGCTTATTGGGGTTGGTTATTCGCTCTCAGTAGTTCCTACCAAGCAAGTTTGTTGACCACTTGGAGTAGGGCTTCTCGACGGTGGCGCCGAGCTCACCCCCAACAGTAGCCCCCAGTTCACCTGGTCTGGTGCTCGGCCGAATAGACTATGCAGGGAGGGTGATGTCGACTCAAGATAAAGCTCAAGCGGCATCCCAGAGCGATTGGAAATGGTAGGTCACGCGATGAAGCTCAAAGAGACACATGTCAACATGCGATTGGATGTTTCCCTAACAAGCATAATCATCACGCCTCTTTGTTTTCCACGCTCGAGTTTGGTGCCTGAGGTGGCTATAAATAGGGCCTCACCCCCCATCATTTTCACGTGCAACCAAGGCCACACTTCACAACTTCTGAGTTTTAGCTACCAAGCTTTAGTCAGCAACCTGAGGACTTTATTTTCCCGAGCTTCCACAAGCCGATCAGGTAATTTCTTATAAGCTTATGTAGATATTTGGTAGTCAGATAGCAGCACAGAAAAGGGGAGGTCAACCTTCGAGGAAGTGGACATCAAAGGATTATCCCTAGGGCAAGACGGAGCTGGCCGGTTGGCTGAAACTTTGAGGCTCGACACCAGGACGGTACCCGAGAAAGAGTTTCTCAACCTACTGGATGGGAGACGCCTGGTAAGACCATGCTGGGGTGATGATCCATATAACGTCGCCACTGCCGGCACGTCCTAAGTTACAACCCAAGAGCATGCCAGTCTAGAGGCGGCTGCCAGTGAGGCAAGCACTTCTAGTAGAGACAGCGGGGTCCTGGTTTAGGTTGCAGGTCAGATTACCATCAAGATCTCCGATGAGGAGTGGGTGGTCGAGGAAGCAAAGGCCGAAGGGAGTACTGTTGAGGAGGATAAGGATGCTATTAGAGTAGTTGTCACCCAAATTCAAGAGGTAACTACTTATCGAAGATCCTGGCCTGGCTAAACGTCTGTAGTAGGCTACTGGGCGTGAAGACGAAAACCCAGCTTGAGGATCTACACGTGAGTTTGGCATCCTCAATGACGTCGACCTCTTCATGCCCAGGGAGGATGATTCACCCTTGACTCCGCTTGAAAGGTACATAACATTATATGTGAAGTTTTTCAAGGCCAGGCTGTGCTTTCCATTTCCCCCCTTCCTCCGCTGAACGCTCAATGATCTAAATGTCTGCCCTACCCAACTCAACCTAAACAGCTACAAGTCGTTGATCGGGATGTACGTGCCATGGAGGTACCATCGGGCTATCGAGATGCCGTGAGAAGCGTTTAAGCAAGTGTACAAAATGAAGAAGCTTCTTCAATAATTCGACTGGTACTACGTCATTGGCTTCAAGAAGGACTTTCATCCTAGGCAACCTGACTCGAACAAGCCTTGGAAGTTTGAGTGGTTCTACGTCGGGGGAAACTACCTAGCCTGGGCCAGTGAAGTTGTGCCCAACGACCAGCGCATTCCGAGGACATTTGAGCAGGGGCATGTTTGGTCCAAGAGACCATGGGCGTCGAACGACATTATCAGAGTAATAGAGGACCTGTTCGCTAAGCTAGAGTCCACAAGGCAGCAGTCTTTCCTACTCGGGAAAGAAACTCTTTCCCATTATGGCTGGTTCAGGGAGTCTAGCAGAATTAATCCCCTTCCAACATCCAGCCTGCTCGGTCAGCCAGGCAAATGACTGTGGTGAGCTAGAGCTCTACCGATATCCCAAGGCCGAGCCCCTCCAGATCCGAGTGGCCGATGAGGGAGCTATCATCATCTAATATCAAGGACTCGTAAATGGCTCCTTCGATGCAGGGCCACCTGTAGTGGACGAGGACCTCGAGGACGTTATTCGGCTCCTATACCTGTCGGGCCAGCTACAGATTAGTGGTGAGCTCTGAGTTTTTTTTTTTTGGCTTCACTGAGCTTGCTTTAACTTAGGAAATTTTGTTGTTGTTTGTTGTAGAAATGTCTTCCTAGCCAACTACCCAAGAAGAATGGCGAGCTCTGATGGAGAGTCTTCATCAATCTAAAAGGAAGGCCATGGCCAGGTCTAAACAGAAGAGGACCCTAAGACTGGAGCAGCCATTGAGGTTGGAGCAGCTGCCACAGACCGAGAAACCACCCCACATAGTTCAAATTGTTCACTTGCCTTCACCAATAAGAGCAAGGGCTTCATCCAGCCAACCCCAATCTCCTGCCGTCACACTGCCATTTAGCTATCTTTAGGTGATCCTCCGAGGAGGCGTTGGAATACCCGATGCCTTATCCTTGACAACCTCGTCGTGGTCATTCCTGTTGAATCATTCTTAGAGAATCGCCGATGAGAGAATTATGAAGGCCTATTTTGCGCTGCCTTTCATTCCACCGTCAAGATAAGCAAAACTCCTATCCTGAGCTACTTTTAACTTGGATTTGTCATGCTCTAACCTTTATCTTTTCAAGCCTGTGTGTTTCCAGAGCTGCCTTATATAGCCGGGTGGAAAGAGCTCGGCCTTGAGAAAGAGATGCACAATAAGACCGTGTTCGAAAAAGACG
Organism: Artocarpus heterophyllus; assembly: GCA_025403435.1. NCBI lineage: Eukaryota > Viridiplantae > Streptophyta > Magnoliopsida > Rosales > Moraceae > Artocarpus > Artocarpus heterophyllus. Next base: position 29,634,764 of record CM046341.1, read on the forward strand.
CGGTCGAGAAGGAGCTCAAGTCCAAGAATATTAAGCTTGATTAAATCAAGGAGTCTCTTTCTCGAGCCGAAGCCGATGCTAATAGGGTGAAGGAAGAGGCCAAATGGGCCAAGGCAAAAGCTGAGCAGGCGAGGGAGGCGGCCCAAGGGGTGAGGAATGAGGCCGACTAGTCCCGGGACGAGGTTAATCACCTGAGGGAACAGCTACGAGCCTCCCAGGCCGAGCACCTAGCGATTCCTAGGCCGACCCTAAATGCCCTAAAAGTCGTGGTCTCTACTTACTACTTGGCCATGAAGTTTTCCACAAAGAATGGAGTTGGAGTAATAAGGTCAAGACAAAAGGACTCTAGGGATTATTATGTAAAGGCCGTGAAAGAGGCAATGGCCTAGTAGTTGAATGTCTTGGTTATTTATAAAGTGGATAAGATCAAATTCCCAGCCGATGAGGGAGCAACAATGTTGTCCTACTTGGATCCATGGCTTCCCGAAGAAAAAGTACAGGCCACACCCATAAAAGAGGTTGCCCCATACCATTTGGACCTTGAACATCCTAACTGAATGGTCATGCTTAGTTCTCATCTAAAACCTGAGATCTAGGCTGATCTAGAGAAGTTCCTAATGGAATATCAGGATGTGTTTGCTTGGTCCCATGAAGACCTGCCAGGGATTGACCCGAGCATAATCAGCCACCAGTTAAACATCAATCTTGAACACGAGCTGGTCATCTAGAAGAGAAGAACCATCAATCTAGAGAGGTATGCTGCTATTAATAAAGAGGTTCAGAAGCTGCTGAAGGTTCGGTTCATCCAAGAGGTCACCTACCTCGAGCGGCTAATGAATGTGGTCTTAGTCAAAAAGGCTAACGGGAAGTGGAGAATCTGTATTGACTTTACAGACCTAAACAAAGCCTACCAGAAGGACTACTTCCTTCTACCTCGGATTGACCAATTGGTGGATGCAACCGTCGATCATGAATTGCTAAGCTTTATGGATGCCTACTTGGGGTACTATCAAATTAGGATGGCCAAGGAAGACCAAGTCAAAGCCACAGTCACAACTGATCAAGGTTGTTCTACTATGTTATTATGCCTTTTGGGTTAAAAAACATTGACACCACCTATTAGTTTCTAGTGAACAAGATGTTTGCTTGACAAATCTAAAGACCATAGAAGTATGCATCGAGGACATGCTCGTGAAGTCTGTCCGAGCAACTAATTATATTGTTGATCTTTGGGATAGCTTCAACATCCTCCAAAAATACAAAATGAAGCTTAACCCAATTAAGTGCGTGTTTGGGGTATAGTTAACAAAGTTCCTCAAATTCATTGTCAACCATCGTGGCATCGAACTCAACCCTGCTAAGGCCCAAGCAATGGTAGACATGTACTTTTCCCGTACAATCAAGGAAGTCTAGAAACTCACTAGAATGGTCACTGCTTTGTTCAAATTTCTATCCCGATCTACCGACAAGTGTCTGCCTTTTTTCAAGCACCTAAGGGAGATTTGAGTGAAGCAGAGAGTGTCAGGAAGCATTCTTGAGTCTTAAAAGCACTTGGTCATACCTTTGCTCTATCCAAACCTCTATAGGGAGAGGTACTTTATGCCTACTTAGTGGCGTCTGAGGAGTTTAGAAACAGGTCTACTACACTAGCAAAGCCTACCAAGGAGAGGTATTTGCTATTAGAAAAGCTAGCTCTAGCCCTCATCACCTCTGCTCAGAAGCTTTGGCCATACTTCTAAGGGCACACCATCTGAATCACAACTAAGTACCTCTTATGCCAGATCCTTCAAAATCCAAAAATTTCTAATCAGATGACCAAGTGGTCGATTGAGATTGGGGAATTCGAGATACAGTTCGTGCCCTTAGACTGCAATTAAGGCACAAGGTTTAGCTGACTTAATAACTAAATTCATGAGCATTGACCAGGCCACCATTTCGGCTGAAAAAGCACCCATGGAAGGCTTTAATCCTACCTACAACAGTACGAGTGGACCGAAACCTGAGTGGAAATTATTCATGGATGGGTCATCTAGCATGAATAGGTTGGGTGCTGGACTCATCCTCATTAGCCCAGACAGTCATTTACAAAAGGATACCTTTACGTGAAATGTTGCATAAATTGTGATGGTTGCACCGATTCATGAAATGGTATCCCTGCATTTTAGTAAAGATCCATAAATTAACATTTTTCATATCTTGTTTTGGAACACAATATTATTGCTAAATGTTTTGTTTAGAGTTTGTTATATCTTGGGGATAATTTGTCGTTAAAAACTTGTTAGCAACCTATTCTCAATACACCTTAAGCCCATTTTTGTTTCGAGAATTTCTCAACCTTCATTCTCTTATTATACTAACAAATTCTTCAACAGTTGGATCCTTTGATTAGAAATTCAATTGAACCAACCATTATCCATCTAAGGAAAAAAAGAAAGAGGTGAAAAAATGGTAGCAGAATCCCAATTGATGTTTCCAAGAGGATGATCCCCTAGTACGCTAATTTGAGCCCTCATATAGACCTTTTTCTTTGGCTTACCATATCTTCTTACCTAGCCTAAGCATATTTATGTCTTTATGCTTGTTCTAAAGATGGATTGAAGCTTTAGAGACTTATTTCATCTACAAGAGAAAATTAGCAAAGATTAAGTTTAGAACGAAAGATACATGTGAGGAAAAGTAAGAATCAATTGAAAGGGAGGGAAAGCTTTTGAAAGGATAGCTAATGAAAGAAAATCACAAATAAAAATAATAAAAAAGAAAATATATTTTAAGAAAAAAATTTATAATAAATATTCTTGAGCTTTTATATCATACTTTTGAAGGTTATATAGAATGAAGTAAAGCCCTAATACAATGATTTTTGGTCTATGTTTTATATTTACTTGTATAGATTTTGATAGGTGTCTTTTGAAAATTCTACAATGTCTCTAACTCCATGAAGTTTTTAGAATCTTCGTGATATTCTCGTCCTTCTTCTTTTAGCCCCTACCCTTTGGTCCCGTTATGACTTGTATTGAAGACCTTTTGATTTCAGGTGGTGCCTTAGGTTTAGTGGAGATTAGTATCAAAGGAAGAGCTATGATGTTTGACACCCTTATTAGAAATTGGGTGATTGTTTTTGTGAGGTTTATGAGGATTCTCTTATTAAAAGCATGCACAAAATCATGAACATTGGCTATTTTACAAACACTGAGTATGATTGTTTTAGGATGTATTCATTTTAGAATGACTTTGGATTTAACTCAATACTTTTTGAGTTCAACACTATGATTTCTTATTGTTCTATGAGATAAAAGATTGGAAGATTAGTATGCCTTTTCTTCTTTTTGTTTAGGTTGCTTGAGGACTAAAAAAGGATAAGTGTGGTAGAGTTATTAATCCAGTACCACCTTATTGGTGCCCTAGCACCAGGCAAGCTAAAATTCGAGCTTGCATGCCCCAACACCCTCTTTTTATGCCCTTGCACGTGTTGACAAGTTCTTACTTGATTGTTTATCAAAAATGGCTCCAAATTATTTTATTTTCATCCCAACCTTAGAAAGCTATAAACACATCACTTTAGAGCATAAAAAATATTGTTTTCACCATAATTTTTTAGCAAAAGGAGAGAAAAAGAAGATAGGAAGAGAGACATGAAGGGTGGCTCTGAAGAGATCATCGACTTAAAGATTTTTGAAAACCATTCTATTTCGTTTTCTTGAGCTTCTAATGTTAATTTTTTTTATTTTCATTCTTATTTTCAATTATGTTAGGCTAATTTTTTTTTATTAAGGATGATTTCAAAACTCTCGACATGCCCATGTGATTCGTATTTTCATAATTATTTTTAATTTTCCAATCAAAATTCTTTATGTTCTTTTATAATTATTGTTTGTGGTTATTTTCTTATTTTATTTGAGTTCACCAATTAAATAGGACTTGAGAATATTCTATTATTAGGATAAAATTCTTGATCCGTAATTGTCTTGATTTTCTAATCATTATTAGCAAATTGTGGTCTATGATTGTGAGAGGCTTTTGTTTGATTCCTTTGGAACAAGTGATCGATGGTTCACGGGAGTGACCCTATTTCAAACCACATGCCGACGGCATAAGTGATGGCTTAAAAAGACCCAAAACATCATAGGGCTCAAGATCATCAAATAGTCCCATGATAGCGAGTACAAAACAAAACTAATTCTTTTTTTTTCCTTTTCACCCTTTTCTTTTCTCTCTTTGGTTCCTAAGAAATCTAACAAAAGAAGGGTTCAAGACCTAAATCAGCTCTATGGGAGAAAAGATTTGGAACTGAAATAAGACGACCTAAGTGTCCTAAGCAAGCAAAAATGCAAAAAGGAAAGCATAAAAAGAGGAAGCAAAGGAAAAATACCTGGAAAATGTTTGAGAGAAATTCAACAGCAATGGAGAAAGAGGGAGGAGCACCACAACAGTTATTATAAGTAAAAATGGGAAAGAAATGAACTAAATCATGTTCAAATTTGCATTTAATGCCCAAATCAATTTGGACGGTCAAGATTGAATTTCACCAACTACCTAGATCAATTCAGGTAGGCCTCATAATTTTAAAACATGAGAATGTGCACCTAGAAACTCAGGTCCATGCAACACATCATTTTCCACGTCCAATCGTCACTGAGCATAGCAAGAAGGAAACGCCATGTGGAAGCTTCATTTGAGCGGACCATTCTAGGCAACATTTATACTCAACCTTTGAGAACCTTCCTTGAAGATCAAAAAGGCACTGAATGAAGATCCAAATAGCACCCTCAAGACCTAAGGAAGCTAACGACTTGACATGACTTTTTGTTGTAGATATCCTTTGACTAAGGAGTTAGGGCTTGCTGTTAGGGGTAAAAATAGCACTTTAGTAATTATCATACATATTTCAGTCGATTGCATAAAAAAAATGGAATGGAGAAAGTCAACTAGCCAAATCAACTAGAGATTGTGAGTTGAATGGAGTTGATAATCGACTAGAGACCAACGAGCACCACATGAAACAAATCAAGAAGGGATCATCTTCGGATTCAACAAAGACCAAATCAACCAAATTCATAGATAACAATAAGGGCCACAGCAATCTTGGAGAAGGAGCAACTCAAACCAAACGAGGAAACACGCAAATGAGAAAGTCAACTGGAAGAAAATAAAGAAGTTACCCTATCCTTGGTTAACTCATAATCAGCTCTGAAATTAGGCAAGTTAGAATTCTAATGTGTCCCCTATAAATATGGAATTGATCCCATAAATTACACACTTGTGTATTCTAAATATTTACCCTCTCTCTCTCTCTTTACTTTCTATCTTTAAATCTCCTCCTCTCTCTCCTCTATTCTCTATCACCTCAATTATTGTACTATTTTAACATATAATGAAACCTTGAGACCCTCCAATGTACATTGCTTCTGTTCCTGAGGTGAACCACAATAAATATGTGTAATCTTTTATTTGTATCACATTTTACACTTTATTCTTGTTGCATGTCAATTCAACACTAACCAACTAACTCCCACTTGACCGACTCTTAGGAACAGCCATTGGAGCTTAAACAAATTTAGTTGTAGAATTCATCCTCTGCAAGGACAAAAGCATGAAATAAGCTTAATGTCTCCTACAAATTTTTATTCGAATATCCCCCCTCAACACAATATATATATTTTTTTGCCTAAAGTTTTTCATTTTTCTTTATTAATTAAATGAACTAATTTGGGCATATTTTTTGTTCAAGAGCTAAATTAGTATTAGTTTTAATAGAAGAAACATTTTAAGAGTGAGAAAAAGGTTCAGGCATCTATCATGAATTCGATTTGATGATTTCCATCCAAGAGTTAACCGAAGGACTATTCATGAGATACTTTTTGAGGCCAGGGACTATTTATAAGACAAAATTAATTACATATATAAACTTAATTTATAGAGAGAAAAGAATTCAGAGACTATACTTAGATTTATTCCTTTAAACAAAAATCGTCTCCATTATAAACACTTCATACATACTTAAATAGTCAGCTATATAAATGCAAAGTCATGGTATACTTCCTCAATATATCAGATAAAATAAAATTTGTTATATGGGTCATAAATTTATTTATCATAAGATAGATAAAAATTATACATTTCAGGCAACAAACTCAACCACGCGCAAAAGGGAGGAAAAAAATCCTGTTCGTGGGCACATTCTTTTTTTTTTTTTTGGGGGGGGTGTTTTCTAAGCAAAAGAAAGAAAGCAACATGAAACTTTAACACTTTTTTTTCTCATTTAAATAAAACTGTACCTTGTAGGGTTCCCTTTAGTGCATGTGCACTCTTCAGGAAAAAAACAGAGGGAAAGAAAGAAAACTAGTTGATAATGATAGTACATGAAAGAATAGAACTGCATTCCATGTGCACGCAATGCTTTTTGTTCTTAGGAAAGCCCCACTGCCTGGAAAAGACTACAGGCATTGCAGGTATTTTAACTATAAATTAGAACGTATAACCTTTCTGTGCAATTAGAGATTTGTAAAGAACCAATTCTCAACTTTTCTTCACCGAGCAGGGGCTTCTAATCTATTTTGAGGCTATTGGTACACTTCCTGCATGTTTTCCTAGGTAGTTGTTGACAAGGTGGTGTCTATTTACCAATAAAGTGTTTATCTCCATAAATTTTTTCTTTAATTTCACCTTTTGCTTTTTGTTTTGAATTTATATTTCTGGCCCAATTCACTGTCGTTTTTATATTGTTCTTGTAGCTGCCGATGATTTTACTTGCTCTGGGGATGGGGGTACAGTTGTTGATTACAACATTACAAAATACAAAAATTAAAAAGATAAAAGATAAAATTACAAAAAGAGTTTTTGCTATGTACAAATATATACCAAAAAAAAGTAGCAATTTTAATCAAAATGAAAGCTCAACATATATCCCAACTATAATCTAACGTCTTCGCAAATGATATTCTTTACAAACCCATGCTTTGTTAGACAAGAAAAGACCAAATTTAACAACTTAAGCAAAAATGCATGAAAGACTGACAAACTTAACATAAAATTAAGGATCTATTTTCCGCTAAAAATGGAGAGAAAGGGAATGTATATTTTGGTGTCTCATACTCGTGGCGAGTAAATGCATGTGTATTTTTCTTGAACATATAAAATTAAGAGTCCATTTTTTCCTCTAAAAGCTTGTATATTAATTTGTTTTGTGTATTGATATAGTATGGCAGCACAAATGGAAGAACTGAGAGGCTCTATTTCGACAATATCATCATCTGATGCAGAAAGCTGCCGTGTGGATGTATAGAGTTGCAAAACTTAACAAGAGGTCTACTCTAAAGTCTAAAAAGGATATATATATATATATATATATATATATAGATAAAGATATATATACTTGAACCTATATACATATAGGGTTGAAGTTCTGAGACCCTTTTCTCGAAGGTTATTAACTAACACTGTATTGCATGATATATATACATATATATAGGAGCAAAAAACGAACCTTCTAAGATTAGTCATGTAATTAATAGTGACAGAGAAATGCGACAGACCATGGAAGGACCAGCGGATGCAAATTTCACACATCCTTACCAAGATAATGGCCATATTGCACCTGATGTTACGCAATCTTGCAGACTGTCACCATTTTCCTACTAACTTCATTTTGCCTTTTTGAAGATTTTCTTTCACAGCAGCATCGACAGAGACTCTATTTTTGTCGTACACAAAACCTATTTAATTATTATTAGAACAATCCTATTTAACCCTATGGTTATAACCTCATTAATAAAACAGTAGGACCCAATCTAAAAAGTACACCATATACTAAACCGAGACCCATAATAATGTGTGTAATGGGCTTACAATCCATGGAGATGAAAATGATTTTTCTTATTATTATTATTATCATTGTCAGCATCGTTATTATTATTTTGGTTAGTGAGAATAATATTGGTTACCACAATATATGTAATTGATATATCATATAGCAATTCAAAGGGAAGCGGAAGTGTCTAGATCATCAATGTCATCAACAGATGCGCAAGGGCACAATGTGAATGGTAACATAGAAGAGGCAAATCTACCAGTTGTTACAATTACTGGCCCAGTACATCATATTATTCAACCTGCTTATATCTTAACAAGAGGTCTAATCTCCCGAAAGATCTGGATACCGAGAACAAAATTAGCCTCACCTAAGTCATTCATGTCAAACTGCTTGGTCAACCAACATGCGGTTTGTAGTGCATATCCCCAAAAGGATAAAGGCAATGATGAATAACTCATCATGGACCGAATCATGTCCAACAAAGTCCTATTCCTTCTCTCCGCTACGCCATTCTGCTGCGGAGTGCCCGGCGCAATATTTTCACTCTTTTTTTGCTTTAAAACACACGCATAATATTAATTTGTTCATGTTTTATATCTATCACGTGTACGACAAGTAGCAGACAATGAAGCTTTTAGCTCAACATCTCAAGCAATAGGTCGCGCAAATGGTATAGATATAGAACAGATGCAAGTTGTTTTCACACTTAAAAATCTGTCACAACCATCAACAAATCTTAGTCCTGTATGTCCTGAGCAAAACAACGATCATATTGTTGATATTCTAGATGATGGTACTATCTCTGTCCTTATTATATGTTAATTTCAAAAGGATTAATTATACTAAGTCAAAATAACGTAGACACTAACATAGGGGGTCTCTCTATAATTTTTTTTAACAGTTAGGGGTGTCAGTGTGATTAGTTTTTGCTTAGGGATGTTTTTGTTATTTTAACAAAAGACAGCGGCATCAATAAATTTTACCTCGTTCAAAAGTTCAAAATCTCTTGCCTATATGTTGTTTTAAATTGGAACTCACTTTTTTTATCCAACCTTTAGAAATACAGAGATTAGAACGCATGAGGAAACTGTATCATGCAGCAACAACTGGTAATTGGAATGCTGCTAACAACATCTTACCAGAGGATGAAGAAGAAAGAAAGGCCTTATTGAACTCGCCGGTTCTAAGTGTGACAAGTGAAACCGCTCTTCACATTGCCGCCGGAGCAAAGCGAGTTAAGTTTGTTGAAATGCTTCTTCAGGAGCCTAGTAGAGTTGACTTTATCTGCAAAGGAGATGCAAGAAACAATACAGCCCTTTGTACAGCCGCTGCAGCTGGAGCGTCTGAAATCGTTACAAAACTATGGAACGAGGCTCCTAATTTAATTTGCACTGCAGGTGCCAACAACATGACTCCAGCTTATATTGCTGCTGCCTTTGGTCATGAGGACATAGCTTCCGAGCTATACTCCAAACATAACGAAGAACCACGTTCTATGGGGAATAATGATAAAATTCACCTGTTTTTTGCGTGTATCAACAACGAGATGTTTGGTAAGTGCCTTGTTAAACAAAGGGAGAAGGACTATATAATTTTTGTTATATATAATTTACTATTTTCTCTTCTGCATGCATTAATATATATCAGGCTTCATAAGAAACTGTGGGCTAATATGATTAATTAAATACAGAAATCTCTGTGCCGTATATTTTAATCACAAAGTCTAATTTTCTATTTGTTTTTTGCTTTGATCAAATTAATTATCTTCAAGAGCACAATTATACTTTCTTGAAAGTACTATACTTGTTTTTTCACTCCTTTAGTAACATCTTTGTTTTTAATAAATAAAAAGATAGTACAACTAGCATAAAGAATCAACGACTCATTGAATATCAAACCATAGTGAGTAAAACCTAAAGGGAAAAGAAAATTAAATCTTTTTCATAGTAAAGGCAGCAATATGAATTTTAGGCAAAACCATCTTGGAGGAGCTCCACAGCCTACTCCTATAGTGCCACCTACCATAAATTGTTGCAAACATTTTTCTTTTTTTTTTTTTATTGGGCTTATGTTGTCAATATTATTTTGGTTAAATGATGCAGACTTGGCGTCAAAAATTCTAGCTGATTCTCCTAGTCTCAATTTAGACTGTGAACATGATTCCAATTCAGAAACAGTTTTGCATGTGTTAGCTCGAAAGCCTTCGATATTCGCTTCCCAACGTCAAGGAATCTTCAACCAAATTTTACACCTATGTTAGTATAGATCTATGAAATTTGGAATACCTTTCTAATTATCATTCTAATCATTATATGTGACAAACTAATTAATGGATTTATTTCTCACTATCAGGTCCCCGTTTTACCTCCGCGAGCAATTCTCGCAGTTTGCAACATAAAGCTCTCACGTTTCTCGAAAATGTTATAAGTAAACTTAAGGAACGGCATAGGAATGTGCTCCAAGATATTGTTGCGAGACCACGCCACTTATTATTCGAAGCAGCAGCATTGGGGAATTATAAATTTGTAGCCAAACTCGTCGAGTCATTTCCTGATTTAATTTGGGAAAAGGATAGAAATGGACAAGTCATATTTCATGCTGCGATTTCGAACCGAAAATTGGATGTCTTTGAACTAATCTCTGGGACAGGGGTGCTCCAGAGCATGATACAAGCTTGGGAAGACGAAACTACTGGAAACAACATATTGCACATTGCTGCAAAATTACCACCAAAGGATGTACTGAATTCATTAGCAGGGGAACCTTTCCAAATGCAAAAAGAAGTCTTGTTTTTTAAGGTAAGTATATTTAAAATAACTCAACCTTTTTATTCAATAATTTTTACCCTTTCTCATATTTTGTTTTGTTTTTATTTTCTTGTTCACGAGGCTTCCCTTCCCATTTTGCTTTTACATATGTTATAAGAGACAGTGAGATTGATGTGCACATTACAAATCCTTTTATTATATTATTGTTATTATCATCATATGGTGCAACTCATAACAACATTTCACCTCATGGAAACGACAGAAATTGCAAAGATTTGCGCCTGCTAAACATAGGGACAGAGCAAACAAATACGGAAAAACACCTAAACAAGTGTTTACTTTGGCGCACGAAGAGCTGAGACAAAAAGGAGAAGAATGGATGAAAAAAAATGCCAGTTATTGTCTTATTGTTGCAACACTTATTGTGACAGTAGCTTACCCTACCTCTTCTATTATCCCCGGTGGCAGCAATGACAATAATTAAAGCTTCAACATTCATCACAAGGGAGAATTGACTAGCGTTTTAGTGACTAATGCAATCGCCATGGGCTTGTCCACAACGTCAATGATAATGTTCTTTTCCATCCTCATATCTCGTTTTGCGGAGGAGGATTTTATCTCCTCCCTGCCCCGCAAATTCAAATTTGGACTAGCCTCACTTATTGTCGCTTTGGTATGTATGATGATATCATTCCTCATTGCAACAGTTGAAACGTGTGTTAATATCAAAAGGTCGTCATAGTATTATCGTTTCTACTGATCAGCTATATATTTGTGCTTCTCGTATTCCCTCCAACAATATTATCCTTTGACTTTGGTGTAATAATTAGACAAGTTTTTATATGTTTAATTTATTTTAATTTTGTTGGTTAATGATATATAAATTTGATTTTTCGGTTAGATGATCCCGTGAATTTTTTTTATTGGCCCTTTACACACTTTGGTTGATGTTTTATTCCTCGGTTTAACTTCACATTTTGGTGAAATTCATTCTTTGAGTGCAAGCAAAATCTTTGGAGTTTCTTACCCACGTGAAATACAAACAAAATTTATGAATTTCTCATTTACAAATATTTTTAATAATGAACATTCACCAACAAGAAAGAATGCAATTCTATTTCACTAATTAAATATGCATATATTAAGCAGCAAATTAAAACGCAGAAAAACATAAAATGTCAAAAAAAAATAAAATTATGGTGGTTCATGTTTAATGAACGTGACGACAACTACGTCCATTGGTGATTAGGGTTAGAGAGGTTTTTCACGATGAATTTAAAGAATTACAAGTGTGTTTGCTGATATTATGGACATGTAACGATTTTTTTTTTTAAGGGGTCCATTGATAAGTACACAAATATGTACTTTGGACATTGTTTACTAAAGAATAATTGTTAAATATTAAAGCTTTATTTCAATATTTCCACTCATTTTATTTAAGTGTTTAAATTGGGAAATGTTTGAATAGAAGCAATTCATTTTGAAAATTCCAAAACCCATGTATTTAATTTGTTGCTCTTCTCTTTTTGTATAGAACTAAATAATAAGATATTTTCATAAATGTTATCGTCTAAGACTTATTTTTTATAAATGTAACATGTATTTATTTATGACATAATTAATCATATAATAGAAATAATAATGTGATATAATATTTTTAAGTATGACATAAATAAATACAACTTATAAAAATATGACGCATCAAGTTACTTTTTTTTTAAATAAATATCCAAACCAAAATAAAAACCAAAAAGAAAAGAGCCCACGGCCAGCAATTAGCAGCAACAGACCCCAACATCTCCAGCGCCACCTGGCGATGAACTAGCACACGGGTTCATGTAGGCCTACTTCGCCTCCACACAAGCAACAGACCCCAACATCTCTAGCGCCACATGCTTGTTCAGCATGCTGCCCAACCACACCATGAGTTTCCCCCTATGCGCGTTTCAGTCCTTCAGCGTCCACGGGCCCCAGCCTAATTAGATCTCCTCTACAAGGCCAGCCAGGCCACGGCTACTTTTCTCCACCAGTCTGTACGAACACGTGTCACTCCCGCGTTCTCTAAATTTTTTTTAAAAAAATATGATCAACAGAAGTGCTTTTATTCATCATCTCGTCAGATTAAAGTAGCCACACCAGAGCAATTACTCTGTAGGGCCCATTCACAATGATGATTGGCACTAGTATAAGTGGGAAAGATCTTGGACCGAATGTAAATCCTAGGTCTAAAAGGGTGATGAAAATTGATAATTAGAATTATTTTTATTACAGCATGTGAGAGCTTTTTACTATAGTAAATTTTTTTTATTGTTACTGTAGCATGCTAAAACTTTACACTGTTTATAACTGAGTTTATGATAAAAACTATGGTGGGAACCACTCAGCCAAACAAAAGGGTAAATTTTAAATCTTTTTATTTCATTTTTAGCCTTAAATAATCTTCAAATTGCCATTTCACCCAATATACTTTTTTTTTTTTACCAACACACAAGAGAAAAAAATAATTAATTTAAAGGAGAAATAAAATAAAAATAAAATTTAATTAAACTAAAATAAAAACAAATTAAAAGACCCAAAAACTCACAAAATATTTGAGTTAAAAATATCCAATTTTGATGTATAAAACTAGCTTATGTTTGCTTTTCATATAACTCTCTACTAATATAGATTAATACATCACCAAGGATCAATAGGACTTTGTAAAGCTTATAACGTGTGCCTAGGGTTAAAGTAGGATAAAATAATATCAACGTAACTCAAAATACTCTAAAATACACCAATTACTAGAACATTATATAGAGCTCTATTCAATAATCTATGTACATATCTCGAAAAGAAACTTTTCTCTTATCATCCGCTCTTACTTTAACCTTTTTTTCTCTTTTTTTTTTTCTTTTTCATTAAGAAACTACACCCCCAAACTTATTTCTTTTGTATTTGTGAATATGAACAATAGATATAACACTCTTTTTTATTTTTTTTATTTTTTTATTTTATCTTTGTTTCATTTTTTTTCATTTTTTTTATAAACAATTGAATAAAATGACTTCACGGCACCGCCTTCCTCTCATATGCAAGCATAACTTAGAATGTGTCCTAAAATAACCAACATGCTTATAAGGTAAAGGTTAGCCATTGGATGAAATTACTTAAAAGGTAAGATAAAACCAGTGGATAACAAAGAAAAAAGTTAATCAAGCTTAACGGTATAAGTAGGGATAAAAATATGCAATGGTAGACTTGAAAGACTCAACCGGTCCAAAGATAGTCTAAATCATAGCCTACATAATGCATTATCTTAGATCTTGCCTCAAGTAATAGTCAAACAAGTTCTAAAATTCAATCAGATAACACTTAATTTACATAAACTTTGCTCAAGGAAGTTAAATAGCTAAGTGATCCTGGCAACGTTCTCAATGTGATAAATAATCATAAGGAAAATAAGAATTAACACAAGAATCAAGCACACAAAGAAAAAAAAATTAATCATTTTTAAGAGATATTACTGAATAAAACAACAGCTTCTCAACCGCTTAGACTCATTAAACTAAAATATCACTCACAAAACATAAACTTAAGCACAAAAAAAAAAAATGCAAACAAAAATAAACTTTTTTTTTTTTTTTTGCCTCTCCCCCCAAACCTGAAATCAACATTGTCTTCAATGTAAAGAAATAGAAAAAAGAGAAGGGAAAGAAAACTTTTCTAACAAGTGAACACATTGAAGTTCTCATACTTTTCCTTTATTCTTCACAACTTCCTTTGGTTGGAGTTTTTCTCCTTTTTTCCCTTTTTTATGGTGGACACCAATTAGAGATGCTCAAGCTTCCTTTAGAGATGTCAAAGACCCTGAAACTTGTCCAAAGACTTATTCAAAGACAAAAAACAAAAGCAAAAACAAAAAGACTCTGAAGCCATTTGGTTTTTTTTTTTTTTGGATTTTTTTCTCATTTTCAAAAACACATAAGATAAAAATGGTTTTGAAATATTGTTTAGCTAAGTTTTTGAACCTACCTAAAACAAAAACATTTTTAAAAACACCCTTCAAAAAGACACAAAAAATGAAAAAAAAAAAAACTTGACTTCATAATTTTCTATCTTCTCTCTCAGTCCCTCATTCTCTTTCTCCTCCCAACAACACTCCCTAACAACCTCCTAACCTAGAAAAATTTGGTAACACTGCTTTTCAGAGCTATGATACCTGTTATTTTTCTAACGGGTATTATGGTAATTATATTAATTATTAGTGTGCCAATTAAAATTTGTTTCATTTAAAATCTAATTCATATTATTTATTTTTATCTATTTTTAAAGTTTCTAAAATTTTTCTATACTTATTTAGTATATTGACCAAAATGCCCTTGAAACTTTAATTTAATCACAAAACTGCCATTTGGCATTATTTGCTCCAAAGTCTCTGATGGAGACTTGATTTTTACCTGCCAACCCCCATTGTCCTCTCACTTCCTTTCTTTTTCTTTTCTTTTCTTCTTTTCTTTTCAACTCTCATGAGACTCTTTCTTTCTCTCTCTTTTCCTCTTCGTTTTCTCCCTTCTTTTTTTCTCTTTGATTTCTTTAAGATTAAAGATCATCAACCTAGCTTTAAGGTAATCAAGAGGGAAATCCAAAGTTATTTTCATAGATCTTCCAAAATCACAAAACAAGATTGTTCATGCTTACCGTAATGCGGCGGAGGATCAACACCACGCGTGGCTGCGCACGGTGGATGGCTCTTCCCAGCTCGTCTCTGCCTGCTCAGGTGAACCTACAACAAGAGGAGGGATGCTTTCAAAGGTAAGGAGAAAACCAGTTAGGTAATAAATAAGGAATCTTCAATGCTCAAGGCAGATGTTACTCGGTAGAAAATAGGAGCTGCCTAGGTAGGAAGGAGCACGCTTGCTTGAATGGAATAAATGCGCTCTATTTATAGGTTGCCACTTGAACCATATGTCAAGTGGGTTTTTCCCACGACTCGTGTGTCATATCAAGGCATGTCAGAGGTAGAAGACAAGTGTCATGCCCTTTGCTAGTGGATTATTTCCCATCCGATGGTGAGTTATCGGCCAGTGATGGTGAGTGGCAACCTGTTTGCAAGTTTAAGAAATTCGACCTGAGGAGGAGACCATTCATGCCACGACCCAGAGTGCCCTAAAAAGCACCTCAGACAGATGATCCAAGCTTATTGGGGTTGGTTATTTGCTCTTAGTAGTTCCTACCAAGAAAGTTTGTTGACCACCTCGAGTAGGGCTTTTCGGCGGTGGCGTTGAGCTCACCCCTAACAATGGCCCCCAGTTCACCTGGTCGGGTGCTCGGCCGGATAGACTATGCAGAGAAGGTGAAGTCAGCTCAGGATAGAGCTTAAGCGGCATCCTAGGGCGACTAGAAATGGCAGGTCACGCAAGGAAGCTTGAAGAGACACATGTCAACATGCGATTGGATGTTTCCCTAACAAGTGTAATCATCACGCCTCTTTGTTTTCCACGCTCGGGTTTGGTGCTTGAGGTGGCTATAAATAGGGCCTCGCCCCCCATCATTTTCACGTGCAACCAAGGCCACACTTCACAACTTCTGAGTTTAGCTACCAAGCTATAGTCAGCAACCTGAGAACTTTATTTTCCTGAGCTTCCACAAGCCGATCAGGTAATTTCTCGAGAAGCTTATGCAGATATTTCCTAGTTGAATAGCAGCACAGAAAAGGGGAGGTCAACCTCCGAGGAAGTGGACATCAAAGGATTATCCCTGGGGCAAGACGGAGCTGGCCTGTTAGCTGAAATTTTGAGGCTTGACGCTAGGACGGTACCCAAGCAAGAGTTTCTCGACCTACAGGATGGGAGACACCTGGTAAGACCATGCCGAGGTGAAGATCCATATATCAATGCCGCCACTGCCGGCATGTCCCGAGTTGTAGCCTAGGAGCATGCAAGTCTAGAGGCGGCTGCCAGTGAGGCAAGCACTTCTGGTAAAGAAAGCGGGGTCCCGATTCAGGTTATAGGTTAGATTACCATCAAGATCTCCAACGAGGAGTAGGCGGTCGAGGAAGCAAAGGCCAAGGGGAGCACTGTTGAGGAGGATAAGGATGCTGGTAGACTAGTTGTCACCCAAATTCAAGAGGTGACTGCTTATCGAAGATCCTGGCCTAGCCAGACGTCTGCAGGCTACTCGGGCATGATGACGGAAACCTAGCTCGAGGATCTACACGTGAGTTTGGCATCCCTGACGACGTCGTCCTCTTCATGCCTAGGGTGGATTATTCACCCCTGACTCCACTTGAAAGGTACATAACACTATATGCGAAGTTTTTCAAGGCCGGGCTACGCTTGCCATTTCCCCCCTTCCTCGGCTAAACGCTTAATGATCTAAATGTCTGCCCTACCCAACTCAACCCGAATAGCTACAAGTCGTTGATCGGGATGTATGTACTGTGGAGGTACCACTGGGCTATTGAGATGCAGTGAGAAGTGTTTAAGCAGGTGTACAAAATGAAGAAGCTTCTTTGATAATCCGGCTGACACTACGTCACCGGCTTCAAGAAGGACTTCATCCTAAGCAATCCGACTCAGACAAACCTTGGAAGTTCGAGTGGTTCTATATCGAGGGAAACTACCTAGCCCGAGCTGATGAAGTTGTGCCCAACGACCAACGCATTCCGAGGACGTTTGAGCAGGGGCACATTTGGTCCAAGAGACCATGGGCACCGAATAACATTATCAAAGCAATAGAGTACCTGTTGGCTAAGCCAGAGTCCACAAGGCAACAGTCTTTCCTACTCGGGAAAGAAACTCTTTCCCATTATGGCTGGTTCAAGGAGTCTAGCAGAATTAATCCCCTTCCAACATCCAGCCTACCCGGTCAGCCGGGCAAATGACTGTGGTGAGGCAGAGCTCTACCGATATCCTAGGGCCGAGCCCCTCCAGATCTGAGTGGCTGATGAGGGACCTATCATCATCTGATACCAAGGACTCGTCAGTGGCTCCTTCGATGCAAGGGCCACCTGTAGCGGACGAGGACCTCGAGGACGTTATTTGGCTCCTAGACCTGTCGGGCCAGCTCCAGATTGGTGGTGAGCTCTGAGTTTTTTTTTTTTTGGGCTTCATCGAGCTCGCTTTAACTTAGGAGATTTTGTTGCTGTTTGTTGTAGAAATGTCTTCCTAGCCGACTACCCAAGAAGAATGGCGAGCTCTGATGGAGAGTCTTCATCGATCTAAAAGGAAGGCCATGGCCAAGTCTAAACATAAGAGGACCCTGAGACTGGAGCAGCCATCAAGGTCGAAGCAGCCGCCATAGACCAAGAAACCACCCCACACAGTTGAAATCGTTATGCTGCCTTCGCCAATAAGAGCAAGGGCTTTGTCCAGCTAGCCCCAACCTCCTACCGTCACACTGTCGTTTAGCTATCTTTAGGTGATCCTCCGAGGAGGCATCGAAATACCCGATGCCTTATCCTCGACAACCTCGTCATGGTCATTCCTGCTGAATCGTTCTTAAAGAATCTCCGATGAGAGAATTATGAAGGCATGTTTTGTGCTGCCTTTCGTTCCACTGTCAAGATAAGCAAAACTCCTATCTTGAGCTACTTTTAACTTGGATTTTTTTGTGCTCTAACCTTTAGCTTTTTCAATCTTGTGCGTTTCTAGAGCTGGCTTATATAGCCGGGTGGAAAGAGCTCGGCCTTGAGAAGGAGATGCACAATAAGACCGTGTTTGAAAAAGACGTAGTCAAGAAGGAGCTCGAGTCCAAGAATATCAAGCTTGATTAAATCAAGGAGTCTCTTTCTCGAGCTGAAGCCGATGCTAATAGGGTGAAGGAAGAGGCCAAATGGGCCAAGGTAGAGGCTAAGCAGGTGAGGGAGGTGGCCCAAGGGGCTAGGAATGAGGCCGACTAGTCCCAGGACGAGGTTAATCACCTGAGAAAACAGCTGCGAGCCTACCAGGCTAAGCACCTAGCGATTCCTAGAGGAAGAACTTTCTAGCCGATTAGTCTAGGCCATGGAGGACTTCAAGTCTCCCCCGAGTATGTGAACGTTTACTACCTCGAAATGACCAACTTGCAAGATTATATTATTGAAAAGCATCCTGAGGCGATGGACTTCGACTGGTGGCTCATCGTTGAGCTGGAGTGGGGTGAAGTGCAGTAGCCTGATCCGAAGGAGGTGGTCGAGGTGGATGGTGAGGACGGCGAGGATGAGAACAACAACGCCAGGGATGGGGCCTAGGCTTAATCTTGTTTTTTCTTTTCCCCATCCGGGCTCAAGAAGTGTCTGGTTATTTGTACCTCCCCATCACTTTCATTAATGACATTTTATTTCTTTTCCAAGTTCATCGCTTCTTAGAATTTTTCCTTTAATTTGGATCTCCAAATTTTTCTTTTCCAAATTTTTCTTTTCCAAGTGTGATTGTTCTTGGATGAAGTGTTGATTCCATTCTTCGAAAGCTTGTCAGGCTTCCAAGTTGAGAGCTCCTCAGGAATGAAGTTTAAACCATATTTCTTCGAGTTGGATGCTTCTCAAGAGAGAAATTGAGTTAAGAATTCTTCCAAGTTGAACGTTCCTCGGAAGAAAACATTCTTGGAAATGGATTCCAAACTCGTGTCTTCCCAATTCCATTTTCGCTGAGTTTAGCGTCTCAGAAACGAAATGGCTTACCTTTCTAAGTTAAATGTTCGTCGGGAACAAACTAGTTGAGTATTCCTCGAGAACAAACTTTCTCAAAAATAGACGATTTATGTTTACTGAGTTTAACCGAGCAGGAAAGGTCCGTTTCTCGGTCGGGCAGAGTACAACGGCGTGTGGTACCCTGTACCTTGTTGCCCCCTTTAGACTTGTTTAAGTTCATTTGAACTTTTGCAAGTCTAATGTTGGTCGAGCATGATCATGCTAGGGTGACTCTGTCTGGGTGGTCTGTGCGGCGACAAACTAAAGTTTGGCATTTTGTCGACCAGCCCCCCAGCCCGGTTGGTCGGGATGACTCTTCCTCTTCGGGAGTCGGTGTCGGGTCCCCTAAAAAGGAGTTATGGCACCCTCTTCGGGGTTGTATCTTCCTTAACACGCATTGCTTAGTGGAATAATGTAGGAATTAGAATTTTTCATTAATGTATATATTTACATTCCAGCCCTATTTAGCAGGTCTAGTTACAAAAGAATGTAGCTAGAGGTATAAAAATGTTTCTGGCTCCAGTTAGCAAAAGAATTTTTTCAAAAGCATGGCATTCCAAGGATGACCAAGCGCGTTGCCTTCCATGTCGGACAGCCGATAGGTGCATGGATGAACAATTTCGACTACTTTGTACGTCCATTCCACTTTGGGCCGAAGGAACCCAGCTCGGGCTACTAAATAGTAACCTTTTTTAGCACTAAGTCACCAACTTTGAACTACTCGGCTAGACCCATTTGTTGTAATATCGAGCAACGACTTAATTCCGAGCTACGTTACAAATTGCAATACGATTCCTCTTCTCTTCGAGCAGATCGAGCTCGAACATCATGATCTCAGCGTTTCAAATTTCTTTGTATTTTTCTATCTTGAAGCTCGGCAACCCAACGTCTACTGGGATGATGGCCTTGGCCCCATAGACGAGCGAGAATGGAGTATCCCTGGTGGCTGTTCGGGCTGTTGTTCGATAAGCCTAGAGCACCTTTAGGAGTTCGTCGATCCACGCGCCTTTGAGATCCTTAAGTCCATTCTTCAGGTTGTCTTTGATTGTCTTATTGACGGCTTCAACCTGCCCATTGCTCTATGGGTAGCTCAGAGAGAAAAAGACCTTCTTAATGCCGAGCTGCTCGCATAGACGAATGAGACTTGAGGACTCGAACTGTCTGGCATTGTCGGTCACAAAGGTATGCGAGATTCCAAACCGACAAATTATGTTTTTCCATATGAAGTTGGTGCATTTGGCCTCAGTCATGTTGGTGCATGGCTCCACTTCCACTCACTTCGTGAGGTAGTCGATGGCCACAATGTAATACTTGAATTGAGACTGGGCCTAAGGAAGGGGTCCGATAAGGTCGATGGCCCACTTGACGAAAGGCCACGCTAATGTTACCGAGGTGAGTGGTTCGGCATTGTGTCTAGGCACCCTCACAAACTGCTGGCATTTGAGGCATTTTCGTGCAAAATCCTTACAGTCCTATTCCATGGTCAGCCAGTAATATCATTACCGAAGACACTTTTAGGCTAGAGATCGCCCCCTATAGTGATTGCCACATAGCCCTTTGTGGACTCCTCCATTAAAAATTGGGCTTCTCCGGGTCCTACGCACTTCAAACACGGGGTAGTGTAGTGATGAGACTGTAAAAGTGTACATTTTCTAAGGCTTAAATCATTTATTTATGCTTTTATTTCTCATTAAATCCTCTAATTAATAACATTTTGTGTTAATAAGTATTTTTGTTTCTTAGTGTGTAAATATATATTTCAAAATGTGTTTTTAGTGTGTTTTTATGATTAATAGAATTCTTAGTAATTATTAGAGTCATTTCGGTGTGTTAAATAAGTGTCTAGTATGTAAATAGTTAAAACCGTAAAAGTGATGCGGTTATTTTATTTTGAGTTTTAGTGTGTTTGATAGTGTGTTTTAAGTTTGTAAATATATTTTATTATATTTTTAGTAATTTTTAAAAATATTTCCAAGTCATAAAAATTATATTTGTGCTAAACCGTAAGAGACTAGAAATTTTAGGAGTTTTTTTTATTTTTGTGTGTTTTAATGTAAAATAAATATGTTTAATATTTTTGTAAATATTATGTATGTAAAATAATTAATTTTAGTGTTTATGTATGTAAAATATTATGTATGTAAAACAGATCAAAACGACACCAAAACAGATAAAATCAGACATCAAATGCATCAAAAAGATAAAAGAATTCGAATTTAAATTAAATGGGACACGTGGCGAGTTTCTAACCGTTCGATCACCTACCAAATCAATCTCAGCCGTCCGAGGAAGAGACACGTGTCATCGCGTCATCCGGTGCGTCAGCGAAATCTCAGAGTACAGTCCACATGTTGAAATTTGATTGGCGTGTGCCTTACACGCACCGACAAAGCTGCAGGCGAGGCAAGGGAGTCGCAGGCCGTGTCTGCTTGAGTATGGGTGAGTCCACGTGCAGTTGTTCTTCCAGCCGTTGGATGCGATGACCAAGACAAATCTGACAGTCCAAAATTGTTGTCCCACTGGTCCAACCTGGGCCCATTCTCGAACGCATCTGATAGCCATTAGATCACGCGTTTAACGGTCAAAATCGGCCCATTCCAATACTATCAAATACCACAACACACAGGATTTTAAAGACAAATTCGCATTCTCAAGAACGCGGATTAGCATGAAAGAAGAAAATTTTTAATTCACACGAATCTCGTGAATCATAATGGGGGGGCCTGATTCAATAAAAAAAAAAAATAAATAAATATAATAAATAATAAAAATATTAATAAAAAAATAGTAAGTAGTGAATTTTTTCACTATAAAAGGGGCTCTCCCCCCCTCCTTCAAAACATCCTTCAAGGCCTTCGGGCCTCCCTTTCCCTTTCTCCCATTTTTTCCTTTTCCCCTTTTTATCTCTTAGGTAAAAAAAAATTATAAAATAATGCTTAAATTAGTGTAGAGAGTCTGGTGAGGCAGAGTGATGATCTTGTATATGTAGCACTCTGGTATGGATTTTATCTCTATATCTGTTTTGTAATGCTTATATTTTTGTGGAATAAATTATATCTTTATGTTTTCAATAATTATTGTTACTGTTGTTATGCTGCCAATTTTTATATAAATTCAATCGTACTTTCTTTATGTAATTTAATTGTGTTGCATAATTAATATTAATGATACTAAAGTCATGCTCGTTTATTAAGTTGAGTTTCTGCTGCATTATAGACATAGATTGGCATAGTAAATGTTTGGTTATTCTTGAGTTATTGTAGACAGAGGATGGCATAGTGTATTCTTAAACCATTTAATAAAACGATGTGCTGCCAAAATTAACGAAATAATTTATTCCATGAAAATATATTAATTTTGATTTGTTATTATCTTTTCTACCGTAAAATTATGTTAATTATAATTGAGTGAGAGCGGTTATAATTTTCATAATTAGTGCATTAAATCATTAGTGAGAGATAATTATTTTGCTAGTTTTTATAGGAAAACCCTTACTGTATTATGGCTTGCTATCTTGTCACTCTCAGTTGACCTATATAATTAGTAAAAAGTGCTTCCAATAATGAGAAAAGATATAATAAATCAAATACTTTAGATAATTATTAATTAGAATTAAAATTTCATATCAGTTGTAAAACATACAAAGAATTCTCAAAGCTTCACCATTTTAATTTTATGCTTTAAATTTTGAATTAAATAAAATAAAAACCATAAAAATATTCATCTCATTTTAAACTCTGCTCTGAAAAAGTGCTTGCCTTTTTGAACGTTTATTTTTAACAATCTCTCGAGTTACAAATTTTCACCTCCCTATGGATACGACAATCTTTTCTATACTACAAACGTCCGCCGTTTATTAAAAAGAATAAACAATATTTTGGGGCGTTACTACCAAAAATGTAGCCTCGCCAATAAAGTTTTTTGTCAATCATCGAATACCAGGCCGAGCTGTTACGAATCTGACATGCCTGTTCTCAGTCACCGGGTAATTCGACTGTGGTCAAGTATCAAATGATCGAGTCTATCTAGGTGGTTTCTTGCTCTTCGGCTACACTTGCCACTTCCTTGTTGATACTTAGCTCGGCTAATCTCTCAATGGGGACCAACGTGAGCTCACTATCGCCTAAGCCTGAGGCAAGCCGAGCAAGTGCATCGGCCTCTAAATTTTCATACCCGGGCATCTGCTTGAATGAGTAAGCTTTGAACTACCCAAGCAATGCCTTGACCTCTTGAAAATACACGGTCATGGATTCTGTTCAGGCTTGGAACACCCTAGTAACCTATTGAATGATGAGCATGGAGTCGTTGTGGATTGTTATGTGATCTACCCTAAGGTCTCTCGTGATTCTGAGTCTGGCCAAAAATGTTTCATATTCAGCCTCATTGTCAGGGGCCTTGAAGTCAAACCGGAGTGCGTAGATTGTCTTATATCCGTCCAGGTTGGTTAAGACCAGTGCAACACCTGAACCCTCAGCACAGGAGGATCCATCCACAAAGAGTTTCCATCCTGATTCTATTGGAAAAATAGTACGCAACAGAATTTTAAAATTTTTTTATATTAGTGTATTTTTCAAAACACAAGTTTGACACACTATATGCATAAATTAACCAGACCTTACTAACCTTTGAATGCCAAAGAACTTCTGTAATCCATGAAGAGAAGTAACATTCCAGAAGAGCCTCAACCAACTGGTCTTCTTTACTATTCTCTATCCACGATAGGAGTGAGTGTGGGCACACACGTACAACTCTTCCACCAGGTGACTCTCCTTCCAACCAATTGAGAGAACCCAAAGCTAGTGGTCGTGATTTATGAACAAGAGCTCTCAGGGAGTTTTCAGATTCTCACCAGTAGAGTATCACTCTTAATCTCTCAATTGATCTAAATAATAATGAGACTCACTCCCTTTATATAGAGGTTGGGTCCAGGAGTCAGTCCTTATCAGATAACGCCTCAAAATTTGAATCAAAATCAAATTCAGATCAATATATGATGAAATCCACGTGAAAACGCGTGACCTTTTTATCGCGCGATTGGCACGCCGATCTATCTAATCGACATGCCGAACTTGCCCCATCGGCAGGCCGAACCTGTGGATTGGCATGCCGAACTGCTGATAAAAGGAGTTTATCTGAAATTAATCCAACCGATAAATAGACATGAATTATCTAATCTCAATAATTCAACAAGTTTATCTTGACTCAATTTTGTCACAAAATTAATTCAATTGATAAATAGACATGAATTATTTGATTCTTTCAAATTTTAGCCAATCTGATAAATCTGACATAAGTCACCAATTATTGGAAAAACATGTCATATTGTTATAAGATTTTGTGAGCTAGCAAAGGGGACCAAATGGACCTATATAGTTCAAGCTCTTGATAATTATGAAACCCAATATCCCATATATACATTTCATAATTATCAACTCCAACGCTACTCTAGTAAAAGCTTGGAGCTGCACTCTCAAACTATATAAAACTACGAAACCCGTATAGCTAAGTCTCCTTGACATATCATAGTGTATCGTATCCCTATAGGATTATCCATAACTGGCTTAAGGACAAGTTTTGTCTTACCTTCTCGCTTATTTTTATCTTACGTTCTATTATCTCACCATCAAAAAACCTACCATCCAAAGACGATAAACCATTCGGTTACACCTATGTATCCAAATGGTTAAGCGCTCCAGTTTTTCAATTATAGGATAACACATATAAAAGGATATCATTACTCCTAAAAAGGAGCTATGGATTCCCTATCTATGAATAACTGGTCCACGTATCAAGAGTCGTGCCTCCAACGTACCGGCATGCATACCACTATTAAAATGTAGGTGTCATCCTTTGGTACATCAAAAGACACAAGTCAAGACAACAGGCCCACTATTCATCCCAAGATTGTGATACAATATAAATGATTGTCTAAAGTGAATTGATTTGTCAAGACAGAATTATTAATCCAAATCAATTCACTTTATGTCCCGATCCAACACATTGTCACCTATGACAATGTGTCGATATTTTTATTCACGGAGTCCACCTCCGATGGTCAAGACAAACCATCTCGAAATAGGGATATAGACAACATAACAATCTTTACATGAATAAAGCACCCAACTTTATTTCCTCGATTGCGAATCTTATGATTTAGACTGTTACCTTAAGAATCGTGTCTTTCGAATAATCTGTCCATCATATGCCCAATTCTTAAAAAGTTTAGACCGACAGTCTCAAACTATTATTTGCTTAACATACATTCAACAAATATGAATGTAAAGAATACAAGATTTGGTATATAAATAATAAATAAATTCTTTATTGATAAAAATGTCTCCAAAAATATATTACATTTTTACTCCTTAGGGCATGCATGTCTAATGGATTCTGGCTCAGAGACATCATTTCCTCCGCTGTTGCTCAAGGTGTCTAATGGCGTGCTTTGCTCAGCATCAGTGAACTCGACAATGAAATCTGCAAGGGCTTGGGCCTTGATAACCTTCCTTGGGACAAAATATATATCATATTGATCGACTTCGACCGACCATTTAGCCATCTGCCTAGATATTTCTGGGCTTTGGAGGACTTGCTAGAGGGGGAACTTTGTTGGGACTCGAATAGTGTGGCCTTGAAAATACCGCCGTAGTTTTTGAGGCGAAGTGATGAGGGCAAATGCAAGTTTTTCAAGTGGAGGGTACCTCTCCTCAGCACCCTAGAACGCATGGCTTGTATAGTAGACAGGCTTCTGAACTTTGTTTTCTTCTCAGACGAGGACCGAGATGATAGCTTTTTCGACACAGTGAGGTAGGCGTATAAAACTTCTCCTAGTAGAGGTTTAGATAGGAGCGGGGGCATGGCTAAGTACCTCTTTAAATTTGGAAAGGCTTCCTCACACTCCCTGGTCCACTCAAACCTCCCCTTGAGTGCTTGAAAAAATGGGTGGCACTTGTAGGTAAACCAGAAGACAAACCTAGAAAGGGCTGCTACCATGCTGGTAAGCTTCTGCACCTCCTTGACGGTCCGAGGTGAACGCATATCGATTACGGCTTGAGCTTTGGCTAGATTGACCTCGATTCCTCTCTGGTTAACCATGAATCTGAGGAACTTGTTTGAGCTAACCCCACACACGCATTCTACCAGGTTGAGTTTTATCCCATACTCTTGGAGAATGTCAAAGCTCACTCAGAGATTAGCCATGTTGTCTACTGCTCAGACGGATTTGACTAGCGCATCGTCCACGTAAACTTCCATGGTTTTGCTGATCAGCTAAGCAAACATTTTGTTGACTAGGCATTGGTAGGTAGCTCTAGCATTCTTGAGTCCAAAGGGCATAACTATGTAGCAATAAAGCCCTTGGTCGGGGACGAAGGCGGTTTTTATTTAATCTTTGCCGGCCATCCGGATTTGATTATAGCCGGAGTAAGCATCCATAAGGCTTAGCAGCTCATGCCCAGTGGTCGCATCCACAAGCTGATCTATCTGGGGTAATAGAAAGCAGTCCTTGGGGCAAGCCTTGTTTAGGTTGGTATAGTCGATACAAACCTGCCATTTTTTGTTCGCCTTTTTGACGAGGACCACATTTGCTAACCACTCTAGATACTTTACTTCTCAGATGAATTCGGCTTTAAGGAGCTTCTAGAATTCTTCATTAATGGCGGCATACCTCTCCGAGTTGAAGGCTCTCCTTTTCTGAATGACCGACTTGTGGTCTGGTCTGACATTCAGCCCCTGACTGATAATACTGGGATCAATGCTGGGCATATCCTTGTGAGACCAAGCGAATACATCCTGATACTCCATGAGGAGCTTCTCTAGGTCAGCTCGGATCTTAGTTTTTAGCTGAACTCTGAGTTAGACCCCGTAATCGAGATGTGCCAAGTCCAGGTTGAAGGGCACCAAATCCTCGACAGGGGTGGCTCTCACCTCCTCTTTAGGCAGACGAGGTCAAGGTCTGCGAGCATCTTTGGCACTTTTGCTTGGCGGGTAATTGAATTTCATCGACCTTATAAATGGCCAAGACATTTAATTGCTGAGCTGATGCAGCCTTGACAACATTAGCGTAGCATGCTCGAGAATCCTTTTGCTATGACCTGATGACTCCGACCCCATTGTCCGTTGGGAATTTCATGGCTAAGTGGTAGGTAGAGACCACGGCCTTCAGTGCATTTAACGTTGGACAACCAATAATAATATTGTACTGTAAGGGTTTATCGATGATGAGGAAGTTGACGATGCGTGTTACCTGAGCAACACCGAAGGTGACTGGCAGGCCAACCTTCCTAACTATTTAGACGCATTCGCCAGTGAAGCTGTAAAGCGGCGTCTGGACTGGGATAAGGGTAGCA
Organism: Artocarpus heterophyllus; assembly: GCA_025403435.1. NCBI lineage: Eukaryota > Viridiplantae > Streptophyta > Magnoliopsida > Rosales > Moraceae > Artocarpus > Artocarpus heterophyllus. The sequence goes on from CM046341.1 coordinate 29,662,340, forward strand.
TTACTGATCTTTAGCTTGTAGTATGCTTGCTTGAACAAGATATCAGCCGAGCTACCGTTGTCGATCAGCACTCGCTGAACTATGTTGTTGGCAATCTAGAGCTCACACATAGGGGTGCCATTGTGCGAGTGGATAAGCTTATCTGCCTCCTACTCTGTAAAAGTGATTGGAACGTTCTGTTGCTGGCAGATCTTATTGATGTGCTCGGACATTCATGATGTCGCCCCTGTCGACCAACCGAGCTTCCCGAGCATAAGCACGCCGTCCACTTGAAATGTCCCCAATAATAGGCTCTCCAAGAATCGTATGAATAATATTTGGGGGTTTTGAGGTGTTCCTACTTTCGTTGCATGGGTGACTCTGTGCATCCTGGGTCGGCTGGTTGTCTCTCCTAGCAGCGGAGCCCAAAGTTAGGACCCGCTCCACGAACTCCCACAAGTAACCGTCTCGGACCAGCCTTTTGATCTGGTCCTTGAGCTGGATGTAGTCGCGGGTGTTGTGTCCCACATCTTTATGGAAATTGCAGTACTTGTTTTGGTCTTGCTTCATCTTGCTGCCTTTGAGCTTGGGCTGATCGACCAGTAGGTTCCTTCTGCTCACCTGGGCAATCACTTCGTTAATACTCACGACCAGGGGCATATAGCTTTGGAATTTCCCAGTCGGCACTTTCGGCTTCTTAGTCTTCTTGTCCTTCTTTGCTTCTTATTCTGCTTAGCACCCGACTGCTCAGGTGTTGACTTTTGCTTCTTTTCCTTCTTATTGCCGCTGTTGTTGCCTTCTTCTCAGTGGCTCTTCATGTATTCGGCCACATCGGCATACCTTTGTGCATAGTCGAGCATCTGAGAAAATGTGCTCAGCTGCTCGAAAGCCAACAACCAGGTCAGCTTCTCGTCTCGGAGACCCCTGATGAGGCGTGCTTCAGGGTCTCGTCTTTCACGTGCTTGACCTTGAGCGCTGCTCGGGTAAACCGATTAATGTAATCTCTGACATTCCTATCTCCCTGCTCAACAGCATAGAGATAAGTTATTTCCTTTCTCCTCATCTTTGTTGTGGAGAGAAGATAGAAAAGGCATTATAAAGCTAGTGGAATGAAGTAATTGAGGCTGGTTCCAGGCGTCGGAACCATTGCCGAGCTAGTCCGATCAAGGTTAAGGAAAAGGTCTTGCACATGGCTACGTCACTAGTGTTCTGCAAAAATATGTGCCCTCGGTACAATTCAATGTGCTCGTTAGCATCGACGGTCTCATCATAGGCCTTGATTTTTGGGACTTTGAACTTTGGCGGTATAAGGGCTCGCATGATGGCATCGATAAATGGTAAATCCAATACGCCGACGTCATCTAATCCGAAACGGTTGTTACAGATCTCATCGATTTAGCGTTGTTACTCCTAGAGCTGGTAGCTATTGGTATCTTCGGCCAGTTCCACCCTATAGGGTGCTCCTCCCTTAACCTTGTTGCTCGCCCTGGGCCGACGACCCTATTGAGCTTCCCCTTGGCGCCCAAGCCGATCAAAAATGGAAGCTCGGGAGCCCTGTGGTGATAGAGCCTGCGCTTCCTATGGGCCAAGCAGGCCTTATCGGACAAGCCTATTGTTAGCCGAGATGCCTTGAGTGGATCGCCTGGAGCACTCGGAGTCGGCTTCGCTAAGGTCGGCAGCTCCTTGGCTTGCTCGACCCCCAGCCTGGTCAGCCAGGGCTAGAGGAAAGAGGACTGGAGCCAACTGGCGTTGTGCTTGTTGCTATGTGAGTATCCGAATAGCATTCATTAGTTCTCGAATGGGCAAGCGGGTCATGCATTTGTTCGGCTCTTGCCACGCTTCCCTGACCCCTAGAGTGAGATCTTGTAGCTCGGGGACGGCCTCTAGGGTTGGCCAGATTTTGATTCTGGTTTCAGGCTTCTCCTTACCCCTCCTTCGGGCACCCTCATCCTGGGTATTGCCTCACATTACCATCCTTAGATCATGAGTTGGACTGTGGCTGGTGATTTTGAGTGAAGGCGTAGGCGCCCTCCTTCTAGCACCAAATTGTTGATGCTTACTATAATGCTGCGGCGGATCAACACCACGTGCAACTGCACATGGTGGATGGCTCTTCCCTGCTCATCTTTGCTTGCTCGAGTGAACCTGCAACAAGAGGAGGGACGCTTTTGGAGGTAAGGAGAAAACTGATTAGGTAATAAACAAGGGCTCTCCGACATTCAAGGTAGATGTTGCTCGACATAAAATGGGAGCTGGTTAGGTGGGAAGGAGCACGGTTGCTTGAATGCAATACAACCTGTGTGTCACATCAAGGCATGTCAAGAGGCAAAAGACAAGTGTCGTGCCCTCCGTTGGTGGATTTGTTTCCATCTAATGGTGAGTTGTTCGCAATCTGTCACCCAATGATAGCGAGTAGCAGCCTGTTTGTAAGTTTAAGAAATCTGACCCGGGCTGATGTCTCACTCGAAGAGGCGACCATTCATGTCGCGGTTCGGAGGGCCCTGAAAAACACCTCGGATAGACGATCTGAGCTTATTGGGGTTGGTTATTCGCTCCCAATGGCTCTTGCTAAGCAGGTTTGCCAACCATTTAGAGTAAGGCTCCTCGATGGTGGCGCCGGCTCACCCTAACAAAGATCAAGGATTTTTGCAAACAAAATCACTATTTTTCTTCAAGCTTGAGGTAAGGTTTTCTAAGCTAAAAAACTTGATTTAAATCTGTGTTTTGGCATTAGAATTGTGAGAATTGTGTTCTTGATGTTTATGGGTAATTATATAACATTTTTGATGCTTGATTTACATAGAACTTTGTTTAAAATGAGTTTTTGAGCAAGTTTTGAAAAGTTTTGATTTTTTTTTGGGTTTAGATTTGTTTGTTAAGCATGAAAATTTTGAGAAAAAAGATCTACATGTGTTTAAGTGCAATAATTCATGGTTTTTATGCATTTTCTATACCCTAGAAATTGATAAAAATGATCGAATTAAGTTTTAAAGCTTGAAACCCTTAAAAATAGGAAACTTGATTTCTAGAAAGTGCTCTATCGGTAAGCCGAACCCTGTAGTTCGGCAGGCCGAAGTCTCAACATGACCGACAAGCCAAAGTCTCAACATGACTGGCAGGCCAAACCTTGGGGATCAGCAGGCCAGCTGAGGGTCCAAAAATAGCAGTTTTGTTCAAAAAGCCAAAAACGTTGATCGATAGACCGATCGAGCAGTCCAAACCCACTTGTTTTTTATTATTTTGTGTTACAAAATGTTCCAAGGATTTCATATAAATGATTATATAGCACACTAATAAGAATAGATGATAAATTAGTATGATTAGGGATTAAGAATTTAGTTAAAGTATGGTTATTGTATACGTCGTAAGATAACGGAGTACTTGGAGCTTACGTGGTGAGCTTGTTATTGTAAGCTGGAAGTTATCAGCATGGTAATTTGTCAAGAGGTAGGGATTCCATTACTCATCTTTTATAAGTTTTTATAGAATTAAAATTGGTTGTTTTACTGCAAGATATATATATATATATGTTGAACTGCTATTACATGATTATCACATATGAAACTATGACATGAACTCGTCCTTTATTATACAGCGAAGAATATATTGATTTAACATATGTTGTTGTAAATTAAAAAGCATGGTTAGGAAAAACTAACTCTATGAATAATAAATGAATATAGAGGAATGGTAAGACGTGAAGAGGGCGGCGGTTACATCGTTGGGCACGAATACCCTAAAGGTAAAATAGGGGGGAGGTGATGACACTCCCTTGAATCAAAAGTACCAGAACGCATTATACAGAAATCGACTTGGTGAGGACTCAGGGCTTGATGTCCCCTCAACGGAACACCCTTGGAATGTTTGGAGGGTGATCAAGCGTGCCCATTTGGGTTTCGTTGAGTTGAGTGATATGATATCTATTGCACGATGGATACAGATGAGCATAATTGAATCCTAAATTAATATGTATATATATATATATATGTATGGAACTTGATAAGAATGATCATAAGATATCTATCAGAATTGAACATTATAAAATTGATGAATAATGATGAGAACTAACTAACCATGCAGGTTTTAATGTGGTAAGGATAAAAACTAAAGGTGAGTAATGGTTTTTCCTACTGAGTATGTTGTCGCTTATTTCTTTATATTTTTATCTTTTTAGGACTCACTAAATGTGAGGTGGTTACGAGGAAAATAGTTGAGGAAGCTATGTAGCTATATTACGTTGGGATTGCTTCAATTGTTAAGAATGTTCTTCATGATAATGTAAGCATCAATTGTCACTTTCTATGACTGTAATAAAATGTGTTGAGGGTTGAATTGATAATGATGACAGTTTTTATATTATTAAATTTAAGGTGCTAGATTAAACTATGGTTTAATTGTTGTTTATATTTTTATTCTAATTTGAGAGTTTTCATTCAAAGACCTGGGCAAATTTATTTTGATCTTTATTTTATTTATTAAAAACTATTAACCCCTATTTAGGAGCGTTACAGATTCCAATGTCACTCTAGCCGCTAACGTCCCATACATGTCATCGAAGCGCACTAAAGGTCATCGTCAAGACAGCCACCCCAGCCAAAGCCCAACATCGGCAAAGTAGCCAACCCCTCTCTCACTCCTCTCATCACCAAATGCCTCTCTCTTCCAAAAAAAAAAAAAAAAAAAAAAAAAAAACTCAATTGAAGTTCCCCTGCTACTAGATCTCAACAACCTCATCCACTGTCGACAAGTCTCGGCGCTACCCACAACAATCGTGACTAGCCCCGCCATAAAGGATGATAGATCTAATCCAAGGAGAAATAGGGGAAAGAGAAAAAAATAAAGAAAGGAATGGAAAAAGAAAACAAGAAAAAAAGAAAGAAAAAAAAAGAAAGAAAAAGCTGATATGTAAATAAGGGTATTTTTTATTAAAAAAATGTTTTGTAGATCAAGAGGAGAAGATTAAATATAAAAGAGATAAGCTTAGAAATTGTCACATTTTCGCATGAGTTTTTCTTTTTAATTTTCCATCATTGTATTTTTATGAATCGAGATGTTTAATACTATGTCTTTGATTATGTAATTTATTTTTAATTTATTTTTTGTAAGTTCATTTATGTTATTTTGTTCTCAATATTTTTGATTTATTGGCTATGAACTAGATGGTTTTATATTCTAAATTTGGCGCTTGAGAGAGAGAATTTTAGATACGATCTTAGATAATATAACCTTGAATTTTATAGAGTTCAAGAGAGCTTATAATTCTTTTGAAGTTATTTAAAAGAACTATTGAACATAATGAATTCTTAAATTCTTGATTTTTTTAAGGATATCAAAATAAGATTTTAAGCATATTTTTGCTCGGCACTCAAGAGAGGGAGTTGAATAAATTAGGTTTCTTGGCTTATAGACTAGGAGTGTCAATTAATTATAAATTGATGTGAAGAGATTTCAGTTTTTTAGTTATTATTTTCTTTATCTTTTCTTAATTGCTAGTTAATTTTATTTTATCAAATTGTTCTTAACAACGTATTTTGTATCGACTAATGTTTAGTTTCTAAAATCACATTGTTGATATTTTTGCTAAATTTAGTTAGCTGTATACAGATAGTAAAAGAACATTTTTTTCGAAAATAATAGTAAAAATATATATATATATATATAATATTTTTTTATTATTTTGTTATCTTGGTGTTTAAAAACGTACGTGTGTGTGTATATATATATATTATATTTTCTTTGTGAATAAAAATATAGTTATAAAAAAATATCATCTAAATATATGCTATCTTTAACGAAAAAAAAATAACATTTAATGAGATGATCTAGATGTATATAAACTAAATACATAGAGGTTTGTGCGAGTGAAAGAAAAAAGGTGAAAAGCTATAGCTGCAAAAGCTTTTATTATGTCTATATTTTTTTTTTTCCTATGAAAAGAAAAGACATGCGCTTTTAACTTTGAGGAGAGACAACATGCTTACTTAGAGGCAACTGATATCTCCACCACTTGAGCCTTTGTTGAGTAACTCGGGAAAAAAGAAAAAAAAGTAATTTACAAAAGCAGCTTGTCCAAACAAAAATATAAAGCAAATGGAGGAAGAAAGCATATCAAATTAGGCATGTTTGCTTATGCGATCCTTTATATAGTTAATAAGACCGGGGGAAGGGCTAAGCGCTGCAATTAGTTTTGAGGCCGAAAGGCTGCCATCGCCGGAGATAGGGGAGGGCGAGATCGTGTCGCTTGGACGTGGGTTACGACTGTTGCCACTGGGTGAGGGGGTCACGACCATTGCGACTAGGAGGCGCCAAGACCTGCCATCGAGGGATGAGGTCGGGGCCAGTTGTTGGGTTCGCCGCGAGGATGGGGTCGCTGAGTCGTTGGGTTGTGGGTTTCCGACCTCCGGCTTGGCGGCGTCGAGATTTGCCGGCCAGATGAGGGTGGCACACATTTGTTTGTTTGATGGGGGTCATCGGTGACTATTGTTGCGAGAACAGAGGATTCAAGGAATAAGAGAGAAAAATGAAAAATAAGTGAAAAAGCTTTCTTTTTTTTTTTCTTTTTTCAAATTTTGTTGCGTTTTTAAAATTGTTTTTGTTTTGTTTTGGGCCAAAATTTTAACCAAAGGAGATTTGTTTGTATTTTTGTCTTTTGTGTTTTGAAAATAAAACATCTCAAAAACATAATAAAACAAGCCCTTTAAAATAGCTTGATGTGGCCCACGATAGCCAATCAGAAGCCGTCTTCTAGGCTTGATAGCCCACGTCACAAAAAAAATTGCTTTTATATATATATATATATATATTTGCTAAATAAATTAAAAAAATCTTGTCATTAACCCTTCTTTCCTCCTGCAAGCTTCGGCTGATAGCACTTAATTTTACATTAATTTTTCTATCACTTTTACTTATGTTTTATTTGTTAGTTTCTCGACTTTTTTATGTTTTTATGTGTTTTTGTGTTTTGTAGGTATTTTATGATAATATAATGAAAAGTGAGTGAAAATGAGGATTTAGAAGCATCAAGAGTTATATTTTTACATTTTGAAGCTCATCAGACGCCGCAGCTTGAGTTTCGGGTGCTATAGACCGCAAAAAGATGCAAAATAGGCCAAAAACCCGAAGGTCGGGCACCGTAGCTGTGGAAATGGGTGCTATTGCACCCAAAAACCATGTTGACCGAGTCAGGAAGTGCACCAAGTGGCACCATTCCAAGTGATGCGTCCATTGAACCGTTCCAGAATCTTCCCAGAAGACTGAAGGATGCTGAAAAAAGATTCAAATGCACCTTGAAGACTCGAGAAATCTTATGATTTGACTTGACACTCCTATAGTCGATTCTCATCGACGGAAATGAACTTGTATACAAAGGGGGTGCTGAATTAGAGTCCACAATAAAGGTTAGAGAAAACACAAAATTGCACAAAGAGTAGAGTGATATGCGATTTTACAAAAACTAAAAATTGACGTAAATTTTTCATTTAGAATAAACCACTATCAATTTGTATGTTTGTTTTTCGCTTATTTTTCCTTTCATGATTTTATTTGCTCTCGAGAGAATTAAGATTGCTATTTTGCAATAATCTGCACCACCCCAAAAACTTTGCGGTTGGCACAGAGTCAATATCTACACCTGTTTGACCTAAATTTACATTCCCTGCCCCTCAAAAAAAAGAAAAAAATTTCATGTCCTGCAAAAGAAAAACTTTCAGGAACTTACAACTTGGAGATATCATCTTTCTTTCTTTCTTTCCTTCCTTTTTTTTTTTTTTCCTTTTCTGAAAAAGAAACGAGAAACTTTTTATTAGTGGAAAGTGAAAAGAATTACAAAGAAAGAGCGAAATATCCTCATCAGACCAAAGAAAAGCGAGGAAAAGGACTAAAACTCTACAAGTCTATAAGCAAAACAACTATAGAATAGAAGACCAATCTCTGATAAGATCGGAAAACTTCAAATCGCTAAACTCTTTATCAGGATGAATCCGAAAAGTGATGTTAGCTTTGATCTTCTCCCAAATTAGGAGGAGATCCTCCTTCGCTCCTTCGAAAATTCTTCGGTTTCTTCCCAATGAAATGTTCTACCATAGAGCCATGGTAGCAACCCTCCCCAGAAGATTTCTCCTGCATTTGGAACCAGAACCAAAAAGAGATTGTCCCAGCTCACAATTTTTCGGGAAAACCAAATCAATGCCCACATCCTTAAGCAACAAGCACCATAATCCGTGTGAGAATGGACAATGCAAAAAATTCTTCTGCAATTGTTTGAAAGGAGCAATCAAGTCTAGTTTTTAATGATGACAACCTCCCTAAAAAAACTTGGAATCTAAAAGATTTGTTTTCCCAAAGCATGCTATATTTGAGGGCAGGAATTTTAAGGATGTCAGTAATGAGACTCACCAAGTTTATAAGCGAATAATCGAGAAAGGGCCGTTTGATCAAGCTTGTAGCTACATCACAACGCAAAGGATAGCCGCTCTCAAAATCCCAAGCCCCAAAATTGAGAGTGCGACATTCACCCATCTCCTTGGGCATTGTATTATATACACTTCAAGAAATATTCCATTTCCATTTAAGATGCCAATCTCTAAGCGCTCCACAAGCCATTGGCCATCATATCAAGTATGAGTTAAAAGTGATACTACAAACGTGCAGAAAAGGACCTACTTCCTGTCCCATGTCTCCTCTTGTTGTAGCCAAAGGACATCCTGCTCGGTTTTGAAACATATAAGTATCATTGGAAAAGAAAAAAAAAAAAAAAAAAAAAGAAAGAAAGAAAAAGAAAAGAAAAAAGAAGCTTGTCTTTAGGACATTTGGATGGAAAGAGACAGCTGAATCTTTAAGGATCGAACTGCTTGCTATCCGGATGAACGAATGAAATTTCTAAACTTATCTATGGGCCTCTACAAATAAGCTTGTATTTGATCATTCTTAGTTGAAAGGAACTAATGTTTACTAAATTCTCATTAAGTTTTTTATTTTAAATTAAATCTCAGGATATCCCCAGATCAACAATCTATGGTCTATTTAACAAAACAAAATTAAAAAAAAAAAATGTTCTTATAGAAAACACATGATGCATAAAGAGCTTTCCTACACACACAATGATGAGCAAACAAACATAAAACATAAACATGTCAATGTCATCTTGCACTTTCCCATGCACTCGTTTTAGGAACTAAACTTTTATTTACCATATTTTAAGCAAGTCTATAAATCTTCGAGAAAAACACATTATTTTACCTCAAGAAGCTTGAGGAACCAAAGAGCTCTATAACTTACTGATCAATGAAATAAATGTTGAAAAAACCAAAAAAAATAAGAGGCTATTATACAAAAACAAATCAATGCCCAGTCAATTTTCAGTCAATTTGAAAAATGAAAAGAAGAGTTGAGAGGACAAAACATTTGGCATACGCTATCTGATAGCTGAAGAGCTTCATCCCACTTGTTAACTTTAGTTAGTCCTTTGATAAGTTGAACAAATGTACTTAACTCTGGAACTCCACCATGCCTTAACATGTCTGCAAACACTTCAAAGCCCTTTCCAACCTTACTTGTATTTGAGAGGCTTTCAATCAGTGAATTATACACATTCCTGCTCAAAGGAGTTAAGGGTGTAGAGGAAGAAATATCCTCGTATAACTCCAAAGCCACTTCCAGTCTTTACATAATTATCAATCAGGATACCATATGCAGTAAAAATTGGAACTGAATCATTCCACTACAAGAAAAACTACATTTAACGACATATTATTTATGATATGTAGTTTTTGAATGTCGTTGAAAAGTACATACAATAACATCTCCAACAAAAATGTCATTGACGACATTTGAAACAATAATTAACGACATCTATATAGATGTTGTCTTAAAGGTCTTCTTTTAACAACTATAGTTTAGTGTCGTTAAATTATTTAACGGCAAGTAGAAGATGTCGTAAAAGCCTTGGAGATTCTGCAACACCCCTTATAGACGATATAGATCAAGATGTCGTCTATAATGGGCTTCGTGGAATCTCCAAGGCTTTGACGACATCTCCTACTAGTCGTTAAATAATTTAAAAACACTAAACTATTGTCGTTAAAAGGAGACTTTTAATATGGCATCTATATAGATGTCGTTAATTATTATTTCAAATGTTATTAACGATATGTTTGTTGGAGATGTCGTGTACTTTTCAACGACATTCAAAAACTACACGTCGTAAATAATATGTCGTTAAATGTAGTTTTTCTTGTATTGTTCTTACCGATCTCATTTAAAATCCCGAGAGAGGCTAGGAACTCTCTGCTGTAACCTTCAATAACCTTATGGTAGCTTGCCATATGCTTTGGCCAACAGCACAGCAGTGGTTAATTAAAACCCTATAGGTGATGAAATTCAGAGCACAGCCTTTGGAGCTCATCTCTCTCAAGAGCTCAAGGCATTTGTCAATTTTACGAGCCTTCCCAAACCCATCTATCATTGCAGTGTAAGTTACAACATTCGGGTAACACCCCTTTTCTTCCATCATTAACATAAGCTTATATGCCTCATCTAGCTTTCCCACTTTACACAGGCCATCTATCATCGCTGTGTAGACGACAACATTGGGGGCACACGAGCTTTCTAGCATTTTGGACAATACTTTCAAAACAAGATCCAGTCTTTTATCTTTGAAGAGCCTGTCAATCAAAGAGCCATAAGTATATACGGAGTATAGCCATATTCCGACATCTTAGAAAATATGTTTTGTGCTTCATCCAGCTTTCTAGCCTTGCAAAACCCGTCTATAAGAGCATCATACACGATATGGTTGGGTTCATAGCCTCCTCTTGACATGGCTTCCAACAAGTCACTAGCCTCTTTAACCTTATGAGCTTGCACAAACCATCCACCAAAGCTCCGCACGTAAATACGTTTGGTTGATTGGAAGTGCAATAGCTAGCTCTGAAATAAAGATCTAAATCTGGATTGTCCTTGTTACCGGTCATTCTTGCATAAATTTGACAAGCCTTTTCGGTTTCTCCAGCTTTGCAATGGCCGTCGATCAAAGCTGTGTAGGAGATGACATTTGGAACACAACCATCTTTTAGCATCATCTCAAAGAGTAAATTTGCATCATATACTTTCCTTGCTTTAAGGTAGGCATGTATAAGAGCAGTATAAGTAACCACATTTGGAGAACAGCCGTTTATGATCATTTCGTCAAACCACTTGCGAGCCTGCTGAATAAGGCCAGTTTTGCAAAAACTATCCATCAAAAAAGTATATGTATAGACATCAGGAACTACACTATTCCTTTTCATTTCTTCAAACAACAAAAATGCTTTTTCCACCTCGGAGGAATTACACAGAAAACCAATCACTTTAGAGTACGTACTAGTATCAGGAACAAAACCTTTGCTCATCATTTCATTGATAACACTGTAGGCTTTCTCAAATCTTTTGGCACTGCAAAGACACCACGCAAAGTTAACCGACATTGACCTTGTTCAATACAATCCCTGCATTAAGCATCTCACCATAAGCTTTCTCAACCAAATCCAATAAATCTGAGTTAGGTAATTCTTCCATGCCACATATACCACCAATCAAGCTATTATGAACAATGTAGCCAGGCTGGCAACCACATTTTACCATTTTCCTCAACAATTTATATGCATAATTGTAATCTCCCGATCTGCAATAAGCATGGACAAGAGAGTTAAATATTCCGGGACTCGGATAACAACCTTCCGCAACCATCATGCTAAGAATTCTCCTACATCTACCAAGTTGCTTCTTTCTCAAACACCCACAAAGCAAAATTCTATACGTCACAACATTAGGCATGCAAGAACTAGACCGCATCCTGTCCAACAAATCCATGGCCTCATCAAAAAGGGAAACTTCACACAATCCTGATATCATCTTCGTATAGAGAATCGTATCTGGCACAAATTCTTCGTTCTCAATCAAAGTCATGGCTTCCCTCCATTTCCCAACTTTGCAAAGCGCATGGGCAAAAAAACCTAACGTGAAATCATCCATCCCAAACCCCGAGTCCGACATCTCCTTGTGGACCAAACGTGCAGTGTCCAACCTATCCGCTTCTATAAACACCTGAACCAAGGCATTGTAAGTTGCTCTAGTTGATCTGTACCCGAAATCCTCAAGCCTGCCCAACTCTTCAAGAGCTACATTCCGCCACCCGTCTTGGCAATACTTCCGAATCAAAACATTAAGAAGCTTCCCAAGAACCTCTCTGTCATCATCCTTAACTTCTAAAAGAAAATGTTCAGGCACTCTATGTTTGGAACTACTATTTCTTAATCGAAAAAATTTTGGCGATCGGTTTGTGGAGAACAACGGGTTGAATCGAAAATGAAGAAAAGTTTTGAACACCCTTTTGCTCATCTTAAAAATTGATCTGAATTTGAAAGGAAAATTACTTTCTTTTTTCCCCTTTAATGGTCTATATGAAGAATAAAGACGAGTATTTGATGCAGAAAAACAAACCCATTTAATAGTCGCGGCGAAAATAAATTAAATGCCACAAACCCTTGGTATAAATCAACCTGATACTCAAAGCAGCAAATAATAATGGACGTCCTAGGATAGATTTTTATCGCTTTTTTTTCCCTTTTTTTCTATTTTTTTTGGGTACAGAAGAATCGAAATGGGAGAATTCTTAGTTGAAAGAATGAGAAAACAAAGTTGCAGAACCGTGAATGATAGAGAATTTGAGGAGGAAGGAAGAGGGTGGGTGAGAGAAATCCATGAAGCTTTTAGAGGGGATGCTAGTTGGTATTTTGTCTCAGGCTCCAGGCCTGTTTGTCTCACGCACCATGCACGTGCAATTTTATTTTTTTTTCCTTTTTCAGAAATGAGATTTTTTAATATTGTCATTTTTGTACTTGTATTTAAAAGAAAAAACATATTAGTATCCAGTTATTTGAAAAATATTAAAATTATACCCTATAGTTTTTAAAAATATATTTGTTTCACCTTTAAGCCGTGTTTTATGACGTGAAATTTACTACTTATTCTTTTATTAGTGAATGCCATATTACTTTGTTACAATAATGAAAGAAAATAAGAACAAACGATGCTAGAAAAATAACTAAATCCACATATATGATTCTGTTTGATGAGTTTTATTAATCTTTTAATTTTCTATTATTGCTTTGCAAAATTAATGTGAGGTTTGTTAATGAAAGTATGATAGGAAATTTTACATCGAAAAACACAAGTCTATGGTGCTAAAATCATATTTTTGTAAATTACATCGTATTATTTTTATATTTTCTAAACAATAAGGTACTAAAGTGACATTTTCTTAAAAAACAAGATACCAAAATGATAAAAAACATTTTTTATTACTTAAAGTGCCCGTTTGGTATATGAGTTGGGACTGTTTTGAACCAATAGACCCACCAATACAAATGTTTGATAAACAAACCAAAACAATGGTTTAAAACGATGAGGATAGTTTAAAACAAACCAAACTGTTAGTTTTGAAAACTTAACCTCCTTAATTCTAACTATTTTAAAATATTATATACAATAAAAACCATTCTCATTTTTGTTTTTTTTCTTAAACCATAGCTTAAAGTGATAAGTCCAAACACCAACCCTCTGATGTAATACTTTATTTCATGTTTAGGCATTTACATTCTAAACATCAGTTCAAAACCACTATTTAAACCACAGTGGTTTAAAACTATAAGTACAAACTACAAAATTTAAAATCATACCAATATGAACCCATATACCAAACGAAACAATTTCAACATTTTCAGCATTCACCTTAAATAAAAACTTCAGTATTCACTTTTTTTTTTTTTTGGAATTTAGTTAGTAATTGTTTAAATAAGAAGAAATAAACTCCAACCAAGTTAAATTATAGAGTGCTTTATGATTTATTCCAAGGCTTAGTCATAAAATAAGAAAAACTAGTTAGAACTGCAAAGCCATAGAACTTTAAGAGCATAAGTAGAAAAACAATATCAAGGTCAAGGGTTAATTCTAAGAATGGTCTCTGATTTTTTTCTTTAATCCTACTATATTCTATGACTTCTAAACATCCTAAACTTCACCAACAATCTATCAGTTTGTTTTACTTTTAATTCTTTTCATCAATTAGTTGTTAAAAACAAAACAAATATAGATCATATAGGGTGTTCGACGTATTGGTTTAAACCAAAGAGCTTTATACTGTGATGCTTTTTTTTTTATATAGATTTGTAGTATATGAGAGCTTTACATTGTTCTTGGTAATTTATTTGAACCAATGTGCCAAACACCCTATTAGTAATCGTAGTGTTATATTACATTTTGGCATCATAAACATGTGCAGATTTTGTATTCTATCAGCAGAATGTATTTTTTTGGCTAGCATAGTGCACGTATTTTGTTCTATTTTGGCACTCAACTGAGGAAAAAAGAACTAAAAGAAACAAATTGATCAATCGGGTGATCAAGTTTAGGGCCTTTTAAAGGTTAAGGGCCAAAGTGATATTGATCATGAAAATCACTATTCCAAGACTATTTATAAGATTAATATAAAGGTTAAACTTTTGCTAATAATAGGAGTCAAATTTTATCGGAAAAGATTAATATCTTGTAAATTCGAAAGACACTCCAAACACTGTCTTATATTTAGTTATAATACTATTTTTCCCTTTATTATATTCAAATGTTTCAAATCTCTAATTTTCTTTCAAAGCTTGTATTTACTTGTGTGTTTTTAAAAAATAAACTAAATAAACCTGTTTCTTCATATTTGATTGGTCAAATTTATATATATATATATCAAAAGCACCCTTAATTATCTATATTGTGCATAAAAGCAAAAATGAAAATAAAAGAAACTGTGTTTAATCAAAACAGTTGTTACTCCTCTCATAATCCAGATGCCTAAAACAACTACTATATTTGTAAAATTAGTCAAATAATAACTCCTAAAGCCATTAAATATTTTAAATTCTAAAGATACCGTTCTAAGTAAAGAGGCATTCCTCTACAGTTACAAACAACGCCCTTAATTTTATAACACTAGTACAGATAATGTGTTAGACGGCAATTAGAAATCATCGTCTAAAAATAAGATGACGGTCAACGAATATATTGTCTAATTCAATGATGTAATAAGTGATGGACATTAGACGATGGTTATAAAGGATCATCTAATGTCAACCTGAGGTACCAAGAGGCACGAGGCGCAAACTTTAGATGACGGTAAGTTCTTAAATCATCATCTATAGTTGTGTTTTAGACAATGGTTTACTAATAAACCAACATCTAATGTTTATACCTAAATAAATAAATGTTTTGGTAATTTTTTCCGCAGATGGCCTAATATCCCGTGATTCCATTCTTTGGCCTTATAATTCACTGATTTTAGTCACTATATTTCAAACTTGAAAAAATAAATAATGTTGACAAGCAAAATATTTAAAACAATTTTAAATTTAAAAAAAAAAACAACAATTTATACACAATTATAAAAGTAAAACAATAAACTTTCACACTATGGTACTTCAAATAAAAATACAAGAAAATAAAATGCAATGAAACAATAAAGGAATGAAATGCAATACACTATAATAAAAATACAACAATGAAATAGTTCAACAAATAATACAATAAAATGTACATGATTACTTTTTCCTCTTACTTTTATTAGTGTTATCAACAAAAATCCATTTAACATTTGAACGAACTGAGTGTGAATCGTCATCATCAAAAACACCCCTTTCACCAGTGGTAATCCTTTGCTAAAATATGAAATGTCACTACATTCGTCATTATCCTCATCACCATCATTGATTACTCTTGGCTTCATCGGTACAACTAATGACAACTCCAAATCTTTCAAATCGGTGGTATAGAAGACTTGTTGAGCTTAAGATATTATGATGGATGGACCATTCTTGTAACCTAATATTCTAAAGCTTATTACCGTAATGCCGTTATTATCAACCTTTATATAGTTTTTGTCGGCCCACTTACACTTAAAAAGAGTTACTTGAAATTCACAATAGTCAAGTTCCCATATGTCGTCAACATAACCATAGTAGTCATTGTTCCGTACATGGGATTCTTGTCTTTTGCGAAGGAAACAAGCATGGAATCGACACGAAGACACACACTACTATTTTGGACTAGGTGTTTCTCATCTATTATACGAGTACAAAAGGTATAACCATTTATTAAATATGAAGTATATCTTATTACCGTCAACGAGGTCCTCCGACTAACTTAAACTAGTCATCTAAGACACCTTCATTTTGAGACTCACGAGCCTTATAATATATATATGCCCATATCCGCTATCTAAAAGTGCAGTTGTGTTCATCTTGCAACCATTTATCATTCCTCTCTCTTTTGGAATTTGCATCTTTTATTGCCTTCATGTCGATCTCTACGAGTGATTCAATCACATGAGTATTGTATAAAACATGAAGACATGTCTACTCCCATTTCTCACGATAAATGGACGATGGGGTACGATAGACATGACTTTCAGCTCAATGTTAACCTTCCTCGGCAAGCTAATTGCTTCAACATTAGACAAGTATTTCGAGCAAAATTCCACAACTTCTTTGGCTATGTAATTTTCTACAATGCAACCCTCCAGCCTATTTTAGTTCTTGACATACCTTTCAAAATCTTCTTACATCTTTCAAAAGGGTAAATTAACATGAAGTACACTGGCCCAGAAAGCCTAACTTCGTGTACTAAATGCACTGTTAAATGAATCATAATTTAAATAAATTATGGTGGAAAGTACTTTCAAGCATGCACGAGGTCTTCACTAACTTGGCTTATATTGTATCTAGCTTCGTTGGATCTATCACCTTGGAACATATAAAGTTGAAGAAGAAACAAAAATTTATAAGTGTATATCTCACCTCCAACGGAAGAATTCTACGCAAGACAAGTGGCAACAATTGTTGTATCAAAGTGTGACAATAATGTGTACTTTGAAGAACACCCTTCTGAAACTTTGACTAAAATAAACCATTCACAAAGCTTTGACCAAAGTTTCTAAAGTTTAAAGAATACCCTTCTAAAACTTTGACTGAAGTAAGCCATTCACAAAACTTTTTCTTCTCCTGTCTAGATAAGGTGTACTTTGCCAAAGGCAAGTAAGTCCAAGTTGTTGGGGAACTTTGCTACAAACCAAGCAAATAACGGAAAACAAAAAATAAATGAACAGAAATAAAAGTAGAAAAATTCACACTAAGAATTTTACATAGGTTCATCAATTTGGCTATGTTATATTTCTACCACCATAGATTCCACTAACTTGTTTAGGAAATTCTTTATAGAGAAATCACTCAAATCACTCTTGTGTTTCTATCGTGCTCAAAGATGTATCCTAACCTCACATTTACACTTTTCCCTCAAAAAATTCATCTTAACATTCACCCATAACATTAGATATTTATAATGTATAAGAAAAGGGAAAACAAGTCCTAAAAAACTGACTTAAAAATTGCAACTTCACACCCCGACGCCATGACGTTGCCTTCCAAGCGCCACTTCGACAAGTCTGGTGATGCAATGCTAGGGGAGCGTAAACTTTTTGGAATGCTACGGCACCTTCTCTAGCACTGTGGTGCTCTGTGCATTACCTTTTGCATCCGATTTTGAGCTTGTCAGTGTCGTAGTGCCTAGAACACTTTTTTCCTCCAATCTTGCATCTCCAAACAAGCTTCTTTCTCAAGCTTTATTCAATTAGGCTCCCCATCTTCAACAATCTCCCACTTGAAGACTAATCCATCACCAATGTCTTCACTACGGCGCCAATCACTTCTCAATCCTCAAAAAAATCCAACTGAAGTTGCACACAACTTCAGTTTGTCGATCGAAACTGTCCTAGTCAACATATATGCTGGATTCTAACTACTAAGAATCTCCTCAAGCACCAACACTCCATCTTCTAAAGCTGATCTAATAAAGTTTTATCTCACATATATATGCTTAGTCTAAGCATTATAAATAGGATTTTTCGCTAAATGAATAGCAAAATAACCATTATAATGCTACACGCTCTTCTCTTGTTTGTGACCCAGCTCCTCCAAGAAAGATTATAATCATATCATCTCCTTGCTTGCTTCAGTCAATGCTATATACTCTGCTTCAATAGTGGAAAGAACAACTATCTTCTGAAGCCTCAAAACCCAACTGACTACCATACCACCCAATGTATAAACATATCCAGTAGTACTCTTTCTACCATCAACATCACCAGCCATGTCAACATCTACATAACCTTGTAGTCCCAAGTCAGACTTCCTCAAACTCAAAGCTATACTTGCAACATCTCAAGTACCTGAGAATTTATGTCACTGCCTCCCAATGCTGTTTGTCTAGATTACTTATATACCTACTCATAACTCTCACTAAATGTGCAATATCTAATTTTATGCATACCATAGCATACATGAGACTGCCTGTAGTAGAAGCATAAGGAACCTTAGCCATATGGGCTCACTCCTGCTCTGAAGATAGTTATTGATCCTTTAACAACTTGAATTGACTAACCAAAGGAGTACTCATCGGTTTTGCATCGTCCATGTTGAACCTCTTCAACACTTTCTGCATATACTCTACATATACTCCTCCTGCAATAGTTTTAGGACATTAGTGTCCCTTGTTAATCTTATCCCAAGGATTTATTTTGAAGCACCCAAATCCTTCATTGTAAACTACTTCAACAATTTCTTTATCAACTTGTTAATTTCTTTTTTGCTCCCACCGACTATCAACATATCATCAACATAGAGCAATAAGATGATATACAAGCTACCAAAATTCTTTATGTAACTACAGTGATCTGTCTAGCATCTTAAGAAACCACTACTACTAATGAAATCTATCAAACTTCTTGTACCAATGTCTGGGAGCTTGTTTGAGACCATACAAACTCTTTTCAAGCTTGCACACCATCTTCTCCTTACTCTTACCTCAAACCCTTGCAGCTACACCATGTAGATTTTTTCCTCTAAATCAACATGAAGAAAGGTTGTTTTTACATCCATTTGCTCCAAAAGTAAACCTTCTTGTGCCAAAAATGTAAGAATTGTTCGAATTGTGCTTAACTTCACTACGGGGGAAAAGATCTCCATGCATTCGATGTCTTCTTTCAGTTGAAACCCTTTGACCACTAGCCTCATCTTATACCTTTGGCTACAATCATGTTCATCTTTTAACTAGTACAACCACTTATTCTGTAAGGCCTTTTTACCCTTTGGTAACACAACTAGTAACCATGTCTGTTTGGACATTTATGAGTCCATCTCATTCTTCATGGCCACCTCCCACTTGATCAAATCCTTAACCTCCATGGCTTCACCATAATACTCTAGCTCACCACTATTGGTCAACAAAATATATTTTAAGGCAAGAGAGTACCTCTATAGTGGTCTAATTATTCTGTTAGATCTCTTGACCATTATTGCAAGAGTTCTTTGAACTTCTTCTGCTGTGACTATGTCCTCTTGATGTTCAACATTTGTTTTTGCCTCTTCATCCACAAGAACATCCTCCAATGGGACTATCTCAGTTTCCTTGGTCTCTAAAACAAAGTCTGTTGTCCCTACTTTCACCCTGTTCTTGTATAGGTCCTCCTAATTGAAGATCACGTCCTTGCTTATAATCACCTTCCGATTTTGGTCATCCCAAAAGTGATAACCAAGCTTAAAATCACCATAGCTAATAAAAAAAGCAACCTTAGATTTTGCATCAAGCTTATAACTTATAGAAGCATCAATGTAAATATAAGATAAGCAGCCAAACACTTTCAAGTAAGAAAGATTTACCTTTTTGCCACTCTAGACTTCTTCAAGTATTTTGAAATTGATTAGTGTGGAAGGACCTCTATTAATCAAATGGGCTGTATTGCTAAAGGCCTTCACCAAAAACATCTTTGGCAACCCCGCATGCAATCTCATACTCTTCATACACCCGTCCAAGTCCTATTCATCTTTTCAGCCACACCATTCTGTTGAGACTTTCCCAATATAGTCTTCATCATCTTTGTCTCATTCTCAGCACAATAC
Organism: Artocarpus heterophyllus; assembly: GCA_025403435.1. Lineage (NCBI taxonomy): Eukaryota > Viridiplantae > Streptophyta > Magnoliopsida > Rosales > Moraceae > Artocarpus > Artocarpus heterophyllus. Next base: position 29,682,349 of record CM046341.1, read on the forward strand.
CACTTGAAGTCATCATCCACATATTCACCACTATTATCTAACCTCAAGCTCTTTACCTTCACTGTCTCATTCTCAACCAACGCTTTCCACCTTTTAAAAGCATCAAACATGTTAGATTTATTTTTCAAAAAATAAACCCATACCTTCTTGGCTGAGTCGTCAATGAAAGTCACATAGTAGTTAGAAACACTAATCAAAGTAACTGTTGAAGGCCCCCACACGTCTATATGAACCAACTCCAGCTTTGTAGCCTTTGGTTCCTTTCCTGTCTTGAGGAAGCTGACTCTCTTCCACTTCCCAAAGACATATCCTTTACACAAACTATGGCCAACTGACTTCAACTAGGATAGGTTTCCTTTGAAATGAAGCACCTTCATCCCCTTTTCGCTCATGTGCCCAAGCCTATAGTGCTATAAATCAGAACTTGTAGTGGAACTAGCAAGTGCAACAATGTCTCTATTACTGGAAGTGATGTTCAAAGTTTTGGTCTTGCTCCCACAAGCAACAACCATGGCTCCTTTTTGTTGGGACCCCTGTCAAACGTTTTGCCCTTTTCAACATTTAAAGCGGAACTAGAAATGGAAGCCCTCAATGTTTCTTTCAAATCTTTCCTATGAACTTTTTTTGCCACAATTTGATCCTTAACGTCATTATGCTTCATCTTCTTATTCCTAACAAAATTTCTCACAGCAGCCCTCATAGGCTCCCAACTATATGGCAAAGATGCCAAAAGAATTAGAGCACATACCTCATCACCAAAGTCGATTTCCACCAACGTTAATTAATTGACAACCATACTAAATTCATTTATATGATTCACAACCAGGTATTCTCAAACATCTTCAAATTGAATAGTTTCTTCATACGATGAATTTTATTATTAGCAGACGAATTTTCATACATATAAGATAATACCTACATCAATCCAATGGTAGTCTTCTTCATCTTCACCGTGTGACCAACATCTTTTGAAAGCATCAACTGTACCAGTCCTAGCACTTGTCTATCGAGATTTGCCATTCATGATCCTTCATCTCCTATGGTTTATTACTGAGAAGTGGCAAGTGAAGCTTCTTGCTATATAGATAATACTCTATCTGTATCTTCCAAAATGAGAATTCATTATTGTTGAATTTCACACCTCCAAATGGAATTCCTTTGTTTCCAGCAATCATTCTTTCAATCAATAACCTAGAACTAGTACTAGTTGTTAGGAAATTTGCTAAGAACCAAGCAAATAACGGAGAATGAAAAATAAATGAATGAAAATAAAAGAAGAAAAATTCACACCAAGAATTTTATACAGGTTCACCAATTAAGTTACGTCATGTTTCTATCGTCGTAGGTTCCACTGACTTGTTGAAGAAATTCTTTATAGAGAAAACACTCAAATCACTCTTGTGTTTCTCTCATGCTTAAAGATGTTTCCTAGTCCCACATTCAGAATTTCTTTTTAGAAAATTCGTCTTAATATTTACACATAATATTAGGTATTTATAATGTATAAGAAAAAAGGAAACACGCCCTAAAAAACTTACTTAAAAATCACAATTTGGTGACCCAGCTTCGCAACGTTACCTTCCTAGCACCGTAGTGCCACTTCGAGCAAACAATGCCTGTGGGCGCTACAGTGTGGGTGTAAAATTTTTGAAGTGCTGCAGTGTCCCCCTCTGGCACTACGGCACTCTGTGCACTACCTTTTGCATCTGATTTTGAGCTTGCCAATGTCGTGACACCCAAGGCCAAGGCCAATGGCACTCTGAACACTTTTTTCCTCTAATCTTGCATTTCCAAACAAGCTTTTCTCCTAAGCATCATTCAATTAGGCTCCACATCTTTAACATAAGAGCCCCTTCTTATATACATTTCAATAAGGTCCGATCATGCATTAAGATTTTCTTTAGTTTTGCCAGGAATGTGAAGCAACATGCCCACTATCAATATTCATAAACGTTCTTCTCAATATGCATGACATTCACGTAGTGGCAAATGAAAAGACTACTCTAACATGAAAGTTAAAAGAAAATTGACTTCTTCTTCCAAAGTCCTTCTCCCACTGGCCCATTATTCTTATTTTTCGTCTTCTCAAAAACCACTTTGATATTCCTAACCATCTCAAATACTTAGTGACCTGCCAATAGTCTTGGAGATCATCTTTCTTCAACCTTGTCATCAAATGCTTTCTTTTGTTTACGATATGGATGGTTCGTAGGCAAAAAGCGTTTATGGCCATTGTAAACTATTTTCTTACCATGCTTCAATCGAAATGAAGATGTCTCCATCATGTAAATAGGACAACCTATTGAACTCTTAACTGAGTACCTGGATAGGTTTCATATACAACAAAGTCATTAATAGTCCACATCAACATTGCTCGGAGTGTGACAGTCTCCTCATGGTAAACATCTTGGTGTATATACCACTTTCTTACAATCCCCTCAACTCATCAATCAACGGTGCCAGGCAACGTCAATGTCATTTCTCAATTGATTAGGTCTAGAGATCAACAAAGGTAACATCAAGAAATTTCACTTTATGTACAAATCTGGTGGAAGATTGCAGTTGACAAAAATGATAGGCCAAGTATTGTGCTTACTATTATATTACTATGAGAATTCATTCTATCTGCGAATAAAGCAAGATGAAGATTCCTAGGTTATGCACTGAAATTTGAATTCTCTACATCAAATGTCTTCTATTGTGGCGATTTGATAGGATATGTTAAGACATCATCGATCCTCCTATCATGGTGCCAAGTTAAATCCTCTGCATGATCCACATTGCGAAGCAATCACTTCAAGCATAGTTCTATTGGAATATATTACAACACCTTAGCTAGTACACCTTTTTTTCCCTCTGACAGTTGCTTCCATCTAGACTAATTACACATCGAACATTCATCCAAGTCTTCACACTGTTTCTGGTAGAGGGCACAATCATTTGGGCAAGTATGTATCTTCTAATACTCCATTCCTAGAGTACTTAACCTTTTCTTTGCCTCATGCATAGTTGCCAGCACTTTATTATTATTCCAAAATGCATAATGTAAAATTCTAAAAATCCCATGAAACTTGAATTGGACCATCCACCCTATGCCTTTAAAATTCCATAATCTAATCGAACTAGATAGTGTGGTATATTTTGAACACCCATTATAAAATGGTGTTTACACAGCTTTCATCATTGTATCAAATAACTCCGATCGGGGCACAAATCTTCTACCACATCATCATCGTGTCAACCATGTTACTACCTTCATCATCCTCATCAATTTGACTAACATGGACATTCCCCCTTATAGCTGATAATGAAGTCAGGACTTCCTCACCATGCCATATCCTTATTTAAAAAGTCTGATCAATCCTATATCAATAAATTGAAACCTAACATCATGATATGATTGTTTTCTAATGTTTTTACAATCAACACAAGGACAATGAACCATACTCCTTTTGACATTGGCCTTCACAAAAGCCACAAAATCCTAAATCACTTTCTCATATTCATCATTCATATTATTAGCATACATTCATTTCTTATCTATTGCTACAAAATCAAAACAAAATTTATTGAATCTCACTACAATTAAAATTATCCAACAACAACAACAAAATTATAAGTAATTTCAAACAATTTTCTATAATAAATCCACATGCAAAACATAAATTAAACCTTATTAGCTTAAAAAGAAAAGAAAACTAAAACTAACATACCTAGAATCAATCAATTTCTATCTCACAACAAATTATACAAGGAATTTATAACTAATTTCAAACAATATCCACTTGAAAATATAAATTAAACCTAAATCGCTAAATAACAAAATAAACCTAAAACTAACATCTCACATTCAATCTCATAACAAATTATAGAAATAATTTATAACAAAACAAAAGAAAAACATAAAATAAAATCTAATTACCTAAGCAAAATACAAATAAAAAGAAACATACCAAACTCAATATTGGAAGGCGGAGGGATGGCAACGGATGTGTGGGAGCCAAGGCGACATAGGCGAAGGAGTGAGGGTGACAAGGCAAGGAGAAGGAGGCAAGGGAAAGCTAGGCAAGGCTAGGAAAATGGGGGCGACGAAGGCAGAGAAAAGGCAATTGGATGAAGACTAGGCGAGGAAGAGAAAGAAGACTAGGCGCAATATATTAATCCTTCTAGGTATTAAAAACTAGAAATTAGATGACGGTTTTCTAGAAACTGTCATCCAATATTAACATTAGACGATAGTTTATAAAAAAACCATTGTCTAATCTGTTGTATAAATTTCCAAAAGACGGAATTCTCTGTGCCGCATGGGATATAACGATGGTTTGTTGACAAACCGTTATCTTCTATGCGTCATCTAAAGCACATTTTACTATAATGTGAAGGGCATAAAGAGCAACGAAGGAGACAGAAAAATAGTGTAACAATGAACATGACCCAAGTTTGGGAAAAGTTTTTAATTATATGGATCATTTGCATAACTCTCCATATACCACGCTTTGAATTTAAAAATGTCGACTAATAGTTTAATTACAAAATACTTGTAACACTATTGTAACTTTAAATAATAAAGTAATGAAAAATAATAATGAATATTTAAGAAAAGAAATATAATTAAAACTTCAACATAAAATATTTAGTTTCAATTTTTTTCCTTTATAATATGAAGGTCAAATGCATCATTATGACCATAGATGATACCTTTATTCACCTTCTTAAAGAAGGAAATAACCAGGGGAAAAAAAAAAGAGAGGAGGAAACAAACTAATATTGCATGGCAACATATATAAGTTGAGCTATTTTTTTTTAATCATCAAATTTTGAATATTAAAATAATAGTATATATATGTAGACAATTTTAGACTCAATGAGCTTAGAACAGCTAGTTTGCGTAATTAACTTTTGGGAATAATTCTAATTCACAAAACTAGAGTATTTTTTTTTAAGTCATACCACAAAACTACGTAGTTTTATTAGTATTTGAAATTGTTTCCTGAGTTAAGCATGATTTCTTTCCGACTATCGTTCAATTACACGCCTTTTATTTTCTTTTGTTGAAGATAAGTATTTTCATTAAAAATAAGTGTATCTTGCACAACTGACTTCAATTATCAGAAAATAGCTTGTAAAAGGATAGTTGTAACCTTTGATATGCATTTTAATTCAGAAAATAACTTGTTAAATGTATATTTCCATCAAATACGAAAAACAGATAAATACGATATTCTACAATTTTGACTACTTATTCCCCCGGAAGCCGACCTATTTCCGCTAATTACATCAAAAGAAAATCACCCTCCAAAAATAAAAATAAAATAATAATAATAATAATAATAATAATAATTCATCTGCTTATCCAGAAACTTCAGAGGGGCGTCTCCTTCGAATTCCAGAATTCGTTGCTGCATATGTATGGTATATTCACTACAGCTATATTCACTACAGCTGCTAAATTGAATCTTGAATTTCTTTGCCTGCGAATTTAAGTACTTTAACTCCATGAATGATTAAAAACTCATATTAGTTATTATTTTTTCCTCCTGAAGGCACAATCATAGTAAATATTCTCATGGAATATTCTTCCTCAAATATAGAGAAGTATCCAAGTCCAGCCTCAAATGGGGACGTTTACCAAAGAAAATCCCACTATATACGTGGTACTTCGTAGTAAGCTAAAAGACTTCAAGACTTGACCTTGATTTTAAGAAGATAGCCGTCCACATAAGATACCAGTGAAAATAATAGCTCCAAACCACTTGTTGGACACAAATCTTGAAAAACGATGGGAACATCAGTTAGGCACGTTAATGATGTTCAAAGCCACAATGCACTTAACAAAACATTTAGATCACAGTAAAATCTTTGCATGCAGAACCAGTGAGGGAAATAGAAAGAGAAAAGAGGAAGAAAATTAAAGGGGAGAAATAAACGAAAAAAAATCAGGGAGAGGAAAGGCAACAGATAAGGAGGGTTCCAATACTTGGGGCAAATTTGTTATGCGTAGTCTAACCTCGAATAAGGCCAGGCCTAATAGATTCCTTAGCCATGCGATGAGCAGAAACTTCTAAGAAAATTCCTGTATATATAATGATAAAAAATTTCGCCCTGATATTTAACATAGACATGGATTGACCTATGACCCGCTTTGCTGTATTAAAGTCTATGAGCCAAATTACTTATTGCGGAATACATCGTGTGGCTAAAATATCTATTTTACGCAGAATCAACATCAAGCGAAAGATATGCATACTTTCTATTGCTATCAGCTCGCGATGAAAGGTCAACTGCCCATATCTGCCAGGCTAATTGTCCAGATGCAGCTGCCAAAGATGCATAATATGGCCATCCTGCTCAAAGGCAACAGATGCATTCTTTTCACTGGTACCGTAGATCAAGGTTTTTAATTTAAAAAAATAACACTAAACACAGTAAAGAAAGATGATAAAGTATATAATTAACATGTAAAAAAAAGAATTACCAATTTCGGCATTAAATCCACCAAGGGCAAGACTATTAATGCGTGCAATTCCAAACCCCGTAATCCACGTCTTGGTGGAATCCCCAGATCTCAAAGCTGTAGATTTAACACCAACATTCAGACCGTCTTCTTTATCCTGAATGGATGATTAAACAAACTAATTTCACCAAAACTTTTAAAGTTGCAGATTCCTAATCTACTCCGGCAGCACCCACTGGAAACTTACATACAAAATCACGCAATTGAAGAGAAACCTGCTCAACCTCTCCCTTGTCTCATTTCTCTCCATTATATATACCTCTCTTGAGTAAAGGACACAATTCCAAAGCAACAAGGAAAAGAAAAAAACGCATTTGTTTCGTACCTGATATGCATATATCGTGTCATACACTAGAGTCCAAAATACTCCAGACATGTACAATGGGAAAACTATAGCTGGATCAATACTTCCTTTAACTGCAGCCCATCTTAATAGGGCTCCCCCATTAAAAGTCAAACCTAGAAAGGCTTGAGGCTATAAAGCATGATCAAAATGAATCAACTGGTAAACTTTCATGACACAGTAGATTGATTAAAGGAAAGAATGAAACTCCAAAAAAAGTTAAGAGATGTTATCATTACCCAAAATGTCAACCTCTTCATGTGGGGATAGGAGAAGACTAGCAACAAAGATGAGGCACCCAAAATGCGGCTGTTGGAAACAGATGACCAGAATAAGTTTTAATCACAATCTGCATAATGCATGCACTAGCAGCCAAGACCAGCTTAGGCTGACGTACAAACTAAATGAAAGGCAAAAAGGAGCAAGCTGAAGCTAGTTACTATCATACGGTTGATTAGGTATATCATATTGGTACACTTCCTGCATGTTTTCCAAGGTAGTTGTTGACAAGGTGATATATATATAACTATAATCTGTTTATCGCTCTAAATTTTTTGTTTAATTTCATTTTTTCCTTTTTGTTTTGAATTTATATTTCGGGCCCTATTCATTGTCGTTGTTATATTGTTCTTGTAGCTGCTGATGATTTTACTTGCTCTGGGAATGGGGGTACAGTTGTAGATTACAACATTACAAAATGCAAAAATTAAAAAGATAAAAGATAAAAAAAAAAAAAAGCGGTTTTGCTTTGTACAAATATATACAAAAAAAGGAGCAATATTGATCAAAATGAAAGCTCAACATATATCCCAACTATAATCTAACGTCTCCGCTTATGATATTCTTTACAAACCCATGTTTTATTAGACAAGAAAAGGCCAAATTTAACAAATTAAGCAAAATACATGAAAGGCTGACAAACTTAACATAAAATTAAGAATCTATTTCCGCTAAAAATGGAAAGAAAGGGAATGTATATATTTTTTGTGTCTCATACTAGTGGCGAGTAAAAACATGTGTGTTTTCTTGCACATAGAAAACTAAGAATCCATTTTTTCCTCTAAAAGCTTGAATATTAATTTGTTTCGTGTATTGATATAGCATAGCAGCACAGATGAAAGAACTGAGAGGCTCCACTTCGACAATATCATCATCGGGTTCAGAAAGCTGCCGTGTGGATGGTATAGAAGCAACTACGCCAGTGCAAAACTTAACAATAGGTCTACTCTAAAGTCTAAAAGGATATATATGTATGTGTATATATATATATTTGAACCTATATATATATATATTGGTAGAATAGTTTTGAGACCCTTTTCTCCAAGGTTATTAACTAACACTATATTGCATGATATATATATAGAACCTTCTATCTCAACATCTCGCATGATCAGTCATGTAATTAATAGTGACATAGAAATGCGACAGAATATGGAAGGACCAGCAGATGCTAATTTCACACATCCTTACCAAGATAGTGACCATATTGCACCTGATGGTACGCAATCTTGCAGACTGTCGCCATTTTCCTACTAACTTCATATTCCATTTTTGAAGATTTTCTTTCACAGCAGCATCGATACAGACGCTATTTTTGTTGTACACAAAACCAATTTAATTATTATTAGAACAATTCTATTTAACACTACGGTTATAACCCCATAAATAAAACAGTGGGACCCAATATTAAAATTACACCATATAATAAACTGGGGCCCACAATAATGTAAGTATTGGGCTTACTATAACGCCCCCTTACGAATGTCACAGATGTCGTTACATTCGTACATTATATACTTATTTGAAACTTTAATTGTAAACCTAGTTAAGGAAATCGTAACCAGGATTCATATATAATTTTTTTTTTAACGACATTCAATAATTTAATCTATACTATTAATAATTCAATTGAATATTAAATTGATCATAAACATCCTTTAATAAAGTAAATATTCTAAATAGTAAAATCATAACTTATGAAACATCACATCATTTAAAACTATTTGCTCCTACAGTTTGACAGACCGAACTGGAGACTTTGGCAGGCCGAACATGGTCGGTAGGCCGGAAATCATCGTCCGGCAGGCCTGCAGAGGCTCTGCAAAACAGGGTTTAAAAACTTTCAAAGTTCGGCAGGCCGAACATTCTTACATTGGCATGCCGACCAATGGTGATCGGTAGGTCGACAGAGCCAAAAACTTTTAGAAAACTTAATTTTAAGACAAATTCAACTTTTCAAAATGCAGAAGTTCAAATTCTTAAAATGATTAAATAAAATATTAAAACATAGTTCTTGTATTCTTTAAAACACATCATAAAAATATGTTCAAATAATTAAACCATGGCTTAAATCATAAAACTTGCTTCATTGGCGTTCTTCCAGTTACAATTCATCTTCCTTATGCTCACACACCTTCCTATGTCCTCCGCCTAATTCATGACTTTCTTACCCTTATCTGCAACATGATATAAACTTGAATAAGCTAAAGCTTAGTAAGTACAAATAATTCTCACAATTTAAAAACATTTCATAAACATCATCATCATCATCATGTCATAGTAGTGCATTAAGCACATTTTTATAGAAACATATCTTTCATTACATTGGCCATATTAAAAACTTATTCTATTTTATCTTAAGGGCCCAAGTGTTGCACCATAATCATCACTGTAGGCACGCCATCATGAGAGGAGAAGGGTAGCTAATCCTAAACCAAATATGACATCATAACATATCATATCATAACATTGGTGTGCAACACTTATTAGGTGATACATATATACATAATTTTCATGCTTTGAAATTTGTCATAATCAAACATGCATAACTTTAAATCATGAAAGTCTTTCATAAGAAACCCTTTAAGGAAATCATCATAAAATCATCATAAATATCATCATGAACATAGCACCAAACCTTATAAAACATATCATGTTACAGGTGAGAATGTACTTACCTTAGAAGCTAGCTTACTTAACCTTATATGTATTGATGACGACACCGCGGTCTCGATGTGCTCAGTCCTTTGTGTGTTCATGCCATTTATTCATTTAAAGATACAAAATAAAATTAATACTTATGATCATAGAATAAACATCCATTCATATAACATCACATATACATTCATCTCATACAAACATAATTCATAACATGCATCCATAACCATAATCATTAAAAACATAAAATCATTATCACATACACTTCACTGACCTACATGGATTCAAGACTTAAAAACTTAATATTCACTCATACTTTAGGCACCATACTTGACAGGGGTAAAGTTAATACATAAAAATATTACCATGATTTTTTTCTTTAGTCATAAAAATTACATTAAGTATCTAAAAACAAACCATACATTTAAAACATGAAATCTGCCAGCAATAGTTTGGCAGTGAACAACCTTAAACTCAGGTCTGTTTAACACATTTTAATACCATAGAAAAATCTACAAAAATTAACATATTCAGTAGACATATAGAACCCTAACATATCCAAAAATTGGCTTCAACAAAAATTAGAGTAGGTAAAAACACACATTTGAATATCAGTTTCTTGACCTAGTCTCAATAGAAATTTCATAACACATAATTCACTCATCAAAACATTACCAAACTTTGCAGTCCATAACATAACATATACATGAACATTCTTGCTGAATTTCGTAGCAAACAAAGCACATTTACCCCTTGAACAAAAGTCACATTCCATGCATCATAACCAAATAACAATATTTTACTGTGAGTGGTAAAGGATAGAAAATTCATAACTTATCATAGAAAAAATTCAATTAAGGTGAAACTTGGAGAAACATCACAAAACTCATACATGAATAACATATTAAAAATTCAGAGCAAACAAAATTTTATAGAGGAAGATATAGCAGTCGGATGTCAAGAAGGATTTCATTGAAACGAGAATGAACTCTTACCTTAAAATGATTCTTCTCAAATTTCTTTGAATTCAACCAATGAAATTTCAATTTTTTCTTTCAATTATTTGTAGAGAATTTTGAGGGAGAGGAGGAATAGAAAACGTGGAGAAGAGAAGAAGAAGAGATGAAGAAAAGAAACGTCTCAGAAAGAGAGAGAGAGAAGACGTGGGAGGAAGAGAGAGAGAGAGCAATAACGTAAAAAAATTTCAATGCCCTCCATTATGTCAGGAATTTTCTGACTATTCTTGGTCCAAAAATCACGTGTGACTGGAGAGGAAATTGGGGAAAGTTAAATCATTTAGATAAACTTACCATACTTTACCGATTTTAAAAGGGGAAACCATAACAATTAATACCAATCAATGCAAAGTCAAACGTTTCTTTTCCTTAAATGATAAAATTAATCCATAATTATACCAATTAATCACATTAAACCACCCAATCAACGTAATTATCTCAACCATAAATTTGGAGAGATTTCTACTGACTGCTCGTCAGCTGTCATCGGCCTGCCGATTCCTTGAGGTTCGGCCTGCCAATACATGAAAGGCTATTCGGCCTGCCGAACTTAAAAGTCCGGCATGTCGAACTGTCCTTAAAACATAATATCTCATAGCATTCAAGACATCATTGCATCATAATTAAACATATATTGTAACTAACATAAACACTTGAGCACATCGATTCCATGCAATCGTCACCTGTCATAAAACTTAAAATAAAAAGTTAGTAACATAAAATCACAAATCATAACATATATTAATAAGAAAATTACTTAACGTCGTTACTAACTTAGCATAATCCATTACATAAAAAAATAGGTGGGTGTTACACTTACAATCCATGAAGATGAAAATGATTTTTCTTATTATTATTATCATTGTCATCATTGTTATTATTATTTTGGTTAATGAGAATAATATTGGTAACCACAATATATGTCCTCGATATATCATATAGCAATACAAAGCGAAGCGGAAGTGTCTACATCATCAATATCATCAACGGGTGCGCAAGGCCCCAATGTGAATGGTAACATAGAAGAGGCAAATCTACCAGTTGTTACAATTACTGGCCCAATACATCGTATTTGTTCAACCTGCTTATAACTAAATAAGAGGTCTAATATTGTTCTCTCTTGGCTCTTATATTTTCATTCGTTTTTTGCTCTAAGACACACGCATAATATTGATTTGTTCATATTTTATATATCTATGACGTATAGGACAAGTAGCAAACAGTGAAGCTTTTAGCTCAACATCTCAAGCAATAGGTCGCGCAAATGGTATAGAAATAGAACAGATGCAAGTTGTTTTCATAGTTAAATATCCGTCGCAACCACCAACAAATCCTAATTCTGTACGTCTGGAGCGAAAAAGCAATCATATTGTTGATATTTCACATGATGGTACTATCTTTGTCCGTGCTATATGTTAATTTCAAAATCGCTACATTGTCGCCCTTTTTACTTTGTTAAAGTAACAGAGACTTTTTTTAGGACACAAAAAGATATAAATACCCTTGTTGTATAATATAATCTGTTGACGTAAAATTTTTAATAAAAAATATTTTTAAAACCTTTATTCACTACAACAATTGTATGATTTAGCGGCTAAAAAATGTCGTCGCTAAATTATTTTTCAGCAACGATATTGTCGTCGTTAAATCTGTGCAGAATACGTTTTTTTGCTTGTGTAATAAAATCTTTAGAGACGATATTTGTCATCGTTTATTATATTTAGCGACGACTTAATCGTCGCTGAATATGTGCAAAAATTTCGTTGCTGAAATTCCGAAACACACGCCATAAATTCGCGGTATTCGCATATTAAGCGACGATAAATGTCGTCGTTGAATCCTAATACGTTGTCATTTTGGTAGGAATATATTTGAAGACGACATATGTCATCGCCAAAAGAGAATACATATTCCCAAAACCCAACTTTCCCCTCACCCGCTTCTGAGCCCAGAAAATTTCAGCCTCTTCATCTCGTCTGAGAAGGATTCGATCGTCTCTCCGTTTTCAAGGCTCTCTCTCATCGAAATTTTTTTGAAACAACACTTTGCAACCCGTACGATCCCCACCGGAGCTAGACGGTGTCGTTGGCCAGATTGTTGCTGTTTTGCACGCCGGAGATTCGTTGTCGCCGCAGCAGGTAAGGGTTTTTCTTTTTTTTTGTTCAACTTTCCTAGCTTGATTTCCTCTGAGATTTGTCTGGGCAGTTTGAAAATCTTTTTGTCTGTGGACATTTGCGGTCTAAGATTTCCTCTAAGACTCTCTCTCTCTCTGTTTTTGACACCAATTTTTCTGAGACTAACACCTTGCGACCCGTAGGAGCCCTGCCGGAGGTAGACAGTGTCGTTGACCAGATTGTTGATGTTTTCCATGTCGAATTTCAGCTATCGCCGCACCTGGTAAGTTTTTTTTTTTTTTTTGTTATACTTTCCACACCGATTCAATTGGAGCAATCTGTTTATATAAAATATGAGGTAGACTAACATCTTACTCACTTTTTCATTATTGGAAGCACCAATTTCAATTTCAATTTTCTTTTTTAACGTCGTGCGCTGTTTGAATTTTTATTGCAATTTATCTTTATCCAGAATTAACTTCGGCTAGAGTTATTGGATACAAACAGAAGCTGAGCATCGTGTTTTGATGTTGTATTATTATTATTATTTGCCTTCTGCTGCTGCGTATTTGTGACTGCCATTTTGATTTTATATTACCGCTTTTCAAAAATTTTGGTTGGTTTGTGCAATTTGGTTCCCTTATGTCTTCATAAAACAAGTAATCTTCTCTCGGTTTGTGCGTGCAGAAAGAATCGCCACTTGGGTTGCCTACGGAGTCCGCTCATCCTGGTAGATGTTTCAACTTAAAGTGCTTGAATTTTTCTTTCCCTTTTCTTCATTAGTACATGAATTGTATTCTTAGTTACTTTATTGGAGCATATCATAAATTAATGCTATCTTTGTGATGGTTAATGGACTTTTAGGTTTAAACTATTGGGTCATCTTGTTCAATAATGACAGTTACCAAGTATAAACTATGCACATCTTCGAGCATATCTGATGTGAATTTCAGGTTTCTCATCTGAAATCTGAACCAAATTTTTTCACAAAGTCTCCTTTTTTTATAGCATTATAGATTCGTCATTTTGAAACTTACTCACTACTGAATTTTTCTTGTTATTACCAAAGTTTATGGTGGTTTTTCCAATTCTACCGTAATGCTCAGTTTTTCTATGAGGCACTAGTTTATTAAGGGTTTATTAAGGGTTTTAAATTAGAAATTGATGAAAATGTGCATAACAAGCTTTGTTTTGTCTAAAAACAACACGTTTCAAAGTTCAAAGGTAAATAAAGAGAAATATTATAATTCAAGGATAGAACATCTAAAGTTCGAGGAAACATATTGATACAAATGACATAATTTAGGAGGATTTCATAAAATTTGTCCCTTTTTTTCTTTCCATATGAGAGACGAGAAATAATCCAACTGAGATAAGTCCATTTCATGGGTTGGAAAAGTTGTGGTCTACACTAAATAGCTTTTGTCATCTTGATGTGTTTGATAGCTACTTCTGATAATGAAAAACCTACCTTGTAGATGAGGGACCAGTATATGTTTTTGCCCCTTTAAACACCCACTGAGTAGGAAGAGGACCACACCAACTTTTCCCCCAGCAGAGAGATATGCATGCAGCAAAATTTAGACTTCTAAACCAAACAACTGATCAGAGTCGTAATGGGAATAACTATTTTCAAAATTGGGAGTCATTAAAAACCAAGTCGAAGATAAAGACCAGATCCGTATACCAATTTCTTTTCTTTCTCATCTTTGAAAAAGAAAAGGAAAAAAAAAAGAAAAGAAAGAAAGATACCCAATATAATTAATACAATGCTTGTAGTACTATAGCCTTTCTTTACTCTTTAGGCCGTTCAGTTAAGTTTATAATGAGATGTGTAGGACTGCTGGGCTGGCTATACAGCATTAAAACCCTAGCTCTATATATATATGTAGCAGTGTGTTATTGCTTGAAAAGGGCTTTGCTTCTGCTTAATTATTTGCTTCATGACTGACAAGATGTATACTTATATTCATCAAAAAGCTGTTTCCTTATATTATCTTATTGGTGTGTTGCTGACCTTTAGAAACAAGCTAAAGCTTCCAAAGCCAGATAGCTAATATCTAGACTGTATATAATAGCAGAAAAAAATTACTTGTGCCTGTACTTGTCGAACGAATAAATATGGTAATTAAGTACTAGTTGAATTCAAGTTTGCATTTTATTTTGCAAGGTGAAGAAGGTATACAAATATATTTATAAATGCATGTACGGATACATGCATAAACAACTTAATTATTCATTTGTTATCTTATTTGAATGGTCTGTGCGAGGATTTAAGACTTAGACGCCCGAATTCTTTGTGTTTGACAATGCAGGTCGCCCTTACCAAGAGACAGTGTTTGTTGTTGTTGTTAGCTGGTTCTTTGTCACATTTCTTATTCGATCACTTAGGTGAGGTGATTTTCTTTAAGCAAAACCGGATTATTGATGCTTTTGTATCTAAAACTAAGTTGACAAGTGAAACTAATTGAGGGGCTTTCTACTGGCAAGAGAGTTAGGACTTGAAATAAGAAAATTAGTTTGAGGAGTAACTCTCTTCTCATCTTCTATATTCTTTGCTTTTCATTGTTTTCTGGGGACAACTAAGTTTTTCTAGGCTTGTACTAGCGATTTTCCTTGAATAGTAGTTCAGCTTCAGCGTTTGATTGAACAACCATATCATGTTGCAATTAAGGTCTACGTTCTCCTTAGGATTAACTATGTAATAACTTTTTAGACGCAAGTGGAATTATTTAGAATTCAATAATCTTCTTGTAACCAATTTTTGGATTGGAGTAGCGTGCCACTTTTATGACTTGCCGGATATATGAGACAAGAATTTGCTATTAAAGAGACAAAAGCCTTAAATGCATGAATATTGAATGGATGATTAATTGCTTATTCTTGCGTGGTCTTGTATATAGCAAACACTATGGCAGGTCATTAATTGCTTAGAAATTTGACATGTTATTATTTCTATCATTCTCATCGTGTGAAGTTTTTAACCGCATGAATTACAATTTGTTTAATCATCTACTTTTGATTGCCATGCCTTTTGCTTAGTTTGTATTATGTAACGCAACATTGTGTAACTATATTTGTTTAGTAGAAAATTTTCCATATTTATGAGTTATATTGCATTTGACAATAGGATTGAAAACATCAATATGACGATTGACAAGAGTTGGATTTTTGAAAATGATCGCTTTTCTGATCGATACTGGAATGGTGCAATGGTATTTTTGGAAAGAGCAAAGAACTACATGAATGAGGATGGGTTTGTTAGTTGTCCATGCATTAATTGTTTGAATGTAACAATGCAAACATTACCAGTGGTTGAAGCTCATATAATTGACAAGGGATTTAGTCGAACATATACTACATGGATATACCATGGAGAATCTTATAATGCGAACATTAATGGTTATGAAACACATGAACAATCTACTGACGAGATGCGAAATGTCTTAGATGATGTAGTGGGGGCCAACAATCATGTCGAACCAGAAGAGTCAAGTCCAACCGGAAAATACAATTCTGGGCAGTTTGAAAAACTTTTTGTTGTGCTTGAGGCAGAGTTGTATCCTGGATGCGAAAACTTTTCATCTCTTGATTTTTTAGTACAATTGATGCATTTAAAGGTGCTTCATAGATGGACCAACAAATCTTTTGACTCTTTGCTAAAGCTTTTAAAGGAGGCATTACTAGGGGGGAATAATATTCCTGCTTCACATTATGAGGCCAAGATGAAGTTAAGCAAGTTGGGTTTAGGTTACGAGACAATTCATGTGTGCAAGTACGATTGTGCTTTATTTTGGAAAGAATATGCTGATAGAAACACTTGCCCTATATGTGGTGAAAGTCAATGGGTGAATCCAAACACAAAGAGAAAAAGAGTGCCACATAAAGTATTACGCTATTTCCCTTTAAAGGATCGGTTGAAGCATTTGTATGCATCAAGACATACTGCAAGAGATATGAGATGGCATGGTTTTGGTCAATCTACGCAAGGCGTTTTGCAACATCCAGTAGATGGAGAGGCATGGAAGGCATTTCATCGTAGGTATCCTGATTTTGCTTCTGAAGTAAGAAATGGTCGTTTAGGTTTAGCAGCTGATGGGTTTAGTCCGTTTGGAAATATGAGTCAACCTTATAGTATGTGGCCAGTTATCTTCTCAACATATAATCTACCTCCATGGCTTTGTACAAAGGAACCATACTTGATGTTGACTTTGTTGATTTCGGGACCTAATGCTCCTGTAAAGGATATAGATGTGTTTTTGAGACCAATTGTAGATGAGTTGAAAGAGCTTTGGGAGCATGGATTGGTAATTCATGATGCCTACGCTAATGCATCATTTAGGATGCATGCTGCGTTGTTGTGGACTATCAATGATTTTCCTGCTCGAAGTAGTTTGTCTGGTTGGAGTAGCCAGGGATACAACGCATGTCCAACATGCAACATGCATACTCCTTCTAAGCGTTGAAGGAGTAAGATGTGTTATATAGGCCATCGACGATTCCTTCCAACTTCAAATATCATGAGGAGAGACAAACAATTTGATGGTACGGTTGAGAAAAGACCCCCGCCTCCACGCTTGTCTACAATTGAAATATTAAATCAGTTAGAACATGTGCGACGTAGATTACCAGGCAAGCACATTGATTTTGGAGGCAAAAAACGTAGGCGAGAACGTAATGAGTTAAACTGGACGAAAAAGAGTATATTTTTTGAATTGGAATATTGGTCAGATTTGTTGCTAAAACACAACTTAGATGTCATGCATATTGAGAAGAACGTCTGTGATAGCTTGTTGGGCACAATATTGAATATTGATGGGAAGTCAAAGGACAGAGACAAAGCAAGAATGGATCTAGCTGACATGCAAATAAGGAATGAATTGCATCTTTATAAGGATAGGGATCGATGGATGAAACCTCATGCAGACTACACTTTAACTCCTGTAGAACGGAAACAATTTGTTTCCTTTATTAAATCCGTTAAGTTTCTTGATGGGTTTGCGGCAAATTTGAAAAAGAACGTCGATGCTGATGGTAAGATCACTGGACTTAAATCGTACGATTGTCATGTCATCATGCAACGTCTTTTGCCGGTCGGTATTCGTCCATTTCTGAAGAAAGAGATCACTAATACAATTACTGAACTTTGTTATTTTTTTCAGCAAATTTGTTCTAGAACCCTAAAGATCTCTGATTTAGAGAAAGCTGAAGACGAAATTGTCATAATATTATGCAAGTTGGAAAGAATATTTCCGCCCGCATTTTTCGATATAATGGTTCACTTGGCTTTGCATTTGCCGGAAGAAGCCATGCGAGGGGGTCCTGTTCATACAAGGTGGATGTACCCTTTCGAGCGGTATATTGGGTCACTTAAGCAGTATGTTAGAAATCGAGCACGACCAGAAGGATCAATTGCAGAAGCTTATGTTGTAAAGGAGGCATTGAATTTTTGTTCATGTTACTTTCATGGTATCGAAACTAAATTCAATCGGCCTGAAAGGAACCTGCCTAATCATGATTCTGCTCCAAAGAAAACAATATCGGTCTTCCAATCACAATGTCGACCAATGGGAAAGATTGTAGCAACTCATTTAAATGAGCAATTAAGGAAGAAGGCCGAGTGGTATATTTTAAACAATTGCCAAGAGATCCGAAGATACATAGAGTAAGTTTAACTCTTTAATTATTCACTTTCTAGTATGTAGTATAACATGTATAGGGAACACATGCGTGGGCTTGAAATTACTGGTAGAAGAAACCTGAATAAGGTTCAGATTGATGATTTTCCGACGTGGTTTTACAAAAAGGTAAAAAAAACTTTTAATCTTTCTAGGCGAAAAATCATATTTAAAGATTTAGTAACAATAATAATTTTCTCATTATAGGTGTACCATTTACGGAAAAATCATTCACCAGAGGCGACTGAAGAATTGCTCGCCTTGGCATCTGGTCCCAATGACACTGCACTATCATACTCTACTTGTGTGGTAAATGGGGTCAAGTTTGTGTGCAACAATCGTGATGTTCAGCGAAAAACACAAAACAGTGGGGTTTTTGTACCTGGTGTTGATGACAACATATATTACGGTCGGCTAGAAGATGTATTGGTACTTCGATATATGAATGATTGTTCGGTTGTGTTGTTTAAGTGTAAATGGTTTGACGCAGATCCAAGAAAGAAAAGAATCTTAAATAATAAAAACTTCACGAGTGTGTTTGTTAATGCTGAGGCTTGTAAAGATGATCCCTTTATATTATCATCACAAGCAAAACAAGTGTTTTATCTTGAAGATCAACTTAATGGCCCTAATTGGAAAGTGGTCCAACAGTTTGGGCATCGACATGTGTGGAATCTTCCTGACATCGAACAAGAAGATTCTAGTTTAGTTGAGGTGCTACAAGATGATTATTCAAATTTTGAACTTGTAGTTGAGCTACCCAATTTGGAGTCAATAACATTTAGAAGAAATGATGTTGATCCTAATGTCGTTGAGAATGCAACATTAATCGAAGTGGGTCATGGAAATGATGGCATTGAGGTTGACCTTGAGATGGATGATACTTTACTGGAGTACGACGATGATACAAGCACAGAAAATGAAGATGAAGACGATGATACCAGTTTTGAACAAACTAAGAACGAGAGTACTAGTGATGACGAATAATGTACTTATAAATTTAACTTGTTTCCATTACTTCTAGTTCTCATTGAACTTCCTTTTTATATTAAGTTTTTTAATAAAGAATGTCTAAGAAAGTTGTTTGCAATAGGTGATTAGAATGACTGGACTCGTTGCTACATGTGTTGGATCTTCTGGAGGTGCAGAACCTCCACCAGGGCCAAGAAGACTTCTAGCAGATTGTGAGTTAGGTATGACTGAATACAATATGTCTTCTATCAAATGTATTATAAATTTTATATAAAATCTAACACTCTTGCATTGTCTTGTTTTTTGGTTTTATTTTTTAGTACCTGTTGCCGCTAAGAAGGTTCGTGGATGCACAAAGAATAAGGAAGTCCACAAGATTGTTGGTGCTAGTAAAGGAAAACTTCCAGTATTCCTAGACATTGAAGGAAAGACATATAAAGGCTTAGGGGACAATGCAGCCCGCTTAAGTAATTGTATAGGTCAGGCGGTGCGATCCAAAATTCCTCCATATTATGATAGTTGGAAGAAGGTTCCCGCGGTATACAAGGATCAAATTTTACCTCAAACACGGGTAATATTATTTCATTTCTTATTTATAATATATAATTTTAACGACCTTGTATTAATTGTGATATTTATAATGAAATTATAGGATCTTTTTTATTTTGATTTGACTCCTATATCGGCGGCATCAATAGATCGTAATGCACAAGACCGGTATAAGGAATGGAAAAATGACCTTCATGAATATTTCAGACAATTAGGGGGGGCAAAAAATGTAGTTAACGTGAAGAAGCAACATCCCGACAATGTACGAACACAAGCTGATTTGGAGTCTGCTTGTGATCGCTTTTGCAGCGAAGCTTTTCAGGTTTAAAATTATAAACTCTATTTCTCATGATTATTGCATAATTTGATATACCGTACTAATTTTCATTATTAATCTAAGTAATAGAAAAGGTCGGCGACAAATAAAAGAAACAGAGCAAATGTAAAGCAACCAAGTTGTCATGGAACGCAATCGTATGCTAATTTAAGATATCAAAAGGTAGTAAATAAAAATTTATTAAACTATGTTTCATTTTTTCTTTAAGATATGTATTGTTCTAACACAAGCCTATCCCTTCTGTAGAGAAATCCAGAAACTGGTGAGTTGCTTTCAATTTTGGAAAATTGGTGTCAATGTCATCAATATTCTGATGGTAGATGGGTTAATGACGCTGCAGAGGCTAGATATGTAAGTCATATAACTTATTTAGTTTTAGTTATGAAATTTTAAGTTGGATTGTAATTTATTTTGTTAAATGGATTTTGCAGAAGGAAATGCTTCAGATGCATACTCAACAAACCCAAGTTGCTGCTGCTGCTGCATTTGCTTCTGCTTCTAGTTCAAGCGCATCTCAGACAACACATCTCATGAATGAAGAAGAGATTGCAGAGAATGTGCTTGGATCACACAGAGGGCATAGGAAAGGAGTGGGCCCGAGGATGAGAAAAGACATTCTTGTAGCAGCTACTCTTGAGGAGGCTCGTTCACAGTCACAAGTACCTCCACAGGTGCAACAATGGATGGAGGAACAATCTCGGTATAACACACAACAAACCCAATATCAAAATCAAATGGCTCAATATCAAAATCAAATGACAGCAATATTTAAGCGTCTACTGCCGGATTTAGATTTACCAATGCCTCCCCCTCCTCCACCACCACCATCACCTCCACCTTTTATGTCTTCCTATCCACGTCACGAAGAAAACAATGATAATGATGGAGAAACCGACAATTTAGGAGACTAGTTTCTATTTTTATGATTCAGACTTGTTGACTTAATGTACATATAACCGTATTGTCTATACAGTTATATTTTATTTATATTAAACTTTTTTAGTTATTACAGTGTGACGAGAAAAATATATCTGTGACTTGGTAGTTATTTGCTTACAGGGTTTATTATGGTCAGGGATGAAATTTTGGGGATGTTGGTTTAAAAAAAAAATGATTCACAGCGACGACAATTGTTGTCTCTAATTATACAGCAACGACAAATGCCGTCGCTGAATTTGTTGCTATAAACAAAGTACTAAAAGATAATTAGCGACGACTAATTATACAGCGACGACAAATTCCGTCGCTGAATTTGTTGCGGTACTAAACATAATTAGCGATGACAATGTCGTCACTATAATTTGTTGCGATTAACCAAGTACTAAACATAATTAGCGACGACTAAATTATCGTCGGTAAATATTTTTAGTTACCATATGTTAGCGACGACATTTAGCCACGAATATGTCGTCGCTTAAAAAAATTAGAGACGACTTATTTTATCTTAGCGACGACAAATGTCGTCTCTAAATGGTCTTCTTCTTGTAGTGATTACTGCAACCAAACACCCTAAATACCCTACAAAAGAACCAATTTCTTCCTCATTTGTTTTTGTTTCTAAGCTTTTTTTTTTTTTTTTTTTTTTTTTTTTTTTTTTGTTTCCGATTCTCCTCCTTTGGAAGTTGGAAGTAGTTCAGAATGTTGTGGTGTGCATTACTTGTGCTACAACTATCGGATCCACATTTGTAGAAGGCCATTTTATTCTTGGAACCAAAGATGGCTTGTTAAGGTAAGGCATTTCTGCTTCATAGTTAGAGTTAATGATCTTGCAATTTTTATTTCAGTAATTGTGATTAAAAGGACTAAAACACATATTTTAGTTGTTGTTTTATAAAGTATGATTTATCATGGTGTTGTATGAATGTGGTTAACCATATGCTTGATAAAATGCTCCAGTGAATGAAAAACTCATTTATGAACTTATTTTTAAAATGTTTTGATTTATTTTTATTTTTTTTATCCTTTTTATTTTTTCTTGCTTGTGAAATATCAAGGTTTTTAATTTGAGGTGTGTATCTTCGATGTTGTTCTACTAGAGTAAGTGACGACATCGTCATCATGATCAAGTTATGGGGAAAGACGAGGAAGGTTTGACATAAATTTCCATAATAGGATGTGCAAATGCAAATCCAAGGCTGAAGTTATAATCAGCGAGAGTGTTAATAATACGAGTCATCTAATATTTAGGTGTTGTGGTAAGAAATGTGGGTGCATGAGTAAGGGCAATATGAGGATGGCGCGGACAAAACATTAGAGGTTAATGTGGATAGAGGAGGAGTAGAAGCAATTTCGGTGGGAATAGAGAGATGAGCACTAGTATTTACAGCAATCATAACGCAAACCTTACTTTATTGTCCAACATTATGGATGTAAAGGCCAATCTAGATATGATGAAAATGTTGCTAATAATTGTCCTATGCACCATATTTTTCATTTTGATTTTGGTTGTTGTTAAATCATTCATAAAATGATTTCAATATGTATTTTTCATTTTAATTTTAGTTGTTGTTAAGTGATTTAGTAAATGGTTTCAATATGTATTGTTTGTTTTGAGTATAGTTATTATAAAGTGAAACTGGAAATATAATAGTTAAGTGAACTTAGTTATGTAAATTTTGTTATGGCTGCATATTTTATGCAGTTTAAGTTGCATCTCTATTATACAAACTCTCTTAGGTGCAGCTCACACAAGATCTTCCCGTAGTTTACATAGTAGAAATTCAATTCTAAAATCAAAGAGCCATAATATGATCATCCAATCCACTATTACAAGTAATCATAATCCATGGTTACATAAGCTAACTTTACACTATTACAAAAACTCTAACATATGAAATCTCCAAAAAAGAACTGGAAATAGAAAACATTAGTTCATCGCTAGAAATAGATTCCAAAGCAGTTTCAAAGCAGTTCCATAGGTTCTAGAACATGAGATTGTTAAAGTTATCTCAAAATATCAGTGAAATTGGAGTGCAGTCCATGTTCAGCCTATTGATAGTTTTTGACTGCCTAAGATTGTGTTAATTATGACTGCAGCACGTCTTCCGCAGTTGAATTCTCGACATGGATTGTGCTTCTCTTCCTTGCCCTCTTAGATCCTATGCTGTTCTCAAATTGCTATTAAGCACAAGAAAAGCAACATAAAGAAAAGGAGAAAATTAAACAAGCCAAGCATACCAAATCATGGTTAAAAAGGCGTTCGAGGCATACGTCTCGAGGTACGCCTCAGTTTGAGGCGCTCAATCAGCGCTTCAAGGCTTAAGCCTTGAATGGCTTGAACAAGGCTTACACCTTTTTTCATTGAGGCATGCGCCTTGAGGCGTTTTCGCCTCAAGGCTTATGAGGCGTGGCCTCAAACTGAAGGCTAGTTTGAGCCGGTTTTCAACCCAATCTTTTTTTCCCTTTTAAAGAAAGTCAACCCAATACCAAAATTAGGCTTTAATCTAATCAAAATATGCAAATAGATTTTCAAACCCTAAGTCGACCATCTTCTTGATCATCTGCCCCCTTCTTCATCATCGACCCTCTTTTCATCTTCAACCCCTGCAACTTTCAAGCCCATTGCCCTATAAGCAGTGACCAGAGCAACGACCCATCGGCAACAGCCACCTCCAGATTTTGACCTCCTCAGCCCTCACTCCTTAGGTTTTTTCTTTTTTCCTTCTTCTTTTATTTTTTACCATAGGTTGGGGTTTTTTTTTTCTTTTTCCCCTCTTATAGCTACTGTAGTAATGTATGTTTTATAGAAGTAGGTGTTATACAAAAGTTATAATGTTATATAAAAAGAGCAGTATGTGATTTTTTATTCATTTAGATCTATAGTTGTTTCATTTTCTCAAAAAAAAAAAAGTCATCATGTGTGCTATAAAAGCTATGTAATTATAACTATATAAGAAGAGCAGTAGCATATATATTATATTGTATATGTTTTATGCACTTTCTTATTGTGTCCTATAGTTTTGTGATGAACTAAGTGTGTGTTTTATGGCATGTTTATGAATTTCATTCAACTTTCTGAATTTTTTATTTTATATTAGAGGCTTACGCCTTAATCCGCCTCAAGGCTTACGCCTCGCCTCAATTAAAAAAACGCCTCGATTCCCGTTTTCACCTTTTAAAACCTTGTACCAAATATTAAACGACCAATAGCAAAAAGTATTTTAGGACTTAAATTGTATACTTTAACCTCATCTTGGACTGTTCTAGGCCCGGTTTGTGATGCTGCCTTTTTTATTGGCTTTTTCATCCGAGGTCCTTGACAAGTCTTTGTGTCCAAATTCATTACATTTGGAACACTTAATAGTGCTCGATTTAATTGTGACTGCTTGAGTGTCATCCTTCCCTCTCTTCCTATGATTCTTTGGTCTACCAGCAAGTCTAATCTAACTGGTGCCTGAATCAAATCACTGTCAGAGAATAGAGGCCATAGTCCCTAAACTAAAAAATTGGACCTCATTTTCACACCAACTCTAAACTGAATAGAATATAAAAGCAAAACGAAACAACCAAAAAAATTCTAGAAAACAGAGCATAATACTTATGAAAAATGACATTGTTCTTTAGTCAAATTGTAAAATGAAATAATAGTTTGATGCAAATAGGAAACAAAATCACGAAAATTTTAGGTGAAACCATGAAAAGGTAATTATTCAACAATAACACATGATTTTCATCCAAAAAAACCACAAATGTTGCGCTTTATTTTGATTTCAAAGCATAAAAATGGTACCCTTACGAAAACAAAAAAAAAAAAAAAAAAGAAACAAACAAACAAACCCAGAACATGCATGAACCAAAATCAAGCCATACTTTTTCTCTGAGATTTCAGAGTTTAAAAGATTGAAGAAACTATTACCAATCCTAGAACAACAAGATGATAAATCGAGTTGCTTCTAGTGTGCATCTTCCCTAAAAAAACGTTGAGATTTCTTCACAAAATCCACTTCTTCCCTCTGAGATCTTTCAAAATTAGTGGAAAGATGATCTCAACTTTGCTATTTCATTCAGTCAGTTTCTTGTACAACAGATTTTCTAGTTTTTCTTATTTTTCTTTTGGCGAAGAAAAAAAGGAGAACAAGAAACCCCTAAAAACGTCATTCTGTTTCAGACATCCTTACCTAATCGAGAAGCCTCTCTCGTCTCTTCATATTACCAGTTCTTCTCCAATAAAACGGCATTGTTCATGGGTATTTGGGGTGTTTGGTTGCAGTAATAAGAGTTTTTAATTTTTTTTTATTAAAAATTTTAGGTTAACTGATTATATTATACAATAAAGGTATTTATATCTCTTTGTGTCCTAAAAAAGGCCCTTAATTACTAAAATAAGATTTTTTAAAAGTAGGTATTGATATAAAATATTTCAAAACATAGGCCTGTTTGTTTTCGTTCTTAGAATTTTTTAAAATGTTTTTGATTGTTTTTCAAAGTAAAACTTTTAAAAACACTCTCAGCACAATTTTAAAAAAAATTCCCATTTTTCAAAATAAATTTTTTTTCACCTGTTTCGAAAACAAACGGCCCCTAGGGTACCGAACGCATATTTTGATATAATACACAGGTTCCTAATTTAAAACTTCCCTTTATTTTTAATTGATTTTCTATAAGTTCATCTATGTTCTTCTATTCTTAATATTTTTTATTTATTGGCCATGAATTTGATGATTTTATATTCTAAATTTGACATTTGAGAGAGGAAATTTTAGATACGATCTTAGATAATATAACATTGGATTTTATAGAGTTCAAGAGAGCTTATAGTTCCTTTGAAGCTATTTAAAAAAACTATTGAACATAAAAAATTCTTAAATTCTTGATTTTTAAGGATATCAAAATCAGATTT
The DNA here is from genome assembly GCA_025403435.1 of Artocarpus heterophyllus. Lineage (NCBI taxonomy): Eukaryota > Viridiplantae > Streptophyta > Magnoliopsida > Rosales > Moraceae > Artocarpus > Artocarpus heterophyllus. Next base: position 29,708,648 of record CM046341.1, read on the forward strand.
TAGGAATATTTTTTCTCAGCACTCAAGAGAGGGAGTTGAATAAATTAGGTTTTTTGGCTAATAGCCTAGGAGAGTTGACATGAAGAGATTATAGTATTTTAGTTATTATTTTCTTTTATCTTTTCTTAATTGCTAGTTAATTTTATTTTATCAAATTGTTCTTAACAACGTACATTTGTATCGATTAATGTTTAGTATATCACATTGTTGATATTTTGCTAAATTTAGTTTGCTATATACAGATAGTAAAAGACATTTTTTTTTGTTGAAAATAATAGTAAAAGAAAAAACTAAAATATATATTTTTTATTATTTTGTCTTCTTGGTGTTTATACAAGTAGTCATAATCCATAGGTACATAAGCCAACTTTACACTATTACAAAAACTCTAACATATGAAATCTTCAAAAAAGAACTGGAAATAGTAAACAGTAGTTCATCACTAGAAATAGATTCCAAAGCAGTTGTAGGCGTTGTAGTCTACAAAAAGATGCGAAATAGGCCAAAAACTCAAAGGTCAGGTACCGTAGCTGTGGAAATGGGAGCTACAGCATCCAAAAACCATGTTGATCGAGTCAGAGAAGTGCGCCGAGTGGGGGTAAATTAAAAGAAATACTTTTGAAGATTTAGAAAAACAAAAATATAGAAACTGTAGTTGGTCCATAAAATTATAAAAAGTAAATCAAGTTTGCTTGGGAGTCTTTAATATCAAATAAAAAGATAAAATACAAATAGAAAGTTTAAAATGAAAATATACAAATTTTTAAATGAATGCTTATAAAATAAGTAAAAATATAGTTGTATAGTTTTAGTCAAAGAAAATAAAAATAAATTCAAATAACAAATAAAACTTAATCTATAAATAATCAATCATTTACTGAGAGTGTTCATTTCATGTATGTTCTATGCACTAATAAAAATTATAGGAAGAGTATACCAATCGAGTAGCCAGAAGTATAGGTGACATTCCTAAACATCAAATATCAATTGATTAGCTTGAAAGAAAAGCATGGGGAGTGAGCACATAGTGCCTAGTAGGAAATCTATTACTCACCTATCGGTTTTTCTTACTATTATTATATTATCTATAAAATCCTTATGAAGTTAATAAACAAATTATTATATCAATGTAAGGAAAATTCATCATGTTCATAGTTTACCAAAGCAATTGATAACTCACAATTTATAATTGTCAAATTCTTCACACACGTCTTGGGTTGTTAGTGAAGGAAAGGAAAGAAAAAAAGATTATAATAAGTTCCGTTGTGCCATGAATGAGCACTCCATGTTCATTGTGCCCCAAAGGAGCACCCCGTGAGATAGGCCATATAGCATCAATAGTACCAAAAAATATGAATGTCTGTTGTGCCCAACAAATGAGCACCCCATGGGATATAACTTTGAAAAACATGTTAGATGGCCTTAAGAGTTGTTTGTTGGTGCCGCATAAAATCACAATATATATTGGATTTAGTTATAACCCATCCCAAATCATTCTACCTACGTTAGTTAGTTTTGATAAAATTTCAGCTGCATAACAGCTTATTTTTCTTAAAACCAAAAATTTAAACATGCAAGAAAACAGTTTATAAATACATTGTGGTGTGTCATAACTTAAAATGACTTTTGATTTTTTATCTTATTATATGTATATCTTCAAATTAGATTTAATATACAAATCTAAATCTTACGCCAATCAATAATTGACTTTGACCTTAAAATGACTTAAGTATCCTTAAGTAAAAGGAAAATAAACTAAAACTTTCAAAGAATAATAAGAAAACAAAAACAAAAATATACAAAAATTCATTTTTGAAGGTATTTCAGACATTTTTAAGGTCAAATGGCTTAAAGTGTCTTAAGCTTTTAAAGTATTCTTATTTTTCAAATTGAGGGCATTTTGGGTAATTTTTTAGGAAAAATTTAATATTGACTAAAAAAAGAATAAATTTGTGTATTAAATCTAATGTGAAGGTATAGTATTAGTGAGATTAAAAACTAAAGGTATTGTATTTAGATAAACCTAAAGTACATGGTATAAAATGATAAGTAACCCAAGATAATAATACCCACAAGAACAACTAAAAATAGTCCAATAACACAAAGAATGACACAAGTGACTTTTGGTACTTACATAGATTCTCGTGGCCACAAAGTTTAAAACGATGCCAATTTAAACTCGCGTACAAAACAAACCATAATATTTGGTTATTAATGTATCGCAGACAGAATCACGGGAAAACAGAAGACAACTAATAAGACATTACGAAAATTGCAGGAAACAAATAAATACGAGTCCATATCATGAACATTAATGCACAACAGATTTAAATTTGGAAAGAGTGAATCATTATTCCATCATTAGATCTCGCTGTCCCAAAGACTGTCAAGCGATTTGTAAGGCCATCGTCATAGATGAATTCTCACAAGGAAATCCTTTGCGCTGTGGAATTTGGCTTATCTTTTGGACACTTCTGGGCTCAGCTCCCAATCAAATATGTCCAAGGTCTCTTTCATTCTTTCCTTTTTAAACCTCTTCACTAGCAAATTCACTCCTTGCTCGTACACCCATCTTAGACAAACCATTATACACATACACACACACACATATATATATATATGACAGCATTTAATGCCCACATAAATAATCAACCATTTTATTGCCATATGACCAATTAATTGTACTAATTTCATTGGTTTTTTAGATACATAATTATATCAATTTACTACATATTATTGTACAGTGGAGGAATGTTTTTGTCAGTGGTGACAGTACGTAAAAAGTACTAATAGATTTTAATTACATGTTTTGATTATTGAGGGGGGGCACGATGATGATTTTAAATTTTAGTGGCAGCCCAACTATAGTTTTTCTTGTAAAATAAAGATGCAACTAAAATTTTTAAAAAATTTTAAGGTAAAAAATTAAAACTTCAAATGTGGCCCCACTCAACAGTAAGTGGCTCTGCCACAATTATTGTAATGATTAATTTGAACCCTCCTAGTTTTACTAAAATATGCTAAAACATGTTCATTTTCATGATGTGTGTATCTAATTGACATAATATATTTCTAATATCTTTTAATGAAGACATTTAGATCATTTGGGAAATGTAATTTAAACTACAATTTGTAGTTAAAACTAAATCTATTACAGTATTTTTATCACAAAATTTGAAAGAAAGCTTGATTCGAACTACAATTTCTAGCTCAAAAACCGTATTGTCAAGACGGTAATTAATTTACGAGATTTCAAAACCAGAGCTACGGAATTGTCTTTCTGATTGGCAATCAGTTGTAGCACCTCACAGTCCATTACCCAGCTTTTACCCCAAAGTTTTCCTTTTACACCCAAAGGAGAATAAGCTGTGATAATTATACCCTTTTCCTTCCAAAGTTCTCTCAGCTTCTTTTGATGCTAGAGTGGGTTCATTTCGACCTTCCAAATCACAAAATAATGAAAAACAAGTTGTACCAAAAACAATAGAAATTCACACGAAAGAAGGAATATTAACTACAAAATATAGTTCCAACCAACTTTTATTTCAAATTTTGAGAGAGAAAACACCATGGGAAAAGTTGGTTGGTAATTTATTTTGTAGATCCAATTGAGTTCCAAACCGCCATATTCACTACAACAATTAAATGATTTAGCGATGAAACTTTTAGAGACGACATTTTATCGTTACTAAAGTTAATATATAGCAACAACAATATCGTCACTAATTGTCGCAAATTTGTGCCACCATTTCTTATACGCAGCGATGACTTTTGTCGTCGCTAAATATTTTAGCAAAAATTTACCCTCCATAATTCCCAAACACCCGTCATAACTTCGTGGGCTTATCCCTTTGCAAATTCAAAGATGACAAAAGTCGTGACTGAATACTTATATAGCGACGACAATGTAGTCGCTAATTGTTGCAAATCTGTGCCACCATTTTCTCATATTCAGCCACGACTTATATCGTCGCTAAATATTTTAGCAAAAATTTACCCACCAAAATTCTCAAACACCCGCCATAAATTCATGGGCGCATCTTCTAGCAGCCAAATATTTGCCATATCAAGAACGGTGTCGTTTTATTTTTAGATTCAGCAACAACATATGCCGTCGATGAAAAAGTCAATAATAATTCCTCGATCCCACTTTCCCCTTTCCCCTCCATGTTGTTCAACACAAAAATCACGAAGCCCTCTCTCTCTTGAACTCTCTCTCACTCCTTACCCCCTTTCTCTCTCAAAATTTTTTTGGAAATTCGTTGGCCAAATTGTCACCGTCATCGTCTACTGTCTGCCAGATTGTCACCATTGCTGTCTACCATCGCCGTCTACCGTCTGCCAGATTGTCACCTTTAGGTCTTGCTCTCTCCCTCTAGCTAATTTTTCCCTTGGTGTTTTCGTGGATAATATTGAAGTGGGGTGTTCTGTTGTTGTTGTGTTTTTTTTTTTTTTTTGACATTCTGTATTTCATGTTGAGGATAATGGATTTTGACTTTTTTAAATCTTTATTTTGTTAAACTATCGTATTTTGATAAGTAAATCAATAAGTGTAACATGTGAGAGATTTACACTATTTAGGTTCTAACAACACTTGCCAAACACCCTATAATTTATGTCTGCATGTAATATTTGATCGAAACATAGTATTAGATTAAAAGGCCACTTTGGATTAAAAGGTCACTTTGGATTGTTATATTAGATTAAAAGGCCACACTTACCAAACAAACTATTAATAAAACATATTTAAAGAAATACCTTAAGAAATATATCAAAGGAAAAAATTTAATAGGGGCAAAAAAAATATAGTACTAATTAGGGCATGCATGTGAGAAAATAAACTATAGGGGCCACATTAAAAATTGTTTCAGCATAGAAATTAAAAAACAAAAGAAGTTTTAATGAAGGTCACATTTTAAAAAATAATGTCTTAAAGGATTATTAAGAAATATAAAATTTTAGGGGCAAGAAGAGTAAAAAAGAAACGTTAGCAAATACTAAGAAAGAGTTCACTTCTTTAGGTTCTATATATATGAGAAATAGTATTTGAATGCAAAATTAAAAAGTAGATATATACCAAAATACATGTTCTAGTCAAAACGTGTATTTGCATAAAACTTTATATTAAATAGAAAACAAATTAGAGTGTACATATGAAAAAGGACAATGTTATTTAAATAAGGACACATTTAAATAAAATATTGGAGTAGAGAAGTTACAAAAAGAAATTTAATTTATAAAGGACACAATTGAAAGAATAATGTTTTAGAGTATATTTGGTAAAAAGAAAGTTAAGTGGTAGGAAAAGCAAAAAATAGGAGTTTGCAAAAGAAAAACATAATAAAAACCACAAAAAAAATAACTTGACAATTTTTGAATAGTGCCACGAGAAATGTCTCATTTATAATATAGTTATTAAAGATTATATTGGTGGCCCGTTTAGAAACAAAATTCATATCAAAAGTTTGAACTAAAATTGATTTGAATCTTAATTTTTAGGTTAATTTAAACTAAATTGTCAAAAGGCCTATTAATCAATCTATATTCATATAATGTTTCAATGCTCTTATTTGGGATAGCTTTCAAAAAGTTGCTTTTGTATTCATGAGTTTAATTAAAGGATTCTTGAAAGTTGTTTTTGGCTTTATGAGTCTTAGAGCCCATTCGGCATGACTTAATTTAAGTTGCTTATGACTTATTTTATCCAAAAGCTACTTATGAGTCTGTTTGGATAACCCGTGAAAAAGTGCTTATAACATTTATAAACACTTATTGGAGAAGACAAACCACGGGTATTTATGAACAAACACTTATGAAAAGCTTTTTTTATTTACACTATAAAACTTATATATAAGAATAATAAATTAAAAATTTCATCTATATCCTTGAATTTTATATCAATAAGGGTTTTAGACTTATTAACTAAATATGTATAAAAACTCTTGTGAAATCAAAAGGTACTTTTTCATGCACTACTCAAATACTAATTAAAAGGCCTTAGTTTGTGTTTCTCTTTTTCTACTGCTTAAAAGTAAAAGCATAGCTATTCTAAATGGATCCCTACAGTTGCATCTAAAAGTGTTTAAATGATTAGACAAAATACAATTTTAAACTTGCAATACAGTGCTTGCTAAGCAGTGGAGCCCATAAAACTTTTTTTTTTTTTTGAAAATTGTACGTCGGCTTTTTTTTTATACTTGGCCTTATTATTTCATATTCGTAATATAATATGTATTTTGAATTTATTAAACACAAAATTATCTATATTGATATCATTGTTAAAATTCGTTAGTTATTTCCTTAAAAAAACTTTACTTTGCGAAACTGGGAATATAAATATGCTGCTACTAGAACTGCAGATCAAAACTTTGAGAACGTGTAATATTTGTTCTGCACTAGCTTAGTTAATAGCTTGTGTTGACAAAATGTTTCCTTTTTTTTTTTTTCCTCCGAATGTACCTTTCTTTTTCCCCTTTATTTTCCATTTTTTTTTTTTTGGTAGATCCCTTTATTTCCAGTTTTACATATGGTATCCAACTTTCTTTTTACTCATGTTTTTCTTTTCTTTTGTTTTTAATTGCAATTTATGTTTCTTGCAAGCTTCTGTCCCCATAAATGAATCCTATTTGAAAATCATTAAGAAAATAATTAGCATACAAATGTTGTGAATTAGCCATGATTAATTCAGAGCAATCGAGAAAGAATTTTGTTATGATTAAGAGTGATTAACAAATAATTCAAAATTCTATTGTTAAGAGAAAGGCACCTATATCAATAGTGCTTTACTGCAAGCCATCATAGTTTTCACAAATTTTAAGAAAGACAACATAATGTCCTGATTAATCGAGCCTTATTGTCTTTTGCTTAACCGATAGCGATTATATTTACCTTCTTATCAGAGGACCAACAAAATTGTCATTAACAGCAACAATGTCTAAACTTTAAGGTCTTTTTATTTTGCTTTTTAAAATTTAAAATCATTATTTTACTCTTTGAACTTTTAATGAACCTTCACATGCATATTAAACGGCAGCTAAAAACATTCATCCTATAGAGAGAAGGACATAAGAGACGAGAGGGGTGATAGTTGTTATTGTTGGTTTTTTTTTTTTTTTTTTTTGAGTGTCCATATATCTCCATATATATAGGAAGTCAACAATAATCCACTCTTCTTTACATTTACTAAGGAATCACGATTACAGACCTTTCTCAGAAATTCATCAACTGGAAACGGCGTGGCCATAGGTTCTATCAAATTTTTGTCAAGGTTTGTATCTATTTCTGTTCTCATGTTTGAAAGCAAGCCTTTAACTGTAATTATTATTCATCGAGAAAAAAGCCTCTGGTGATGTTTATTATACTTTTCTTTTCTTTTTTTTTGCTTTTTTGCTGAGATTCTAGTTTCTAATAATTTCCCTTTTTTTTTTTTTGGCGAGTATGAAGTTAGAAAGCGGCTGAACCAAGAAAACAGAATATAAATTTACCCAAAAAAAAACAAGAAAAAGAAAAAACATAAACAGAAGATAACAACATAAGAAGAAAAAAATAAATTGGAGGGATGAAAATGAAAGAGAAGAATGCGTACTCAAAAACACTTTGCTGAACAAGTTTCTAAAATTAATATTAAACTTATGCAGCGATTTATCAATATCGTACATATTTGTTGCCTCTTAGTCATCCCTTCTTTCTTATTTGGATTTTTTTTTCTCCTTTTAAGACTTCTTCCTTACAAGGTTTTAATGAGACTTCTTCCTACGAGTACTGAAATTTGGTAATGGTCCATGATGAGGGTTATAGTAAGGTTTAAGTTCTCCTTCCGCTCTACGATAGTAAGCACCGAAACCTACCATTTATTCGAGTGAATGGCGTAGCTTCCCATCCTCATTCCGAAACAAAGAGAGTTAAGCCGCTTGTGACCTATCTTGTCCAACCCTATTTTAAGAGGAAATTAGCACAAATCTCCTTCTTGTTTAGCCAAATCACTACGGTTTTGTTTAGTTTTATTTTTTTTAAGAAGAGTAGTTTTGTTAGAATACTAAGATGATTAAGTGCTGACATCATGGTTTTACTTTGGAAATTAAAAAAAAAAAGTCCTTCAGATAATGTTTAACATGATAAATAAGAAAGTTAAAAGAAATAAATTAGAAAAAAAGACCAATTGAGTAGGGCCATCCGACAAAAACTAACAGAAATATGCAGGTAGTCTTTTTACCAGTAGGGCCACGTTATTGGATTTGTGCCTCTATATGCCTCCTTTGTATTATTAGTAACAAAAGTTTCAAACATGCATCCACTTTTTCATTTTTTCTAATTTTCTTTTTCTGATTTTGCTTTGCTTTTTTCGCCTATAAATCTTATCATGTTTAAATGTTCTTAATTGAAATATTCCTCCAATTTGTTCCTATTATTAATTTTTTTAAAGATTTTTGCCTTCTTTTCATGGTATTTTTTATATCCATAATGATCCATGTCTTTTTTTAAATGATGTATGAAAATATTTTTTGTCAAATGTGTCCTTTCTTGAGTATTTTTTGACAACTCTCAATTATTAATTTTTTATGAGTATCTTTTCTTTAATCTACAGTATTGAAGTTTTTTTTTCAAATTTCAAATGTGTCCCTACTTATTTTTTTTTTCCTGCTTAAAGCAACAAAATTTTTTTAAAAAAATATATTTATTAAATATTTTTATCTAGTTTTTCCATTAAAATTTTTATTACTTAAATATGTTCTACTTGACCACATATATATAATATTAAACTAAAAATACATTTTGATTGAAATGTGCATTTTATTTTATTTAAAATATTTTTTGAATAAATTGTAAGGGTAAAATAAATAAAAAAATAAACTCTTTAAGTATAAAAAAAAATCAAAAAGACTGAGTGCGTAACACATATTTCCATTTAATTAATGGAATTAATTGTTAATATTTTGCGAGTTTTTTATTTTTTGACATTATTTATGCTCTACGAAGCGAAATCCTTGCTGTCAATGGAAAAAAAAATTAATGGAGATGACAGATGGCGAGGTGGGTCCTACATCAACTATTTGAGCATGGTCTGCATTAAACACGACGCACAACGCATCCTCTTCTTTATCAGAATTTTGTTTTTTTGTTTTTGTTTTTTCTTGTCCGGGATCTTCATCGGGTCGTTGGTATTTGGCTAGGTCTCAGCCATTCATATGTGAATAAAAAAGTGAACGAATGGTCACAACAGTAGGACATAGTTGTAAACACGACGCACAACGCATGTTCTTCTTTATCAGAAGTTTGTTTTTTTGTTTTTGTTTCTTCTTGTCCGGGATCTTCATCGGGTCGTTGGTATTTGGCTAGGTCTCAGCCATTCATATGTGAATAAAAAAGTGAACGTATGGTCACAACAGTAGGACATAGTCGTAATCAACTTAACTAGTTTTTTTTCTTCTTTTTTTTTTATTTTGCCTGCTAAACAATTAAACTAGGTTATTGATACATGATCGTCTTGAACCAATTATTTTGTACACTTGTAATTTGTCACGCCCCTTCTACTAAGATTATTTAGCCGCTGCACTTTATTATGGCGGGATAGCTTCTTAAAAATACGTTCTAATTGTTATACGCCCCTTCTAATTGTTTTTTTCCTTGGAATATTATTTTTTTCCCTCTAATCGCATTCCGCTTTGTTTAAAGATGGAGAGAGTTGGATGAAAGGTACTGCTACATCATGCTCGTTGGTTTCCTTGCTTGTTTCAACTATAGCTTTTATTGCAGCTTTCCAGCTTGCTACTAATGGTAAAGAAAGAAGTCGGTTTTCGTCTCATGTTCTCAGCGTAATCGAATCATCGACGTTAGTTTCCTCTTCAATCTCAACCCTAGTGTTCTTGTCAATTCTTACATCAAGCTATGGAGAAATGGATTTCCTTTGTCTGCTACCCTTGAAATTGAGTATTGGGCATATCACACTTTTAGTCTCTACGTCAACGATGATGGTAGCATTCATGGGAAGATTATTCTTTTCTCTTCCTCATGGATTAAAGTGGGTTCCTACCACAACTTTTATAGGTACATTTATTCCGGTTACTTTATACATACTTATGCAACAGTTGCAGCTTTTATGGAAATTGTGGGATTCTGCATTTCTCTATAGGCTTTTGTCAGGGAAAGGTAAAAAGCATGTACTTCGTACGTGACCATGTGTCAGCTGGTGCGCGGAATCACATGAGCCAGTGTTGAGGGCTCTTTTTAATCATTTCGTGTGTTATTGTTTTTTTTTTTTTTTTTTGGCTAAAGCTTATGTACCGTAGTTTAGATCATAGTGCTGATTAGTGAACAATGTTTTTGAAACTGTTTACTTATTCCCCATTTTCCGCACATATCAGTCTTTGAATTCATGTTTTCTATGGGCTATGCTCCTTTCCGTCCTGTAAGATCTGGGAGACTAATAAACTTATAACTGTGTTAACAAACACACTCAAACAAAATGCATGTTGACCCTAAAGAGTGCGAAAAATTAGCAGATAAAGAATCGCTATTAACCCAAGTCTGCCCCCTTCCTCGCGCCCAATTTTCTCCATCTTCTCTCTATCCTGTTTCTTCTGTTTTTGTACTTGTATCAATATTTGAGCTCCTCTGTTGTGTTATGCTTTCGTCATGGAAGCAGATGTTGTTACTGCTAGTTAGTTCCCCCATAGTTTGGCTTCCCGGGCCATCAGGCTCACTCTATTCATGTTTGAGGCTAGGTAATTGTAATGCCCTAAATTTAATTAACTAAAATTAGTGTACAATGTTAACTAGTGTCTAATTAAAATTTCATAATTGATCTTACTCATTTTTAAAATTTTCATTTTCTCAATTCATTTTATTTGATATATTTTATTTTCAAAAATTATTAATTATTTTGAAATAAAATTTCTAGTCATTATTTCAGTACCTGACTAACTTTAATTAAATAGCATATTTTCCCTATGTCTTAATTAATTATTTCTAAAAGCCCAGCTTTTGTCAAAAATTCTAAAGCAACCCTCTTCCTCCACTCAAACATTTTCACATGTTGAGTTAGGCCTTGAAACTTCCTCTTCGAAGACCATCAATAGCTCATGGTTTTGAGCCATGGCACCATTAGAAATCTCTGATTAAAAGCCAAACCTCACTAGAAATTCAGCTCTCTCTCTATCTCTCGCTCCCTCCCTCCCTCCCTCCCTCCCTCTTTTAGTTTCAAAAACTCATAGCTTTCATATTCAAAACCTCATAGCTGAAACCCAGTTCTTCCAACAAAACTAATGAGCTACAGGATAAGTTCTAGTGTTAACAATTAAGTTAATTATTACGGTTAGTTGTTGTTGTTTCTATGGAACAATTTAGCAGAGCTGATTAAGGTGCAAAGATATTAAGTTGCTAGGAATAAAGGTTGGATTTTATACCCTTCCTTCTTAGGCATGATATTTAAGTGTTTTAGCTTTAAATTATATTTTTACATGCTTTTAAGAATTTGAATATGCTTTTAAAGTTATTTTCAAATGTTTTTAAAATAAGCTTCCAAAGAGAAATGAATTTGAGAAAATATCAATATCTTGGCATAAGCATACCGAGTGAGATTCCTCGATTAATAGTGGTTTTAAATGTATGGTGCCATATAGAGTTCAGGTTGTACAGAGGACGACCTAGGGGCAGGTCCCAAAACCTTGATCTAGCCACTTCGATGGTGTTCATTCTAGGTTTTGCAATAAGTAAGTTATTATTTATGATTTTGCAAAAATTATTTGAAATATTCGGTAAGATCTACTTTATTAAATGACTTATTTTGTTTATTTATCACATTTAATTTATTCGTACTGCTTCTACTTTACTACTAAGTACAGTTTTGAACTTAAAATCCTACTGAGCCTTTCAATCACAGTTTTCTACTTGTGTTTTATTTTATTTCCCATTATGCAACTAGGTTGATTGTTGTTGGATTACTTATGGAGTTTGTGAGTTGAATTGGTTATTTGTGTTTTTTATCAAGGCATATAATAATGAGATTATTTATCATGCACTATGATTTTTTTTTTTTGTTGGACTATGGTTTAAATGTTATTTTCTTTCGAGTTAAGTTATGTATGCACTATTATGAGGTCCAATGGGACCCAGATGGCATTTTGTAGATTTTTTAATTTTTCTAATTTATCGAGGTTATCTTAGCAATTCTTGTTTATTATATTATGTTTTTATTTCAAGTTATTTTTATTTAAATTTGTTAAGTTATTAGAAATAATTAACTTTTATTTAGATATTTTGAAAAAGTTGAGAAACTAAAGTTTTGAGTCATAAAAGTTTAACTTTAATTATAATTTATTATTTTAATTAAACCACCATGTCACTACCACGGTTTGAGGGCGTGAGAAGAGTTGGTATCATAGCCTTAGGTTTTGAAACCTTAGAAATTATGCATATATAAGTAGGACATTAGGAAACCACCACTAGTCTAGTTTTCTTTTTAGAACCGAGAGAATGGCATTCAAGTGTTGTCCTACTGGCTCCAACCCTATTCACAATGAGGGTGGTATGAATGCCATCTTCACTGCTTTTTGACAGATGGTAGCAAGAGTGTAAGGGGAAGATCCTACAATAGTATTTCAAGGAGTTTCGATGTGCAACAATACTGCTTTTATAGGAATGGATCCCAACAGCCTCTACCTTAGTAGTTTCCCTAGCTCTAGTTCCACTAGTTTACTTCCTAGCAGATGCCTTTGTTAGATAGAACTTCTGCCCCCAAAATTCCAATAAAACATCCCTAGTATAGGTCATTTGTATTTCCTGATGACTTACCCAAATTGCCGTCGAATCTAGAGATAAAGTTTAGCATAGAGTTACTTCATGCAACTGTTCCAATTTCCATTGCACCATATCGCATGGCACCAGCGGAGATGAAAAAGTTAAAGAAATAGCTTGAGGAACTTGTTGATAAAGGGTACATTAGGAACAACGTGTTACCATAGGACGCACCAGTCTTGTTCGTCAAGAAGCATGATGGGTCTCTTAGGTTACGTATTGACTATCAGCAACTAAATTAGGTTACAATAAAGAATAAGTATCTGCTACTAAAGTTTCTCTGAAAGTTTTATCTCTAATCTTCATCACTCCTTCAAAGTTTCTCTTGTTGAGGTACAATTTTTGGATATTGATTAAAAATATTAGCTTATTTAGATGTTTTCCAATTTGAAAAAGGTCTTTAGATTGGAAGATCTTGATTGATTACATAAATAAAAAGGTGGTTGGCTAGAAGAGTAAGGTCTTTTTTAAGGCAGGACGTTTAACCTTGATTCAATCAGTTGCTCAAGATATCCCATCCCATTCCTTAATGGTCAAACTATTCCCTAAAAATGTTGTCAAAGCTCTTAATTGATTTCTTAGCCACTTTTGGTAGGGTTTTGGAAATGATCACCAGGGAATCTACTAGAAATGGTCTTGGACTTAAACGATCTGTAGGTCTCAATAGAATTGCTTTCCTGAAATTGGACTAGAGGATTCTAATTGACAAGGATGCTTTTTGAGCCCATGTTTTGGTTGCTAAATATAGTAGAGGTTCCTTCATTTCCGTTTACATGGAAAAAAGCTTAGACTCTTTGTTCTGGAAAACTCTTGTCTCCATGTAACCTATTCTTCTTAAAAGGATCTGTGGTCAGATTAGTGATGGTCCCAACTTGCCCAACTTCAAGCCTCTTCCAAATGCTTTCATCTTTTCCCTATACATTAACTCTATTGAGGATCTCTTCCTATTTTTGGATTTGTCTAGAATACAAACTTAGTTTGGGATTTATTCAACCATGTCTCAACGAGAGTTGTTCTTAACATTCCCCTCTCATCCTTACCCTCTGCAGACTATAATTGGATTGGGGAGAAGTGCAAGCTTGGGCACTTAACCTCCAAGTATGCTTACCTTCTTGCTTAGGGAATTCATGCTCTTTTCTCCCTTGGATTGATGTTGCTTGGAAGAAGCCTTGGTGTGCAAAAATTCTCCAGCATCACTAAATCTTTTGGTGGCAGCTTTGTTGGGACATCCTCCTTACTCATGTAAAGCTTAACTGATTCATTACTTGCAAAATCAGTTGTCCCTTTCGTGGCATGGAAGTTGAAACTGTCTTCCATATCTTTCTTACTTATCCTACCACTAAAGTAGTTTGGCTTGTTTCTTCATGGGGGTGAAACCTGATCTTCTGCAAGTCTGCACTGTGGCAGACCTCTTTAAATTCTATCTTGACTCTCCCTTTCGGTGTATCTCTTACTTTCTTCCTTCATTGTCCTGGACAAAATTTGGCATGCTAGAAATTGGTTGGTGTTTGAGCAAGTTGAATCGAACTTTTGGTTGCTTAGTACAATCTCCTCCAAGGCCTTCTCAAAGTAGAAGACAATTCTTTTGGCCCTATTTGCTATCCTACCTTCCTCCTTCTCCTAGCTGTTGTCATTGTGTGACTAGGCCAAATTAAATATCGATGCGGCTCTCTAGAAAAATGATACCATTGTTTTTATTGTAGTATGTGACTTTGAGGGTGTCATTTCTTGGGTTTTTTAGAATATTATCCATGTGTCTAAACCATTTTTTATTGAAAGCCCAGCTCACAAACCAATGTTTATGCTTTGATTGCATAAGAATCTTAGCCATGCTATCATTGAGTTTGATTCCTAGGTTGCTGTTAAGCACTTTCTAGACCTTTCCTCGCTGTGATTGGAAGACCAGTGAAGTGCTCCATGATGCTCGTAAAGCTTCCAAGCTCTTGCCTATGCTTTAATGTGTCTAGACTTCTCGCATTACAAACATACTAGTCAAAAACATAGGAAAACGGTCCCTATCCACTATTTTTTTTTGTTTTTTAGATCTTTGCTTTATTCCTAATGATGTTATTTCAGATGTCAAAGCTAAATGGAAGTAGTCTTTGTTTTGGCCTCTTTCTTTGTACTGTTTCTTTCTGGCTTACAATGAAATCTATCTAAATATCCCCCCTAAAAAAAACCCTCTTAGAGATACAAAGAAAAATTGAAGAATGATTTTGGCAAAAATTTTTAATAGAATTTTGGGAACAATCATTCCCAATTCCCCAAAAATTCCCATAAATATGGATTACCTCTACTTCTAGTAGTTTAAGACCAGCTTGCTGGTATTAACGTTCTAACTTTTACTCTTTGTCTTTCTTGGCTTGACTAAGTTAAAATTGTTCTTTGTATCTGGCTTTAAATTGATCCACCCATGATTGTGAGGCAAAATGATTGACTTTATCAAAAGTTTTTTAGTTTTGATTAGCTCCCTAAACAAAAGGTAAAGTAACCACCAAATTATTAGGGTTTAAAGACTTGGAGAAAATATAAAATGTACCTATGATGAAGATGAGTCCAAAGCATAATTATTATTTTTATCTCGACTAATCATTTTATTTGTTTTTACAAGGTCACTCTTGAGGCTTGCTCTTAGAGCAATTGATTATAGAGTGTCCAATCGACGAGCATTGTGTACAAAAATCTAGGATGGTTTTGTGTTCATCAAGGGAGGAAAAGATAGAGTATCCTATTCTTCCAGCAAAAAAAGTTTCTAATAGGGGTTTTGATGGTTTTCACATTAACCAATATTCTAGAAGAGGCTTAAGTAATGATTTGATCAAGCTTTATGGGCGTGTCAATGTTAGTTGTTATCTCAAAGATTTATGGATGCCAATACTCCCAAGCCAAATAATAAAGATGAACCCATAATTTAGTATGCAGGTTTTTACATAAACATATTGAAATTCACGTCCATGTTATAGGTGTAAAATTCCATGCGTAAGCAAACAACACTTGTTAGGGGTATGCTGGGTGCCATTCCCCGAGGAACTTACCTCGGTTGTCCGACCGCCATGCATGGTAGATGTCACTCCTGGAGCTTACGCTACTCCCCTTTGGTTGGTACTTCCTTCTGAGGTGATCCCCCAAGCCTCGTTTGGTTGCCACGCAGGATATCATCTCCTTGAGAAGAGCAAATGCTCAGCACGAACAAATACAAAATAAAACCTACTAGCAACTTGTCTTCAAGGCCAACACATGGCCTCATTATAGTATTTAGATGAAGGGTTGACCACTTTTTGGGATTGTGACACTTATCAACCTCCTAATAGCACTTTATGAGACACGCGGGTCATATGTCAAACCTGCCTTACACCTGGCCCAAGTGGCAGTCTATAAATAGAAAGCATTTAGTCCACCTAAGAAGTATGTGGACTTTCTATCTCCTAACCCTTCTCCCGATCTTGGCTGGACTGGTACCTAACTTAAGTGTCAGAGAGTCCTTGGCCAACACCACATTGGTCTCCCCCTTGACCTCTAAAGTGTACTCTATTCTTATTACAGGTACTCCTTAGGAAGTCAAGACGAGCGAGCCAAGTAGTTCGACCACCTTGCGTAGCTACACCAGAGTTGATCAGCGACAGAGCATCGACAATTTGGTGCTAAAAGGAGGGCCAATGCCTTTCCAGCATTCCCATTGATAGCATCCTCACTTGACATGGCCACGAGAAGAAACACTTAAGATGAGGTTGGGGAACGCTTGAAACCAAAACCATGCCTGACCTCGTGGTAAGCCTTGAGCAGTCTGATCTTTATGTGGCGGGTAGGGTAGTGCAAGTAGAGCAACCCTAGCTACTAAGATGGCACAATAATAAGCACAACAACCACCCCTTGCTCTTTTCTGTCGGCTTAGGAAGACCAGACAGGTGGTCAAGTAGGGCAAAACGACGGTTCCCACGATGAATGAGACTCTGAGCAAGCTAGTACCTAAGCCTTGGAAAGTGTCTCTTGAAGTAACCACTTAGTCTAGGATGGTCAACTCAAGCCCCGAGATGGTCGCAATAATTCCCTGCAAGATTCACTGGCCTTAGTCTTTGATATGCTCTGGAGTTGGAGGGCTTACCTCGCTTAAGACTGACAAGAAGCCGAAGGCAACAAGGTAGAGAGTGGAGCCCCATATAGAGTGGAACTGCTTGAAGACACTAACAGTAAGTAGCTGCTAGACCTACAGTGGTAAATTAACCAAATCAGAAATAGCCGCTATGGAGTCGACAGTGGTGGTATGCCTGACCCACACTTTACTGATGCAATCATAAGGGCCCTATGCTGAACAAATTCAAGGTATCACAAATCAAGGCTTATGATGGAACAATAGATGTAGACAAGCACCTTGAACTCTAGAGGGGCCACATGACGCTGCAAAACACTAGTGATAGCCTAATGTACTCATTGACTTTGACCAGCTTTGCTCGGCAATGGTTTAGGCTTATAGAGCTAGGCACTATAAGCTTCCTTCAGTAGCTATTCGATGCATTCTCAATAGGTTTTGCACCATTTGGGACAAGGAGAGGGAGATTACTCACCTTAATGATATAAAACAAAAAGACGGAAGTGTGTAGGACTACATCAACTGCTTCACCCAAGCAGGCTTAGAGGTGAGCTATATCAAAGATGAGACCCCTCAAGCATGTCTTCTAGGATGGATTACGAGACAAAGACTTGTTTTGGTCGTTTGTCTTGGAGCAGCTGAACACCTTCTCCTAGATGCTCGCGTATGCCCAGAGGCACACAGATGCTACGAACTACATGAAGAGTAGCTAGGACTAAGAGGGGAGTAGCAAAAAGGGGAAGAAGAAAAAGGATCCACCTAACCAAGTTGAGATTGACTAGAGCAAAAAGCCAAAAATGGACAAATCAAAGGTTCAAACCAAGAAATTCCAAAGTTACAAACCCTTGGTTGCCACTATCGATGAAGTGTTAAACCAAGTAAGCAATCGCAATCTGCTAGTGGACCCACCTCCACTGAAAGGGAACTGAGCAAAGTGAGATCAAAATAAGTATTGAAACTTCCACAAGGACTTTAGGCATAACACACAGGATTGTATTCAACTGAAAGGCCAAATCAAGAGACAGATACCTTAAGGAGTTCATCAAACAAGTTTTCACCCTCGGCAACAACATAAGAAGAAACGACCAACAGACTAGGGAAGGCCAGCCAAGAACACAAAATACTGAAAGTATGAATGCCCTAGACCTACTAAACATTATGCATATGATCTTTGACGAGCCAGTTATTGGGCATACCTCTAGTGGTCGTTAGGCCTATGCCCAGGAAGCCTGCTTGGTTGAAAGAGGGGACCAAATGAACATGTCTAAGCATATCAATAAGATATACATGTAGGAAGATATTACAATCACCTTTATCAAGGAGGGGGCTGTAACGCCCCCTTACGGATGTCACGGATGTCGTTACGTTCATACATTACATACTTATTTAAACTTTAAATAAAAACATTGTTAAAACATTTTTCTTAACCTAATCTCATAGAAATTTCATAACATATAATATGCTCATCAAAACATTACCAAACTTTTCAGTCCATAACATAACACATACATGAATATTCTTACGAAATTTCATGAGAAACAACATTCATTTACCCCTTGAACAAAAATTACATTTTTATGCATCACAATTAATAAGCAATATTTTACTGTAAGGGTAGAGGATAGAAAATTCATAACTTTTCATAGAAACATCGAAATAACGTGAAACTTGGAGGAACATCACATAACACATACATGAACATCATATTAAAAATTCAAAACAAAATACAATACCTAGAGAAAGATATTGTAGTCGAATTGAGGAGGAGAAATACTTTTTAGAAACCATAAAAAATATGAGTTCTTACCTTAATGATTTTCTTCTCAAAATCCTTGAATTCAACCAATGAAAATATAACTTTTTCTTTCAAATAATCTCAGGTAAACAAGGAGAAGAAGGAGAAAAAAAACGTGAAGAAGAGGAGAGAAAAGAAAATGTCTTAGAATGAGAGAGAAAATACGTGAGAGGAAGAAAGAGAGATAGAGAAAAAGAAAGTTAAAAAAATTTTAACGTAATGAGCATAATGTAAAAATTCAATGCCCTTAATTAAGTTAGAATTTTCTGACTCATCTAGACTAAAACTGAGGCAAATGCGTGGAGAATGGAGAGAGAAGAGGGAAAGTCAAAACCATTAGTCACACTTACTATATCTTGCCTTTTAAAAAGAGAAACCATATCAATCAATACCAATCAATAAAAATTCAAACGTTTTATTTCCTTAACTGAGTAACTTAATCCATAATTATACCAATTAATCAAATTAAACCACTCATGTAACGTAATTATCTCAACCATAAATTTGGAAAGATTTTTGCTGACTGCTCGTCAGCTGTCATCGGCCTGCCGACTCACCTCTTCAGCCTGCCGGTTCCACCAAGTTCGGCCTGCCGATTGTTTCCATCGGCCTGCAGATCTTTGGCAGACTTTTCGGCCTGCCGAACTTAAAAGTCTGGCCTGCTGAACTGTCCTTAAATACCATACATTATAACATTTGAGTCATCATTGCATCATAATTAAACACACATTAAAATTAACATGAACACTTGAGCATAACGATTTCATGCGGTCGTCACCTATCATAGAACTTGAAATAAATAGTTAGTAACATTAAGACCATAAATCATAACATTTAACATAAATTATTATTAAAATTTCCTTAACATCGTTACTCACTTAATATGATCCGTTACATAAAAATTGGTGAGTGTTACAGGAGCAAATAGGCTTATCTACCTGCACAATGACACCCTAGTGTGCAAGCTGTAGATCACGAACAATATTATTCGATGGGTGTTGATTGAAAATTGCAGATTAATGGACATTCAGTTCAAGTAAGCCATTGATAAATTGAAGATCAACAACACTGTGCTTGTCTCGGTCCGAACCCCTAGTATGGATTCTCGAGAGAGTGTGTCCGAGTAGTAGGCATGATCTGTTTGTTGGTCACTTTCGACAAAGATTGTGCTCGGGTCATGTAGCTTGTCAAATTTTTGGTGGTCGACAAGCCATCCCAACACAATATCATCATTGGAAGGCCGACCCTAAATGCCCTGAAAGCTGTGGTCTCTACTTACCACTTGGCCATGAAGTTCACCATAGAGAATGGAGTTAAGGTAATAAGGTCAAGACAAATGGACTCTAAGGATTATTATGTAAAGGCCGTGAAAGAGGCAGCAACCTAGTAGTTGAACGCCTCGATTATTTATAAAGTGGATAAGATTGAATTCTTGGTCAATGAGGGAGCAAAATGTTGTCCTACTTGGATCCATGGCTTCCCAAAGAAGAAGTACGGGCCACACCTATAGAAGTGGTTGCCCCATACCATTTGGACCTTGAACATCCTAACTGAACGGTCATGCTTAGTTCTCATCTAAAACCTGAGATCTAGGCTGATCTAGAGAAGTTCCTGATGGAATATCAGGATGTGTTTGCTTGGTCCCATGAAGACCTGCCAGGGATTGACCCGAGCATAATCAGCCACTAGTTAAACATCAATCTTGAACACGAGCTGATCATCTAGAAGAGAAGAGCCATCAATCTAGAGAGGTATGCTACTATTAATAAAGAGGTTCAGAAGCTGCTGAAGGTTCGGTTCATCCAAGAGGTCACCTACCTCGAGTGGCTAATGAATATGGTCTTAGTCAAAAAGGCTAACGGGAAGTGGAGAATCTGTATTGACTTTACAGACCTAAACAAAGCCTACCAGAAGGACTGCTTCCTTCTACCTCGGATTGACCAATTCGTGGATGCAACCGTCGATCATGAATTGCTAAGCTTCATGGACGCCTACTTGGGGTACTATCAAATTAGGATGGCCGAGGAAGACCAAGTCAAAGCCACAGTCACAACTGATCAAGGTTGTTCTACTATGTTATTATGCCTTTTGGGTTAAAAAACATTGACACCACCTATTAGTTTCTAGTGAACAAGAGGTTTGCTTGACAAATCTAAAAGACCATAGAAGTATACATCGAGGACATGCTCGTGAAGTCTGTCCGAGCAACTAATTATATTGTTGATCTTTGGGATAGCTTCAACATCCTCCAAAAATACAAAATGAAGCTTAACCCAATTAAGTGCGTGTTTGGGGTATAGTTAAGAAAGTTCCTCAAATTCATTGTCAACCGTCGTGGCATCGAACTCAACCCTGCCAAGGCCCAAGCAATGGTAGACATGTACTTTTCCCGTACAATCAAGGAAGTCTAGAAACTCACCAGAATGGTCATTGCTTTGTTCAAATTTCTCTCCCGATCTACGACAAGTGCCTAGCTTTTTTCAAGCACTTAAGGGAGATTTGAGTGAAGCAGAGAGTGTCAGGAAGCATTCCTGAGTTTTAAAAGCACTTGGTCATACCTTTGCTCTATCCAAACCTCTATAGGGAGAGGTACTTTATGCCTACTTAGTGGTGTCTAAGGAGTTTAGAAACAGGTCTACTACACTAGCAAAGCCTACCAAGGAGAGGTATTTGCCATTAGAAAAGCTAGCTCTAGCCCTCATCACCTCTGCTCATAAGCTTCGGCCATACTTCCAAGGGCACACCATCTAAATCACAACTAAGTACCTCTTATGCCAGATCCTTCAAAATCCAAAATTTTCTAATCAAATGACCAAGTGGTCGATTGAGATCGGGGAATTCAAAATACAGTTCGTGCCCATAGATTGCAATTAAGGCACAAGCTTTAGCTGACTTAATAACTAAATTCATGAGCATTGACTAGGCCACCATTTCGGCTGAAAAAGCACCCATGGAAGGCTTTAATCCTACCTACAACAGTACGAGTGGACCGAAACCTAAGTGGAAATTATTCATGGACGGGTCATCTAGCATGAATAGGTTGGGTGTTGGACTCATCCTCATTAGCCCAGACGGTCATTTACAAAAGGATACCTTTACGTGAAATGTTGCATAAATTGTGATGGTTGCACTGATTCATGAAATGGCACCCCTGCATTTTAGTAAATATATAGAAATTAACAATTTTCATATCTTGTTTTGAAAAACAATATTATTGCTAAATGTTTTGTTTAGAGTCTGTTATATCTTGGGGATAATTTGTTATTAAAAACTCATTAGCAAACTATTCTCAATACACCTTAAGCCCATTTTTGTTTCTGGAATTTCTCAACCTTCATTCTCTTATCCGACTAACAAATTCTTCAACAATTGGATCCTTTGATTAGAAATTCAATTGAACCAACCATTATCCATCTAAGGAAACAAAGAAAGAGGTGAAAAAATGGTAGCAGAATCCCAATTGATGTTTCCAAGAGGACGATCCCCTAGTAAGCTAATTTGAGCCCTCATATAGACCTTTTTCTTTGGCTTACCATATATTCTTAACTAGCCTAAGCATACTTATGTCTTTATGCTTGTTCTAAAGATGGATTGAAGCTTTAGAGACTTATTTCATCTACAAGAGAAAATTAGCAAAGATTAAGTTTCGAACAAAAGATACATGTGAGGAAAAGTAAGAATCAATCGAAAGGGAGGGAAAGCTTTTGAAAGGATAGCTAATGAAAGAAAATCACAAATAAAAATAATAAAAAAGAAAATATATATTAAGAAAAAAATTTATAATAAATACTCTTGAGCTTTTCTATCATACTTTTGAAGGTTATATAGAATGAAGTAAAGCCCTAACACAATGATTTTTGGTCTATGTTTTATATTTACTTGTATAGATTTTGATAGGTGTCTTTTGAAAATTCTACACTGTCTCTAACTCCATGAAGTTTTAGAATCTTTGTGATATTCTCAACCTTCTTCTTTTATCCACTACCCTTTGGTCTCGTTATGACTTGTATTGAAGACGTTTTGATTTTAGGTGGTGCCTTAGGCATAGTGGAGATTCATATCAAAGGAAGAGCATATGATGTTTGACACCCTTATTAGAAATTGGGTGATTGTTTTTGTGAGGTTTATGAGGATTCTCTTATTAAAAGCATGCACAAAATCATGGAAATTGGCTATTTTACACACACTGAGTATGATTGTTGTAGGATGTATTCATTTTAGAATGACTATGGATTTAACTCAACACTTTTTGAGTTCAACACCATGATTTCTTATTATTCTATGAGATAAAAGATTGGAAGATTAGTATGTCTTGTCTTCTTTTTGTTTAGGTTGCTTAAGGACTAAAAAAAGATAAGTGTGCTAGAGTTATTGATCCAGAACCACCTTATTGGTGCCCTAGCACCAGGCAAGCTAAAATTCAAGCTTGCATGCCCCAACACCCTCTTTTTATGCCCTTGCACTTGTTGACAAGTTCCTACTTGATTGTTTATCAAAAATGGCTCCAAATTATTTTATTTTCATCCCAACCTTAGAAAGCCATAAACACGTCACTTTAGAGCATAAAAAATACTGTTTTCACCATAATTTTTTAGCAAAAGGAGAGAAAAAGAAGATAGGACGAGAGACATGAAGGGTGGCTCTGAAGAGATCATCGACTTAAAGATTTTTGAAAACCATTCTATTTCTTCTTTTCATTTGTTTTCTTGAGCTTCTAATGTTAATTTTTTTTATTTTCATTCTTATTTTCAATTATGTTAGGCTAATTTTTTTTTATTAAGATGATTTCAAAACTCTCGACATGGCCATGTGATTCGTATTTTCATAATTATTTTTAATTTTCCAATCAAAATTCTTATGTTCTTTTATAATTATTGTTTGTGGTTAATTTCTTATTTTATTTTAGTTCGCCAATTAAATATGACTTGAGAATATTCTATAATTAGGATAGAATTCTTGATCCGTAATTGTCTTGATTTTCTATTCATTATTAGCAATTTTGGTCTGTGATTGTGAGAGGCTTTTGTTTGATTCCTTTGGAACAAGTGATCGATGGTTCACGGGAGTGACCCTATTTCAAACCACATGCCGACGGCATAAGTGATGGCTTAAAAATACCCAAAACATCAAAGGGCTCAAGATCATCAAATAGTCCCATGATAGCGAGTACAAAACAAAACTAATTCTTTTTTTTTTCCTTTTCACCTCTTTTCTTTTCTCTCTTTGGTTCCTAAGAAATCTAACAAAACAAGGGTTCAAGACCTAAATGGACTCTATGGGAGAAAAGATTTGGAAGTGAAATAAGAAAACCTAAGTGTCCTAGGCAAGCAAAAATGCAAAAAGGAAAGCAAGAAAAGAGGAAGCAAAGGAAAAATACCTGGAAAATGTTTGAGAGAAATTCAGCAGCAATGGAAAAAGAGGGAGGAGCACCACAACAGTTATCATAAGTAAAAATGGGACAGAAATCAGCTAAATCATGTTCAAATTTGCATTTAATGCCTAAATCAATTTGGACCGTCAAGATTGAATTTCACCAACTACCTAGATCAATTCAGGTAGGCCTTATAATTTTAAAACATGAGAATGTGCACCTAGAAACTCAGGTCCATGCAACACATCATTTTCCACGTCCAATCGTCACTGAGCATAGCAAGAAGGAAACGCCATGTGGAAGCTTCATTTGAGCGGGCCATTCTAGGCAACATGTATACTCAACCTTTGAGAACCTTCCTTAAAGACCAAAAAGGCACTGAATGAAGATCCAAAAAGCACCCTCAAGACCTAAGGAAGCTAACGAATTGACATGACTTTTTGTTGTAGATATCCTTTGACTAAGGAGTTAGGGCTTGCTGTTAGGGGTAAAAATAGCACTTTAGTAATTATCATACATATTTCAGTCGATTGCATAAAAAAATGGAATGTTGAAAGTCAACTAGCCAAATCGACTAGAGATTGTGAGTCGAGTGGAGTTGATAATCGACTAGAGACCAACTAGCAGCACATGAAACAAATCAAGAAGGAATCATCTTCGGATCCAACAAAGACCAAATCAACCAAATTCATAGATAATAGTAAGGACCACATCAATCTTGGAGAAGGAGCAACTCAAACCAAACGAGGAAACACGCAAATGAGAAAGTCAACTGGAAGAAAATAAAGAAGTTATCCTTTCCTTGGTTAACTCATAATCAGCTCTAAAATTAGGCAAGTTAGAAGTCTAATGTGTCCCCTATAAATATGGAATTGATCCCATAAATTACACACTTGTGTACTCTAAATATTTACCCTCTCTCTCTCTCTACTTTCTATCTTTAAATCTCCCCCTCTCTCTTCTCTATTTTCTATCACCTCAATTATTGTACTATTTTAACATATAATGAAACCTTGAGATCCTTCAATGTACATAGCTTCTGTTCCTGAGGTGAACCACAATAAATACGTGTAATCTTTTATTCGTATCACATTTTACACTTTATTCTTGTTGCATGTCAATTCGACACTAACCAACTAACTCCCACTCGACCGACTCCTACGAACAGCCATTGGAGCCTAAACAAATTTAGTTGTAGAATTCATCCTCTACAAGGACAAAAGCATGAAATAAGCTTAATGTCTCCTACAAATTTTTATTTGAATATCCCCCCTCAACACAATATATATTTTTTTGTGCCTAAAGTTTTTCAGCTTTCTTTATTAATTAAATGAACTAATTTGGGCATATTTTTTGTTCAAGGGCTAAATTAGTATTAGTTTAAATAGAAGAAACATTTGTAGGGTGAGAAAAAAGTTCAGGGATCTATCATGAATTCGATTTGATGGTTTCCATCCAACAGTTAACCGAAGGACTATTCATGAGATACTTTTTGAGGTCAGAGACTATTTATAAGACAAAATTAATTACATATATAGACTTATTTTATAGAGAGAAAAGAATTCAGAGACTATACCAAGATTTATTCCTTTAAACAAAAATTCTCTCCATTATAAACACTTCATAAATAATTAAATTGTCAGCTATATAAATGCAAAGTCAAAGTATACTTCCTCAATATATCAGATAAAATAAAATTTGTTATATGGGTCATAAATTTATTTATCATAAGATAGATAAAAATTATACATTTCAGGCAACAAACTCAACCACGCGCAAAAGGGAGGAAAAATATCCTGTTCGTGGGCACCTTCATTTTTTTTGGGGGGGTTTTTTCTAAGCAAAAGAAAGAAAGCAACATGAAACTTTAACACTTTCTTTCTCATTTAAATAAAACTGTACCTTGTAGGGTTCCCTGTAGTGCATGTGCACTCTTCAGGAAAAAAACAGAGGGAAAGAAAGAAAACTAGTTGATAATGATAGTACATGAAATTATAGAACTGCATTGCATGTGCACGCAATGCTTTTTGTTCTTAGGAAAGCCCCACTCCCTGGAAAAGTCTACAGGCATTGCAGGTATTTTAGCTATAAATTAGAACGTATAACCTTTCTGTGCAATTAGAGATTTGTAAAGAACCAATTCTCGACTTTTCTTCACCGAGCAGGGGCTTCTAATCTATTTTGAGGCTATTGGTACACTTCCTGCATGTTTTCCTAGGTAGTTGTTGACAAGGTGGTGTATATTTACCAATAAAGTGTTTATCTCCCTAAATTTTTTGTTTAATTTCACCTTTTCCTTTTTGTTTTGAATTTATATATCTGGCCCAATTCACTGTCGTTGTTATATTGTTCTTGTAGCTGCCGATGATTTTACTTGCTCTGGGGATGGGGGTACAGTTGTTGATTACAACATTACAAAATACAAAAATTAAAAAGATAAAAGATAAAAAAAAAAAGAGTTTTTGCTATGTACAAATATATACAAAAAAAAAGGGAGCAATTTTAATCAAAATGAAAGCTCGATATATATCCCAACTATAATCTAACGTCTTCGCAAATGATATTCTTTACAAACCCATGCTTTGTTAGACAAGAAAAGACCAAATTTAACAAGTAAAGCAAAAATGCATGATAGACTGACAAACTTAACATAAAATTAAGGATCTATTTTCCGCTAAAAATGGAGAGAAAGGGAAAGTATATATTTTTGGTGTCTCATACTCGTGGCGAGTAAATGCATGTGTATTTTTCTTGAACATATAAAATTAAGAGTCCATTTTTTCCTTTAAAAGCTTGTATATTAATTTGTTTCGTGTATTGATATAGTATGGCAGCACAAATGGAAGAACTGAGAGGCTCTATTTCGACAATATGATGCAGAAAGCTGCCGTGTGGATGGTATAGAGTTGCAAAACTTAACTAGAAGTCTACTCTAAAGTCTAAAAAGGATATAAATATATATATATATATATATAGAAAAAATTATATATACTTTGAACCTATATACATAAAGGGTTGAATAGTTCTGAGACCCTTTTCTCCAAGGTTATTAACTAACACTGTATTGCATCATATATATACATATATATTGGAGCAGAAAAAGAACCTTCTGAGATTAGTCATGTAATTAATAGTGACAGAAAAATGCGACAGACCATGGAAGGACCAGCAGATGCAAATTTCACACATCCTAACCAAGATAATGGCCACATTGCACCTGATGGTACGCAATCTTGCAGACTGTCACCATTTTCCTACTAACTTTTAGCTCAACATCTCAAGCAATAGGTCGCGCAAATGGTATAGATATAGAACAGATGCAAGTTGTTTTCACACTTAAAAATCCGTCAGCAACCACCAATAAATCTTAGTTCTATACGTCCTGAGCAAAACAATGATCATATTGTTGATATTCCACATGTTGGTATTATCTCTGTCCTTATTATATGCTAATTTCAAAAGGACTAATTATACTAAGTCAAAATAACAGAGACACTAATAGAGAGGGTCTCTCTATAATTTTTGTTAACAGTTAAGGGTGTCAGTGTAATTAATTTTAGCTTAGGCCGTGTTTTTGTTATTTTAACAAAAGACAGCAGTGTCAATAAATTTTACCCCTTTCAAAATTTCAAAATCTCTTGAATATATGTTGTTTTAAATTGGAACTCACTTTTTTTATCCAACGTTGAGATTAGAACGCATCAGGAAACTGTATCATGCAGCAACAACTGGTGATTGGAATGCTGCTGAACAAATCTTACAAGAGGCCGCAGGACAAAGATCGGCCTTGTTGAGCTCGCCGGTTCTAAGTGTGACAAGTGAAACCGCTCTTCACATTGCCGCCGGAGCAAAGCAAGTTAAGTTTGTTGAAATGCTTCTTCAGGAGCGTAGTAGAGGTGACTTTATCTACAAAAGAGATGCAAGCAACAATACAGCCCTTTGCACAGCCGCCGCAGCTGGAGCGTCTGAAATCGTTACAAAACTATGGAACGAGGCTCCTAATTTAATTTGCACTGAAGGTGCCAACAACATGACTCCAGCTTATATTGCTGCTGCGTTTGGTCATGAGGACATAGCTTCCCAGCTATACTCCGAACATATCACACAACATCATATGCGGGATAATGATAAAATTCACCTGTTTTTTGCGTGTGTCAATAATGAGATGTTTGGTGAGTGCCTTGATAAACAAAGGGAGAAGGACTAAATAATTTCCGTTATAGATAATTTACTATTTTCTCTTCTCCATGCATTAATATATATCAGACTTCATAAGAAACTGTGGGCCAATGTGATTAACTAAATACAGAACTCTCTGTGCTGTATATTTTAATCACAAAGTCTAATTTTCTATTTGTTTTTCGCTTTGATCAAATTAATTATCTTCAAGAGCGCAATTATACTTTCTTAAAAGTACTATACTTGTTTTTTCACTCCTTTGGTAACATCTTTGTTTTTAATAAATAAAAAGATAGTACAGCTAGCATAAAGAATCAACGACTCATTGAATATCAAACCATGGTGAGTAAAACCTAAAGGGAAAAGAAAATTAAATCTTTTTCATAGTAAAAGCAGCAATATGAATTTTGGGCAAAACCATCTTGGAGGAGCTCCACAGACTACTCCTATAGTGCCACATACCATAAATTGTTGTAAACATTTTTGTTTTTGTTTTGTTTTTTTTTTTATTGGGCTTATGTTGTCAATATTATTTTGGTTAAATGATGCAGACTTGGCGTCAAAAATTCTAGCTGATTCTCCTGATTTAGACTGTAAACGTGATTCCAATCGCGAAACAGTTTTGCATGTGTTAGCTCGAAAGCCTTCGATATTCGCTTCCCAACGTCAAGGAATCTTCAACCAAATTTTACACCTATGTTAGTATAGATCTATGAAATTTGGAATACCTTTCTAATTATCATTCTAATCATTATATGTGACAAACTAATTAATGGATTAATTTCTCACTATCAGGTCCCCATTTTACGTCCGCAAGCAATTCTCGCAGTTTGCAAGATAAAGCTTCCGAGTTTCTTGAAAAAGTTATAAGTGAACTTAAGAAACGGGATAGGAATGTGCTCCAAGATATTGTCAGGAGTCCACGCCACTTATTATTCGAAGCAGCAGCATTGGGGAATTCTGAATTTGTAGGCAAACTCGTCAATGTATTTCCTGATTTATTTTGGGAAAGGGATGGAAATGGACAACACATATTTCATACTGCAATTTCAAAGCGGAGATTGGATGTCTTTGAACTAATCTTTAGGACAGGGTTGCTCCAAAGCGTGATAAAAGCTTGGGAAGATGAAACTACCGGAAACAACATATTGCACCTTGCTGCAAAATTACCACCTATTGATGTACTGAATTCATTTGCAGGGGAAGCTTTCCAAATGCAAAAAGAAGTCTTGTTTTTTAAGGTAAGTGTATTTAAAATAACTCAACCTTTTTATTCAATAATTTTTACCCTTTCTCATATTTTGTTTTGTTTTTATTTTCTTGTTCACGAGGCTTCCCGAAACAACATATTGCACCGTGTTGCAAAATTACTACCGAATTCATTAGCAGGGGAAGCTTTCCAAATGCACAAAGAAGTCTTGTTTTTTAAGGTAAGTATATTTAAAATAACTCAACCTTTTATTCAATAATTTTTACCCTTTCTCTTATTTTGTTATGTTTTTATTTTCTTGTTCACGAGGCTTCCCTTCCCATTTTCTTTCTACATATGTTATAAGAGACAGTGAGATTGGCGTGCACATTACAAATCCTTTTATTATACTATCATCATCATCATCATCATCATCATATGGTGCAACTCATAACAACACTTCACCTCATGGAAACAACAGAAATTGCAAAGATTTGTGCCTGTTAAACATAGGGACAGAGAAAACTACGACGGAAAAACACCTAAACAAGTGTTTACTTTGGAACATGAAGAGCTGAGAGAAAAAGGAGAAGAATGGATGAAAACAAATGCCAGTTATTGTCTTCTTGTTGCAACACTTATTGTGACAGTAGCTTACCCTGTCTCTTCTATTATCCCCGTGGCAGCAATGACAATAATAAAAGCTTCAACATTTATCACAAGGGAGAATTGACTAGCGTCTTAGTGACTAATGCAATCGCCATGGGCTTGTCTACAACGTCAATGATAATGTTCTTTTTCGTCCTCATATCGCGTTTTGCGGAGGAGGATTTTATCTCCTCCCTGCCCTGCAAATTCAAATTTGGACTAGCCTCACTTATTGTCGCTCTGGTATGCATGATGGTATCATTCCTCATTGCAACAGTTGAAACCTGTGTTAATATCCTAAGGTCGTCATATCATCATCGTTCCTACTGATCAGCTATATATTTGTGCTTCTCGTATTCCCTCCAACAATATTATCCTTTGACTTTGGTGTAATAATTAGACAAGTTTTTATATGTTTAATTTTTTTTAATTTTGTTGGTTAATGATATATAAATTTGATTTTTCGGTTAGATGATCCCGTGAATTTTTTTTATTGGCCCTTTACACACTTTGGTTGATGTTTTATTCCTCGGTTTAACTTCACATTTTGGTGAAATTCATTCTTTGAGCGCAAGCAAAATCTTTGGAGTTTCTTACCCACGTGAAATACAAACAAAATTTATGAATTTCTCATTTACAATATTGTTAATAATGGACATTCGCCAACAAGAAAGAATGCAATTCTATTTCACTAATTAAATATGCGTATATTACGCAGCAAATTAAAGCGCAAAAAAACAGAGAATGTCGTAAAAAAAATAAAATTATGGTGGTTCATGTTTAATGAACGTGACGACAACTACGTCCATTGGTGATTAGCGTTAGAGAGGTTTTCCACGATGAATTTAAAGAATTACAAGTGTGTTTGCTGATATTATGGACATGTAACGATTTTTTTTTTTTTAAGGGGTCAATTGATAAGTACACAAACATGTACTTTGGACATTGTTTACGAAAGAATAATCGTTAAATATTAAAGCTTTATTTCAATATTTCCCCTCATTTTATTTAAGTGTTTAAATTGGGAAATGTTTGAATGGAAGCAATTCATTTTGAAAATTCCAAAACCCATGTATTTAATTTGTTTCTCTTCTCTTTTTGCATAAAACTAAATAATGAGATAATGAGATATTTTTATAAATCTTATCGTTTAAGACTTATTTTTTATAAATATAATATGTATTTATTTATGACATAATTAATCATATAATGTAAATGACAATGTGATATAATATTTTTAAATATGAAGTAAATAAATATAATTTTTAAAAATATAATGTGTCAAGTAACTTTTTTCGAAATAAATATCCAAACCAAAATAAAAACCAAAAAGAAAAGAGCCCACGGCCAGCAATTAGCAGCAACAGACCCCAACATCTCCAGCGCCACCTGGCGATGAACTAGCACACGGGTTCATGTAGGCCTACTTCGCCTCCAATACACCACACATGCTTGTTTAGCGTGCTGCCCAACCACACCACGAGTTTCCCCCTATGCGCGTTTCAGTCCTCCAGCGTCCACGGGCCCCAGCCTAATTAGATCTCCTCTGCAAGGCCAACCAGGCCACGGCTACTTTTTCTCCACCAGTCCGTACGCAACACGTGTCACTCCCGCGTTCTCTAATTTTTTTTTTTTTTAATATCATCAACAGAAGTGCTTTTATTCATAATCTCGTCAGATTAAAGTAGCCACACCAGAACAATTACTCTGTAGGGCCCATTCACAATGATGATTGGCACTATTATATGAGAGCTTTTTACTATAGCAAATTTTTTTTATTGTTATTGTAACATGTTAAAACTTTACACTGTTTATAACTAAGTTTATGGTAAAAACTATGGTGGGAACCACTCAGCCAAACAAAGGGTAAATTTTAAATCTTTTTATTTCATTTCTAGCCTTAAATAATCTTCAAATTGCCATTTCACTCAATATACTTTTTTTTTTACCAACACACGAGAAAAAATAATTAATTTAAAGGAGAAATAAAATAAAAATAAAATTTAATTAAACTAAAATAAAAACAAATTAAAAGACCCAAAAACTCACAAAATATTTAAGTTAAAAATATCCAATTTTGATGTATAAAACTAGCTTATGTTTCCTTTTCATATCACTCTCTACTAATATAGATTAATACATCACCAAGGATCAATAGGACTTTGTAAAGCTTGTAACGTGTGCCTAGGGTTAAAGTAGGATAAAATAATATCAATGTAACTCAAAATACTCTAAAATAGACCAATTACTAGAACATTATATAGAGCTCTATTCAATAATCTATGTACATATCTTGAAAAGAAACTTTTCTCTTATCATCCGCTGTTACTTTAACCTTTTTTTCTCTTTTTTTTTTTCACTAAGAAATTACACCCTCAAACTTATTTCTTTTGTATTTGTGAATACGAACAATAGATATAACACTCTTTTTTATTTTTTTATTTTTATCTTAGTTTCATTTTTTTTTATAAACAATTGAATAAAATGACTTCACAACACCACCTTCCTCTCATATGCAAGCATAACTTAGAATGTGTCCTAAAATAACCAATATGCTTATAAGGTAAAGGTTAGCCATTGAATGAAATTATTTAAAAGGTAAGATAAAACCAGTGGATAACAAAGAGAAAAGTTAATCAAGCTTAACGATATAAGTAGGGGTAAAAATATGCAACGGTAGACTTAAAAGGCTCAACCGGTTCAAAGATAGTCTAAATCATAGCCTACATAATGCATTATCTAAGATTTTGCCTCAAGTAATAGTCAAGCAAGTTCTAAAATTCAATGAGATAACAGAAAACACTTAATTTACATAAACTTTGCTCAAGAAAGTTAAATAGCTAAGTGATCCTGGCAACGTTCTCAATGTGATAAATAATCATAAGGAAAATAAGAATTAACACAAGAATCAAGCACACAAAGAAAAAAAAATTAATCATTTTCTAAGAGATATTACTGAATAAAGCAACACCTTATCAACCGCTTAGACTCATTAAACTAAAATATCACTCACAAAACATAAACTCAAACACAAAAAAAAAAATAACGCAAACAAAAATAAACTTTTTATTTTTTTTGCCTCTCCCCCCAAACCTGAAATCAACATTGTCTTCAATGTAAAGAAACAGAAAAAAGAGAAGGGAAAGAAAACTTTTCTAACAAGTGAACACATTGAATTTCTCATACTTTTCCTTTATTCTTCACAACTTCCTTTGGTTGGAGTTTTTCTCCTTTTTTTCCTTTTTTATGGTGGACACCAATTTGAGATGCTCAAGCTTCCTTTAGAGATGTCAAAGACCCTGAAACTTTTCCAAAGACTTATTCAAAGACAAAAAACAAAAGCAAAAACAAAAACACTTTGAAGCCATTTGGTCTTTTTTTTTTTTTGGATTTTATTCTCATTTTCAAAAACACATAAGATAAAAATGGTTTTGAAATATTGTTTAGCTAAGTTTTTGAACCTACCTAAAACAAAACATTTTTAAAAACACCCTTCAAAAATACACAAAAAATGAACAAAAAAAAAACTTGACTTCATAATTTTCTATCTTCTCTCTCACTCCCTCATTCTCTTTCCCCTCCTAACAACCTCCTAACCTAGAAAAATTTGGTAACACTGCTCTTCAGAGCTATGATACCCGTTATTTTTCTAACGGGTATTATAGTAATTATACTAATTATTAGTGTGCCAATTAAAATTTGTTTCATTTAAAATCTAATTCATATTATTTATTTTTATCTATTTTTAAAGTTTCTAAAATTTTTCTATACTTATTTAGTATATTGACCAAAATACCCTTAAAACTTTAATTTAATCACAAAACTGTCATTTGGCATTATTTGCTCCAGAGTCTTTGATGGAGACTTGATTTTTACCCCAAGCCCCATTGTCCTCTCACTTCCTTTCTTTTTCTTTTCTTTTCTTTTCTTCTTTTCTTTTCTCCTCTCACGAGACTCTTTCTTTCTCTCTCTTTTCCTCTCTGTTTTCTCCTTTCTTTTTTCTCTTTGATTTCTTTAAGATTAAAGATCATCAACCTAGCTTCAAGGTAATCAAGAGAGAAATCCAAAGTTATTTTCATAGATCCTCCAAAATCACAAAACAAGATTGTTCATGCTTACCATAATGCGGCGGAGGATCAACACTACACGTGGCTGCGCACGGTGGATGGCTCTTCCCAGCTCGTCTCTGCCTGCTCAGGTGAACCTACAACAAGAGGAGGGATGCTTTCGGAGGTAAGGAGAAAATCGGTTAGGTAATAAATAAGGAATCTTCGACGCTCAAGGCAGGTGTTGCTCGGCAGAGAACAGGAGCTGGTTAGGTGGGAAGGAGCACGCTTGCTTAAATGGAATAAATGCGCTCTATTTATAGGTTGCCACTTGAACCAGATGTTAGGTGGGTTTTGCCCACGACTCGTGTGTCATATCAAGGCGTGTCAGGAGGCAGAAGACAAGTGTCATGCCCTCTGCTAGTGGATTATTTCCCATACAACGGTGAGTTGTCGGCCAGTGATGGTGAGTAACAACCTGTTTGCAAGTTTAAGAAATTCGACCCGAGGAGGGGACCATTCATGCCACGGCCTAGAGTGCCCTGAAAAGCACCTCAGACAGACGATCCAAGCTTAATGGGGTTTGTTATTCGCTCTCAGTAGTTCCTTCCAAGTAAGTTTGTCGACCACCTAGAGTAGGGCTTTTTGGCGGTGGCGTCGAGCTCACCCCCAATAGTAGCACCCAGTTCACCTGGTCGGGTGCTCGGTCGGATAGACTATGCAGAGAGGGTGAAGTCGGCTCAGGATAAAGCTCAAGCGGCATCCCAGAGCGATTGGAAATGGTAGGTCACGCGATGAAGCTCAAAGAGACACATGTCAACATGCGATTGGATGTTTCCCTAACAAGCATAATCATCACGCCTCTTTGTTTTCCACGCTCGAGTTTGGTGCCTGAGGTGGCTATAAATAGGGCCTCGCCCCCCATCATTTTCACGTGCAACCAAGGCCACACTTCACAACTTCTGAGTTTTAGCTACCAAGCTTTAGTCAGCAACCTGAGGACTTTATTTTCCCGAACTTCCACAAGCCGATCAGGTAATTTCTCGATAAGCTTATGTAGATATTTTCTAGTCGAATAGCAGCACAGAAAAGGGGAGGTCAACCTTCGAGGAAGTGGACATCAAAGGATTATCCCTAGGGCAAGACGGAGCTGGCCGGTTGGCTGAAACTTTGAGGCTCGACACCAGGACGGTACCCGAGAAAGAGTTTCTCAACCTACTGGATGGGAGACGCCTGGTAAGACCATGCTGGGGTGAAGATCCATATATCAACGCCGCCACTGCCAGCACGTCCTGAGTTACATCCCAAGAGCATGCCAGTCTAGAGGCGGCTACCAGTGAGGCAAGCACTTCTAGTAAAGAAAGCGGGGTCCTGGTTCAGGTTGCAGGTCAGATTACCATCAAGATCTCCGATGAGGAGTGGGCGGTCGAGGAAGCAAAGGCCGAGGGGAGCACTGTTGAGGAGGATAAGGATGCTGGTAGACTAGTTGTCACCCAAATTCAAGAGGTAACTGCTTATCAGAGATCCTGGCCTGGCTAAACGTCTGCAGCAGGCTACTCAGGCGTGAAGATGGAAACCCAGCTCGAGGATCTACACGTGAGTTTGGCATCCTCGACGACGTCGACCTCTTCATGCCCAGGGAGGATGATTCACCCTTGACTCCGCTTGAAAGGTACATAACATTATATGCGAAGTTTTTCAAGGCCAGGCTACGCTTGCCATTTCCCCCCTTCCTCCGTTGAACGCTCAATGATCTAAATGTCTGCCCTACCCAACTCAACCTAAACAGCTACAAGTCGTTGATCGGGATGTACGTGCTATGGAGGTACCAGCGGGCTATCGAGATGCCGTGAGAAGCGTTTAAGCAAGTGTACAAAATGAAGAAGCTTCTTCGATAATTCGACTGGTACTATGTCACCGGCTTCAAGAAGGACTTCATCCTAGGCAACCTGACTCGGACAAGCCTTGGAAGTTCGAGTGGTTCTATGTCGGGGAAAACTACCTAGCCTGGGCCGGTGAAGTTATGCCTGACGACCAGCGCATTTCGAGGACATTTGAGCAGGGGCACGTTTGGTCCAAGAGACCATGGGCGTCGAACGACATTATCAGAGTAATAGAGGACCTGTTCGCTAAGCCAGAGTCCACAAGGCAGCAGTCTTTCCTGCTCGGGAAAGAAACTCTTTCCCGTTATGGCTGGTTCAAGGAGTCTAGCAGAATTAATCCCCTTCCAACATCCAGCCTGCCCGGTCAGCCGGGCAAATGACTGTGGTGAGGTAGAACTCTACCGATATCCTAGGGCTGAGCCCCTCCAGATCCGAGTGGCCGATGAGGGAGCTATCATCATCCAATACCAAGGACTCGTTAGTGGCTCCTTTGATGCAGGGCCACCTGTAGCGGACGAAGACCTCGAGGACGTTATTCGGCTCCTATACCGTCGGGCCAGCTCCGGATTGGTGGTGAGCTCAGAGTTTTTTTTTTTGGGCTTCACCGAGCTCGCTTTAACTTAGGAGATTTTATTGTTGTTTGTTGTAGAAATGTCTTCCTAGCCAACTACCCAAGAAGAATGGCGAGCTCTGATGGAGAGTCTTCATCAATCTAAAAGGAAGGCCATGGCCAGGTCTAAACAGAAGAGGACCCCGAGACTGGAGCAGCCATCGAGGTCGGAGCAACTGCCACAGACCGAGCAACCACCCCACACAGTTCAAATTGTTCACCTGCCTTCGCCAATAAGAGCAAGGGCTTCGTCCAGCCAGCCCCAATCTCCTGCCGTCACACTGCCATTTAGCTATCTTTAGGTGATCCTCCGAGGAGGCGTTGGAATACCCGATGCCTTATCCTCGACAACCTCGTCATGGTCATTCCTGTTGAATCATTCTTAGAGAATCGCCGATGAGAGAATTATGAAGGCCTATTTTGCGCTGCCTTTCATTCCACCGTCAAGATAAGCAAAACTCCTATCCTGAGCTACTTTTAACTTGGATTTTTCGTGCTCTAACCTTTATCTTTTTCAAGCCTGCGCGTTTCTAGAGCTGGCTTATATAGCCGGGTGGAAAGAGCTCGGCCTTGAGAAGGAGATGCACAATAAGACCGTGTTCGAAAAAGACGCGGTCGAGAAGGAGCTCGAGTCCAAGAATATCAAGCTTGATTAAATCAAGGAGTCTCTTTCTCGAGCCAAAGCTGATGCTAATAGGGTGAAGGAAGAGGCCAAATGGGCCAAGGCAGAGGCTGAACAAGCAAGGGAGGCGGCCCAAGGGGCGAGGAATGAGGCCGACTAGTCCCGGGTCGAGGTTAATCACCTGAGGGAACAGCTGTGAGCCTCTCAGGCCGAGCACCTAGCGATTCCTAGGCCGACCCTAAATGCCCTAAAAGTTGTGGTCTCTACTTACTACTTGGCCATGAAGTTTTCCACAAAGAATGGAGTTGGAGTAATAAGGTCAAGACAAAAGGACTCTAGGGATTATTATGTAAAGGCTGTGAAAGAGGCAGTGGCCTAGTAGTTGAATGTCTTGGTTATTTATAAAGTGGATATGATCAAATTCCCAGCCGATGAGGGAGCAACAATGTTGTCCTACTTGGATCCATGGCTTCCCGAAGAAAAAGTACAGGCCACACCCATAAAAGAGGTTGCCCCATACCATTTGGACCTTGAACATCCTAATTGAATGGTCATGCTTAGTTCTCATCTAAAACCTGAGATCTAGGCTGATCTAGAGAAGTTTCTAATGGAATATCAGGATGTGTTTGCTTGGTCCCATGAAGACCTGCCAGGGATTGACCCGAGCATAATCAGCCACCAGTTAAACATCAATCTTGAACACGAGCTGGTCATCTAGAAGAGAAGAGCCATCAATCTAGAGAGGTATGCTGCTATTAATAAAGAGGTTCAGAAGCTGCTGAAGGTTCGGTTCATCCAAGAGGTCACCTACCTCGAGTGGCTAATGAATGTGGTCTTAGTCAAAAAGGCTAACGGGAAGTGGAGAATCTGTATTGACTTTACAGACCTAAACAAAGCCTACCAGAAGGACTGCTTCCTTCTACCTCGGATTGACCAATTGGTGGATGCAACCGTCGATCATGAATTGCTAAGCTTTATGGATGCCTACTTGGGGTACTATCAAATTAGGATGGCCAAGGAAGACCAAGTCAAAACCACAGTCACAACTGATCAAGGTTGTTCTACTATGTTATTATGCCTTTTGGGTTAAAAAACATTGACACCACCTATTAGTTTCTAGTGAACAAGATGTTTGCTTGACAAATCTAAAAGACCATAGAAGTATACATCGAGGACATGCTCGTGAAGTCTGTCTGAGCAACTAATTATATTGTTGATCTTTGGGATAGCTTCAACATCCTCCAAAAATACAAAATGAAGCTTAACCCAATTAATTACGTGTTTGGGGTATAGTTAACAAAGTTCCTCAAATTCATTGTCAACCGTCGTGGCATCGAACTCAACCCTGCTAAGGCCCAAGCAATGGTAGACATGTACTTTTCCCGTACAATCAAGGAACTCTAGAAACTCACTAGAATGGTCACTGCTTTGTTCAAATTTCTCTCCCGATCTACCGACAAGTGCCTACCTTTGTTCAAGCACCTAAGGGAGATTTGAGTGAAGCAGAGAGTGTCAGGAAGCATTCTTGAGTCTTAAAAGCACTTGGTCATACCTTTGCTCTATCCAAACCTCCATAGGGAGAGGTACTTTATGCCTACTTAGTGGCGTCTAAGGAGTTTAGAAACAGGTCTACTACACTAGCAAAGCCTACCAAGGAGAGGTATTTGCTATTAGAAAAGCTAGCTCTAGCCCTCATCACCTCTGCTCAAAAGCTTTGGCCATACTTCTAAGGGCACACCATCTGAATCACAACTAAGTACCTCTTATGCCAGATCCTTCAAAATCCAAAAATTTCTAATCAGATGACCAAGTGGTCGATTGAGATTGGGGAATTCAAGATACAGTTCGTGCCCTTATACTGCAATTAAGGCACAAGGTTTAGCTGACTTAATCATCAACCACACCACGAGTTTCCCCCTATGTGCGTTTTACTCCAACAGCGTCCACGGGCCCCAGCCTAATTAGATCTCCTCTACAAGGCCAACCAGGCCAAGGCTACTTTTTCTCCACCAGTCCGTACGCAACACTTGTCACTCCTCGTTCTCCATATATATATATTTTTTAATATCATCAACAGAAGTGCTTTTATTCATCATCTCGTCAGATTAAAGTAGCCACACCAGAGCAATTACTCTGTAGGGCCCATTCACAATGATGATTGGCACTAGTATAAGTGGGGAAGATCTTGGACCGAGTGTAAATGCTAAATTTTAAATCTTTTTATTTCATTTCCAGCCTTAAATAATCTTCAAAATGCTATTTCACCCAATATACATTTTTTTTTACCAACACACAAGAGAAAAAAATAATTAATTTAAAGGAGAAATAAAATAAAAATAAAATTTAATTAAACTAAAATAAAAACAAATTAAAAGACCCAAAAACTCAGAAAATATTTAAGTTAAAAATATCCAATTTTGATGTATAAAACTAGTTTATGTTTGCTTTTCATATCACTCTTTACTAATATAGATTAATACATCACCAAGGATCAATAAGACTTTGTAAAGCTTGTAACGTGTGCCTGGGGTTAAAGTAGGATAAAATAATGTCAACGTAACTCAAAATACTCTAAAATAGACCAATTACTAGAACATTATATAGAGCTCTGTTCAATAATCTATGTACATATCTCGAAAAGAAACTTTTCTCTTATCATCCGCTCTTACTTTAACCTTTTTTTCTCTTTTTTTTTTTCATTAAGAAACTACACCCCCAAACTTATTTCTTTTGTATTTGTGAATATGAACAATAGATATAACACTCTTTTTTATTTTTTTACTTTTTTTATTTTATCTTTGTTTCATTTTTTTTATAAACAATTGAATAAAATAACTTCACAACACCACCCTCCTCTCATATGCAAGCATAACTTAGAATGTGTCCTAAAATAACCAACATGCTTATAAGGTAAAGGTTAGCCACTGGATGAAATTATTTAAAAGGTAAGATAAAACCAGTGGATAACAAAGAGAAAAGTTAATCAAGCTTAACGGTATAAGTAGGGATAAAAACATGCAATGGTAGACTTAAAAGGCTCAACCGGTCCAAAGATAGTCTAAATCATAGCCTACATAATGCATTATCTAAGATTTTGCCTCAAGTAATAGTCAAACAAGTTCTAAAATTCAATGACATTACAGAAAACACTTAATTTACATAAACTTTGCTCAAGGAAGTTAAATAGCTAAGTGATCCTGGCAACGTTCTCAATGTGATAAATAATCATAAGGAAAATAAGAATTAACACAAGAATCAAGCACACAAAGAAAAAAAATTAATCATTTTCTAAGAGATATTACTGAATAAAACAACACCTTATCAACCACTTAGACTCATTAAACTAAAATATCACTCACAAAACATAAACTCAAACACAAAAAAAAATAACGCAAACAAAAATAAACTTTTTATTTTTTTTTTGCCTCTCCCCCCAAACCTGAAATCAACATTGTCTTCAATGTAAAGAAACAGAAAAAAGAGAAGGGAAAGAAAACTTTTCTAACAAGTGAACATATTGAATTTCTCATACTTTTCCTTTATTCTTCACAACTTCCTTTGGTTGGAGTTTTTCTCCTTTTTTCCCTTTTTTATGGTGGACACCAATTTGAGATGCTCAAGCTTCCTTTAGAGATGTCAAAGACCCTGAAACTTTTCCAAAGACTTATTCAAAGACAAAAAACAAAAGCAAAAACAAAAACACTTTGAAGCCATTTGGTCTTTTTTTTTTTTGGATTTTATTCTCATTTTCAAAAACACATAAGATAAAAATGGTTTTGAAATATTGTTTAGCTAAGTTTTTGAACCTACCTAAA
The DNA here is from genome assembly GCA_025403435.1 of Artocarpus heterophyllus. Lineage (NCBI taxonomy): Eukaryota > Viridiplantae > Streptophyta > Magnoliopsida > Rosales > Moraceae > Artocarpus > Artocarpus heterophyllus. The sequence continues at coordinate 29,749,685 of CM046341.1, forward strand.
ACAAAACATTTTTAAAAACACCCTTCAAAAATACACAAAAAATGAACAAAAAAAAAACTTGACTTCATAATTTTCTATCTTCTCTCTCACTCCCTCATTCTCTTTCCCCTCCCAACAACACTCCCTAACAACCTCCTAACCTAGAAAAATTTGGTAACACTGCTCTTCAGAGCTATGATACCCGTTATTTTTCTAACGGGTATTATGGTAATTATATTAATTATTAGTGTGTCAATTAAATTTTTTTCATTTAAAATCTAATTCATATTATTTATTTTTATCTATTTTTAAAGTTTCTAAAATTTTTCTATACTTATTTAGTATATTGACCAAAATACCCTTGAAATTTTAATTTAATCACAAAACTGTCATTTGGCATTATTTGCTCCAAAGTCTTTGATGGAGACTTGATTTTTACCTGCCAACCCCCATTGTCCTCTCACTTCCTTTCTTTTTCTTTTCTTTTCTTTTCTTCTTTTCTTTTCTCCTCTCATGAGACTCTTTCTTTCTCTCTCTTTTCCTCTCTGTTTTCTCCTTTCTTTTTTCTCTTTGATTTCTTTAAGATTAAAGATCATCAACCTAGCTTCAAGGTAATCAAGAGAGAAATCTAAAGTTATTTTCATAGATCTTCCAAAATCACAAAACAAGATTGTTCATGCTTACCGTAATGCGGCGGAGGATCAACACTACGCATAGCTGCGCACGGTGGATGGCTCTTCCCAGCTCGTCTCTGCCTGCTCATGCCCCTACACTTGTTGACAAGTTTTTACTTGATTGTTTATCAAAAAAGGCTCCAAATTATTTTATTTTCATCCCAACCTTAGAAAGCTATAAACACATCACTTTGGAGCATAAAAAATACAATTTCACCATAATTTTTCAACAAAAGGAGAGAAAAAGAAAATAGGAAGAGAGACATGATAGGTGGCTCTGAAGAGATCACCGACTTAAAGATTTTTGAAAACCATTCTATTTCTTCTTTTCATTCATTTTCTTGAGCTTCTAACGTTAATTTTTTTATTTTCATTTTTATTTTCAATTATGTTAGGGTAATTTTTTTTATTAAGGATGATTTCAAAACTCTCGACATGGCTATGTGATTCGTATTTTCATAATTATTTTTAATTTTCCAATCAAAATTATTTATGTTCTTTTATAATTATCGTTTGTGGTTATTTTCTTATTTTATTTGAGTTCGCCAATTACATAGGACTTTGAGAATATTCTATTATTAGGATAAAATTCTTGATCCGTAATTGTCTTGATTTTCTAATCATTATTAGCAAATTGTGGTCTATGATTGTGAGAGGCTTTTGTTTGATTCCTTTGGAGCAAGTGATCGATGGTTCATAGGAATGACCCTATTTCAAACCACATGGCTACGGCATAAGTGATGACTTAAAAGAGCCAAAACATCAGAAGGCTCAAGATCATCAAATAGTCCCATGATCGCAGGTACAAAACAAAACTAATTCTTTTTTTTTTCCTTCTCACCCTTTTCTTTTCTCTCTTTCGTTCCTAAGAAATCTAACAAAAGAAGGGTTCAAGACCTAAATGGGCTCTATAGGAGACAAGATTTGAAAAATAAGACAACCTAAGTGTCCTAGGCAAGCAAAAATGCAAAAAGGAAAGCAAGAAAAGAGGAAGCAAAGGAAAAATACCTGGAAAATGTTTGAGAGAAATTCAGCAGCAATGGAGAAAAAGGGAGGAGCACCACAACAGTTATCATAAGTAAAAATGGGACAGAAATCAGCTAAATCATGTTCAAATTTGCATTTAATGCCTAAATCAATTTGGACCGTCAAGATTGAATTTCACCAACTACCTAGATCAATTCAGGTAGGCGTTATAATTTTAAAACATGAGAATGTGCACCAAGATACTCAGGTCCATGCAATACATCATTTCCCACGTCCAATCACCATTGAGCGTAGCAAGAAGGAAACACCATGTGGAAGCTTCATTTGAGCGGACCATTCTAGGCAAAATGTATACTCAACCTTTGAGAACCTTCCTTGAAGATCAAAAAGGCATTGAATGAAGATCCAAAAATTACCCTCAAGACCTAAGGAAGCTAACGACTTGACATGACTTTTGGTTGTAGATATCCTTTGATTAAGGAGTTAGGGCTTGTTGTTAGGGGTAAAAATAGCACTTTAGTAATTATCATACATATTTCAGTTGATTACATAAAAAAAATGAAATGGAGAAAGTCAACTGGCCAAATCGACTAGAGATGGCGAGTCGAGTGGAGTTGATAATCGACTAGAGACCAACGAGCACCACATGAAACAAATCAAGAAGGGATCATCTTCAGATCCAACAAAGACCAAATCAACCAAATTCATAGATAACAGTAAGGACCACATCAATCTTGGAGAAGAACGAACTTAAGCCAAACGAGTAAACACGCAAATGAGAAAGTCAACTAGAAGAAAATAAAGAAGTTATCCTTTCCTTGGTTAACTCATAATCACCTCTAAAATTAGGCAAGTTAGAAGTCCAATGTGTCCCCTATAAATATGGAATTGATCCCATAAATTACACACTTTTGTACTCTGAATATTTACCCTCTCTCTCTCTTTACTTTCTTTCTTTAAACCTCCTCCTCTATCTCCTCTATTCTCTATCACCTCAATTGTTGTACTATTTTAACATATAATGAAACCTTGAGACCCTCCAATGTACGTAGCTTCTGTTCCAGAGGTAAACCACAATAAATACGTGTAATCTTTTATTTGTATCACATTTTACACTTTATTCTCGTTGCATGTCAATTCGACACTAACCAACTAACTCCCACTCGATTGACTCCTAGGAATGGCCATTGGAGCTTAAACAAATTTAGTTGTAGAATTCATCCTCCACAAGGACAAAAGCATGAAATAAGCTTAATGTCTCCTGCAAATTTTTATTCGAATATCCCCCCGCAACACTATATATATATTTTTTTTGCTAAAGTTTTTCATCTTTCTTTATTAATTAAATGAACTAATTTGGGCATATTTTTTGTTCAAGGGCTAAATTAGTATTAGTTTAAATAGAAGAAACATTTGTAGGGTGAGAAAAAAGTTCAGGGATCTATCATGAATTCGATTTGATGGTTTCCATCCAACAGTTAACCGAAGGACTATTCATGAGATACTTTTTGAGGTCAGAGACTATTTATAAAACAAAATTAATTATATATATAGACTTATTTTATAAAGAGAAAAGAATTCAGAGACTATACCTAGATTTTTTCCTTTAAACAAAAATCCTTTCCATTATAAACACTTCATACGTAATTAAATAGTCAGCTATATAAATGCAAAGTCATAGTATACCTCCTCAATATATTAGATAAAATAAAATTTGTTATATGGGTCATAAATTTATTTATCATAAGATAGATAAAAATTATACATTTCAGGCAACAAACTCAACCACGCGCAAAAGGGAGGAAAAAAATCCTGTTCGTGGGCACCTTCTTTTTTTTTTGGTGGGGGGGGGGGGGGTGTGGGGTTTTCTAAGCAAAAGAAAGAAAGCAACATGAAACTTTAACACTTTTTTTTCTCATTTAAATAAAACTGTACCTTGTAGGGTTCCCTTTAGTGCATGTGCACTCTTCAGGAAAAAAACAGAGGGAAAGAAAGAAAACTAGTTGATAATGATAGTACATGAAAGAATAGAACTGCATTGCATGTGCACGCAATGCTTTTTGTTCTTAGGAAAGCCCCACTCCCTGGAAAAGTCTACAGGCATTGCAGGTATTTTAGCTATAAATTAGAACGTATAACCTTTCTGTGCAATTAGAGATTTGTAAAGAACCAATTCTCGACTTTTCTTCACCGAGCAGGGGCTTCTAATCTATTTTGAGGCTATTGGTACACTTCCTGCATGTTTTCCTAGGTAGTTGTTGACAAGGTGGTGTATATTTACCAATAAAGTGTTTATCTCCCTAAATTTTTTGTTTAATTTCACCTTTTCCTTTTTGTTTTGAATTTATATTTCTGGCCCAATTCACTGTCGTTGTTATATTGTTCTTGTAGCTGCCGATGATTTTACTTGCTCTGGGGATGGGGGTACAGTTGTTGATTACAACATTACAAAATACAAAAATTAAAAAGATAAAAGATAAAAAAAAAAAGAGTTTTTGCTATGTACAAATATATACAAAAAAAAAGGGAGCAATTTTAATCAAAATGAAAGCTCAACATATATCCCAACTATAATCTAACGTCTTCGCAAATGATATTCTTTACAAACCCATGCTTTGTTAGACAAGAAAAGACCAAATTTAACAAGTTAAGCAAAAATGCATGAAAGACTGACAAACTTAACATAAAATTAAGGATCTATTTTCCGCTAAAAATGGAGAGAAAGGGAATGTATATATTTTTGGTGTCTCATACTCGTGGCGAGTAAATGCATATGTATTTTTCTTGAACGTATAAAATTAAGAGTCCAATTTTTCCTCTAAAAGCTTGTATATTAATTTGTTTCGTGTATTGATATAGTATGGCAGCACAAATGGAAGAACCGAGAGGCTCTACTTTGACAATATCATCATCAGATGCAGAAAGCTGCCGTGTGGGTGGTATAGAGTTGCAAAACTTAACAAGAGGTCTACTCTAAAGTCTAAAAAGGATATATATATATACACATAGGGTTGAATAGTTCTGAGACCCTTTTCTCCAAGGTTCTTAACTAACACAGTATTGCATGATATATATACATATATATAGGAGCAGAAGGCGAAACTTCTGAGATTAGTTATGTAATTAATAGTGACATAGAAATGCGACAGACCATGGAAGGACCAGCAGATGATAATGACCATATTGCACCTGATGGTACGCAATCTTGCAGACTATCACCATTTTCCTACTCTTTATATTCCCTTTTTGAAGATTTTCTTTCACGGCAGCATCGATACAGTCTCTATTTTTGTCGTACACAAAACCTATTTAATTATTATTAGAATAATCCTATTTAACCCTATGGTTATAACCTCATTAATGAAATAAGACCCAATATAAAAAGTACACCATATACTAAACCGAGACCCATAATAATATGAGTAATGGGCTTACAATCCATGGAGATGAAAATGATTTTTCTTATTATTATTACTATCATTGTCATCGTCGTTATTATTATTTTGGTTAATGAGAATAATATTGGTTACCATAATATATGTCCTTGATATACCATATAGCAATGCAAAGGGAAGCAGAAGTGTCTAGATCATCAATATCATCAACAGGTGCGCAAGGCCCCAATGTGAATGGCAACATAGAAGAGGCAAATCTACCAGTCGTTACAATTACTGGCCCAGTACATCATATTATTCAACCTGCTTATAACTTAATAAGAGGTCTAATCTTGTTCTCTCTTGGTTTTTATATTTTCACTCTTTTTTTGCTCTAAAACACACGCATAATATTAATTTGTTCATGTTTTATATCTATGACGTGTACGACAAGTAGCAGACAATGGAGCTTTTAGCTCAACATTTCAAGCAATAGGTCGCGCAAATGGTTTAGATATAGAACAGATGCAAGTTGTTTTCACACTTAAAAATCCGTCGCAACCACCACTAAATCTTAGTTCTGTACGTCCTGAGCAAAACAACGATCATATTGTTGATATTCCAGATGATGGTACTATCTCTGTCCTTATTATATGTTAATTTCAAAAAGACTAATTATACTGAGTCAAAAAAACAGAGACACTAATAGAGGGGGTCTCTCTATAATTTTTGTTAACAGTTAAGGGTGTCAATGTGATTAATTTTAGCTTAGGGCATGTTTTTGTTATTTTAACAAAAGACAGCAGTGTCAATAAATTTTACCCCTTTCAAAATTTCAAAATCTCTTGAATATATGTTGTTTTAAATTGGAACTCACTTTTTTTATCCAACGTTTAGAATTTGAGAGATTAGAACGCATGAGGACACTGTATCATGCAGCAACAACTGGTGATTGGAATGCTGCTGAACAAATCTTACAAGAGGCCGCAGAAGAAGGATTGGTCTTACTGAACTTGCCGGTTCTAAGTGTGACAAGTGAAACCGCTCTTCACATTGCCGCCGGAGCAAAGCAAGTTAAGTTTGTTGAAAAGCTTCTTCTGGACGATACAAAAAGGAACTTTATCGGTGCAGAAAATGTAAGGGAATTTATTGGTGCAAGAGATGCAAACAACAATACGGCCCTTTGCACCGCCGCTGCAGCTGGAGCGTCTGAAATCGTTAGAAAACTATGGAACGAGGATCATAATTTAATTTCCACTGCAGGTGGCAACAACATGACTCCAGCTTATATTGCTGCTGCGTTTGGTCATTAGGACATAGCTTCCGAGCTATACTCCAAACATAACGAAGAACCACGTTCTATGGAGAATAATGATAAAATTCACTTGTTTTTTGCGTGTGTCAACAATGAGATGTTTGGTAAGTGCCTCGATAAACAAAGGGAGAAGGACTATATCATTTTCGTTATATATAATTTACCATTTTCTCTTCTGCCTGCATTAATATATATCAGACTTCATAAGAAACTGTGGGCTAATGTGATTAGTTAAAAACAGAAATCTCTGTGCCGTATATTTTAATCACAAAGTCTAATTTTCTCTTTGTTTTTCGCTTTGATCAAATTAATTATCTTCAAGAGCACAATTATACTTTCTTAAAAGTACTATACTTGTTTTTTCACTCCTTTAGTAACATCTTTGTTTTTAATAAATAAAAAGATAGTACAACAAGCATAAAGAATCTACGACTCATTAAATATCAAACCATGGTGAGTAAAACCTAAAGGGAAAAGAAAATTAAATCTTTTTCATAGTAAAAGCAGCAATATGAATTTTGGGCAAAACCATCTAGAAGGAGCTCCACAGCCTGCTCCTATAGTGCCGCATACCATAAATTGTTGTAAACATTTTTGTTTTTGTTTTTTGTTTTTATTGGGTTTATGTTGCCAATATTATTTTGGTTAAATGATGCAGAATTGGCGTCAACGATGCTAGCTGATTCTTCTGATCTCAATTTAGACTGTGAACGTGACTCCAATTCCGAAACAGTTTTGCATGTGTTAGCTCGAAAGCCTTCGATATTCACATCCCAACGTCAAGGAATCTTCAACCAAGTTTTACACCTATGTTAGTATAGATCTATAAAATTTGGAATACCTTTCTAATTATCATTCTAATTATTATATGTGACAAACTAATTAATGTATTAATTTCTCACTATCAGGTACCCATTTTACATCCGCGAGCAATTCTCCCAGTTTGCAAGCTAAAGCTTTCAAGTTTCTCAAAAAAGTTTTAAGGGAACTTAGGAAACGGGATAGAAATGTGCTCCAAGATATTGTCAAGAGTCCACGCCACTTATTATTCGAAGCAGCAGCATTGGGGAATTATAAATTTGTAGCCAAACTCGTCCAGTCATTTCCTGATTTAATTTGGGAAAAGGATGGAAATGGACAATTCATATTTCACGCTGCGATTTCGAACCGAAAATTGGATGTCTTTGAACTAATCTCTGAGACAGGGTTGCTCCAGAGCGTGATACAAGCTTGGGAAGACGAAACTACTGGAAACAACATATTGCACATTGCTGCAGAATTACCACCAAATGATGTACTGAATTCATTAGCAGGGGAACCTTTCCAAATGCAAAAAGAAGTCTTGTTTTTTAATGTAAGTATATTTAAAATAACTCAACCTTTTTATTCAATAATTTTTACCCTTTCTCATATTTTGTTATGTTTTTGTTTTCTTGTTCACGAGGCTTTCCTTCCCATTTTCTTTTTACATATGTTATAAGAGACAGTGAGATTGGCGTGCACATTACAAATCCTTTTAATAAATTATTATTATTATCATCATCATATGGTGCAACTCATAACAACATTTCACCTCATGGAAACGACAGAAAATGCAAAGATTTGTGCCTGCTCAATATAGGGACAGAGAAAACAACTACGGAAACACACCTAAACAAGTGTTTACTTTGGCGCACGAAGAGCTGAGACAAAAAGGAGAAAAATGGATGAAAAAAAATGCCAGTTATTGTCTTCTTGTTGCAACACTTATTGTGACAGTAGCTTACCCTGCCTCTTCTATTATCCCCGGTGGCAGCAATGACAACAATAAAGGCTTCAACATTCATCACAAGGGAGAATTGACTAGCGTCTTAGTGACTAATGCAATCGCCATGGGCTTGTCTATAACGTCAATGATAATGTTCTTTTCCATCCTCATATCGCATTTAGCAGAGGAGGATTTTATCACCTCCCTGCCCTGCAAATTCTATTTTAGACTAGGCTCACTTATTTTCTCTCTAGCATGCAGGACGACATCATTCTACATTGCAACAGCTGAAACGTGGATTAATGTCAAAAAGTCATCATAGTATCATCGTTTCTATTGATCAGCTATATATTTGTGCTTCTCGTATTCCCTCCAACGACATTGTCCTTTGACTTTGGTGTAATAATTAGACAAGTTTTTATATGTTTAATTTATTTTAATTTTGTTGGTTAATGATATATAAATTTGATTTTTCGGTTAGATGATCCCGTGAATTTTTTTTATTGGCCCTTTACACACTTTGGTTGATGTTTTATTCCTCGGTTTAACTTCACATTTTGGTGAAATTCATTCTTTGAGTGCAAGCAAAATCTTTGGAGTTTCTTACCCACGTGAAATACAAACAAAATTTATGAATTTCTCATTTACAAATATTGTTAATAATGGACATTCGCCAACAAGAAAGAATGCAATTCTATTTCACTAATTAAATATGCATATATTACGCAGCAAATTAAAGCGCAGAAAAACAGAGAATGTCGTAAATATATATATATATATATATGGTGGTTCATGTTAAATGAACGTGACGACAACTACGTCCATTGGTGATTCGGGTTAGAGAGGTTTTTCACGATGAATTTTAAGAATTACAAGTGTGTTTGCTGATATTATGGACATGTAACGATTTTTTTTTTTTAAGGGGTCCATTGATAAGTACACAAATATGTACTTTGGACATTGTTTACTAAAGAATAATTGTTAAATATTAAAGCTTTATTTCAATATTTCCACTCATTTTATTTAAGTGTTTAAATTGGGAAATGTTTGAATAGAAGCAAATCATTTTGAAAATTCCAAAACCCATGTATTTAATTTGTTGCTCTTCTCTTTTTGTATAGAACTAAATAATAAGATATTTTCATAAATGTTATCGTCTAAGACTTATTTTTTGTAAATGTAATATATATTTATCTATGGTATAACAAATCATGTAATATAAATGATAGTGTGACATAACATTTTTAAGTACGACATAAATAAATACAACTTTGAAAATTGTAACATATCAAGTAACTTTCTCCTAAATAAATATCCAAACCAAAAAGAAAAGAGCCCACCCCCAGCTATTAGTGGCAACAGACCCCAACATCTCCAGCACCACATGGCGATGAACTAGCACATGGGTTCATGTAGGACCTACTTCACCTCCAATACACCACACATGCTTGATCAGCATGCTGCCCAACCACACCACGAGTTTCTCCCTATGCACGTTTTAATCCTTCAGCATCCACGGGCCCCAGCCTAATTAGATCTCCTCTACAAGGCCAACCAGGCCACGGCTACTTTTTCTCCACCAGTCCATACGAACACGTGTCACTCCCACGTTCTCTAAATTTTTTTTTGTAAATATGATCAACAGAAGTGCTCTTATTCATCATCTCGTCAGATTAAAGTAGCCACACCAGAGCAATTACTCTGTAGGGCCCATTCACAATGATGATTGGCACTAGTATAAGTGGGAAAGATCTTGGACCGAATGTAAATCCTAGGTCTAAAAGGGCAGTAGAAAGTGATAGTTAAAACTATTTTTATTACAGCATGTGAGAGCTTTTTACTATAGTAAATTTTTTTTATTGTTACTGTAGCATGCTAAAACTTTACACTGTTTATAACTGAGTTTATGATAAAAACTATGGTGGGAACCACTCAGCCAAACAAAAGGGTAAATTTTAAATCTTTTTATTTCATTTCTAGCCTTAAATAATCTTCAAATTGCCATTTCACCCAATATACTTTTTTTTTTTTACCAACACACAAGAGAAAAAAATAATTAATTTAAAGGAGAAATAAAATAAAAATAAAATTTAATTAAACTAAAATAAAAACAAATTAAAAGACCCAAAAACTCACAAAATATTTAAGTTAAAAATATCCAATTTTGATGTATAAAACTAGCTTATGTTTGCTTTTCATATAACTCTCTACTAATATAGATTAATACATCACCAAGGATCAATAGGACTTTGTAAAGCTTATAACGTGTGCCTAGGGTTAAAGTAGGATAAAATAATATCAACGTAACTCAAAATACTCTAAAATACACCAATTACTAGAACATTATATAGAGCTCTATTCAATAATCTATGTACATATCTCAAAAAGAAACTTTTCTCTTATCATTTGCTCTTACTTTAACCTTTTTTTCTCTTTTTTTTCTTTTTCATTAAGAAACTACACCCCCAAACTTATTTCTTTTGTATTTGTGAATATGAACAATAGATATAACACTCTTTTTTATTTTTTTACTTTTTTTATTTTATCTTTGTTTCATTTTTTTTATAAACAATTGAATAAAATAACTTCACAACACCACCCTCCTCTCATATGCAAGCATAACTTAGAATGTGTCCTAAAATAACCAACATGCTTATAAGGTAAAGGTTAGCCACTGGATGAAATTATTTAAAAGGTAAGATAAAACCAGTGGATAACAAAGAAAAAAGTTAATCAAGATTAACGGTATAAGTAGGGATAAAAATATACAATGGTAGACTTGAAAGGCTCAACCAGTTCAAAGATAGTCTAAATCATAGCCTACATAATGCATTATCTAAGATTTTGCCTCAAGTAATAGTCAAACAAGTTCTAAAATTCAATGACATTACAGAAAACACTTAATTTACATAAACTTTGCTCAAGGAAGTTAAATAGCTAAGTGATCCTGGCAACGTTCTCAATGTGATAAATAATCATAAGGAAAATAAGAATTAACACAAGAATCAAGCACACAAAGAAAAAAAATTAATCATTTTTTAAGAGATATTACTGAATAAAACAACAGCTTCTCAACCGCTTAGACTCATTAAACTAAAATATCACTCACAAAACATAAACTTAAGCACAAAAAAAAAAAATGCAAACAAAAATAAACTTTTTATTTTTTTTGCCTCTCCCCCCAAACCTGAAATCAACATTGTCTTCAATGCAAAGAAACAGAAAAAGAGAAGGCAAAGAAAACTTTTCTAACAAGTGAACACATTGAAGTTCTCATACTTTTCCTTTATTCTTCACAACTTCCTTTGGTTGGAGTTTTTCTCCTTTTTTCCCTTTTTTATGGTGGACACCAATTAGAGATGCTCAAGCTTCCTTTAGAGATGTCAAAGACCCTGAAACTTGTCCAAAGACTTATTCAAAGACAAAAAACAAAAGCAAAAACAAAAAGACTCTGAAGCCATTTGGTTTTTTTTTTTTTTTTGGATTTTTTTCTCATTTTCAAAAACACATAAGATAAAAATGGTTTTGAAATATTGTTTAGCTATGTTTTTGAACCTACCTAAAACAAAAACATTTTTAAAAACACCCTTCAAAAAGACACAAAAAATGAAAAAAAAAAAAAAAACTTGACTTCATAATTTTCTATCTTCTCTCTCACTCCCTCATTCTCTTTCTCCTCCCAACAACACTCCCTAACAACCTCCTAACCTAGAAAAATTTGGTAACACTGCTCTTTAGAGCTATGATACCCGTTATTTTTCTAACGGGTATTATGGTAATTATATTAATTATTAGTGTGTCAATTAAAATTTGTTTCATTTAAAATCTAATTCACATTATTTATTTTTATCTATTTTTAAAGTTTTTAAAATTTTTCTATACTTATTTAGTATATTGACCAAAATGTCCTTGAAACTTTAATTTAATCACAAAACTGCCATTTGGCATTATTTGCTCCAAAGTCTCTGATGGAGACTTAGTTTTTACCTACCAACCCCCATTGTCCTCTCACTTCCTTTCTTTTTCTTTTCTTTTCTTTTCTTTTTCTTCTTTTCTTTTCTCCTCTCACGAGACTCTTTCTTTCTCTCTCTTTTCCTCTTCGTTTTCTCCCTTCTTTTTTCTCTTTGATTTCTTTAAGATTAAAGATCATCAACCTAGCTTCAAGGTAATCAAGAGGGAAATCCAAAGTTATTTTCATAGATCTTCCAAAATCACAAAACAAGATTGTTCATGCTTACCGTAATGCGGCGGAGGATCAACACTACGCGTGGCTGCGCACGGTGGATGGCTCTTCCCAGCTCGTCTCTGCCTGCTCAGGTGAACCTACAACAAGAGGAGGGATGCTTTCAAAGGTAAGGAGAAAACCAATTAGGTAATAAATAAGGAATCTTCAATGCTCAAGGCAGATGTTACTCGGCAGAGAACGGGAGCTGGTTAGGTAGGAAGGAGCACGCTTGCTTGAATGGAATAAATGCGCTCTATTTATAGGTTGCCACTTGAACCATATGTCAAGTGGGTTTTTCCCACGACTCGTGTGTCATATCAAGGCATGTCAGAGGTAGAAGACAAGTGTCATGCCCTTTGCTAGTGGATTATTTCCCATCCGATGGTGAGTGGCAACCTGTTTGCAAGTTTAAGAAATTCGACCTGAGGAGGAGACCATTCATGCCACGACCCAGAGTGCCCTAAAAAGCACCTCAGACAGATGATCCAAGCTTATTGGGGTTGGTTATTCGCTCTTAGTAGTTCCTACCAAGTAAGTTTGTCGACCACCTAGAGTAGGGCTTTTTGGCGGTGGCGTCGAGCTCACCCCCAATAGTAGCACCCAGTTCACCTGGTCGGGTGCTCGGTCGGATAGACTATGCAGAGAGGGTGAAGTCGGCTCAGGATAGAGCTTAAGCTGCATCCCAGAGCAACTGGAAATGGTAGGTCATGCGATGAAGCTCGAAGAGACACATGTCAACATATGATTGGATGTTTTCCTAACATGCGTAATCATCATGCCTCTTTGTTTTCCACGCTCGAGTTTGGTGCCTGAGGTGGCTATAAATAGGGCCTCGCCCCCCATCATTTTCACGTGCAACCAAGGCCACACTTCACAACTTTTGAGTTTTAGCTACCAAGCTGTAGTCAGCAACCCGAGGACTTTATTTTCCTGAGCTTCCATAAGCCGATCAGGTAATTTCCCGAGAAGCTTATGTAGATATTTCCTAGTCGAATAGCAACACAGAATAGGGGAGGTCAACCTCCGAGGAAGTGAACATCAAGGGATTATCCCCGGGGCAAGACGGAGCTGGCCTGTTGGCTAAAATTTTGAGGTTCGACAGCAGGACGGTACCCGAGCAAGAGTTTCTCAACCTACTGGATGAGAGATACCTGGTAAGACCATGTCAGGGGGAAGATCCATATATCAATGCTGCCACTATCGACACGTCCCGAGTTACAGCCCAGAAGCATGCCAGTCTAGAGGTGGCTACTAGTGAGGCAAGCACTTCTGGTAGAGAAAGCGGGGTCCCGATTCAGGTTATAGGTTAGATTACCATCAAGATCTCCAACGAGGAGTAGGCGGTCGAGGAAGCAAAGGCCAAGGGGAGCACTGTTGAGGAGGATAAGGATGCTGGTAGACTAGTTGTCACCCAAATTCAAGAGGTGACTGCTTATCGGAGATCCTGGCCTAGCCAGACGTCTGCAGGCTACTCAGGCATGATGACGGAAACCTAGCTCGAGGATCTACACGTGAGTTTGGCATCCCTGACGACGTCGTCCTCTTCATGCCTAGGGTGGATTATTCACCCCTGACTCCACTTGAAAGGTACATAACACTATATGCGAAGTTTTTCAAGGCCGGGCTACGCTTGCCATTTCCCCCCTTCCTCGGCTAAACGCTTAATGATCTAAATGTCTGCCCTACCCAACTCAACCCGAATAGCTACAAGTCGTTGATCGGGATGTATGTACTGTGGAGGTACCACTGGGCTATTGAGATGCAGTGAGAAGTGTTTAAGCAGGTGTACAAAATGAAGAAGCTTCTTTGATAATCCGGCTGACACTACGTCACCGGCTTCAAGAAGGACTTCATCCTAAGCAATCCGACTCAGACAAACCTTGGAAGTTCGAGTGGTTCTATATCGAGGGAAACTACCTAGCCCGAGCTGATGAAGTTGTGCCCAACGACCAACGCATTCCGAGGACGTTTGAGCAGGGGCACATTTGGTCCAAGAGACCATGGGCGCCGAACAACATTATCAGAGCAATAAAGGACCTGTTGGCTAAGCCGGAGTCCACTAGGTAGCAGTCTTTCCTGCTCGGGAAAGAAACTCTTTCCCATTATGGCTGGTTCAAGGAGTCTAGCAGAATTAATCCCCTTCCAACATCCAGCCTACCCGGTCAGCCGGGCAAATGACTGTGGTGAGGCAGAGCTCTACCGATATCCTAGGGCCGAGCCCCTCCAGATCTGAGTGGCTGATGAGGGACCTATCATCATCTGATACCAAGGACTCGTCAGTGGCTCCTTCGATGCAAGGGCCACCTGTAGCGGACGAGGACCTCGAGGACGTTATTTGGCTCCTAGACCTGTCGGGCCAGCTCCAGATTGGTGGTGAGCTCTGAGTTTTTTTTTTTTGGCTTCACTGAGCTTGCTTTAACTTAGGAAATTTTGTTGTTGTTTGTTGTAGAAATGTCTTCTTAGCCAACTACCCAAGAAGAATGGCGAGCTCTGATGGAGAGTCTTCATCGATCTAAAAGGAAGGCCATGGCCAGGTCTAAACGAAAGAGGACCCCGAGACTGGAGCAGCCATCAAGGTCGAAGCAGCCACCATAGACCGAACAACCACCCCACACAGTTCAAATCGTTCCCCTACCTTGCCCAATAAGAGCAAGGGCTTCGTCCAGCTAGCCCCAACCTCCTGCCGTCACACTTCCGTTTAGCTATCTTTAGGTGAGGCAAGGTTTGCCAACCATCTAGAGTAGGGCTCCTCGATGGTGGCGTCGGCTCACCCTAACAAAGATCAAGGATTTTTGCAAACAAAATCACTATTTTTCTTCAAGCTTGAGGCAAGGTTTTCTAAGCTAAAAAATTGATTTAAATCTGTGTTTTGGCATTGGAATTGTGAGAATTATGTTCTTAATGTTTATGGGTAATTTTATAACGTTTTTGATGCTGGATTTACATAGATCTTTGTTTAAAATGAGTTTTTGAGCAAGTTTTGAAGAGTTTTGATTTTTTTTTGGGTTTAGATTTGTTTGTTAAGCATGAAAATTTTGAGAAAAAAGATCTACATGTGTTTAAGTGCAATAATTCATGGTTTTTATGCATTTTCTATACCCTAGAAATTGATAAAAAGGATCGGATTAAGTTTTAAAGTTTGAAACCCTTGAAAATAGGAAACTTGATTTCTAGAAAGTGCTCTGTCGGTAAGCCAAACCCTGTAGTTCGGTAGGCCAAAGTCTCAACAAGACCGGCAAGCCGAAGTCTCAACATGACCGGCAGGCCGAACCTTGGAGATCAACAGGCCAGCTGAGGGTCCAAAAATAGTAGTTTTGTTTAGAAGGTCGAAAACATTGATCGATAGACCGATCGAGCAGTCCAGACCCACCTGTTTTTTATTATTTTGTGTTACAAAATGTTCCAAGGATTTCATATAAATGATTATATGGCACACTAATAAGAATAGATGATAAATTAGTATGATTAGGGATTAAGAATTAGTTAAAATATGGTTATTGTATACGTCATAAGATAGCGAAGTACTTGGAGCTTAAATAGTGAGCTTGTTATTGTAAGCTAGAAGTTATCAGCATGGTAATTTGCCAAGAGGTAGGGATTCTATTACTTATCTTTTGTGAGTATTTATGGAATTAAAATTGGTTGTTTTACTGCAAGATATATATATATATATATATGTTGAACTGCTATTACATGAGTATCACATATGAAACTATGACATGAACTCGTCCTGTATTATACAGTGAAAAATATATTGATTTAATATATGTTGTTGTAAATTGAAAAGCATGGTTAGAAAAAACTGACTCTATAAATAATGAATGAATATAGAGGAATAGTAAGACGTGAATAGGGCGGCGGTTACATCCTTGGACACGAATACCCTAAAGGTAAAATAGGGAGGAGGTGATGACGCTCCCTTGGATCGAAAATACCAAAACGCACTATACAAGAATCGACTTGGTGAGGACTCAGGGCTTTATGTCCCCTCAACAAAACACCCTTGGAATGTTTGGAAGGTGATCAAGCGTGCCCATTTGGGTTTCATTGAGTTGAGTGATATGATATCTATTGCACGATGGATACAGATGAGCATAATTGAATCCTAAATTAATATGTATATATATATATATATGTATGGAACTTGATAAGAATGATCATAAGATATCTATCAGAATTGAACATTATAAAATTGATGAATAATGATGAGAACTAACTAACCATGCAGGTTTTAATGTGGTAAGGATAAAAACTAAAGGTGAGTAATAGTTTTTCCTACTGAGTATGTTGTCGCTTATTCCTTTATATTTTCATCTTTTTAGGACTCACTAAATGTGAGGTGGCTACGAAGAAAATAGTTGAGGAAGCTATATAGCTATATTACGTTGAGATTGCTTCAACTGTTAAGAATGTTCTTCATGATAATGTAAGCATCAATTGTCACTTTCTATAACTGTAATAAAATGTGTTGAGGGTTGAATTGATGATGATGACAGTTTATATTATTAAATTTAAGGTGCTACATTAAACTATGGTTTAATTGTCGTTTATATATTTATTTTGATTTAAGAGTTTTCATTCAAAGACCTGGGCAAATTTATTTTGATGTTTTATTTTTATTTTTTGATCTTTATATTATTTATTAAAAACTATTAACCCCTATTTAGGAGCGTTACAGATTCCAATGTCACCCTAGCCGCTAACGTCCCATACATGTCATCGGAGCGCACTAAAGGTCATCGTCAAGGCAGCCACCCTAGCCAAAGGCCAACATCGGCAAAGCAGCCAACCCCTGTCTCACTCCTCTCATCCCCAAATGCCTCTCTCTTCCAACAAAAAAAAAAAAAAAAAAAAAAACCTCAATTGAAGTTCCCCTGCTACTAGATCTCAACAACCTCATCCACTATCGACAAGTCTCGGCGCTACCCACCCACAACAGTCGTGGCTAGCCCCGCCATAAAGGATGATAGATCTAATCCAGGGAGAAATAGGGGAAAGAAAAAAAAACAAAGAAAGGAATGGAAAAAGAAAAAAAGAAAGAAAAAGCTGATATGTAAATAAGGGTATTTTTTATTAAAAAAATGTTTTGTTTGGTAGATCAAGAGGAGAAGATTAAATATTAAAGAGTTAAGCTTAGAAATTGTGACATTTTCGCATGAGTTTTTCTTTTTAATTTTCCATCATTGTATTTTTATGAATCAAGATGTTTAATACTATGTCTTTTTTTATGTAATTTATTTTGAATTGATTTTCTGTAAGTTCATTTATGTTATTTTGTTCTCAATATTTTTTATTTATTGGCTATGAACTAGATGATTTTATATTCTAAATTTGGCGCATGAGAGAGAGAATTTTAGATACGATCTTAGATAATATAACCTTGGATTTTATAGAGTTCAAGAGAGCTTATAATTCTTTTGAAGTTATTCAAAAGAACCATTGAACATAATGAATTCTTAAATTCTTGATTTTTTTAAGGATATCAAAATAAAATTTTAAGCATATTTTTGCTCGGCACTTAAGAGAGGGAGTTGAATAAATTAGGTTTCTTGGCTTATAGACTAGGAGTGTCAATTAATTATAAATTGATGTGAAGAGATTTCAGTTTTTTGGTTATTATTTTATTTATATTTTCTTAAATGCCAGTTAATTTTATCTTATCAAATTGTTCTTAACAACGTATTTTGTATCGACTAATGTTTAGTTTCTAAAATCACATTTTTGATATTTTTGCTAAATTTAGTTAGCTGTATACAGACAGTAAAAGAACATTTTTTTCGAAAATAATAGTAAAAGAATAAATATATATATAATATTTTTTTATTATTTTGTTATCTTGGTTTTTAAAAACGTGTGTGTGTGTGTGTATATATATATTATATTTTCTTTGTGAATAAAAATATAGTTATAAAAAAATATCATCTAAATATATGCTATCTTTAACGAAAAAAAATAACATTTAATGAGATGATCTAGATGTATATCAACTAAATATATAGAGGTTTGTACGAGTGAAAGAAAAAAGGTGAAAAGCTATAGCTGCATAAGCTTTTATTATGTCTACATTTTTTTTTTCCTATGGAAAGAAAAGACATGCGCTTTTAACTTTGAGGAGAGACAACATGCTTACTTAGAGGCAACTGATATCTCCACCACTTGAGCCTTTGTTGAGTAACTCGGGAAAAAAGAAAAAAAGTAATTTACAAAAGCAGCTTGTCCAAACAAAAATATAAAGCAAATGGAGGAAGAAAGCATATCAAATTAGACGTGTTTGCTTATGCGATCCTTTATATAGTTAATAAGACCGGGGGCAGGGCTAGGCGCAGCAATTAGTTTTGAGGCCGAAAGGCTGCCATCGCCGGAGCTAGGGGAGGGCGAGATCATGTCGCTGGGACGTGGGTTACGACTGTTGCGACTGGGTGAGGGGGTCACGACCATTGCGACTAGGAGGCGCCAAGACCTGCCATCGAGGGATGAGGTCGGGGCCAGTTGTTGGGTTCGCCGCGAGGATGGGGTCGCTGAGTCGTTGGGTTGTGGGTTTCCGACCTCCGGCTTGGCGGCGTCGAGATTTGCCGGCGAGATGAGGGTGGCACATATTTGTTTGTTTGATAGGGTCGTCGGTGACTGTTGCTGCGAGAACAGAGGATTCCAGAAATGAGAGAGAAAAAGGAAGAATCAAGTGAAAACAACTTTCTTTTTTTTCTTTTTTCAAATTTTGTTGCGTTTTTAAAATTGTTTTTGTTTTGTTTTGGGCCAAAATTTTAACCAAACGAGATTTGTTTGTATTTTTGTCTTTTGTGTTTTGAAAATAAAACATCTCAAAAACATAACAAAACAAGCCCTTTAAAATAGCTTGATGTGGCCCACGATAGCCAATCAGAAGCCGCCTCAAAAAAATTGCTTTTATATATATATATATATTTGTTAAATAAATTAAAAAAATCTTGTCATTAATCTTTCCTTCCGCAAGCTTCGGCTGATAGCGCTTAATTTTACATTAATTTTTCTATCACTTTTACTTATGTTTTATTTGTTAGTTTCTCCATTTTCTTATGTTTTTATGTGTTTTGTAGGTATTTTAAGATAATATAATGAAAAGTGAGTGAAAATGAGGATTTAGAAGCATCAAGAATTATATTTTTACATTTTGAAGCTCATCAGACGCTGCAGCTTGAGTTTCAGGCGCTGTAGTCTGCAAAAAGATGCGAAATAGGCCAAAAACCTGAGGGTCGGGCACCGTAGCTGTGGAAATGGGTGCTATTGCACCCAAAAACCATGTTGACCAAGTCAGGAAGTGCGCCAAGTGGCACCATTCCAAGTGATGCGTCCATTGAACCGTTCCAAAATCTTCCTAGAAGACTGCTGAAAAAAGATTCAAACGCACCTTGAAGACTCGAGAAATCTTATGATTTGACTTGACACTCCTATAGTCGATTCTCATCGACGGAAATGAACTTGTATACAAAGGGGGTGCTGAATTAGAGTCCACAATAAAGGTTAGAGAAAACACAAAATTGCACAAAGGGTAGAGTGATATGCGATTTTACAAAGGCTAAAAATTGACGTAAATTTTTCATTTAGAATAAACCACTATCAATTTGTATGTTTGTTTTTCGCTTATTTTTCCTTTCATGATTTTATTTGCTCTCGAGAGAATTAAGATTGCTATTTTGCAATAATCTGCACCACCCCAAAAACTTTGCGGTTGGCACAGAGTCAATATCTACACCTGTTTGACCTAAATTTACATTCCCTGCCCCTCAAAAAAAAGAAAAAAATTTCATGTCCTGCAAAAGAAAAACTTTCAGGAACTTACAACTTGGAGATATCATCTTTCTTTCTTTCTTTCTTTCCTTCCTTTTTTTTTTTTTTTTTTTTTCCTTTTCTGAAAAAGAAACGAGAAACTTTTTATTAGTGGAAAGTGAAAAGAATTACAAAGAAAGAGCGAAACATCCTCATCAGATCAAAGAAAAGCGAGGAAAAGGACTAAAACTCTACAAGTCTATAAGCAAAACAACTATAGAATAGAAGACCAATCTCTGATAAGATCGGAAAACTTCAAATCGCTAAACTCTTTATCAGGATGAATCCGAAAAGCAATGTTAGCTTTGATCTTCTCCCAAATTAGGGGGAGATCCTCCTTTGCTCCTTCGAAAATTCTTCGGTTTCTTTCCAACGAAATGTTCTACCATAGAGCCATGGTAGCAACCCTCCCCAGAAGATTTCTCCTGCATTTGGAACCAGAACCAAAAAGGGATTGTCCCAGCTCACAATTTTTCGGGAAAACCAAATCAATGCCCACATCCTTAAGCAACAAGCACCATAATCCGTGTGAGAATGGACAATGCAAAAAATTCTTCTGCAATTGTTTGAAAGGAGCAATCAAGTCTAGTTTTTAATGATGACAACCTCCCTAAAAAACTTGGAATCTAAAAGATTTGTTTTCCCAAAGCATGCTATATTTGAGGGCAGGAATTTTAAGGATGTCAGTAATGAGACTCACCAAGTTTATAAGCGAATAATCGAGAAAGAGCCGTTTGATCAAGCTTGTAGCTACATCACAACGCAAAGGATAGCCGCTCTCAAAATCCTGAGCCCCAAAATTGAGAGTGCAACATTCACCCATCTCCTTGGGCATTGTATTATATACACTTCAAGAAATATTCCATTTCCATTTAAGATGCCAATCTCTAAGCGCTCCACAAGCCATTGGCCATCATATCAAGCATGAGTTAAAAGTGATACTACAAACGTGCAGAAAAGGACCTACTTCCTGTCCCATGTCTCCTCTTGTTGTAGCCAAAGGACATCCTGCTCGGTTTTGAAACATGTAAGTATCATTGGAAAAAAAGAAAAAAAGAAAGAAAGAAAGAAAAAGAAAAGAAAAAAGAAGCTTGTCTTTAGGACATTTGGATGGAAAGAGACAGCTGAATCTTTAAGGATCGAACTGCTTGCTATCCGGATGAACGAATGAAATTTCTAAACTTATCTATGGGCCTCTACAAATAAGCTTGTATTTGATCATTCTTAGTTGAAAGGAACTAATGTTTACTAAATTCTCATTAAGTTTTTTATTTTAAATTAAATCTCAGGATATCCCCAGATCAACAATCTATGGTCTATTTAACAAAACAAAATTAAAAAAAAAAAATGTTCTTATAGAAAACACATGATGCATAAAGAGCTTTCCTACACACACAATGATGAGCAAACAAACATAAAACATAAACATGTCAATGTCATCTTGCACTTTCCCATGCACTCGTTTTAGGAACTAAACTTTTATTTACCATATTTTAAGCGAGTTTATAAATCTTCAAGAAAAACACCTTATTTTACCTCACGAATCTTGAGGAACCAAAGAGCTCTATAACTTACTGATCAATGAAATAAATGTTGAAAAAACGAAAGAAATAAGACACTATTATACAAAAACAAATCAATGCTCAGTCAATTTGAAAAATGAAAAGAAGAGTTGAGAGGACATACCATTTGGCATACGATATCTGATAGCTGAAGAGCTTCATCCCACTTGTTAACTTTAGTTAGTCCTTTGATAAGTTGAACAAATGTACTTAACTTGGGAACTCCACCATGCCTTAACATGTCTGCAAACACTTCAAATCCCTTTCCAACGTTACTTGTATTTGAGAGGCTTTCAATCAGTGAATTATACATATTCCTGCTCAAAGGTGTTAAGGGTGTAGAGGAAGAAATATCCTCATATAACTCCAAAGCCACTTCCAGTCTTCCAGCCTTTACATAGTTATCAATCAGGATACCATATGCAGCAAAAATTGGAACTGAATCATTCTCACTGATCTCATTTAAAATCCCGAGAGAGGCTAGGAACTCTCTGCTGTAACCTTCAATAACCTTATGGTAGCTTGCCATATGCTTTGGCCAGTATGTTTGTTTCATTTCATCCAAAAGCTTATGAGCCTCATCCAAGAGACCAACAGCACAACAGTGGTTAATTAAAACCCTATAGGTGATGAAATTCGGAGCACAACCCTTGGAGCTCATCTCTCTCAAGAGCTCAAGGCATTTGTGAATTTTACGAGCCTTCCCAAACCCATCTATCATTGCAGTGTAAGTTACAACATTCGGGTAACACCTCTTTTCTTCCATCATTAACATAAGCTTATACGCCTCATCTAGCTTTCCCACCTTACACAGGCCATCTATCATCGCTGTGTAGACGACAACATTGGGGGCACACGAGCTTTCTAGCATTTTGGACAATACTTTCAAAACAAGATCCAGTCTTTTATCTTTGAAGAGCCTGTCAATCAAAGAGCCATAAGTATATACGGTTGGAGTATAGCCATGTTCCGACATCTTAGAAAATATGTTTTGTGCTTCATCCAGCTTTCCAGCCTTGCAAAAACCATCTATGAGAGCATCATACACGATATGGTTGGGTTCGCAGCCTCCTCTTGACATGGCTTCCAACAAGTCACTAGCCTCTTTGACCTTATGAGCTTTGCACAAACCATCCACTAAAGCTCCATACGTAAATACGTTTGGTTGATTGGAAGTGCAATGGCTATCTCTGAAATAAAGATCTAAATCTGGATTGTCCTTGTTACCTGTCATTCTCGCATAAATTTGACAAGCCTTTTCAGTTTCTCCAGCTTTGCAATGGCCATCGATCAAAGCTGTGTAGGTGATGACATTTGGAACACAACCATCTTTTAACATCATCTCAAAGAGCAAATTTGCATCACATACTTTCCTTGCTTTAAGGTAGGCATGTATGAGAGCAGTATAAGTAACCACATTTGGAGAACAGCCATTTATGATCATTTCATCAAACCACTTGCGAGCCTGCTGAATAAGCCCAGCTTTGCAAAAAGTATCTATCAAAACAGTATATGTATAGACATCAGGAACGACACTATTCCTTTTCATTTCTTCAAACAACAAAAATGCTTTTTCCATCTTGGCGGAATTACACAGAAAACCAATCACTTTAGAGTACGTACTAGTATCAGGAACAAAACCTTTGCTCATCATTTCATTGATAACACTGTAGGCTTTCTCAAATCTTTTGGCACTGCAAAGACACCACGTGAAGTTAACGACATTGACCTTATTCAATACAATCCCTGCATTAAGCATCTCACCATAAGCTTTCTCAGCCAAATCCAATAAATCTGAGTTAGGTAATTCTTCCTTGCCACATATACCGCCAATCAAGATATTATAAACAATGTAGCCAGGCTGGCAACCACATTTTACCATTTTCCTCAACAATTTATATGCATAATTGTAATCTCCCGATTTGCAATAAGCATGGACAAGAGAGTTAAATATTCCGGGACTCGGATAACAACCTTCCGCGACCATCATGCTAAGAATTCTCTTACATCTACCAAGTTGCTTCTTTCTCAAACACCCACAAAGAAAAATTCTATATGTCAAAACATTAGGCATGCAAGAACTAGACCGCATCCTGTCCAAGAAATCCATAGCTTCATCAAAAAGGGAAGCTTCACACAATCCTGATATCATCTTCGTATAGAGAATCGTATCCGGCAAAAATTCTTCCTTCTCGATCAAAGTCATGGCTTCCCTCCATTTCCCAACTTTGCAAAGCGCATGGGCAAAACAACCTAACGTGAAATCATCCATCCTAAACCCCGAGTCCGACATCTCCTTGTGGACCAAACGTGCAGTGTCCAACCTATCGGCTTTTATAAACACCTGAACCAAGGCATTGTAAGTTGCTCTAGTTGGTCTGTACCCAAAATCCTTAAGCCTGCCCAACTCTTCAAGGGCTACATTCCACCACCCGTCTCGGCAATACCTCCGAATCAAAACATTAAGAAGCTTCCCAAGAACCTCTCTATCATCATCCTTAACTTCTAAAAGAAAATGTTCAGGCACTCTACGTTTACTATCACACTGTAAGAGTTCCAATAATGCATTGTACACAGCATTAGTGTGACTATACCTGATTTGACGACCAGCCCATATGAAAAACTTGACACCCAATTCAGGATTTTGTAAAAGGCTCAACACTTCAATCACTAAACTCTCATTTAGTTTGTCCCTAAACGGCCTAAGAAATTTCTGCGTTCGGTCACCAAACCCATCACTAAGAAAATGACTTCTAATCGCATCCGCAATCGAAACCGCATCGCTCGAAAACTTCTTACCTGAAGTGCCAGCCTTACCTTCTGAAAAGCCAGAATCAGAATTGGAATCCAATGAGTAGCGCAAGAGGGCGAATTCTTCACCGGAAAAGGCCTCAAATCGCGAAGCCTCCAGCACCAACGGGTCCTCCTCGGGGTCAACCAATCCTTCAAGGTTGTCATGAGAAGAGGTGGAAATGAATCTGGAAATGGTGGAGGAGAAGGGACTGTGACAAAAGGTTTTGGAACTACTATTTCTTAATAGAAAAAATTTTGGTGATCGGTTTGTGGAGAACAACGGGTTGAATCGAAAATGAAGAAAAGTTTTGAACACCCTTTTGCTCATCTTAAAAATTGATCTGAATTTGAAGGGAAAATTACTTTCTTCTTTCCCCCTTTAATAGTCTATATGAAGAATAAAGACGAGTATTTGATGCAGAAAAACAAACCCATGTAATAGTCGTGGAGAAAAATAGGTTAAATGCCACAAACCCACCCTTGGTATAAATCAACCTGATACTCAAAGCAGCAAATAATAATGGACGTCCTAGGATAGATTTGTATCGCTTCGTTTTTTCTTTTTTTCCTTTTTTTTTTTGGTACAGAATAATCGAGATGGGAGAATTCTTAGTTGAAAGAATGAGAAAAAAAAGGTTGCAGAACCATGAATGATGGAGTATTCGAGGAGGAAGGAAGAGGGCGGGTGAGAGAAATCCCAGAAGCTTTTAGAGGGATGGATTTTGAAAACGAACCTTAAAAAAAACTGATTTTAGCAAAATAATTTTTTTTAGCAGTTTTTTGACGTTAAAAGACATACTTTTTACATGTGAAAACAATTTTAGTTTTTTTTTTACACTTTATTAAAGTTTTTTTTTTATTATAGTTATTTTTGTTTTTTTAAAAAAAATATTAAGACAATTTAATTACCTAAAAAATGTATTTTTTTATATTAAAAAATATTTTTTTTATTCAAAAAAAAAGATGTCATTTACTCAATTAAAAATTTCTTTTTTACCCTTTCGCCAAAATCTTCCTTTTACAGGGGATGCCTAGTTAGCAATTTGTCTCAGGCTCTTGTTTGTCTCACGTACCTTGCACGTGCAAATTTGTTTTTTTTTTCCTTTTTGGAAATGACATTTTTTTTACACCATTGTTTTGGTACTTGTATTTTTGACAAAAAAATCATATTAATATCCTATTGTCTGAAAAATATTAAAATTATACCTTATAATTTTTAAAAATATATTTTTTGTATCTTTAGCTCGTATTTTATAATATGAAATTTACTACTTATCCTTTAATTAATGAACTCAATATTCCTTTGTTACAATAATGAAAGAAAATAAATACAAATGATATCAAAAAAATAAATAAATCCACGTATATGTTTCTTTTTTATGAGTTTTATTTAATATTTTAATTTTCTATTGTTGCTTTGCAAAATTAATTTGAGGGCTGTTAATGAAAGTATAATAGGAAATTTTACATCGAAAAACACAAGTCCATGATAAAAACATTTTTTATTACTTACCACCAAAACCTTTAAGTGCCTGTTTGGTACATGAGTTGGGACTGTTTTGAACCTATAGACCAAAACAAACGTTTGATGAACAAACTAAAATAATGGTTTAAAACAATTAGGATAGTTTAAAACAAATCAAACTGTTAGTTTTGAAAACTTGACCTCCTTAATTCTAATGGTTTTAAGCTATTATATATAATAAAAACCATTCTCATTTTTCTTTCCTTCTTAAACTATAGCATAAAGAGACAAGTACAAACACCAATCCTCTTATGTGATACTTTATTCCATGTTTAGACTTTTACATTTTAAACGTCAATTCAAAATACTATTTAAACCACATAAGTTTAAAACCATAAGTTCAAACTACAAAATTTAAAACCACCAATTTAAACCTATGTACCAAACAAAACATAAAAAAGAAGAAATAAACTCCAACCAAGTTAAATTATAGAGTGCTTTATGATTTATTCCAAGACTTAAAATAAGGAAAAAGAGTTAGAACTGCAAAGTCGTAGAACTTTAAGCACATAAGTAGAAAAACATTATCAAGGTCAAGGTTCTAAGAATGGTCTCCGATTTTTTGCTTTAATCCTACTTTATTTTATGACTTTTAAAACATCCTATCTTGACCAACGATCTATCAATTTGTTTTAGTTTTAATTATTTTCATCAATTAGTTGTTAAAAACAAGACAAATATAGATGATATAGGGTGTTCGGCATATTGGGATAAACCAAAGAGCTTTACATTGTTGATGCTTTTTGTTTTATATTTATAGCACGTGAGAGCTTTACATTATTCTTGGTAATTAATTTGAACCAATGTGCTAAACATTTTATTAGTAAACGTAGTGTTATATTACATCTTGACATCATAAACATGTGCACATTTTGTATTTTATCAGCAGAATGTATTTTTTTTTTTTTTTGCTAGCATGGTGCACTTATTTTGTTCTATTTTGGCTCTCAACTGAGGAAAAAAGAACTAAAAGGAAAAAATTGATCAATCGGGGGGATCAAGTTTAGGGCATTTTAAGGGTTAGGGGCCAAAGTGATATTGATTCTGAAATTCGCTATTCGAAGACTATTTATAAGAATAATCTAAAGGTTAAACTTTTGTTAATAATAGAAGTCAAATTTTGTCACAAAAGATTAATATCTTATAAATTCGGAAGACACTCCAAACACTGTCTTATATTTCGTAATAATACTCTTTTTCCTTTTATTATATTCAAATGCTTCAAATCTCTAATTTTCTTCAAAACCTGTATTTACTAGTGTGTTTTTTGAAAATAATTTAAATAATCCTCTTTCTTCATATTTGATAGGTCAAATATATATATATATATATATATCAAAAGCATCCCCAATAATATGTATTGTGCATAAAAATAAAATAAAAAATAAAAAAATTATGTTTAATCAAAACAGTTGTTGCTCCTCTCACAATCCAGGTGTCTAAAATATCTACTGTATTTGTAAAATTAGTCAAATAAGAACTCCTAAAGCCATTCAATTTTTTAAAATGCTAACGATACCGTTCTTAGTAAAGAGGCATTGCCTCTATAGTTACAAACAACACCCTTAATTTTATAACACTAGTACAGACAGTGTGTTAGATGACGGTTAAAAATCATTGTCTAAAAATTAGATGATGGACAACTAATATGTTGTCTAATTCAATGACATAATAAATGGTGGACATTAGATGATGGTTATAAAGGGTAGTCTAATGTCAACCTGAGGTACCTTAAAGGGTCGTCTAATGTCAACCTAAGGTACTTAAAGAGGCGAGGCGCTGACTTTAGAGGACGGTGACTTCCTAAATCATCATCTATAGTTGTGTTTTAGATGATGATTTACTAATAAACCACTATCTAATGTTTATACTTAAATAAATAAATAAACATTGTTTTGGTCATTTTTTCCACGGATGGCCTAATATCCCGTGATTTCATTCTTTGGCCTCACAAGTCACTGATTTTAGTTACTATATTTCACACTTAAAAAAATAAATAATCATAACAAGTAAAATATTTAAAACAACTATAAATTAAATAAAAAAAACAACAATTTATACACAATTATAAAAGTAGAACAATAAACTTTCACACTATGGTACTTTAAATAAAAATATAACAAAATAAAATGCAATACAACAATAAGGGAGTGAAATGCAATATAATAAAATACAAATACAAAAATGAAATAGTTCAACAAATAATACAATAAAATGTACATGATTACTTTTTCCTCTTCCCTTTATTAGTGTTTTCAACAGAAATCCATTCAACATCTGAATGAACTGAGTGTGAATTATCTTCATCAAAAACACCCCTTTTACCGGTGGTAATCCTTTGCTAAAATATGAAATATCACTACATTCGTCATTATCCTCATCACCATCACTAATTGCTCTTGACTTCATCAGTGCAACTAATGTGAACTCCAAATCTTTAGAATCAGTGGTATAAAAGACTTGTTTAGCTTATGATACTATGATGAATGGATCATTCTTGTAACTCAATCTTCTAAAGCGTATTACCGTAATGCTGTCATCATCAACCTTCATATAGTTATTGCCGGCCCACTTGCACTTAAAAAGAGTTTCTCGAAGTTCACAATAGTCAAGTTCCCATATGTCGTTAACATAACCTTAGTAGGTCATTGTTCTGTACATGGGATTCTTGTCTTTTGCAGGAGAAACACGCATGGAATCGGCACGAAGACACACACTACTATTTTGGACTAGGTGCTTCTTAGCTATTACGTGAGTGTAAAAGGTATAACCATTTATTAAATATGAAGTACATCTTATGACCGTCGACGAGGGTCCTCTAGCTAACTTAAACTAGTCTTCTAAGACACCTTCACTTTGAGACTCACGAGCCTTGTAATATATGCATGCTCATATCCACTCTCTTGATGTGGTTGTGTTCATCTCGTAACCATTTCTCATTCCTCTCTCTTTTGGAATTTTCATCTTTTGTTTCCTTCATGTCGATCTCTATGAGTGGTTCGATCACACGAATATTGTGTAAAACGTGAAGACATGTCTACTCCCATTCCTTATAAGAAATGGACAATGGGGGTAACATTGCTTTTGACTCAATGTTAACCTTCCTTGGCAAGCCGATTACTTCGACATTAGAGAAGTATTTCAAGCAAAATTCCACACCCTTTGGCCTATTTCGGTTCTTGACATAACCTTTCAAAATCTTCTTGCATCTTTCAAATGGGTATATCCACATCAAGTACACCGACCCACAAAGCCTAATTTCGTGTACTAAATGCACCGTTCAAAAAATTATGGTGGAAAGTACTTCCACGCATGCATGAGGTCTTCACTAACTTCGCTTGTATTGTATCTAGTTTCGTTGGATCTATCACCTTGGAGCATATAGAGTTGAAGAAGTAATAAAAATTTATAAGTGCATATCTCACCTCCAACAAAAGAGTTCCATGCAACATAAATAGCAACAATTGTTGCCTCAAAGTGTGACAATCATGTGTACTTTGAAGAACACCCTTCCAAAACTTTAACTGAGATAAACCCTTCACAAAGCTTTGACCAAAGTTTCTAAAGTTTGAAGAATACCCTTTTGAAACTTTAACTGAAGTAAGCCATTCACAAAACTTTTTCTTTGCTTTTCTCGATAAGGTGTGCTTTGCCAAAGGCAAGTAAGTCCAAGCTGTTGGCGAAATTTGCTACGAACCAATCAAATAACAGAAAATGAAAAATAAATGAACGAAAATAAAAGCAGCTAAATTCACACCATGAATTTTACACAGGTTCATCAATTTGGCTATGTCCTGATTTTTCCCCCTTAGATTCCACTAACTTGTTGAAGAAATTCTTCGTAGAGAAATCATCAAATCACTCTTGTGCTTTTCTCACGCTCAAAGATGTTTCCTAACCTCACACTCACAATTTTCTCTTAGAAAATTCATCTTAATATTCACCCATAACATTAGATAATTATGGTGTACAAGAAAAGGGGAAACAAGCCCTAAAAAACTAACTTAAAAATCACAACTTCACACCCCAACGCTACCTTCCTAGTGCCACTTCAACAAGAGCTCTGGTGTTGCAATGCCAAAGGAGCGTAAAATTTTTGGAATGCTACGGCACCCTCTTCTAGTGCTACGGTGCTATATGCACTACCTTTTGCATTCAATTTTGAGCTTGCCGGTGCCACGGTGCCCAGAACACTTTTTTCCTCTAATCTTGCATCTTCAAACAAGCTTCTTTCCCAAGCTTTGTTAAATGAGGCTCCCTATCTTTAACGATCTCCTACTTGGAGACTAATCCATCTTCAATGTCTTCACTGCGTTGGCAAACACTTCACAATCCTCAACGAAAAGTCTAACTAAAGTAGCACACAACTTTAATTTCTCGATTGGAACTGTCCCAGTCAACATATCTACTAGATTCTGACTACTAAGTATCTTCTCAAGCAACAACACTCCATCTTCCAAAGCTGATATAATGAAGTGATATCTCACCTATATATGCTTAGTCCTAGCATGATAAATAGGATTTTTTGCTAAATGAGTAGCGCTCTGATTATCATAGTGCAGCACACTCTTCTGTTGTTTGTGACCCCAGCTCTTCCAAGAAAAACTGTAACCATATCATCTCCTTGCTTGCTTGTAACACCCAGAAATTAATTAAGTGTGTCTAGTATGTAAAATGGTGAATTAGTGTGCCTTATTATAATTTGAACTTAATCTAATTGTTTTGTGGTATTTTCTAATTAATTTCACTTTTAATTATTTCTATTAGTTATTTTAAATGTTGGAACAAAACAATTTGTTAAATTCTAAACAAGTACTTCCTTACCAAAACTCAGACAAACTTGAAACTATTTCACCAAAACCACGTGTTGGACATGGTTTTCCTCTTAAGAACCACTCTGCTTCCCTCTCTATTTATTTCTCTTCCCTCTCTACTCCCCTCACACTCTCATCTCTTTCTTTTCATCTCATTTCACTCTCACTCTCTCTTCTCTCTCTCGTGGCTCACTCTCTTTCCTCTCCTTTAGATTTTTCCAACCACCAATAGGAGGCCTAAGGGACAACCATTTGAAGCCACAAGCCCATTCAAATCAGCTTAAAGATCAAACTTGAGGTTAGCTCTCTCTTTTCAAAGTTCAAAGTTTTATTTTCAAATTTTTCAATCTTCCTTGAATGTTGAAATTTAAGGCTTGATGAGCTTAAATAATGTTTAATCAGAGGCTGTAGAATGTGTTCTACCATAAATCTAAGCTTCGTTTGAGCTACAATCAATGTAACCAAGTTTTTACATTTTTCTTTGATTTTCAAATAAATGGTGAAATTGAGTTTAAATTTGGGGATTTTGTTCCAAATAGGTTTAGAATTGCTTCCTAGTGTTTTCTGCATGATTTCTAGGTTGAAATTGGCCAAAAATAGGTTGAATCGAGCTTGGAAAGCTCAGGGAGGCCGAGGCTCGTAATCTAGAATTTCCAGATTTCAACAGATCAATAGGCTGAACTTGAGTTTTGG
Organism: Artocarpus heterophyllus; assembly: GCA_025403435.1. Taxonomy (NCBI): domain Eukaryota; kingdom Viridiplantae; phylum Streptophyta; class Magnoliopsida; order Rosales; family Moraceae; genus Artocarpus; species Artocarpus heterophyllus. The sequence goes on from CM046341.1 coordinate 29,781,176, forward strand.
TAAGCCAGATTCATAGGTTCAACAGGCCGGACTAAAGTAGTTCGATAGGTTGGACTCTAGTGGCTAGTAGGCTGAACTTAAGAAGTTCGGCAGGCCAGACCAAGGAAATCGATAGGCCAACTGGGCTATACAAAAATGGTTGTTTTGCACTCGTTTTCACCATTTAAAACATAAATAGAGACTTTGACCTAGTGGTATGATTTTGTGAACGTTGAAGGCCCACTAAGACACCATGAGATAACATAGTATTGTGAAAAACTCTAAGTTAGATATTGACGAATCTAGTTCATATCTAAGGTTGTTTGTGGTTCCTAGAAACTAACGTATAGCGGGCCGAGACTGTAGTGTTTGTGTTTTCATACTGGATAACAAGGTAAGACTCTAGACCTTCTTTCTTTGTTAGCCGTGATTTAAAAGAGGTTTGGCCACAAAGTGTTTCTCTAAAAATGTTTTAAAGAATGATTGAGATAAATTTATTTAGCTATTTTCAGTAACTGCTGAATAATGAAATGATCATAATAAACGAAATAATAAATGTAAATGAGAAAACTCGATAATATGAGACTTGAATAATAACATAGTACCGAACGAGTTAAAAGCGCCGTTCAGAATGATATGCTAGGGCATGATGCCATACTCAAAGATCAGATCATGCAGAGAGCAACCTTAGGGGCAGGTCTCGAAACCCAGCTGGGCCACTACAGTAGTGATTCTTTTAATGGCTTTGCTTAGAATAGAATGATAAATGCAGCTTCTAGTAAAGGTTGGATCGATGGTAAGCATAAGGTTAACAAGAAACTTATTTACTGTGCTTTATAACTTTTGTGCAAAAGAAAGATTTATGTATTAAAATTAATGTTTTCAAAACTCAAGTCCTATTGAGTCTTTTGCTCACGATTTTTTTTTTTAATTCCCCCCTTAAGTGGTTCATAGCATAGTGCTGATTGGGATAGTATTGAACGAACGCATGGACTATAGGTTTTTCCATTATGTTATTTACTTATCTAAATCAAGGCATGTAATATTTTAATCGTTCTTCTTTTAGATTGGACTGTGGTTTGTATTTTATTTATGTCGATACTATATGTATACAAATATGGGTCCCATGTGGCCCGACTCATATTAATTAGTTTTTTTATTATTTTAGCTGCAATAATTTAGAGCTAATTATTTAAACATTTTAAATTTACCATGTTTTTATAAATAAAAACTGTTAATTAATTGGTGAGTTTAATTAAAATTTGGTTTAATTAACTTAATTAATCCACCATGTCACTCCCTCGATCGAGGTTCGTGGCATTGCTTCAGTCAATACTATATATTCTGCTTCAATACTGGGAAGAGTAACTATCTTCTAAAGCTTTAAAACCCAACTGACTATCAAATCACCCAATGTATAAACATACCCAATAGTACTCTTTCTACCATCAACATCATTAGCCATGTCAACATCCATGTAACCTTGTAGTCCCAAGTCAGACTTCCTTAAACATAAAGCTAAACTTGCAATACATCTCAAGTACCTAAGAATCCATTTTACTGCCTCCCAATGCTACTTGGTTGAATTACTCTTATACCTACTCACGACTCTCACTGCATGTGCAATATCTGGTCTTGTGCATACCATAGCGTACATGAGACTGCTTATAGTGGAAGCATAAGCCACCTTAGCCATATGAGCTCGCTCTTGCTCCAAAGATAGTGATTGTTCCTTTAACAACTTGAAGTGACTAGCCAAAGGAGTACTCACCGATTTTGCATCCTCCATGTTGAACCCCTTCAACACCTTCTGCACATACTCCTCTTGCGACAGCTTTAGGACACAGTGTCCCTTGTTATTTTCATCCCAAGGATTTTTTTTGTAGCACCCAAATCCTTCATCGCAAACCACATCGATAATTCCCTTTTTAACTTGCCGATTTCCTATTTGCTCCCACGGGTTATCAACATATCATCAACATAGAGCAATAAGATGATACACGAGCTGCCAAAATTCTTCATGTAACAATAGTGATCTGCCCGGCATCTCAAGAAACCACTACTACTCATGAAACCTGTCAAGCTTCTTATATCATTGTCTGGGAGCTTGTTTGAGACCATACAAACTCTTTGAAGCTTGCACACCATCTTTCCTTATTCTTCATCTCAAACCCTTGCGGCTACACCATATGAATTTCTTCCTCTAAATAAACATGAAGAAAGACCGTCTTCACATCCATTTGCTCCAAAAGTAAACCTTCTTGTGCCACCAATGCAAGAACCGTTCAAAGTGTGGTTAACTTCACCACAAGGGAAAAGATCTCTGTGTACTCGATGCCCTCTTTCTGTTGAAAACCTTTGACCACTGGCCTCGTCTTATAGCTTTTGTTGCCATCATGTTCATTTTTTAACCAATATAGCCACTTATTCTGCAAGGCCTTTTTACCCTTTGGTAACTCAGCTAGTAACCATGTCTATTTGGACATTAACGAGTCCATCTCATCCTTCAAGGCCAACTCTTACTTAACTAAATCCTCAGCCTCTATGGCTTCACCATATAATCCAGCTCACCTCTATCGGTGAACAAAATATAATTTAATGTAGGAGAGTAACTCTATGGTGGTCTAATTGTTCTGTTAGATCTCCTAACCATTATAGCAAGAGTTCTTTGAATTTCTTCTTATGTGACTATGTCTTCTTGATCTTCAACATTTGTTTTTGCCTTTTCATCTGCAAGAACATCCTCCAATGGGACTATCTTAGTTTCCTTGGTCTCTGAAACTAAGTCTTTTGTCTCTGCTTTCACCCTGTCCTTGTATAGGACCTCCTCATTGAAGATCACGTTCTTGCTTCTAATCACCTTCTGATTTTGGCCATCCCAAAAGCAATAACCAAGGTTAGAATCACCATAGCTAATAAAAAAGCAACCTTAGATTTTGCATCAAGCTCACTTCTAATAGAAGCATCAATGTGAATATAAGATAAGCAGCCAAACACTTTCAAGTAACAAAGATTTACCTCTTTGCCGCTCTAGACTTCTTCAGATATTTTGAAATTGATTGGTGTGGAAGGACCTCTGTTGATCAAATGGGTAGTAGTGCTAACAGCCTCCACCCAAAACATCTTTGGCAATGCTGCATGCAATCTCATACTCTTCACACACCCGTAAGAGTCCTATTCATCCTCTCAGCCATGTCATTCTATTGAGACTTTCCCAAAATAGTCTTCACCATCTTTATCTCATTCTCAACACAATACCTCTTGAAGTCATCATACACATATTCACCACCATTATCCGACCTCAAGTACTTCACCTTCAAATCTGTCTCCTTCTCAACCAATACTTCCCACCTTTTAAAGCATCAAACACATCAGATTTATTTTTCAAAAAGTAAACCCATACCTTTTTGCTTGAGTCGTCGAGGAAAGTCACATAGTAGTTGGAACCACCAATCGAAGTAACCATTGAAGGCCCCCATACATCTATATGAACCAATTCCAGCTTTATAGCCTTTGGTTCCTTTCCTATCTTGAGGAAGCTAACTTTCTTCTGCCTTACACAAACTATGGCCAACCTTCTTTAACCCAGATAGCTTTCCTTTGGAATGAAACACCATCATCCCCTTTTCACTTATGTGCCTAAGCCTATAGTGCCATAAATCAGAGCTTGTAGTAGAACTAGCAAGTGCAACAGTGTATCTATTACTAGAAGTGATGTACAAAGTTCCAGTCTTGTTCCCACAAGCAACAACCATAGCTCCTTTTGTGACTTTCAAGAAAGTAACATTGTGGCCCTCATTGTCTAACTGCACCATTGAATTTAAGTTTCTCATCAGTTTTGGAACGTGTCTAACCTTACGAATCTTCCAAAGTGAACTATTTGACATCTTCAAATTGATGTTACCAATACCCCCAATATCTAAAGGTCCATTGTCAGCAAGATAAACCTTACTGTGATAACTGGCAACATAATTCTCCATCACCACACGATGTGCCATAGTGTGAAACGAAACTTCCAAATCTAGTACCCACGAGTCAATCGGACAATCAACCAATAGGATTAAAGTATCCTGGTCATCATCCATCATAGAATTAACATCATTACCCTTATCATCGATCTTCTTTGGTGCTCTACAATCCTTCTTCAAATGTCAAGTTCTACCGTAGTTTTGGCACTCAAAATTCCTCCTAGACCTAGACTTCTCCTCTACTTCCCTTTACCATTCTTGTTGGAACCCCTGCTTCTACCCCTCTCAACATTTAGAGTAGAACCAGAAATGGAAGACCTCAATGTTTCTCCTAAATCTTTCCTATGAACTTTTTCAACCACTATTTTATCCCTAACGTCATTATACTTGATCTTCCCATTCCCAACAAAATTGCTCACAGCAGCCCTCATGGGCTCCCAACTATTTGGCAAAGATGCCAAAAGAATTAGAGCACAGACCTCATCACCAAAGTCGATTTCCACTGATGCTAATTGATTGACAACCATACTAAATTCATTTATATGCTTCGCAACCGGGCTATTCTCAAACATCTTTGAATTGAACAGTTTCTTCATAAGATGAATTTTATTATTAATAGATGGCTTTTCATACATATCAAATAATTGTTGGAAACAAAGTGCGCAGCGGAATTTTTAAAAATTTTCATCAGAGTATTTTCCAAAATACAAGTATGACATGTTATATGTATAAATTAAACAGATCTTACTAACCTCAGTGTGCCGAAGAACCTCCGCGACCTGTGTAGAGAAGTAACGTTCCAGAAGAGCCTCAACCAACTGGTCTTCTTTGCTATTCTCTATCCACAACCGGAGTGAGTGTGGGCTCACACGTACAGCTCTTCCACCGGTGACTCTCCTTCCAACCAATAGAGAGAACCCAAAGCTAGTGTTCGTGATTTGTGAACAAAAGCTCTCAGGGAGTTTTCAGATGCTCACTAGAAGAGTATCACTCTTAATCTCTCAAATTGATCTGAGTAAATCATTAGACTCACTCCCTTTTTATACCTATTGGTCCTTGGGGTCAGTCCATATCAGATTAGGTCTCAAAAATCGAAACCGAATCAAGTTCGGATCAATATCTGATAAGATACGCGTGAAAAACGCGTAATCTTAGCTGTCGCGGTCGGCATGCCGAACTGTGAGATAGGCAGGCCGAACTTGCCAGTTCGGCAGGCCGAACTTTCTGATCGGCAGGCCGAACTGCCGAGAAAAAATCTCCGCGAATCTTTTATTTTCCACCCGAGATTCTAAAGGATAAAGTCTCAGTTTTGATTCAAATAGCCCAATAGAAAAGATATCTGATCAAAACAAACTCTATCAAGATAATCTCTAAGAAAATAAATCAATTCAAATAATTCTACAAGTTTATCTTGTTCTAATTGTCCAAAATTAAAACAACCGATAAACAGACAAGAATTATCCGAACGCCATAATTCAACAAGTTCATCTTGAACTAATTTCTTACAAAATTAATTCAACCGATAAACAGACATGAATTATTTGATTCTTATAAATTTTAAACCAATCTGATAAATCCGACATAAGTCACCAATTATTGGAAAAGCACGCCGTGTCGTTACAGGACTTTGTGAGCTAGCAAAGGGGACCAAAATGGACCTATAAAGTTCAAGCTCATGATAATTATGAAACCCAATATCCCAGATATACATTTCACAATTATCAACTCCAACGCTACTCCACTAGAAGCTTGGAGCTGCACTCTCGAACTTTATAGAATTACGAAGCTCGTGTAGCTAAGTCTCCATGACATATCATAGTGTATCGCATCCCCATATGATCATCCATAATCGGCTTAAGGACAAGTTCTGTCTTACCTTCCCGATTATTTTTATCTTATGTTCCATTGTCTTACCATTAGAAAACTTACCATCCAAAGAAAGTATACCATTCGGTTACACCTTTGTATCCAAATGGTTAAGCGCTCCAGTTTTCTAATTACAGGACAACGCATATAGAAGAGGATATCATTACTCCTAAAGAGGAGCTATGGATTTCATATCTATGACTAACAAGTCTACGCTATCAAGAGTCATGCCTCCAACGTACCGGCATGCATACCACTATAGAGATGTGGGAGTCACCCATTGGTACATCAAAAGACACAAGTCGAGACAACGGGCCCATTATTCATCTCAGGATTAAGATACAATACAAATGACTGTCTAAAGTGAATCGATTTGCCAAGACAGAATTATTAATCCAAATCAATTCACTTTATGTCCCGATCCAACACATCGTCACCTATGACAACGCGCCAATGTTTCTATTCACGGAGTCCAACTCCGATGGCCAAGACAAACCATCTCCCAAAAGGGATATAGACAACATAACAATCTTTACATGAATAAAGCGCCCAACTTTATTCCCTCGATTGCGGATCATATATTTTAGACCATCACCTTAAGAGTCGTGTCTACCGCATAATCATCCCATCATATGCCCAACTCTTAAGGTTTAGACTGACAGTCTCAGACTACTGTTTGCTTATCATACATTCAACGAATATGAACGTAAAGAGGACAATATTTGGTATATATATAAATGAATAAATTCTTTATTGATAAAAATGTCTCCAAAAACGTATTACATTTTTACTCCTTAGAGCATACATGTCTAACAATCTCCCACTTGCACTAAGTGAGTAAATACTGCAAATTTCGCATCCCCATAGCTTCCACATGCCTTTCGAAGACTCTCCCAGAAAGTGTCTTCGTAAATGGATCAGCTAAATTGTCCTCTGACGCGATCTTGCACACCGTGACATGCCCGCTCTCAACGAAGTCCTTTATCACATGATACTTCCGATCAATATGCTTACTCTTCTTGTGAAATCTTGGTTCCTTAGCATTAGCTACCGCCGCACTGTTATCACAGTACAGTGATACCGCTTTATCCATACCAGGAACTACCTCAAGATCCCCAAGGAACTTGCGGAGCCACACTGCTTCTTTCGAAGCATCACTAGCCGCCACATACTCGGCCTCCATCGTTGAATCCGAAGTGCAATCTTGCTTCGCACTTCTCCAACTGATGGCACCGCCACCCAGAGTAAACACAAACCCTGAAGTCGATTTCCTAGAATCCAGGCAGGATTGAAAATCCGAATCAGTGTATCCTAGAGGAGTTAAATCCTCACCCGAATACACAAGCATATACCCTCGAGTCCTTCTTAGGTACTTGAAAATATGCTTTACCGCAACCCAATGGTTCGGTCCTGGATCCGCCTGAAATCGACTCACAATCCCGACCGCATAGCTAATATCCGGTCGAGTGCAAAGCATGGCATACATGAGACTACCCACTGCCGAAGCATAAGGCACCTTCTTCATGTATTCTCTTTCTTCATAAGACTTTGGAGAGTCTTTCTTAGAAAGAGTAATTCCAGACCTAGATGGTTGCCCACCTTTCTTGGAATCCTGCATTGCAAACCTCCTGAGAATTTTATCTATGTAGCCGGCCTGTGACAAAGCTATCATTTTGTTCTTCCTATCCCGCAAGATCTGGATACCGAGAACAAAATTAGCCTCACCCAAGTCCTTCATGTCAAACTTCTTGGTCAACCATAATTTGACCGATGACAACGCCCCAACGTCATTGCCAATTAGCAGAATGTCATCTACATAGAGTAGTAGAAAAACCACCTTCCCATTCTTAATGTGTTTGTAAACACATGGTTCATCCACATTTTGTGAGAACCCATAAGTCTTGATCACTTGATCAAATCTTATGTTCCAAGAACGAGAAGCCTGCTTAAGTCCATAAATAGACTTTAGCAACTTACAAACCTTACCCTCTTGACCCGTGACCTTGAACCCGTCTGGTTGTTCCATATAAATGGACTCATCAAGATAGCCATTCAGAAAAGCCGTCTTGACATCCATCTGCCAAATCTCGTAGTCGAGAGCGGCAGCTATGGACAAGAGAATCCGGATGGACTTAAGCATGGCTACAGGCGAAAAGGTTTCCTCATAATCGATTCCTTCCTTTTGCGTATAACCCTTAGCTACCAGTCTAGCCTTAAAGGTTTCGACCTTTCCATCCACTCCTCTTTTCCTCTTGTAGATCCACTTACACCCTATGGGTTTTACCCCTTCGGGAAGATCCACAAGCTCCCAGACCCGATTAGTCTTCATAGACTTCATCTCAATGTTCATGGCCTCTGTCCAGAGTCTTGAATCAACATCCTCCATAGCTTCTGCGTAAGTATAAGGATCCCTGTCATGTTCATCCGGTTCAGCCAAAAAGACCTCCCCATTGAACATATACCTCTCAGGTTGACGCCCGATCCTCCCACTACGCCGAAGCCCCTGTGGTTGTTGTTCAGGTTTGTTTGGTTTTTCTACACCGATCGGAATGGTTTCGTTCGGAACCTCCGGAGTAAACGGATTACCCCTCAACTCCTCAAGCACCACTTTGCTTTGAGGTTTAAAGTCGTTCATGTAACTCTCCTCAAGGAAAGTTGCATTAGTTGAAACCACGACTTTATTTTCCTTTGGGTTATAAAAATAACCCCCTTTAGTCCCTTTTGGATATCCTACAAACACGCAAACTTCTGAACGTGCTTCCAACTTATTCGGATCCTTAAACAGGACATGAGCTGGACATCCCCATATGCGAATATGGTTTAAGGATGTCTTCCGTCTTGTCCACAACTCGTGAGGAGTTTTAGGGACCGATTTTGAAGGCACATTGTTCAAAAGATAACATGCGGTTTGTAGTGCATATCCCCAAAAGGATAAAGGCAATGATGAATAACTCATCATGGACCGAATCATGTCCAACAAAGTCCTATTCCTTCTCTCCGCTACGCCATTCTGCTGCGGAGTGCCCGGCGCAGTCAAATGGGATAAAATCCCATTCTCTAACAAGTGTCCCAAGAACTTATCAGAAAGGTATTCCCCACCTCGATCAGATCGAAGTGCCTTTATGGGTCTACCCAATTGCTTTTCCACTTCAGCCCGAAACTCCCTGAACTTATCATAAGTTTCGCTTTTGTGGTGCATTAGGTACACATACCCATATCTTGAGTAATCGTCAATAAAAGTGACGAAGTACTCATACCCTCCTCGTGCCCGGATGTTCATCGGTCCGCAAACATCACTATGCACAAGTTCTAGAACCCCTTCGGCCCTATTGCCCTTAGACCCGTATGGTCTTTTGGTCATTTTACCCTCCAAACAAGACTCACATTGAGGTATAGATTCCACCTTTAAGTGACTTAAAGGTCCATCCCTTACCAACCTTTGAATCCTATTCAGGTTAATATGGCCAAGGCGCAAATGCCAAAGATAAGTCTTATTAGAGTGAGAAGTTTTAAGTCTTTTTGAGTTATTATCATTTATCTCAGCATTAAGCAACAAGTCCATCTTAGGTTTGATAAAATATAGATTATTTTGCATCCATCCAGAACAGATAAAAGATTTGTTTTTACGAATCACCACTTTTTCATTAAAAGATACCACGTAGGAGTCTTTAAATAAAGAAGATACAGAAATTAAATTCCTTTTAAATTTAGGAACATAAAAACAATCTCGCAAAATTAAACTCCTATAATTATCAAAATAAAGATGGACATCTCCCACTGCTTCCGCTGAGACCAAGGATCCATCGCCCATCCGAAGCGTTAAGTCTTCACGAAGTAGACTTCTCGTTTCTTTGAATCCCTGCAGAGAAACACAAACATGATTAGTTGCACCAGAATCTATGACCCAAATGTCACTAGATTCCTCAACCAAACAAGTTTCTAAATATAGAAGATCACACCTACCTCCCTTGGAAAGGAAGTCCTTGCAATGCTTCTTTATATGCCCGACCTTACCACAAAAGAAGCACTTAAGCTTCTTTGGGTTCTTCTTCTTTTTCTTCTTGCTCTTGGTAGCAATAGGAATAGAAGACTTACCACTCTTGGCCCGTTGCTTCTTTCCATTCCCAGAGTTAGGATTGGAACCAGAAGCAGCTACCATATTGGCCTCTCCACCAGCAGGAGACTCCCTGATCAGCAGTTCAAACTCCTGTAACTGTTTCATCAGTTCTGTCAAGGTCATATCCCGTCTATTGCTCAAATTAAAAGTAGCTCTAAACGGAATAAATTCCTTAGACAGAGTCTCAAAGACCATAGTCATCTGAGTTTCAGCATCGATGTCGGCTCCATTGGTTTGAGCCTCAGCGAGGTAACCCATGACCAACATCATGTGCTCCTTTACAGATGTCCCCGGTCTCTGTCTACAGTTTAAGAGTTTCCGAAGCGCCCCTTGCCGCTTTGTTATGGCCTGGCCTCCAAACATATCCTCAAGATTATCCAAGATCTGCTTCGCAGTCTCATAATCCTGATGTTGAGCCTGCAGCACGTTATTCATGCTAGCCATAACATAGCAGCGGGCCTGATCATTAGCATCTTTCCAGCGGTCGTACGCTTGGAATTGCTCATTACTTGAGTCTCCCGTAGGCTCGGGAGGACAAGGAGTTGTCAGTACATATTTCAGTTTCTCAAAGGATAGGACGATGTCCAGGTTCCGTTTCCAATCATTATAATTCTCACCGGTTAATTGGTTTTTGTCAAGTATCGATGATAAAGCGTTTTTAGACATTTTCAATCTACAATAAAGAATCATATACCAAACATAAGCAAACATATTTAATAATTTAGTAAGATAACACAATCATGTAAAATCATACAAATGTGTTTATGTGTCAAAACCTTGAAAATATCACAACCTTACAACGATAATTCCCAACTCAGAATTCAACAAGCTCCTAGGGGAGTCATGCCAAATTCAATCAGGAACACGGATCCCCTCCTGATTAATATATGCCATCCAGGACCCGTATGATCCAGCATATACTAATAATCGTTTCTTTGGCCATTAATTTTATTAACAGAGCTCCTAGGGGAGGTTAATAATAAAATTAACGTGAGTGTGTAACCACCGTTTCAATATTTTATCCATGATTTATAATCACCACCTAGGGGTGTGCAACCATAAATCATACTAAAATACCTTATCCTTTTAGAGATCCAATCTGGTACATAATAGAAATCCCTTCCTAGGGGTTGGGACCATCATGTTCTTCCTATGGACCAACGATGGAGGCCTTAGGTTCTCTCTTCGAAAACCTTCTCCCACTCAATCTTTTGAAGTCAAGGTTTTATTTTAAAATTATGCATGAACAATTTTAATATGAGCGGCACTCCCTATTCTATATGACATGTTATCAATATACATGGTAAATCATATTATAATGCAGACAAGCAAAGCAATCAAGCAAAGCTACAAGCATAATAATAATAACCGTAATATTATGGTTCCACCCTAGAGAATAGAAAAAATAAGATTACAAGAGAATAATCGAGACATTTATCGATTCTTCATCCTTGAATCCTCAAGCTGTATCCTTCTTCATGTAATATCCATCTTCAAGTCCTCAATCCCGTATGAATCGAACACTTCATATTTCCGGTCGTATCCAAATTTAATGTTTCTCAGAATCGTCCCAAAAATAAAATTAAAACTGCACCAAAAATTGCACCTTTTCTGGACACCTGGATGCTCTCTGTCGGCAGGCCGATCTAGGTGATCGGTCTGCCGATCATGGTGGTTCGGCCTGCCGAACATGAAGGTTCGGCCTGCCGGCAGAGCACCAAAATTTCTGCCCCACTGTCGGCCTGCCGGACCGTACGTCCGGCCTGCCGATCTGTGACCTTCGGCCTGCCGAACTGTGAGGTCCGGCATGCCGACCGAGCAGAAAACCCTCAATCCAGAAAATACAATTTTAATGCAATTCATCAATTTTATTTTCAACAATTCAAAAACATAAAATTAGAGACTCAGGAAATACCTGGAGGCGCCATCATCTATCTTCAAGATCCGACTTCTCGTTCCGTCTTCTCCGAATAATTATTTAATTACAAAATTCTTACAAATTAAAAATTAAATAATAATTCCTAGACGGAGATGATAGTCCGCCATCTAATTACATGAAAAACCTAGATACACATTCTAACCTCTAAGGAACCATAACCGGTATTAATTAATTAATAAATAATTAAACAACAATTTAATCAACCATAATTAATTAATAAACATTCACCACATAATCCATGACAACATATATATTATATAGAAACCTAGAGTGCCATCTCTCTATAAAATTCAATTCAAGCATAGGAGAGATTAAGATCACAAAATTTATGCATATAACATGATCACAAACTTGCAAATTAATGTAAAAACCTCGGCTCTGATACCAATTGTTGGAAACAAAGTGCGCAGCGGAATTTTTAAAAATTTTCATCAGAGTATTTTCCAAAATACAAGTATGACATGTTATATGTATAAATTAAACAGATCTTACTAACCTCAGTGTGCCGAAGAACCTCCGCAACCTGTGTAGAGAAGTAACGTTCCAGAAGAGCCTCAACCAACTGGTCTTCTTTGCTATTCTCTATCCACAACCGGAGTGAGTGTGGGCTCACACGTACAGCTCTTCCACCGGTGACTCTCCTTCCAACCAATAGAGAGAACCCAAAGCTAGTGTTCGTGATTTGTGAACAAAAGCTCTCAGGGAGTTTTCAGATGCTCACTAGAAGAGTATCACTCTTAATCTCTCAAATTGATCTGAGTAAATCATTAGACTCACTCCCTTTTTATACCTATTGGTCCTTGGGGTCAGTCCATATCAGATTAGGTCTCAAAAATCGAAACCGAATCAAGTTCGGATCAATATCTGATAAGATACGCGTGAAAAACGCGTAATCTTAGCTGTCGCGGTCGGCATGCCGAACTGTGAGATAGGCAGGCCGAACTTGCCAGTTCGGCAGGCCGAACTTTCTGATCGGCAGGCCGAACTGCCGAGAAAAAATCTCCGCGAATCTTTTATTTTCCACCCGAGATTCTAAAGGATAAAGTCTCAGTTTTGATTCAAATAGCCCAATAGAAAAGATATCTGATCAAAACAAACTCTATCAAGATAATCTCTAAGAAAATAAATCAATTCAAATAATTCTACAAGTTTATCTTGTTCTAATTGTCCAAAATTAAAACAACCGATAAACAGACAAGAATTATCCGAACGCCATAATTCAACAAGTTCATCTTGAACTAATTTCTTACAAAATTAATTCAACCGATAAACAGACATGAATTATTTGATTCTTATAAATTTTAAACCAATCTGATAAATCCGACATAAGTCACCAATTATTGGAAAAGCACGCCGTGTCGTTACAGGACTTTGTGAGCTAGCAAAGGGGACCAAAATGGACCTATAAAGTTCAAGCTCATGATAATTATGAAACCCAATATCCCAGATATACATTTCACAATTATCAACTCCAACGCTACTCCACTAGAAGCTTGGAGCTGCACTCTCGAACTTTATAGAATTACGAAGCTCGTGTAGCTAAGTCTCCATGACATATCACAGTGTATCGCATCCCCATATGATCATCCATAATCGGCTTAAGGACAAGTTCTGTCTTACCTTCCCGATTATTTTTATCTTACGTTCCATTGTCTTACCATTAGAAAACTTACCATCCAAAGATAGTATACCATTCGGTTACACCTATGTATCCAAATGGTTGAGCGCTCCAGTTTTCCAATTACAGGACAACGCATATAAGAGGATATCATTACTCCTAAAGAGGAGCTATGGATTCCATATCTATGAATAACAAGTCTACGCTATCAAGAGTTATGCCTCCAACGTACCGGCATGCATGCCACTATAGAGATGTGGGAGTCACCCATTGGTACATCAAAAGACACAAGTCGAGACAACGGGCCCATTATTCATCTCAGGATTAAGATACAATACAAAAGACTGTATAAAGTGAATCGATTTGCCAAGACAGAATTATTAATCCAAATCAATTCACTTTATGTCCCGATCCAACACATCGTCACCTATGACAACGCGCCAATGTTTCTATTCACGGAGTCCAACTCCGATGGCCAAGACAAACCATCTCCCAAAAGGGATATAGACAACATAACAATCTTTACATGAATAAAGCGCCCAACTTTATTCCCTCGATTGCGGATCATATATTTTAGACCATCACCTTAAGAGTCGTGTCTACCGCATAATCATCCCATCATATGCCCAACTCTTAAGGTTTAGACTGACAGTCTCAGACTACTGTTTGCTTATCATACATTCAACGAATATGAACGTAAAGAGGACAATATTTGGTATATATATAAATGAATAAATTCTTTATTGATAAAAATGTCTCCAAAAACGTATTACATTTTTACTCCTTAGAGCATACATGTCTAACAATAATAGCTGCATCAATCCCACAGTAGTCTTCTTGGTCTTCACCCTGTGACCAACATCTTTTGAAAGCATCAACCGAACCAATCCCAACACCTATCTGTTGAGATTTGCCATTCCTTATCCTTCATCTTTTGCATTTATTACCGACAAGTGGCAAATGAAGCTTCTTGCTATACAGATGATCCTCTATCTATATCTTTCAAAATGAGAAACCATTACTATCAAATTTCACAACTCCAAGTGGCATTCCTTCGTTCTTGAGCATCGCTCTCTCAATCAATAACCTGGCTCTGGCACTAGTTGTTAGGGAAATTTGCTAAGAACCAAGCAAATAACAAAGAACAAAAAATAAACGAATAAAATAAAAGCAGAAAAATTCACACCAAGAATTTTATATAGGTTCACCAATTTAGTTACATCTTGTTTCTACCGTAGTAGATTCCACTATCCTGTTGAAGAAATTCTTTACAAAGAAAACACTCAAATCACTATGCTAAAAGATGTTTCCTAGCCTCACATTCATAATTTTCTTTTAGAAAATTTGTCTTAATATTTACTCATAACATTAGGTATTTATAATGTACAAGAAAATGGGAAACAAGCCCTAAAAAACTAACTTAAAAATCACAATTTTGTGACCCAGCTCCACGGTGCTACTTTCCTGGTGCCGCAGCGCCGCTTTGAGCAAAAAATGCTTATGGACGCTGTAGTGCAGGCGTAAAATTTTGAAAGCACCACAGCGCCTTCCTCTGGCGTTGCGGCACTCTGTGCGCTACCTTTTGCATCCAATTTTGAGCTTGTCGATGTCGCGGAGCCCAAGGCCAAGGATGCCTAGAACACTTTTTGCCTTCCAATCTTGCATCTCTAAACAAGTTTCTCTCCCAAGCTTCGTTCGATTAGGCTCCACATTTTCAACACTAGCACCCCTTTTCTTGGGAGCCAAATCACCTCTTATATACATTTAGACAAGATCCAATTGTGCATTAAGATTGTCTTTAGTTTTGCCAGGAATGTGAAGCAACGTACCTACTATCGATTCACAAACATTTTTCTCAATGTGCATGACATCCACGTAGCGGCAAATGAAAAGACTACTCTGATATAGAAGTTAAAAGAAATTTGACTTCTTTTTCCAAAATCCTTCTCCCGCCGGCCCATTATTCTTATTTTTCATTTTCCCAAAAACCACTTTGATATTTCTTACCATCTCAAATACTTAGTGACCTGTCAACGGTCTTGGAGATCGCCTTTCTTTAGCCTTGTCATTAAATGCTTTCTTTTGTCTACAATATGGATGGTTCATAAGCAAAAACCATCTATGGCTATTGTAAACTATTTTCTTACCATGCTTCAACCAAAATGAAGATGTCTCCATCATGTAAACAAGACAACCTATTGAACTCTTGACTAAGTACCCAGATAGATTTCCATATACCAAAAAAGTCATTAATAGTCCACATCAACATTGCTCGGAGTGTGAAGGTCTCCTCGTGGTAAGCATCTTGGATATATATACCACTTTCCTGCAATCTCCTCAAACTCATCAATCAACAGTACCAAGTATATGTCAATGTCATTTCTTGATTGTTTAGGTCTACATATCAACAAAGGTAACATGAAGAACTTTCACTTTATGTACAAGTCTGGTGAAAGATTGTAGTTGACAAAAATGATAGGCCAAGTATTGTGCTTGCTATTATAATTACTATAAGAATTCATTCTATCTGCGAATAAAATAAGATGAAGATTCCTAAGTTATGCACTGAAATCTAGATTCTCTACATCAAATGTCTTCTATTGTGGCGATTCGATCAGATGCGTTATCGATCCTCCTATCATGGTGCTAAGTTAAATCCTTTGCATGATCTGCATTGTTAAACAATCGCTTCAAGCGTGGTTCTATTGGAATGTATTACAACACCTTAGCTCGTACACCTTTGCTTCCCTCGGACGGTTTCTTCCACCTAGACTAATTACACATTGAACATTCATCCAAGTCTTCACACTCTTTCTGGTATAGGGCACAATCATTTAAGAAAGCATGTATCTTCTCGTACTTCATACCTAGAGTACTCAACATTTTCTTTGCCTTATACATACTTGCCAGCATTTTATTATTATCTGAAAATGCATCATGTAAAAATTCTAAAAATCCCGTGAAACTTAAATTGGACCATCCACCTGATGCCTTCAAAATTCCACAATCTAATCGAACCGGATAGTTTGGTATATTTCGAACATTCGTTATACAATGGTGTTTACGCAGCTTTCATCATCGTCTCAAATAACTTCGGTTGGGGCACAAAGTCTTCTACCGTATCATCTTCATGTCAACCATGTTAATACCTTCATCATCCTCATCAATTTGACGAACATGGGCATTCTCCCTTACTGCCAACAATGAAGTTGGGACTTTTTCACCATGCCATATCCATATTTGATAAGTCTGATCAATCCTATATCAATAAAAATGAAACCTAACATCATCATATGATTATTTTCTAATGTTTTTACAATCAACACAAGGATAACGAACGATACTTCTTTTGACATTAGCCTTTGCAAAAGCCGCAAAATCCTCAATCACTTTCTCATATTCATCATTCACATTAGTAGCATACACTCATTTCTTATCCATTACTACAAAATCAAAACAAAATTTATTCAATCTCACAACAATTAAAATTATCCAACAACAACAACAAATTTATAACTAATTTCAAACAATTTTCAATAACAAATCCACATGCAAAACATAAATTAAACCTAATTAGCTAAAGAAAAAAAAAAGAAAACTAAAACTAACATAACCCAAAATCAATCAATTTCTATCTCACAAAAAATTACAGAAGAAATTTATAACTAATTTCAAACAATATCCACTTGCAAAATATAAATTAAACCTAAATAGCTAAATAACAAAATAAACCTAAAACTAACGTACCCAAATCAATCACGTTCAATCTCACAGCAAATTATACAAATAATTTATAACAAAACAAAAGAAAAACATAAAATAAAATCTAATTAGCTAAACAAAATGCGAATAAAAAGAAACATACCAAACTCAATGTTGGAAGGCAGAGGGATGGCAATGGATGCGTGGGAGCCGAGGCGACATAGGCGAGGGAGTGAGGGTGATGAGGCGAGGAGACGGAGGTGAGGGAAAGCTAGGCGAGGCTAGGAAAATGGAGGCCACGGAGGCCGGGCAAGGCGACATAGGCAACGAATAGGGAAAGGGCAATTGGGTGAAGACTGGACGAGGAAGAGAGAGAAGACTGAGCGCGGTATATCAATCCTTCTAGGTAATAAAAACTTAGACGACAGTTTTTTAGAAACCATCGTCCAATATTTTAATATTAGACGACAGTTTATAAAAAACCATCGTATAATTTGTGGTACGAATTTCCAAAGGACAGAGTTTTCTATGCCACATAGGATATAATGACGGTTTTTTGATAAACTGTCATTTTTCATGCGTTGTATAAAACACATTTTACTGTAGTGTAAAGAGCAACGAAGGAGACAGAAAAATAGTGCGACAATGAACATGACCCAAGATTGGGAAAGGTATTTAATTATACGGATCATTTGCATAACTCTCCAAATACCACGCTTTGAATTCAAAAATGTTGACTAATCGTTTTAATTACCAAAAAGTTAGTAATGATACTTATAAACACTATTGTAACTTTAAATAATAAAGTAAATGAAAAATAATAATGAATATTCAAGAAAAGAAACAAAATTAAAAATTCAACATAAAATATTTTGTTTCAATTTTTTACTTTATAATATGAAGGTCAAATGCATCATTATGACCATAGATGATACCTTTATTCACCTTTCTTAAAGAAGGAAGGAAATACCCAGGGAAAAAAAAAATATTATAGGAGGAAACAAACTAATATTGCATGACAACATACACACGTTGAGCCATTTTTTTTTATCATCAAAATTTGAATATTATAATAATTTTGAATATTATAATAATAGCATGTATATGTAGACAATTTAGACTCAATGAGCTTAAAATAGATAGTTTGCATAATTACCTATTAGGGATAATTCTAATTCACAAAAATAGGGTATTTTTTTTTAAGTCATGCCATAAAACTAGGTTATTTTATTAGTATTTGAAATTGTTTTCTGAGTTGAGCATAATTTCTTTGTGACTATCGTTCAATTACATGTCTTTTATTTTCTTTTTGTTGAATACAAGTATTTTCATTAAAAGTACAATACTTAAAAAAAAGTGTATCTTGTATAACTGATTTCAATTGTCAGAAAATAGCTTGTAAAAGGATAGCTGTAACCTTTGATATGCATTTTAATTCAGAAAATAACTTGTTAAATGTGTATTTCCATCAAATAGGAAAAACAGATAAATACAATCTTCTACAATTTTGACTACTTTGCCCCCGGAAGCCGACCTATTTCTGCTAATTACATCAAAAGAAAATCACTCTCCAAAAATAATAATAATATAATAAATAATTCATCTGCTTATCCAGAAACTTCAGAGGGGCGTCTTCTTCGAATTCCAGAATTAGTTGCTCCATGTGTATGGTATATTCACCACAGCCAATAAAGTGAATCTTGAATTCCTTTGCCTGCGAATTTAAGTACTTTAACTCCATGAATTATTAAAAACTCATCTTAGTTATTATTTTTTCCTCCTGAAGGCACTACTATAGTTAATATTCTCATGGGATATTCTTCCTCACATATAGAGAAGTATTCAAGTCCAGCCTCAAATGGGGACGTCTACCAAAGAAAATCCCATTATATACGTGGTACTTTGTAGTAAGCTAAAAGAGTTCAAGACTTGACCTTACTTTTACGAAGATAGCCGTCCACATAAGATACCACTGAAAATAAGAGCTCCAAACCACTTGTTGGACACAAATCTGGAAAAACGAAGGGAACATCAGTTAGGCACGTTAATGATGTTCAAAGCTACAATGCACTTGACAATACATTTAGATCACAGTAAAATCTTTGCATGCAGAACCAGCGAGGGAAATAGAAAGAGAAAAAGAAGAAGAAATTGAGGGGAGAAAGACATGAAAAAAAAACCGAGGAAAGGAAAGGCAACAGATAAGGAGGGTTTCAATACTTGGGGCAAATTCGTTATGCGTAGTCTAACCTCGAATAAGGCCAGGCCTAATAGATTTCTTAGCTATGCTATGAGCAGAAACTTCTACGAAAATTCCTGTATATAAAATGATAAAAAATTTCGCCCCGATATTTAACATAGACGTGGATTGACCTATGACCCGCTTTGCTGTATTAAAATCTATGAGCCAAATTACTTATTGCCGAATACATCGTGTAGCTAAAATATCTATTTTACTCAGAATCAACATCAAGTGAAAGATATGCATACTTTCTATTGCAATCAGCTCGCGATGAAAGGTCAACTGCCCATATCTGCCAGGCTAATTGTCCAGATGCAGCTGCCAAAGATGCATAATATGGCAATCCTGCTCAAAGGCAACGGATGCATTTTTTCACAGGTAGCATAGATCAAAGTTTTTAATAAAATAAAATAACACTAAACACAGTAGAGAAAGATGATAAAGTATATAATTAACATGTAAAAAGAAGAATTATCAATAATACTAAGCATAGTAAAGAAAGATAATAAAGTATATAATTAACATGTAAAGTATATAATTACCAATTTCGGCATTAAATCCACTAAGGGCAAGACTACTAATGCATGCAATTCCAAACCCTGTAAGCCACTTCTTGGTGGAATCCCCAAATCTCAAAGCTGTAGATTTAACGCCAACTTTCAAATCGTCTTCTTTATCCTGAATGGATGATTAAACAAACTAATTTCACCAAACTTTTAAAGCTGCAGATTCCTAATCTACTCCAGCAGCACCCACTGGAAACTTAAATACAAATATCAAGCAATTGAAGAGAAACCTGCTCAACCTCTCCCTTGTCTCATTTCTCTCCATTATATACCACTCTTGAATAAAAGACATAATTCCAAAGCAACAAGGAAAGGAAAAAACCCCTTCAGCATTTGTTTCGTACCTGATGTGCATATATCGTGTCGTACACTAGAGTCCAAAATACTCCAGACATGTACAATGGGAAAACTATAGCTGGATCAATACTTCCTTTAACTGCAGCCCATCCTAATAGGGCCCCCCAATTAAAAGTCAAACCTAGAAAGGCTTGAGGCTATAAAGCATGATCAAAATGAATCAACTGGTAAACTTTCACCACACAGTAGATTGATCAAAGGACAGAATAAAACTCCAAAAAAAGTTCAGAGATGTTATCATTACCCAAAATGTCAACCTCTTCATGAGGGGATAGGAGAAGACTAGCAACAAAGATGATGCACCCAAAATGCGGCTGTTGGAAACAGATGACCAGAGTAAGAGCGAAGACCAGCTTAGACTGTACAAACTAAACGAAAAGCTAAAAAGAACAAGCTGAAGCTAGTTACTATCATATGGTTGATTAGGTACAACAAAGAGGTCTACCAATAGCAGATTTTATGGTTGGGATCAATAATTTTACGGATGGTCAAGAGTAAATTGGGACTCCAAGTAGTGAAGAAGTCCTATGACTGGGTTGAGACTTGAGAGGGCTAATGTCTTTAGGCCAAAGCCAGTCAGAGACGAGCAACTGGAAGCCAGTGTCGATCCCTATAATGGGTTTACTTTAAATCTTTCAGTGGGTACCAATACTTAGGTATTCTTATTTTTTACAAATTCTATGTATTTTATAAGAACAAAAATTTAGATATGTAATAAAGGAAATAGGTAACATAAGTATCTCTTTCCATCACATTTACTATAGGTATTCCCATTCATGTGAAACGATAAAAGCATCCAGTGAAAATACTGTCTCAATCCTTTAACTCATCTAGTCCTCTTTGTTCTTTTTTTTAATTATTATATATCCAGAAACCCCCTAAACTCACGCTGTGAGCCCAAGTTTGAAACAGAAGCCTTCCGCCAGACCCTACAATCTTTGGAAGGCAAGAAACTATGACTTTTGCCATGTAGGTGCCCATGAGGTGGTTCAAACCCCAGACCTAATGAGAGCGAACCAAAGGCCTGACCTTTCCAACCACCCCATGGATCTCTTGTCCTCTTTGTTTTAGAACCTAAATTCTTCTTTCATCTTCACAATCATTTTCTAAAATATTAAAAACACACACACACACACACACACACAAAACAGACCATTAGAACACAAGCTTTTACAGAAAGATGGGAGTAATTTGCAGTTTATTTTTCTTCTTGCTACAAACGTACAAACCTCACATGATAACTTCTTAAGCACTAAATATGGCCAACCAATTTTGATAATCAATAACATGGAAGTGGTAATATAACTACTGAATAAATAGAATAGGTGAAGCAATGGTGAAGTATGTTGTACCTACTTGTAGCCTGCAAAAGCAAGCTTAAGCCTAATATCCTGTATCTATCGCTTTTCTAGTTTCTCACCCGGGCATCATGAAAGTCATTGATATTTCAACATCCACAAACATATCCACATCATCCAGGTGAAAATATGAAGCAATATCTCTCATGGTCTATGTTCGACAGCCCAAAAACTCAAAACTGTTGCAAAAATCTTTTTCACTTTTCCACAGTTTTATGCTTGCAAATTAAAGCACAGAATCTCAAGCAGTTCCCTAAAACTATACAAGCCAAAATAAATATAAATTCACCTTTGGTATATGATGTTGATTTGATTGCAGTAAAAATCTTATTAGTTTCTTCTAAGGATGATGATACAATAACTAGCAGGCTTTCATTCTCTGAGAGAGAAAGGGGAAGGGAGAGGGGTGGGGCTAGCTTTCATTCTCAATGTCAATGAATCGGTGTTAAGTATAGTTAACCAAAACTCTAAAGAACATCTCAATGAAGGCAGATGAAAAGAGCACTGACCTATAATTGTTCAATTGAAGGAGAATACCAAGTCCTAAAGTCAACTGAAACCCCAGAAAACAAAGCCCCTGAAAAGGTGTGAGGAGACCACTTGCAACTGGCCTCAACTTTGTACGCTCAACCTGCATTAAAGAGTCTACATTACCATGCAAAAGTTCCAGAAAAGAAATAATTAAAAATGTGAACCTGAAATTGAAGCCAACAGGAGTCGAAAATTCCTATGACAAGCTAAATTACAACTTGAAATTCTAAAGTTTGTGTCAATATTCACTTCATGTTCAAATATAAGAGAGAGATAGACCTGAATATTGGGTAATTTTAAAGCAGTAGATTATTTCTCTCTTTCTAACATTCAGAAAGCTTAGATAGCTTAAATTCATTTGTTCTCCAAAACAAGTAGTTAATCAAAATATATTTCTATGATGCAGCAAGTAGAAATGTGTACATTAATATTTGGAAAGTACTTTACTTTTGATAATTACAAAATTTTTCCATATGGATCTAGTGCTTAATTTGTCCTTATGGTCCCAAATACCGTTTTCTACAGATAATGCAAAGCAAAAGTTGCAGGCTATGAAAAAAAAAAAAAAAAAACCTTTCAAGATCCCTTGGTTTGATATAGGATGCACTACACACTGCTCAATACTATTTTTGAAATCGTGTTTGTACGTGCAAATGCAGAAATATGAAAACATTCACCTATGCAAATAGGCCTACTAATTAAGTTTGATCCATTGATGTAAATGAGCATCACAACATGTTCACATCATAACAGGCAATCTAATCAAGATGCAATTTTTTTACATCAACACATGACTATTCCCAACAACTTCTACCAGTTACTTATAAATACCGTCACTCCAATAGCTGTTATGGGTAACTGAAGTAGCTTTTATTTTTCCTTTTCTACATGTATAAATCTCGACAGAGATGTCCCTTAAGATTGAAATGCATTTCGCAGAGTGTGATTCCCAAAAAAAAAAAAAGCAAAAAAAAAGTGTCATCAAAAAACCCACTCTAACACATGCTTGCAAGTTAAAAAGCGAATATAGGGCTGCACAAAGTAGAACTTAGTAAGTTAGTAACTTGCCATTGTATCAATATCCCGATCAAGAAGATCATTAACGGTACATCCAGCACCCCGTAAAAGCAGAGCACCACATCCAAACAAGGTCAACATCTTAAAATCAGGAAGGTGCCCCGGGGTCGCTGCCAAAGTTATTGACCTAGAGCATTAAAAAAAAAGATATTTAGGAACGTAAAACATGAAAGAGTGGTACATCCTTGAAAGAGGGCCTATTACAGAATGGAGAAAAAGCAAGCTTCAATCCCACCAAGTTCCAATACAACAGCCAGTTGGCCATAAGTAGCAATGTAGTCATATTTCCACATTTATCTGGAAAAATTACAAAGTTAATGATTTTCTTTTTATTTTATCTTTACCTATTGTTTTCTCAACCACACGAGCCAAGTGTTTAAAATACCTGATCCAACAGTCTTACCTCAAAGGGGCACTTGTGAACCCTGTACTTCTCGTCATTTCGTGCTTTCATCCTTGAACTTTTTCTCTTAGCAATTTAGTCCATAATATTCCAAATGAGTGACAATTAACTTCTATCTTTTTCTGAGACTGATTCAAGATAAGGAACTGAATTACCAGCGCCAAAATAATTTTTCAGGGACAAAAATGCAAAAGCTTGAGAAGTTGCAAGTTCTAAAAGATACTAATTGCTCCGTCCAAAATTTAACCCTTCTTGAGGATTGAAGTTAAATGGTACTAGTTTATAAATTCGAGGACTAAACAGCTTATAGCCATGAACAGAATTCAGGAATAAGCTGGGTAAACAACGAGAAGTTCAAGGGACACTGAAACCCTAATTCACATTTTGTTTTCTCAGAAAGGTTCCATTCTAGTCAATCTGGTTTTAGTGGATAACACAGTTGAAGTGCAAATTCTATTTCAGCTAAAATCAAATATGTGTAAAAACATGAGATATAACATGATCGTAGAACTCCATTGTAGATATAACACAAAGCAATATTTGAAATTGAATTGCATTTCGCACTTTTAAAACGTTTAATCATTCAAAAAAGATGCTTTTTTTCCCTCAGAAATTAGAGAATGAGATAATCGGTTGGCATAAACCAAAAATAATAATAATAATAACAATAATTAAGCGATTCGGAATTCATATCTCTGTTCTCTACCTTTCGATTGTTCGCAGAAAAAGCGGGGGGTGGGTGGTGGGGGTGGTGTGTGTTGGGGGTGGTGTGGTAATGCAAGAGAAACCTTACCACATACAAGGCCAAGCGAGCAACCAGGTCCCGATAGGCTTGTCAAGGCGAGCAAGGCGAGCGTACGGCCGAACATGCCTCGGCAAATACAAGTCGATCCACGAGTACGACACACCATTGGTTTTCATTTTCAGCTCACTACCGCCATCTTCCCCATTCCCGTCGTTCTTCGCCGTCGTAGAAGACGACGATGTCGAAATGTGACTGGCCGAAACGAAGGCGTACTCGGCGATCCATTTCCGGCGACCGTAGTTAGACGATTGGAAAGCGGGATAAGAAGGGGAAATGTAGGCAGGGCTAGGGTTAGGGTTAGGGTTTGGAGAGAAGTGAGAGATTGAAAAGACAGAGACTGAAGAGGAAGAGGAAGAGGAAGAAGAGGGATTCAGAAACCTACGGGTACTCCGGGAGGCACGAGAGAGCCAAAACGACGCCATTTTGATTTGGAATATGCTTTATGCATGTTTTAGTTGGTTGCAGATACTCCTGACTCGTGCAGCCGCCTGATAAAAAAGGGGATTCCATTTACAAGTCGTGCTAGGTTACCCAATTTTCACAAAAGAGGGCAACGGAGGAAATGTTATTTTAAAAAACATTTCAAAGGTAACAAAATTACGGAGCGTCTGGTAGTATTTTTATTTTAATTTTTATTTTTAAAAATATTTAAAAATAAAAATATTTTAAAAATTATATTAAGATTGTTTTTGAAATCGTATTTTTTTAATATGATGGTATGTTTTTAAACAAAAATATTTTTTTGATAAAAATTATTTATTATAAATAAAAACCCAAATTTAATTTTAAGAAAATTAATTTTTAATTATTGCTTCCCCTCGACGGCCCTCTTATTCTGCTCCGATGAGGGCAAGATGTCGACGACGCCCCACACGACGATGACAGCGACTGAGACAGCCCCATGCGACAGCAACAACAGCTGGAGCTAGACCCATGCCCACGACCACGCTTAACGGCTTCCCTTAACGGCCTCTTGCGAAGATCCACACCCCACACGAAGACGACGACGACGACAGCTGGAGCTACACCCACGCCCACACCCAACGGCTTCCCTCGACGGCCTCTTGCAGAGATCGACGGCCCACTCAACGACAATGACGGCCGAAGCCAAACCCACACCTAACGATTTCCCTCGAAGATCCTCCCTCGAAGATCGACAGTGTGAGAGCTCTCTTGTGATCGATGGTGGAGCTATGCGCCATGGGATTTGATGGGGTAAGGGGTCAACGAGATGCCACCGGGGTTGCTGGGTTTCATTGGTGAATTCGTTGGGTGGCAGGAGGGCTCCGATGGGAGGAGGAAACTGAGGGGGAAAAAAAGTTGAAAAACAACTTTTTTTTTGCTTTCAAAACCTAGGCAAATTTTGAGTGTTTTGGAAAAAAATTTCATTTTCATTTCCTACAAAATTTAACCAAGCATTGTTTTCAAAACATTTTCATTTTTTGTGTTTTAGAAAATGACCAAAACATGTTCAAAACCAAAACCAAGCAGGGCCTACATGTTATGACACCTCTTTAAAAGTTGTTTTTATTTATGCCCCTTTTAGAAAAGTTTATATTATATTATTATTTATATTACATATTAATGTACTAAAAATGAACATTCGTGGTATTAATAAAATGTAAATTTTAAAAGATTATATTTATGAAAATTCTTCTTTAAAAGTTGAATTTGTTTATAACCTACTTAAAAAAATTTATATCACACTATCATTCATATTACATGTTAAGTTGTGCCATTAGTGAATATGTGTGGCTTTTATAAAAAATAAATCTTAAAATGTGTATTTATGAAAATTCCCCATAAAAGTTTGGGACAATAAGGGAAATATGTCAGATTAATAGTTAAATAAAAATTAATAGACCAAAATGTTAGAATAGTTAGTAAAAATAGTCCCATATAATTTTAAATCTGCATGAATTAAATAAAATAACGACTAAAATGTTACCCAAATTGCAAAACCCTAGCAGCTCAAGTGCCCTTTTCCCTCCGTCTTTCTCTCTCTCTTTCCCTAGCATAGCTCATCTCTCCTTCTTCACCTATCCTACATGGAGAGCGACAACGCTGGAAGAGCAGGTCTTGTCAGAGTTGAGCAAAGGTGGCAGACTTGGAAAGCGACGACAGCGAAGGAGCAAGTCTCGCTAGAGTCGAGCGAAGGACGCACATGTTCACTGTCATTTGTGGCAAGAGTTATGGAGGCCGAGCTGCAACCTCGACAATCCCACGACAACATCACCGACAAGAGGCTCGCACGGTCCCTACGACGATGTCATGCTGGGAGAAAGGTCGGAGCCGTAGAAGGAACACATGAAGAAAACAAAAGCAGTACGGGATTCAAGAACACATGAGATTTGGATTAATTTGGCTATAGAACAAGTGAGAAGTGGTAAAGAAATGAGACATATTTAAGCAAGGAAGGTTGGAAAAGTTTTGATTGAAAAATTTAACAAGGCCATAGATAGGAACTATGATCGGAAGCAACTAAAGAATCATTGGGATAGTGTGAAAAAAATGCTAATTATAGAATTCATTACTAAGAGGAGAGACTGGACTTGTTAAGATGTACAAAGCCAAACTATAAAGGCTCCAAATGATGGTAGGAAGCAAAGTAACAAGTAGGTATCTCTCAATAAGTTATTTTATTATAGTATGTATGATAAACTTTTATTTTCCTAATTTTAAATTTGCAACAACAAAAATATCTTGAGGCTGCAAAACTTCGTGTCAAACATTTAGAGCATGCAATAAAGTCAGACGAGTTGTTTCAAGATATAACAGCCCTTAGAGCAAGGGCTTGGGCACCAACCAAAAGTTCATTGCCTCTTATGTATACGGAATTGTATATTGAAGATAGCATCACTCAAGAGGTTGTAAGTGATGATTTTGAAGAACAAGATCATGTTGATGTAGAAGCTAACAATAGCAAAGAGAAACTACTGGGGCTAACTAAAAAACAATTCAAGATAGGAAAAAAAAGCAATCTACATCAACAAAATTATCCAAAAAACTTGATGAACTTTGTGATGCTGTTAAGAGTAGTAGTTCATATATGCAGCTTTTGAGCAACACTTCCTAGATGTGAATCAATGACACCTCTTTTTAAGCTGACTTATTCGCAAAACAAGGCAAAAAGGGATATTTTTGTAGCTTTGGGGCAACTGAAATATCAGATTAAGTGGTCGAAGGATCAACAATCTCATTTAGAAATATAGTGACCTACTCTTTTTGAAGAGTAGAACATTCTTATGAACTACTCTTTTTAAGTATTAGATGATGTTAAAAAAAATATAATTTTCGTGGTGAAACTAATGTGTAATTTGTTGACTTGCTTGATATTGTGTTGTTATTTCCCTTTTGAATCAGATGCAGAATGTTTTATATTTTACTATCATGCATATTATTTTCTGGTTTGTTTCTCTTTTTTTGAGTTAGATTATTACGACATTACGATGATAAGGATTATGCTAACTTGTGTGGTTGACATTCTTGAGTCCTCATATTAAATATATTTAATAAATATATTACATGAAATTCTAAGTTTTTTTTTTTTAATGGAAAGTGATTCAGATGAAGACATATTAGAAGAATATATAGAAGAAACTAAAAGGGATGATATGGAGTTTGATAAACTTGTTGTTGGTGTTGCAAGGACAACAGTGTACTATCATAATAATTTTTTAGTTAAAGAACCATCTAGAAATTCTCCACAAACTGGATGGATGTTCATGATGGAGATACTTGAGGGGAATGATGTTCGTTGTCATGAGATGTTTCGAATAGAAAAGCATGTGTTTTCAAAATTATGTGATAGATTGAGAGGTTATAGGTTAACTTCTAGCCAGGAAATACATTTAGAAGAGGTGATAGGCATGTTTCTAATAATCTCAGATCATGGCATTGGCGATACAATGTTTAACCAAAATTTCAATATTCCGGCAAAACAGTGAGCAGACACTTTGGGTGGCAAAAGCCCATTCTCCCTTAAACAAAATCTTAAATTCAAGTCTTGTGTATAAAGAAGCACGTGTTATGAGAGCTTATTTCGTATAGGTCCGACCCGGCTTGAATCTGAATTAATTGGGTATACTCCCGCTAAAATTAAAGGACGTCCGGAGACCAGATGGTTTTCATCAAAAGAAAAAAAAAAATCTTTATCATTACTTTTATACGTGGGCCACTCATGGGGCTCGCATGAGTTTGACTGAGTTGATCGGCGCAAGGTCTGCATTTTGAAGGGCGGCTGATGTTGATCGATTGGCATAGGTGTTGACGTCGGAGATTTGCCCAAGGGTGTTGTCTTATGGTGATTGTTATTTATTTATTTATTTATATTGTTTAAGGATGATTTTGGGCTGAATCAAAATGGTTTGAAAATGTCCAAAATGGATTTTTACCAAGCCACTGGTAATAATTTTATGTGGTTCTTGTTTCTTCCAAGCTAATTATTGTGGTCAGGTGTTTTTTGTTTCCAAAACGGATTTTTAGCAGTCAAGCCACTGGTATTATTAGCTTTGTGTGATTAATGCTTCTTCCAAGTTAATTTTTGCGGCTTGACATCTTTCATTTGCCACTTTTTCATCTTGCACTTGATGACAAACGTTGGGAGCATATGCAATCTAATTGAATCGAACCCCTTTTTATGTTTTTTCATCACTGGTTGTTAATTCTGTGGAGGATTGCTTGAGGGGAAAGAAAGTAGTTTAATTTGGAGTTGCGATGAGAACTTGTTTTAAGTGAGGAGTCCCACAACCATTTATAAAGTTTTCCAAAGAGCTTGCTGGTTGCTGGAATGATGGGGTGGCAGCAGTGGCTCACGATCGACAACCCAGATCCATAAATCCATTTAGATCTTCACCTAAATATTCTCTCTTTTCAAAAAAAAAAATTATAATTGAGTATAAGATTAGATGTAATAGGTTTTAGTTTAATTTGGTGTTCCATCATTTTCTACCATTGACTTAAAATGAAGGGCCGCATTCAACTATTGGATGATTCTTCATCATTGAAGAATAAATTTGTTCTCTACTATAGACCTTCCATTATTTTAATTAAAAACATAATAGACATATCTTGATTGGAAGAGATTTAGAGTGTTTAGAAAGGTGGTTAGAACCATTGGATAGAATCGTTTCTACTGCAGCGTATGAGAGCTTTATATTATAGCGATTTTTTATTGTTATTGTAGTATGTGAAAGCTTTATACTGTTCATAACTGAAAAAAGTAGTCCAAACTACAATTACCAAACACCCTTTTAAAAATGGTTATGCCAAACACTTGAGAAAAACTCTTCTAAGAAAAGAAGTACTTTGGCATACGCAGAAAGACTACGCTTCTCTTCTCTTAAAGTACAACAATTAAACAGTAATAAAAGTTTACAGTCTTTGTTTCTCTTCTCTATCCAAACCCAAGAGCAGAAGGAGTACGTTTAAGTATACATATATATGATTACACTAGAATTATACACGTGCTTTGTTGATTAAATTTTTTTTATATAATTTTCTTTTGTTAAATGCGAGTAAGCCATAACAGTAAACATCTAATATCAAAACAAAACAACATATTTGCATCATTAATAAATAATAGAATAATGTTTACAAAATACAGTAAACAACATAACTTGATAAATTAAATTTATAACACTACTTGATAAATTAAATTTATAACACTACTAAAAAATCAAAAATACCCTAAACAATACTGGAGTATCCAATGAAATTGCACTCATATATATAATAGATATGCAGGATTTAAACTGGTGAAGTTTTTTTCATGCTCCACTGAATAACAGTCCTAACAAATTGCAACAATAAAATGAATCATTGTCCCATACTAAAACAAAAACATCTCCCTAAAACTATTTTTGATTTTTTATTTTTTTTAATGTCTATAATTATATATAAATATTCTGAATTCTTTCAGTTTAAAGTTGTATTCAAAACCATCAAAATACTTCTTGTTTTTCTACAATGCAGACTCATTTTCTCAATGCAATCTTTCATCGTTGGAGGGGAAAAGGGAGAAGGAGGGAAAGAAAAGAAGTTCTCCTCCATGGATATAAAATTAGAGGAATTTTCTTTGTTCATTTACTTTATTTATTTATCTCTGGCTATAGAAAAGTTAAAAGAAAAATCATTTTGAGTGAAACAAAAAAGAAAAAGGAAAACAAATAAACAGCCGAGCTAACATATAGCAAATGACAAACAAATAGTACAATTCCTAAAGTTACATAAAGCACAACAATTAGAGATTTTTTTAATAGAAACTCTTGTTATTATCAAAAGGTGTGATACAATGACACTTTTTATAGCACTTTTTATAGGAGGAAATTCCACGACCAAATAAGCTCATATTCTTTATTAAGAGCATATAAGTTGTCAAATAATAAAAATATTTATTCCATTTCTTAAATACATGGTAAAACTTAGCTCTTAAAAAAAAAAAGATAATAAGCAAGATACATCTGACAATAACATTTCAAACTCTTTACAAAAGAAGAAAAAAAGTGTTCATATGTTGGACAATTGTCAATGCATCAAACTCTATAAAATTTAGATTTACACTAATGGAGACCAAACATTCTTAAAGGTAATACAGCTAACACGAAACTTAAGAACAAGAAATAATTTTTAATGGTAGGAGAATAAAATAATATTATTGAAAAGATTTGAAAACTTAAAATTTAAGACTTAATTTCTAACTGCTTCAACAACATAACTTCCCTTTGCTTCAAAATTTCTTCTATAATTGATCCGGTCGAAAAGATATTGTAACAATTAGAGATTTACTTTATACAAAAGAAAAAGGGGAAAAAGAGTAATTGGCGCAGATAGTTCTTAAACTATTTAGTTGATAACAGTTTAGCCTTCAATATTTTAATACTAGTGAAACACCCCTCGAACTTTTTAATGAGGCGCAAATAACATTTGTTATTCACATTTGTTAAACTCTTCTCTAAAACACCCATTGAATCATCCTCAGCATCTTGCCTTAAAATTTACACAATTTCAGGCGGGTAATAAGACATCTAGTTTGCCTTCAAGACTTCTACGGTCTCTGGAGGAATCTCCTCTTACAAGATGGTCTGATATACATAGCCAATAAGTTTGATTTGAGAAGTATAGTCTATGAAAGCTTTATAATATTTACAATTATAACTTATAGTTGGAACCACCTTTTAAACAATATAATAAACAATACAATAGTATATGTTCTCCAATGGCCTTCACATGCCCTTTTTTATGTCTCTTTTTATGTCCCTGACTCTCTTTCATTCGTACTTAATAAAGCACTTGTAAACTAAGCGCATATATATATATGTGTGTGTGTGCGCGTGTGTGTCATGTCAATATCACAGATAAATCTCATAGGTGTCTCCGAAATTTTGCTATTATTTCCGCTGTACTTTGAACTTTAAAAACTGTTACTTTCTTTATGATGAATAATTACTCTCACTTAACCACGTCTATTAAAATTCCAATTAAAAATTGAGAAAAATAAGATACATTAGTCTCAATTGACCATTTTTGTCAAATTTTATGTTCAAAATAGACAGAAAAATACTACATGACCTTGCTTATCCCTCTCTTTTAAAATTGATTTTTACTGAAACTTCTAATAAAGGAAGTTAAGTGGGACTAATTCGAAATTTAGATGGCAAAATAAATAATAGAGGCAAAGGTCAAAATATTCCTAATGACATTCTGCAGAGGGAAAACCTCCGAAGTAAAATCACCACCAATAATTGTAACTTTAACTAGGGGTGTTAGAAAATACAAGTAACCATGAAACTAACCAATCTAAATCAAACTGAACTAAACCCTTAATATTTCTGGATTATTGCTAGGTTTTTGGTAAAACCAAACAAAAATACAAATTTGAAATCTTTTATATCTTCCAATAAATTATTGTAATATGATTTCTATTGGTTATTATATAAGTTTTAAAATAGTAACGTATAACTAAATAATTTTAAATATTATCCTTATGATTTAAAAAATTATAATGTATAAGTACTGTTATGTTGGAGTTAAATGACAAGTTTTGAAATTAGACGAGAACTTTGCATGTATGTCAAATCTCAAAAACTTTGTTAAGCCTAAGCCTAAACCGTTAATTCAATGATAAGTTGTTTGATTTGGTTTGGTTTTCTCTAAAACATCAAATCAAACCAACCAAAAAAAAAAATCACTTTTAAGTTGGTTGGTGGTTTTTACGTAACCGACCATTAACACCCTAATTTTAAGCACGCAAAACACCTCAGACGGTGACAAAGGTTAATGAAAAATGCTAGAATCACTCTCTTTATTATTCTTTTATGTTCTTCTTTTGTCACATGTCATCTCACTTTTTAATGAAAATAAAACATTACAATTAACCAGTATTTTATATTTATTACTTCGCCATTCTTTAGAAGATGTTATAAATTCATTTTGTTAATTAAATATGAACTTATACCTTATACGTTTGTGTGTACGTATTTATATATATTTCTTATATACATTAAATATGCATACAGTGTTTTAAAAATATATAAATATAACCTTTTATACATACGTATATGTATGTGTGTGTGTACATATATATAAGTATATCTAATATATAATGTTTTTCTAAACGCTATATAACACAAATTTGAATTTTAAAAAAAAATCACATGAATAGGCGGAAAAAAAGAAAAGTACAATCTAATATCAAAACGGCAAATTTGTAATAACAATTAAAAAAAATGGATTTTTAAGTAGGCTTTATTTTCTTGAGAAAGAAAAGTAACATTTGGTAGAAGGAAAACCTAAAGAATAACAAAGAGAGTGACCTTAAAATTTCTCAAGGTAAAGATTACCGCTGCCAAATAGCCAGATGATTAGTCAAACTGCTAACCACCTCAAGTGGGTAATGGCAACACTCACGTGTTACTTTCAGGCATCAATCTATTCCATAACAATACTCAAATTAGGTTTATGGTAGTCTGGTAGTTCTCTAGTCCTCTTTATGTCAACGAACTTCGAATCAGTTAGTAAAACGGTCATGTAGCTCGATCAAATCCAGCGGTGGACCTTCAACAAAACTAGAAGCATAGCTTTCTCGACAGAAACTAAAACAGTTTCGAACACGGTATTTCAAATCTGCCTCCAATCATGGAAGACTAACACAAGTAGGTTAACAAAGCAATTGCATGCATAAATGATCCAGTAAAATAACTAGAGCAGTTCTTCATTGGTAGCTAACCTCATAATCCAAGCACAAACAAAAAAATATATATATATATTAATTATTACATCCTAATAGAAATCAACATATGCTCATGTACGCCGAATATATCCCAGTTTGGCTATTCATGGTTTGTCAAGTTTAACTCTTCAATCAATCTAGCAAATGTGTATAGAAAAGGAATACAATAGTGCTTAGAGGAAAATGATAAAAACAAACTCAGCCATATAATGTGACACGTATCAGTACCTCCTGGGATAGCGATCCATAAACCTGCCAGATGGGCATTCATATGCAAAGTGTCCCCGTCCCCCGCAGTTGTGACAAATCATCAAGGGGCCCATGCAGTCCCTGCTCATATGACCCAACTGATGGCAGTTCCTACAGACAATATCTCTGTAGCCACTGCTGCGAGCTCCAATAGCTCCCCGCTCTCCAAGAGAGTTGGCTTTGGGGCACTGTCTAGCGACGTGCCCAGACACATTGCATATGTTGCATATTGGATCATTTGGACAATCGCGTGCCAAGTGACCTGTCTTCCTACAATTGTTACAAGCTTTCTCATTCGTACAGTCTGCAGCAATATGACCCTGCTTGTAGCAGTTGTTGCACAATCTCAAGTCCCCTGGTGGCATTGTTGGAGCTGTGCATTCTCTAGCACGATGTCCAGCCTTACCACAGGTGTGGCAGATGCCCTCATTCGGGCAGTTGCTTGCCATGTGACCAGGTTCTCGGCAGTTCCAACACAGTGACTTTGTAGTGCATTCTGAAGCAATGTGCCTGGTCAAATTTTAACAACATGGTTAGTACCATGCAGGCAACACTTCTAAGCTCCACTATTCTAGTTAGAAAACAACATTATGCACGCAACATGACCATGACCATCTTCAGATCAAGCGGATTGTCAATCAATGTCACAAAGCAACCACGTATTTATCATCAGAACCTAAGGACGTATTTGCCAAATAGCCCGCAAGGTATAAATTATTTGCTTTAAAGGTGCATGACATGGATTCCAACCACAGGGTTAAAAGTCAAACTTGGAAACTTCTACCGTGCCCCCATAAAAGCTTATCACCATATAGCATTTAAGCAACTGATGCATCACATGACATCTAACCTTTTTGTCCAACGAAAAACAGCACAAGTAGCAATCTTAGGCGCTTTCAACTTCCAAGACAAATTGCAAGAAGTTCGAATATTAATTTCAACAACACCACTTGCATAACCAAAACAACTATCTGAACCTTTGATGCCTTAAATTTAAGCAAAGGCAAAATAATAATCATAAAGAAACAATTTTCCGTACCCAGGAAGGTCACAATTGTGACAAACTGCCACATTAGGGCATTCTCTAGCATAATGACCTGGCCGCTTGCAATTCTTACACAAATTGTCTCCGCTGGAGGGAAAAAAGTTAAAAAGTTAGTCTTGACAGCACAAAATGAGGTTCAAGATTTGTCTTCTAGAAACAAATACATGCAAAGCCACTAATATATCAGTAACCGCTGAAGAAGATTTTGAGGTAAAGTGACAAATTATGAGATATTAATAAAACCTACTGAAGCTTGTATGGAAGAAATTTTACTGCTAAGATGAATATCATTCAATCAAGTAATTAAAAACTCCAAAAAAGAAATTGAAAATCCTGTCAATTGAATACCTCCCATGCTCAGAGAGAGAGAGAGAGAGAGAGAGAGAACCAACAACAACAACTATTGAAGTAAAACTATACCTCATTGAACCCACATTAAACTGAACAACTAAAACAATAAATAAATGGTCAACAGTCAGAAAACCTGAAACCCCGACGTGACTCTCTTCTGTAAGGTGCACTACGATAAGAAAAGCGATCAGAACGGATCTTACGATCCGTAGGGCTCCTGCTCCTGCTTCGGCTTCTGCTGTCCGAACTCATGGTCAAATTTACCCTTATTAACACCTATTACCACTGATCTGCAAAAACACCACCACCACCACCAACACCGCACTGCAGCAATCTCCTCCCTGCCCAAATTACAACTACACTGGCATTACAACAACACACCCAAGATCACATCCATGAGTAAACCAAACCCCTTACTTTCCTTCATAATAGAAAACACCAAATCCGACAAAGAACACGAAATTTTCAACAGGCAATCCGTCTGATAATAATTGATACCACAGTTCTCAGCACCCAAACATCAATTACCAATTCTTCAAACAACATCCTTTCATGAGAACATCAAGCCCCCTTCACAAAGATTTAAATTTTCCACTCAAGCATGAGTATTAATTATTTTAGCCAAACTCCAACCCCATAATTAAGTCAAAATTTCAAAGTGGGTCTAGTTTTTTACTTGGAACATGGACGAAAGTTTTTGAACTGGTAACTTGGTGTAAACAATAGCCATTTCCCACAAATGCAGGAAAGCTACAAGACAATACATGGAACTTGGAGTGTTATGGTTGGAGTATACAAGGGCGGATGTGGAGAGAAGACATAATAGTGTTAGACTGGCAGCCTCACTGCAGTTAAAATCTGCAGCCACCAGCCCGTCACAACCTCCAACTAGTTTCAGCATAGAACTATGTCAAAGTTCAATAGATTATACAAAATGCTATTCAGAGCTAAAACCTATTTAAGCTTACGAAAAACACAAACAAAAGTATACTAGGTAAAGACAATGGGAGCACCTAAAATTGGAAAGATATTTCAAAGTGTGTGTGTGTGTGAAAATAAAGGTGTATAAGGTGCTATATGATTAAGCCAATATATTGTACAACACAGTTGAATCTGAATACTTCGTACTACTGCAATCTTCCCCTATCCTCCAAATGCCAGCGAAAAAAATCCCTCTGCCAGCCCATTTCCTACCATTTCTGTCATCCACTAGATACACAACCCCTTTTTATTTTCCTTAATTCCTTCTACACTTTTCATCAACAGAGGTCGTTTCCAACTAAAAATGACATCACAACATCTGTGAAGAAGAAGAAGAGGAAAATATATACATACATATATATATATATGCTTATTTGTTCCATAAACGCAAGAAAAAGAAGAAATTGAGCCCTAACCTGGACTACGAGTATCACAACAGAAAAATAGAGGACAAAGAGATAAGAAGAAGGAACATGAGCAAACAACGCTCTTGGAGCTATTGCAAATTCTTTGCAGCTTGTGAGAGTAACAAAAATAATATGCGAAGATGGAGAGAGAAAGAATTGAGGTGAAGTGATGCGTTGGCGAAAAAGAAGCACGGGTGAGCAGCTAACGGCTGTTTGGAATACACGGCCAGATTTCACAAATAAACATTATTAGAATAAAATAATGCAAAAAAAAGGAGGAGGAGGGAGGGGCAACCACAATTAACACATAATTTCATCCCAACTCTGCAGCATACAATTTCACAATTTCAAAAATAAGAAACAAATGGATTACATTAACAAAAAGAACAAGTCTCAGCAATATATAAGATAAAGTAAATTTTGCGCATAAATGTATAATTCTATCTAGCATAGAATGAGAACCCTGGCGTGGCGGTGGCCACTCATCATGTTCCATTGAAAAGGGAAAAACATAATCTTAGAACAACAATAAAATGTTGCCTTCCTCGAAAAATTCATACCAAACAAATTCATAAACTCGGATATATACAAAAAATATACACGAAGCATAGTCTAAATTTGTTACATGAAATGACACTTTGCAATATATATGTTTAGAAAGCGAGATTTCTTAAACTACATCAGCATAAATCATGTAAACCACCAGTTGAACAGATGCAATCAACATTTCACTTCCCAACAAGAAAATTTGAACTTGACATTTTCCACAGATTCTTTGACCAATGCCACCTAACATAGAAAATCAAGTCAAACAACTTGATAGAAGTACAAAAATGAAAGAATCTCTAACATCTCTCTTCAATGACAAATTTCAATGGTAAGAACATGATACGCATGGTAACAATACTCAAGGAAGTAAAAAATTCATCACTTGCTTGGAATTCAACACATTACTTCTAGTGAACTGGCTACTACTATTAGGAAGCAAACAAAAAAGTACAGAGCAGAAGTGAGGGCGTGATACCACCAAAGGCTTAAAAAATGACAAAAACAACCATTGATCAGCTCACAACCTTTGACAATTACCTCTCAATTTGACAGTTTGTTCCTTTCACTATCAACAACTTAGAGAACAGATTCACTACAAAATCAAAAAGGGTAATAGCCAGAAGGAACCTCTCCCTTTTCGTGTTGTACATAACTTTATATCAACATAAAGTTTCTTGTTTCAAAAAAACAAGAAAATAAAAAAAAGGAGCATAGGCTTAATTAAATTGTTTCTCATTAAAATTTGTAAGTGAAATATATCTATGAATAAAGGGGTAACAAATCATTGATCTGTAGAAGGGAATAAAGTACAAATCAGTGGACCCTGTGGATACCATCACTGTAATTCATGGTGAAACATGAACTACTCAATAAAGTAGACCATACTCAGTGTTCATATTAAACTTACAACTGTCTTTAAAAAAAAAAAAGCACCCCACGGGACAACAAACCCAACTGCTGTGCTTGCTTAATATAACTCAAATTCTGTTAAATCACCAATAATTCAATTTCACTGCTTAGACATAAATTAGAGGCAAGGTCACATGCTTCATAATCAGAAACGAATTAAATTCAACAAATTTTAACATTAAACAAGGCTTCACTGCTTAGCCAAAAAAGAAAAGAAAACAAAACTCGGAGGAAGTAAATAAAATCAGGATTTTACATAGGATATTCAGTTTAAAATCTATGTATTAAAACAACACAAAACAAATCTAAACCATTTTTGCTCAAGTTTTAATTTCCAAAGAACCAGAAAAATAACCTTCCATATCAAATTCCAATCCATTTCTGTTTCCGAAATTGTAACAGCATTGATCCAGAGAGAGAAACTCAAATTACCTGATGCCAACTCGAGCTCAAATTTCGACCTCGTCCGATAGCGATACAACGAACACGCTCTTCCCCTGAAAATTGGAACAAAAGGAGAGAAAATGAGAGGATTATAATTGTGAATCTGAGAAGAAACAATCTGAAAATGAGAAGAAGAAGAAGAAGAGAATCTAGCGCCAGGCAAAATCTGAGAATCTGGAGAAGACTACCCGAGAATCAGAGAGAGAGAGAGTAAACCCTAGCTCATGGAGATGAAAATGGGAGGTGGATGGATGAAATTCAAGCGAATTGACAGGGACGACGTCGTTTTATCTTTAGTTTAGGATTAAATTTTTAAAAAAGGTGACCTTGCCATCAATCTAACTTTCATCCTCCACTTTTAAAATCTACCAAATTTAGCTAACCGTGCTACTCCCTTGCGGATCCTAGTCCACTAGTCCAACTGCCTGACCAATAGTTACACTAAGCATTGGTAAAGACCGGGGGACTATACCTCCCGACCATAAACAGACTTGCATGAATCCTAAAGGACTCAACAAGTCTGGAGGGTGCACTGCCATAGCCCTGCCCATTTTGGACAGAGTTCCGCTGGACCAAAAAAATATATAATAATAAAATTGATGAATCCGAGCAACTCTCAACTTGGAAAAGTTAGAATATTATTAAAATGTTTGGGTGGAGGTATAGGTAACCGAGCATCTCCCAAACCTAGGCACATAATAAAAAAAAAAAAAAGAGGAAGATAAGGGAAAAGAGAATTAGAGCTCTGTTAGGGCTGGGCGTCATCCTCAGCGTCTTTGGTGTGCAAGTCAATGACCACTTACTTGTTGCTGTCCCGTTCAACTAGCACAGGAGTCTCTTCATCCGCCTCGTCCTCCCCTACCTCGGAGTCCACGATCAGTGATCAATTCATGGCGGCAGCCTCGGGACGCTTCTCCAACATGTGCTCTTGCTAGTCCTTTATCTTGAGGTAGGATCGATCGGCGAACTCGCTAGATTGCTTGAATTCCTCAACTACGCGGGTTAATCTCCCTGGCAGCTCTTCCCACAGAAATCTATCATATTCCTCCCTCACTGCCCAGGTCCTTTCTTGTTCCATGAGGAGGTCGGCCTGGGCCTGTTGAGCCTCTTCTCGAGCTTTTAGAGCCTCCTCTCGAGCCCGACCTATATCAACTTCTAGTTTGGCCTTGACTTGAGCAAGTTTGGCGATGCTTTCCTCGAGCTTCTTCTCAGCCTCCTTACTCTCCTCGACAGCCTTCTTGGCTTTCTCTCGCTCAATGTTTACCTGGTGCTTGGCCCTAAGTTTGGTAAGCTTTAGGGTCACACTGGCCTACAAAACGATGAAATTAGTGGAAGAAGAGAAACAAGTTGCAAAAGCTCGAAATCCCAAACCAAACTCACCTGGATGATTTATCGGTAGGCCATGTTGTAACAGTTCTGGTAGGACTAGTTTTGAACAGAGAAAAAGTAGTCCTTATCGAGCATGGCCTCCTTGAGGTACTCGACCATGCGGGGGCGCATTGGATGGTGCCTCTTTGGTGGCTTGGTCGAAGGAGGGACAACCGCAGAAGGTGGTAGAAGAGTTGTATCGCCTCGGCTCATCGAGGCCCCATGCCTCGTTGGCGGCAGAGGCGGGATGCTCAGGGGGACAACTGTTAGGGCTGCCTGGCCCTTTTTCTCTTCAACCCTGCAACCCCCTTCGCCTTTGCCCCGGCGGCAGATTTCCTCCATCTGCCTTTGTATCTCTTGCTTGAAAAGCTCCTTAGACAACATGTCTGTAAAACAAGGAAAAGAAAACAAGTGAAATTGAGGTCGGCAAAAATATTCCTTGGGTCAAACCTTCGATCTAGAGCTGACTTGGTGGGTAGAGTAGCCAGATCACGTTCCCGAGCTCTTCATCGGCTACAGAAGGCCCCAAACTGAGGGAATCACTAGAAGAGTCCTCAGAACTAGACGATGATGGCTCCTCCACCGACTGCCTGGCTCGATAAGTGCTTGTTCTTGGGACGTTGGCAACACTTCGCCCTACAACCGTCACTTGCTCAGTCAAACAAGCAAGTGGAACATCATCTCGGGACGAGTTGGTCAAGCTAGACCCCCTGAACCAGCCATAGTTAGCCAGATTAGTCATTTGCAACAAAAAATACCTACTATCGGGCAGCCTCAGGCTTAGCGTGTAGATCCTCAATTGACATTAAGACTCTGCTCGGGGCCCATAGCCCCTTTGACTATACGTGCCCCTGCTTAAATCTGGTGGGCACAACTTGATTGGTGGGGACTACTTTACCAACCCAGGACAACCAGT
This sequence comes from Artocarpus heterophyllus, assembly GCA_025403435.1. Taxonomy (NCBI): domain Eukaryota; kingdom Viridiplantae; phylum Streptophyta; class Magnoliopsida; order Rosales; family Moraceae; genus Artocarpus; species Artocarpus heterophyllus. Next base: position 29,822,152 of record CM046341.1, read on the forward strand.
TCCCCCTGACGTATAACCACTCAAACTTCCATAGATTGTCCGAATCAGGGGGTTGCAGAGGATGAAATCTTTCTTAAACTCGGTGAAGTAGTACCACCAGGTCTACCGAGGAAGCTTCTTCATCTTGAACGACTACTTAAAGGCTTCCCATTGCATCTTAATTGTAAAAAAGTCCACAGGTTGTACATGTCGATCATGGACTTACAGTAGTTCGGATTGAGCTAAGTAAGGCACACGTTCAGGTTGTTTAGCACCGAGTATAGGAATGGGTGAAATAGAAGACAGAGCCCCACTCCGAAAAACTCCATGTACAACATGATGTACTCCTCCAGCGGATCCAAGAGAAAGTCTCTGTCTCTGGGCAGCACTAAGATGACGTTGTTGGGAATCTAATACTCCCGACGTAGTGCTTCAAGCTGGCCCAGCGTCATTCCCGATGTGTACATCGCCATGGACGTCTAGCTAGGTCAGTTTACCCTGTAAGCCACCACATCCTGGACTCTAGTCACAACCGTTGAATGCTTTTCTTCTTCCTTGTCCTCAGCTTTGCCTCCTTGGACCCGTTGCCTCTCTTTGGCGATGGCTGCGTCGACGATCACTTCTCCTATTATAGGAGCCTCTATCATGGCGTCACGACTAGAAAAGCTCGCCATGTTGGCAGCAGCAGCCAGCTGGGCACGCTCCTGAGTAGTGACCCGAGACGTGCCCGTGGCGGCTACCTCAATGTAGGAGTCTTATCTCCTGCATGGCCTAATAGGACCTCTACCTTCAAGCCTGTCCAAAAATTCTCTCTTGGGGACCGTTCCTTGCCCCAAGCTGAGGATTTTGACTAACTAAGCCAGAAGGAACAACTTGATTACTGTCTCCATAATGTTTACCTCTTTGAACGTTGCCTGGTTGGTCTCAGTACCATCATCCGACCAGGAAATATTTACCGAATTGTTCTGAGAATCACTTAAATCATCATGATCGTGTTTGTTAGACATGTATGCCCTAAGGAGTAAAAATGTAATACATTTTTGGAGACATTTTTATCAATAAAGAATTTATTCATTTATATATACCAAATCTTGTCCTCTTTACGTTCATATTTGTTAAATGTATGATAAGCAAACAGTAGTCTGAGACTGTCAGTCTAAACCTTAAGAATTGGGCATATGATGGACTGATTATGCGAAAGACATGATTCTTAAGGCGACGGTCTAAAACATATGATCTGCAATCGAGGAAATAAAGTTAGGCACTTTATTCATGTAAAGATTGTTATGTTGTCTATATCCCTTTTGGGAGATGGTTTGTCTTGACCATCGGAGTTGGACTCCGTGAATAGAAACATTGGCGCATTGTCATAGGTGACGATATGTTGGATCGGGACATAAAGTGAATTGATTTGGATTAATAATTCTGTCTTGGCAAATCGATTCACTTTAGACAGTCATTTGTATTGTATCTTAATCCTGAGATGAATAGTGGGCCCGTTGTCTCGACTTGTGTCTTTTGATGTGCCAAAGGGTGACACCCACATCTCAATAGTGGTATGCATGCCGGTACGTTGGAGGCATGACTCTTGATAGCATAGACTTGTTATTCATAGATATCGAATCCATAGCTCCTCTTTAGGAGTAATGATATCCTCTTATATGCATTGTCCTGTAATTGGAAAACTGGAGTGCTCAACCATTTAGATACATAGGTGTAACCGAAATGGTATACTATCTTTGGATGGTAAGTTTTCTAATGGTGAGACAATGGAACATAAGATAAAAATAATCGAGAAGGTAAGACAGAACTTGTCCTTAAGCCGATTATGGATGATCATATGGGGATGCAATACACTATGATATGTCATGGAGACTTAGCTACACGAGCTTCGTAATTCTATAAAGTTCGAGAGTGCAGCTCCAAGCTTTTAGCGGAGTAGCGTTGGAGTTGATAATTATGAAATATATATCTGGGATATTGGGTTTCATAATTATCATGAGCTTAAACTTTATAGGTCCATTTTGATCCCCTTTACTAGCTCACAAAGTCCTGTAACGACACGGCGCGCTTTTCCAATAATTGGTGACATTATGTCGTATTTATCAGATTGGTTTAAAATTTGTAAGAATCAAATAATTCATGTCTGTTTATCGGTTGAATTAATTTTGTAAGAAATTAGTTCAAGATAAACTTGTTGAATTATTGCGATCAGATAATTCTTGTCTGTTTATCGGTTGTTTTAATTTTGGACAAATTAGAACAAGATAAACTTGTAGAATTATTGTGAATTGATTTATTTTCTTAGAGATTATCTTAATAAAGTTTGTTTTGATCAAATAACTTCTCTATTGGGTTATTTGAATCAAAACTGAGACTTTATCCTTTAGAATCTCGGGTGGAAAATAAAAGATTTGCGAAGATTTTTTCTCGGGAGTTCGGCCTGCCGAATGACGTGGTCGGCCTGCCGAACTGGCCTGTTTGGCCTGCCGATCAAAATGTTCGGCCTACCGATCAGCGGGAGATAAGATTACTTGTTTTCACGCAGATCTTATTAGATATTGATCCGAACTTGATTTTGTTTCGAGTTTTTGAGACCTAATCTGATGTGGACTGACCCCAGGACCAATAGCTATAAAAAGGGAGTCAGTCTCATGATTTACTCAGATCAATTTAAGATATTAAGAGTGATACTCTTCTAGTGAGCATCTGAAAACTCCCTAAGAGCTTTTGTTCACAAATCATGAGCATTAGCTTTGGGTTCTCTCTATTGGTTGGAAGGAGAGTCACCGGGGGAAGAGCTGTACGTGTGAGCCCACACTCACTCCAGTTGTGGATAGTGAATAACAAAGAAGACCAGTTGGTTGAGGCTCTTCTGGAACGTTACTTCTCTACATAGGTTGCGGAGGTTCTTTGGTACACTGAGGTTAGTAAGATCTGTTTAATTTATACATATAATATGTCAAACTTGTGTTTTTGGAAATTACTCTGATGAAAATTTTTAAAAATTCCTCTACGCATTTTGTTTCCAACAATTGGTATCTGAGCCGAGGTTTTTATATTAATTTGCAAGTTTATGATCATGTTATATGCATAAATTTTGTGATCTTAATCTTTCCTATGCTTGAATTGAATTATATAGAGAGATGGCACTCTAGGTTTCTATATAATATATATATTGTCATGGATTATGTGGTGAATGTTTATTAATTAATTATGGCTGATTAAATCGTTGTTTAATTATTTATTAATTAATTAATACCGGTTATGGTTCCTTAGAGGTTAGAATATGTATCTAGGTTTTTGATGTAATTAGATGATGGACTATCATCTCCGTCTAGGAATTGTTATTTAATTTTTAATTTGTAAAAATTTTGTAATTAAATAATTATTTGGAGAAGACGGAACGAAAAGTTGGATCTTAAAAATTGATGATGGCGCTTCCAGGTATTTCCTAAGTCTCTAATTTTACGTTTTTGAATTATTGAAAATAAAATTGATGAAATGCATTAAAATTGTATTTTCTGGAATGAGGGTTTTCTGCTCGGTCGACATGCCGGACCTCACAGTTCAGCAGGCCGAAGGTCACAAATCGACAAGCCGGACCACAGTGGGGCAGAAATTTTGGTGCTCTGCCAGCAGGCCGATGTATAAGATCGGCAGGCCGATGAAGCATGACCGGCAGGCCGAGAGCTGCCAAGTATCCAAAAAAGGTGTAATTTTTTCGGTGCAGTTTTAATTTTATTTTTAGGACGATTCTGAGAAACATTAAATTTGGATATGACCGGAAATATGAAGTATTCGATTCATACAAGATTGAAGACTTGAAGATAGATATTACATGAAGAATGATATAGCTTGAGAATTCAAGGATGAAGAATCGATAAATGTCTCGATTATTCTCTTGTAATCTTAATTTTCTATTCTCTAGGGTGGAACCATAATATTACGGTTATTATTATTTTGCTTGTAGCTTTGCTTGATTGCTTTGCTTGTCTGTATTATAATATGATTTACCATGTATATTGATAACATGTCATATAAAATAGGGAGTGCCGCTCATATTAAAATTGTTCATGCATAATTTTAAAATAAAACCTTGACTTCAAAAGATTGAGTGGGAGAAGGTTTTCGAAGAGAGGACCTAAGGCCTCTATCCTTGGTCCATAGGAAGAACATGGTGGTCCTGACCCATAGGAAGGGATTTCTATCATGTACCAGATTGGATCTTTGAAAGGATAACGTATTTTAGTATGATTTTATGGTTGCACACCCCTAGGTGGTGATTATAAATCATGGATAAAATATTGAAACGTTGGTTATACACTCACATTAATTTTATTATTAACCTCCTCTAGGAGCTCTGTTAATAAAATTAATGGCCAAAGAAACGATTATTAGTATATGCTGGATCATACGGGTCCTGGATGACATATATTAATCAGGAGGGAATCCATGTTCCTGATTGAATTTGGCATGACTCCCCTAGGAGCTTGTTGAATTCTGAGTTGGGAATTATCATTGTAAGGTTGTGATATTTTCAAGGTTTGGACACATAAACACATTTGTATGATTTTACATGATTGTGTTATCTTACTAAATTATTATATATGTTTGCTTATGTTTGGTATATGATTCTTTATTGTAGATTAAAAATGTCTAAAAACGCTTTATCATCGATACTTGACAAAACTAATTAACCGGTGAGAATTATAACGATTGGAAACGGAACCTGGACATCGTCCTATCCTTTGAGAAACTGAAATATGTACTGATAACCCCTTGTCCTCCCGAGCCTACGGGAGACTCAAGTAATGAGCAATTCCAAGCGTACGACCGCTGGAAAGATGCTAATGATCAGGCCCGCTGCTATGTTATGGCTAGCATGAACAACATGCTGCAGGCTCAACATCAGGGTTATGAGACTGCGAAGCAGATCTTGGATAATCTTGAGGACATGTTTGGAGGCCAGGCCATATCAAAGCGGCAAGGGGCGCTTCGAAAACTCTTAAACTGTAGACAGAGACCGGGGACATCTGTAAAGGAGCACATGATGTTAGTCATGGGTTACCTCGCTGAGGCTCAAACCAATGGAGTCGACATCGATGCTGAAACTCAGATGACTATGGTCTTTGAGACTCTGTCTAAGGAATTTATTCCATTTAGAGCTACTTTTAATTTAAGCAATAGATGAGATATGACCTTGACAGAACTGATGAAACAGTTATAGGAGTTTGAACTGCTGATCAGGGAGTCTCCTGCTGGTGGTGAGGCCAACGTGGTAGCTGCTTCTGGTTCCAATCCTAACTCTGGGAATGGAAAGAAGCAACGAGCCAAGAGTGGGAAGTCTTCTATTCCTGCAACTACCAAGAGCAAGAAGAAGAAGAAAAAGAACCCAAAGAAGCTTACGTGCTTCTTCTATGGTAAGGTCGGGCATATAAGGAAGCATTGCAAGGACTTCCTTTCCAAGGGAGGTAGGTGTGATCTTCTATATTTAGAAACTTGTTTGGTTGAGGAATCCAGTGACATCTGGGTCATAGATTCCGGTGCAACTAATTATGTTTGTGTTTCTCTGCAGGGATTCAAAGAAATGAGAAGTTTGCTGTGTGAAGACTTAATGCTTTGGATGGGCAATGGATCCTTGGTCTCAGCGGAAGTAGTGGGAGATGTCCATCTTTATTTTGATAATTATAAGAATTTAATTTTGCGAGATTGTTTTTATGTTCCTAAACTTAAAAGGAATTTAATTTCTATATTTTCTTTATTTAAAGACTCTTACGTGGTATCTTTTAATAAAGAAGTGGTGATTCGTAAAAATAAATCTTTTATCTGTTCTGGATGGATGCAAAATAATCTATATTTTATCAAACCTAAGATGGACTTATTGCTTAATGCTGAGATAAATGATAATGACTTAAAAAGACTTAAAACTTCTCACTCTAATAAGACTTATCTTTGGCATTTGCGCCTTGGCCATATTAACCTGAATAGGATTCAAAGGTTGGCAAGGGATGGACCTTTAAGTAACTTAAAGGTGGAATCTATACCTCAATGTGAGTCTTGTTTGGAGGGTAAAATGACCAAAAGACCATACGGGTCTGAGGGCAATAGGGCCGAAGGGGTTCTAGAACTTGTGCATAGTGATGTTTACGGACCGATGAACATCCGGGCACGAGGAGAGTATGAGTACTTCGTCACTTTTATTGACGATTACTCAAGATATGGGTATGTGTACCTAATGCACCACAAAAGCGAAACTTATGATAAGTTTAGGGAGTTTCGAGCTGAAGTGGAAAAGCAATTGGGTAGACCCATAAAGGCACTTCGATCTGATTGAGGTGGGGAATACCTTTCTGATGAGTTCTTGGGACACTTATTAGAGAATGGGATTTTATCCTATTTGACTACGTCGGGCACTCCGCAGCAGAATGGCATAGCGGAGAGAAGGAATAGGACTTTGTTGGACATGATTCGGTCCATGATGAGTTATTTATTATTGCCTTTATCCTTTTGGGGATATGCACTACAAACCGCATGTTATCTTTTGAACAATGTGCCTTCAAAATCGGTCCCTAAAACTCCTCACGAGTTGTGGACAAGACGAAAGACATCCTTAAACCATATTCGCATATGGGGATGTCCGGCTCATGTCCTATTTAAGGATCCGAATAAGTTGGAAGCACGTTCGGAAGTTTACGTATTTGTAGGATATCCAAAAGGGACTAAAGGGGGTTATTTTTATAACCCAAAGGAAAATAAAGTCGTGGTTTCAACTAATGCAACTTTCCTTGAGAAGAGTTACATGGACTACTTTAAACCTCGAAGCAAAGTGGTGCTTAAGGAGTTAAGGGGTGATCCGTTCACTCCAGAGGTTCCGAACGAAACCATTCCGATCGGTGTAGAAAAACCAAACAAACCTGAACAATAACCTCAGGGGCTTCGACGTAGTGGGAGGATCGGGCGTCAACCTGAGAGGTATATGTTCAATAGGGAGGTCTTCTTGGTTGAACCGGATGAACATGACAGGGATCCTTATACTTACGCAGAAGCTATGGAGAATGTTGATTCAAGACTCTAGACAGAGGCCATGAACATAGAGATGAAGTCTATGGAGACTAATCGGGTCTGGGAGCTTGTGGATCTTCCCGAAGGGGTAAAACCCATAGGGTGTAAGTGGATCTACAAGAGGAAAAGAGGAGTGGATGGAAAGGTCGAAACCTTTAAGGCTAAACTAGTAGCTAAGGGTTATACGCAAAAGGAAGGAATCGATTATGAGGAAACCTTTTCGCCTGTAGCCATGCTTAAGTCCATCCGAATTCTCTTGTCCATAGCTGCCGCTCTCGACTACGAGATTTGGCAAATGGATGTCAAGATGGCTTTTCTGAATGGATATCTTGATGAGTCCATTTATATGGAACAACCAAACGGGTTCAAGGTCGCGGGTCAAGAGGGTAAGGTTTGTAAGCTGCTAAAGTCTATTTATGGACTTAAGCAGGCTTCTCGTTCTTGGAACATAAGATTTGATCAAGTGATCAAGACTTATGGGTTCTCACAAAATGTGGATGAATCATGTGTTTGCAAACACATTAAGGATGGGAAGGTAGTTTTTCTACTGCTCTATGTAGATGACATTCTGCTAATTGGCAATGACGTTAGGGCGTTGTCATCCGTTAAATTATGGTTGACCAAGCAGTTTGACATGAAGGACTTAGATGAGGCTAATTTTGTTCTCGGTATCCAAATCTTTCGGGATAGGAAGAACAAAATGATAGCTTTATCTCAGGTCGGCTACATAGATAAAATTCTTAGGAGGTTTGCAATGCAGGATTCCAAGAAAGGTGGGTAACCATCTAGGTCTGGAATTACTCTTTCTAAGAAAGACTCTCTAAAGTCTTATGAAGAAAGAGAATACATGAAGAAGGTGCCTTATGCTTCGGCAGTGGGTAGTCTCATGTATGCCATGCTTTGCACTCGACCGGATATTAGCTATGCGGTCGGATTGTAAGTCGATTTCAGGCGGATCTATGACCAAACCATTGGGTTGCGGTAAAGCATATTTTCAAGTACCTAAGAAGGACTCGAGGGTATATGCTTGTGTATTCGGGTGAAGATTTAACTCCTCTAGGATACACTGATTCGGTTTTTAAATCCTGTCTGGATTCTAGGAAATCGACTTCGGGGTTTGTGTTTACTCTGGGTGGCGGTGCCATCAGTTGGAGAAGTGCGAAGCGAGATTGCACTTCGGATTCAATGATGGAGGCCGAGTATGTGGCGGCTAGTGATGCTTCGAAAGAAGCAATGTGGCTCCGCAAGTTCCTTGGGGATCTTGAGGTAGTTCCTGGTATGGATAAAGTGGTATCACTGTACTATAATAACAGTACGGCGGTAGCTAATGCTAAGGAACCAAGATTTCACAAGAAAAGTAAGCATATTGATCAGAAGTATCATGTGATAAATGACTTCGTTGAGGGCGAGCATGTCACGGTGTGCAAGATCGCGTCAGAGGATAATTTAGCTGATCCATTTGCGAAGATACTTACTGGGAGAGTCTTCGAGAGGCATGTGGAAGCTATGGGGATGCGAAATTTGTTGTATTTACTCACTTAGTGCAAGTGGGAGATTGTTAGACATGTATGCCCTAAGGTGTAAAAATGTAATACGTTTTTGGAGACATTTTTATCAATAAAGAATTTATTCATTTATATATACCAAATCTTGTCCTCTTTACGTTCATATTTGTTGAATGTATGATAAGCAAACAGTAGTCTGAGACTGTCAGTCTAAACCTTAAGAATTGGGCATATGATGGACTGATTATGTGAAAGATATGATTCTTAAGGCGACGGTCTAAAACATATGATCCGCAATCGAGGAAATAAAGTTAGGCACTTTATTCATGTAAAGATTGTTATGTTGTCTATATCCCTTTTGGGAGATAGTTTGTCTTGACCATCGGAGTTGGACTCCGTGAATAGAAACATTGGCGCATTGTCATAGGTGACGATGTGTTGGATCGGGACATAAAGTGAATTGATTTGGATTAATAATTCTGTCTTGGCAAATCGATTCATTTTAGACAGTCATTTGTATTGTATCTTAATCCTGAGATGAATAGTGAGCCTGTTGTCTCGACTTGTGTCTTTTGATGTGCCAAAGGGTGACACCCACATCTCAATAGTGGTATGCATGCCGGTACGTTGGAGGCATGACTCTTGATAGCGTAGCCTTGTTATTCATAGATATCGAATCCATAGCTCCTCTTTAGGAGTAATGATATCCTCTTATATGCGTTGTTTTGTAATTGAAAAACTAGAGCGCTCAACCATTTGGATACATAGGTGTAACTGAATGGTATACTATCTTTGGATGGTAAGTTTTCTAATGGTGAGACAATGGAACATAAGATAAAAATAATCGGGAAGGTAAGACAGAACTTGTCCTTAAGCTGATTATGGATGATCATATGGGGATGTGATACACTATGATATGTCATGGAGACATAGCTACACGAGCTTCGTAATTCTATAAAGTTCGAGAGTGCAGCTCCAAGCTTTTAGTGGAGTAGCGTTGGAGTTGATAATTGTGAAATGTATATCTGGGATATTGGGTTTCATAATTATCATGAGCTTGAACTTTATAGGTCCATTTTGGTCCCCTTTACTAGCTCACAAAGTCCTGTAACGACACAGCGCGCTTTTCTAATAATTGGTGACATTATGTCGGATTTATCAGATTGGTTTAAAATTTGTAAGAATCAAATAATTCATGTCTGTTTATCGATTGAATTAATTTTGTAAGAAATTAGTTCAAGATAAACTTGTTGAATTATTGCGATCAGATAATTCTTGTCTGTTTATCGGTTGTTTTAATTTTGGACAAATTAGAACAAGATAAACTTGTAGAATTATTGTGAACTGATTTATTTTCTTAGAGATTATCTTGATAAAGTTTGTTTTGATCAGATAACTTCTCTATTGGGTTATTTGAATCAAAACTGAGACTTTATCCTTTTGAATCTCGGGTGGAAAATAAAAGATTCGCGAAGATTTTTTCTCTGGAGTTCGGCCTGCCGAATGACGTGGTTGGCCTGCCGAACTGGCCTGTTCGGCCTGCCGATCAGAATGTTTGGCCTGCCGATCAGCGAGAGATAAGATTACGCGTTTTCACGCGGATCTTATCAGATATTGATCCGAACTTGATCCTGTTTCGAGTTTTTGAGACCTAATCTGATATGGACTGACCCCAATACCAATAGCTATAAAAAGGAGTGAGTCTCATGATTTACTCAGATCAATTTGAGAGATTAAGAGTGATACTCTTCTAGTGAGCATCTGAAAACTCCCGAAGAGCTTTTGTTCACAAATCATAAGCATTAGCTTTGGGTTCTCTCTATTGGTTGGAAGGAGAGTCACCGGTGGAAGAGCTGTACGTGTGAGCCCACACTCACTCTGGTTGTGGATAGAGAATAACAAAGAAGACCAGTTGGTTGAGGCTCTTCTGGAACGTTACTTCTCTACACAGGTTGCGGAGGTTGTTCGGCACACTGAGGTTAGTAAGATCTGTTTAATTTATACATATAACATGTCAAACTTGTGTTTTGGAAATTACTCTGATGAAAATTTTTAAAAATTCCGCTGCGCATTTTGTTTCCTACAGTGTTTTGTTTGGAAATTACCTGCTCGGGTCTAATGGAATAAACTCCTCGGAATCGCTAATTTTTTGCTCGACAGCTAATCTTAGAAGGTCTAAAATTCGAATGCAAAGTCTCCTAAAAAGGCAAGAATTAACTCATATTTATAGCCAAAGCTCGACCGTGGAATTCAAAATGGCCTGATGATTACGCTCATTAGGGAGACAATTAATCATGTGTTGACACATGTCCCTCCAAGTTTGACCGCTTGTCCCCTTAAATTCCAATGCCCAAAGGGCAAATATAAAGATCAACTTCAGGTGACCACCCCTTCCAAAATAGTACACCTAGCCGAGTACCGACTAGATGCACTAAGGAGCTACTGTCAGGGGTGTGTTTGTCGTAATTCTCGAGGACCACCTTTGCGACTGCCCGACCGACATGCTCAGGAAATAGCTGTTATTTCTCTCCGAGATGTTCTATGTGTCCCCATCGACTACCACGTGGAGCCTTGACTCCTCGGAATGAATAAGTGCTTGGGTCGGACTGACAGAGCCTACATCTAAACAACAAGTCACCACTGAAGGTGGACACATGGCCTCATTCCAACCTCGGATGGAGAACAAACCTCCCACATGGATCATGACACTTGTCACCTAGCACCACTTGATGGGACATGTAGGTTATGGGTCAAACCCACCTAATAGCTAGTTTAAGTGGTAGCCTACAAATTGAGTGCATTTACTATATCTCGAGGTAAGATTCTCTTTCCCACCTAACTTTGCTCTCGAACTCGGCTGAACAAGTACCTGAATTAAGTGTCGGAGAGCCTATGGCTGGCACCACACCGGTGCCCCCTTGAGCTCCGAGGCGTTCCTCTTCTTGTGCATGTCCACTCAGGAGGCTGGGACGAGCAAGAAAGGCCATCCGACCACCATGCACAATCGCACGTAGCGTTGATCTCCAACGAACCAAGACAAAGCATCAACACTATAAATGTATAGTTTTTAAATAAACCTAAAACATAAAATATAAAAAAATAAATATATTTTTCAAAGAATAATTAGTAAAATGAGTTTTAATCTCCAATAAATAAGATGAAGCTTTACATTTTGACATTTAGTGGAATATCTAGGGGAACATGGAGTCATGAAATTGGTGTGCTTGAAACTTTTCTATTTCAAGCGCGTCACTTTCATGACACCATCAGTAGTATCGCATAAAGTTCATCTTTTCACTAATGATCCTCCTTCATAACTCCTTTATGATTATCTTTAATTCTTTATGTAAAAAAGAAAAAGTAATAACAAGAACAAGAACAACAACAATAATGATTAATCTCACAAATGGTTCTTGAAGTTTACTTTTAGTATCAGTTTAGCCCTTCACATTTAGAAAGTTTCATTTTGGTTCCTAATCTTTTACTTTGTTTCAGTTTTGATTTCTTTGTTGATAGAACTTTAAAATGTTCTACTTTTGTCACTAATCTATTATGTTGTTTCACTTTGGTCTTTAATTTATTATTTTGTTTCACTTTTGATACTTTCGTTAGCAAGGTATTATTAAGGATCAAAATTACAAAAAAAAAAAAAAAACTAAAACGAGAAACTAAATACAATGATGTCAATTCATTACTAAAATAACAAAAAAACAATTTATCAAATTTTATTTAAACGAGCTTTAATTTTTTTAAAGGTAAAGTTGAATATTTAATGTTAGTATATTATACATGCACGTCTATGCATAGTAACTATAATATTTAGAATTATAATCATCCAACATAATATATAAATATATAAATATATATCACAATACATAGCTTATTATTTAAAATGCATAATTATTTGATACTTATATACCTATATTAAAAATTGAACCTATCTTTTTCTTAATTAAAATTAATCTTACAAATAATATGATAAAATTGATTTTTTAATTATATGTATTAAAATTGTTATATTTAGTTTTTCACTTTAAATTTTTAAAAATTTAGTCATTAATAACTCATCGTTACAAGAGAGGAGTCAAAAGTGAAACAAATTAATAAATTTGATATTAGAATGAGAAATTTTAAAAGTTTTTTTTTGTTAAATAGTTAACGTTTAACTGACCAAAGAATCAAAACTGAAACAAAATAATACAGTAAGGACTAAAATAAAAATTTATAAAAACTTATTTAAAAGTATAATATAAGAGTTTTACATTATAATAATTTTTTTACGTAGCTTTTAAGAGTTTTAGAATGTATATAATTATTGCTTAAGAATTGAAATGTAAGCTCCAAGGTACGTTACGTACTAAATTAGAATCAAAGGTAAAAATTAAAACAAAATAATAAAGTAAAGATTAAAATAAAAATTTATAAAAATTTATTTAAAAATATAATATAAAGATTTTACGTTATAATAACTTTTTCATGTAGCCAGAGTTTTATAATGTATACAATTATTGCTTAAGAACTGAAATGTAAGCTCCAACGTCCCTGTAAACGTTAAAGTAATAAACTAGAATCGAAGGTAAACTCACTTAGGGACCGTTTGTCAAATTAGCTAGTAATAATTATAACCCAAAAAAAAAAAAAAAAAAACTCTATTGATCACGTTTTTGCAGAACAGCTTTTCCTGGTAAAACCCTTCAACTCTCTCTGTATCTATTTTTCAGTTCTTGCTTTCGTTGCTCTTTTTGGATAAAACCCTGACATTTTCCCCCTGTTTGAGTGCTATAAATTGTAAAGTTTTGATTTTTATGAAATAATGTGTGTACTTGTTCATACCTGTGAGTTTATATTTGCTTAATAGCTGGAATCTGCATAAAAAGTTTCCCTTCCCCCCTAAGGTAACTTGAACTTTCGTTATTAAGTTTGAAAATTATTGTTGTTTTTTATTTTCATTTTATGGGTTTTATGTTGCTTTGTCTATGCTTTTATGTTGTTTAGTCAATGGGTTTTACATTTTTATGAATTTTGCTCAAGTAAATCCAAATTTATTTTCAATGTAGTTTAAGAGTTTGATTTTTTCCCCCTTCCTTCTTTGGCTTTTCAACATGTTCTTGATTATAATAGTGCTTGTGTGATTAGTAACACTGTTTCTTATAGTTTTGGACATGTAATTTATGAAATGGAACTAATGTCCTCCATGAAATCTGTGTAAAATCACTATAGGAGGTGATGATGGCCTTTGGAACATATTTAAGAGATTTTTATTCTGTTTTCTGTTTTTGTTTGGTTTGTTTTTAATTTTGTTTCTGTGTTTGTTTTCTCTTTTCTCTTTATTTATTTTTTTTAGAGGTGGTAGGCCCTTTAATTTTTCCCCAATCCTTTTTTTTTAACTCTTTCTTCCCGTAGTTCGCCTACACTGAAATTTTTGTGATCATGACTTTTATAAGAATTTGTTTAAAATGTTTTGAGCATATCCCAAATTTTCACTTCTGAGAATCTCACAATTTTTTGGACAAAATTGTAAACCTTAAAAAGTACATTAAACTCAATTAGAAGTTTGATCCGAACACCTTTCAGTGGCCATGGACATGTCAGATATATGTCCAACAGAGGACGCTGTTCTGGCGCTTTTGGAATATTTGGTCGATCCAATGCTTCCAGAAAAGTCGTCTTTGCCAGACAATCCATCACAATCTCTACAACAAGCAATTGCAAAACAGGTTCTTTATGTTTTGTTTGTTTAAGTTTATATTTTACCTATCGTGAAATTAATGCTTCTGACATCTTCTTTATCTTATGGTTTAGAAAATCAATTGAAACGATATGTTCTCTCTGTTGGAAAACTGATAATGAAAGATTGAATGCAACAATCTGGGAATATCAGAATAGATATGTGTTTATTTCTCTTCAAATCCTTTATTGCATGATCATAACCGTTTCCTGTTATTTGTAATTGTCATTTTGTGTGGTCATGTTTTGAAATTGTTCATGCGCGGCTAATGTTTCGGAAAGTGAGTTGTTGGTGATGTGGTAAAAATGCGAGCTTCTCATCACTCTTTTTTTTTTTTTTTTTAATGGTGGTGGGGGCTTGCTTTAGTAATAATAAAAGCAAATGTGCAAACATTAAGAAGAATTAAGGTATACAAGTTAGTCTTTGCTCATTTCTGGAAAGAGTCATGGATAGACTAGATTGGTCCTGTACAATGGTGAACAATTGTGCATGGAAACCCCCTTTGGCCAATTTCATTTAATTTGACCTTTAGAACAGCTAAAAAAGGGAAATTTTCCACAGCACCCTTATTAAACCACAGGAATTCTGGGAACAACTTCATTGTTTTTTGTTGCATTATGTGTTTTGTGTAGCTATCCGTAACCTAGAAGCTGTCCTGCTACGATGACAGAGTTGATATTAATTCAGAGTCTGGTATTGTGCCAACGTTTGATTTATTTTGATTATGAGCTGCTCTAGATAACCCAAATACAGAATATTTATTCCTACTTATTCTCAAACATTTCCTCTAGTTTCTTTGTAAATCAAAATTATTTCATATCGCATTCTTTGGGGGTGCATGGTACTGTCACTTTTATGGTCGATTTAAATGGAGCAAAACTGAAGAATTTTCAAGAAAAAGGAGATAGAATTATCAGATATTTTTGAAAAGGCTAAATTTTCAACGTCTCTTTTGGCTTCAACAGATAAAGAGTTCAAAGGAAACCCTTTCTCTTTGATAGTTTTAAGTTGGTTGGATGTCATTCACTGAATAGATTTTTGTTCTTTTTGTTTTAGTTCCTTTTGATTGTTTCCATTCCTCTTTTTCTTTGTCTTGATGATATCCGATCCTCCTTTCTTGTAATTAACTAATCATCAATGAATCAGAAAATAAAAAAAAAAAACCATATCATATTCATCGAGAACTATATTATCACCCTTGCTTTCATGAGTACATTTGCATGTACCAATTTAGTGGTACACCTGTATAACTATTTTTCCATCAACTTTGTTCCTCTCAGGTGCATGCCGTCTTGGTGTTGTACAACTACTACCACAGGAAACAAAATCCAGCACTAGAATATTTGGGTTTTGATTCATTTTGCAAGTTGGCTGTGATTCTGAAACCGGCCTTATTGGGGCATCTGAAATTCATGCAAATATCGGATGACAAAGAGTTGGATGACCCGGAGAACCAACTATCAATAATGGAGAAAACCATTATGCAAGCATGTGATATATCTAAAGTTTTAGATGCATCAAAGGAAAATCCAAATGTTGAAGGCTGGCCAATTACTAAAGTCGCAGTTTTCTTGGTTGACTCGAAGAAAGAGAAGTGCTTGTTGCTATTGAATTCTATCACCCAAGGGGTTTGGTCAGTGATTGAAAAAGACGTGGAGGTTTTAAACCAAAGCTCAGATAGCATGAACGAGATAAAACAACCAGACAAAAAGAGGAGAGTTATTCGGAAACCTTCGAGAGTTGATTCCAAGATTGATTTGGCCGGTTTTCAGCAACTTGCATACTCTGCTGTCAAGAAAGTAACTGGTATGCTATTTTTCTTGCATGCGGAAAGCACTCTTCTGCAATACTGGATTGGTTCCTTGCTTAAATTGTTGCTGAACATAAGTGGGTGCGTTTGCTACACTACGAACCCGTAGCACGCAAATACAAAGTTTCTACTCTATAGATAGGTTTGGTTGGACTAGGGTTTTGTATTTCATTATAAAATCTAACCTGGTAACCTTGGTTTGATGAATTTGGTGCCCGATCTGATCTACAGGATGAAGATCTAAATAACCTGACTAGATTAGGCGCACAAGTCATTTTAGTCTCTTATTTCTTAATCTTAATATTTATTTTTCATTATCTGATTTAGCATGTTTATATTTACTTTTTTCTTCTTCTGAAGCATGGATAGTACAAGTTTAATAGCTATACTGTCTGGTACTTCTGCTGCTCTATTTCTATTTTCCCCTAACTTTCGTTCAAAGCTGGTTAATTGCCTAAATGCTTCTCATATATAGGTGTTTCTCAGACTGATCTCAAGGTTTTGGAAGATCGTGTCATTTATTCTTTGAGTAAAGAAAAGGAAGCTTCTCGGTTTTACATCATACAATGCACTAAATCAGTCAATGACGGTGCTATTCACGTTCCTATCAAAGATGCTATTGACAGGTTTAGTTCTCAAACAACCATTTCTTAGTTCTTTTTTTTTATTATTATTCTTTTTAAAACTGGTTAGGGATAGAAATTTAAGTTAGATGCATGTCATTTGTTACTTGTGTCTTTACTAATTTGAACTATGTTTATAATCTGGTATGACATCTTGACTGTACATTTCCTTATTCTGTATATTTGCACAATTGTAGAGGAAATATTTGTCCTTCTCTAGTAGTGTCTTTTCTTTTGAAGTCCTCATATACCACTTATTCATGATAGATAATTTTTCTGTGTTATGCTATCTTTATTTGATTTCTAATTGAAATTTCAGTGTTTTTCCTCGCCTTCTTTATTTTGACATGGATAAAATATATACAATAAATTAACTAAAAAGATCCTTCTGAAAACACACATGTGCACAAGGATTAATATATTGTAACTTTGCATCGGCTATGTATGTTCGAGTACATCCTGTTTGGCCAACTTTATTTTTACCGTTGTTCTCTAATCATGCATGTCTTCGAAGTTTGCACATCAGATGGCTAAACAATTTAATAACTTATTCTCTCTTCTTATTGACTCATTGTTTAATATGCTGAAACGATGGATCATTTGTACTTGTTTGCATCTCAATAAAAATAAATGATAGATCTGATTGTTTTCAATTTGTAATCACTAGCAAGAGGTTATGATGGATGTTAGAATTTATGTTGTTGGGAAAAATAAAATAAAATAAAGAGTGGCAGTCATTTGTTTGTTTGGTGTAACCTTTTCCTTGTTTTCCCCCATCTTTTCAATTAAACTGAAACATTAATGAAATCAACAAAACAAGGAAAATAATTTGAGGACAGAAACTCTGCCAAAGACAATGGAAATTGAAAAATTACACAATGATAACTGACCCGTCCCCTCGTCTAATCTGAATACAAACCATGCCTAAAATCTTTAGATACGATTGATGAAGTGCACTGTGAAGATAATGATTAGAAACCGCATTGTGTGTGCTTTTCTGATGCTGTTATTTTTGTCTTTGCAATTTGAGTAGCCTGCAGGGTCCTTTATTGGAAAAGAGTTCTGGCAGATGGATAATCACACCTGCTGTTGAGTACTTCCATGTGCTTCCTTATGCTGGGATTTTGTCAGAATGGATGCATACGTGAGCTATTGTCTTGATGCTTCATACTTAAAAATTTGTCATGTTTCTGACAGTGGTGACTCTGTTGTAGACTTTTCTGGACTTTACATTCTGGATATGCAATCTGATGATTTTCAGGGTTGTAGTTTATATGCTTAATTGACGCTTACATATATATATATATATATGTTCATTAAATGTTTAGTCAACGACACTTCTTGATAACAAAAAATTTATCTCATCTCTATGCCTTTATTCTGTTTGGCACATCTTTCTCTCTCTATAGCTTTCCAGACGAGAAATTTACAGAATTCTAACAATCCATGCACTTATGCAATAAAATTAGACATTTCCTTCCTGTAAGTATGGAAATTGTTGTTTTACAATGACGATTGGGAGTTTCAATGCTGGCCTGGTTCTATTTTCTTACTTTTTTTCTTTTTACATGTTGCTGCCTTTGATTTTAGATTGTCTTTGTAAAAGTTTGAGGATTACTTTGGAATTTTTGATTTCAGACAAAATGTGCAAGAAATAAATAGGGAAATACAAGTTGACTTCTATCTGTAAATATAGAAACTACTCATATGGCTTATACGCAGTGAATTACACAGCTCGTATGTACTAATTTACAGCATATGCCAGAAAATATTTTCAGTGGGGACACTATAAAAAAAAAATAAATAAAATAAGAGATTATTCTGTACCGAATAAGGACATAATTATATATTTCAACTATTGAATGGGGGCACAATTATATTTTTTTCTTACAAAATAGGTTCAAAACTGAAATTTTTATACAAAAATTAAAGGGCTAATTACGTGTAAAATGTCTCACTGGTAGAAATTCTGTGGCATTTTATGCAAATGTTTAGTCAACTAATCACCTGTTTGAAGTTTTGAGATCCAAAATATTGAGACTTTGTTTTGGTTGTCCTCGGATTCTCGATTGTTTCTATAGAAACAAAGGAGACGTGACCTTTCAAGCCATTGATTTAAAGCACAAACTAGTCGTATAGCTTGTGATGCATAAAATGTTGAGAAAATGAAGTTCAAGGTTCATACGTTTTCTATTGGTCGCATGCATCTTTTCAGTGTTCTTGTTATTGCTTGGGGTTTTCTTTAATGGAAACATGTTCAAAAATCCTTGTTCTATCTCTGTGTTTAGCTCTATGACAGTTGTGATACTATGGAACCTTATTTATACTTTCTCTGTGTGTGTGTGTGTGTGTGTTTATATTTTTTGTTTTCTTATTCTCAAAGGAAAATATGTTCAAATAGTTTACAAGATCTAATGCTGGAAGAGAGCTCTCCATGGACGAAATGTCCTAGTGAATCAGCAATACATAAAGTTCAAGATAATACTCATGTCAATGATGGCACAAGAGAGGGTTGTAATACCACAACTACTGATGCCAATCTTGAATCAGCCAAAGAGAAAGATAAAATTGGCGTCTCTAATGCGTTCAGTTCACCTTGGGCCTCCCAGATCACCAAACAGTGCAGTGATATTTTCAATGCCACTGAAGTTAAAGACAACCAGAAAATGCTCACTTCCAACTGTACAGGAAATGGTCAAGCAAGTTGTTTTAGTAGTATTAAGGTTAGGTTTCTCTAGCCACTTAACTAGTAGCTTATTCACTGATTTTCATTTTTCTTTGTTTCTTAAGATTGCTTTCTTGTTTTTATTGTTTGTGAGTGCACATTTATGAGTGTTAGCAATTATTAATGCTTTAAAAAGAATTCTCACTTGATCACTTCTCCTACTTGGTATGTCGTGTGTAAGAATGCAGGAGAATCTATAGACCATTTATTTCTGCGTTGTTCTATGGTCGTTTCCTGCTTGGTGCAATTCCTTGCTGCTGGAAATACCGTTTGCGTTTGGATCAAATAAAATGGCCGAATTATTTGGAAACGTGTTGTGGGTTCAATACCTTGGACCATTTGGTTAGAAAGAAATTCGAGGATCTTTAAGGATAGGGAGATGGAGACGAGTGATTTTTATGAGAAGCAAAAGTTTTCTGCTTCTCTATGGGCTTCAACAGATAAAGTTTCCAAGGATTTGCTCTTTTTTCGTTAATTATTCTTGATTGGAAGGATGTAATGGGGGGTTAAATTGTATTCTGTGTTTTCATTTGTTGTTGTGGTTTGTTGTTCCGGTTTTATTTCTTTTTCTGTACTTTGCTTTTTCTTTGGGGACTTCTTGTCCTCTTTCCCTTGTAATTGATTTTATTATCAATGAGAGGATATTTCATCTACTAGTTCCACAACAAGATATGAGATTAGCTTCTAGGTCACAGAGGACCTTTCCTCGGACCACAGTTCGTATTCTACATTTACCGGAGTGAAATTCTTATATTTTAAAGGTCAAATAGATGCCTACATGAAAATTTTTCCATGTGTTGGTTAGATAGCTCTATGAACTGAGTTATATTAGAGCCTGATGTTTAATTAATGTCACGAAACGAATCTTATTCCAGCTTGAAGAAATCATATCATAAACGTGAATTTTTTCTGCGGGTTCAAAGAAATTATTGTTTTGCTTTCATATCTCTTTTTGCTTATGTTCGAAGCTAGGATTATGCTGAGTAAAAGGGAAAAAGAAAGTCTGCCATTTAATTACAAAGAAAATGTGGGGAAAGAAAGTGGACTTAATAATTTTAAACTTCTTATTAGCAAATTTGAGAAAGGTGAGATCTAAAGTAAAATTTAAAATATATGAAATCAACGAGACAATGAGTGTCACAAATGACTTTTTTTGGTAGTTTGATTTTGGAGTTTAATCTGCAGATATGTAATCTATGCACCTCTGTTAGTTGAGGATGACCTTTATATACGTGTGTGTGTGTGTGTGTGTGTGTGTGTCTGTGTGTGTCTTGAAACTTTATTTTACTTGAACAACTTTCGTATCGTTCCTCATTTCATCATTTGTATGCCATTCATAATTTCTTATTGGGCCAGCTCTTTGAGATGGTGGACTCAACAAGAAGGTCAGGTGGTACTAACTGCAGATTTGAGAAGGTTGGTTATGGAAATAAGATCAATGACAACATCTCATCAAATCAAAAGGGAACTGCCAATCTTTCCTTGATCACCCATCAATCCAATTCAAATCATCTCGAAAAGATACAAGTTGTTATAGCTTCAAAGGAACACATATTGTCGCAGATTGCTTTAAAAGTTCTTACGAGGAGAAGAGATAAGCTGGTATAGTTTAATCCTCAGGCCTTTTTTTTGTCAACAGTGATCAGGAATTAGAATGATCTGTTTTTTTTTTTTTTTGCTAATAAAGAAGTGAAGGAATTAGAATGAAATTAGTGGTTGGTTTTTAATAATGTTTGTCCAGGTAGATCTATAGGTACGGGGCACGTAAAGAGTATGAGACTATGTATTGCCTAATTTGTCTAACAGAAATATTTCCAGTTCTGGGTTTGCCTTTTGGATTGTTTTTATGTTTTTTATGAATCATGCGATAACACTTTGCCAATTTGGTAGCATCTTGTCTTCTTGTAGCTCTTCTGCTGCTTCTGCCTTTCTGTTATATACCACATATGCTTTACTAGGACTTTCTTCATTATGGAGAAGAGCTTCTTTCTATGTGTCATGGATTTCATCTGCTTGTCTGTGTAGTCTCTGCAGCTGCACAATTTACAGGACAACATTGCCGAGTGTGATAGAAAGATCCAGACGATTTTGAATGGTAATGATTAATTAGATTTTTCACTTTGTATAAAGTACATTTGTGTTCAGCCTTGTCTTTTGTTCTTTGCTTTCCAATGATTGTTATTTGAGGAGATAAAACTCCCCTTCCCTCGATAAATTCTGCTGCTTTCTCCAGATCGTATTTGTGGGGACGCAAATTGCACTCAATACACCCTGAATTCATCATCATTTGCATGTTGCACCCTAAACTTTTAATTTTGGCATTTAGAATCCCAAATTTTATAATCTTTAGCAATGCAGTCCAATCAACACATTAATGGATGACAATTGGAACCTAAAATTCCTAAATTTAGAAGTCCATCAACGAAAAAGTATAGGATGCATTGTGTAAAAACCTTGAGCAATTTCTGTCTATTAATTAACATCCATTAGCAATTAGACCACAATATGACCTAATTTTAAGTTTTAGGGTGTTATTTGCCAAAATTGAAAGTTCGGGATCAAACTTGACAAGCGCCAAAAGTTCAGGGTGCACCAATGCAACTAACCCTTGTTAGTCAAAAGCAGAAGAAAAAATGCTTTAAAAAATATTATCTTTTTGGGTTTTTTTCCCGCCAAGATGCTTCCTGAACTTTGCTTCATTCAGTGATTGAGTTAAGTGGTTATTCGATGCTACATTTTCTTACATTCTTGATGCTAGATAGAAGATGTAAAAGCTAAAACATGTCTTTTCTTACCCTGAAAAAATGTTACTTTTCTTGCATTTAATTGATAAAAAATTAGGTTTTTTTTCTTAAAAAAAAAAGGAAGAAAAATTGTAGTTGCAGGCATAGTCTAGCCGTAGAACCACACCCTGAGTTCACCCAAAGGTGAAGAGTTCGAATCCCCCCACCCCCAAGTTCAACCAAAAAAAAAAAATGTTGAAGTACTGTCCATTGCCTGATTCATATCACTTGTGATATATGCAGACCTGATATGCTCATTGTTTCCTGTAAGCAGTTTTTCTATGCTGATTATGTGGGGACAACTTGTCTTCTCTTTTTGTTTTTTTTTTTTTTTCTTTTGATATTTTCTCCTTGTTCTTAGTAAAAACTCAATGAGTGTCGGATTTACATTATGTTTCTTAGCAGATGCGTTTTTGAAAATCTTCATTAATTATCAGCATTTATAAGACTCCTGCAAGTGCTTTCCACCATTCCTTCACTCCAATGGTTTTTTTCCATTGCATTTCATTTCTATGCAATGCAATTCATATTGTCTGGGGTTGTGTTAGCAGATCATTAATTCTTTTTTTTTTTTCCCAATGAAATCTTTGTTTATGTTGCACTTAGCCACATGTGGAAAACGTGTATGGCACATTGCAGATTATGTTGAGAAAAAAGTGGAGTGATGACTAGTTTTGCTTTGTCCCTCAATTATATTCACTCTTATCTGTCGTTTTTTTTTAAAATTAAAATTTTATTTGCAATTATTTATTCAGTTGCGAGACTTTGTTTGTATATCCTACAGCTTTTCCTTTTAACCTTTGCAAGGGATAATAATATTAATAATAAGAAATGGTTGTTCCTTCATCTTCTAGTCATAGGGGCCTTGGATCAATTATTGGCAGAAATAATTTGAACTCGTATACATGTTCTTGTTTGATAAGAACAGGTGGTGACAATGACTTGGCATTGAAGATAGAATCCATCATAGAAGGTTGTAATGATGTATGTTTAAGTGTTGCTGAAGAAGGGACTTGCCAATTTTCCAAAGACCAATTGTCGTCACAATATAACAAGAGAAAGAAATTTCCAGAGGCCAGGCTTAGCATTCAAAATCCATGCCAGGTAAGTTTTCCACTAGATTTATGGTTTCTTCTGATTTCTTGTATCCAAGGAGCTTTAAAATTTTTCTACTATGGTTTCTTCGTTTACAAGAAAGCTACTTTATTGCTCTTCTTTGCCACCTGAAGCAACCGCTTTTTTTTTTACATACAAACTTTCAAATTGCCTTCAAGAAATTGTGAGTTTTTGTTTTTCCCCTTGAAGATATATTGTTAACAGCAATACAGCCTTGTCGGGAAAAAAAAATGTTGAATTATTCGTGTCAATATTGTTTTACGTTTATGAGTTAGGCCATTTACCTTCCTTCAGTCATTCAATTATTCGCCACATTTTAGGCAAAATGAGCAATTCTTTGAGATTTATGCTTGTTTAATTGACCGTTGCAATTGATTTTCTCTTTTAGTAGTCTTTTCCGGTGGATATTTTTGTAAACCATAGAACAGGAGTTCATTCTTTTGGAACTTATTCGTAATTCTTTGATTTCCCAATTAGTGAATGCACCCTTTAAGTGCTTTATTCTCTCTCTCTCTCTCTCTGCATTTCGTTTTCCAAAGTATTCTTATCACATTATAAACTTGGCAGGAACTGGATGCTGTATGTCATGCAAATCACTGGATATTACCAACCTACCATGTATGCCCGGCAGAAGGTAAAGATTTAGGTTTAAACATCTAAACTGGTAAATTTAGACCAACTATATAATTTATGGTTACAAGGTTTCAAGTTAAGAAATGCTATCTTTAGCTTCAAATCATTGAGTTTTCCTCCCTCTAGCTATGTGCTATTCCCCATTGACATTATTGATGTTATTTAAACTTGAAAACGAGTTTTTGAGTGCCCTGTTTGTTTCATAGGTTTAACCACAGCTCAAATCTTTTGCTCGTGTTTTCTCTCAACAATTTAAATTTTTATTTAAACTTTCTGTTCGAACCTATGAACCAAATGGGCCAAATAGTTTCCCACTATATGCATCTTAATCTCCCACTTAATAGAGCTTTTCCCCCCATAATTTGCCTAGCCTGAAATGTATCATCTTTAAAATTCTGATGCATATTCTGCATTGTCATGCAGTTTACTGACCAGTTTACAATTTTTAACTCTCTTTTTCAATACCCCTTCCTTAAAGGTGGATTCAGAGCCAATGTGACCATAAAAGGGGCGGATTTTGATTGCTCAAGTGAAGGTGACTTGCATTCCAATCCTCGTGAAGCAAGAGAATCAGCTGCAGCACTGATATTGCGGGGACTGCAAAGTCGGGCAGCTCAAGCTCAGTACTTGTAGGTTGATCAATGGTATTACTAACACAAGATACATGAACCATACAAGTTTCTTTCTGTTAGGATTTTGAATTTCTGGACTTTGATGAGGTTAAAATGAAACAAACGTTATACCTTAACTAATATTCTACAACGTAAAGAAAGTGAAAAACTTGTAAAAACACTCGTCTACAGGCAAAACAGGCAGACTTGGGAGACGGTTTGCCTTGTTGCATTATAAACCATGCTTATTTGCACTAAAATCTTGCGCAAATCTTCCATGAAAATGTGCACCTTATCAAACTATGGAGCGGGATCCATTCACGGCTTGCTAAGTAGTACAACATTGCGAGTCAACTCGCATAGCGTGCTATCCGCTCGGTTGCGAGTTACAACTCATGAGATGGTCACGACTCATTGGATTTGGCTATAGATCACAAGTGCGTTTAATAAAACAATTAGAATCAAGAGTTAGAACGAATTTATGGTAGCATGGGAGAGCTTTATACTGTAGGTTACTTTTACTTTATACTTTAACATGTATACATTGTATCAATTGGAACTATGTAGTTATAACAATGTTGGTAAACGAAGCCTACTAAACTCTTCCCCTATTTGAGTTGCTTAACTGGGTGGGATATTGCAGCTAATGGTCAGGTTAATTTAAATAATAATAATAATAATAAAAATAATAAAAGTACATGTGCAGTCTAAAAATTTTTGAAGTAAATGTTTGGTTGCGTGAAAAAAAAAAAAAAGAACAAAAGGGAAAATTGCCGTTGGGCTGTGTTGGTGGCCTGTCACTGCTCGCTGCCCCCGCTGTAATTCAAGCGCCTATGCTGTCCCGCTCTACCCACGGTGCCCCCATTGCTGTCTCATCCTCATTCCTTCTATTTTTCCTTTTTTTTCTTTTTTTTTTTTTTCTTTCCTGAGGGTGTTATCGCTTTTTTTGGAGGTTCAATGTCGTCAAGAATGAGTTTGATTCATTTCCAAAAAAAAAAAAAAAGTTTGATTAGTTCATAAAGTTTTTCTGTTGGCAATTTAATTATGAAAATTTATTTTAAAATTTAAACTGAGAAAATTATGTTGATAAATTTGTTATATAATGTTACAGGATTTATCATGATAGGAAGATCATCTAAAAATCCTCGGATCAAGTGTACAAATTGGTCAGACCAGTTCTAGGACCAAGTGTCTAACTAGACCGACCATCTCTAGGAGGAAGTGTCCTGCCTGGTATAGGACCAGATGTTTGATTGCGTGTTTAGGCAAGTGTTTGACTGGATTTCTAGATAGGAGTCCAACCACGCCGATCAACCTGATTAGGTCGAGGACCAAATGTTCGATCGAGATGAGGACCAAATTTCAACCATGCCGACCAGTTCAAGCATTAACTATCCAAATAGGTTTGACTAGTTGCAAGACCAAGTGCGTAACTAGGCCCAAGACCAAGTGTTAAGCCACGCACAGGACCAACTAAGGTATATACCACGGTAACTTCCATCATTGTACCCCTGCCTGTTGTGAGTAGTGCTCGATTGACTAGAGTGATACTAGGATATGGTATCCGAGCCAAGGCCTAGTCAGACTTCGGATTCCGACAACAACACTACCTAGTTCAAGTCAATACTTACCATTCGAGGAACATCCTACCTTTGAGATCTTTGATATTTGTCAACTAACTTGTACGCCACATACAACTACACACTCCATTCAAAGGCCATGCCCAAATCCAAGCTATACTTTATAAATACCGGCACTCTTCATCGAGGTATGGACATTTTTTACTTGCCCATTTTGCCTCTTTGCATGCAAACCTATGAATACATTGACTTAAGCATCGGAGTTCCTTTGGTAAACACTAAACCATCGTCCTCTTACTTCAAGGCGTTCTCTTCCTTTTGTAGGACAGACCAATCAAGGCAAGAGTTCAACCACCGCACGCGGTTTAAGCACATGATGTTGGACCACTTCTAGGCATCAACACATAACATTGATAATTAACACTAGAACCGTTGATGTAAATACATGAACGTTTAATTTGTTACCTAACAAGATCATGGTAATCGTGACATAACATGAGAATGAAAAAGAGGTCGTAGTCATTCAACATGACAACCAGTTATATATTATAACCTTATTGTAACGGTAAATATACCTGCCATACATACAGGCGCACGGAGGGACGAGCATCGAGGTTATGTATGAGCCTTTCCTTTATAACAAAGGAGGAACATTACTGAATTAATATGAAATTCAACGAGTACTTGCGTCCTAAAAGATTTATGAAGACGTTAAAAAACAGTGAATTATGCCTTAGTGGTGGTGACTCATCTTTGAAGAAATCTCAACTTTCACTTTTGCTTAGATTATTGTTTTGACTCTTAATAATCTATGGCCTATTGAATTAATATGAAATTCAAGGAGCCTATGTACTAAAAACGTTAGTTTGAACCAATAGTTTAAACTTAAAGCACTATAATAGTTTAAATTTTGTAGGAAAAATACTATAATTAAATTGGTTTGAACCAATACTTTTTGGTTCATAGCGAGGTCCCAAACGGGCTAATAGGTGTTGACTAGTCACCGCCGAAACTGAGTGAAAGGCTGAAAACCACCATATGATCAGCAATTTTTTAGACCATGGAAACATAGTCGCTTTTTCTACCAAAAAAAAAAAACTATCACTCAATTAGTAGAATAAAAAAGATCCCGGATTTACATTATCTGCCTAGTGGATTTTTTTTTTTTCCTTCTATTTTCCCCCCTATTTGGGAAGCAACGGGAAAAAGTATCTGAGTTAAAAAAATAAAAATAAAAATAAAAATAAAACCCTAGAAATTTGAGTCATCCTCCACAAATTTGCCCAAAAATCTCAATACCGAAGCCTTGGGATCGTCTTTACCTTCTGCGTCTTTGATTTCAAAAATGCCCTTCATAATTCGGGTGTAAAGAATCTCAAGCTGAGGAATGTTGAAGCTTTTTGATCGGTCCACAAAACGTTCCTTGATAGACTCCACTTGGTTTGTAATTTCGCCATCTGACATTGTAACATCGCAGTCTTCGTTTACATTGGCGTGATCAAGAACTTCAACTTCTGGAGCAGAAGTATCCTGCTCAATGAAATCGGCAGACGATGTTTCGAGTCTCTCAGGATCTGCTTCATTTGCTTCCGAATCCTGAGATGGCCTTGATGGCTCTTGCTGCCGCGACTTATCTTCTACAGCTGAAATTGAGCATCAGTAAATTTAGACGTTCAAAAATTACTATCAAATAGTGTATAAAGGATCTGCTCAAAAAATAAAGTGTATAAAAGGATAAGAGATCAACTCATTCACTAACTAATTTTCAGACTCTCCACAGTATCATGTCTGACAAATTTAGACCTAGACAGTGATAAAAATGATTTCTCAAGCACCCGATACTATGGAGGAAACATAAGGGTTTTCTACACGTTTTATATAAAATTATTATTTGAAAAATTAGTAAATATATAGACTTTTTTAGAGGAAATAAAATTCTATTAACAATACTTGTTAAAAATGTGTACATAAGAGACAAGGAGTCGTCTATCAAAGGAAATATAAAGTTGACTTGATGCAAAGCAAAAAATCCACCACTCAATCTCCCCTCTATAAGCATAAATTTTTGTGCACATAAATACAATTGTGAGCTTTCTTGTTTACATATGTATTCAACACACATGCTCCTAAATTTTGAGTTCATGTTAAAGAACGCTAGGACAAACAAACAGCAGCGGCAGTAAAGCAGGCCTAAGAACTTTTTAAATTACTAGGATAAAACATTTTGTCCCAGCTCCCTCAGAGACGAAACATTTCATCCATTATGCTGACAAAACCGTCAAGTGTCAGCAGCACATTGATTTGCACATTGAGACTTTTATATATTTAAAGATAAAGTCTAGGCTTTTTGCCATCTTAATGTTGCACGACTAAGAAATAAACTAAAACCAAGATAGATACCTGCATGTGCTGCATCAACATTCTTTTTCGGTCGTTTTGATGCCCCATAACCATGATCCAGATTTAACTCTGGCTGGACATTTCGAAGTCGAGCACTTACTCTTGTAATGGTTCCTAGCTGCACAACAGGGGTCAACGGGAATATAGATCCTCCTAATTCTTCTGGCATGTGTGTAGGACCACCTTGGGCTGTAATCTTGTCGCAGAATTCAACCAAAGCAGGATCCATCTGTGATAGCATTCCATGTACCTAAGGAAGAAAAGCATTTTCATCATATACAACGAACCAAAGCACAAGAAGATACTAAATTAAGAAAGAAAAATTAAAAAACTTACTGCATCTCGTAGCTCATAAGCTCTACTAACAATTCTAGCCCCATTGTAGTCATCTCCGTTGTACATCTGAAGTTCAAACAGAAAAAGTGATAACATTGCTGCATGAAACTTACAAAAGAAACTGTTCATGTATGATCCCAATTTCTAGTGAATGCGAAGGTCTCTCAGGAAAAACTAGACTGACTTCCTGTTATTTACAATAACGCATCCTTTCGAATATATATAGCTAAAGTTAGTGGTTCCCAACTCAATAGCCACTAATCTGAACAATAATCACCTAACACATGTTTAGATAGCTGTAGGAATATTCTACACTATCTCCCCAGTAGTGATGCCACTCTGTTTTTCCAACACTCCCCCTCAAGCTGGAGAATACACATCCTTCATTCCCAGCTTGGAGATAATTCCCTGGAATGCTGTACTCTCAAGACCCTTAGTAAGAATATCAGCAAGACGGTCCTTGGTAGAGACATAAGGGGTATAGATCAGTCCACTATCTAGCTTTTCCTGTATAAAGTGCCTGTCCACCTCAATGTGTTCGTCCTATCATGTTGAACAGGATTATGGGCAATGTTGATTGCCGGCTTATTGTCACAAAGTAACCTCATAGGTCCTTCCTACTTGATCCTCAAGTCCTCCAAGATAATCTTTATCCATAGTAGCTTACATATTCCCAACGCCATTGCAGTGAACTCTGCCTCCGCACTTGACCTGGCTACCACATTCTGCTTCTTACTTCTCCAGGTTATGAGATTGCCTACAAGGTGCCATAGCCTGAGGTAGATCTTCTGTCGATGAGCGAGCTTGCATAATCTGCATCAGTGTACGCTTCAAGCCTCAATCCACTATTTCTTCTGAACAAAATGCCTCTAGTAGAATTACCTTTTAGGTAATGAAGCACCCTGTTTATTGCCTGCAAGTGAATCTCTTTAGGATTTTTCATAAATTGGCTTACTACGCTTATAGCATAAGCAATGTCTGGCCTAGTATGAGCCAGATATATGAGCTTCCCCACTAGTCTATGATACATCTCCCTATCTACAGCTGGATCTTCATTTGCTTCACTGAGGTTTTGATTCGGGTCAATCAATGTGGATGTTGGTTTACATGCCAATTTTCCTGTTTTCCACAAAAGGTCTGTAACGTACTTTTGTTGTGAGATGAGGATGCCTTCACTAGAATTAGCTACTTCAATTCCCAAAAAGTACTTCAATCTTCCAAGTTCGTTTATCTCGAATTCTCTGGCTAGACATTTCTTCAGGGTTTCTCTCTTTTTTGTCGTTTCCTGTCATAATTATATCATCAACATAAACCAAGAGAGCTGTTACTCCCCCTGAAGCTGAGTGCTTGATAAACAGTGTGATCTTTTTTACTCTATTGATATCCACTAGCTAGCATAAATTTGGAAAATCTACCAAACCAAGCCCTAAGAGATTGCTTGAGAACATACAATGCTTTTTTCAACTTACAAACTTTGTCACTTCTCGTATTCCCCTTGAATCCTTGGAGGAATCTCCATATATATCTCCTCCTTTAAATTGCCACGTAGAGAAACATTTTTCACATCAAACTGCTCTAAGTACCAGTTGAAATTTGCAGCCAGAGAGAGCAAAATTCTGACTGTGTTCATCTTTGCCACTGGAGCAAATGTCTCCTGATAGTCAACATCATATGTTTGCATCCTTTTTGCTACAAGTCTAGCTTTGTATCTCTCTAGTGAGCCGTCTAACCTGTATTTTACTGTGAACACCCATTTACATCCCACAGCTTTCTTCCCTAGTGGTAGATCAACAACCTCCCATGTATTGTTCTTCTCAA
This sequence comes from Artocarpus heterophyllus, assembly GCA_025403435.1. Classification (NCBI taxonomy): domain Eukaryota; kingdom Viridiplantae; phylum Streptophyta; class Magnoliopsida; order Rosales; family Moraceae; genus Artocarpus; species Artocarpus heterophyllus. The sequence goes on from CM046341.1 coordinate 29,852,864, forward strand.
GTGCCTGCATTTCTTCTCTCATAGCACCTTTCCATTTCTCATCAGACAATGCCTCAGATAAAGTATTAGGAATATGAATTGTGTTTAATTTGACCAGGAAATTTCTATGTGATGGTGAGAACCTTCAAGTGACACAAACTTCGCTAAAGGATATAAAGGATGTTTAGTACATTCTCTTGTGCCTTTCCTAAAAGCAATAGAAAGATGATCATTTTTTTCCTCTTTGAGAAAAACTAGTATATGCACTAACCTCAATTCCACGGGTCCATTGGGATTCTTGGACTTGGTCTGGAGTTGAATCCAGGGCTATATGTCTGGAGTAAATCTGGTCAAACCTGAATGTGTCACGGAGTGCTTTATTCCCTACCATAGTTGAAGGGGTTGGCTCTGTTTGGGTTGGCTCGAGTGATTCTATTATTTGGTGTGATTCGGCTTAATCAAGGGGCTCAGGATGAGGAACAGGAAGTTGGGATGTTGTAGTTGAAGGTAGGTCCAGTAAAAACAAGTCCCTATCCTTATCTTCCATATATGACAATGACTCCCTCTGAAGATAAGGTTGAGTGAAATATGGTTTCTGTTCCTCAAAAGTAACATCAGCAAAAACAAAAAAATTCTTGGTGGGTGGATGGTAGCGTTTATACCCTCTCTAAGTTGAAGACTATCCTACAAAGACACACTTAACTGCTGGAGGATCTAATTTTTCCCTATTTTGGCTATGAACATGTCCAAAAATTCTAGGAGTGAGGTTATTTGTGGTTCAAAAATTGTGATAGACCTTAGAGAGAATTTCCATTGCAGTCTTGAACCCCAAAACCTTTGAGGGTAGCTGGTTGATCATGTATGCAGCTATAAGAACAGCTTCCCCCAATAGCTTTTTGGAACATTGTGATGGAAGAGAAGGGCTCAAGTTGTTGCCAATAAATGTCCATTCTTTCTCTCTGCGACTCCATTTTGTTGTGGGGTGGTAATGCATGAGGATTTATGACTAATGCCTTCCTTTTGAAAGAATGGAGACAAAATTTGGTCGAAGCAATCCCATGCATTGTCTTATCTAAATCTTTTAATTTGAACCCCAAATTGATTTTGAATCAAGTTATGAAAATTTGGAAGTACACTGTTTACGTCAGATTTGGACTTGAGAAGGAAAATCCAAGAAACTCTAGTGCTATCATCAATGAATGAAACAAACCACCGTGTGCTAGACACATTTGGAACAGTAGAGGGACCCAAGATATCCCTATGAATCAAATAAAAAAGAGTAAAGGATCTTTTATTTTTGATTGGAAAGGGTACACGTTTATGTTTTGCAAGTCCACAGACTTCACAACGAAGGCGTTCATTCCCTAATCCCTTAAATAGATTCGGAAACATGGTTTTTATAGTTCTAAATGATGGATGCCCTAATCTAAAATGATGAAGCCAAATGATGTCTTTATTGGATGATGATAAAAAAGACAGGGGGGATTTGTTTCTGGCATTATGGGTGTTTTCTAATTTCTCCAGATAGTGTAGACCGTCTCTCTCCTTAACAAGTCCAACCCTCTTCCCCGATTCTTGGTCCCGAAATAGACAGTAGGAAGGATAAAAAAGCACATTATGGTTCATATCATGGGTAAGTTTTTGTATGGATATCAAATTTGTGGATAATTTTGGAACATAAAGCACGTTTTTCAGGGTAAGAGATGGAGAGATATAGATATCCCCTAGTCCAGCTAGAGTGGTAAGTGAAACTTCTGCAACGGCTATTTTCCCACTTCTTGGACAGGGAGTGTATGTACTAAAACTTAGTGAAGAGTGTGTCATATGATCAGTAACTCCTGAGTCAATAATCCATAGGTCCTTAATATAATTATCTTAAACGTTTAATCCTTGAGAAATAAAGAACTTCCCTGAGATTGCAAGGGAACATGCACCACTGGGCTTTTCTAACGATTCTAGAAGTCCTCTCAATTTGTCTATCTCCTCTTTATTAAACATTATCAAATTAGGGTGCCAATCCTGACTTTGTTGATTTTGGTTCACAATGGTATTGACTTGGCCTTGATTTTTTGTGGTCCTCGTTAATTCCACTCCCTGGTTGGTGGTTTACTATGCAATTTCCAGCAGTTCTCTTTAGTGTGCCTTGGCTTTTTGTAGTACGTACACCACATAGCATCTTTGTTGTTCTAGTTACAAAACTTTGATAGTTCTACCTTTCCACTTTCCTTCAACAATGCTTCAGTTTTGGCCACCATTACAAATCCTTCTATGGTTTGAGGTTCAAGCATAACCCCTCTATGGCTTTCCTCAGCACGAATAAGAGAAATGGCTTCATTTAGAGATGGCAATTCCTCTTTGCCAAGGATTTGGACTTTGACTTGATCAAATTCAACATTGAGGCCTACAAGAAAGTCGTAAACTCTATCTTTCTCTATAAAGTTCTCATCATCTGGGTATTTGGTTTTAATGCATCGATAATGGCCGAGTTCTTGCCACAAACTCTGCGATAAATTTGCATATTCAGTCATTGTTTTATTGCCTTGTTTTGTTGCTCCAACTTTGCCTTTAATCTCAAAAACCTGTGCTGCATCACGAGCCTTAGAGTATGTCTGTCGAACGGCCCCAAATCTCCTTTGACGTGGATAGGAACATGAAGGTGTCGCTAATTTCCAAGTTCATGGAGTTCCACAGCAATGACATAATCATGAAGTCTGCTTCATCCCAAGCTTTAAATTTTGGGTGACCTCTTTGGGGTCCTATCCCAAGAAGATGACGGTTTTCCTTTCCCCTTCAAGTATGTTTGAACAAACTAGGACCATTTCAGGTAATTCTTTCCATTCAACATATACACTGCCTGTATATTCTGGAGGTCTCCCTGGTGTACCATGGACGTCTGCTGCACCATGGCCTCTTCGGATTGGCTGCCAAAGTTTGAAGATGTAGCTTTAGACATATTCAACTATGAAGGTCTGACTATAAGGAGAAGGATGAGATGACTTATCTGGCAATGAAGGCCAGATATGAAAGTTCTGTGAAGGCTGAAAAGAACACTGTTTGATTCTTCGAAAAACAGAGTATTGAAGGTGTGAAGGCTATTTGATTCTTTGAAAAACAGAGGCTATTTCAGACTTTTTTTTTAAATGACAGTTCAATTATATATATATATATATACACTTTTTTTTGGGTATGTTGGTACCTATTAGCAGGTCTAATTCAGTCTTTTTACCATTATTTTAAGTTTACAGTTGGTTGGTTAAAAGATAAGCTGGTTAGTTTCCTGATATCTAGGTTAGTTAGATGAGATCTATTCCTATCTGCCAAGGAAGCAATAAAAGGCAGACACTAGACCTTGTATTTTAAGTTTTTTCCAGAGTTTAATAAAATAAGAGCAGTGCCATTAATTTGACTCTCTCCTCTAGTTTGTTCTTCATGGTATCAGAGCGAATTTAGAGTTGAGAGAGACAATGGTTAAAATGGCTATGGCAGGAGCAAGAGGAGTTGAGGGTTCTGAAGTGACCTCTGGCACTTCACAACCAGCCTCCACAATTGTTCCCACTGCAATTCCGGAAAACTCAAATCATACTTCTCTTCAAATCACCACTCATAAGCTGAATGGGACAAACTTCTTAAAATGGTCCCGTTCCATTTTAATGGTGGTTCGAGGGAAAGGTAAATTATGATATTTGGATGGCTCAATCCAACAACCCAGCCACGATGATCCTTCCTATCCGAATTGGGAGGCTCAAAACTCAATGGTGATGGCATGGTTAATTCACTCTATGGAGGACCATATCGTAGACACTTATATACTCTTCCCTATTGCAAAACGAATTTGGGATGCTGTGACACTTGCCTACTCAGACTTGGAAAATTCTTCTCAAATGTTTGAACTCAGAAATAAGGCAAGAAATTTAAGACAAGGAGAAAACGATGTCACCCAATACTACAATGACCTGACTATGTCACCCAATACTACAATGACATGACTAAACTTTGGCAAGAATTGGACCTCTTCACTACTCCATCCTGGAAGAATCTTGAGGATGCAATTATTTACAGGAAAATGGTGGAATGCGACAGGATCTACGACTTCCTGGATGGGCTAAACAAAGATCTGGATGATGTCTGTGGCCGCCTACTGGGGATTAAACCATTACTTCTAATAGAGGAGATCTTCGCTGAGGTACGAAGAGAGGAGAGTCAACGCCGTGTAATGCTCGGTGGGTCCAGCATTCCCGTAGTGGAGAACTCGAGGCTGGTGGCTAGAAGTGTGGAACCGCGCAATGACAGAAATAAAGGCAATGACTCAAAAGGATACAAGAAGTGGTGTGAGCACTGTCACAAGCCCTACCATACTAAGGAGACGTGCTGGAAAATACATGGGAGGCCAGCAAATTGGACTTCTAACCGACCCCGTAATCGTGAAGGGAAAGTACTTCAAGTTGCTGCTGAGGCTAATTCAGAAAACCACTAGAAACCACAGGCCTTTTTTCAAAGGAACAGTTAGAACAACTCAGACAAATGTTCTCTATTTCTCAATCCTCATCCACGTCACTTATGGCACAAAAAGGTACCAATCTGACTGCATTTGGTGGCCTAACAAAAAAAGATGAGCCTTGGATCATAGACTCCGGAGCTACAGATCATATGACAGGGTGTGAAGATATTTACTTCCTATGTCCCTAACCCCGGTAATCATAAGGTCAAGGTTGCTGATGGGTCGTTTTCTGTTGTTGCGGGAATGGGAACTGTTAATCTAAACTCTAAATTTACACTTAAAAACGTTCTCCATGTGCCTAGCATCTCATGTAATCTGTTGTCCATTAGCAAAATTACTAAAGATTTGCATTGTGTAGTTAATTTCTTTCCCTCTATGTGTTTTCCAAGATCAGATCTCGGGAAGGAGGATTGGCAATGCTAAAAAGATTGATGGATTGTACTATTTTGAGGATAATGTGTCTGTGAGTGGGCATGTTCAACAGACTATAGGAAATGTCTCTCTGTCTAGAAGACAAAAATAATGTTTCTACATCATAGGCTAGGGCATCCGAACTTTGTTTATTTAAAACATTTATTCCCTATGTTATTCCATAAAGGTGATTTATTTCAATGTGAGATTTGCCAATTAGCAAAGCACAAATGTGTTTCTTTCCCTCCTCAACCTTATCGTGCTTCCAAGCCTTTTATGTTAGTTCACAGTGATATTTGGGGTCCATCACGCGTCTCAAGTGTTACCAATAAAAGATGGTTTATTACTTTTACAGATGACCACCCTCGTGTTTGTTGGGTGTATCTTTTAAAAGAAAAATCTAAAGCAGAAAGTGTGTTTCAAGTTTTTCATACAATGATCAAAACCTAATATAATGAAAATATTAAAATACTCCATACCAATAATGGTACAGAATATTTTAATTCCATTCTTGGGAATTTCCTTATAAAAAATGGAATTGTACATCACAATTCTTGTGTGAATACACCACAGCGAAATGGTGTTTTTGGAAGGAAAAATCGCCACCTTTTAGAGGTAGCACGTTCTCTATTGTTCACAACAAATGTTCCTAAGCGTTTTTGGGGGAATGCAATTTTAACGGCTTGTTACTTAATCAATCGGATGCAATCTCGCATCTTAAAATTCCAAACTCCCTTAGATTGTCTTTCAAGTTCTTATCTTGATTCACGTTTCCTTTCAAATTTGGATTTAAAAATATTTGGGTGCATAGCTTTGTTCACAATCTTGACCCGATTTGTACTAAACTTGATCCTCGTTCCCATAAGTGTATATTTCTCGGTTATTCATCAACTCAGAAAGGATATCGTTGTTACTCTCCGGATAAGCAAAAGTACCTTGTCTCTAGGGATGTCACATTTTTTGAATCTCAGCCTTTTTTTTTTTGTAAAAATTCGGTTCAGGGGGAGACTTTCCATGATTTTCTCTCTGAATCCGGGACCAAATCTCCACCAAATCTTTGGGAATATTTTTGGAATTCTTCCCCTGATTCTCTCTCATCCGTTTCCCTCCAACATTCGGGAGATCTGCCTCCTAATTCCCTTGATTCTCTCCCATTTGTTTCCCTCCAATATTCGGGAAATCTGCCTCCGTATTCTGTTAGTCCACCCGTGGCAAATCCCACTCCTTCCGATTTTTTCCCCACTAAATCTCCCTCACATTCTCAGCCTAGTTTTCAGGATCATCAAACGACAAGGGGAGGCAGATTACAGCCGTTTGATATTACCTACTCACGGAGGCAACATCCAACAAATAAAAAAGGACTTGATATCTCTCATAACCACAGCCAAGAATCCAATCTGAAATCTAGTTTTGAACCGAATATCTCTCATCCAAGTGATAATCCAGTGCAACCACCAGACCCAGGTATTTTCAATACACCTAATTCTGAATTTACAGATTCAATTGCTATCAGAAAGGGGGTTCGGTCCTGTACAAAACATTCTTTATCAAGCTTTGCCACTTACTCTCATCTATCAAGACCTGTTCACACTCTTGTGTCTAGCCTTTCGAGTGTAGAAATCCCAAAGAATATATAGGAGGCATGGGAGAATCCTAAATGGAGGAAAGCTATTGAAGAAGAGATGGAAGCTCTTAAAAAAAATGGAACGTGGGAGATCGTGAAGAAGCCAGAACAGAAGGTTGCTGTGGGCTGCAAATGGGTTTTCTCCATCAAGTATAGGGCAGACAGATTAATTGAGAGGTATAAAGCGCGTTTAGTTGCAAAAGGTTACACTCAGACGTATGGAGTCAACTATCAAGAAACGTTTGCACCAGTGGCAAAGTTCAATACAGTACTTGTATTACTATCACTTGCTGCAAACCTAGACTGGCCCCTGCAATAGTTGGACGTAAAGAATGCTTTCTTAAAGAGAGACTTGGAAGAAGAGGTCTATATGGAGTTACCCCTAGGTTTTAACAAGAAAGAAGAAAATGGGATGGTCTGCCGACTGAAGAAATCCTTGTATGGCTTAAAACAGTCCCCAAGAGCCTGGTTTGAGCGATTTACTAAAGCAATTCGAAGTCACAAGTATAAACAGGCCCAAGCTAATCATACCCTCTTCTACAAACATCAAGAAGGTAAAATCACCATACTCATCGTTTATGTTGACGACATAATATTAACAGGGGATGACACGGTGGAGATGGAAAACTTAAAAAAAAGGCTTGCAGCTGAATTCGAGACGAAGAACCTTGGGAACTTGAGGTATTTTCTAGGCATGGAGGTAGCTAGAAACAAGTCTGGAATTTCTATGTCACAACGGAATTATGTTTTGGACCTCTTGAATGAAACTGGAATGTTGGGGTGTAGACCAGTGGAAACCCCGGTGGAAGCAAATGTGAAACTTGATATTACAACAACAGATAGTCCGGTAGATCAAGGAAGATATCAAAGGTTAATGGGAAGGCTAATTTATCTCTCACATACAAGGCCCGACATTGCCTTTGCTGTAAGCCGTGTAAGTCGATTCATGCAATGTCCAACAGAAGCACACATGGATGCAGTCCACAGAATTTTGAGATATCTGAAGGGTACACCTGGTCGTGGTTTATTCTTTGCTAAGTTCGAGGAAAGAGAAGTAGATGTATATACAGATGCTGATTGGGCAGGAGCTGTGGAGGATAGAAGGTCAACCTCAGGATATAGTACATTTGTCTCGGGGAACTTGGTAACTTGGAGGAGTAAGAAACAATCAGTGGTTGCACGAAGTAGCGCTGAAGCTGAACTGAGATTAGTGGCTCACGGGATCTGTGAGGTTCTTTGGCTGAAAATCTTACTGGAGGAACTAAGAGTGGAAGTAAAGACCCCTCTGAAGGTATACTGTGATAACAAGGCCGCGATCAACATCTCACACAACCCGGTTCAACATGATCGAACCAAACATGTGGAGGTGGATAGACATTTTATTAAGCAAAGGATTGAAGATGGGACAGTTTGCATGATTTATATACCTACCTCTGAACAAGTGGCTGATGTGTTTACCAAAGGAATTTCGAGACTTTTATTTGAAAAATTTGTAGACAAGTTGGGCATGTTCAATTTGTACAGCCCAACTTGAGAGGGAGTGTTAGCAGGTCTAATTCAGTGTTTTTACCATTATTTTAAGTTTACAGTTAGTTGGTTAGAAGATAAGCCGGTTAGTTTCCTAATATCTAGGTTAGTTAGATGAGATCTATTCCTATCTGCCAAGGAAGCAATAAAAGGCAGACGCTAGACTTTGTATTTTAGGTTTTTTCCGAGTTTAATTAAATAAGAGCAGTGCCATTAATTTGACTCTCTAGTTTGTTCTTCAGTACCTCATTTCTTTCTGGTACACAAGGTCAACAAAGAAGAGAGGCCTTTGGGAGACGATGGCGAACACGATGAGGAGGAGGAGAGGCTGCGCAACAATCAGTAGCGAGCATCAGGCGAAGGCGTCGACGACTTTTAGGCGGCGGTGGTAGTTGTCGCGGTAGGCTTTGTGGTGTTCGGTGGCGACGATTTGGTGAGTTGCAACAGTGTGGAAGGTCGGCAGCAAGTGTCAGGCAGTGGCGAACGTCAGCTGTGGTTGTTGGCAGGTTCTGTGGTGTTGGTGACTACTAGGTGGCAGTGGAGGTCATAAGTAAGCTTTGTGGTGTACGGTGGCAGTGATTTGGTGAGTTGCAGTAGTATGGAAGGGTCAGCAATAGGCGTTAGCTGGCGGCGAACGTTGGGCTATGGTCATCGGCAAGTTCCGTGGTGGTCCGCAGTGGCATCTTGATGAGAAGATCAATAATGAATGGTATGTGAAGATGAGTTACAGTAGTCTAGAGGTAGATTTTGGACTCTAATGAGAAGATCGACAATGAATGGTTTGTGAAGATGGGGTCCGACAATTAAGGCCGAACTGATGGCGATTAAGGCCAAACTGGTATTGTTTCCCAGTGATGTCTACCCTTACAGCTCTGATCCCGTGAAGGTTTCTCAGATTTCCTGTTATTTGCAATAGCGCATTCTTACAAATATATATAGCTAAAGTTAGTGGTTCCCAACTTAATAGCCACTAATCTGAACAATAATCACCTAACAGCTATCCTAACACATGTCCTAATAGCTGTAGGAATATTCTACGCTATCTCCCCAATAGTGATGCCACTGTTTTTCCAACAAAATGTTTTGCTCGATTTTTTCTCAATATAGTAATAGTAATAATGTGAACTTTAGATATTAATTATGTAGCTATTAGTGATAAGAAAGAAATAAGAGATGACCAAATTGTGATTTGTGATGTGAAGCAATAATATTGGCACTAATCTAATGTACTATGTGCATGGGTGAGTCTGCTTGTCTAAGTTAAAATCTCAATTTCCAACTGATCTGCACAATTTTCATAGTAATGTGTCTCCGATGACCAATATCAATGTGGTCTTATTTGAAAATAGAAAGCTATTATATATTTCCTTACACGAAAAAATTACGAGGAATACACACCTTTGCATTGGATACAATGAGGTTGAAATCTTGCAGGAATGCAGAACATGCAATATACTGTCCAGAATCAACTCGCTGCAAAAGTGTAGCTATGTCCATCGGGTTCTGGATGATTGTGCGATAGTTTGGAGCATCTTCATCCGAAACAGGATAGTGAAAGACACTAAACCGTTTATCATATAAAATCCTGCAGAAAAGGAATAAAACATATATACATATAGTGAGAGCAAGAGAGGATGCTAAAAATAACGGGCATAACATGAAAATCCAACTAGAGAAAAAACTAAAATCCAAAGCTACTCCAACGGCCTCACAGATGTGAAGAAGAATAAAAAACATATGTACTTTAAATTCTCTACTATAGTTGTAAATTATTAAACGCACTAGACATGAGCAAGGACTACAAGACATAGGAATGATCAGTCTTAGATTTGGATCAATTGAAAGTACTGTTTTCATATAATTCATAAGCCTGAATAATATAATCAATTACCCTACTTTATTTGGAAATCCTCTGCTGCCTAAACACCTAATCCAAACGTTTACATCTTACAGCAGTCTAGATTCAGGATTGGCCACAAATTCCATGACCGAAAAGAATTTCCCACTCTTATCAGCAATCTTAATTTGTATGCCTCTTACATCACTGCATCACTATTTCAACTTACAAGAAAAACTGCACGTGTGGTTTAATGCTAAACATACATGCCGTATAACTACAGTGAAATGCAGCAAACCACAGAACAAAAGAAGAAATTTCAGTCTTCAAATAGAAAAACAAAATCACTGTATATGACAGGGACTAGATCATCTGACCGGTTGCAAACATCTCTAAGGCACATCCGCAATCGGCGAAGGGCATGCTGCTCCGCTTCTACCCTGGCTTTTAACTCAGAGATTTTTGGACCACTTGCTACTTTTGGAGCCTTCGGAAGGTCAGGAACAGATGCTGATTCCTGGGATTTCTTTGTCATCCCCTCCAACAAGACTGATAAAGCAGCTTCAATTAAATGATTGAAAAACATCGTTCGGTCTTCAGTGGTTAGTTCACCCACCTGGTAGCTGTCAATAAACGAGAAATATAGGACTTCATGGTATAGGAATGGAGGTGGAATAATTATTATTGTTATTGTTATTGTTATTGTTATTTTTTACAGAGCAATAAAATTGATCAACAAACTAAAATCCCTCAGAGGACAAAGTTACGAAAAAACAAATTTTAAAATCTTAGCCAGTTACATTTGATAGAAAAGGCATGATATTGAAGTTTTAAGCACAAATGTAAAACCATGTGATGGCAGGTCAGCATGAAACGCTAATTGCATAAATCATATAAACAGGAAATGCATTTATTTGCCGACCACTGCTCTTCAGTTATCACCATAAGTGCAGAAAGAGAAGCCTACGCCTAAGAAACTGGCTAAAATAATGGGAGAAATTGAAGAACTTCAGTGTATAAAGACATCATCTCATCAAGTCGGACAAGGCAACCCTTTTAGAGCAAGGTCAATGAAGTGATTAAGTACCATCAGGTTTTTCTCTCAAATAACAGGAAAAACTACTTTTTCCCCAGGATAAAAACTAACCAAACACTTCAGTGGAATATAAGAACTTACTGATATAGTTCAGGCTAGATAAAGCAAGATGTAAATAATTAAGCAAATTAATTATCATCAATGAAACTAAGCATAAAAAAAAATTGGAAACTCTGAACGTTTAGATGTATAAGATTTTTAAGGCAAAAAGAAAGCATACACAGAACGGTTGGAAAATATTGAAGCAGCCTCTGAATCAACTTCAGCAAGTGGCACGGAGGATGTCCCAAGTAATAATATGGGCAAGTCAGATGGCAGTTCTTCTAACAACGTAAGTAGAACAGCCCTCAACTGCTCATGTGCCTGCAATATGGCCATAGAGTGACAAGGAGGCATTCGAATATCAAACCACAAAGTTTAAAGTATATCATAAAGAAAACTAAAAAATATATCTATTGTGACTCTAAATTATAATTCAGTTAGCTTTTTGATTTATAAACTTTCCAAGTAAATTAAGTGTGAACTCACATTCTCCCACCAATTATCGAACCGAGGCAAATAAAGGATAGATGGTGTTGTTCTTCTTGCTTCACCAAATATATGTACCAATGCCTCCTCAGACGTCTTCGCACTAGGATCGGAAAGGAGGGATGGAAGTCCTAGAGAGTGAACAGGGAATTTCTCTAGCTCGTGCAAAATTGCAGGCCCAAGATGATCCTGTTAAACTAAACCAGTAAGTATATTTAGTTTGTAGTTCCAACGGTAACCAGTTTGTCAAAGGTTCTAAGCTATTTACCAGGCCACATCCCTCACTACCACACAAGAGAAGCCGAGGCCTGTACACTAGAGGAATTGCTGAACCATAGGAAAGCAGAGAAAGCTTGGTCAATTCTGGAGACGCTGAAAGGGGAGGAAAAATATCAGCAATGTAATCCATCGCTTTACGCAGATGCCTTTGCAGACATGGCCGAACTACTAAAGACAATGGCCTAGATTGCACAACAGTGCCCCTATGAGCAGCAGGAGTAATCGTTGACATGGCTTCAACAAAGTGATACTTCTCAACCCTTACCGAGTCAACATCTATAAGAAATTTGTCATCACTGGTGTAAACTTGAGGATACTTTTCACGGAAAGCGCGGATTGCAGCTTCAGTGCAAAGAGCCTTCAAATCAGCACCACAATATCCAACACAACTAGCTGCAAGTGTCGATTTCAACTCCTTTGAAGGAGGATGCTTCCATTTTCGAGTATGTATATCTAATATTTCAGCTCGTGCGTCACAACCAGGCAGCGGAAAGCAGAACTCACGATCAAAGCGGCCAGGGCGACGCAAGGCCCCATCAATGGCATCGATTCGGTTGGTTGCTCCAATTAAAACTACTTGCCCACGAGAATCAAGGCCGTCCATCAAAGCAAGTAAAGTAGACACAATGGAATTGTGAATTTGTTCTTGTTTGCTTGACCTCACAGGTGCAAGCCCATCTATTTCATCAAAAAAGATAATCGAAGGTTGGTTCCTCTGCGCTTCTTCAAAAAGTAACTTCAATTGTCTTTCAGCTTCACCCACCCATTTACTCAAGACATCAGCACCCTTACGCATGTAAAAACTCACCTTTTGGCCAGCCTTTGATGCAGCACAAGCTAATGCTCTGGCAATCAATGTTTTTCCAGTGCCAGGGGGTCCACATAACAACACCCCCCTCGGTGGAGTGATATGATAACTTTCAAAGAAATCCGGATATAGTAGGGGAAAAAAGACCATTTCCTTCAAAGCATCAATATATTCAGACAGCCCTCCTATGTCATCAAAACTCACACTCTCATCAACCTGTAAAGGTTGGATATCTGCCCCACCCTTTGAGCTTGGCCCTGCAATTTGAATCCCAGACGTCCAGGATGCCAAAGCATCACCCTGATGACCCCACCCTGATGCAGCAACATTCAATCCCCATGTTGCTGTCCCATGCATGTCAAGTCCCCCGAAAAGCCAAGGTGGTCCAGACCTACTCCCACCGCGACCCCACAGTATTGCAGGGCCCTGATCCAACTCATCCACAAGAAGGGAGTCATCAGAATCATCAACCCTTGCAATATGATGGCGCTTGTGAACTCGTGATCTGCTCTTCCTAACATCCCTACTGACCTTAGTTCCGATCCCTTGATGTAATACCCTTCGAGGAGATCTAGGTCTTGGTTTTCCCTCTTCCATAGACATCCTGCGTACGTCTGCACGATTCCTGAGATCATATCTCCTCCTCCCATCTTGTTCTTCCTCTTCCTCTTCCTCTTCCTCTTCCTCTTCTTCTTCTTCTTCTTCTTCTCCATCTTCATCATCACCATCTTCCTCTCCATTATCATCACCGGTACCCACACACACACCCTCATCCTCACCCTCACCTTCATCATCATTTTGATCATCATCTGCATCAATCGCTTCGATATCATTCCCATTCTCAGTCTCATCTTCAACAATCTTCTCTTCTGAAGTACCTTGCTCATCGTCCAATTCCATAGTAAACTGTTCCCTTGAAACTCCCTTTGAACGGCGAGGCCGTAATCCTTCACGCCTAGGCGTTGATTTATTTTCCACGACCTTCTTATTTTTGGAAGATAGTAATTCGACCCGGCTCACATTGTTATCAATCCGGTTCCTCGAAGATTGATATGTGGGACTCTGAAACAAAACCGGGTAACTTCAGTCCCAAAAAAAATAACCAATTTTTATTTACTGCATCAGTTTTGAAGGTCTAGGCAATCAAATAATTGGCATTCATTTCATCAAACATTGTACTGTTAGGAGAGTATAGCGTCTCACCATTAAGTCTTCATCCTCGTAACCAGAACTGTCCGTATAATCGTCATGAGTTACAACCTTTCGCTTTCTTGTAGAGCGTCGAAGGTTACTTACATCAGCCTGCGACGAGTAGTTCTACACGTGTTAGAATTTCAAGACATCCAATATATCTGAGAAGAGTAATTTATGTTTTGGTTAAACTAAATGCAACAATTTAGCTAAAACCATTATAAAAAGAATTGTTTCTGATATTAAAGCAGCTTTGAACCTCTAAAAAAAATAAGAAAAACAAAAACAAAAACTTATGCAGCTTTGCATTGAGGATCTTTTTTTTTTTCATTATTCAATGTGGAATATTTTATTTTGTTGGGTTTTCTTCACATACAGCAAAGGAGGTTACGCATGGTTGGTTGCATATTTTGTTTCGTTGCTTGTACTATGAAAGAAACATGTAGAAATGTTCAACGAGAGCTGTTTTACTCGTCAAAGCAAGAAATCAAGAGAACGTAATAGATCATTATATGTTTTCCAATCCTTCCCAACTCCCCTGAGAAGGATAAAATCCCAACCCCCCAAATTCCAAAATGGTGTATAAACGTTAAACGACATTCCCACACCCATCCTAGAAATTAAATAAAAAATGCGCAAAAAAGTCTCAAAACCTTCAAATATCAAAGAACTCCGTCAAGTCTTCAATTAAACCTCAAAAGATATATATATATATATAGAGAGAGAGAGAGAGAGAGAGAGAGAGTGAGAGTGAGGACTGACGTTGTTTTTGGGCGGTGGCGGAGGAGGAGGGCGGCGATTGGAGGGAGAGAGGAAGCGGGCAATGCGAGAAGCGGCGGTCCTGTTTCTGGTCTTGTTGTTGATGGTGGTATTGCGCTTGCGGATGGTGGGAGTGTAGTAGATGTAAGAAGCCCTTCCGTACAGCTTCGGCCTCCTCCTGACCCTGTCGCTGCTCCGTACTGGCACCGGCCGAGCACTCGTCGACTCTCCCACGCCATCCGACGCTCTCTGCTTCGGATGCATCTTCCTCTTCTTCTTCTCTCACCCAAAAACCCACAAAAACCCTAATTGGAGGACATGCACATCGATTTTTGTTGATTTGGAAGCTTACCAACCTCACCTAGGGTTTTGCAGAGAGAGTGTATATAACTATAACTGTAAATGAAATAATGAAATAATAATAAGTCGTTGCAGAAAGGAAGGAAGGACTCTGGCTCTGGCTGTCGTCTTCTTTACTACGTTTCTTTCTTTTCTCTTTTTTGGTGACTACTGAGTTCTTTTACGGAAGATTTTGATGAAAGGGAAAAAAAAAAATTTAATCGGGTAAAAGTCTTCTCTTTTTAAAAACAAAAAAAATATATTTTTTATATAGATAAATTATCTCAGTTTTTTTTAATAAAATAAAAAAATAACTGTAGCAGAATAAGGAACCTTAACATGATAAAAAAAAACTAAAATTGTTTTGATGTCCAAAAAACCTTTTTTTGGTGCCAAAAACTGTTCAAAAAAAAGTGGTCTATTTGCCAAAAAAAAATTTGGCCGAAGGCCCTTTCTCAAAATGCCCCTTCTTTTACCAATATGTCCCAAACACTGAGGACCCATTTACTTGGATATTCAAATAACGGTTTGAATCATTTTGTTATAGTATTTTCTCTCGTAAAAATTTAAATCTTCATTCAAATACTCTACTTAAATACTCAAAACAAACGGACCCTAAGTTCTCTTGCAAAAACAATCAAATTAAAAAAGTACGTTTTTCTTTTTTATTTTTTTGCCCTAATCGCTGCCAGTTTAAACAAAAAAGTTTTGATTCAAATCAGTTTTATTATATTATTTTCTCTTATAACAGAATGTTTGAAAATAAAATTATAACTTGTATTAGAATTTAAACACTATAACATATAAGGGCTTTACACTATAACATATTTGTGTTTTCTACTATAGCATATAAGAGTTTAATACTATAACAGTTTGACTTAAGTTGCATTTGGTTGGAGGAAAGGAATAAAAAAAAAGAATGAAACTTCATTCTAACGTTTAGTTGGTTTTTAGAAAAGGAAAAATCATTCGAAATAGAATGACTTTTTCATCAAATGGGTGAATCATCGTTTCTTCCTCGCATAAGAAAAATAGTCATTCCAAGCTGTTTTTTTTTTCCTATACACCTTTGAATATTATAATTATTACTATTAGAATTATATTAATAATTACAATATAATTAATATTATATTATAATATATTATATATTATATTGTAATAATATAATATAACATAACATAATATGATATCATATCATATTATAGCGTGATATAATATAATATAGTTGTAATATCATAGTCAATAACATAGTAATTATATTGATAATTGTAATATTATTTTATTATATAACAATATGTATTATGATGATAATATGGTATATTATTAATATAATTATGATATATTATATTAATAATATAATTAAATATTAATGTGATATTATAATTCCAATATCATTACTAATATTGTATTATAGGTTATAATTATCTAATGTATTACAGAATTATAATTATAATTATAACTATAATTTATCAATAATTATTAAAATATAATATAGTATATCATTATATTAATATAAAATAACATATTTATAATATTATAATTAGATTATAATTAAATATTATTATTTTTATGTGATATTATAATATATATTTTATATATTATGACAATAAAAATATAATTATTAATTTAATTATAATATTATAACTATATTTAATAATATTCTATATATTAACCATTATCATAATTTTGTTATATTCTTATTATATAATTATAGTATAAATTATATTAATTATATTGAAGTATAAAATGTTAGTGTTATAACATAAAAACAATTTTGTTATCATAAAAATATTCACATTTCATTTTATAGTATTCTTAAAATTACAACCAAACAAATGAATCAAGTATTTTTTTTTCATTCTATTTTATTACTATTCTGCCACTACAACCAAACGTCGTTAATTCCCAAACACTCTAAAAAATTCAGAAAATTTTTAATTTTAGTTTAAACATTAGTTAAATGGATAAACTCTTGTTTGGTCTTTACAAGAGTGCTTCACTAAACATTATCACTTGTATTTTTATCAAAATGATGTGTCACATTCTATGTCTTCACAAAAACATCACAAATATTGTATTTATTTGATAAAAAAAATTCTTTGCGGAAAAAATTTTAATTTTTTTTTTTACATTCGAGAAACATAATTCGATATCTTTAAAAAAATTATTTTTAGGATCTTTTATGTTTCTAAGATGTATAAAGCATATTTTATAAACTATTTATAGTTATTTATGTAGTTTGCTTAAGTTTTTTCTTTCCAAAAGTACTTAAGGGGTGAAATAAGAATAAATTGTCTAAATTGAAATGATTCAATTTGTAGTTTTTAAAAATAAAAAGATAAAGTAAAAAATATTTTAAATCATAATATGTAACTATGTAATTAATTTGTATTATTAGGTCGCTATATTTTTTACTTATGTATATAAAGTATTCATTTGTATAGGTCATAATTTCAAATGATCTACCATAAAAGTTTGGTTCATAATCGGCAACTAAAGTTGAACGTTTTATTTTTATAAGATTACAGTGTTGTCTATTTTCAAAATATTGGAATGATCTATTTGGATCATAGTAATATTGACTAATTAGTAGAAACAATAATGTATTTAGAACACATTTAACCCAAACCACAGTATAATTATTATGTGATAAGAATCCAATTCTATTGACATTTCATAAATTTATCTTAATTCTGATCAAGTAACGAACTCACATTCATTTATCTTTTGATTTGTCATTGGGTATTATCACTTTTCAATGATCAAAGCTTGGAAAGTTAAAAAGACAATATCATAAGTAGCTAGGAACATTATTTGTAAATAATGAAACTATTGATTCATTAATAAAAGTAACAATATTCTCATAAGTACTTGTTTAGGGGATTTTATGTCTTTCTTCTAGAGCTTCCTTAGATTTAAAGAAATAAATATATTTCTTCACAACCAAAGAATTTCTCTCTCTAGATTCTCTCCCTAGAATTCTCTCAAATGGCTAAGGATGCGTTTGTTTCATGGTTCGAATCACAGTTCAAATCATTTTGTTATAGTATTTTCTCTCACAAAAATTTAAATCTTCATTCAAATACTCAAATCAAAGGGACTCTAAGAGTCCTTTTCTTACACGTCAATTCTTCTATTTATAGATGTTGGAATAGTTCTCTTTTCAGACATGAGTCTTTAGACATTTTTCATTCATTTTCAACCATTTATCTCATCGTCTGATGTGGCGATCTAGTTTGAGTTAGCACTTAGTGAATTGTGCTGTCTAGAATTATGATAGAAAAGTATAAGTTTAATTCAAGTAATTTTCTGTTATTCTCTGTGTGTTGTAATTGTACTGTACGACTTATTCAAAAGTCAGTTTTTGGTGTTATAATATTCTCCAGAAAATTTTGTAAATGGATCGTTTATTTGTTTTATAGACATTTAAGCTCTTGGGAGGTAGTGATTTTAAAACTATTATTATTTTTTGAGGTAAATTCCTCGGGTTTTCCAAATTTGGACTATTTAAATCTGGAGTTATTTTTCATTAATTCATAATCAATCGCGGCCCTTGTTTTCGAGTTGTGACATGCCAATTTAAATTGTAATTTAAATCATACAGGTTAAACAAAAAAAAGGGTTCAAATTACCACAATTTGAACCCACAATCCAAATAGGGACCAAGTTCATTTGAGGAAACTTTAAAGTACAATTTGAGGTTGTAATTTTCTCCTATAAAATTTAAATTGTTACAGTTTTTTTAGGTCAAATATTTTGTTTGAACATTGTTTCTAAACTCTCCATGAGCTTTTCTAGAGTTGAGACTTAGACTGAAAATGCATATTTTAAAAATGTTGAATCTAATCAAAATTAAAATAAAAATGGTAAATTGCTCGGGAGGTCTCAAATTTTTTCAAAAGGTGTGACTTAGTCCCCTAACTTTTGTAACATCCATTATTTTAACGGATATCAATTTATAAAATTTAATGTATTAAACGTAACAATTTAAAATTTTATTATATTTAAAATTACTAAATTGGTCCTCCTCAATCACGAGGTAAATTGTCTGCGGAGACGGTAAACGAGCAATTGGCGATCGTCGATGACTGCCTCATCACTGATCAAGTAGCGAAGGTTGATCATTAGGTCTGAAAAAAGGCGATGACGAGGCTGGGCTCTCCCATTGATGAAGCTTTGGGTCTCCTCTTGCCCTGATCTGATGGTGGCCTCCATTGATAACTTTTTCAAGCTTTTTTTTTTTTTGTTTGTAAATTTTTTTATTGTCTGGTAATGCAAAAACAAATTCTTGATGTTTGATTTAGAAAAATGCCTTGCCTTAGATTGCAGAGTCTTGATTTGATTCGTGTGATCTTGATTCGAATAAGTAGAAAACGATGCTCTTTAACCCTTATGAGTTTTCATGATTTCAATTGTAGTTTGCACAATGATCTCATTTAAGTTTTTTGAACATGTATGATGTTACAGCCAATTTGAGCAATTAGTGAAGATCAAGATCTCCCCAAAATGACAAAGACAAAAAGCAAATGTAAACCCACCTTGTAATCGGTGGATTTTTTCTTTTTAATAGAACTAGTTGTTAAAAAAAGAAAAGAAAAATGTAAATCTAAAATTATTCTAAAAGGTAATCTACTAATTTTGATTAAAAAAATTATGTTTCAGACTTTTTTTGGTTCAAAATTAAATGATTGACTGTTAAATCAATCTTTTTGTATCTAAATTAAACGGTTGGACCCAATTGAATAAAAAAGTTAGGATCTAATCGCTCCCTTTTAAAAATGTTGGAAGCCTCCCGAGCAATTTATCTAAAAAAATACAGAACAAGCAATTTCTAATACAAATTTGATGGTTGAAAAATGAAAACCTATTAATGGTATAATTTTTCAAGTCCCACTATAAAAAAATCCCCCAACATTTAGAATAAGTGCTTTTTGTTGTTTCACATTTTTTGGTCATCCTAAAACCGTATTTTTAGAAGGCTAGTGTTGGTTATTGTTGGGTTAAAAAACCCTGCATATGTCCAAATTTACATGTATGAATTGGCTGACTTTTTGGTCTCAATTTTAGGTTAATTATTTTAATATACTACATGTTTTGGTGATGTGTACCTAGATATTTGTGTTTAAATTTCAAAATATTTTTATCTATTTGGTGCAGCTTGGTAATTAAGCTATTGTTTCAAATTTGTTTAAATTTCAAACTAATATAATTCAGTTGTGTTGACTTGGTGGCCAAGTTATTTGAATATTATGTGGATATTCAGATTCTATGGAGATCGTTTTAAATTTGTAGATATTCGAAGTTGTGGCTGGAGATCATGTTATTTAAATTTGAATTTAAGCTCTAGATTTCAATATCCTTGTTAATTCAAATTTGTTAAGCTAATCTTGTAAATAATTGAGTTTAGGTTCATTTATGATTGACTTAACTTAATCTTTAAATGTTTTGGAAGTTTATATAGGGATTTCCCATGATCAGATTGAATTCAATTTGAATTTCAAATTGAGAAACTAACAAATCATATTTAAAATTTGGATGTTTTTGAATTGCAGTTTTTCAATAGATTGTAGATACAGCCTACCAAAATTTTGCACTATTCGCACAGCCATGATAAATTTCAATTCAAGTAAGATCAAGCATATTTTCAACCATTGAATTCAAATTTCAAGCTGGATTAGTTGGGATCCCCCCAAGATTTAGTAGAAGTGTCTATATACATTTTATGCCTAGGCTTTTCTTATTTAAAGAAGTCGATTTTTTATTTTTGATTTCAAAGCTTAAATCTTCAAATTGAGAGAAAATCAGATTGTTCCCTTAAGGTTCTTAATCTTTCAGAATATTGTTCTCAATCTTGTTTTGTTGTTGTGCATCATTCCAATTCAAAAAGTCTGAGAAGGAGCTGTTCATGAATTAAAGGCTCGAAATACATTAGTTGGATGCAATGCAAGTGAAGTTAACTTGGAGTAAGACGATGAGTCCAAAGACGAGTTACATAAAGAGATATCATGATTTCCTATATTGGTGTAGTTTTTAAGCATTCTTGCAATTCTAGTCCCTATAGTCATGTCAGTATTAGGAGATCCTTCTTATATCTAGTATTATTAGCATTGTGGTATTTTTCTCGCAGAAGTTTTTGGCCACTCTAAAAAACCACGGTTTGTTTAGGAAAGTTTCCTAGAAGCTGTTTTTAGCTTTATAAGTTCAAAAGCTGCTTCTGGAAGTATTTGGATAATCTATCAGAAATGCTTTTGCTTTCCCAAAAAGCTTCATGTAGGTATAAAATATGGCTTCTCAAAAAAGCACTTCTAAAATAGAATTTAAAACTTACACTAGAGTGTTAGTAATACAATTTAAGCTTAAATACAACATTTTTGTAACTTTTAAAAAAATTAAAACCATTTTAAACTATGAAAGTTTTTTAAAAAATATGATTCCAAACATTAACTGGAAAACTACAGTTTACAGAAGTTGTATCAAACAGACCCATATTAGTTGTCCATTTTTATTTTTTACACTTTTACTGGACACAACAATTATTTATGGTTATTGTTTAAGTCGGGTACCTTGTATTATTTGTAAACAAAACACTATTTGTTTTGTATGTCAGGTTTTTATAGTGACTAATTCTTATAATCTAAAATATAATTATATGCTTTCTATTTAAATGACCTTAGGAGAAAAGAAATCAATGCAAAGAAAATATTATTTAAGTATTTTTTTGTTAGAACTATATTTACAAATGGAAGCTCAATATCTCATCTAAAATCTAAAAAGAAACGGAAAATTGGCAACCTACACAAAACTTATGTCCAAAGTTTTCAATAGTTAGGTAAATGGCCGATTGGGATGTTATAGTATTTAGGTCTTCTCTCTCTCCCCTCTCTTTTGATTCCATTCCAGATCTCTTTTTTTTCTTCGTTATCTAACCCTTTGTTTTTCTCCCCCTCTTTCCTTCTTCTATTACTCTTATGTGCTTTCGCTGATGCTGCCTCACGTCGGGCCAATTTATGCTCTCTGCTGTCATCCATCTACGCCATCGTCTCCATTTTGTTTTATGTCAACCACACAACAAACTCCATTGTGAGGACCTCGCGAGGTTGTCGTTGCAATCGCTAGAGGAGTCACCGAGGACCTATTGTGTCGGATGGTCGCATGCTAGTGTACATTCCACAAGGATTGGATTACTAGGTTTTTACTATCTATCGTGGTTCAAATACTTCTAATCTTCTAATTTTATCTAGACAATCACAATTTAATGGAAATTTTAATTAAAACAAGAAATTAAAATAAAATAAATTAAAAAATAAAAATAAAATATACGGATTTATTAAATTTAAATAATCAATAACAAAAACGGCCTGAGGAACTATTTCACACAGTTTACATTATAATTAGTAATTGCCTAAATTATTGTCAATTTAATCTCCCCAATTTATTGGCTAGGAATTCTCATGTATCTTAACTGTTCTGTCCCAAATACACAATTGAGAAATACCCAAATTAATTTATATTAAATCCTAGCCCTTTAACTCCTAACCCTAATATCTGAAAAGTCCCAAGCCTTAAAACATCTCAGCAGCCTCCTACACTGCCAACCTCCCACACCGATCTCTACCGTCAATCTCCTTTTCAGCGTCGTTAAAGGCCATTGAGGAGGTGGTCGTCAAAATTCCCAACTTCACTTCAGCTCACCTCTGGCAATTTTGTCATCATTCAAGGCCGATGAAGAGATTTCGTTGCAACGATCTAATGGCTTTTTGATGAAAGATGATTCGTGAGAACCACGAACTCCAACGATGGCGAATTATGATCTTTGTGTTACTGATTCTGACAATGGATCAACTGATTCTGACAATGGATCAATGGTGGGTCTCAAATTGATCAAATTCAGACTCTATGAGTCTTTCAAATGGGGCCTTGTGACCCACCCCTAACCTACACTAGTATCTCCGATGCACCCTCGCCCCTGCCCCTACTATCAGGATCTAGGTTTCTACTTTAATTTTTTATTCCAAAATTCATTTATGTTTTTTCCTTATTATTTTAAGGACAATTTTGTAAAATTTGTGCATGAGTTTGATTTTTTATTTGTAAAATTAATTTGTGTATTCATGTGAAATTGATATGATAATTGGTTTGATTTTTATTTTGTAAAATTTATTTGTGTATTCATGTCAAATTTATTAGATAAATAGGCCTAATTTTGTGATCAAAGTAAGAATAAGTGTAAAAAAGTTTATCATCAAATCTATTCAGTAAAAAAAGAATGATTCGGTTGTGTAAGAGTTTTATGAAATGTGGGATATTTTATTATTTTTTAAAGTATAAGGTAAGAAATTGAATCTTGACAAAATAGAATGGTTGTTTTTATAATTATTTTTAGGATTATTTTCATTAATGCCTCCCGAACTATCTACACTATTCCACTTTACCCATTGATTTTGTAAAATTGGTCAAAATGCCCCCAGATCTATAAAAAAACCTCTCAAAATGCCCCCTCTATCTAATTCCGTTTATAAATTTAACAGTTTTGATGATGTGGCAAAATGTTAAAGGTTTTTTATTTGATAAGCGAGTATTAAAGGTAATTAAAATATTGTTTATAAAATCTCTCATAATTATGAAAAAAATAGAAAAAATGAATTTAAACTTAAAACACACAAAAAACTATATCAACAAAAAAAAAAAAAAAAAAACCAGATCCATCTTCCCACCCCCAATTGAACCACCACCCTCGACCCACCTTCATTTCGTAGGCCATTCCCCGTTCTCATTGCCCAACCCAAATCTGCTCAATCTATACCGGATGTCGGAGGCTGTTGTGAATACTAAAGATTGTATTCTCAAGTGCCACCACCGCTATATTGCCCACACCAAAGCCTTTTGCTGTGCAAGCCCACCGAGACCCATTGTTTTAAATGGCCTTGTCATTGGCACTCAAAAGCGCAAGCGTTTCAAAATGATTGTAGACACCATCCTTGTTTCTTACTTCAACTTAGGGGTGTCCAAAAAATCCATTAAACCGCCTAAATCAAACCAATCTAGTGGTTTCTATTTATAAAATATTTTTTATATAAGAGAATTTTTATTATTTTTTATATATATTATTTTCAATTCGTGATGAAAATTAGCCCATTATTGCATCTTTACTGGGACCCACCTTTCATTTTTACCATTGCAGAGCTATAAGTGAATTCTCCACCACTCTGTGTGGAAGAATTTGATAAAAGAGTCCCCCAAGAAACGTAATTGGAGAAATAACCTTTTTTTTTTTTTGCATCCAAAAAACTGATGATATGGTCCTATCTGGCTAAATTTTGCCATCTCAGCCTTCCCTTCCCTATCTTCCTTTATCCATCTCAGCCTCCCCCTTCCCTCCATATGTTGTTTCCCTTTGTTTTCTTCCTTTGTTCCCCCGTTCTGTGGCCTCCCCTTCCCAGAAGACCAAAATATCCCCAAAATCCACATTTTCCCTTTTCCCTTCTCGCTTCTCTTCCTCTCTTCCTTCTCATCCAAGACCGACAAAAGCCAGAAAGACTTCGATCCATTTCAACCCACTTTCCTCTCCTCTGCCAAAAACCCCCCAACCCAACAAAAAGTCCACATTTTCCCTTTTCCTTTCTCGCTTCTCTTCCTCTCTTCCTTCTAGTCCAAGAGCAACAAAACGCAAAAAGAGTCCGATCCATTTTGACCCACTTTCCTCTCCTCTGTCAAAAACCCCCAACCCTTTCCTCTCCTCTCCTTCTTCGGCCAATCTACAGCTGTGGTCCACGGTCGTCGCTGTTGTCCGAGGTGCGCCCGACGTCGTCCAGTCGTTCGCCATTTGTCAATCACCAGGGCTACAAGGTCAGTATATCTTTGGTTAGTTTCCTTTGTTGTCTGCTATTGGTTGTGATTTATGGAGTGTTTTGATTGTTAAAAAGCGCTAGAAAGAATGCTAGATCAGTTTTTAGGGGTTTGGAATTCTGATGGGATTTTGGATTGAACCTTGTACTCATCTTCAAGGTTGTTGAAGCTATGTAATAGCTTCCTCATCTCAATTGAAGTCGTTAAATATAGCAAAACAATTTAATTTCTAAAGGGCAAATTTTTCTTTTGGTAAGAGTTATCTATGTTTTTGTTCTGCATGTCTAATTGGTTCATAATTTTGAATTTGAACTATTCCTAAAAAATGAGAATTTGAAAGAAAACAAAGTGAACGGCATGGGAATTTCATTAGGGTCTATACAAGCATAAGCCCCATACTTTAGGTGGACTGATAGAGGAAAGGTGACAAATACTTAGATTGTGATCATTTATATTATACTAATACTAGAATTCTGTTACTTTATATGCCAAGTTCAATCATAGAACTATTTTCATTCGTTGAAAAATGGGATCTTTCATAGAAGTATTTGTTGTTTTTCACTACCTGTAGGAACTTTGCTTTTTTCAATCATTGGCTTAATTTTTAACTTTTAATTGTCTGATTTGTAAGTTGGATCAATTTTGTATCGTGCGCAACAAATTATAAATGCATAGTCATGTCGTTGACAAATTTACAATAGAAATTTTTAATACATGCGCTTGATAGGCTCAGGCTCGCAAAATTTAGATTAAAAAATTATAAACCAGTAGCAATTAGCATGTACCACCAACATGGTCTTCAAACCAAGGCCGAATGTAGAGTTTGCCAGGAAGAAGACGAGGTCATTTTCATGGAGGCTCCATGAGCCTGTAATGGCACTCTCAAGGTCTTTTGCTTTGCTTTATGGGTTTTTATCAAAAAGTTCTAAACTTTACTTTCCCTTCTTCTTCTTCTTCTTCTTTTTTCATTTGGGGTTTTTGGCATGTGGGTTTTGACTGGCTTACTTATGAGAGGGCATTCACTGATTCTTTTTGTGTCGTTGACTTTCCCTAATTTTTCTCAATGTCTCAAAATAATTAAAAAAAATGATGTCGCATGTAGTTTGCTCACAGGAGATGCATACAGAGGTGGTGTAATCAAAAGGGTGACATAACCTGTGAAATCTACAACCAGGTTGGTTCTCTTTTTGTGAAATGTGTTTTGGTTGGAAAACTAGAGGGTATATTCATGTTAGGGATATCTCTATGCAAGAACTACAAGGCATCAAATTTTAGTTCAACTACTATAGTTGGTTGAAATTTAAATTTTGTTTCCTGCATATATTAATTTGGTAGCTTATAGATATGGACTATATGATTGCACTGGATTTAATTGATTTTCCTTCTTAGGGTAAAGCAGATATTGGTTTTAAAATACCAAAGGCTACCTCTATTCTAATGTAAACTTATGAACACATCTATTCTCTATATATAGACACTATATATAATGATATCTAAATGTTGCGGGTCTTTTAAAACGCAAAAAATTGAGGCTCTTTTAACATAATTTCCTTTGCTTTTAATTGGTATAGCTTGATAGTGTGTCATAATTTCCTTTGTATTCTGTTTTCTCTAATTCCTTTCTACGTTACTTTAGCCGCCAAAAATCTTTGGTGAGTTTTTGCCTACAAATTAAAATTCTCATGCTGTTCTCAAACGGAGGGACAACTCTAACTATTTGAGTTTGAAAAAAAAACATACATATAATTTTGTTTATTGAGGATCATAAAAATTAGACATACATTTAAAAAAAGGAAAAGAAAAAGAAAAATCAACAATGAGATGGTTTAAACGAGGCAATTATGTGGAAGCTGACAAATTCAATCACAAAAATATATATATTTGCCTGCGTAATTGTCAAATCTTATCTTTGTATGCATTTGACGCATTAACATATCAACATCTTTGCATGCCTAAAGTAGCATATGATTCTTTCTTTGTCCATTGAGCTTTAAAGAGTTATTAATGCATGGTAAATATTTTCAGCATGGTTGTTTGCAACAATTGTTTTTTGGAATGAGTTGTTTTTAACATAGTGATCACTTAGTTTCGACGACTCTTATTTTGTTAATATGTAAACAAATCATGATGATGAAAGTAAATTGAGATAAATTTTTGAGATGTGGTGATTTCTATATAGGATTCTAATGTGAATTTTCAAGGTTTTCGTTTGTCTCTGTGTGTGCTAATAAATATATATATATATATATATATGTATATATGTATATATTTGGTGTAGAAGTTTTCGTTTTCTATATAAAAGGAAATGCAACCAATAAATTTTTTTACCATTGGGATTATGATCGCTTAGATTGATGTTAAATAGGAGGTATAATTTTTTTTTAGGTTATCGTCTTGCTGTATATCTCAATTTTTGTGTAAAAGAAACATGGCCATGTTGGTAGGAAGAAAAGTGCGAAGAAGATGTTGATGAACTAATGATGTTGTTGGTGTTCGACTAAAATCAAGTAATATATTATCTAACATCTCTACGTACTGTATGTTCTTCTTTGTTTTTCTCTTTTCCCCTTAAATCTGTCTAACTTTAAAAAGGAAGAAAAATAAGAAATAACAAGTTTGGTGAGTGATGAGTTTGCCTGCATTGCCAATTTTTAGTCAAAGTGCATGCTTGCTTTAATGTGTTGGAACAAAATGAAGTTGTTTTTTGTCATGTAAATTCTTGCTTTCACATTTTGCAGTTTTGAGGGAACTTGAGACAAAACTCTCTTTGCTGTCTAATTCTTTTTTGCCGTCTATTTCTTCCACAAATCCTTAACTTTTTTCTCTTTCACTTCTTCTACCCACAAGTTAGAAACCATTTGAAATTTCTTGAAGACCTGAAGGCATTTTGGAATTCATGCTTTGGTTGCTAGCTGCCAAATAATGGTTAGTTAAGTTCTGAACTTTTTTTTCTTGCTTTTCTAGGTTTGTTCCTACTATTGTTGGTTTTTATTTTTTTTTTCCTTTTGTCGTATGATGGTGTTTGTATTATCTCATAAGATAAACATCTCCTTTTGATATACATAGAATGGGCCTATCTTTATTTTAATTGATCTTTGGTGTTAATTCCGTTGTAATTGTTATGTAAATTTGTTTTCAAATTTTATAAAATTTGTTTTGTATATTGAACAGCTTCTAAGACTAGATCCCGTGTTAAGGAGTGAGGAGCATTACGATTGCAAGGTGTCGAAGAAATCAAAATACGAGCAATATGCGAAGATCATTACAGACAATCTAGACCCAGATGATCTGCAATGGTTCAGAGGCACCCAATTTGGCCATGTGTTGGACGTGGCTCCAAATTTTGAACACTTTGGCCAGTTGCTGTGGTCATTGGTTCTTCGGATGGCAGCAGTTGACTCTGAGAATGAATTTTGATTGATGGTTAATTGTGTTCCAATTAGGTACACATTAAAGGATTTTGCCTTGCTAACAGGGTTGTGTTGCGGTGATGAGTATCCTGTTATTGACGAAGCAAATGAGGATGACGAGGATGAGGAGGATGAGGATGATTCTACTCCACCCTTTGTGCATAGGCATTGGCCGGATAACATAGAAATTTCCATTTATGATGTTATCGAGAAGATAGAACAGAATTTTGAAGCTATAGACCATTTAGAGAAGAGGAAGATGGCGGCATTGATTTTTGTCATTGGTGTTTTGATGGCCAACGACAAAAATTTCATGAATATCAAAGCACAGTTCCTAACTTTGATTGATAACATAGATGCTTTCTGTACCTATCCTTGGGGCCTAGAGTCTTTTAAGTATTCAATTAAGCAACTGAAAAAGGATATAAAGATTAAGTGCGGCTCGAGTAATGCAACATTCACTTTCAATGGATTTATATATCCATTTGAGGTAATTTGACATGAGTAATTTATACATTAGTTTGTATTTGATATCGCATTTATCATTTTATATTTGATATAATATTTGATCCAAAATTTATTTTTGGTATAGGTTTTTGCCTATGAATGCATCCCTGTGGTGGCAAACAGATTGGCTACCCATCCCAACAGAAGATCCTGTGCCCCGAATGTGTTGTTGGAAGATAATAAAGTGGAGGGGTGCAACCAATCCTTCGAGGGTGGAGATAAACAATTTAATAGAACAGTCACAGGTCAGTGTCTACCTATTACTCATGTAATTATTTGTAATAAGTAAAACGAACATAGTCTTGACAAGAATTTTTTTAATTTCTTTTGTGGGATATTTGTAGCATGTTGTTTGCTACGAATGAGGAGATGAGAACCCCATGGATGGTCAATTATAGGCCTTTTGTGGGAAGAAATGTTGATCCAATTGTAAGACAGTTGAGCGAGATTCTTGATCAGGGAGAGCGTGTAGTTTTTGACCAAGACCATCCGGAGCATGTTTCCCCTTCATTGATCAAGATGCACCCTCAACTTCCAAACATGATGATGCTGCTTCGAGAGTAGTGCAACTTGAGAATGAGGTCTAAGCCATCAGGAAAGAGCAAGAAGCCATGAGAAGAGAAATGGCATTGGGGTTTGAGCAGTTGAAACAACATAGGTCTAACCAATTCAAACATTGGTCAGAAATTATGCTGTCAAGGGGACATCAAGAGCATCATTACAGTGAGGGTTATGATGGGTTTTCTACGCCTCAGCCGTGCAGTATACCCCTGCATGAGGAAGGATTGCTAAACATATCTCCCTTACCTCGTCCTTCTTTGCGCACTATGGCTCAGCCTTATACTACGCCCTTGCCTGAAGATGCATCACCCATTGTTTCCTCACCTCACACTACGGTCGTGACCGATATATGTCGCACACCATCTATTCCTTCCTCGCCTCGCACAACGCCCTCGCCTCGCTCACCGTGTCCTACACATAGCACTAATATAGTGGTATACAATGAAGAACCACAACCCCTACAAGTAGAAAGACCACAAAGACCGTAGAGGATCAGAACAAGATCACAATATATGCGAACTCCATATACTAATCCTAGAAGAAAATGATTAAAGTGTTTGTCATATGTATGGCAGACAATGTGCTTGTTTGGGTTATGTTTGCAGGCATTCTAGTTTTCTGGATTATATTCGCAGGTTTTATAGTTGTCTGGATTGTGTTTGTAGGTTTTGGATATTGTTTAATATAAGTTGTTATGCTGTCGAAATTTTTTTTTGGACAAAAAAAACAAAGCAACTTTTCCAATATTTTGTGTAAACGGTTATGGGGAATTGACAAAGTTTGTCAACAAATATTGCGAAATGAATTGATCAACTAGGGCAGTTGATGTGTCTATCTTCCTCAAATTTTGACAATATCCCTTACAACTTCCAAAAATTGACAATATGGGATTAATATGAGGTCTACGAATAGCATGTTCACATGGGGTCGATATACGTTCCACATTGGGGTGTATAGATGTAGAGTCGACATATGGTCGACTCAAGTTCGACATGGGGGTGTATAAATGTGATACATGGAGACATGCAGAGAAATCCCATAGGCACAATTTTTCTTTAAATATGATACATGGAGGTAGTGATATAAGACGGGGTGAATTTTTGCCCAAAAATACATAGAGGTCGACATGGGTCGACAAGGGGTCGACACTATGTCGACCCAGGATTTACATTGACCCCCCATTTGACGTGTCCATCTCCCATGTTATATTTGTACATTTTTTTAATTTCATGTGTGAACTCTCATCCTCGTAATAGGTTGAACATTAAAGAACATAAAGAAGATAATATTCCTTTGAAAGATGTTTCTTCTCATTAAAGGATTCTTTATGATGGAGACATGCAGAGAAATCCCACGGGCATAATTTTTCTTTAAATATGATACATGGGGGTAGTGATATAGGATGGGGTGAATTTTTGCCCAAAAATACACAGAGGTCGACGTGGGTCGACACGGGGTCGACAACCCCATGTCGACCAAGGATTTACATTGACCCCCACTTGACGTATCCATCTCCCATGTTATATTTGTACATTTTTTAATTTCATGTATGAACTCTCATCCTCGTAATGGGTTGAACCTTAAAGAAGGTTGATACCGTGTAGACCCATGTCGACCATGTTCTTTTGTACTTGTACATGTCACTCAATAGCCTTATAAGGAGGTTGATACCATGTAGACCCATATCGATCCCATTAAATTTGTTAGTTTTGTAAATTCTAACAGTATAACGACTTAATTTAGTCATACTCTAAGGAAACCCTGTATAAAACAACAACGTTACAAGACAATATTGATATTAAACATAACAATTAACAAAAACTTCATCGAAAACATAAAAAGTCATTATCTTTTAGCAACAAACAAAATCAAGAAATTGACGCATTCCTACAAGTCTTTTGATAATGCCCGTATTGTCCGCATCTAGCGCACCTGTTTCTTATCTGCTTGTTGCTCTCGTCTGTACTTGGAATTCTTTTGTGTTTTGTCCTATCGCGTCTTCGCTTAACATTAGGCGATAAAATGTGCATTTCCCTAATATCATCGGGAATCTTCCATTGGGACGAATCTGGTACAGGATAAAGTGTCTCTCCATATGCATTAACCAATGTATCCGTCTTGTAATAATGTGAGCATAATTCATAAACGGATGTTTCTGCCTTCCCGCAAGCTGCAATTGCATGTTCACATGGCATCTGATCTACGTCAAACACGCGACAAGTACAAGTTCTCAATCTAATGTTCACTATTACAGGAACCTCTCCACCTACAACGTAGTACTCATCAATATTGAGCTTATTCACTGATAAAAACCAGCTCTGTCACACCTGTCATGGAGTATTTTCTCATTCGTAGGTGTCAAAACTGAGGTATTAACAACAGCTTTGGTTCGCCTTTCGTTAAACCAGATCAACATCTTTCCTAACACATAATCTAACAAGGAAACAACGGGGTAATCTCTGACATCTTCGAGCATTCCATTCAATGATTCAGCAAGGTTTGAGGTCATAATATCGTATTTATTTCCTTTAAAATGAGCACGAGACCAGTTCTTAAAGCCAACTTGCTCTTGTAGGGATCTCCCAACGCGTGGATAATCATAACAAAGATCCTTGAAAAACATATCGGACTCATCAATTTGATAAGCATTAGCAGCTTTAATGAACAACGGTAGAACACCGCTAGAATGGAAGGTAGCCTTGATGTTCTGCGCCACATGAAATGTGCAACAGCCATGCCATGCTGACTCATAAACTATCTCAATAGCCTTCTTAATACTTCGATGCCGATCAGATATGAAAACTAAATCTTCGCAATCTTTCACAACTTCCTTCAACTTTGAAAAGAACCATGTCCAAGATGCATCATCTTCTTTGTCCACAATCCCCCAAGTGATGGGCTAACAACAACGTTCACTGTCCTGAGCTGTGGCCACAACTAGCATGCCTATGAATTTTCCCTTCAGAAACGGTCCATCGACAACTATTACTTTCCTCATGCAAACAAATCCTCGTATGCAGGGTCCATGTGCCACAAAAAGATATTTAAAACTATTTGCATCATCAACGTTAATGTGGGAAACAGTGCCGTGGTTTATAGACTTAAGCATATGACAGTACGAAGGTAGGATGGAAAAACTTTCTTCGGCCGTACCCCTTATGAGGTTAATTGCATGCTAACGAGCCATCCAACCTTTGTAGTAACTAAAATCTGTTCCAAATTCACTACGAACATAATTTTGTATTGACTTAGGCCGCGGACCCTATGGTACACCTTCAAATTGACTTTTAATGCACTCCCCAATAACAAAGTATGATGCTTGCCTGTGCTTTGATGAACGTTTTTCTAGCGAACAAGAGTGAATTCCATAATACTTACGAATAATAAACATGTTTGACAATGACAACTTACATGCCTGAACACGCCACTTACAATTTGGATCCACACACTCCACTATGAGTAAATTTTTGTTCGATTTTTTTGTTATGAACTCGAACCTTCCTTGTAGAGCTATAACATGAAGTTTTGTCCTTAACTCTCTCTTGCTTCTAAAATGGTCACCAACTTGTACATTAGGCCTATCATTGAATGTAAAACTATTCAAAGCTGAGGATGATCCGACTTCTCTTTCATTTAAAATCATGAGTGGTTGTGGAGGAGGCAATGGACCCATGTCAATAGGAGCTAAGGCATTATCGTCTAAAGCAGCATCAACAAAAAATTCATCATCTGGCGGATTTCTCTGAATTTCTTCTTCATTAGTAGGAGCTGAGGCAATCTCCTCTCGAAGTACAATATCCCTTTCAACAGAATTCATATCTTCTTGTTCTTCCAACTGAACATGCAGAGGTACTGCGCTACCACTTAACTTAAGTAACCCCATAAAATCTAACAGGTCCTCATCATTAGAAATTCTAATCGGCTTCATTTTATCAGACTGATTTGGCAGCAAGTAAGTTATCTTCAATGACTTATTTCCACGCTCAATTTCAGCTTTTGTACAAATCTTGTTAATTAACATACTCAAATTAGGACTCTCCTCTTCTAACATAATTCCTCTCATTTCACTTTGCGCCTCACACCATACTCAACAAGTTTCTTGCTCATTCCAATGTCCTCCAACGTCGAAATAAATTGGCAATGGAGCCATTTAGTTACCGAACTGCAAAACCAAAAAAAATTATTAAATAATGATCCACGACTATGATGAAAGGAACAACACAGTAATCGAACGAGATTTAAATGCAAATCAAGAATTACGAAGCATCTTTCAGATTATATAACAAAGATGTTGGCATTCTCATAAAATCTAGTCATTGAAGACACTTAACTCATTTATGGTGACAACCCAAGAAAGTAAAAATAGAAAATTTACAAAAACATCCTCTGTAAAAAAGTGAGATCATGCCAAACTAACTAATTACAATATGCTAAATTAAGATCCTTTTGCACTACTGGATATCAGCAAATAAGCATGCTAGATTCCATAACCAATTTTATATATTATTTTGTTGGTTGCTTAGATCCTATAAACTTGTGATATACTGCAAACACTTTTTACTATAGTTACAAGGAGAGTTCGTTTTCTTTTTTTGTGGGAAAAG
Source organism: Artocarpus heterophyllus (assembly GCA_025403435.1). NCBI lineage: Eukaryota > Viridiplantae > Streptophyta > Magnoliopsida > Rosales > Moraceae > Artocarpus > Artocarpus heterophyllus. Next base: position 29,886,668 of record CM046341.1, read on the forward strand.
TTAGCTATTTGCAACTCTCTCCAATTCTTTGGACTTCATTGAATTAATTAAACCCTCCATTTCATTAGTTCTTCAAACCTTTCTTATTGAGTAGAAATATTGAACTGTATTTCTTTGTAAATTCTAGTACTAGTGGTAACTACCGAGTTTTGCTTACATATAGCGTTCTTCAAAGACAAAGCTTAAGGTTTGGTCTTCTACAGCCCTTCCAATGACGGGTTACTAAGTAAGTGTGGAATTTTTTTTTGTCCACTCCATAAATTGATCGTTTTTATTAAATCACTTCAATTGTTTGAATTAATAAATTAGAGAAAACTCATTGGTGTGTTTATGTTACTTTCATCGACTCCAACAAAAAGCAATGGCAGTATTTGCTCAGAACAATCAAGGGAGTGAAATGGCTTGATCATTTGAACATCAATATATATGAAATGCAACAAGAAGTGAAATAGACAGTCAAAACAGAAATGCAAATCACGGTTTATTTTCACTTTCTAACAAATGATTGTTTAATTTGGTTCAGAAAAATTAACTATCTAACTCTTGTGCTTATTTTTGTTTTGGGTAATATAGTGTTTGTAGAGAAGAGCTTAAACCATTGGTTTGAACTATTTTTGGTTCAAAATATTATAATATGTGAGAGTTTTACACTATAGTTACTGAGAGCTTTATACTATGGATGGTTTGAACTGGCAATTAATACAATAACTAAAAGCATTTGCTACTGGACAACATTCTGCTTGCAATACAAAACATTCTCTAAACAAAAGGCTATAAAAATTCAGAAATGAAAAAATCATAAACAAAAAATTCAGGGGGATCCTATTAAATAATTAGCAAGGTTGTCAGGAAAAAAAATTAACATAATTTATTCAGCAAGATCCTAATTTGACATTCAATATGTAAGACAACTACAAGTTGTATATTGTTGTGCGGAAGCTAAGACCAAATATATCAAAAAACAATGGTGCATACACTACAGAGGCCACAAATGGCCAATCAAGCTGCTTCCAAACATTTCAAAAGATGCTCTTTTTTATCTGCAGGTAGTTTCTTTGTCGTCTCAAGAAAAGAACTCAATAACAAATATGAGTAAATCAATGAAATTAAAAAAAAAAAAACCTGATGTTCACTGGAGATGAGCTGCTATAGATTTAACTCATGTGTTTCGATTTGGGACTGAAGAAGAAGAAGAAGAAGAAGAAGACAGGCTATAAAGAAATGAAACAAAAAAAAAAATCAGAAAAAAAAATCAGAACCAAAGAAATTCATAAAACATTCTCTAATTAATTGATGTTTTGAGTATACCAAGAAACTTAAAAAAAAAATACCTCGTGTATATCAATGGAGATGAGCTGCTATGGATTTAACCCATGTCTCTGTCTTTGGATTTGGGACTGAAGAGAAGAAGAAGAAGAAGAAGACGAGAAAACAAGAAGACAAAGAATAAGAAGACGAAATAAAGAAGAATGATTGCTCTTCTCAGGGGCCTCAATCGTGAATTGAAGAGGAAAACCTAAGCTTTGACCCTTGGAGACAGGTGGAAGGAGAATGAGGGGAATTCCAAATTGGGGCTTTAGGTTATGGGGGATTTGGACCTGAATAAATCCCGTTCGAGGGATTCATGTTCTTTTTTCCCCCCCTTCAATTTTGGTTGCTGAGGTGGCTTTCCAACTTGGTATTTTGTTTTAAGTGTTATTTTGATGGCATGGCTTCTAGGCCATTTAGCCAATTTTAAGATTTTTGGATCTATTTATCCATGTACACTTCTTCTTTGAGTCATTTATCCAAACGTCCCAAGTGTTATTTTCTTTTTCTTCGTTTCTTTTCTTTTCCTCTTACCTAGTAAAGCTACTTTTTTCCTCACTCTTTACAAATGCTTGTCGTTGAAAAAACTTTATAAGCTTATCTTTGAACTACAACTATGGCCTCCACAATGATGGAAGATGCTGATTTCGGCCATTAAATAGAAAAAGGAAAGCTAAAAAATTCCTAGGGTATTTCCTAAAAACTAGTAAGGTTTTTCTTTGACCTTTTATTTCTTCTTAATTTTTTCTTTAAATTGATTAATGGATCTGTTGTAGATTTGTTATTATAATATTACTTTCCATAAGGATTGTCACGAATTAGAGTTGAAGGGAAAAATTATTTCTTCATTCCTTTTAATTCAGAGTACACATCATTATATTGTTGGTACAATTAGTAAAGTTAGGAACCAATCCCACAAAATCATGAAACTACTCTAACTAAAACTATACAACTCACACAATCTAAAATACCCAAGATTCCCCAACGAATTCTCCTAAAACTGCATCTATAATCTCGGTTGATCACAACACTCCCCCTCAAGCCGACGAATAGATGTCTTCCATTCTAGGCTTGTTAACTAAGTCTTGAAAGGCTGCCTTTGGACTTTTTTGTGTCCTTGTTAGATGGATGCTGAGTATAATGATGACGAAATTAATAATTAACTTGTTGGTGTCATTTTTTATTGTACGTTTTTTGTGTCCTTGTTAGATGGCTGCTAAACATAGTGATGAGATTAATAGTCAATATAAAAATGAAGTTGAATCCCCCATTGGTACTTCTAAGACACACAAAACTGTTGCTTCAACTACTTCGTCTCCAAGTGAAGAAAATAAAGCTCGTACACCACCACTTCCTAAGGGTAGAACAACTTCTCTCGTATGGCACCATTTAAAAGAGAAAACAATTACGGGTGAGCTTAGGAATGTGTGTATCCATTGTCATAAAGATTATTCTTGCACCTCCAAAACAAATGGTACTAGTACCTTGTGGAACCATCTATGGAATCAATGTAAGAAACACCCTTATAAGGAGGAAAATTCCAAGCAATAGATATTATTTTTTAGGCAAAAGAGTGCTACGGAACGTGGAGATAGTAACCTTATAGCTATGGGTTTTAGTCAAGCGGCATGTCGAAGGACATTGGCAAAGATGTAAGTCATAGATGAGCTACCTTTTCTATCTGTTGAACAAGAAGGATTTAAGATCTTTTGTAGTGTGGCTTGTCCAAAGTTAAGAATCTTTACAAGGGTAAGAAAGAGAAACTAAGATCTTTCTTTGAGAAGCATTCATAAAGAGTTTCCCTAACCACCGATTGTTGGACTTCTATTCAACAAGTAAATTATATAGCTTTGATAGTTCATTTTATAGATTTTGAATAAACAATGCAAAAGAGGACGTTAAATTTCATTCAAATTCCTAATCATAGGGGAGAAACAATTAGGAAAGCAATCAAGGCATGCTTACAACAATGGGGAATTAAGATCTTTACAATCATGGTGGATAATGCTTCTTCCAATGATGGAGCTATAGCACACATGAAGAAGAGACTTTCTATTTAGAAGAGGGGTGTTTGTGATGGGGAATATTTGTATATCAGATGTGCAATTCATATGTTGAACTTGGTTGTACAAGATGGTTTGAAAAATCTACACTATATTTTTGAGGCATACAATGCAGCCAGGTAAGTTAGATCTTCTCTTGCAAGTTGACAAGATTTAAACAATGTATAAAAAATGTGAATAAAACAGATAAGGCCCTTGTTTGTTTAGATGTGTCAACTAGGTGGAACTCCATTTATTTGATGTTAGAGCATGCTTTTAGAATTATAGATGCTTTGAAACTTTTGATGGAGGAGGATGGAAACTATGAGTTGTGCTTCATGGAGAAAGAATCTAATGGTGAAAAAGAATTGGGCCACCAATGCTAGAAGATTGGGATACATGTCAAGTGTTTACAAAGTTCTCGAAAACCTTTTATGAAGCTACTAAGAAGCCTAGTGCTTTCTAAATATGTCATTGCAAATTTATTTTTTTTATGAAATCATGAATGTGAAAGGAAGATTGATGAAATGGAGTAAAAGCAATGACTCAATTTTGCAGGATATGGCTATAAAAATGAAGCAAAAATATGAAAAATATTAGGGTAATGTCTACAAGCAGAATAATCTTTTGTATGTGGCAATTGTGCTATATGCAAGGTTTAAGTTGAATTATGTGGAGTTTTTCCTTAGAAAAATTTAACGAGGAGGCAACTGTTTCCATTTTGCTCGATTTTGTTAAACATATGTGTTGGGGTACAATTTAGCAAGGCCCAAATTGCTAGCAGGCCCGTGCGGCCCCATGTTGTACCAGTCGGGTGGATCGAATAAAATCTACGGACTAAAAAGCCCAATCGACGTTGACAGTTCGAGTTGTTCGTTTGGTTTGACATTTTTATAGTTCGAGTCATTTCACTCGTTGAAGATATTTCACATTCTTTTTCATGTATCTGTTCGACTGGGTCGATCGTCTCGAATTGACAGTTACCCGTACAAACAGACAGTTGCAACACGTCTAGTCATGAATCAAAACGTGGGAGAGACGTGATTCTCACAGCTTATCACCGATCGACACGTGTCCTACTATTGCAGTTATTCATGGTGCTCTATCCCACTCCGCCAGACGGTTGATAGCCACTATTTTTCCTCATCTTCTATATAAGGGGAAGATTGCTTTGTTGTAGGATATACTAGAAAAACATACTAAATCCTATCAAATTTACTTTCATCCTCTTGTAATCTATATCCAAGAACTCTATAGTGAATTATAGTGGACGTAACTCTTCATTAACAGAGTGAACCACTATAAATCCCTGTGTCATTTTTACTTCTTTTACTTTGGTTATCTCATTTAATTTAGCAAACAAATTTGAGTTTAAAAGATCCACTCAATGGTGATTTGAGGGCCCAAGTTCCTAAATAACACTATCTAGAATTCTAATATTTGATTGTAGATTCACCGTCTACAATATTTTAGGGAAGTTCTATGACTTCTATGCAAATAGAAGTAATAGAAAACAAGCTGGTGGGGAATCGAGCAATGTTGATTCAAGGATTGAAGTTGACGAGGATGGTGACTTTTTCCAACAAGAATGTGATTTGCAACATTCATCCATAAATGCAGAGGATAAGGCAAGTGATTAGGATAAATATTTGATTAAAGCAAATGAAGATTAAAGAATAAAGACTTTGACATTTTGGCTTAGTGGAGGGTCAATGCTTCTATGTACCGTATTCTTTAGATCTCTGTCTCTCTCATCTCTCTTTCTCTCCCAAATCTCATTGAACTGAACACCAGTATTTTTGTGCACAAAAAAAATTTCACAAAGAAGCAACTCAATAGCTAAGCCGATGAAGCCCCCACCACCAAATCAAAATTAGCCTCCATCATTATCATCAAGATTATCATTATTACTGTCATTTTTTCTATTGTCCCATGGGAAAAGGGAGGGAAGGAGAGAGAAATAGAACCGGTAGAGAGATAAAGTGAGAAAAGTGGGAGGGAGGGAGAGAGAGAGAAAAAAGACAACAAAAATGTTTTTAATTATTTTTAATATTTAATTATGCATAGATATTTAATTATTATTTTAATATCATTTTTAATATTTAATGACATACCACATAAGCAAAATCGTTAAGTTTATAAAGAGAATTAGACGGAGGGGGCATTTTTGAGTGGTTTTCTATAGATCGAGGGGCATTTTGACAAGGTTTACAAAATCAAGAGATAAAGTAAAATAATGTACATAGTTTAAGGGTATGTATGAAAATAATCTTTATTTTTATTGTACTTAGACTAAAATCTGATGTAAAAAGGATCATGTACACCTTGATGCTCCATCTTTTTTTACCATTGATATAAATTCATGCACCACACACTACTTTTGATCATTATTCTTCACCATAGACTTGTCCGATTGAATAATGTGGAAAACGTGCAATATTTTTTTGAGATTGGATCTTTTTATTGACTAATTTGAAGATATGTACAACTCAGGTTTTGTAGGCCTAAGATACCCTAATATTAGGAGCATGAAACAATAAACTATTATCCTAAAATCTAGGTCCTATCTTTATTTAAAATTGAAACAACCAACTAATATCTAAACAATAAAACAATAAGATTTGATCTCCTAAAAATCTGCATATAGTTAACATTCGGATTTCTACACTCCCCCTGAAGCTGGGCTATAGATATTGATCATTCCCAGCTTAGACATCATGTCTTCGAAGTTTGATCTAGGCAAGGCCTTGGTTAGAATATCTGTTGTCTACATGCTTGTAGGTGTATAAGTCAACTTGATGTCTCTGTTATCCACTTTCTCCTTGATGAAGTGACGGTCAACCTCAACATGTTTCGTTCGATCATGATGGACATGATTAGTTGCACTCTTTATGGCTGCCTGATTATCACACAACAGTTCCATCTCCTTCTCATCTGGAATTCTCAGCTCTTTTAATAGTCGCTTTAACCACAAACCTTCACATATACCATGTGCAATTGCCCTTAGTTTAGCCTCTGCACTGCTTTGTGCAACCACTGATTGTTTCTTTCTCTGCCATGTGACAAGATTACCCCACACATAAGAACAGTAGCCTGATGTTGATCTTCTGTCTCAGATGGAGCCTACCCAGTCTGTATCTGAATACACTTCAATACTCCTTTTTGAACCTTTCTCAAAGTACAACCCTTGGCCTAGAGTCTTCTTCAAATATCTAAGGATTCGGTACACAACTTCCATGTGTTCTTCAGTAGGTTTGTTCATAAACTGACTGACAACACTAACTGAGAATGCGATATCTAGACAAGTGTAGGAAAGATAAATAAGTTTGCCTACCAATCTTTGATATCTTCCTTCATCAACTAGTGCATTGTCCTCCTTCAACCCGAGTTTAGCATTAGCATCCATAGGAGTGTCTGCGGGTTTGCATCCAAGCATTCTTGTTTCGTCTAGTAAGTCAAGGATGTACTTACGTTGGGACACTGAATTCCCTTTCTTTGATCGAGCTACTTCCATCCCGAGAAAATACTTTAGAGCACCAAGATCTTTAATTTCAAATTCGTGAGCCAGCAGCCCTTTTAATCTATACATTTCTTCCAAGTCATCTCTGGTGAGAAAAATATCGTCCACATAAACGATCAAAATAGCAACCTTACCCGTAGGAGAATGCTTGATGAATAGGGTATGATCTGCCTGTCCTTGACTAAAGCCGTGTTTCCTGATTGCCTTTGTGAATCAGTCAAACCACGCTCGTGGGGATTGTTTGAGACCGTATAATGACTTCCGTAACTTGCACACTTTGTTGGCATTTTCAATGTTTTTGAATCTGGGGGGAATCTCCATATACACTTCTTCTTCCAAGTCTCCATTAAGGAAGGCATATTTTACATCAAGTTGGTGCAATGGCCAATCAAGGTTTGCAACGAGAGATAAGAGGACTCGAACTGTATTCAACTTTGCCACCGGAGCAAAAGTTTCTTGGTAGTCAATTCCATATGTCTGTGTGAATCCTTTAGCCACAAGTCAAGCTTTATATCGCTCTATATTGCCATCTGATTTGTATTTTATGTTGAAGATCCATTTACACCCTACAACTGCCTTGTCTTCGGGCATCTCCACAATTTCCCACATCTTATTCTTCTTAAGGCCATTTATTTCTTCATTTACCGCATGTCTCCATTGAAGTTTCTCCAAGGCTTCATGTACGTCATGTGGAACTTCTTCTCTTGAAAGACTGGTCACAAAAGCTGAGTAATTTGGAAATAACTTCTTGTAGGACATGAAGTTGTAGATAGGGTGCTTTGTGCAAGACCGAACCCCTTTCCTGATTACAATTGGAATCTCAAGATCACAAATAGTATCCGCATTGCCAGAGTTAGAGACTGTATTACCTGGTGTAATCTCAGTGATTATCGAGTTCTGGTTAGACTCTTGAGAGTGTTGGAGAGAAGTTGGGGGCTCGACGACTTCGACTTGTTGCTTTTGCTTTCTTGAGTAGACAATTAGCTTAGGTGAATGATCGGGTGGAACTATGGCAGGTGGAACCGTGGGCTCAGAAGGTGGAACAATGGGTGGAGAAGGTATTTGGACATATGAAACTAGTGCCGTGGACCCTAGAATTGAAGGTAATGGTGGTGATGTCGGACTCAGTTCCTTTGATGCTAATGAGGACAATGCTGGAATTAGTGATACTGTTTCCCAAAATTGATCTTGAGCTAGGCCGCCATTCTCCCCCTCAAGATGAGTTTTTGGCAAAGAACGGTTGATGCTCAAAAAATGTAACATCCATGGACACATAAAATTTTCTGGTAAGAGGGGCATAACATTTGTACCCTTTTTGTGTTGCAGAGTATCCCAAGAATAAACATTTTAAGGCTTTAGGATCCAATTTACTTCTGTGTTGTGAGTAAATATGAACAAAGGCCGAGCACCCAAATATTTTAGATGGGATGGTAGAAATAACTCTGGTATGAGGAAAAATTTTGAGAAGTGAGTTGATTGGTGTTTGAAAATGCAGGATCCTAGATGGCATTTTATTAATGAGGTAGGCTGTTGTGAGTACGGCTTTCCCCCAAAAAGATTTGGGAACATTGGATGTAAACATGAGGGATCTAGCTACTTCTAGGAGGTGTCTATTTTTCCATTTGGCAATCCCATTTTGTTGCAGTGTGTCTACGCATGAGCTATGATGAACAATCCCATTTTCAGATAAATACTCCCCTAGAATAGAGTGAAAATATTCCCTAAAATTATCAGTTCTAGAAACTTAAACTTTTGCTTGGAATTGTGTTGTGATCATGGAGTGAAATTTTGTGCATAGGGTTCTAGCCTCATATTTTTCTTTCATTAAAACACCCATGTAGCCCTAGAGTGATCATTATTAACAAATGAAATAAACCATCTAGACCCAGATATATTTTTTATTCTGGATAGACCCCAAATATCACTATGTATGACAGAAAAAGGATGTGATGCTTTGTAGGGTTGTGAAGGATAAGAATTTCGACAATGTTTAGATAATTGGCAAGCTTCACAATAAAAGGAATCCACATTTTTATTATTGAATAAAGTTAGGAAAATACATTTCAAATATCGAAAACTAGGGTGGCCTAGCCTATAGTGCCACAACATTATTTGATCACAAACTAAATTCCTATTGGCTTGAGAGACTAACGCAGGAATAGAAGAGCGACTTGCAATGTGAGAATCATCCACTTCTAGTAGGTAGAGCCCTTCAACCTCTCTAGCATTGCTAATCATCTTTCCTGAACCCGAATCCTGAAATTCACAGTGAGTAGGATAGAATTTAGTAATACAGTTCATATCCTTTGTGAGTTTACTAATGGACAACAAGTTATATGTCAAATTTGGTACAAATAGCACTTCCTATAACATTAGGTTCTTTGAAATACTAATTGAACCTTTGCCTGCCACCGTTGAAACCGAGCCATCTGCTATCCGGACCTTGAATCCCTCTGGGTAGGAATTGAAGGTCTTAAACAACAATTTGTTTCCCGTCATATGATCCGATGCTCCTGAGTCTAAGATCCACGGGTTTAATTGCTCGGTTTTTACATTCAGGGCACTCAAAAATTTACCTTTTTGGGCTATAGTTCCAGTGCTCATGGCTGGTTGTTGAGAGGAATTCTGGCCAAACATTTTTTGCAGTAGGTTAAGTTGTTCCTTGTTGAACAAATTCTCTGTAGATGGCTGGTCTTCCCCTGCTGCAACAAAGCTTCTTCCTTCTCGCTCTCCTCTGGTTTGCTGATCACGATTATGATTGTTTTTTAGGTGTGCAGGCTTATCGAATATTTTCCAGTACGTTTCCTTAAGATGGCTTGGTTTGCGGCAGTGGTCACATCATGGTCTGGTTTTTCATCCTTTGCTGTCCAAATTTGAAGCATTTTGAGTATTCGGTCCTCGGGAGAAAAGAGCTTATCCTTCCACTATGGTAGCGGCTGTGTTTTCCCTTAGCATTACTTTCTTCCTGCTTTCCTCTCTTCTAACTTTAGAGAATGCTTCACAGATAGGTGGTAATGGTTTTGTTGCAAGAATTCTTCCTCTAACTTCATCGAGACTTTTATTGAGGCCTGCTAAGAATGCAAAATTCATTCCCGATCGATGATCCTCTGATAACGATTGCTGTCCTCAGTGCAGTTTCATTTAATTTCTTCAAACATGTCCATTTGTTGCCAATATCGAGAAAGTTGATTGAAATATTGTGTAACATCCATCTCCCCCTGGTTGAGGTCATGAAGAGTGTTCTTTAATTTAAAGAGTTCGGCTGTATTCTCGCTGTCAGAGTAAGCTTGCTTGGCTGCCTCCCAGATTTCATGTGCCTTGTGGTAGAACAAGAAGGTTTGTCCTATTTCATTTTCCATTGAATTTATTAGCCAAGACATTACCAGGTTGTTTTCTGCCCTCCATACTCGGTACTTGGCATCCTCCTTTGGCTGAATCTCCTTCTCACTTGTGAGGTAATCATCTTTGCCTCATCCGGAGATGTAAATCATTACTGATTGGGACCATTGAAGGTAGTTCCTCCCATTGAGTTTATGACCGGTAATGTGGAGATTTGAGTGATCAGTTCCTCCACTGATGTTTGAATTGGCAGGAATAGGGTCGGGACTTTCAGTGGCTGGACTGGACCTTTTCTCGCCGATGTTGGACGTCTTTGCCATTGCTGATTATTCCAGAAAATTCTGCTCTGATACCATGTGGAAAACGTGCAGTATTTTTCAGAGATTGGATCTTTTTATTGACTGATTTGAAGATAAGTACAACTCAGGTTTTATAGGCCTAAGATACCCTAATATTAGGAGCAGGAAACAATAAACTGTTATCTTAAAATCTTGGTCCTATCTTTATTTAAAATTAAAATAACCAACTAATATCTAAACAATAAAACAATAAGATTTGATCTTCTAAAAATCTGCATATAGTTAACATTCGGATTTCTACAAATAATAATAAAAAAAAACATTGTAAATAAGTTTTAAAAAATGTGAAATATATTTTGTGTAACGCAAGAAGCATCTCAGCCTTAATTTTAGTGCATTAAGTAAAAGAACCAAAAAAAAAAAAAAACTTAGAGCCTATTAAAGATCCTTGGCTCCCATCCTCTAGCAGAGCAGCGCAGATCATTTGTGCCGTCTTTCTTGAAAGAAAGCCCCTCCCTCTCCTTATCCGATTTCAAGCCCACCTGTAAGCCAAGCTCATTCTCCATGGTTGCTTTTCTGTTTGTATTTGTTTTATTGAAGTTGGGATTTATGGTGGAAAAACTAAGTCTTTGAGAAGATATGAGCCTTTCTGTTTCATAACCCTTTGCTGCTTCTATGATGGAATGGGGTTTCATAGATTCTTACAAATCTCAGAACGGTTTGCTTTGGAATGTAAAAATCTTAGCTCATTGGTCAATAATGGTTATGGTGGAGTTTTCCCATTTGGGCTATTATGTGTTTGTTGTAATTTGCAAAATGGGTTAGCCTTGTGAAGATGAGATTGAGACATTGAGGGTGGGAACAATGCAGTGGTCGTAATAAACTGGCCTATTTGGTAAAAAGAGAAACTAGTAGAGTGGCAAGTAAAGGGAGATTTTTGTTAACGTTGCACCCAAGCTTGCCGTTGTTACAACCAAGCTTCCGGTTGTTGACTATAAGAATAAAAAGAGGTTCAATAGTGTTTGGCATTTTTGTTTGAAGTTGAAGTTTTCAGCACTATATATTTCCAAACATAAATCTGATGCAGGGAGAGGCATTTTGGGCATTTTAAAAATGTTTAGCGGTCAACTGAGTGTCACTGTAATTTATTTTTGAAAAGTTAAAGGGATGTTGATGTAATTTATTTTAGTCAAGGGAGTTGAGGCTTATACCGCGCCTCGATTAGACAAAACAACTCAGTCCCCAATTCTACCTTTTAAAACTATAACAATTATCGTAAAAATTATGATGTTTCCTGAAACTGAAAGCCACATCAGTTAAGGACCAGTCATAGTCATCTAGAGAGAAAGTGGTAGTTTATTGGTCTCTATTCAACCGTGAAACTTGAATGTAATCCAACTAATATATTATGGAGAAGACTCACTCAGCCATTATTCATAAAACGTATCCTGCTTGTGTCTAACAATTTTGTGAAGTTGAAAGAAAGTGGTATTAGCATTCTACTCCCATATCATAGACAAACTAGCAGTATCTAATAAGTCAAACGTTTTGTTGCCTTTGCCTTTTTTTTTTTTTTTGGGCTTTCCTCTTGTCAAATTCTAACTCTTCTAGTTTTGCTCTGCGAAAGCATATATGGTGGTGGGAGCTGCAGTGGTGTCAATGCAATTGGCAGCATCGAGGTTTGTTCCTCACTGCCAAGTGAAAGCCAGCCATCCGGTTCAGGATTCCACTCCCATTCTAAGCCTTCAGAGTCAATGTTGGACTTGAATGCCTCATTTGTCATTTTCTTCTTTTTCATCATCTTGGCAGGGTTTGTTACCCTACTATTCTTCTTTTTTTATTGCTTGATTTAATTTGATGAAAATGAGTTTGGGATTATTCCTCCTCTCCTCTAACTGCAGCTGCATTAATAGAGAGCAATGACCATCGTTCCTCTTTTGCACGCACCACTGCTGTTTGTCATCTCATTGGTTCCATCACTGCTTCGCACGGCCTTCGTTTTGCTGTGGTCATCCTCTCTTCCTACCCTTGTCCATGTCACATTGTTTTTTTTTTTTTTAAATCAGAAAAATTTGCCAAAAAAACGGAAAAAAATGTCGATTTGCCTCCTTCAAGGTTGTGGCCAGATTTAATGAGATTATCACAAAGCAGCTGCTAGAGGGAGCTTTGGCCACTTTCAAGGGCTATTCTGTTGCAGAAGAGGATGTTGATGTATGCACTAAATTACTAGATACCCCCAACTTCTGCTAACTATTCTTTTTCTTTTTTTTGAAACATGCATTGTAATTATGAACTTGGTTTATGGGCTGAATAATTATCCGATTAAAGAACTTATACTGTAGGCGATAGGCATTTGGAAAACGCTGAATATTTATTTTTTAAAAAACTTGATTTTGTCCTCCATTCGTAATCAGTAGTAACTATTTTCTTTACTCCTACATCAGGTTGTATGGGTTCCTGGTAGTTTTGAAATTGGTGTAGTTGCAACAAAGCTGGGGAAGTCAGGAAGATATAATGCAATTCTTTGTATCGGCGCAGTGGTACCTTCTCTTTCCATTGTCCACATCAAACCAATTTCATTAATCCATTTTTACAGTGTCAGAAGATTTAGATTTCCTAATTTATGGGCCATGTTTATTATCATTAGATAAGAGGAGATACAACCCACTATGATGCTGTTGCTAATTCTGCAGCATCTGGAGTGCTTTCCGCAGGTCTAAATACAGGTTGGTATGCGAGGCATGCATCTCCAGCATTTTTTTTTTGTTTTTTTGTTTTTTTTTCCTGCTGCAATTAGTTGAATATGGCTAAACTTGCATTGTCTATCTTCTTTAAAGAAATGTAGGAGTACCGTGCATATTTGGTGTTCTGACTTGTGACAACATGGAACAGGTAAAACAATATGGTTCAAAGAATTGACATTCTTACTCTCAGCTACACGTTGGATGCCAATTGTGACATTTTGACTGATGTCTTCCTTTACTATATTGCAGGCTTTAAACCGGGCTGGTGGTAAATCCGGAAACAAGAGTGCTGAGGCCGCTTTGACAGCTGTAAGTTGATTTTTAAGGGGGAAATGGTAGTAAATAGTATGTTTTGAAGATATTTGTAGTAAACAGCAAAATTTATGGTGTGAATAGTTTATTTCTACCCTTATTTATAGTGAAGATATTCTTATTTACAAATAAATAGATTTAAGGTGCAAATAGTTTATGTACCTCTTTGTTTACAGTATACATAATTCTTATTTACACAATAAATAAACTATTTATATTACAAATTTGATATTTGCTACAAATATTTTCAAAATCTCTTATATATTTCAAAAAGTTTCAAAAATCTGTTATTTCCCTCCTTCTCCCTTTTTAAAGTGGTGTGGCTTAATTGTACCATTGATTATATTTTGAGCAATTTATTTATATTACCAAATCAGTTGTGTAGGATTCATCTGTTAGAGGAGGTACAAGAGGTAGGACCGCAGACATCTAGATATTTTTTATGCTTGCTTTTTTTTTTGATAAAAAAGAAAAGAAACGAGCATTTCTTGTTAATAAATGAGGAATTATGTGCAAGAGATTAAGAAGAAAAGGAAGAGGAAGAGAGTTCCTCAAGTAGAAATAGCAAAAACTACAAAAAGGAAGACCAATCTCTAACTAGGTCAGGAAAGAGAGGATTTCTAAAATCTTTCTCAGAATGCATTCAAACAGAAATGCTGGATTTTATCTAATCCCAAACAACTGAAGCTCTCCTCCTTACACCCTTCAAAAATGCTTTGATTTCTCTCCAACCAAATTCCCCACCAAACTGCTATCATGGTGACCTTTCCCGAATATCCTCTCCTACAACCTGAACCTGACTCGAACAACGAACCGCCCAGCTTCTTGCCGCTCTTTGTTGCAACAATAAATCCGCAACTCCTTCAAGAGTAAGCACCATAGATTATATGCAAATGGGGAGTGCAAAAATAGGCAGTCCACAGTTTACCTGCTGCTTTTGCATAAAACACACCAAACTAAGAGAAATATAAAGAAACGGTTTCCTTTTTGCATGAAATCATGAGTGTTCAGTCTATCAAGGTAATAACCAACAAAACAGCTGAATTTAAGATGGAATATGGGTGGTCCAAATGAAATTAGAGAATTGCAAATCAAGGATAGCAGGATCAACTGTTAAGAAATTAAAGAATGATTTAACTTAACGAATGCTATTTTTGTTGTGCTCGCTTAGAACTGCTAACCGCCCGTTTGCCTCTTCAACGGAGTTAACTTTTAAGGAACCCGATACTGTATAATAAGAAGATGCAAATTACAATCCTGAAAATTGTATGGCTCTCTAGAGGATGAAAGGAAACTTTCAATTTTCCAAAAACCATCCCCAATGGGCTTGGGGATGATGATGAAGAAGTACATGATAAATTAAACAAAGGGGCGCCTGGGATAATATGCACGTGTTAGATGGGACAGCGAAATTTTCATACTCTTGGTTACTAATTGTATGTACTTGCCAAAATGCTATGTTTATTTTTTGTCATATGTTCTTGGCTATCTCAAGTGTAATTTTGCTTTCTACTGCAGATTGAGATGGCATCTTTGTTCTTGCACCACCTGAAGTAGGTCGGATTTCTTCAGTTACTAAACTAGTCGAAAGTAATCATGGTTGCCGGCAAGTTGATTTCTTCACTTTTGTTAGTTGCCTCTTGTTGTTTTCCTTTTAATTTTTCACCTCAGGGATACACTGCAGACGGTTATTGAGGAAAAATAATAAAGTAGGTAGGATTTTGGCAGATCCATAATCATCCCCTTTTTTCCACCTACTTAGATCACCCCTAATGTTGAGTCATTATAATTGCATGGGAACATGACTGGGCTATATGCAGCCCGAATATCTGTCAACTTGCATTTAAAAATATGATTCGAACTAAAGATTTGAATAAAAAACACTATAACAATTCAAATTTTATAAGAAAAAATACTGTAGTAAATTTATTTTGAATTGAGGTTTTGCAAATGCACTATTAGTTTACAAAGTGATTTTTTGTGCAATCTAAATTAGATTACTTGCTAGTGGTGACTTGTGATTTGTTACTTGCAGCACTTAGAAGACTTGAACTGTTTCGTTGTAAAGGAGTTTACATTAGGTTAACCCTTTTAATAATAGGAACGGACACAGGGCATAAAGAGTTTGAAGTAGTGCAGCATGCAAACGAGGCTGAGACCCCCAAAAAAAAAAAAAAAGAGAGAGAGAAAAAAGTGGGTGGGTGCTCACATGGTCTCTCATTTTTCACGCACAATCTTCCGTTTGGCAGACTCAATTCAAACCGTGGTTTGCAGTTCCAATTACATTTTCATCAATGTTTTTCTCGTATGTTATAGTGTTTTTTTATGCAAACAATTAGTATCAACTCATTTCCTAAGTAGCCTTTAAATAAAGCTAGTATTTACATAGCCATAAATAAAATAATATCTCCAAAACAAACATTAAACAGAAGCTCCATATTTAGAAGATTTCCCCAACCCAGACTAGAGGTGAGTTTGGCCAACCATGCTTCTACGTGAGATGGGCTTTACAAAAGTTTCAAAAATTTCTTTAAAAGATATAAATGGAAAAACGAACGAATACTAAAACAAAATGCCTAGAACTAGTTGACAGAGGAGAGAAAATAGGCGACGAAAATAAAGACTCGACACAATGCAAGATTTCCTCAATTAATCAAACACTCCGGTCCGCAACGTACACATGATTGAGGATTTCAACATATTTTTAACAGACAATTTTATAGCAACAAATATAACTGGCAATGAAAATCCACCAACCATGTCCCATTAATATTTTTTCAATAGGTCTTCTAACAGTCTCACTGATGCTACGAGGAATTAATTTAGAAACAACTTAGTCCGCATCCATTTCTTCCAAAGCTGCTTTAGCTGCTGCCTTTGCTTCCTCCAACAACTCCTCTGGAACCTGGAAAAGTACAAAAATTCTGAATGTGCACAAAGGCGAATATTTGCAGAAAAAGGTAAAAGAAAAATTAAGCACAAATAAGTTCTATCGATGCATAAATCGCAGGCAAAACCAATAGCGCACATACATTGATTTATCAAATGCAGGGGACTGATAAAGGATTTTACAATCTCAAATCCAAAATCAATGTTGATGTAGTGGGGCTGCAAGGAATATAATCTTCAAGGCCACACTCTCAAATAATTCGGACAGAGAGTTCCAAGCGAATTATATATTTTGTTTGCTATGTCAAAGAATGCGACTAGGCATTCTGCGTAACGTATATGAACAATACAGGGTTATAGAGTCAAATACTAAGAGAGATAAATAGCCCAGGGATCCCTATGCATATTCTAAAACTTTTCTCCAAGCATTTCGTGCTAGACAAATCCCTTAGAGGAGTCCTAAACTGAGACTTAAGACATCAAACAGGTTATATTACGAGCTACCCATCTTAATCAAAAGTAGTTACCTTCTGATGTTGATGGTTTGATTCATCACAGACCCAGCTCATTTCCAATTCAAAGTCCTTGTCCTTCGCCTCATCATGTATTCCATAGATGCTGCTCGGCATTAGTCATAAACATAAGTATTAGCAAACAAATCAAGTCAACGACAGCATAAATTGAAATGGTTTCTTACTACTGAAATTTACACCACATGTCCTTGATGGTATGATTCTCAAACAACTCGAGGCGAAAAATGTTTTTTTTTTTCTTTTTGAATGTCAAAGTACAGATATGGGCACAGACTCCCTTTTCCGAGGACAAGACAGATTAAACTCAATAATTAATCTGAAGAGTGAACACTCTCGGTCTTTGTTACTGCAGCTTCTCTGATTTTTCCAATGCATTTATGAATTACCATTGATGAATGCAAAGGTTATTGACGTACAACGACATAAGGGCCAAACTGATGCCATGTATCAAGTCTCTACATGCTATACAAAAATCCTCAAAAGGATGAGAGACTTCGGAGAAGTCTATATTACCATGGCTCACCCATCAGCATCATCTGTTTTCCCACAGAATAACTTCACCAAATGACTTTATATTTTTGGTCTACAAAATTTACGAGTTTTTCCACTAGCTTTTTAGTTTCTGACATTAGAAAGAAAGAGCTAGACAATTGCATCATAGTGTTATAAAACAGAGGATAAATAACATTCATAAATAATGCTACTCACATCTTAGCAACTTCAACAACACCTTGCCGGCAAGTCAATTCAGAAAGCTTCAACTTTTCAATCTCTCTGCCAACAGATGATATATATAAGCCTCCCCCACTCAAAAGTTAAAGCACATATAGAACACAATCAATATCACTTTAAACTAGTGCAAAAACTAAAATTATCTAAATTAAAACAAAAGGAAACAATGTCCACATCATGATATTAAAAGACTACTACAAGCCTTCATAAGCAATACAAATTTGGTAAAATAAGAAGTTAAAATGCAGTGAAGTATGGAAAGAAATGCAGCTGTTAGCTTTTAGCCATGGATACAACTGTCTTATGCTGAAGCAGACCCCAGAAAAATGTTACAAGCACACTTCAATATTTCAAGCTTAAATACCATGGAAAAAAAAAAAAAACTAAAATGATTAAATGACAGCGGCACATAAGATTCTAGACAACGCAAAACTTCTACAAACATGCACTCTGCTTAAACCGAGAAAAAAATAGATCCTTTAAGCATACAAATGAGTTTCCACTTTCCAGTATAAACCAGAACACTGTGCACAGAATGCATTTTTTTTTTAAATATGCAAAGAACAAGTTTAATACGATTAACACAGACATTACTCAGCCTTGACAAGCTAAAGGTTTATGCTATAAGTTCCTAATTATAGATTCTTTCCTATCCAAGAAACAGATGTGAAATGACATTATCTAGGCATCTAGCAACTTTCTAAAAATTGTGTGCAGTTTCATTCTTCACATGTTGGAAGGAGCTATTTGAGAGTTGACGAGGAAGAACCTAACCGCTGTTTTGAGAACGTCCGCAAATTTAACAAAAGTGAGATATTACTAAGAGCATTCGGACCCATGTGTCAAATTGAATGAAGTGTGTCCAATATGAATGTAAAAAACCACCTCATGTACCAAATTCACACAATTTTAAAAGCAATATTCATTTTGAGACTGTAAGATGTTCTTACATGCAATGTTGCAGAAATTAGTATTTACGAACTGTGTCGAGCCTCTAGATTTTCGGACTCGAGAACAGAATATTAGTTAAAAGTGGGGCAATTTTCTCTCTTTCTTTCTATGTCTACTCTTTTGTTGCACTATCACCAGTTACATTTATTGACATGAACCAATAGCAAAAGGCTTCAGTAACGTATCTGCCGCCAAACAAACTTTAATTATTTCGTTTCTTTTCTCTTCTTTTAATTCACACAAGAAATGACAAAAATCTTCTACTGCAGTGAAATGTCCAAGATCCAGACTCTAGACCAGCCACAAGAGCTCAAGACATAACCCTATGCATACAAGTGTCCTAATCTGTCAGGCCTAAATCAAAAGTTGTATCACATAGAGATTATAAAATATAGCATATCTAAAATCAAACACGTATAATGGCATCATCGAACCCAGACGTTGATAAAAGCTCAGCAATATTAACATATGCAAGTATCTCCTTCCGACTGGTTCAAAAATAATAATAATAAATAAAACATAAACAAAACGAGGAACAAAATGACATAATTAAGAAAAGATAGCTACTTTTGGCTGTATTGTAGTGCAGAAAACCAAAGAGACTTTAGTGTGGAAATACATAGAAAGGATATATAGCAAGAGGTAGAAGTTCCATATTGGAGGAGGAGCAAAAAAAAAACAAAACAAATATTAAGGAGACTCCATGAAACCAACAATAGGGGGCCAGAATTTGATGGAGAACCATTAGAATCAGCAACAAAACTCAACTTTTTACCTAAATGATGTTTAGGAAAAAAAAATGTGAATGGTAGACTTTTGGAGGAAAGAATGGTCCTTTTGTATTTTGGGACACTAAGAAATAACTAGCAGGAATAGCAAGGAAATGTCCAGTAGAGCATAAAAGTGCAAGAGATCAAAAATCCAACTAGAAGGGGGGAAATAGATCTAGTGATCACTTCCAGCAGAGGGAACCAACTATAGACGACTACAGAATTCACCCATAGTTGTGTTGCCATAACACGTGGATGCAGCACATAAAGGCACTAGATAAGGATAAAACTATTTCATTCCCCCACAAAAACACATGATAACATGTCATTCATGGAGAAACCACCAATGTTTGAGAAACATTTAAAAAAAAAAAAAAAGGAGACAAAGAAGAAGAAGCTAAACTCATGTTTTAGCAGGCTGCCCAACATAAAGCTTGCTGCTATTCAAGCCTTACTCATTTAACCAAACAAACATCTATGGCCTGCAAAGAAAGGCACCAACTAAATTTAAAGGATTTCTCGTTCTTTTATGATTTTGCATCTCTTTTATATATCGGAAGTACAATTTATAGTTAAAAACTCAACTAAACTATCTGCTTTACTTAACTAAATGCTAGTCAAATTCTGCAGTCTAAAAGACTTAGGCTAAAAAATTAGAAAGAATAATGAATTTTGAACAACAAAAATATGCGTAACCTCACGTTAAACACAATCACTATGATAATTAAAAAGTATTGCTTCCTTTTTGTCCTCTCTCTTCATCTGAAAGGGGAAAAAAGAAACTGTTCGCAAAAAATATTTTTAAGCTCCTTCATGTAAAATACTCTTCAAGAATGAAAAAGTATTGCTTCCTTTTGTTCCCTTCATCCGAAAGGGGGACAAAGATAACGTTCACAAAAAATGTTCTAACTTAAGGTCCTCTGGAAAATACTCTCCAATAAAAAATTCCCCCCTTCTCTTGTAATTCTATACTAATGAAGATCAGAATTACTAACATGGCTCACATCCAGGTAGTAAGCAACTACACCAGCTTTCTAGAAAAGCATCAAATTAGGCGACAAATTAGGAAAGCATCCCAATGTAGGAACTAGGTGCATATGCTTTGAAGGCATGTAAGACAGATTGTTAAAAAACTAAGGGTCCATATCGACAACATAGAGAAATACTTTCTGGAAAACATAAACTAACAAAATTCTAGCTGAAAACAACAAACTTAAACTTACGTTTTAGCAGCTTGCCTGCCCTTCCCAATTGCAGCACCAAAGTACCTCTAGAAAATATCCCAAAACCCAAGTCAGTACAAGATAAATTGGAGAACATCAAAACAAGGATGGGAAGGGAAGAGGCCGATTGCTAGATGATAGTTAAAGCACAAAAACAAATAATAATAGAATAAAATAATTACTCACATAAGAAACCCCAGATGGCTCAACCATGTACAATTGTGGTCCATCTCTGTCATAACCACCAATAATCACTCCACATCCAAAAGGTCTGCAGCATGATTAATAAGCTTTTTAGTGAAAAAACAGTGAAAAAAAACTTAAACTGCTAATGCTATTCCATGAGCTATTAATTTTTAGGCCGACCTGAGCCACCAGTATAGCGTACAGAGATGCACATAGCTAGCAACCCGTTCTGCAAGTTCCTTAACAGGAATTGCTTCACCATACACACTGCAGACAGCCACAGCACAAGCAACCATGTTACATGATATGAAAAAAAATAAAAATAAATAAAAATAAAAAAATCTAAAAAGAGAGGCAGCAAGAATTATATGAAAATCTGAAAGTTCTCCATTAATCAGGGACCACCTTTGGGTAAATTTATGAGTCAATCGTAAATCAATTTGAACATTTTAGAAGAACAAAAGAAAAAGAAGGTGATTCCACCATACCTACAAATAGAAGAATATAAACTAATGTGGCAATTGGGAACGTAGTTCAAACCAACTTTCCTGCAGTGTTTTTTCTCTCAAATTTGAATTTCAAACCAATTTTGTTACAAACTCTTGATTTGAACTATTCCCCAAATGTCACATAAGTACCAATCTTGGGTAATTGCATTTGAACAGACAAAATAAAACTCTCAAAATTCGATACTGAAATGTTACTTTTTCTTTTCCTTAAGTAAAAATTCCACTTCCCAAAATTTTTTTTCAATACAAGTACGCTGGTATGGAAAAAGGGTCCCATCCTGCAAGTAAAATATGTTCACTTATTTGACCTTTCTTGCACTTTGTCGCGCCTCCAAAATGACAACAGGTCTGACGGAAACTGAGACCATGTACATAAGAGCTCAATAGGAACAACAGTTTAGAACCTCAACCTCTTAAATAAGTACTTTGTATACGCACAAAATGAGAAAAATAGCAATTTATTAATTATGCACCCATAGAAGGGAGTAAGAAAGTGCATATGCAATAATACATAGATATTCCAGAGAACAGAACAAACCGTTCATAGTTGGTAGCTTCAGACTTGGCCCGGGCTACAATTTGCCTCCCATCTGCTGCTAAGCCTGCAACACCCTGGAATTGTACAAACATTAGCAAATGCTTCATAGCCAATTTTGTAAGGCTTTATGAGTGTAAGAAACAAAAGAATGTCAAGTTTATATCACACCCATCTTAGTTTGTAAGTGTTAAAACAATTAATGGACATAATAACATTCTCTCCATCTCGAGGAAAACATGCCTTGAACGTAATTAGTAAATGTTGTACTCACTAAACACACACACACAAATGAAACTGCAAAGCAAACCCAAACTAAATGCCCAAATGTCAAGAATCCCTTTTATTCGGGGATCTATAACCTAGTTCAACAATAAATCCGCAGAGAAAAAGCTTGAATGTGAAGTAAAGTGAAAGGGAAGAGGATACAAATACCATGCCAGAGTGCCGATGAACGGAATGAATTCTTCGGTTCGAACCAGACAACATCATTTTCGACGCGACAAGCTTCTCGACGCCCTAAATTTCACATCGGAAATACTCGCGAATGCGTAAATATATTGCAGAGGTGTTCATACAAATTAATTGAAAAAAAAAACAGAATAATGTTTGTTATACCATAACGACACCATCTTTGCATTTGATCCCGATAACGGTTCTGCAAAACAAGGGTTTTTACAGTTTTAGAGCAGGGAAAACGGATGGGGTCTCTCTCTAGCCCTAAAATCCCGAATCGAACGCTAAAAACACTAGTTTTTCCTCGATGTTTTTTCTTGGGAACCAAACAGAAAGAGAAAGTAGAAAGAGAAAGAGGAGTACCCGCTGTTGTCGACGGCTTTGGCGGCGTATTCGATCTGGAAGACGCGGCCGTCTGGGGAGAATGTAGTGACTGAAAGATCATAACCTGTTCCTATGCTGCTCATATTTCTTATTTCTTATTCTTCTTCTTCTTCAAATTAATTGCTTTTCTTCTTTCTTCGATTCTGAGTACGACTTTCTCGAATGCCAAACAGAAGTTGAAGAGCTACAAATAAAGGGGGAGCTGGCAGTAGACTTCTCGCTCAAGAAAGAAAACGCTTTTTCTTTGGATCACGTATAGTCTCTGACTTCAGACTCCTTGTCCTCGGTTTAGTCCTTAATAAATAAAAAGTTTTATTTTTACCCTTGATATTTTATTGTATTATAGTTTTAGTCTTTAATTAGTTGATTGTTAAACATTTAACAAAATATTATTAAAATATCTCACTTCGTTTTTTAATTTATTACTCCGTTTTATTTTTAGTCCTTAATATATTACTTTATTTTACTTTTAATCCTTCTATTATTAAGGTATTACTAAGAAACAAAATTAAAAAATAAAATAAAAAACCTAAAGTGAGAAACTAGATATAATAATATTGATTCGTATAACTAAAATAAAAAACAATTTATTTTAATTTTGTTAAATATTTAATTTTAAATTAACGGAAGGACTAAAATCAAAGTAAAGCAATTAATTAGAGACCAAAATGAGGCTTTTTAAACATCAAGGACTAAACCGGACTTAAAATAAACCTCAAGGACCATAATTTTTTAAAACCCTTCAAAACACTCCCGATTTATTAAAAAACAATTTAAATAACCCCTTCCATCTGCTTCAGCTTATCAATTAGGCAGAAAACACATACGTGAAAATTAAATATTAACAAAAGACACTTTAAGAAAGTGTTTCACAACCAAATCAGAACTTAAATATTGTAGCATGTAAAAACTTTACGCTTTAGTATACCATTTGTTTTACACTGTAACATATAAGAGCTTTATATTTAGTAATTGTAACTTTAGAGTTAAAACATAGTTCTCAAACACTCTCTAAATTCTAATTGAAATATAAAGAAATTAAATATTAAAGAAAAAACCTAAAAAAATCCCTACACTATTACTTTGTTTGCCACTCAGGTTGAAACACATTAGTTCTATCTGTTATAGCATAAAGCTTCCACATGTTACAGTGTAAAGTAAAAATATGTTATATTATAAAACTCTTACAAGTTACAATATTTTAGTTCTAATTTATAATTTTAACTATATTTTTAAATCTATTCTCGTAAAGTAATATGAAAATTGCAAAGCTCGCCAAGTTAAAAACATAAAAGTGGTCTTCTCCTCCTCCAATAAGGGGCCTTGGAAGAAGTCCAGCTCAGACCACAAAGGGGATGCCTAGATTTGGGCATGGGGAATGGCGGTGGACGAAAACAGATCTCTTTTTTCTTTTTAAAGAGGATTTTACCCTTTTTTTTTTCTTTTTTTCCTTTTTTGAATATATCTTAAATTAAAAAAAGTATAAAAATCATATTTTGACAATATTTTTATTTTTTTTTTATTTGCAACGTAGAGGGAGAGCTGGCGAGAGACCTCTCTCTCAAGAAAGAAAAATCACTTTTTCCTTGTCTTTTTTATTTTTTTTACTATTAAGAGGTCGTCTTCACCTTGTTTATTAAGAAGGTGTTTAGAAATATAGTTAAAACTTTAAGTTAGAACTATAAATATAATAACACATAAGACATATATATTGTAGCATACTTTTACATTAAATTCTAACATATGAGAATTTTACATAATTTACAGTTAAAACTATGAATTCTAACTAGGTTGTCAAACATCATCTAAATATATTGAATTTTTTGTATGAAAAAGTTAAATGTTTTCTTT
This sequence comes from Artocarpus heterophyllus, assembly GCA_025403435.1. Taxonomy (NCBI): domain Eukaryota; kingdom Viridiplantae; phylum Streptophyta; class Magnoliopsida; order Rosales; family Moraceae; genus Artocarpus; species Artocarpus heterophyllus. Next base: position 29,911,251 of record CM046341.1, read on the forward strand.
TTTAGAGGGTTTAGTTCTTTAAAATTGTTATTGATTTTTGAGCATATAAATCTTTAAAAAGGCAAGTAAAATTTGATTAAAAAAATTAATAAGAATAAGTGTAGATAAATAAACGTTGGGTCGTATGTTTATCTAGGTTAAGGTTTCAAAAGAGTAAGCGCAACAATTACTTCATGGACAGACATGGAAATAGACTTTAAAAAGATTAAAAAAAAAGAAATAAATAGAAATAACATGAATGTAAATTGAATTCAAAAGAAATTCATCTAAGGAATACTCTCATAAACACTTCATGCATTCTTTGAAATCTTAATTTTGCCCCTTTTATTGTAGAATTAAAAACAATCTCTTGTTAAAAGCAATATAAAAGCCAACTATCGTCAAAACAATTATCAAGAAGAAGAAAATGTATTTAAGAAAAAATTATCTAAATGCTCGATACATTTTTGAAATCTTATGTATGCCTTTTGTTCTAGAAATAAAAACAATATATCTCTTGCGTTGTTTACAACAATATAGAAGCCACTTATCGTCAAATGAAATATCAAGAAAAAAGAAGTTTGAATAGGACCACATGTTAAACATAGTGCCATAAAGAGTAAATGTTGTAATAACTTTTTTGGAAAAATTTTATCAATAAAGAGTTTGTTTATTATTCATATATTATTTATATTTCAAATGTTGTACTATTTATGTTCACTTTTGTTGAATATATGATAAACAAACAAAAGTCTGAGACTATTAGTTTAAACTTTTAAGATTGCGCATATGATGGACAAATTATTCAAAAGACACAAATTTTAAAGGTGATGGTCTAAATGATAAAATCCGCAATCAAGGGAATGATTTGGGCTCTTTACTCATGCTAAGATTATTATGTTGTTTACATTCTTAATGAAAGATGATTTGTTTTGGTCATCGAAGTGAGACTCTACAAGTAGAAAAATTGATATATTGTCACAGGTGATGATATATTAAATCAGGACAAAAAGTTGAATTGATTTAGTTAATAATTTCATTTGTTTAAATTAATTCACTTTAGACAATCATATGTGTTGTATCTTAATCATTAAATGACTAATGCGCTCGTATTCTTAACTTACGTCTTTTGATATACCAAAGGATGACATTTTAATTTAATGATGGTATGCAACCAATGCATTGGAGAATAACTCTTGATTGATATAAACTCGTTATTCATAGATATGGAATCCATAGCACTTTGTAGAGTTAATGATATACTCTTATATGCATTATCTTGTAATTGGAAGACTGGAGTACTTAATCATTTGGATACATAGGTGTAATTGAATGATATACTATTTATCAATAGTAAGTATTCCAATGGTGAGATAACGAAACATAAGATAAAAATAATCAAGAAGGTACAAAGAAATTTATCCTTAAGCCGATTATGAATATCTTATGTAGATGTAACATATGAAGATATGTTATAGACAGTTAGCATATTGGAGCTTTGTAATTTTATATAGTTTGAGAGTACAACTCTAAGCTTTTAGTAGAGTAGTGTTAGAGCTGAAAATCATAATATATATATATATATATATATATGAGATATTGTATTTTATAATTATAAGAGCTTAATCTATATATGTCTATTGGGTCTTCTTTGATAACTCCTAATAAATCCTGTAACAATATGACGTGTTTTTTTTATATATTGGTGACTCATATTAAATTATTGGATTGGGTAAAATTTGAGTTAATTAGATTTAATAATTCGTGTTAGTTTATCGGTTAAATTAATTTTGTGAATTAATTCAAGACAAACATGTTGACTTATTTGGATAATATTTTATTTATATGGATTTATTTGTATATGTCTATTTTAATCAGATAACTTTTCTATTGAGTTATTTGAATTAAACTTGAGGCTCTATAAAGGATACCCAGGTCAAATAAGATAGCATCTGAGTGGTTGAGATTGGATCAATCAGGTCAACTTCAGAAAGTTTGAATTCGATTTGAACTTTTGGACCGCAAAGGCATGGTCGACCATGCCTTTGTATCACGGTTGACCGTGGCAGGTAAATCAACAAATGCGTTTCACGTGTTTTTACTCTAAAGTTGATCCAAACTTGAATTTTGAAGCCTAATCTTATAAAGTTTAACCCCATATCTGACCACTATAAATAGGCTGTGAGTTTTCTTTATTATTCAGGTCATTTGAGAAGCATAGAGTAAGTATTCTAATGAAAGAAACTCTGAAACTCCCTGAGAGCTATTGTTCAACATCAAGAACTGTAGCTCTAGGTTTTCTCGAGTGGTTGGAAGGAGAATCACCGGAAGAAAAGCTGTACAATGTGCAACTATCTAAGCTCCGATCGTAAATAGAGCATAGCAACGAAGACCAATTAGTTAAGGCTCTTTTGGAATGTTTTTCTCTTCACGGATTCTTGCTAACTTTGGTATGTAAAAAGGTTTGTAAGTCTGTCATTAATTTATGTATTTAGCATGTCAAATTTGTGTATAGGAAAAAAAAACTCTGATTTAAAATTTTTAAAATTCTGCTTCGTATTGTTTTTCAACACTACAATAATTAAATATTTGAGTTGGGGACACGTTTAAGAAAATTATTTTGATAGGATTAGAGAAAAAATATATTTTATCAAGGAACGATAAAAAATATACTTTTTTTTAAAAAAATAGATTTATCAAAATGCATGTTTTTAATCAAACGTGTCTTTTAGTCAAATATTATACATTGTAGCATTGCATATATAAGTATATATGATAAAGGAAATCAAGTTTTAGAAGGATCCCATTGATACAACTATTTTCGCAATTCAATTAAGGAAAAAAGGTATTTAAAGGCCATACCTCTCAACTGCTTAGCAACGTATTTCCAACTTATTAGTTCTAACTGTTATAACATAAAGCTTTTATATGCTATGATATAAAGTAATAAGAAAAAAAGAAAAAAAAAATGCTACAGTATAAAGCTCTTACATGTTAAAATATTTTGGTTCTAACTTATTAGTTTCAACTACTTTTTCAAACATTTCTGTAAATTTTAGAGCACTGTAAGAAAAAATGTTTTGAGTGAGACATATTTCAGGAAATATTTTTTCAATTGGGACTAAGTAGAAGAGAAATATATTCTAAAAATATACACTTATACCCTCTTTGGACTTATCACACTTATAACTTCGCATTGAACTTAATGTTGGATCCTATCTTTTTATCAAAGTTTGACATTTTTCCGAACTCTGTTGAGGCTAATTGACCGGCCTATACATACCTCTGTCGACCAAGGGGTAGTGACCAAAGCCACTGCTTGCGCCAACCGAGCCACCCGGGTCTCTCAACTTGTGTAAGCTTAATTTCACATTGTTTTTGTGGTTTAAAAATACTTCTAAATTTGTCTGAAACATGCTTTTAAACCTTAGAAAATTCATTCATATCTTATAATTATATTTACACTCGAAGGCACACTAATGGTCATCATGCACATAATTTAAATTTGTGATTTTGGATATTATACAATTAGTTCCTGCCGACTCTCCTAGAAATTTTATTAAGGTCAGGACATTGATTAGAGCTTATGTTGTAGCCGTTGAGATTTATAAGATTTAAAAGCTATCCATATCCGTAGATTATATTCCTAAAGAGGTAGGATTTTTATCTTTTTTTGGCAGTCATATATTAAATGTTACATTGGCCATAGAAATATGTATTTTGAGATAAAGCCTGTCATGCTATAAGTTGTTCTATGAAAAAGTAGTTTTCTTGAAAATAGAAACATGTGAGAGATGTATATACATAAATATCATAGGTTTTGACATTTTGAAAAATGAAATTTGAAAATTTGATTTAGACTTGGAATAAGAAATTCTGAACAAAAGTGATTTTTAAACGTCGCTGAAGATAAGTATGGTTTTTGGTGGTTGGTTTTACATGATAGTCACAAAGATCGAATTACTAAAAAAATAACCTTAGAGGTAGCTCCCTAAAGCTCGACTGAGTGCATTCCGTAGTGCCTTAAACAGTACGTATTATGTTGAAGTATGAGATATACAAGTGAATTATGAAACGAGGCTTATTGGCATTGTCGCTATAAAACTTTATTTGTTCAATCCTCTATTTATTTAAATTCCTCTTTATTTATATTATGTTGTTTAAATTATACTGTTTTGTTAAAATTACATCTTATTGAGCCCTTCACTTACCTTTCTGTTTTGTTAAAATTCCTGCTTTCCTCTCTTCTAACTTTAGAGAATGCTTCACAGATAGGTGGTAATGGTTTTGTTGCAAGAATTCTTCCTCTAACTTCATCGAGACTTTTATTGAGGCCTGCTAAGAATGCAAAATTCATTCCCGATCGATGATCCTCTGATAACGATTGCTGTCCTCAGTGCAGTTTCATTTAATTTCTTCAAACATGTCCATTTGTTGCCAATATCGAGAAAGTTGATTGAAATATTGTGTAACATCCATCTCCCCCTAGTTGAGGTCATGAAGAGTGTTCTTTAATTTAAAGAGTTCGGCTGTATTCTCGCTGTCAGAGTAAGCTTGCTTGGCTGCCTCCCAGATTTCCTGTGCCTTGTGGTAGAACAAGAAGGTTTGTCCTATTTCGTTTTCCATTGAATTTATTAGCCAAGACATTACCAAGTTGTTTTCTGCCCTCTATACTCGGTACTTGGCATCCTCCTTTGGCTGAATCTCCTTCTCACTTGTGAGGTAATCATCTTTGCCTCATCCGGAGATGTAAATCATTACTGATTGGGACCATTGAAGGTAGTTCCTCCCATTGAGTTTATGACCGGTAATGTGGAGATTTGAGTGATCAGTTCCTCCACTGATGTTTGAATTGGCAGGAATAGGGTCGGGACTTTCAGTGGCTGGACTGGACCTTTTCTCGCCGATGTTGGACGTCTTTGCCATTGCTGATTATTCCAGAAAATTCTGCTCTGATACCATATGGAAACATGCAGTATTTTTCAGAGATTGGATCTTTTTATTGACTGATTTGAAGATAAGTACAACTCAGGTTTTATAGGCCTAAGATACCCTAATATTAGGAGCAGGAAACAATAAACTGTTATCTTAAAATCTTGGTCCTATCTTTATTTAAAATTAAAATAACCAACTAATATCTAAACAATAAAACAATAAGATTTGATCTTCTAAAAATCTGCATATAGTTAACATTCGGATTTCTACAAATAATAATAAAAAAAAACATTGTAAATAAGTTTTAAAAAATGTGAAATATATTTTGTGTAACGCAAGAAGCATCTCAGCCTTAATTTTAGTGCATTAAGTAAAAGAACCAAAAAAAAAAAAAAACTTAGAGCCTATTAAAGATCCTTGGCTCCCATCCTCTAGCAGAGCAGCGCAGATCATTTGTGCCGTCTTTCTTGAAAGAAAGCCCCTCCCTCTCCTTATCCGATTTCAAGCCCACCTGTAAGCCAAGGTCATTCTCCATGGTTGCTTTTCTGTTTGTAATTTTTTTATTGAAGTTGGCAAATCAGTTAAGGACAAGTCATAGTCATCTAGAGAGAAAGTGGTAGTTTATTGGTCTCTATTCAACCGTGAAACTTGAATGTAATCCAACTAATATATTATGGAGAAGACTCACTCAGCCATTATTCATAAAACGTATCCTGCTTGTGTCTAACAATTTTGTGAAGTTGAAAGAAAGTGGTATTAGCATTCTACTCCCATATCATAGACAAACTAGCAGTATCTAATAAGTCAAACGTTTTGTTGCCTTTGCCTTTTTTTTTTTTTTGGGCTTTCCTCTTGTCAAATTCTAACTCTTCTAGTTTTGCTCTGCGAAAGCATATATGGTGGTGGGAGCTGCAGTGGTGTCAATGCAATTGGCAGCATCGAGGTTTGTTCCTCACTGCCAAGTGAAAGCCAGCCATCCGGTTCAGGATTCCACTCCCATTCTAAGCCTTCAGAGTCAATGTTGGACTTGAATGCCTCATTTGTCATTTTCTTCTTTTTCATCATCTTGGCAGGGTTTGTTACCCTACTATTCTTCTTTTTTTATTGCTTGATTTAATTTGATGAAAATGAGTTTGGGATTATTCCTCCTCTCCTCTAACTGCAGCTGCATTAATAGAGAGCAATGACCATCGTTCCTCTTTTGCACGCACCACTGCTGTTTGTCATCTCATTGGTTCCATCACTGCTTCGCACGGCCTTCGTTTTGCTGTGGTCATCCTCTCTTCCTACCCTTGTCCATGTCACATTGTTTTTTTTTTTTTTAAATCAGAAAAATTTGCCAAAAAAACGGAAAAAAATGTCGATTTGCCTCCTTCAAGGTTGTGGCCAGATTTAATGAGATTATCACAAAGCAGCTGCTAGAGGGAGCTTTGGCCACTTTCAAGGGCTATTCTGTTGCAGAAGAGGATGTTGATGTATGCACTAAATTACTAGATACCCCCAACTTCTGCTAACTATTCTTTTTCTTTTTTTTGAAACATGCATTGTAATTATGAACTTGGTTTATGGGCTGAATAATTATCCGATTAAAGAACTTATACCGCAGGCGATAGGCATTTGGAAAACGCTGAATATTTATTTTTTAAAAAACTTGATTTTGTCCTCCATTCGTAATCAGTAGTAACTATTTTCTTTACTCCTACATCAGGTTGTATGGGTTCCTGGTAGTTTTGAAATTGGTGTAGTTGCAACAAAGCTGGGGAAGTCAGGAAGATATAATGCAATTCTTTGTATCGGCGCAGTGGTACCTTCTCTTTCCATTGTCCACATCAAACCAATTTCATTAATCCATTTTTACAGTGTCAGAAGATTTAGATTTCCTAATTTATGGGCCATGTTTATTATCATTAGATAAGAGGAGATACAACCCACTATGATGCTGTTGCTAATTCTGCAGCATCTGGAGTGCTTTCCGCAGGTCTAAATACAGGTTGGTATGCGAGGCATACGTCTCTGGCATTTTTTTTTGTTTTTTGTTTTTTGTTTTTTTGTTTTTTTGTTTTTTTTTCCTGCTGCAATTAGTTGAATATGGCTAAACTTGCATTGTCTATCTTCTTTAAAGAAATGTAGGAGTACCGTGCATATTTGGTGTTCTGACTTGTGACAACATGGAACAGGTAAAACAATATGGTTCAAAGAATTGACATTCTTACTCTCAGCTACACGTTGGATGCCAATTGTGACATTTTGACTGATGTCTTCCTTTACTATATTGCAGGCTTTAAACCGGGCTGGTGGTAAATCCGGAAACAAGGGTGCCGAGGCCGCTTTGACAGCTGTAAGTTGATTTTTAAGGGGGAAAGGTAGTAAATAGTATGTTTTGAAAATATTTGCAGTAAATAGCAAAATTTATGATGTGAATAGTTTATTTATACCCTTATTTATAGGGAAGATATTCTTATTTACAAATAAATAGATTTAAGGTGCAAATAGTTTATGTACCTCTTTGTTTACAGTGTACATAATTCTTATTTACACAATAAATACACTATTTATATTACAAATCTGATATTTGCTACAAATATTTTCAAAACCTCTTATATATTTCAAAAAGTTTCAAAAATATGCAATTTCCCCCTTCTCCCTTTTTAAAGTGGTGTGGCTTAATTGTACCATTGATTATATTTTGAGCAATTTATTTATATTACCAAATCAGTTGTGTAGGATTCATCTGTTAGAGGAGGTACAAGAGGTAGGACCGCAGACATCTAGATATTTTTTATGCTTGCTTTTTTTTTTGATAAAAAAGAAAAGAAACGAGCATTTCTTGTTAATAAATGAGGAATTATGTGCAAGAGATTAAGAAGAAAAGGAAGAGGAAGAGAGTTCCTCAAGTAGAAATAGCAAAAACTACAAAAAGGAAGACCAATCTCTAACTAGGTCAGGAAAGAGAGGATTTCTAAAATCTTTCTCAGAATGCATTCAAACAGAAATGCTGGATTTTATCTAATCCCAAACAACTGAAGCTCTCCTCCTTACACCCTTCAAAAATGCTTTGATTTCTCTCCAACCAAATTCCCCACCAAACTGCTATCATGGTGACCTTTCCCGAATATCCTCTCCTACAACCTGAACCTGACTCGAACAACGAACCGCCCAGCTTCTTGCCGCTCTTTGTTGCAACAATAAATCCGCAACTCCTTCAAGAGTAAGCACCATAGATTATATGCAAATGGGGAGTGCAAAAATAGGCAGTCCACAGTTTACCTGCTGCTTTTGCATAAAACACACCAAACTAAGAGAAATATAAAGAAACGGTTTCCTTTTTGCATGAAATCATGAGCATTCAGTCTATCAAGGTAATAACCAACAAAACACTCGAATTTAAGATGGAATATGGGTGGTAAAGGTAAATAAGAGGAAAGAAACACTATATTGCTGGGCTGAATTTTATTCTTCTTCTTAACTTAAAAACGTGTACATAGTATACATATATCTATAGACTAGCTTCTAACTTAAGATCCCTTAGTGACTGCCTTAAAAGTAGGAAACTAACTCAACTAACTGATACACTGATATCGAGTAAATCCTGAAATCTAGGACACACTAGCACACTCGGATTTCCTACAGGTGGTCCAAATGAAATTAGAGAATTGCAAATGAAGGATAGCAGGATCAACTGTTAAGAAATTAAAGAATGATTTAACTTAACGAATGCTATTTTTGTTGTGCTCGCTTAGAACTGCTAACCGCCCGTTTGCCTCTTCAACGGAGTTAAACTTTTAAGGAACCTGATTCTGTATAATAAGAAGATGCAAATTACAATCCTGAAAATTGTATGGCTCTCTAGAGGATGAAAGGAAACTTTCAATTTTCCAAAAACCATCCCCAATGGGCTTGGGGATGATGATGAAGAAGTACATGATAAATTAAACAAAGGGGCGCTTGGGATAATATGCACGTGTTAGACGGGACAGCGAAATTTTCATATGCTTGGTTACTAATTGTATGTACTTGCCAAAATGCTATGTTTATTTTTTGTCATATGTTCTTGGCTATCTCAAGTGTAATTTTGCTTTCTACTGCAGATTGAGATGGCATCTTTGTTCTTGCACCACCTGAAGTAGGTCGGATTTCTTCAGTTACTAAACTAGTCGAAAGTAATCATGGTTGCCGGCAAGTTGATTTCTTCACTTTTGTTAGTTGCCTCTTGTTGTTTTCCTTTTAATTTTTCACCTCAGGGATACACTGCAGACGGTTATTGAGGAAAAATAATAAAGTAGGTAGGATTTTGGCAGATCCATAATCATCCCCTTTTTTCCACCTACTTAGATCACCCCTAATGTTGAGTCATTATAATTGCTTGGGAACATGACCGGGCTATATGTAACCGGAATATCTGTCAACTTGCGTTTGGAAACATAATTCGAACTAAAGATTTGAATTAAAAACATTGTAACAAACTAAAAATTTGAATAAAAAACACTATAACAATTCAAATTTTATAAGAAAAAATACTGTAGTAAATTTATTTTGAATTGAGGTTTTGCAAATGCACTATTAGTTTACAAAGTGATTTTTTGTGCAATCTAAATTAGATTACTTGCTAGTGGTGACTTGTGATTTGTTACTTGCAGCACTTAGAAGACTTGAACTGTTTCGTTGTAAAGGAGTTTACATTAGGTTAACCCTTTTAATAATAGGAACGGACACAGGGCATAAAGAGTTTGAAGTAGTGCAGCATGCAAACGAGGCTGAGACCCCCAAAAAAAAAAAAGAGAGAGAGAAAAAAGTGGGTGGGAGTTTACTTGGTCTCTCAACTTTCATGCACAACCTTCCGTTTGGCTTGGCAGACTCAATTCAAACCGTGGTTTGCGGTTCCAATTACATTTTCAACAATGTTTTTCTCACATGTTTTTTTATGCAAACAATTAGTATCAACTCATTTCCTAAGTAGCCTTTAAATAAAGCTAGTATTTACATAGCCATAAATAAAATAATATCTCCAAAACAAACATTAAACAGAAGCTCCATATTTAGAAGATTTCCCCAACCCAGACTAGAGGTGAGTTTGGCCAACCATGCTTCTACGTGAGATGGGCTTTACAAAAGTTTCAAAAATTTCTTTAAAAGATATAAATGGAAAAACGAACGAATACTAAAACAAAATGCCTAGAACTAGTTGACAGAGGAGAGAAAATAGGCGACGAAAATAAAGACTCGACACAATGCAAGATTTCCTCAATTAATCAAACACTCCGGTCCGCAACGTACACATGATTGAGGATTTCAACATATTTTTAACAGACAATTTTATAGCAACAAATATAACTGGCAATGAAAATCCACCAACCATGTCCCATTAATATTTTTTCAATAGGTCTTCTAACAGTCTCACTGATGCTACGAGGAATTAATTTAGAAACAACTTAGTCCGCATCCATTTCTTCCAAAGCTGCTTTAGCTGCTGCCTTTGCTTCCTCCAACAACTCCTCTGGAACCTGGAAAAGTACAAAAATTCTGAATGTGCACAAAGGCGAATATTTGCAGAAAAAGGTAAAAGAAAAATTAAGCACAAATAAGTTCTATCGATGCATAAATCGCAGGCAAAACCAATAGCGCACATACATTGATTTATCAAATGCAGGGGACTGATAAAGGATTTTACAATCTCAAATCCAAAATCAATGTTGATGTAGTGGGGCTGCAAGGAATATAATCTTCAAGGCCACACTCTCAAATAATTCGGACAGAGAGTTCCAAGCGAATTATATATTTTGTTTGCTATGTCAAAGAATGCGACTAGGCATTCTGCGTAACGTATATGAACAATACAGGGTTATAGAGTCAAATACTAAGAGAGATAAATAGCCCAGGGATCCCTATGCATATTCTAAAACTTTTCTCCAAGCATTTCGTGCTAGACAAATCCCTTAGAGGAGTCCTAAACTGAGACTTAAGACATCAAACAGGTTATATTACGAGCTACCCATCTTAATCAAAAGTAGTTACCTTCTGATGTTGCCGGTTTGATTCATCACAGACCCAGCTCATTTCCAATTCAAAGTCCTTGTCCTTCGCCTCATCATGTATTCCATAGATGCTGCTCGGCATTAGTCATAAACATAAGTATTAGCAAACAAATCAAGTCAACGACAGCATAAATTGAAATGGTTTCTTACTACTGAAATTTACACCACATGTCCTTGATGGTATGATTCTCAAACAACTCGAGGCGAAAAATGTTTTTTTTTTTCTTTTTGAATGTCAAAGTACAGATATGGGCACAGACTCCCTTTTCCGAGGACAAGACAGATTAAACTCAATAATTAATCTGAAGAGTGAACACTCTCGGTCTTTGTTACTGCAGCTTCTCTGATTTTTCCAATGCATTTATGAATTACCATTGATGAATGCAAAGGTTATTGACGTACAACGACATAAGGGCCAAACTGATGCCATGTATCAAGTCTCTACATGCTATACAAAAATCCTCAAAAGGATGAGAGACTTCGGAGAAGTCCATATTACCATGGCTTACCCATCAGCATCATCTTTTTTCCCACAGAGTAACTTCACCAAATGACTTTATATTTTTGGTCTACAAAATTTACGAGTTTTTCCACTAGCTTTTTAGTTTCTGACATTAGAAAGAAAGAGCTAGACAATTGCATCATAGTGTTATAAAACAGAGGATAAATAACATTCATAAATAATGCTACTCACATCTTAGCAACTTCAACAACACCTTGCCGGCAAGTCAATTCAGAAAGCTTCAACTTTTCAATCTCTCTGCCAACAGATGATATATATAAGCCTCCCAACTCAAAGTTAAAGCACATATAGAACACAATCAATATCACTTTAAACTAGTGCAAAAACTAAAATTATCTAAATTAAAACAAAAGGAAACAATGTCCACATCATGATATTAAAAGACTACTACAAGCCTTCATAAGCAATACAAAAATGTTACAAGCACACTACAATATTTCAAGCATTAAATACCATGAAAAAAAAAACTAAAATAATTAAACGACAGCGGCAATACAAATTTGGTAAAATAAGAAGTTAAAATGCAGTGAAGTATGGAAAGAAATGCAGCTGTTAGCTTTTAGCCATGGATACAACTGTCTTATGCTGAAGCAGACCCCAGAAAAATGTTACAAGCACACTACAATATTTCAAGCATTAAATACCATGAAAAAAAAAACTAAAATAATTAAACGACAGCGGCAATACAAATTTGGTAAAATGAAGTTAAAATGCAGTGAAGTATGGAAAGAAATGCAGCTGTTAGCTTTTAGCCATGGATACAACTGTCTTATGCTGAAGCAGACCCCAGAAAAATGTTACAAGCACACTACAATATTTCAAGCATTAAATACCATGAAAAAAAAAACTAAAATGATTAAATGACAGCGGCACATAAGATTCTAGACAACGCAAAACTTCTACAAACATGCACTCTGCTTAAACCGAGAAAAAAATAGATCCTTTAAGCATACAAATGAGTTTCCACTTTCCAGTATAAACCAGAACACTGTGCACAGAATGCATTTTTTTTTTAAATATGCAAAGAACAAGTTTAATACGATTAACACAGACATTACTCAGCCTTGACAAGCTAAAGGTTTATGCTATAAGTTCCTAATTATAGATTCTTTCCTATCCAAGAAACAGATGTGAAATGACATTATCTAGGCATCTAGCAACTTTCTAAAAATTGTGTGCAGTTTCATTCTTCACATGTTGGAAGGAGCTATTTGAGAGTTGACGAGGAAGAACCTAACCGCTGTTTTGAGAACGTCCGCAAATTTAACAAAAGTGAGATATTACTAAGAGCATTCGGACCCATGTGTCAAATTGAATGAAGTGTGTCCAATATGAATGTAAAAACCACCTCATGTACCAAATTCACACAATTTTAAAAGCAATATTCATTTTGAGACTGTAAGATGTTCTTACATGCAATGTTGCAGAAATTAGTATTTACGAACTGTGTCGAGCCTCTAGATTTTCGGACTCGAGAACAGAATATTAGTTAAAAGTGGGGCAATTTTCTCTCTTTCTATGTCTACTCTTTTGTTGCACTATCACCAGTTACATTTATTGACATGAACCAATAGCAAAAGGCTTCAGTAACGTATCTGCCGCCAAACAAACTTTAATTATTTCGTTTCTTTTCTCTTCTTTTAATTCACACAAGAAATGACAAAAATCTTCTACTGCAGTGAAATGTCCAAGATCCAGACTCTAGACCAGCCACAAGAGCTCAAGACATAACCCTATGCATACAAGTGTCCTAATCTGTCAGACCTAAATCAAAAGTTGTATCACATAGAGGTTATAAAAATATAGCATATCGAAAATCAAACATGTATGATGGCATCATATAACCCAGACGTTGATAAAAGCTCAGTGATATTAACATATGCAAGTATCTCCTTCCAACTGGTTCAAAAATAATAATAATAAATAAAACATAAACAAAACGAGGAACAAAATGACATGACTAATTGAGGAAAGATAACTACTTTTGGCAGTACTGTAGTGCAGAAAACCAAAGAGACTAGTGTGGAAATACATAGAAAGGATATATAGCAAGAGGTAGAAGCTCCATATCGGAGGAACAAAAAAAAAACAAAACAAATATTAAGGAGACTCCATGAAACCAACAATAGGGGGCCAGAATTTGATGGAGAACCATTAGAATCAGCAACAAAACTCAACTTTTTACCTAAATGATGTTTAGGAAAAAAAAATGTGAATGGTAGACTTTTGGAGGAAAGAATGGTCCTTTTGTATTTTGGGACACTAAGAAATAACTAGCAGGAATAGCAAGGAAATGTCCAGTAGAGCATAAAAGTGCAAGAGATCAAAAATCCAACTAGAAGGGGGGAAATAGATCTAGTGATCACTTCCAGCAGAGGGAACCAACTATAGACGGCTACAGAATTCACCCATAGTTGTGTTGTCATAACACATTGCGCTGTATCATAGCGCATAAAGGCACTAGATAAGGATAAAACTATTTCATTCCCCCACAAAAACACATGATAACATGTCATTCATGGAGAAACCACCAATGTTTGAGAAACATTTAAAAAAGAAAAAGGAGACAAAGAAGAAGAAGCTAAACTCATGTTTTAGCAGCCTGCCCAACATAAAGCTTGCTGCTATTCAAGCCTTACTCATTTAACCAAACAAACATCTATAGCCTGCAAAGAAAGCCACCAACTAAATTTAAAGGATTTCTCGTTCTTTTACGATTTTGTATCTCTTTTTTATATCGGAAGTACAATTTATACTTAAAAACTCAACTAAACTATCTGCTCTACTTAACTAAATGCTAGTCAAATTCTGCAGTCTAAAAGACTTAGGCTAAAAAATTAGAAAGAATAATGAATTTTGAACAACAAAAATATGTGTAACCTCACGTTAAACACAATCACTATAATAATTAAAAAGTATTGCTTCCTTTTTGTCCTCTCTCTTCATCTGAAAGGGGAAAAAAGAAACTGTTCACAAAAAAAATTTTTAAGCTCCTTCATGTAAAATACTCTTCAAGAATGAAAAAGTATTGCTTCCTTTTGTTCCCTTCATCCGAAAGGGGGACAAAGATAACGTTCACAAAAAATGTTCCAACTTAAGGTCCTCTGGAAAATCTCTCCAATAAAAAATTCCCCCCTTCTCTTGTAATTCTATATTAATGAAGATCAGAATTACTAAAATGGCTCACATCCAGGTAGTAAGCAACTACACCAGCTTTCTAGAAAAGCATCAAATTAGGCGACAAATTAGGAAAGCATCCCAATGTAGGAACTAGGTGCATATGCTTTGAAGGCATGTAAGACAGATTGTTAAAAAACTAAGGGTCCATATCGACAACATAGAGAAATACTTTCTGGAAAACATAAACTAACAAAATTCTAGCTGAAAACAACAAACTTAAACTTACGTTTTAGCAGCTTGCCTGCCCTTCCCAATTGCAGCACCAAAGTACCTCTAGAAAATATCCCAAAACCCAAGTCAGTACAAGATAAATTGGAGAACATCAAAACAAGGATGGGAAGGGAAGAGGCCGATTGCTAGATGATAGTTAAAGCACAAAAACAAATAATAATAGAATAAAATAATTACTCACATAAGAAACCCCAGATGGCTCAACCATGTACAATTGTGGTCCATCTCTGTCATAACCACCAATAATCACTCCACATCCAAAAGGTCTGCAGCATGATTAATAAGCTTTTTAGTGAAAAAACAGTGAAAAAAAACTTAAACTGCTAATGCTATTCCATGAGCTATTAATTTTTAGGCCGACCTGAGCCACCAGTATAGCGTACAGAGATGCACATAGCTAGCAACCCGTTCTGCAAGTTCCTTAACAGGAATTGCTTCACCATACACACTGCAGACAGCCACAGCACAAGCAACCATGTTACATGATATGAAAAAAAATAAAAATAAAATAAAAATAAAAAAATCTAAAAAGAGAGGCAGCAAGAATTATATGAAAATCTGAAAGTTCTCCATTAATCAGGGACCACCTTTGGGTAAATTTATGAGTCAATCGTAAATCAATTTGAACATTTTAGAAGAACAAAAGAAAAAGAAGGTGATTCCACCATACCTACAAATAGAAGAATATAAACTAATGTGGCAATTGGGAACGTAGTTCAAACCAACTTTCCTGCAGTGTTTTTTCTCTCAAATTTGAATTTCAAACCAATTTTGTTACAAACTCTTGATTTGAACTATTCCCCAAATGTCACATAAGTACCAATCTTGGGTAATTGCATTTGAACAGACAAAATAAAACTCTCAAAATTAGATACTGAAATGTTACTTCTTCTTTTCCTTAAGTAAAAATTCCACTTCCCAAAATTTTTTTTCAATACAAGTACGCTGGTATGGAAAAAGGGTCCCATCCTGCAAGTAAAATATGTTCACTTATTTGACCTTTCTTGCACTTTGTCGCGCCTCCAAAATGACAACAGGTCTGACGGAAACTGAGACCATGTACATAAGAGCTCAATAGGAACAACAGTTTAGAACCTCAACCTCTTAAATAAGTACTTTGTATACGCACAAAATGAGAAAAATAGCAATTTATTAATTATGCACCCATAGAAGGGAGTAAGAAAGTGCATATGCAATAATACATAGATATTCCAGAGAACAGAACAAACCGTTCATAGTTGGTAGCTTCAGACTTGGCCCGGGCTACAATTTGCCTCCCATCTGCTGCTAAGCCTGCAACACCCTGGAATTGTACAAACATTAGCAAATGCTTCATAGCCAATTTTGTAAGGCTTTATGAGTGTAAGAAACAAAAGAATGTCAAGTTTATATCACACCCATTCTTAGTTTGTAAGTGTTAAAACAATTAATGGACATAATAACATTCTCTCCATCTCGAGGAAAACATGCCTTGAACGTAATTAGTAAATGTTGTACTCACTAAACACACACACAAATGAAACTGCAAAGCAAACCCAAACTAAATGCCCAAATGTCAAGAATCCCTTTTATTCGGGGATCTATAACCTAGTTCAACAATAAATCCGCAGAGAAAAAGCTTGAATGTGAAGTAAAGTGAAAGGGAAGAGGATACAAATACCATGCCAGAGTGCCGATGAACGGAATGAATTCTTCGGTTCGAACCAGACAACATCATTTTCGACGCGACAAGCTTCTCGACGCCCTAAATTTCACATCGGAAATACTCGCGAATGCGTAAATATATTGCAGAGGTGTTCATACAAATTAATTGAAAAAAAAAAACAGAATAATGTTTGTTATACCATAACGACACCATCTTTGCATTTGATCCCGATAACGGTTCTGCAAAACAAGGGTTTTTACAGTTTTAGAGCAGGGAAAACGGATGGGGTCTCTCTCTAGCCCTAAAATCCCGAATCGAACGCTAAAAACACTAGTTTTTCCTCGATGTTTTTTCTTGGGAACCAAACAGAAAGAGAAAGTAGAAAGAGAAAGAGGAGTACCCGCTGTTGTCGACGGCTTTGGCGGCGTATTCGATCTGGAAGACGCGGCCGTCTGGGGAGAATGTAGTGACTGAAAGATCATAACCTGTTCCTATGCTGCTCATATTTCTTATTTCTTATTCTTCTTCTTCTTCTTCAAATTAATTGCTTTTCTTCTTTCTTCGATTCTGAGTACGACTTTCTCGAATGCCAAACAGAAGTTGAAGAGCTACAAATAAAGGGGGAGCTGGCAGTAGACTTCTCGCTCAAGAAAGAAAACGCTTTTTCTTTGGATCACGTATAGTCTCTGACTTCAGACTCCTTGTCCTCGGTTTAGTCCTTAATAAATAAAAAGTTTTATTTTTACCCTTGATATTTTATTGTATTATAGTTTTAGTCTTTAATTAGTTGATTGTTAAACATTTAACAAAATATTATTAAAATATCTCATTTTAATCTTTAATTTATGGGCCAACAAACAGGCCCTTGTTACTCCGTTTCACTTTTAGTCCTTAATATATTACTTTATTTTACTTTTAATCCTTCTATTATTAAGGTATTACTAAGAAACAAAATTAAAAAATAAAATAAAAAACCTAAAGTGAGAAACTAGATATAATAATATTGATTCGTATAACTAAAATAAAAAACAATTTATTTTAATTTTGTTAAATATTTAATTTTAAATTAACGGAAGGACTAAAATCAAAGTAAAGCAATTAATTAGAGACCAAAATGAGGCTTTTTAAACATCAAGGACTAAACCGGACTTAAAATAAACCTCAAGGACCATAATTTTTTAAAACCCTTCAAAACACTCCCGATTTATTAAAAAACAATTTAAATAACCCTTTTCCATCTGCTTCAGCTTATCAATTACGCAGAAAACACATGCGTGAAAATTAAATATTAACAAAAGACACTTTAAGAGAATGTTTTGAAACCAAATTGGAACTTAAATATTATAACATATAAAAGTTTTATGCTCTAGCTTACTATTTGTTTTACACTGTAACATATAAGAGCTTTATATTTAGTAATTGTAACTTTAGAGTTAAAACATAGTTCTCAAACACTCTCTAAATTCTAATTGAAATATAAAGAAATTAAATATTAAAGAAAAAACCTAAAAAAATCCCTACACTATTACTTTGTTTGCCACTCAGGTTGAAACACATTAGTTCTATCTGTTATAGCATAAAGCTTCCACATGTTACAGTGTAAAGTAAAAATATGTTATATTATAAAACTCTTACAAGTTACAATATTTTAGTTCTAATTTATAATTTTAACTATATTTTCAAACCAATTCTCGTAAAGTAAATATGAAAATTGCAAAGCTCGCCAAGTTAAAAACATCAAAGCGGTCTTCCCCTCCTCCAATAAGGGGCCTTGGAAGAAGTCCAGCTCGGATCACAAGGGGATGCCTAGATTTGGGCATGGGGAATGGCGGTGGACGAAAACAGATCTCTTTTTTTTCTTTTTAAAGAGGATTTTACCTTTTTTTTTCCTTTTTTGAATATATTTTAAATTAAAAAAAAGTATAAAAATCATATTTTGACAATATTTTAATTTTTTTTTATTTGCAACGTAAAGGGGGAGCTGGCGAGAGACTTCTCTCTCAAGAAAGAAAAATCACTTTTTCTTTGTCTTTTTTATTTTTTTACTAGTAGGAGGTCATCTTCACATGGCTTATTAAGAAGGTGTTTAAAAACATAGTTAAAACTTTAAATTAGAATTATAAATATAATAACATATAAGATATTTATATTGTAGCATACTTTTACTTTATATTCTAATATATGAGAATTTTACATAATTTACAGTTAAAACTATGAATTCTAACTTGGTTGTCAAACATCATTTAAATATATTGAATTTTTTGTATGAAAAAGTTAAAGGTTTTCTTTTTTGGAGGGTTTAGTTCTTTAGAATTGTTATTGATTTTTGAGCATATAAATCTTTCAAAAGGCAAGTAAAATTTGATAAAAACAAATTAATAAGAATAAGTGTAGAGAAATAAACGTAGGGTCGTATGTTTATCTAGGTTAAGATTTCAAAATAGTAAGCGCAACAATTACTTCATGGACAGACATGGAAATAGACTTTAAAAAGATTAAAAAAAAAAGAAAAAAAATAGATATAACATGAATGTAAATTGAATTGAAAAGAAATTTCATCTAAGGAATACTCTCATAAACACTTCATGCATTCTTTGAAATCTTAATTTTGCCCCCTTTATTGTAGAATTAAAAACAATCTCTTGTTAAAAGCAATATAAAAGCCAACTATCGGCAAAACAATTATCAAGAAGAAGAAAATGTATTTAAGAAAAAATTATCTAAATGCTCGATACATTTTTGAAATCTTATGTATGCCTTTTGTTCTAGAAATAAAAACAATATATCTCTTGCGTTGTTTACAACAATATAGAAGCCACTTATCGTCAAATGAAATATCAAGAAAAAAGAAGTTTGAATAGGACCACATGTTAAACATAGTGCCATAAAGAGTAAATGTTGTAATAACTTTTTTGGAAAAATTTTATCAATAAAGAGTTTGTTTATTATTCATATATTATTTATATTTCAAATGTTGTACTATTTATGTTCACTTTTGTTGAATATGTAATAAGCAAACAAAAGTCTGAGACTGTCAGTTCAAACCTCTAAGATTGTGCATATAATGGACATATTATGCGAAAGACATAAATTTTAAAGATGATGGTCTAAATGATAAGATCCGCAATCGAGGGAATAAAGTTTGGCTCTTTATTCATGCTAAGATTATTATATTGTTTACATTCTTAATGAAAGATGATTTGTTTTGGTCATCGAAGTGGGACTCTACGAGTAGAAACATTGGTATATTGTCATAGGTGATGATATATTAAATCATCACAAAAAGTTGAATTGATTTAGTTAATAATTCCATTTGTTTAAATTAATTCACTTTAGACAATCATATATGTTGTATCTTAATCTTTAAATAACTAATGCGCCTGTATTCTTAACTTACGTCTTTTGATATACCAAAGGATGACATTTTAATTTAATGATGGCATACAACCAGTGCGTTGGAGAATAACTCTTGATTAATATAAACTCGTTATTCATAGATATAGAATCCATAACACTTTTGTAGAGTTAATGATATTCTCTTATATGCATTATCTTGTAATTGAAAAACTGGAGTGCTTAATCATTTGGATACATAGGTGTAATTAAATGGTATACTATTTATGAATAGTAAGTATTCTGATGGTGAGATAATAAAACGTAAGATAAAAATAATCGAGAAGGTACAAAGGAATTTATCCTTAAGCCAATTATGAATATCTTATAGAGATGTGACATATGATGATATGTCATGGACAGTTAGCATATTGGAGCTTTGTAATTTTATATAGTTCGAGAGTATAACTCTAAGCTTTTAGTAGAGTAGCGTTAGAGTTGATAATCATAAAATATATATATATGAGATATTGTATTTTATAATTATAGGAGCTTAATCTATATATGTCAAATGGGTCCCCTTTGCTAGCTCATAATAAATCCTATAGCAATATGACGTGTTTTTCTTATATATTGGTGACTCATATTAAATTATTGGATTGGCTAAAATTTAAGTTAATTGGATTTAATAATTCGTGTTAGTTTACCGGTTGAATTAATTCAAGATAAACATGTTGAATTATTTGAATAATATTTTATTTGTATGGGTTTATTTGTATATGACTATTTTAATCAGATAACTTTTCTATTGAGTTATTTGAATTAAACTTGTGGCTCTATAAAGGATACCCAGGTCAAATAAGATAGCATCCGAGTGGTTGAGATTGGATCAATCAGGTAAACTTGAGGAAGTTTGAATTCGATTTGAACTTCTGGACCTCAAAGGCGTGGTCGACCGCGCCTTTGTATCGCAGTCGACCATGGCAAGTAAATCAGCAAATGCGTTTCACGTGTTTTTACTCTAAAGTTGATCCAAACTTAAATTTTAAAGCCTAATCTGATAAAATTTAACCTTAGATCTTACCACTATATATAGGGTGTGAGTTTTCTTTATTATTCAGATCATTTGAGAAACATAGTGTCACAACCCGCCTTTTCGGGCTGTGATTAAACTCTTTCTTCATTACTTTAGGGCAAAAATTTAGGATTTTTTTTTTTAAATACAAATACTGTACATATATTGTTTAATAACCTGTGAGATACATACATATACTTGTGTTTACATAACCATCATTTTCTTACAATATAGCTTATCAAACATTACTTTCGAAATATTTTAAAATATCATACAGCGGAAAACATACTGCGGCGGAAACCATACCCAGTCTGCACACATCATCCGTCCGCCAGCTCATCATTATGATTTATTCTGACCTTTTTGTCGGAATACCTACAACATGAAAAACTTAATGAGCTAACGCCCAGTAAGTCCCATATAAACCCACATGCACATTCAATAAAATGCATGATCATATTATGCTTTCTTATAATCCTTCATTATCCTTATCATTTCTTATCTTTAACTGGGGCCCAAGTGTTCGTACCATTGCGCACTTAGGTCTACGTAACACCGTGACCATCCTGTAATCCTTAAACTCCCCTTGAGTCAGGAGTCGGTACGACACTTTTCTTAACTTTTGGTGATTCATTACCAATTCACTTATTATGGTTAACATACCATGCATGAAGTGATGAGTACATGTTATACATAACATAATCTACATAAATGCTTTTGTGCGATATAGACCATACAGGTACATACTTTATATACACACTGGTACACATTAATATACACACAGGTATATAGCATAATATACTCACATGTACTTAACATAAAATATACACACTGGTATACATTATCATATACACTCAGGTATGTGTTATCATATGCATTCAAGTATATATATACTCCATATACTCACAAGTATACCCCTTTCATTTTTTTTTTTATCAATACTCATGTTGTTGCATATATACAAGTATACACCTTGATATACATACAAGTATACACATATACATATTACACTCTAATCCTACAATTTCATACTGTAGGTGGGATGGGTACTTACTTGATGCAATTGTCGGGCAACTTAACCACGATATCCTTTCTTCTAGATTCCTAGGATCCTGTTGGCCAATTACAAAGCCATTAGCCAAATTTTACTATGTTTCGATACGAAACATTTGTTAGTTAATAAATTGAGTTGCATTACTATGTTTAACTCTAAAAACCACCGTTTTTTCTTATTTCTATCTAACTTCACCATATCGTTTCTAACGAAGGGTGGAAACCTTTCTAGTCGTTTTCTTATCCCATTGGGAACATTTCAAAGCAGTTCGGGTTATTTGGGCAGAAATGACGATTTTGCCCTCCGCAGGTTTACTAACCTACCCGAGCTCGATTTCGTTATTCTTATAAAATAACCATATATTCATTCTAAAATAACATCCTAGTGGGTCAAATCTCTTTATTTCTCAATTATGCCCCATTTTCATTAAACTTTGCGGTTTAGTCCATGAACCGAAATTTTTGACGTTTTTGCCCCCGAAACTAAAATTTACTTCTTTGCACCAGAATTTTCTATTTTTGTCAAGGATCATTTTTGCTCAAAGTAGCATATTCAAAATCCTTTGAGAAATGACGTTTTTGCCCCTTTTTCAAATTTTTCACAATTTTCATAAATTCTTGAAAAATTAAAATCTCATAAACGGTTCAGTTTTTTGATGAACCGTCCGCGATGGCTAACAGTTTCATCGAGATCTACAACTTTTGTGTTTTAACTTTTTCCAAAATATCACTGTACAGGGGTGTTTTTGGCTAATTTCCAATTCTGCCGAGAGGAATTTTTTTCTTTCAATTTAGTCCCTATGGCATTTTTACATAAATCCATTTCAAACTTGCAATTTTACCCCTGCAGAAATCATTTCATACCTTAATCAATACATTCTCATGCTCAAACATCATCTTTGTAAAGTTTAACCTCAAAATTACAAAAATGTTATTTTTACAAAAATTGCCGATTTACACTAAAACAAAAATTTCCATAACTCAAACTTATCATACACCATATATACATGAACTTCCATCAAATACATGTTCAAAACCCCTCATGGGTTTGAAAGAACAAAAATCAAAACAAAATCTATAAAATTTCAAACTTTAAAGCTTAAAACTTACCAAAATAACACCCTTTTGGTTTGAAGCTTTCAAAATCCTTTTAGACTCCCTCCTAAGCTTCCTTTCCATACAAAAATACCATGGATTAATCTCTTGTCCTTTGCCCATGAAAAATCCCTTGAAAACCCATTAAAAGTTTAGGATTTTACCTTAAACTTGTGGGAAAATCCTTGTTCTTGCTTGTAAAATTTGTTGGGGGCTATTTTTGCAAGATTTGGGGCTGAGAAATATTTTTTGGGAGCAGAACTATGGCTGCCGAAGCTTTGGTGGAAAGAAAAGAAAAGAAAACTTTGATAAACTTGCCATAAATGCATGTTTATCTCATTTGGTGACTCATGGTAACCCATGAGTACACCACTAGGTGTCACAAAATGATTGGGCCACTTTTCTTGACATGTGGCCCAATAGAAAAGCAAAAAGTGTCCACTTTATGGAGTTAAAAATTTATACTGTGTAATTTTTCACCACACAGTATTTTTCCTATACTGCCGTGGCCAATTCAGTGTACTTTCTATCCTTAGACTGTATAAAAATATTTAACTTACTTTTCGTTTACTTTTTAAGGCCAATCATAACATTTTTCATATCTGTGTTTTTATTTAGCAGTATTCTTATACTGCTCTGGCCTCCTTTCTACCCCCGGTTAGGGTTAGGACAACCTCTACGTCCTATTTACATTCTAATCATTCATTCGTTTATATCACAATTTCACAATTAATTGTGACATGAAATTCATTTTATGGATATTATGCACAAATCTCTGAGTCATCAAACTCATAAAATTTGTATTTTATAATATCCACCATTGCATTATATAGCCATAAAATTTGCAATCAATGTTGCTCATTCATATTTTATTGTAATTTTCACATAAATTACAATTTTTACACAATTTCACATTTTTAAGAATAAATTCATTAATTAAACCTAATTAAATATTAGGTTTTATTGATGACGTTTTCTCGGTCATTACACATAGAGTTAGTATTCTAGTAAAAAAAAACTCTGAAACTCTCTGAGAGCTATTGTTCAATATCAAGAACCGTAGTTCTAGGTTTTCTCGAGTGGTTAGAAGGAAAATCACCTGAGAAAAAGCTATACAATGTGCAACTACCTACACTCCGATTGTGAATAGAGAACAACAAAGAAGACCAGTTGGTTAAGGCTTTTTTGGAACGTTTTTCTCTTCACGGATTCCTGCTAACTTTGGCATGTAAAAAGGTTTGTAAGTCTGTCATTAATTTATATATTTAGCATATCAAACTTGTGCTTTAGGAAAAAAAAAAAAAAACTCTAATTTAAAACTTTTAAAATTTTGCTGCGTATTGTTTTTCAACACTACAATAATTAAATATTTGAGTTGGGGACACATTTGAGAAAATTATTTTGATAGGATTAGAGAAAAAATATATTTTAGCAAGGAACGATAAAAAATATACTTTTTTTTTTAAAATAGAATTATCAAAATGAATGTTTTTAATCAAATGCGTCTTTCCGTCAAATATTATACAGCGTAGCATTGCATATATAAGTATATATGATAAAGGAAATCAAGTTTAAGAAGATCCCATTGATACAACTATTTTAGCAATTCAATTAAGGAAAAAGGTATTTAAAGGCCATACCTCTCAAGTGCTTAGCAACGTATTTCCAACTTATTAGTTCTAACTGTTACAATATGAGCTTTTATATGCTATGATATAAAGTAATAAGAAAAAAAGAAAAAAAAAATGCTACAGTATAAAGCTCTTACATGTTAAAATATTTTGGTTCTAACTTATTAGTTTCAACTACTTTTTCAAACATTTCTGTAAATTTTAGAGAATTGTAAGAAAAAATGTTTTGATTGGGACATATTTCAAGAAATATTATTTCAATTGGGACTAAGTAGAAGAGAAATATATTCTAAAAATATACACTTATACCCTCTTTGGACTTATCACACTTATAACTTCGCATTGAACTTAATGTTGGATCCCATCTTTTTATCAAGGTTGGACATTTTTTGAACTCTGTCGAGGCTAATTGACCGGCCTATACATACCTCGGTCGACCAAGGGATAGCGACCAAAGCCACTGCTTGCACCACCCGAGCCTCTCGAGTCTCTCAACTTGTGTCAGCTTAATTTCTCATTGTTTTTGTGGTTTAAAAATACTTCTAAATTTGTCTGAAACATGTTTTTAAACCTTAGAAAATTCATTCATATCTTATAATTATATTTACACTCGAAGGCACACTAATGGTCATCATGCACATAATTTAAATTTGTGATTTTGGATATTATACAATTAGTTCTTGGCGACTCTTCTAGAAATTTTATTAAGGTCAGGACATTGATTAGAGCTTATGTTGTAGTGGTTGAGATTTATAAGATTTAAAAGCTATCCATATCCATAGATTATATTCCTAAAGAGGTAGGATTTTTATCTTTTTTTGGCAGTCATATATTAAATGTTACATTGGCCATAGAAATATGTATTTTGAGATAAAGCCTGTCATGCTATAAGTTGTTCTATGAAAAAGTAGTTTTCTTGAAAATAGAAACATTTGAGAGATGTATATACATAAATATCATAAGTTTTGACATTTTGAAAAATAAAATTTAAAAATTTGATTTAGACTTGGAATAAAAAATTCTGAACAAAAGTGATTTTTAAACGTCGCTGAAGATAAGTATGGTTTTTGGTGGTTGGTTTTACATGATAGTCACAAAGATCGAATTACTAAAAAAATAACCTTAGAGGTAGCTCCCTAAAGCTCGACTGAGTGCATTCCGTAGTGCCTTAAACAGTACGTATTATGTTGAAGTATGAGATATACAAGTGAATTATGAAACGAGGCTTATTGGCATTGTCGCTATAAAACTTTATTTGTTCAATCCTCTATTTATTTAAATTCCTCTTTATTTATATTATGTTGTTTAAATTATACTGTTTTGTTAAAATTACATCTTATTGAGCCCTTCACTTACCTTTCTGTTATTTTTATTTTAACCTCATCCAGGTGGTGCTAAGAACGATACCAAGTAGATCGCAATAGTTGTTGTTTTCTGGGCAAAGTCAGGCCTAGAGTGGAGTTATTGTTTTATTTGCAATTTATTTTCATTATCAATCAAGGCATGAAGTAACAGAGACTTTTTGTATTTCCTTTCTCTTTCGGACTTTCTTTTATTTGGACCATGGTTTGATGTCGGTTGTAGTATAGTTATTTATTTTCGATTGTATACTTGACTTGGGATTTTGGGAAGAATTCCCATACTAATGCCAGAGACTGATTTTTTAGAAGATAGGTATGCTCAGAATTTATTTTCCGACAAGGGCAAAATGGTCTTTTCAATAAATTTTGTTTGAAGATTTTATTAAAAAAATTAATTTTCCAGATATTCTTTTATTTAATTAAAAATTGATACCCGAATTCTACTTAAATTGGTTTTAACTCTTGAATTAAGCCTTCATGTCCCACTCTCATCTTAGGACGTGATAAAGTTCAATATCAGCCCTAAGTTATTCAACCTAGGGATTCGCACATACATAAGACATCAAAAAACCATTAAAAGACCAATTTTCCTTTTTGGTAGGGAGAATGCCTCCATACCGAAGAGCCGTTAATCAACAATCCATTCCAGATGAGTGGCTTCTGAATGCCATGTATGCCCTCTTCCACGGTACATTTGGGAATTTAGAAGAATGCCCATTCTTACCGTTTAAAATCAATCCTTAGGTTGAGAGTGTCTATGGTAGGACACTCTTTATATGCACTGTTGAGGGTAAGCTCGGCGCCACCACCGAGGACGCTAACTTTGGTGGTCGGCAATTAAGCTCGGCAGACATCAGGGAGCCTACTGTCCGACCCGACGCTTTATACTTCTTCCCGAGGTGCCTTCTATTCATCCAAGGGCACGTCCCAAGAAGACTGCCACATCGGGGATGTACGGTAGCTCGGGTCGGATCACGTTATTCATAAAGATACGTCACTACCCATCCTTGTAGGCCAACACCAGGCAAACGTGCTGCCGTCTGATAGAGTCCAATCTATTGGGCGATGGACGCGACACTTGTCACTTACTGCCTGACATACTTTGATGTGACACCTGGATAATGGGTAAAACTCATCTTGCACCCGATCCAGCTGGTGGCCTATAAATAGGATGCATTTATGACGTTTTAGAGAGATAGACTTCTTCACACCTAACTAGCTGCCGACCTCTGCCGAGCAATACTTGCCTTGAGCATCGGAGAGCCCTTGTCTATTGACTAACCCCACTATTCTCCAAACCATCCATCTCGCAGGTACACACTCCCGGTCAGGGGCAAGCCTAAGAAGAGGTCAGAATGTGCACAATCGCACGTGGGTGTTGATCCGACGCCGGACAACGGTAAGCATCAACATGCACTACCGGTGGTGCACAATCCAGGGGTTATAGACTAATCGATTGTTTGGCTGAGTGTGTGAGCCTTCACATGTTACAGTAATAATAAAAAAATTACTAAAGTGTAAAGCTCTTACATGCTACAATAAAAGTACTTCTAATCAACGGTTCTCACCACCCTTCCAAACACCCTTTAACTATTGCTGACATGTACGACAAACATAGAGCGTAAATATGGGTTTTGTTACGCCCAATCATATAGGGTGTTTGGAAAGATGGTAGGAACCGTTAGTTAGAATTGCTTTTACTATAGTATGTAAGAGTTTTATACTGTAGTGATTTTTTTATTATTACTGTAACATGTGAGAGCTTTATAATATTTATAACTAAAAAAGTTGTGAAAACCACCCTTCTAAACACCCGATTAGCTATCTTCTCCCCCAAACAACATAGCTTAAAAAAAAAAAAAATCAGAAAAACCTCCCACTGCACCTGACGGGGGAAGAAAAAACTCTTCCCATTCCATTTGTTGTATAACAAGTTTCCAACTTTTCCTTCATTCTTCTTCATTCTGCTACTCCATTTCTAGTTAAATTCATTGCAATTACGGTTTACTTCTAAATATGGATTTATTCTAAACGCAAGTTTTATAAATGGAAAAAAAAGGCTATACTTGTATATTTCTCACAATTCAGAAAGGAAATTTTATTGTACTCTGTCTTTATTTATTTATTTATTTTATTTTTTAAATAAGTCAGAGCAGAGTTTAAATAAAAGCAATAATTTTCTAATAACCCAGAATCTGAACTTGAGCAAGTCCTGACTGACAATGGAGGCATCAAGCGGCAAATCCTCCAAAAAACACACAACAATCCAAAAAAGTCCTAGCCTGTCTCGGCTCACAAGATATTTCTGCCACTTGAAAATATGCCGCCCAAGCCTTGGAATCTGACCCTGGCCTCGTCAGCGCCAATAAATTCCTCGCTGTCGTTGTTTTCCTCCTTGCTGAAGGATGCCAATTCAGTCGGCTACCAACTCATTGAGGAAGACAACATTGACTGCATTTTTTTTTTTTAAAATACTGTCTTCATGGAAAAGGATGGTAGGTATTATGATTTTCAAGAAACTAATATTATTAGGTTTGATTATACATAAAAAAATTTTATTAGATTTTAAAAAATAATATATTGTTGTGTTTGGTTATTCAATAAGAATCTTAAATAATTGACAAATATAATTTGTAGTATTAACATTAATTAAAGAGAGAAAAAACAATATAGCATATTTAGACTAAAACTTAGTAAATAATATTATATAATTTAAAAATATATAGTAAATAACATGTCATGAGAAATTGAGTAATATTTTATGAAAAATTAAGAAAAAAAACTTCAAAATACCCTCACCTCCTTATCCTCTATATCTCTTGCTCTTCTCGCTTGTCGGCACAAATGGCAGTCGAAAAATACGGTGTTTACTAAAAAATACCATATATATTATATAAACATAAAAATTCACCGACGACTTCGTTGAATTACTAATGGTTTAAAAATATAATATTTACTAAAAAAATATCATATTTACCGTGTAAATACAACAAATATTTACCATGTAAAAATAAAAAAATCAATGACTTCATTGGACCACCACGACTAGGACATTCAATATTTACCAAAAAATACTACATTTATCATGTAAATATAAAAAAATCACTAACGATTTTGTCAGACGGCCAACAGGGGAGAAACATAATATTAACCTCATAAAACTGTTTTAGCAGGTAAATTCAAAAACAAAAAAATCAAATCCTTATCCTTTTTTGCCGGATCCCTTTTTTTTTTTTTTACCACCTCTCATCTCTCTCCCCGTCACTCTCCGTCACTCTCTCTGTGAGTTCGGTATTTATGTTTTTATATATTAAAATAGGCATCTCATTCAAAAGAAGCGCGCAGGCAAAACAAAGAAAGGCCTAGTTTACTTTCCACTCTTAACACATCTAACGAAAGAAAAATAGTTACGTCTAGGAAGCTAAAAACATTCAAAGCGAAAGACCATGGAGTTCAGTATTTACTTGTTAATACTATTTTCCTCTTCCCAGATCATTTTGTTTCTTTTAATTCTTCTCTTCATCAGACCACGGCACCATCAGCGGATCTACCGTCGATCTACGAATCCAGATATTGTCGATCTTTCACCATAGAGCCATGGCCACGATCCACCGAATATCCAACCGAAGATCCAAGAAATTAGCGCCGCCAGAGAAGCTCCGTGTCGATCTTCTTTGGAGCGATCCTCAGTGTCCTTTCCAGAGATCGGCAATCTTTTCCGTCGCGATACATCAGAAAAGCTTGGTGGATAGCTAGGCATTATGGTTGCGATCTCACAAGCTAGATTCGACGACGCGACCTACTGAAGATGCTGAAGACGGTGGTCGAGATCGGTGACTCTGTTGAAGATTATGGACGAGATTGAGCATCGAAGAATCTACCATTGATGGAGGAGGAGTGAAGGGGGAGGCAACCAGAGCAGAGATAAGTGGGGAGAGAGAGGAACGAAAGTAAAGACAGAAAAAGGAAAAAAAAAAAATCTGATTCAATTGTGGGATTTTTTTTGGGTTTTAAGCTGCTTTAAAATAGTGATTTATTCAAAAATGCTATTTATTTTACAATTTCAAATATCTAATATTATTTACCTAACAAGTAATAAAATTTAGTATTTGATATTATTTCTCAACATTAAATATATCAATATAGTATGCTAATAGTAATATTAAATAATAATAACAATATAAGCATGAATAATAAAATAATATTATACATAAATTAACATTAATATTACTATCAATGTTAACATTATACTATTCATATCGATTTACACTATTAAATTATTATGTTAATGTTATTATTATCATTATTATTAAATAATTATTATTTTATACTAATATAATATTGTATTTATACTATATAAAATATAAATTTATAATAATTGTAGGATTATTATTTAACAATATATTATTATTAAAATGTTGTATATAATATATAATATATTGATATGAATATAAATAATAATAAAAACATAATTCTTAATAATATATTATTATTTGTATTAATATTAACATTAAATAAAAATATTGTTATAAAAAATACTAAACATATTTAATAAAATTAATATAATATTTATATTATATAATAATATAATTTATAATAATAGTGCAAAAATATATATATTATAAACTAATATTAACTAAAAATAATAATATATTACATTTAAATATTATATATATAATATATTATGTATTTTTTATTATTATTAGTAATTTTATTATTATCCATGTTATTAAATTATTATTTTATATTGATATTGTATGAAAATATTAATTTATAATAATAATATTATTATTATTATTTAATATGATATAATATTTCTAAAATATATATAATATATATTATATGGTAAATACTGTATAATATATGATTATAAATAATAATAATAATAAAAATATAATTCTTAATAAAAATATAATTCTTTATATTATATTGTTATTTTATATTAATATTAACATTAAATAATAATATTTTTTGATAATATTATAAATATTTAATAGTTTTTATATTATATTATATTATTTATCATCATTATTATCATCATGGAAGAAAATGTTTGATTCTTATGGTTTTGAGATTCCTGAAAATATGAATATCACCTTGTTTAGTGGAATTTAGATTATCCTAAAATGAGGTAAAGTAAATTTCATAGGATTGAGTTCCCCAGGAGTTCAAAAATCATAATTTTTATACTAAACATGAGAATCTTGTAAATTCTCATTCACACTCTTAGGATTACTACATACCAAATGTCCCTAAATGTTATCCATCAAAAGTATTAAATTCCATGCATACAAGTTATAATATGATCAATATTTAGGTACATTTTTCAACAAAAATTGGAAAAGTACATGAAACATTAGTTTGGCCAACGACACATCTTCACGACAGTATATAGCACTGTAGAATAATAGTTATTTACTTAATATTATAAAAATAAAATTTTGAGATTATAGATAAGATATAATTTTTTTTGCATCTATGCACATTATGAATTATATACTTAATTAATCGTTGTAGCAGTAGCATTTACCCTCTGGTGCTTGGGTTGGATATTTTAGGCAGTGACCCCTAATGTTTGCT
This sequence comes from Artocarpus heterophyllus, assembly GCA_025403435.1. Lineage (NCBI taxonomy): Eukaryota > Viridiplantae > Streptophyta > Magnoliopsida > Rosales > Moraceae > Artocarpus > Artocarpus heterophyllus. Next base: position 29,942,904 of record CM046341.1, read on the forward strand.
TCAAATGGATAATTTTCTTTACATCTCACTTGACAAATATGTTCATTATGACATGGTTGATTATCAAGCAAATGAATTCGCAGCTTGGACAATATATTTAAAAAAAAAAAAAAAGAGGGAGAGAATTTATAGTTATTAATCAGAAAAAGTATGTGTTTTTGTCATTAATTAAGGTTGACTGAATACATGGATATAAACTTTTAGGGTTAATCAAACTATTCCTCCTGGTTTTAATTATTCTTCGACTTATGCCTCTGTTTTAAGAAACTACAAATGTAACTTTTGAAATTGAAAAACTTGTTTCAATTTTATCCTTCATAGACTTTTTGGACCAAAAAAATATAATAAGAAGACAAAGTTACCCTTAATTGACCGAATTTGTTTCTAAAATATATTTTTCTTTTTGAGAAAAAGATTTTAAAAAATATAAATAACATCCAAAAAGCCATAAAATTTAAGATCCTTTTTTTAAAAAAATTTGACACTTTGTTTTAGGAATTTTTACGTTTTTAAGTTTGTAAGATATTTTTTATAACTGTTTAAAAATAATTATGTCTTTTTGTCTAATTTTTTTATTCTATTTATAGTAATAAAATTGAAACAATTATTTTTAAATTCAAACGATTTTTTTATAGTTTCTAAAAACATAGAGACGAATTAAGACATAGTTAAAGGAGGAAGCATAATTATACAATTAATCTAAATTTTTATTATTTAACAAGGACATAGTAATAATTTTTATTGTAAAATGAGGACAAAATAACATCTTTCAATTATCCAAGCATATCTAAAGTTTTCAAAAACTATATAGATAAAAGTTTTAATTTTAAAAGTTGAGTAGGAGTACATGCACTCACTTATACTTCCCTCCATGAGCGTGTATACATGTTAATTAATACGAACCGCTTAATTATTTATAGTTTTTGTTTTCAGGAAGAAAGGAAACTAGTTTCAAATATATTCTAAAATATTGTTTAGTTAATGTAAAAAAATTTAATAAGAATGGACAAATACTTGACGATAACATTTTTTTTTCACCATTTTTAATTTTTAAGAATTTTTGCCTTTTTACTCAAAAGTATCTCCAATGCAATATTAAGGTAGTGTTCTAATGCAAAAATTTAGCATTTGAATTAAAAAAAAATAATGAGTCTCTAATATAGCGCTATTTTTGGTGTTAAATTTTGGCTTATACTATATTTGACATAAAATTTTGGCATTCAATTATTGTGGTTGGTATTGACCTCCTTGTAAGACCATCTTTAATGAAAAATCTTAGTAAATAATACATTTATATGTTGCACTAAATGCTATTTTAAATACTATATCTATTTTTTTCTCTAATCATAAAAAGTTGGAACTTGTAAGATAAACTTCTACTTCAACAATAAATCTGAAAATAACAATATTGTATTGATTAAATAAAAAGACAATACATTAGCCAATAACAATCAAGTATTAGGATTTGATATTTCTTTTAATTAAAGGAGATTGAAAATTTATTTAAACACTTTATTTTCTAAAATATCATAAGAACTATGGGAGGTTCAAAATGAAGTGTGATCTAAGTTTAGGGAATATTTTGAGAGTAGTAATAGAGGTTTTCAAAAACATTGTATAGGAAATATATTTTAGAATTTAATGGACCACGTGTCTTTAATCATAAAAACAGATCACATTACCATTCATAGTTTTACTTCATTAATGCCAAATAAAATTATGTATCATAGTTCAACATCATCCCTTGAATTTTGAAATCATTTTACTCCCTAAAACTCTATAAATTTTTTTTAAAATATCCCATGAACTAATATAATTTCATAAATTTCTCCTAACTATAATTTACTTCAAGTTAATATAAATCAATAGTATATGGATTAAGTTGACTTAAAATTAATATTTTTGGCATTTTACCTTAACATTAATAGTTGAGGCATTTGAGAAATTGCAATTAGTCCCAAGTCGTCATTCTAGTAGAATTATAGATAGATTTAAAAGAAAGGGGTATTTTGAAGGGGTTTATGTAGTTTAATAGGTGAAATGAACTATTTGTTGCAGATGTGGAGCCAAATCAAGTCGACACCCCAGCAGAAAGGAAGAAAAATGAAGAAAAACAGTCCTCGAAGGCAGGGAGCAAGCGCCGCGGCTCTGCCAGGAGAGCGCCGCGGCGCTAGGACAAGGGCGCCTAGGCCCTAAGTGGAGAGCACCTAGGTGCTAGCAGCGTTGGGCCGAGGCGTCGAGTGAATGGTGCCTAGGCGCTAGGTGCATGGCGCCTAGGCACTGTAGGGGAGCGCCGTAGCGCTGATGCGCTGTGTTGCGCGATATTTTTTGAGTCAGAGTCGAACTCAAACACCCTAAAAACGGGAAACTACTAGGGTTTCTCATTAGTTGCTATTTTTCTCTTCCTTCGGGTATAAATAGACATAAGGTAGCTAGGGTTGTGTGTGTGTGACATTGAGAGTGGCATTAGTTTGTGTGAGGCATAATTCTTGAGAGCTCCATCCTTGAGAGAGAAAAATTCCCATAGGGTGCTAGATAGAAGAGAGTTTTGGTAAGCACAATTGAGAGTATGTGAGAAACTTCTCTTGTAATCTGCAATCTCCTTCATCATAGTGAAGTCTGCAAACGGTAGAAACAAGACGTAGTCTCAATTTTGGACGAACCTGTATAAAATTTGGTGTCTCTCTTTTCTTCTTTTCTCCTATTTATTTTCTGCAATGATTCGTTCTTGCGATCCTTAGAATTAGGAGTCGACTAATTCCCCAACACTATTTTCAAAATACATAGGTGGAGAGACAATTATGAAGTTAACGACTTTTCTACTATTATGTTCAAACTTCAGTTGGCTATAAAACTAGCTTCAAAATTTCTTTTGCTCATTTTCTTTCTTTTTTTCTTTTAAAAAAATAAAAAGTTAGTTAAAGTCTGACGTAAAAGACATCATTAGGAAATGTTGTCTTTTTTTTTTTTTTGGTCATTTTATAGTAGTTATGGTTGGGAATAAGGCCAGCAAAAGAATAGAGTAGTTTAACATATATTGTTAGCTCATTTTTTCTCTGTTAGAATGGCGTTTGCATGCATAATTCGTAAAAATTATGATGGCCAATATATGCATTGTTTAGACAATTATGTCTTTAAAACAGAATAATTTAAAGTACTATATCAAAACTAACCTGAAGATTCAAAGAAGATGCAGAAGACAAAGATAAAGGTCAAGAAATATATGGATTTGTAACTTTTATCCATTTCCTCCCGTAAAAGCTACTACTAGTTGAATTAAAGACGCTAATGTTTAAATAAGAGGTATAGTTGCTACTTTTCCCTCTTTGTTTAACATTCATATTTTGTATTGTAATACATTGCATGTCTCTAAGAGGTAGAATTTAATATATCATAATTGGATAACAAATGAATGTTAAGATTTAATTTTTTATCGGAAATGAATAAGATTAATTAAATGCTAATAAAACGACATGTTTATGTATTTATTTATTTATTTTTCTAAACCTATATTCCTAAAGGTTTTTAGTAGTTTTCATGAGCCTTAATTATATTATTAGTTTAATTCAAGCTTTCATTTACAAACAAGGTATAATGATGAAAACAGAGGGACAAAGAAAAAAAAAAGTATTTTAAGCCCATAAGAACTTCTACAAGCTTGACAATTGGCTCTACACTATCTTGCAAAAGTGTAAGTTACCACTACTCTAGAAAATCTTTATCAAAATAAGAAATGTATATCAAATAGTAAACCAGGTCGAAATCAAACAATTATGCAAACCTTATATTATGTTTGAAGATAATCGAGCCAGAAAATATTTTTTTGTAATTTACATGATAGCATATGATTAAAAGAAGGTGAGAAAGACAATATTGTCAGTAATTCTTATGTATAAATTTATTGAAATCCACAACAACTAATGAAAAATATATTCCTTGTTTGTGGACGTAAGCATACTACCAAACCACGTTAAATCATTTGTCTTCTTGTCTATCCTATATTTGATTTTTATTTTTCAAATATTTAATATTTATTATATAGTTACCTTTATTAGTAGTTTTGACTTTGTTTGTATTTTAATATTAATACTGATTATGTGATTGAACTTGTATTAAATGGACTATGGCGTGCATTTATAGTGCTCTATACCGGTGAATCTTTTCCCTTCTCTCGATCTTTGTCTCCTCTGGGGATGGCAACAGGGTGGGACAAGACAAGGTATTCTTCCCTTAATCTTATACTCTACTATTCTTTTGGCCCCCGTACCCACCAAGTCTTAAACAAGGTCGGGGTTAAGAAATCTCCATTGGGAAAGCTATTTCTATACCTTACCCGTTACTCATTGAGAGTTTTAGAATTGCTCTCATTATTAAACTCAAATCAAATTCCTCTATATAAATTAAAAATTTAGCAACATAATTACTTATGTCTTACAAAAATAAATCATAAATAGAATCCAAACCCCCCAATCCGAAAACTAAAAATCTATTACATGAACCAAAACACTAAAATACTAAGTACATTATTCTTTTTCTTTGCATACTCTCATCATAGCTATATGCCAACTCCATTATCTGATCCTTCTTTTCAAAGTCAGTTTTCATTTTTTCCTTTTCATTATAATTTAATACATCAGTTTTTATATATAACACCAAGCCCCAAAAATTTAAGGTCTCTTCCACTTTACCCCCGAAACTTAAGATCACCACTTTGTCATCTAAACTTTCAAAATTCCTTATTTTGTCCCATGAACTTTCGTGGAACAGTCGCATGTGCTCTGTCAAAGCTGATCTTTAGATGTTTTTCTCCTCATTTGGGATAATGTTTTGTGGTTGGGAAGGGGCTGTGCTTAGTTATGGCTTGCGTACTTGATACGTGGAGCGTTGAGACGGACGGTTATTACATGTTTAAAGCAGTTTAGGTCCCAGATTCTTATGCTTCCGAATCTAATGTCGTTGAGTACATTCAAGATGTGCATTTCTAGGAGCGACAATATCTGCCATATGTCCCGTGAAGGGAATGGTGTACCCCACTAGTTGGCTAAGTATGCTATGTCGAAGCCCGTAGACGTAGTTTGGTTCCCTTCCGTTCCGTCGTTTGTTGTTCCATTGTACGTTCCGACACATTTAGGATGCGTTTGTTTCGTAGTTCGAATCATTTTGCTCTAGTATTTTCTCTCACAAAAATTTAAATCTTCATTCAAATACTCGAACCAAACGGGCTCTTAACGCATTGAATGTAAGTCTCATTTTCCCTCAAAAAAGAGAAAAAGGACAGAGAGAGAGAATCATTATGTAATTAACTCACTAAAATAAATTCCTTTTGATACGAATCAATATGAACATATATAACATATAATATTGACCAATTAAGCCTCACCGAAACACACGTAAATAGAATTACAGCAATGATAATAGTATAGATGCTTCTATGAAAGACAACCCCTTTTCCCGTACACAATTGTCTTCTCTTCATCTTGTGCATTTTGGGGGTGTTAAAACTAAAAAGAAAGCAGCAACGCAAACTTGTGAAGTGGTGGTGATAAACGCTAAAGAATGAAAAAATGGCCAATACATTGGGGAGAAAAGAGGGACTCCGAATTGTGACAAAATCAATAACAGCTAGTTACATATGTTATATATAAACAACAACTGATTCAATTAGCAGCCAGCTGCTTTCAGGAATTTGTCATAGGGGCTCGAAGGCGGTAGCCTGAAAGAGTGATGTCCGTACTCGCGTGAACAGATGAGGAGCTGATCCTTGACTCGAACTTGCTCCTTGTTTATCATCTTTAGGTCCTCTTCTGTATGACCCTTTGTCCCACGGAACAGAACAGCCAAGGAAAAACAAATTAGTATGTTCTTCGTCTTTGGGTAAGATAACCCATAAAGCTTCCCGCTGCTAAGCTTCCGCAGCTCAAAAAAGTTTTCTACCAAAAATTGAAAACTCACTACGTGATGCACAAATAAATCATGCATGACATCTTTTGGGACACTGAAATGATTATTTAAGAGTGGAAAGGTCTTCAAATCTTAAAAGGAGATCAAGGTTTTCATGACCATGGACTGAACAATTGCTCCATTTAGCAAGTCAATAAACTCAAATTCAGTAATTTATGCGCTGGGCATTCCCAAAATGGGTACTATCGAGGTGGGATCAACTAAATAAAAATGTATACAGATTTCACACGAATGGCCTACCAATTCTATATGTGGGGAAGCACCATGCCTATCAAATGGGAGAAAATAAAAATATTTGTACAAAAAAGAGAGAAGGTTTATACAGTAAACAACTACAAAAGTCTACTTTTTCTGATTCATGTAAACGAGAAATTTGCTCACCTTAGCTGGTAACGTGAGATATTTGTTTTCGTTTACACTGGAAAGGACCATTGCATTTGCTCCTTGCTGCTGCTTAAAACTATTAAGTACTGACATTTTTTGTTGTTTCCCCTTCACAAGAGCTTCACACTGGTCTTTCATCTGGTCATAAGGTATTGGCGTTGAGGAAACTGGGAAGCTTGCAACTTGTCGTGCAGTTTCCAGGACCTGTTAAGAGTAATAGAACCAACTTATGTCCAATGAATATAAATCCAGTAGCAATGGCATGCTGGCAGAACTTAGAAATTACAGGTAGAACTTTAGATATGGACAATTTCTTTGTTTATTGAATATATCAATAGATGATCTAGATTCGAATTTGTAATACATTTGGCCCTGAAATGGGTTACATTCCAGTGATATTGATATCAGTTGGTAAGAAAGCAACCAGTTCTCTCAAGAATTTCCTGTTCATATCAACACAAAAAATAAATAAATAAACAAATAATAATGATACCTACAATTTCCATCCTGCAGGATTAGTCTATTTTGGAAAAGAGTACCATCCAGTATTTCTCCCTATCAACACAATGCATTTCCGGCCATTTTCTATTGTTTGGATACACTAGCGAAAACTAATTTTTCCTACAGAAGCATCTAATATCGGAGGGGAAAGAAAAAAACTGTCATTGGCCTTTCTCCAGCCCACAATAATTTTCACCGTAACTATCGAAATAGAAGCATCACTAAGAAAAATGTTCCCAAAGTGAAAACAAAATACAAGGACTTTGTCTTACAGATTCTAGAAGCTGATTTACACTTAGAATGTCAAGGGTATTGATGGAGATTGATGTTTTCCGATCAGATTGGCTTCCACTTGGTTCTGGGAAAGCTTCTTCTTCTGTTAATGCAGCTGTAGGCATCACCTGAAACCAAACACTTTGTCAAAGAAGACGGTTACTACAACCATGAAGGCAGAGAAAGAAGAAAAATTATTACCTCATCAAGATCTGGAAAATCCACATGGGCAAGAGGAGAGCATGGTCGTGGTGTCTCCATGAATAATGGAGCTCCTAATGGGTATGCTTCATCAGGTGAAAATCCCTGTGAGAGTTGCTTCTTGATGCTTGATAACTCATCCTTCAGCGAAGGGAAAGAAAAGTGTCAAAATGTAAAACAAACATGCTTGAAATATCATCTATAATTCAGTATTTTTATCAAAGGGAAACAGGTTCAAGAGCTAAGTTTTATTTGACCTCAGAACATTGCCTAAACTCAAAACAGCACCCAAAGTTAAAGTTGGAACACAAAATTAGGCTTTAGATTTCTTCAAGTAGAAAGGTCCAATTCTAGCTTCATTTAGTGCAAACACAGAAACAGCTTGAACTTGGATAAAAATGCAGGAAAATTAACTAAGGTAACTGTGTGTTTTTTAATAACGTACTTTTTTAGTCCAAGAAGGATTTGTTTTGAAAAACTCAAACATTTTGTCTGTAGTAAGTTTATGAAAGAGATGGGTGAGGTTTATTAGAATAGATGCGAGAATGATGGAAAGAAAACGGGCAGAACAAGAAAACACAACCAGAATTTGGGTCTCGATACTGTTTGTCTTTTCTACGTTTCTCTACACTCAGTTTTTTTTCTGGTGATATTTCAGTATAGTTAATTTGTCTCTCATCTATTAATTTATTCTCTTATAAAGGTTCTTGTCACTTTTGACATATGACCCGAAATTAAGTTGCTTTGTTGTCTGCCAGCCAGTGAATTGCATAAATACCACTGAGCTAGCAGTTAAACGATGCAATGGTTCTGCGCAAAAATGAATTTTCCTAGTGGGTTTTTTTTTTTTTTTTTTTTTGGAAACAAGAAACATTTTATTGAATCAGGAAAAGGATTAGAGGAAAAAAAAAGGAGGAAGAGGTTTTCTCGAGAGAACAGCTAAGGATAGTACAAAAAAGGAGCCCAGCTCCTAACCAAGTCTCAGAAAATCAGGCTACCAAACTCGTTATCCCTATAAACCCACAGAGAGACACAGAATCTAATTATATCCCATAAGGCGAAACTCTCTTCCTCGGCCTCTTTGAGAATTCTGTTATTTCTTTCTAACCAAATACCCCAGAAGCAGGCTAGTAACACATTCCTCCAGAGGATTTTTCCCCTCGGAGAGAGAGAAAAAGGAGGAGGTATGAACAGTAAATCCTTGCAATCCTTAGGAGGAACCCACACAAACCCAAACTCTTTTAGGAACTTACACCAAATTTGCCAAGGAAGGAACAGTGGAGAAACAAATGATTCAGTGTTTCTTCACTACCCTTGCATAAAACACACCAACCTAGAGATAGTGAGAGGAGGAGATTCCTATGCTGCATTAGATCATGAGTATTTAGTTTGCCCAGGGCGAGCAACCAACAAAAAACTTGAACTTTAGACGGCACATGCGATTTCCAAATGATGCTAGCAAAGGGGAAAGAGTTAGAGGAGGGGGTGTCTAACAAGCAAGAAAAGTATGATTTCACAGAAAAGGAGCCATTCGAATTCATAGGAGATCAGGATTCACATTCAGCTGCTAATTAATTTTTACAAATAAATTGCAGTAGAGAAATTGGCATATCACCTCTGACAATTTTGCAAATTTGGTCATGAAGTGGGATATCACCGTTTCTTTCAACTGCTGGTCATCTATTTCTATTGCCGACAGAGACTTCAATGCATCAATTTCATCTTCCTGCGATCCATAAAAAATCTTCCCCTTACAGGACTCTACAAAAACTGCTTGCAGACGTGCATCGTCGACCAGCTGAAGATGAGGATCAACCTATGCAATTTAGATCATTAAAAATGTTGAAAAAAATCAAATAGCCATTCTAAAAAATTTGAGTGGAAAGAAAGAAAGAAAGAAAAGCCTATGTCTTTAATTTATAAGGAGTAGAGATTAACCGTTTTGTCTGTCAAATATGCTTTAACAAGAGGAACTAGCTCTGGGAAATTTCCAACCCTAGCTGAAAATATAAGCATGAACGATGCCAAGGTAAAAAGTGACCTTCGACGAGAGGGCTGCAGACCTCCTACAATAGTCATCAAATAAATGTACATTAGAAAAATAATAATGAAGAACAACCCAAATGGCTTTAGCTTACAAGCTTATTTTCAAAAGGAAAGCCATTTCTAAGATCTTGTAGTTACCAAATATAAAATGATATACAGAGGGAGAACTGCAATCCAAGCATTTGAAATAAAGTTCCTTCTTGGGAAAAGGAAAGAGATTTCTAGGCATTTTTCTTTGAAACGTGTATTCACTCAATAATGTCTAGGGTTATGATTGTCTACCAGTTATTTGTATTTGGCAGTTTTGTCCTCGCATGATTCAAAACTGAGGACTACATTGTCTATTATATGATGATATACAAGCACAAACCATTTTGCAAAACGTGCAATCCCACTGCAGGGACATATACTGAAGCTGGAGGAGTGGGGAGAAGAACATCTGTGGTTTGAAATTTCAAGTCTATTTGTATCTTACCACCTTTCCTTGTAGATTGATAATCCATCTGTTTTGTATTTCGTACCTATTAGGTAATACTAATGACGTTATGGCAATGGGGCATTTGGTTGGAGAAGATAGTAGATTCTTTTATGGTAAATTCAATTATGTTTTCTATCTATTGGAAGAGAGTGATATTTAAAACAGTTACCCATGGACCCTAAAATAAGGAAGAGATATTCCAAAAGGATATACCCACTTACCTTCTTTATCCAGAGAGATAGTTCTTAGGGAGAATGCTAGCTGGAAACATCTGACAAGTGCCACAGGACTGGAGGTCTAGCAAAAGCAAAACACATCATAAATGAAACAAGTTAGAAAGTCCATTAGACAAACCCATTGAATCAGTTTCACTACTTTAGACCTAAACAGTAATCTAAATTATAAACTGATAGCTGCTCTTTTCTAGGAGAATCTCCCCCCCCCCCCCCCCCCCCCCCCCCCAAAACAACATACAAACTCCAACTCTATGGCAAGGTCATCTCTAATAATTGTGTCAACAGTCTATTTCGTTTATCTGGAAAACTTGTTTCCTCGTAAAATTCACGTACTTGCATCAAAGGGTGTCTGTAATACAACTCAGATTCCTGACTATATTTCAGGAGGAAACTGAGGCCCACAATGTACCAAAGGGCCCATATTCCTTTTTTTTTTTTGGGATAAGAAACAACAAAATTTTATCGAAAACAAAAAGGTATGACATGAGGCAGCAGGGGACAAGGAGTCCCCTAACAAAAAGAACACAAAAACAAAAACAAAACAATCACTGTAACTGTACGTCCCAGCCCCTCAATAAATTAGAAAAAGAAAACATATTAAAGCCTTTAACATGAGAAATCCATAAAGCAACCAAAAAACTTATTCTATCCCAAACTTCATTAATATCTCCCTCAACACCATCAAAGATTCTATTACTCCGTTCAAGCCACAGAACCCAAGTGACCGAAAGAACACCTACGTCCCAAAGCTTCTTGCTGGAGTTACTGCTTCCCACCAAAACGTTTGCATTAAACAGGTCCGCAACCCAGCCAAGAGTGACCCAAGAGATTCCAAAAGCCCACAGCATCCTATACCAGGTCCTTGGAGAAAACGGGCAATGAAGGAACAACTGGTCAATGTTTTCACCAGCTTGCTTACAAAGAACACAGCATCCAGGAGAAATATGAAGAGAAGGCTTCCTCCTTTGTAACAAGTCATGAGTATTAAGCTTATTAGCAACCAGAAGCCAATTGAAAACCTGGACTTTAGGGGGAACTGAAGCTTTCCAAATAAAATTATAGAAATTAAAAGAAGGAAAGGAATGGTCATCAATCAAGAAATTGAAAAACGATTTCCAATAGAATGACCCCGAGCCATCCAGCTCCCAAACCCATCTATCAGACACCTACTCACACAACTTAAACACCTAAAACACCCCCAAAGCTCCGAAACCTCTCCCATTTCTCTCTCACTAAGAAACCCAATATTTTCAATAGAGCCTGCAACTTCAATAGGAATCGTAAAATTTGACAAAATAAATAGATAGAGCAGACAAGACTGATCTAATTTTTTTTAAAAGAAATGATATAATGAATTAATAATAAGTGGAGGGGGTGGCGGGGCAGGGGGGAAGAGAAATCCTACCTAAAAGAGAACATAAAAGTTACAAAAAAGAAGCCCAGGTCCTGACCAAGTCTAAGAAACTCGGGCTACCGAACTCCTTGTCCCTATAGATCCACAAAGAAACCCAGAACTTTATCCTATCCCAAAGAAAGGAACTTTCTTCCTCATTCTTGTTGAAGATTCTATTATTTCTTTCTAGCCAAATACCCCAAAGGCGGGCTAGTAAGGCATTATTCCAAAGTATTCTTCCGCGAGGAGGAAGTAAATGGAGAATATCCTTGCACTCCTTAGGGGGAACCCACGTGAAATCGATCTCCTTTAGAAATTTAAACCAGATTCGCTGGTAGAAAGGGCAATGGAGAACCAAGTGATCGGCCGTTTCTTCACTGCTCTTGCATAGGACACACCAATCCGGGGAGATTGAAATGTAGGGATTCTTTCACTGCATTAATTCATGAGTGTTCAAGTTTTTCAGAGCAAATAAACAGCTAAAGACTTGAGCTTTAGTGGGGACCCTCCAAGGACACCATCAGTAGAAACTAACAAGATTGATCTAATTAACGTCAACCTTCCTCCTCGAAACAAAAACGCCCTGTAGAAAGGAGACATTTCCTACTTAGCTGACTAGATAATTATTTTCCTGTTAGAATTTTGTTAGAATATCAGGATAAGTAGTTAGGATAATTAATTACTTAGTTTATCTTCTAATAAATAGAATCAGTTACTTCCTGATTCTCTCTGATTCTCTAGAAAATTGAATTCCCTGATTTATAGGGATTCTTTCTGTTGTTCTTGTGGTCTGGAATGTCAGCCACGGTTTCTTTAAATAGGACTGCAACTTGTTCTACAAAGCAATGAGAATTTCAGCCATTTTTCATCCTAAATTTACATGGTATCAGAGCTAACCTCTGTACCTTAATCCCTCATCAAATTTCTCAATTGTCGATTTCTCATCATGACCAAATACGGCATGAAATCACAATCCTCTGCTTCTGAAGTGAGCTCCAGACCTGACCAAAATCCTTCCTCTAATATGCAAGAAAACTCCTCTCTCCTCATAACCAATCACAAACTCAATGGCCATAATTTTCTTCAATGGTCACAATCAGTTCTCACGTATATCTGTGGCAAAGGAAAGGATGAATATCTCACTGATGAAGTTCTCATTCCAGAAAAATCAGATGCTCAATATCGAACCTGGAAAGCAGAAAATAATATGGTTATGTCATGGTTAATCAATTCCATGACCACTGAAGTTGGAGAAAATTTTCTGCTTTACAAGACAGCCAAAGAAATATGGGATGCTACGCGGGAAACCTACTCAAGTTCAGAAAATACATCAGAGTTATTTGAAATTGAAACTTGACTTCATGATCTACAACAAGGTGATTTAGGTGTAACTCAATACTTCAACATCTTGACACGTCATTGGCAGCACCTTGACATGTTTGAAATCTATTACTGGAAGTGCCCTGAAGACTCTGCCCAGTACAAGAAGATTGTGGAACAAAAGAGAATATTCAAGTTTCTTCTTGGACTAAACAAAGACCTGGATAAAGTAAGGGGGAGAATTATGGGAATAAAACCCCTACCTGCTATACGAGAAGTTTTTTCAGAAGGTAGAAGGGAGGAGAACCGAAGGAAAGTGATGCTGGAAGGAGACTCTAGCACAAGCCCAACTATGGAAGGATCAGCCCTTTTCACACACAGCTTGTCCCAACAAAATCAGGACAACAAGATGAAAAAGGGGAGGCCGTGGTGCGAACATTGCAAAAGGCCTGGTACACTAAAGAAACATGCTGGAAAATACATGGGAAACCTGCTGATTGGAAGCCCAGCCATGCACGCAATGATCGGGTAAATCATGCTAATACTGCCACAACATCAGACAACAACCATGCTAAAGCAAGTCCTTTTACCAAGGAACAACTTGAAGTCTTGCAGAAATTGTTTGGACAAACCTCGATTCCTCCTCAAACTTCTCCATTAACTTCAAATCAACATGTCAGCACACTGGCACATCAAGGCACTATTTTTTCTGCCTTTACTGCAAAAATCAGGAAGCCAAAACCTTGGATAGTCAACTCTGGCGCTTGAGATCACATGACTGGAGATATCAGCACTTTTCAAAATTACAAGACATATCATGGTGCATCTGCAGTCCGAATAGCTGATGGTTCAATCTCAAAAGTGGCTGGAATTGGATCAATTAAATTAACAAAGATTCTTACTCTCTCCTCGGTTCTTCATGTTCCAAACTTGGATTGCAATCTAATTTCTATCAACAAACTTACTCGACATTTTAAATTGTGTGACTAAATTTTCTCCAAATTTGTGTGAATTTCAGGAAGTGGATTCGGGGAAGGTGATTGGCAGTGCTGAACCGTGTGGGGGGCTCTATTTACTCAGAGAAAGTAGTACTTCTCCATTTCAACAAGTCTCACCTGCAAGTTCTGTCTTTCAATCAGTTTTCAATTCTGTGTCCATTTCAAATGAAAATAATGTTATGTTATGGCATTTTCGTCTTGGACATCCAAATTTTATGTACCTTGAAAGGTTGTTTCCTCATTTATTCAATAATAAAAGTCCCAATTCTTATCATTGTGAGATCTGCCAACTTGCCAAGCACACTAGACGTGTATAAGTATTCAATATACACCTTCATACCCATTTTCCATAATTCATAGTGACATTTGGGGACCCTCAAAAATAAAATACATAACAGGAACTCGTTGGTTTGTGTCTTTCATTGATGATCACACTAGAAACACATGGACATTTCTCATGAAAGAGAAGTCTGAAACCGGAGCTATCTTTAAATCTTTTCACTCAATGATTAACACTCAATTCAAAAGCAAAATCCATGTTTTAAAGACAGATAACGCCAAGGAATATTTCAACTCTATTCTTGGCTCCTATCTCTTAGAACAAGGCATTATACACTCGAGTTCATGTGTGGATACACCTCAGCAAAATGGAGTGGCAGAGAAAAAATAGGCACATACTTGAGGTAGCTCGATCAATAATGTTCTCCAACAATGTGCCTAAACACTTCTGAGGGGAAGCCATTTTAACAGCCACCTATCTCGTTAATAGGATGCCAAGTAGAGTCCTCAAATTCCAAAAGCCTCGTCAAGTCCTCATGCAAACCTTTCCTCATATCAAATCATTTTCATCAGATCTTCCACTTAAAGTCTTCGGGTGCTCAGCGTTTGTCCACATACATCAACAAAATCGAACCAAACTTGATCCTAAATCACTCAAATGTATCTTTTTAGGGTATTCATCCAACCAAAAGGGGTATAAGTGCTACTCACCCATCACTAGGAAAGTATATAACTCCATGGATGTTACATTCTTTGAACATCAAGCCTACTTTCCCAAACCTGAAATTCAGGGGGAGCATTTGAGGGAATATCAGTTTTGGGACATCCTTCAAAACACTAACTCTACTAACTCTCAATTTTGTTGTCCTCAAATTTCATCATCTAACCACTCCGAGCCTACCAAACAACCAAGATCTGTCCTCTTTGATAATCAATTCAAGCCTCTCACAAATCAACTTGAAACACCTGAGTCACCTGAACAACTTGAGTCAATAAACCTGCCAGAAATTCCTCAAATCCCTCAAATTGACCTACCCGAGTCCAATTCTCCACAGCTTGGTGTAAATAAACAAGAACTTCGTGTTTATACTAGGAGAAGGAAACCTACAGAGCAACTAGAGCATACTACACAAGTCAGACAAGGTCAAGACTTGAACCGACTCTTCTTACTCCAGAAATTTGCACAGGTATGGACTCTTCAAATCATAAGTCCATTGATCCTATTGTTGATGATTCTGATTTACCCATTGCTCTAAGAAAGGGAGTTCGATCATGCAATGCACATCCAATTGAAAACTATGTTGACTATGAGAATTTACTACCTCCGTACAGAGCCTTTGTGTCTACTCTTGACAACATACAGGTTCCAAGCTCCATTCACGAAGCACTAAAAATTCCAGCATGGAAGAAAGCTGTTGAAGAAGAAATCACGGCACTTGAAAGCAATGGCAAATGGATTCTTTCAAAACTGCCTCGTGAAAAAAAACCAGTGGGATGCAAGTGGATATTTACAGTTAAATACAAGGCAGATGGGAGCATTGAGAGGTTCAAGGCTCGGTTGGTAGCCAAGGGTTTCACTCAGTCATATGGAATTGATTACCAGGAGACATTTGCTCTTGTTGCCAAACTTAATACAGTCCGAGTTCTACTCTCTTGCAGTGAATCACAATTGGTCTCTACACCAACTTGATGTCAAAAATGCATTTCTAAATGGCGATCAAGAAGAAGAAGTATACATGGAAGTACCCCCAGGTCTGAAGAACTCCTCCAATAGCCAGATGGTATGCAAACTCAAGAAGGCATTGTATGGTTTGAAGCAGTCACCTCGTGCATGGTTTGACAGGTTTACTAAAGCAGTAATTGCACACGGATATATTCAATGTCAAACTGATCACACATTGTTCGTAAAATTCTCACAATAAAAGAAAATTGCCATCCTAATTGTTTATGTTGACGATATCATTTTGACCGGGGACTACAAGGAAGGGATTATCACACTGAAGAAACTTCTTGCTACTGAATTTGAAATTAAAGATCTCGGTCCTCTCAAACACTTCCTAGGAATGGAAGTTGCTCGATCTAAGAAAGGCATTGTCATCTCTCAGAGGAAGTACATCCTAGATTTACTTAATGAAACAGGTATGCTTGGATGTAAGCCAGTTGACACTCCCATGGACCCCAACAAAAGGGAAAAAAGGGGTGAAGAAAATATTCCAGTAGATAAAGGCAGATATCAGCGGCTAGTGGGCAAATTAATCTACCTCTCACACACTAGACCAGATATTGCATTCTTAGTCAGCGTGGTAAGTCAACACATGAACAATCCAAATGAAGATCATTTAGAAGTTGTCAACCGAATTTTAAGATACTTGAAGATGACACCTGGACATGGATTATTGTTCAAGAAATGTGAAAACCGAGAGATAGAAATTTACACAGATGCAAGCTGGGCTAGGGAATTAACTGACAGGAGATCCACAACAGGTTACTACTCATATGTATGGGGAAATCTTGTGACATGGAAAAGCAAAAAACAATCAATAGTCTCTAGAAGCAGTGCTGAGTCTGAATACCGTGCACTTGCCTTAGGAATTTGCGAGGGAATGTGGCTTCAAAGACTGCTAAGTGAACTTGGAGCTACCACAGAGAAAACTACAAGAATGTTTTGTGATAGTCAAGCAGCCATCAGCATTGCCAAAAACCCAGTGCATCATGACAGGACAAAGCACATTGAGATCGATCGGCATTTCATATCAGAAAAAGTCAAACAACAAGACAGTTCAATTGACTTACATCCCTACAAAGATGTAGGTTGCTGATATTCTCACCAAAGCTCTTCCAAGGATAAGCTTCGAAGAATTCAGTTCCAAGCTGGGATTGTATAATATATACAACCCAGCTTGACGTGTAGAAAGGAGACGTTTCCTACTTAGCTGACTAGATAATTATTTTCCTGTTAGAATTTTGTTAGAATATCAGGATAAGTAGTTAGGATAATTAATTACTTAGTTTATCTTCTAATAAATAGAATCAGTTACTTCCTGATTCTCTCTGATTCTCTAGAAAACTGAATTCCCTAATTTATAGGGATTCTTTCTGTTGTTCTTGTGGTCTGGAATGTCAGCCACGGTTTCTTTAAATAGGACTTTAACTTGTTCTACAAATCAATGAGAATTTCAGCCATTTTTTATCCTAAATTTACACGCCCCTTTCCAACCATCAAGCCTCCTAGCAACTTTAAAGACAACCGGCTCCCAAAATGGCAATTTTTTTTTGATAAGGAACAGACTTCATTAAATGAAGGAAAATTTACAAGAAGAATGATGGATGTGGATTCCATCACTAGACAGAAACAGTCAAAAGCCAAAAAAAAAACAAAGAAGAACTAACAAGAAAGCTTATAGAACACACAAAGCCTCCCCAAAACAGAAAAGACTACAATTGTTGTAAAACAGAAAAGACTACAAGAAACCCTAACTAAACCAAAATGTCTCTCCAGCTTAAGAGAATAAAAAATAGTGGGAAGTCCTCAAAGGATGTATCTGTGGATGCCCAAAGAGAGGACAATTTCAAAAGATTACCACCAAGCAGAAGACCCAAATACATAGGCCAAGCCCCACCGAACACCCCACAATACCCACCAATCTATCCACCTCCTTCACATCAATGTTGACGCACAAAACAACAATCTTTCCAATATTGATTCTAGGCCCGGAGACAAAACAGAAAATATCAAGAGAAAACATCAGAGAGCGAATATTGGCTTCATCCTTATCCAAAAAGAAAAGTGTCATCCGCAAATTGTAAATGAGGAATCAAAACTCTCTCCCCACCCACCGACATGCCTTTCAACTAAAGGGTCCATATGAAACGATGTAACTGAACTTATGGTTGACGCCGTAGAGAATATAAAGCCCATATGCGAAGTGGAAAAAGTAGGAGTCGCTGGTACTATTTATGATGTCCCTGGGATTGTAGCCAGGGATCATCAACCTTAACTATTCGTTTAGAGTAGTAATCAAGGCAGGACTAGAAAGGACAAAATAGATGAGATCACATTTCTTATATTATACAAATTCACTATTCAAAAAGTTTGTCTCCAAATGTATTAAAACTTCAGGATGAAGGGGCAGGAATTAGCACAAATAGAATGTCAAGAAGCATGTTGCCTAAAAATAAGAAAGGGTTTTAACAAAATTAACAAGCATGAAAGGAAACGAGTAACACCATGAAAAACATGCAGAGTCTCACCTTGGATCGGGTAAACAGTATAGCAATATTATAAGTATGGGCCATTGCTTCAAAATTTGCAGGAGTATTTTCTATGGAAGTTGCCTGAACCCAGATTGATGAAAGCAAAAGATTCACTTGGTGACTGCTCAGCCGAAGCGAAGTTAGCTCCTGGAAATTTTAGCACGTTAAAGTTTTGATCAACATGGCAAGATATTTCCCTTTAATTTTGCAAATAAAATTGTAAAAAATCATTCATAATTGTAATGTTAGCATTAGCTCAATTCTCACAGTTTTTCCTCCAATCAAAGCACTCTTAAAGCCATAGGATTGCCCAGATTGCTTTATATAGACATCTGACATTTGATTTTCTTCCTCTGCCATTCCTCCATCAATGGTCTCTGCCCCGTCTTTGCTTTTGTCCTGAGAGGAGAATCTTCCATACCTAACATCCTGCAATGTACTGACTGAAAGTCCAGAAACATCTCCTGAAAGCTTCATTTTCTGGTCTAACCATGGAGATAGGACAGATGGCATAAGCACCATAGCAAAAATGCTGTGTGCTCCAACTCGTGTTTCATGGTCTGGATGGGTCATTGCTAGGAGTAGTTGATGAAATAGTGCATCAGGAAAAGCCTGAAGAAAGGTTACACGCAAAAATATATCAAAACCAAATAGTTGTGCAGCACATGAAGCATTACAAACAATGACAGTGCACTAACCTTCTTGTCATAAAATATATTTGGAACAGATGAGACAATTTTTGCTGTTTGGTAGATTGCAGAAATAGTTGTTCTAGCAACAACTGTACTTGCTGGGATCGTCTCCAGCACCACAGCCATCATATCAAGAATGGGACCCACATCTCCAACCTATGAATCAAAAAAAGTTCTCTCAATGAAGAATATTCTGATATAATGTGGCATGCCTAACCAAAAAGTACATTAACACATCAAATATAAGCAGAAACACCAAACTTCTGAGCATGATTATCCAATTCATGTGTTTAAACACATCAAAACTCCTACTTTTGTGTCTCCAAGCAAGAACATTGACAAACTTATGAGCGTGAACAGAAAATTGCAGGATTTATAAGCACACATGGGATATAGCCTCCCTGAGGCAAGAGAAGCCATGGAATTATGCTAAAGTGCACCAATTATTTCCAAATCAATAAAAAAATGCATGTCTGTAACAACTTGATTCCAAAATTTGATTTCTTCACTACTCAATCCTGACTTAAGTCGCAACTTTTAGATGGACTAAATCAACCATTTTTATTTTGCTTTTTCTCCTATTTAATCTCTATTTATTATTAAAAAGAGGAGCAACAATTATCCTACAACAAGCATATTTGATGTTGCCAGCTGTAGATTATATCTTACTAAGGCACTCATAAGTATACATATTATCAACAAATTCTAAATCTTTTCATCTACCCACTTAGGTTCCCCTCAGAATATTGGTACCACCTACAATTAATAGCAACACCTGCAGATGATAAATATACTCGTATAAGAAATTTGAATGATGCTCAAGGAATCTAGGAAGCGTAGCATCAACACCAGAATAAAGCGCCATAGAGTTGTCAAGAAACTGTATCTAAGACAAACGATAACTCTTCATGGTCCAAACTTAAATTGAGTACATAATGGTTCCCATCCAAAGGAATGTTATCTTGATACTTCATTTTCTTGAACCAGTTAATACTGTTTCACTAGAACATCAATTTTTTTGGGGGGGGTGCGGGTGGGTGTTTGGTGGGGGGTGTTCGGTTATCAATTCACCTCCGAGATAATGAGTTCAACGGTACTACCGCAAACCAAGGTATGCTCCGTCAAGTTCAAAATGTGAGGTAAAAACACACACAAACCTTATCTGAGAGTTGTAAGATGCATCTTTCCAAGGCTGTCTGAAGATCAGAAATACATTCTGCACTCTTCGGGCTTGATACTTCCGCTTGATTCTGAAGGCACTTACGCAATTGCTTCACCAGATCAGTTAGTGCACCAATGATTGCTACTGAGGTCTGCTGCTTTGCGCTTTTTGCTAGTTGTATGGTAACATTGAGAATATTTGTCTGTAAGAGAGGTTGTTTGACAACATTCTTATGATCCAAGTGTTTGACCAATATAGACAATAACAGATGGGAGTTCTGTCCTGGTGATCAAGAAGATATGTGTCAATTACACCCATGGAGGTATGAAGAAAATAATGTCATTAACTAAATAACCTTAAAAGCGTAGCTCTTACCTGACTCCTCGAAAAGTGACTGCAAATATAACAAAACAGGATATGCAAGTCCTTTCTCTTGGGACCAATGGTTCTCGCCATCAAAATTTTGGAAAAGAGGTTCAAGTACACGACGAACAGTTGTAGCTTCTTTTGCGAATTTGGCAATATTACTCAAGCAAACCCTAGACCAGTAGGAGGGGCACTTGCTGTTGTCCCTGTGACACATGCAATGTGAATCACAGGATCTCAAGGAAACATAAATTTCTCAACAAAAATGACAAACTATTCCCTAACAAAACCCAGAAAAAAAAAACTAAAGGACAAAGTTAAAATAATTACATTGTGGTTTCCAAATCTGGTTTTGTTATGAAATTTGGTAATGACAGAGCCTTCTGACTCATTTCTGGGGAAGATGAATTATCAACATCAGCTGCTGGCACTCCGTATACCTGCTGGTCATGAGATTGAGATTTTCCAATGTCCTCCTTGGCATTCTCAGTATTACTTTGAAAATCAGTGAAGTTTTCCAATGTCACTGCTATAATCTACAAGCCAACAAGATGAAATTTGAAAATTAAAAATCAAAACTCAACAGTTGCTCGCTTGCCAACATACTCCAAGCTTCAGCTTTATTTTTGTCTAAAAGATTCAAAACATTCACTATTTTTGGTAGTGTACATATCACTATATGGTAAAAAAGGAATAGGCAATACAGTAGACAATATAGGGGGTTTAGATTACACACGCTATCAAAGTCCATGGAGATATGAGACTGTTCGCCCATGAACTGCACCTGCACGCAAGGTAGCATTGAAAACAAGAACATAAGACATGAAAACTATGATCATAGAAACCATATTAAAAAAGTAGAGTCAATAGAAAGGCTATTACACGGGGAAAAAAAATTACATCGAAAATTACGTGGGAAAACAGGCAATTTACTTCGGAATAAAAGCAATTCATTTCTTCTTCTGATCATGAAACTAAATAAACTGGGTAGCTATAAGAATAAAAAGGTCAATTGAAGACAGAAAACAATGATGAAGGGTGCAAGAATATAAATATCACTATTAGAATGGAAAAGGGGAATATGTATATACCATACAAGCCAGAACTTGCAGTCCAGCTGCACGTAACTGTAGAGCTCTTTCATCTTCTCCAACTTCTTGAGCTAGTTGACAAAGCTTAGGAATGAGGCCCTCCAAGTTGAACATGTATGTACTATCCATCTACTTTTATTTAAAAATGTCAGTTTCAATAAACCAATGGCTCCATAAAATTGCTAAGCTTGCCATCCTACGGTCTACATGAAAAAATCATATAATGGATTTAATAGACACAAATACAAGCAGCAGGTGCAGGAATTTTAAGGCATCCACCAATAGCATCTAAGCCCAAAAGCAGGTCGTCTGATTTCTGCATTCTATGTCTAACAAAAATCCTTCCTTCATCATTGCTATCTAGACACTCCTCAAAAAACAGGAGAAACAAAACAAACAAAAATACAAGATCACAAAATCAGCAACCTACCACTAACTTAAAATTTGAACTGTCTGCTTTCACTAACTTAGAATTTTGTACCTAACGTTATTTAGGGGCCGGTTAAAAGAATCTGCAACATATAAACTACCAAACACTAGCCATGTTATGAATCAAACTATGTTCAAGTGATTGTCACACACCAGAGCACCACTTCTCTAGAAAAACTTGTACCTGGCTTCTTATAAAATCAGCAAGAGTATTGCAACCCATAATCCGCATTTCATGCTGTCGAGTTTGTTCCAATAGAGTCCGGACAAGTCCTAATAAACTACTAGCAAACAATGGCCTGCAACCATGAAAGGGAGCTGGTAAATATCGTTATATGGTAACTTGACATTTCATGGCAAGAATATGGGCCCCTACCAACAGCAGTCCACAAATCAAATAAAACAAACAGTTCAGAACATGAATTTGCAGATACTACCAATATTCCTGCAAGGTAAACCCCCACGCAATAATATATTCTTCAAACACAATACTTGATCACTTTCAACTGTTTACAGAGTCGGAATATAATTGCAAGCATTATCTATTTAAACTTTTTCTGTGAGCTGGTGGGATTGAACAAAGCAAAAACTTGAAAAGGTTGCCAAAATTTTTTGCCCCTTTTGGTAATGATGCCTTCTACCTTGTTGCATAAAGTCTAAAAGATTCAGCAATTGAAGAACTCAATCCACAATCATTCTGATCAATGAGGACTTTTTGTTCAGAATAATTCAAGTTGTTCATCACATGCGTGCTTCTGTATTTCTATATGTACATTTCAAAAGGCTACTACATATGTAAATGTAACTTATATCTCCTTTAATCTTTCATTGTTTAGGTACGTAAGCCAGAGGGTTGCTAGCAATGTTCCTATTTCTATCACAATGAATCAGCAGAACTAGCTGGTAGCCTCTTTAAACAAAAAGCTCTCCTCATCAAAAACCTCACCACTAAAAGTCCAGAAAGATTTAAAATACCATGTCATTAATTATAAAACAAATAAAGGATCAATAAATAGGGATTTCATTTGTAGAAAAAGTTAATCCAAGATTTAAACATGTGCCTGCCAAGTGTATTGTTTTCTAAATTCGCTTTTGAAAGTTTCTTTCCTCCTAGTTTTCGACCACTCTCATGTTACTCCATCTCCAATATGTAGATTGGACAGGAAATTAGGAAGGAAAAATCAAAACAGAAATGTAAGATTAAAGATATATAAAACTTACATCTGGTCCTTGCATGAACACAACAACTTCCTGTAAATGTATAATATGACGTTTACACACCCAAATTTCTCATTTCGCAAATCCTTGTAACATCTTTGCTCTAGGTTCTCAGTGATCTGCAGATAATACACACTGACAGACATGACGCATTTGTTCAAAAAAGCTAAAGGAAACAAAAATAAACTGGTAAAAAATTTTGGATAGCCAAAAGAATTTTGAAAAGCAAAATTTATGCCTATCAAGTAACCTCAGTTTATATTTATCCAAAAAAAAAAAAAGCAATCAAGGGGAAATACAGTTTGATGGCCACTAATTGGGACTCAGGACCTACGACTAGATTTCTTATAGATGCCCATGGAAGGCTATCGAGTTTTTTGCTTGAGATTTCTTCAAAAATGTGAAGTGGAAGGCTGGGAATGGGGAGGGGATTAGATTTTGCGAAGACGTTTGTTGTGGTGAGGTGCCTTTTTGCCGCAATTCCCTGCTTTATATCGGTTGACATCTCTTCAGAATCAACCAATTGCTTGTTTTCTTTCGAAACCAAATTCAGGTTTGAATGGGGAGTGCCAATGGGATCTTAAATGTCACAGAAAACTGAAAGGGAAACAGTGGAGGTGGTAGGTTTGCTTGTACTTTTGGAGGGAGTTCGTTTGTGGGCTGGATTACAGGATAGGAAGGCGTTGGGTGTTAGATGTTTCTTGCTTTTTCTCTGTCAAGTCTTTCTTTCACTTTCTGATAGACAAACCTGACGCCCTTTCTTTTGCACCTTTTGAATTAATATGGAAATCCCGGTAAGTTCAAGTTTTTTGTTGGTTACTAGTTCTTGGTAAACTATATACTTGTAATTTGTTGCAGCGGAGAAAACCATTCATCTTGATATCACTGGGGAGGTGCATTTTATACAAAAACAGCAATGAGATAGTTGATCATTTGTTTCTGCGGTGTCCTTTTGCTTACAGATTACTGTGCTCCCTAATTAAGGATTTGGGGATGTTGTGGATTTTCCCTAGAATGTGTAAACAACTTTGTGAATCTCTTCTTCAGTTCGGTCCTGGTAGATGAAGAAAACAGTGGAGGGAAGTAGCAGTATTAGCAACTTTACGGGGGATTTGGTTGGAGAGAAATTACCGGATTTTTGAGGCTTCTTGTTATTTTGGACAAAATCAAATATGGGTAGCTCTATGGATTCATGAAGAGAAGAAGTTTGATAGCTTACTTTTTTACCGACCTTCTCAGGGATTGACACTATTTTGTGACTACATTTATTTTGAGTTTTGTTTTACAAGAATAGTTCATCCTCTCTCTTGCAATTTTTTAATCATTAATATAGTGGTCCGGTTTCTTTTTCAAACCAAAAAAAATTATCCAAACAAAATTCAGTTATTGTGCAACTTTTTAGTTCTAAACTAATAATACATCATTTTGGAAAATTACGACAACCAATCACGATTCCTAAATCCCAGTTAAAACTAGAGCATTTCCAGAACAAAGGAAATAGAATCCAAATTCTCGATTTAGATATAGTACAAGACAGTGAAATTCGGTATTTGGTCTCCACAATATTAGTAGGCAATAAACAGAGTGCACTTTTATTATCATAGGAAAAAAGAAAGGTGAAAACCTAATTCAATTGTTAATTATAATGGAGTAATGA
This sequence comes from Artocarpus heterophyllus, assembly GCA_025403435.1. Classification (NCBI taxonomy): domain Eukaryota; kingdom Viridiplantae; phylum Streptophyta; class Magnoliopsida; order Rosales; family Moraceae; genus Artocarpus; species Artocarpus heterophyllus. Next base: position 29,967,843 of record CM046341.1, read on the forward strand.
ACATTTTAATATGGCACAGAGGGTGAATAGGAAAAATTGTTATCAAGACGTCATTCAAGAGATTATTTGAAAACATAATTTCTCGTGGAAAGTCAAATCTGTTGAATAAAAACCCGCACAGGGAATAATAAAATATGAAAGAAAACACTTACTTTAGGAATTCGCAAAGGATTTTTTGAAGCATATTCACACAGTTTCCCGATTTTCCTGTCATTTGGTTCAGCATCCTGCTAAACATATTTTTCAAGAACAAACAGCAGATAAGCAGATATTCATGAACCAAAAGGGCATCAGCGCAGATAAACAAAACGGATTTTAATTTCTAACCAAGTATGTAAGTTACATATTTATGCACAGTATCGGTTGCGATAGCAGCAATATTAAGCCTTTTGATAGTTACACTTTCATGGTTCAACATAAAAGTATCAACTACAATTACAGTGAGGAGTGAACTGAACATAAAACTTAAATTCACGACCTTGGAAGGTTTTTTTTTAGTCATTTGATATTGTTTCGTTACTTGAACTGTTTCCAGTCTCAAATATCAATTGAGGATTTTTTTAAAAAAAATATCCAATCATCACAACACCACCATCAAAAAATAAGTAATCACACTGAAATTATGCACAGCCAGCCTGACAAAAGTCAATTGTGTTCCTTCAGACAAGAAAAACCGCATCAGTTCGATCGAAAAGCCAAAAAAAAAAAACAAACAAATGAAAAAGAGTTAACCTGATTACGGGGGAAGATATCAGAAAGCAACTTTTTGTAGCGTTTCACGGGCTGTCTTGATCTTGCTCGCATTGAAGGGCAGAAGAAACAGAGGTTGCCACAGGCGGGGACGACCCGCCTCGACATAACCCCCATTTTCTAAAAGGGGTTAAAAACACTCAGTCCCCTACTTGCTCTGAAACCCAAAATCCAATTACAACTAACAGAATCACATATTGAGAAACATAACAAAAGAAAATATAATTTATTTTAGATTCTAAATATTTCCCACAGAATTATGCCCTTCTATGTTTCTCTCAAGAAACTTTTGGCTCAATTCTCATCCTATTAAAAAAATAAATAAAAAAAAATCAATCCACCACTTGGTCTGAAACCTCAAATCCAATCACCAAAATGCATCAATTTTCCAGAAACTAACAGTGTCACATGATTGACAAATAAGTTCTAAATCAAAATATTCCCTTAGGGATTATTGGCTCAAACCTGCTACAATTAACCAGAATTCGAGGTTTAGGAACTGTTTTTACGCGCTATATATAAAATTGCTTTCATAAATTAACAGAATTAAATGATTTAGAAAAAGAAAAAAGAAAAAAAAAGCCTAGAATTGACCACAAGAGTTTCCAAAGAAATTTTCATAAATCGCATGCTTCAAAAAAGTGAGAACAGTGCATTTTCTGGAAGATCAAGAAGATAATTTCGCAATGAACTTTTAGCAAGAAAAAAAAAAAAGAGAGAGAGAGAGAATTTTGAGTTTTCGAAATGGAAAAGGAAATTCTCAGTACGTACCGATTCAAATAAAAAAAAAATAAACAGTCGAAAATTTCTGAGTAATTTCAAAAGGGATCGCGATCTGAGCTTAAGACAAAAGGCCTGCCTGTTTTGACCACGAAGGACAAAAGGATCAATCATACATAATTCGGAAAAAAAATATATATATATATATAATAATTAAAAAAGGGATATAAATCTTTATTATTAAACTATTTTTTAATAATTATAATGGTTTAAACTATTTTTTAATATTAATAATGTTAATAAGTAATAAAGAGGAAGAAAAAAAAGAAGAGAGGCGGAAAGAAGCGTTTCTCCGTCATTATACAACGCTATTGGATGATCACTTTGATAAATATAGTTGTTTAAAAAAGTAGTTGAATCAATGATTTAAATTATAAATAGTATAAAATTTTTATATGGTATAATTATTAAGTCAAAATTAATAATTTAAACTATTTTTTTAAACACTCATAAAAACTCCCATAAGGAAATAACAAATAATCCTTGTTTTTAGGAGGAGCCATCCAAGTGAATCAAGATCTATTGTCCTATTATTTTATCCTATTAGCTATCATTCAATTAAATTTTTTACATATAAGTTAATTGTTTAATTACTTTTAATATTACTTAAGTTGTTAAGTTTAAATAATATGAGGTATAAATAGTGTAGTATAGGTAGGAATATAAGACCGCAAATTTAGATTCTCCATTAATAATGCATGTTTTAAAATCGTTGAATTTAATTAAATTTATTTTTTGTAAATATGACAATTAAAAGACATATAACAGTTAGTGGATATCTTGTTCAGCCCCTTAAAATAAATTACATTTTTCATGGAAAGGAATGTCTTTTTTATACGTTTTGCAATACCTCAAAAAAGGAATTTCTTTAGTGGGAATTTTTACAGTAGTGAATGTTTTAAAATTGTTAAATCTTATCAAAATTATTATGTTAGTAGATGTGACAGATAAGTATGGGTATGTATCTTTTTACAGTTTAGTAGGATCTGAAAAAGAAAAATTATTTTCTTCCTTATAAGATTATAACTCAATTATTAATAAAATAATAAGATCTAATATAAAACATATGTTACATATTAAATTGAGGGTTATAACTTTATGAATAGCAAAATAACGCGGTATATGTTTCTACTAATGTCATTTGAAAGGAGCGATTATGACCGTGACGGTCCTCAAATTACGCTAAAAACAAAAAATATTCGCTTGGAGGTGGGAGACGGGACCAATAAAGAGCAGGAATATGAAAACGAAAAGTTTCCAGCTGTGTTTTTTTTTTTTTTGCTCGTGCAGTTGTTGCTTACTTACTTGAAGTTGTTGCTCGATTAATGCCAAAAGCCCAACGGTTTGGTCCCGAGAATTAAGGAAGCATTACTTTTTTGATTGCATGACCAAAAAAAAAGTGCCTTAGCATTTGCTTTTTGACTTTATGCTACTGCTTTTTTAATATGTATATATTAAATTAGATTAGAATAAATCCCAGTATTATGTGGGCAGGGAAGTATCGAGTACAAAGCTATGCAAAATGGCGCAGTCACTATACCGATGGTGGTGGTAAGAGGATCATCAATTGAGGTTTTCTCCGTCCTATTACCTAGGGATCAATTTTTCTTATCCATAGTGAAATATAAATAGGCTTCTCAATTAGCCTACCATATATGGCTTAGGCTATTATAATTATAGATATTAGATCGATAATTAAATTAAACCAGATTTGTGTTTGATTATTGTGTAAATTTAGATTAGTTTGGCTCTTGATCAACATTATAAGGTCCTAACAGGCTTTAAATTTTAGAACTAGCTAGATAATCATCAATCAGAAGTACTAATAAGAAGTAGGAATACAAAATGAATAAATTTGAAAGAGGCTTAAATAGAGATGCCATACAAATTAATAGTGGTTCACTCAATTAAGCTACAGCAACAGTTGAGTTGCTTTCTTCACAATGACAATTATAATACAAGAACACAATATGCTTCTAAAAATCTAGAAGTCAAACATAGTGTGGAGAAACCATAGAAAACAAAAATGACATCGAATAACTCATCATGGATCTAATCATATGCAACAAAATCTTATATCTTCTCTTAGCCACACCATTTTGTTGCACAATGCCTAGCGCAATCAAATGGGATAAAATATCATTCTCTAGTAAGTGCCCTAAGAACTCATCAGAGAGATATTCTCTAACTCGATCGAATCGAAGTGTCTTTATGGGTTTACCTAATTACACCTTCGCTTCAACTTGAAACTTCATGAACTTTTCAAAAGTTTCGCTCTTATAATGCATTAGGTAGATATACCCATATTTTGAGCAATCATCAATAAAAATGACAAAATACTCGTACCTTCTCATGCTTTGATGTTCATGGAACTGCTAACATCGCTATGCACAAGTTTTAGAACCCCTTTCGCTCGGTTGCCTTTAGACCCGAATGGTCTTTTGATCATTTTGCCCTCCAAACAAGAGTCACGTTATGGTATAGATTTTACTTCTAAATGACTTAAAGGTCCATCCTTTATCAACCTTTGAATCCTATTTAAGCTAATATGACCTAATCGTAAGTAGAGATGCAAGAATAGCCTGGCCTACTTTCCTTAGGCCCACACAGGCTGTGAGCCGAGCCGGCCCATATTAGAATTATCTCGGCTCAGCCTACATCATGGGCCAATTTTACGTGGCCCAGGCCGGGTCGAGCCGTGGGCCTGGCCAGGCCATGATGTGGGCCTTAAATGTGCTGGCCCATTCTAGCCCATCTATGAGTTAGGATGGGTAGGCCCATTTTGGCCCATCGTGGGTTTAGATGGGCCAACCCATCTAAACATGCAATTTTTTATTTCTTATTTTATATTTTTGAATTTTTAAATAAGTTAACAAATATAAAAGTTTGAATAGTCAATAAAAATATTGAAAGGGATAATTTATTTACGATTGCTTCATTAAAAACATTTTCAAGGAAAACTTAATGGGACAAAACCTTGGTGAGGAAAAAAGAGTACAATTAAGATAATTATACATAAGATGTTTATTAAATTACTAAAAAAAAACAAAAAAAATATTATAAATAAAATTGCACTACAATGGGCTGGCCCATTATGGGCCTATATAGGCCTTACACAGGCCAAAATACGCTGGCCTATAATGGGCCTAAACATGTCGGCTCAACCCAGCCCTAGCCTGGCCCCGCCCATGGGTCGATATATGTTGATCCAGCCCAACCCACTAATATTTATGGGTCGGGTCATGGCCTTGAACGGTGACGAGCTGTACCGGCTTGGGCTATCACTGTATCAAGACGTGCCCGTGTTGGCCAATGGGTCCCGGCCTATTGTTGTATCTCTAATCACAAGTACAAAAAATAAGTCTTATCAAAGTGAGAAGTTTTAAGTCTTTTAAAGTTATCGCTAATCTCAGTGTTAAGCAAGAAGTCCATCTTAGGTTTGTTAAAGTATAGGTTGTTTTGCATCCATCCACTACAGATAAAAGATTTGTTTCTACAAATCACAACTTTATTATTAAAAGAAATTGAGTAAGAGTCTTTAAATAAACAAGTGATAGAAATTATATTCATTTTAAGTTTAGGAACATAAAACAATCTTTCAAAACTAAAATCTTATAATTATCAAAGTAAAGATAGACGTCTCCCATTACTTCAGTTAATACCAAGGATCCATCGTCTATCTGAAGCATGAAGTGCTCATGTAATAGATTTCTCATTTCCTTGAACCCCTGCAGAGAAATACAAATATGATTAGTTGCTCCAAAATCTATAACCCAAGTGTCGTTTTATTCCTCAGCTAAATAAGTCTCAATAACCAGAAGTTCATACTTACCTCCTATAGATTAGAAGTCCTTGCAATTCTTCTTGATGTGCCAAATCTTTCCGCAAAAAAAGCACTTTAGCTTCTTCAGGTCTTTTTCTTCTTGTCCTTGCCTTTTGCTAGAATAAAAGACTTCCCGCTGTTAGCCATATGCTTCTTTCTATTCCTAATTAAAAAATATGGATTAAATCATTTATGTTATAAAAATAATTTATAAAAATTACTACATATAATAGACACATAAAATCATAACATATCCAAAATTTAGCTTCAAATAACTTAGGAGTAATTCAAAAGACACGTTTGAATTTAGAGTTAATATTAACACTGGATACGTTAAACATCAAATACATTTCATTCAAATATTTTTATAAAATCAAATATACACGACATGCTTCTAAATTTTTATATGACATGCTTAACAGCCTAGCAGGGAGGATGCACAGCCTCAACAATACAACTTGGCAAAGGATAGACAAAGGAGGGAAATAAGACCTCTAAATAGGTTTGGGTATGCTGACTATATAGCGTTTGCACTTAATATTGCTTTAGATCTTGTTGACCCTAAGAGCTACGATCAAGTAATGAGCTGTCAAGATAAAGATAAGTGGTATAAGGCCATGTGTGAGGAAATGGAGTCCTTGAAAGAGAACCAGACATGGGAATAAGTACCAAAGCCAAGTGGGCAAAAGTTGGTAGGCTACAAATGAATTTTTAAGCATAAAGAAGGTATTCTAGAAGTGGAAGGGCCTAGGTATAAAGCTAGGCTAGTAGTTAAGGGTTTTACATAAAGGAAAGGAGTGGATTATACTGAAGTCTTCTCTCTTGTGGTAAAGCATACTTCAATCAAAATTTTGTTGGCTCTCACAGCTTTTCAAAAAAACCCTTGTATGGACTTAAATAGTCCCCTCGCCAATGGCATAGGCGATTTGATGATTTCATGATTAAAGCTGGCTTCTCAAGGAGTTTGTATGACAACTGTGTATACATTAAAGAATCAAAAAATAGTAGGTTAATCTACTCACTTTTTTCTATGGATGACATGTTAATTGCATGTTTAAACATGGAGGAAGTAAGAATCACTAAAGAAATACTACAAGTTGAGTTTGACATGAAGAATCTTGGCCCTGCTAAGAAGATCCTAGGAATAGAAATCACCAAAAACAGAGAGAATGGAACTCTATACATAACTCAACAAGGGTATGTCTAAAGAATTATAGAGAAGTTTGGTATGCTACATGCCAAACCAGTTTTAACCCCACTTACTCAACACTTCAAGCTATTAGCCAATGATTCTCCAACAACCAAAGAAGAAATAGCAGAGATGAGATCAGCCCCTTATTCTCATGTTGTTGTAATGTCATGTATCTAATGATTTGCACAATACCAGACTTAGCTCATTCTGTGAGTGTGGTCAGTAGATACATAGCCAATCTAGGAAAACAGCACTGCAAAGGAGTAAAGTGGATGATGAGATATTTGCAATGCTCTTCTAGAGTTGGATTGTGTTATGGAGAAACAGGTGGAGCTAGGGAGGCAGCAACTAGTTATATTTGGATCACAGGAGGTTGTTGATAGGCTATGTGTTTCAGATTGAAGGCTGTGTAGTTAGTTGGAAAGCCAACTTACAACAGGTGGTGGCATCATCAACAATTGAGGCTGAGTATATAGCCTTAACAGAAGTAATAAAAGAAGCATTGTGGCTGAAGGAATTGTTAAAGGAACTGGGATATTCTCAGGAGAAGCTGTATGTTTTCTTTGATAGCCAAAGTGCTATTCGCTTGTCTAAGGACTAAATATTCCATGAAAGAACGAAGCACATAGATGTGAGGCTGCATTTCATTAGAGAAGTATCGACTAACGGGGATGTGCAGGTAAAGAAAGTCTCAACTGACGAAAATGCAACTAATATGATAACTAAATCACTAACTGTGCAGAAGTTTCAGCACTACTTGAGCTTGCTGTCAATTAGACCAACAGTGTTTTGCGGAGAGCTGAGGTGAACATATAATGAAGATTTTCTTGGTCAAGGTGGAGATTTGTTGAAGTCTAGTGACCGTTGATTGTTTAGTCAAGGAAATGATGTTGCTAACATGGACAATCGATTGGTCAGATTTCTTTAATCAGTGAGAACCGTCTTTGGTTACTTTGTAATAAGACCTATTGTATAATAAGGAATAGATCAGAGGAATGAAATGTAATGTCAATAAACAGATTAGAAAATCTTCTTGTAATTCAGAGAGGAGAGGGTTCTGGTTCTGAGGAATTCAATCTCAATAAAAAGTTTTCATTCTGTCCTTCTGCTCTTCTCTTTTCTTCTAGCTTTCCTGTTCAGTATCCTGTGGGAGCAATCTTGGTTGATTCAGTGAATGTCCTAGGAAGATTCACAACATATATAAGATTTTCTCTAAATCTTAACTAACAGGTTTAAACTGGTTCTTCCTTCTGTTATCTCTGAGACACAAAGTGCTTTTCTGTCTGATCGGCTAATTACAGACAATATTCTCTTTGCTTTTGAATTGATCCACGCCATTAAACATAGAACAACAGGGAAAAAAACTTTTACAACATTAAAGCTTGATAAAAGCAAAGCTTTTGATCGAAATGGAATGGATCTTTCTAGAAAAAAAAACAATGTTGAAAATGGGATTTCTTAAAAAATGGTTTGGTCTGTCTAATCATGATATGTATAAGCACAGTGTCTTTTTTCTTGATACTGATGGACGTACCACAAATTCATGTCGCTTTATCTAGAGGCATTCGTCAAGGAGATCCATTGTCATCTTATCTTTTCCTTACCTGCTCAAAAAGTTTATCATCTTCTCAAAAAGCCAACATTTTCAAATTATCAAAGGTGTTTCCATTGCACGTAATGCTCCATCCATTTCCCATTCTTCTTTTCGCTGATGACAGCCTGCTGTTTTGCCAAGCCAATGTCTCTTCTTGCCAAGCTCTTAGATATATTTTTTTTCCCTTTATACAAATGCTTCAGGACAATGTATCAATTTTCAAAAATCCCATCTCTCCTTCTCACCAAATACACAGGGTCATATTCGAACCCTTTTTCCAAAATCATCTGGGAATTACAGTAGATGAATGTCATGAGTCATATTTGGGACTACCTTCTTTTTCTAGGAAAAATAAAAAGATGATGTTTCTGGATATCAAGAACTGTGCTCCACTTAATCAATTTTTTTCACCAGAAGATAGAGAGAGAATTTTGGCCATATCTTTGAGCTTTCACTCAATTCCAGATCGTCTGATATGGCACCACATTAACAATGCAAAAGTGGTGGAAATTCTTTTGGTCTCTTTCTCTTCCTAATAAAGTCAAATCCTTCTCTTGGAGTGCCTATCATGAAGCTTTACCTACTGCTGTTGGTCTTTTCTAAAAGGAAAGTAATCCCTCTACTTCATGTTATAACAACTTAGAAACTGCAAGCCATGCACTTCTCCATTGTAGATTTGCAAAGGAAATTTGGAAAACTTCTCCCTTGGTTTTGTAGATTTTACAGATTTATGTTATAACCGTATGATTGGCTTTGCTAAGTTTTATACATTTATAGGAAATTTCACATCCATGGTCAAAAAACACAAATTTAGCAAGTAACTTGCCAAAAAAAATTAAAAATTCAAGAATTAAGTCATTTGATAATGTTTTCATTTTTGGTTTTTGTTTATGAAAAAAATCTAAAAATGAAAATGTTTTGAGAAATGTGATAAGACTATCTTTGAAATTGTGATTGATTGTATATAGTTGTATGTTTTTTAACACAAATATTTTTTAAAAAAATTATTCATATAAATAAAATCCAATTTAATTTTTCAAATATCTAATTGTTAATATATTAATAATTTTTTATTATTATCCACAAAACAAAGAGTCTTCCTTTTCCTCTGCTCCGATGAAGCCAAGATGTTGGAAAATAATTTTTTATGTGGGCCTAAATATGTATTTAAATGTGTTGTTTAATACTATCTTAAGGTAAAACATAAATTAAAGTGATATAATTAAGATAAAGTTGAAAGGTTTTTGGGTATTAATATAAAGTATGGGTTATTATTATTATTAATATATGTGTAGATACCAATTTGTAATTTTCAGATTTTATGATGGGCAAAATTAAAAATACATTAAAATAACTAAAGTTATTTATTCTGGTTATGGTCCCCAATCCATACGTACGTTTCATTCAATTTAGAAAGTTTATAGATATCCTGCTTCTCTGAAATCCCATCTTCATTGAAGTTTCAAAATGAATACGTATTAGATTGGAAGATAATAACCCACAACAATCTAAGATCATGAATCAAGGTATTTATTCTGGTTATGGTCCCTAATCCATACGTATGTTTCGTTCAATTCAGAAAGTTTATAGATATCTTGCTTCTCTAAAATCCCATCTTCATTGAAGTTTCAAAATGAATACGTATTGGATTGGAAGATAATAACCCACAACAATATAAGATCATGAATCAAAGTATGCTTCCGCAATTTAGAATTATCCCTCTCAATGATTTAACATGAACGATCTTGGCAGGATTTTGGTTTGATTTGGTTTCCAACACAAGACGCCAGCGACAGCCTATGCGATGACGACGACGGTGGAGCCAACCCCACACGACGGTGACGACAATGGAGCCATCCCTTCAGATCTCCCCCTCATCGTCCAATCTTCACCACTACATAAACCCACCTTGCCCACCTCTGTCGTGAAACCTAACCCCCTTTTCGAGCAACCCAAAATAAGGCTTGGCCTCCGTCATGAAACCGAGCAAACGTCGCCAGCCCCTCCACAATTCAGATCACACCTCCATTGTAATCCGACGATCGGTGTGGGACTTCAACAGCTAGGTCATTAGGGGTGGATCGCAATTGATGCAATGGGTTTCAAGGCCAGAGATTGACAGAGACGGGACAAAATCCAACATCGACAAGCGATCATGATTGCCGCAAATGGGCGGCGTCGAGATATGATGATGTCAACAATGGTTAGCAATGATTTACTTGGTAGGCTACTTCAACGACGATCTCCAGCGTGCTTCGATGATGAGTGTGGGACTCGACAGTTGGGGCAACGACGGAATACGACAAGCAATGGTGCTAGTGAGAGGGTATGCTTCAATAGAGAGATGGGCTTGGGAGAGAGTTTGAGGGAGATGGGAAGTTGGAAAACATCAAAAACAACTCTTTTTTTTTTTTTTTGAATCTAAACAAATTTTGGGAATTTTGAAAACAATTTTCAATTTTATTTCTCACAAAATTTTAACCAAATAGTGTTTTGGAAAGCATTTTCATTTTTTATATTTTTGAAAATGAGAGAAAACGTTTCAACAACAATGCCCCCAAAATCTCACAATGTTGATGAGTCAAGGACTAATAAAACAAATAATCTTTAAGATTATTACCCCAATTTTTTCAACAAAATTTGATACAATGTTAAAACTATCATTTCTTATTAATTTGTTTATTAGTTAAATATTAATTTCAATTTTGACCTCTAATAATGCACCTTATTATATTTTGGCTCTTAAACTTTAAAATGTTTTAAATCACACTCAATCTATCAAAAGGTTTCATCTTTAGTGATTCCTCATAAAATCTTTAAAAGCTCAAGGAAATCAACAACGTGACTCTAACATGCTTGATATATTTTAGATAAATAATACCTGTACAAATTGAAAAGTTTGAAGAAAAAAAATCTCTTTGTACACGGGAGCTACCTAGGGATGCAGGGTAAATTTATAAAATTAGGTTAGAAATTACTTCTTTAATGTTATAGGGTGTTTGGAAGTGTGGTGGGAACCCTTAATTAGAACTATTTTTACTGTAGCATGTGAGATGTTAGTTAAAACCACTTTTACTGTAGCATGTGAGAGCTTTATACTGTAGCAATTTTTTATTGCTACCATAGCATATGAGAGCTTTACACCGTTTATAATTGAGTTTGGTTCCCACCACTCAACCAAACAGCCGATTAATGTTTTGTCTAACTTTTTTTTTTAAACTTTTGATTCATATTACATTTGACATACAATATGTCCAAATTTCCTTTACATAAAACTCACCACTCAGCTCTTTCTCTCTCTTCCCTCGCTCTGTGTTTCATGCTTTTCTCTCTTCCTATGCCTCTTTCTCTCTCCTTCCTGTCTTTCTATTTCCTAAAAATAGTAGGTTTCAAGTTTTTTTTTTTACAAAATCTATAGAAATCAAAAGTAATACCATAGAAGTAGTATTTATCAAATGGATCTGTAAATTTACGACGTCTAGAATTTCACAGGTCCAATTGCACCAAGTGTATTCCTTTAAAGTTGAAATTGAAATTAGCCAACGTTTTTTCTTTTTGAAATGGATATAAGAAAAACCCATTCTCCTGTTAACCGTTAATAAGGTGTTTGGGAAGGTAGTGAGAACCATTGGTTAAAATCGTCTTTATTTTAGCATATAAAAACTTTACAAAATAATAATTTTTTTATTATTATTATGATATATAAGAGTTTATATTATTTATAATTAAATAAACGGTGCAAACTACACTTGTTAAACACAAGGTAAATCTGCGAAAAAAAAGAAGAAGAGAAATTGTGACAGAATCCAAACTGTTTCAAATCTTACCACGAGTGGGTATCTACTTCCCTAGAAATTAACTCCAACTCAAAGTTACCGAGAATTTTCACAAAATTTTTCCCCAAGAAAGGAAGAGGTTTCTTCCTCTCCACTCTAGTCTCTGTCTTGCAGCCGAGGTTGGAGCTTTTCCAACAAACCTATAAACAAACCCTCCATTTCATAACATCGATTCCTAAATTAGTCTAGACCAACGCGATTTCCTTCTTTTAACAGGTACAAAATCATTTCTCTCTAAAACCCTAGGCTGAGATCTCCTTTTTTTCTTCCCTATCCTCAGATCGATCTTCCTTCTTCTAATCCTAATTCGCTCTGGTTTCTGCAGGATTCCAACATCGAACAAGAAAATATGTTTCTTACGAGGTAAATTTTTTTGCATATGAATATATTTGGTGCTTGTTTGTTTCCATCGAATTAAATAATTTGGCTAAATTTCGCCCCTTTTTTTCCTCTCTCTGTGTGTGTGTGAAGGACCGAGTATGACAGAGGAGTTAACACCTTTTCTCCTGAAGGCCGACTGTTTCAGGTCGAGTATGCCATTGAAGCCATCAAGGTAACGTGATAATCCCAGTTTCTCGTGAGGCAAAAATTTTTTTTTGGGCTGAATTTTCTAAATGGAAGCAACAAAATATGTTGTTGAAGATGCTTGTTAATATTTAATAACAAGTTAATTAGTTTGAGACAAAGATCCTTGGTACTTCTTGTTCGTAATTTTTGTTTTACTTAATTGGGGCGTTTGGGAGCGTAGTCCAACTAACGTTTGATTGTGAGAGGAAACGTTGTAGCAAAAGTTGGTTGGTACTACATTTGTAGTTGCAATCGGGTTCATAAAGGCCCTTAACTGTGCTCCCAAACTACAAAATGTTGATTCAACTTTTGATTCAAGTTGGTTGCTACATTTTGTAGCAACAGTTTGTGTGTTTTATTTTTTTTTTATTTATCTATCGTGGGTGTGTGTGTGTTTCTGGTATATACCAATTTTATATGAGAACAAATATTTTCTGGGAATTTTCTATATGGATAGAACAAATATGTTCTCGTGGAGATTCTTATTAATACCGACTGATGGGTTTGAGATAGAAAATTCCCCACGCTTTCTATTTGTAATTTCGTTTTTTGTGTTTTTGTCTTCTGTTTTCGGGCTTTGGTTTGTGCCAATGTAAATTGTTGCTTTTATCTGGGTTGTAACATTTTTATTGAAATAATAATACTACAGCTGGGTTCAACTGCAATTGGGTTGAAGACAAAAGAAGGCGTTGTGCTTGCAGTTGAGAAGCGAATCACTTCTCCTCTTCTGGTATGCATTTGGAATTTTTTTTTTCCTGATGGTATGTATCATATTTGATTGATGATGTTTCAAGTATTGAGGGAGGAGGAAATCTCAGTTTTGTTCACTTACAGGAACCTAGCAGTGTGGAGAAAGTTATGGAGATCGATGAACATATAGGATGCGCCATGAGCGGATTGATTGCTGATGCTCGTACACTTGTTGAGCACGCACGGGTTGAAACTCAGGTCATTTTCTTCTTTTTATGAATTAGATTAGCAAAGTTATGGCCTCTGATATTGATTTTTGGAGTTTTCATTCTTGTTCCTTTGCTCAGAAGTTTCCAACCTTATTTGCAGAATCATAGGTTCTCCTATGGCGAGCCAATGACTGTAGAGTCCACAACACAGGCTCTTTGTGATCTGGCCCTTCGATTTGGTGAGGGTGACGAAGAATCCATGGTATTAAACTGATCTACTAATAAACTATATTTTCCTTGTCTATGTATTTTTCTTTCCTGTCAGTTTGTTTATGATATTCAGACAAAATTAGCTGACCTTTTTAATGTCTGTTGTGAGTATTGTTGCAATCCAGTAAGCTCACTTACCTCCTTTAAGCTTAAGCCTAAGTTCTCTACTAGTGTTCACGTAGGAGAACATCTGTTCTGTTCCCAGTTTTACTTTATTTGGGTACTTTACCAATCATTTAAACATTTCGTTTGGTGGGTTTGTTCTTGTATCTTTCTTGCTTTTTCAATGAGTGGGTGTAAGTGGAATTTCATTTGTGGAAAGAGTATGAGGGCAACTTGGGTTCTGGCTCAGCAAATGCACAGTAGTTGTGTTGTCCTTTTGGCTGCGCATCTCTACCTGGTGTGTGTAATTTTTGTTGCATTTTACAATGCCCAAGTTTGTCATATTCGAGAACACAGGGTGCGTCCAATATGACCTATCTTATCTATAATCCATAGATTTACGGACAAAACCATGGACTTACCAAGAACATGAACTTTAGTTTGCAGTCATAACATAGAATTTGCGAGGGTTGAAATTTTTGTCAAGTTGCAAAAATTTAATGGTCAGCTTTTCAGTTCCGGAACTTCATGGTTGTGTGTTGGTCAAAGTTTGTGCATGATTATATGTATGCTATTTGCCTCCAATTTCAGTTCTTTTGCACTGGTATCCTTATCGGGTTCTTATGTCTATGTACTGCCTTCTGTTGAGCTATTTGAGGATATTTCATAGCATTCAAAGGTCAAATGCTCTTTGTTGAAGATCCTAAGTGAATTTCTATTCTTCTATACTTGAGAAAGTTACGGTATCTGTATTTCCAAATATCGGAACCATTCATACATGCTTTCTAATTTATCATATTTTCACATGCAGTCTAGACCATTTGGAGTATCTCTTTTGATTGCTGGTCATGATGAGAATGGCCCAAGCCTGTAAGTGTTAATTTGTATTGCATTTTTTCTGTGTTTTCTAGCAGGCTGTTCATCTTGTGTGTAGTTAACTTATGTCAGTCAACATATGCATCAATCTGGATGGGAAAGCAGAATATGACCATTTATGTTAACAATATGATCGATCTTAAGGAAATTTAAAATTTAGGTGTAAGCATTATTCACTAAGGGGTATTTTTGAAGTTTTGAACTTTTGAGGTTTCAATCACTCTGATCTAGGCCAAGCCTCAAGGCATGAAGTCATAAGCACGTTTAACACTCGTTGATAAGACAGGAATAGTTGAAAAAGAAGAAACAATATTTTTAAATATCTTATCTGTAAGGCATATATTGTGTTTCTTTTCAAAGTGTAATACTTTAGGGTGACCAAGGGTGTTTGGCTAGTGGTGGAAAACATTGGTGGGGACCGTTTTTACTGTAGCATGTGAGAGTTTTAAACTGTAGCAACTTTTTTTTTCCCCTTTTTATTGTAGCATGTGAGAGCTTTACATGGTTTATGATTGAGTTTGTTGTGTGAACCACCCTTAGTCAAACACCTACTAAAAGTTGTAATTGCAGATACTACACTGATCCATCTGGCACATTTTGGCAATGCAACGCAAAAGCTATAGGGTCGGGGTCTGAGGGAGCAGACAGCTCTTTGCAAGAGCAATACAACAAGGTATCTTTGCTTCTTAATGCATTGATTCTTAATATGTTTTAACATTGTAGCTTATGAATATGAAGTATAAAGCATTCTGTTACGTTATAGGGGTATTATCATATTGGTACCATGTGTTAAGGACCCCTGTTAATGCAAAATATCAAATTGGCACCTTGCTTATTTCAATTTTTTCTCGATGGTACCTCCAGACATAATTTAGGTGACAAGTACAATGCAAATTGTAGAATTCCCCTTTATATCCCACTCCTAGCTATTACTTGAGATAACCATGCATATTCATCGACTAATATTTTAAATGTCACCTAAAACTTATGTCTTGGGGTCTCATCGTGATAAAGTTGAAACTAGAAGCTACCAATTCGTATTTTCCATTACCAAGTGTACTTTGTGATTTAGTGTGCCAATATGATAATTTTCTATTTCTAAATGTATGAGTTGTGAAGTTCTACCCTGGTTACTAGTTTTTTTTTTCTTTGAAAAAAAAAAAAGATCTGGTAAGTAGTTTTACATGTCGAAAGTACAAACTTACTATTCTAAAATACTAAAAAAGAAGAGTTAAGGGAGTCGAGCATTGATGCAAGTAAATACTTTCTGAAAAATAGAATTGCAATCCTAATTTGGTAAGTGAAAACGTATGAGTAGGATGACAGGGAAACACTTCTTTCCATCAATAATTAGTAACACGTCTAACGTCCAACATTTAGCGGTAGATAATTGAATGCAGACATAATTATCATTTGTCTTGTTTTTAGATTTAAAATTTTCTTTTTCAGTATATCCTGCAGAAGCAAGATACACAATTGTATTCTGCATCCCGAAGTACATAACCAATAATCGGAAAAAAAAAAATATTTCTGCAGGACCTTACTCTGAAAGAAGCTGAGACTATCGCCCTTTCTATTCTGAAACAAGTTATGGAAGAAAAGGTGAATTATTAAATCTGGCATCAACTCCATCAGTTATTTTTTCTCCTTTTTTTTTCTTTTTTTTTTTCCACACTACCATATTGAGGTTGATTGAGTTTAGCCTGATTACAGGTGACTCCAAATAACGTTGATATTGCGAAGGTGGCTCCAACATATCATTTGTACACCCCTTCGGAGGTGGAAGTTGTCATTAGTCGCCTATGAGTCCCCATTTTGATACTTTTAAGAAAATTTCTTTTCAAACACGTACTTGCCTTTGGTTTTTATAATCTGCTGGGGATTATGATTTCCATTTCTTTCTATCTGATTGCTGTTTCTTGGTTTTGTGATTCCAATGGGCTGCATAACGCGGTCAACTTAAAGACCAGCTGATAACTTATGATGGGAATTTGGATGATTTTCTAAAGTGCTTTTAACTTTTGGATTGTTGGACAATCATGACTTCTAGTAAAAACAAAAGCTGTGGTTGCAAGCATAGCTTAGCGGCAAAACTCTACCTGACCCACTTAAAGGTGGAGATTTTTTTTGAGGGACTTAAGGGTGAAGATTTTGAATCCTTCTCCACTAAGTTTAACAAAAAAAAAAAAAAAGCTTCCTTTAGCACTTGAAAGAAGTTCTTATGCCTTCAACTTCAGTTGTAGGCTTTGAAGCTGTTTTAGGCATAGTGAAAAAAATTGTGGGGTCTTTTATTTCTTGGTGGACTTTTTTGGCGGATTCATATAAGGAGATTGGGAGGCAAGTTTAAACCAAAAATAAAAAATATTATAGCAAGTTAAATTTTATGCGAGAAAATTTTGTATTTAACTTAGTTTGAACTATAATTTTTGGTTCAAACTAAATTCTTGAGCACACTATTGACTTGTTTCACTTGAAGTTGATGCATGCCACAATTTTTCACAATGGTGAGCCTGTGGCTGCCAAATTATTATTGATAGAAGGATGTGAGGGGAAAAAAACGAGTGAGAAAAGAAAGGGTTGTCTATCGACACAGACAGGACGATGTGAGGCTTTTGTTTTTTTAATCATGAAAACACAAAAAACTATTGTTAAGGATTTATTTGGTACGTGGGTTTAGATGGCTTGAACTATGGGTTTGACACTATTAGGATGTTTGAGGGTCCGTTTGGTTCGAGTATTTGAATGAAGATTTAAATTTTTATGAGAGAAAATACTGTAGCAAAATGATTCGAACCATGATTCAAGTATCGAAACAAACGGGCTCGGAAAGATTGGTTTGAACTATAAACAATGTAAATTTTTACACGCTACAGTAAAAAGTTACAACGTAAAGCTCTTACATGTCACAGTTGTCAAACTAAAGCTGATGGTTTAAACTATTTTCCCAAACACATGTTATGTGGTTTAAACGGTGGTTTTAAACTGACGTTTAACATGTAAAGGTTTAAAAAAAATAAAATGTCACATCAAGTTTAAAGAACTGGTGTTTGAAAAATTACGGGTTTATGAAAGAAGAATGTGAATGCAAATGGTTATTACTACGTAAAATTGTTTAAACCATTTGAACTTAAAGGGGTCAAACTTGGGATTTTGGTGAATTTGGTTAATTTAAAAATGACTCTGTGGTTTAAGCTGGTTTCAATTATTTTTTCACTAAACGTTAAATTAAATTGTTTTCATGGTTTGAACCATTCTAAACTTGTACATCAAACGGGATATAAAGCGCTAAATGGTTACCACAAGATGGCAAGACCAATATGGGTGAAAACACTAGCCGTATCTAAACTTCATAAAAAGTGGAAAACACTGTCCACTCAAGTGATGGAGTTGCCGAGTTTAAAGCTTCCACAACTAACTTGGTATCACTCTCCGCAATGACAGATCTCCATTCGTGGTCTTTAGCACGATTAAGAGCTGATTCAATAGCCCTGTAATGTCTCAAATTTAATTAATTAGAATTAGTGTGTAAATGGTAAATAATGTACCTAATTAAAATTTAATGGTTAATTAATCATTTTTAAAATTTTCATTTTCTTTCTACTAAAATAGATAAGTAAGCAGTACTAAAAAAAATAAATGATCAACATTTCTATTACTTTCTTTTGCTTTCTAATCTTTACCATTCCATTGCATCTCTTTACGATTTGATATACATGTCCTTAAAGTGTAAATATGAACATGATTTAAATCTTTGTTTGGATAATCGGGAAAAAAAATAGAATTGACACGCATCACAGTAAAAGTGAGAAATTCTCACTACAAGAAAGAAGTTCAAATTGTGAGAATTTAAAGGGGGTAGAATTTGCATTTTTGATGTTTGAATCAGATTTTACAATCTACACTGTACAACTTTTTAAGTTTTGCCAAACATGAATTTGAACTATGTTTTTTTCCTTTTTATCCAAATTGTGGCTCATAAGTTCAAATCCAATAAGTAAAACTTCTCACGAGTTTGTTGGTCTCGGCTAAATCTGACTCTGGTCATTATGACATTTGAGACCTCATTGCAAGAAAATAAGGGCTCGTTTTGTTTCGATACTCGAATTACGGTTTGAAGCATTTTATTATAGTATTTTCTCTCATAAAAATTTAAATCTTCATTCAAATACTCTATTCAAATACTCGAATCAAACGGGCTCTAGATACTTTGAAACCAATACAAAAAAAAAAAAAAAACAAAAAGTAGCAAAAAGAACCTCCACGATCGAATTTAAGTAGCAAAAATTTGGCGCATCTTCTGCAACCAAATTTCGTTGCACAATCCAAAACATTTGCAAACAAATACGAATTTTTTTGTGAGTAATATGACGAGTTTGGTTTTGTGCCGAAACCATTTTGTGATCAAAACTAAGTTTGATAACAAAAAGATGTTTCTGCGACTTTTTTTTTTTTTTTTGGTCAATATAACGAATATTATGCAACCATAATAATTTGGTACTAAAAAATATGACGCCAAAAGAAAACCGACATGTGTGAGCGATTTTTTCCAACTGAATGGCCTATTCAGTCGTGGAAAACAAGTTATACCGATCAAGATCTTTACGGTGAAATGTCACTATTAACAACCAAAATCTCGAAACACCAAAATGGTTAGGCTGGCTGTTTCGGCTTTGGCAGCTAATGATACATTTTGTTACTAAAATTTGAGCAGATTGTGATTTTTTACTAGCAATATTGGTGGGAGAATAACTTCACTACCAAGTATATGTTTGGCAGCAAATGTTTTATGAAGTTGAAGGGGCTTTTTTGTGGAGGACTTGCTAACATGAAGGGTACGACTTTTGTGACTTCTTTTGATTGGTCCAAGCCATAACTTGCATGAATATTTTTTACAGCATACCATTCAAAGAAAAACACAAAAAACAATATTTTTTAAAAGCACTTCAAGACAAAAACGTTGCAAAATCCCTTAAACTATGTGTTGTTGTTTTAAGAACATTAAGAGCTTTATTTTTAAGGAATTTTGCGAATTTTTTTTGCTTTAAACTTTTTTATTTTGATGTTTAAATTTCTATTGTCAAAAAATGCCACTTTTTCCTTAAACTATTTTTTGCAAAAAAGTTTAAGAGGATATAGTAGCACATTTTGAAAGTTAATGGCAAAATAATATAGGTGACATAGTTTGAAAAAAAATTAAAAAATTACAAAAAATGCCAAAAACTAACAGAGTTGGATTGAATGAGTTATTTACTAATAAGACAAGATTTGAGAAAATTAAGTGGTATATTTTAAAAGTCGATGGACAAAGTGATATAAGTGACATGATGTAATAACTCACCTTTTTCAAGCAGGTACTTAGCTTTCTTAAATACTATTTTTAAAACTTAATCTTACTTTCTAATAAAAAAATACTAAGTAATTTTTTTATTGAAACCGTTGTGACTTCTGCTGCAATATAATTTGAAATAGTTGCAACATAATTTGAAACATTTCTTAAAATTCGTTGAATAAATATTTACTTTTGTAAAATTTTTTAAAACAACTATGTGATACAAACGTGTCTTTTAAAATGTTTTTCGTAAAACATTTTCTTAAACAGTTTCTTTCTTAGAAACTTTCAAAACATTTTTCATTTAAACAAAAACTTCTTCCATTGTAGCTTAAAACCTTTGTAGTAGTATCCATAGCCCAATCATTGCATTTGTCTTACAGCATCACTGAGCACATCAACCAGTCGTACTAGTCTCTTCTAGGACAACTTACAATATGAAGGAACTTATAATAAACTTTTGCTCTGTAAGTTCAAACATAACTCACAAAATGTTAAAACATTTTCATAATACTTTCATTATAAAACTTTTCTTGTAAAAACATCTTTCATAAGCCATATCTCATAAAATGTTTCTCATAAACATTTCTCTTAAAAAAAACATTTCTTAAAATATTTTTCATAAACATTATTTGTAGTGAAAATATTTCTAAAAAGGAAAACAATATCATAATGCATGATTCTATTTATGCTCATTTATAAACTTTTTATCATCATTCTTAACTTTCTTGAACTATGGGCCTAAGTGTACGTACCAAATGTGCTTGATCATCAAACACCAAGGCCGTAACATAATTTTAGCATGACTATCGAATACTGAGGCCATAACATAACTTTAGCATGGTACTCTTCTTGGGCTAAGAGGTTGGTACGATACTTTTTTATATTAACTTGAGGGTTAGATACTAATCTTGTAATCTTAGTGAACATAATATATGATATAACTTAATATCTAAAGCAGTAAACATAGCAACTGCAAACACATTGTAAATCATGACATAAACTTTAAAACACGATGCATGACATATGTAAATATACTTCAAACATATTTAAAGCATTTGAAAGTCATTTTTCTTCATGCAATAGATGAGGTTTGAAACCTGAATTTTCGCTCTAGTGTTCCCACATTATCTCTTTTCTTTTTACTAGTCGGCTTCGTGTCCTATTCGAATAACATTTGATCATTAACTAACTTTTCTTGTTATCGACTTACTTGATCGATAACAGGACTTAAATCTTAGAAGTTCATTCTTTTTTGCCCGTAACGTGTTTTCTAAGAAAATTCTCACATTTCTTTGAGCTTTAAAATCCGTGGTTACTCACTTGCTCATTGCAGTGAAGAAACCCAACTTTGTACAGTGAAAAATCTAGTTTTATATGGTTTTACAGTTTTGACCCAAAACACAAAATCTTGACATTTTTGCCCCCGGGACCGAAAATAACTTTTTACACCAAACATTTTTTTTTTAATTATTAAAACTTACAAAAGCTCCTTGGTCAAGCTCAAACAATTTTAAAACATTTTCCTCATTTAACTGTTTTGAAATTTCGTGGTTAAGTCTCAAAAAATTCATAACTCATATACCGTGCAGAATTTTCACAATCCATCTATGATTTTTTCTGTTTCATCGAGTTCTATGACTTTTTATTTTAACTGTTCTCAAATTCCAACATTTTAGGGGTGTTCTGGCCACTTTTTCAAATTTGACGAGCCAAATATTGAAACCTTTTAGAACGATCCAATTGAAATTTCACAAAATTTTGTTCACAAAAGACGTTTATCTTGATGTTTTTGAAAAATCTCGTGTTAAGCTCAGAAACTAGTTCGACATCTAAACTTGTCAAAACCTCAATTTTTTGAAAACTATCAAAACTTTGCTATGTAACAAAGTTTTCCAAAATTTCATTTTTTAGTCATCAAACCCTAATTTATGCCATCCATCCACATTAGCATACATATATATAAAACATTAAACAATCATGCCATAGTGTTCTTATTACATGCCCTAGCCCATAAACATTATACCAAACACTTTATGTACATAACCAATTTAAGGTTATGGTTTACAATTTACCAAGTAATTTCAAGGGCTTTGTTCCTCCTCTTAGTACGAGAAAACCCTCTAGGATCATTGACAACAATTCATAGCATAACCTATGAAAATGTCACAAAAATATGAGCAAAAGTCCTAGAACACAATAAATAAAGTTAGGATTTTTACCTCAAAAGTTATTATTCCTTGCTCTAGAGTGCTTTTCTTTGCTTCCAAGCTTGATTTGAGGTTGTTTTTAGCAAAATATTTGAGAGAATGTGTGTGTTGGAAACTGGTTTTTGCATGGGAAAATATGGGGCTTTTTTTTTTTTTTTTTTTCCAATCTTCCATGAAAATTTGATGGAGACAAAAAATGAACTTTTCAAATATGCCTTTTAACATATAAAGACATCACTCTAGAGGCTTATTTGCAAAGAAAAAGTGGCTCCACTAGTTTTCAAAGGGAAGGTGTGGAGATTTTTCCCTCTTTAGAATGTCCTTGTGGGTCTCTCATCAAGTTTTTAATAGTTCAAATTTACACTAACAGTATTTTTTTTACTGCCAGTATATTTTCCCATATAGTTAGTATTCTTTGCAATATTGTTTTTCATAGTCCACAAGCTTCCACATCATCCACACTTGTCCACATCCTTCACACAGCATAATTTTTATACTACTTAACTTTATACAGTATAATTTATACTGCTTATTTTTATGTAGTATAGTTTTTATACTATTTTATTTTATCATTATAATCTTTATACCGTATTATTCTAATACTAGTGTGACATGGCAAACAAGGCCCAAGGGAAACGTGGAAGCGGAACTGGCAAACACTTCAACGTGCCTGCGATTCGCCACAAAAGTGGTCTTTGAGAGTTCCAACATGTATGTTCATAAAAGATCATCGGACGAAGAAAGGGAAGTTTTGTAGGCCCCACTTCCAAGTATCATCTCCAATGGTGACAATTTCCAAACCCCAATTGATTCTGTCATTACTCATCATCATCATCGTCGTCTTTCATTTCTCATTGAAAGCTTCAGCTATCAGGTATGGTGATTTCTCTTTTTCTTTTGGGGTTTCCTAGTTCCGATTCTTGGCGGGGTTTTTCCGTAATGGGTATTGTGATTTTCACTCAATTCGTACAATACCAAGCAAGAAACAAAAAGGGTTCTTTTTCAGTTCTGTAATAGCCCACGTAATCGACACAGAATTAGAAATCAGCAAAGTTAAAGATTTCGCTTCTGTAATGCTGTTTTAGATTTGGGTTTTATGTAACCATGCGTTTGTTTATATTATATCTATATATGGGGCAAGCTTGGTTGGTAAAGAACGAATAGCCTTGCGGTAATTCTACACTTGACTCCGCTGCAAGGCGCAGAGTTTGAATTCCCGATCCCAAATTCAATACATATATATATATATATGAAGTGACTTTGAAATCTCACTTTTGGCATAAGATAAGTTCTTAAAAACATGCTGTGTACTTATGCTTGGTACTTTTTAATGGTTTCTTTAATGCAAAGTTCTCAATCATATTGCTTCACTTGTATGTTCACAGGAAGGACATTGGTTTCCAAGAGAAACACATCTGCAGGAATACAGTTCAAGGGCGATACTTACTGTCCGATGATAATGGTCAAGATTTTTCCTTATCCAAAAATTTCTACTTTTACTGTTAATTTGCCCTCTTTATGACCTTTTAATTACCTAAACCATTTAGGAAATAATCTTTAGATGTATTTTCCTAAACACATAGTTTCTTAATAAAGAGATCTATGATATGTTCTAAGTTCTTATCTTCTTGATTGTGATTTTCATACAAGTAATGATCTTTTGTCGGTGAAATTTCCATCTGAAAAGGAAGTTTTGATTAAACAATTGTCCCTAAGGCCTCACCATTTTTGTTTAATGTTCTGTGCTTAGTAATAGTAATTTTTTAGAAGCAGATGTTGCAGAACCCTCTAAATAGATTTATTAAAACAAAAAAAAAAAAAAGAACTTTCTAATTAGTTGCAAAAAGTTTCCTCATATATCTTCCGTCCTCTAGCAAAGTAAAGTGTGGAAGGAAAAGTCTAGACATACTAAAGGTGATGCCCATCAAGAATATGAACAATGAAATATTGACAGACTTTGTGTTACCCATGGAGGGTAGTCTGATAAGTTATAACTTATAAAGCCAGCAATTTTAGTTGTTTGTTTCCTTCTCTGAGGCTCATGCTCGGTATTTGCAATGTAGGTTACGTTTGTGATGCTTTATCTGTTGATCCCATGTCTCGGTGCTGTCCTGAATTAGGATACAAATTTTCTTGTCAGTGAGTTTTCTCTGAAATGGAACTTTTGAAAAGCCGACCTTAAACCAAAAAGTGGACAAAATTTCATTAATATATGTTATTCCCTGTTGCAGGGGATGTAATCATCTTTCACAATGCTGCAATTCTTACGAATATTGTGTTTCATGCTGCTTAAATCCGTCAATGGTAATTTCTTCAATGCTTCATTTTTTTTTATTTTATTGCTATAATTTATTTCTTAATGATGTAATTACGGCTCTATTATGTGTTGCTGGGATTTGTTCTGTAGACACTGAAGCAGCATGTTATAAAGGTGAAGATTGCAAAACCAGCTACGGCAGGTAAAAATATTATTCTTTTCTGTTAGAAATGGCTTTACCACTTCAGGTTTTACTTCATTATGGCTGCCATTTGCACCTCATATCCGGGATCATTAGTTTAAGAAGTCCATATAGTAGGGAAAGAGAGTCACCAGTCTTGCATTCTGGGATTTTACAGTTTCTAATGCTAATCAGTGCTAAATTTTGATATACCTCCTTCAACTGGGTTCTTGCAAGTTCCCAGTCCTGCTTTGGCTTGAGGGATAATTTTGTCCAATTCTGTGACGTTTAGTGGAAATTCTAATTACTTACTCTGGACTTGGCTAACCTTACTTTGGTGGAATTCCTTGTTCAATAATATATCTTTTTATTTTTTTTTCGCAGGAACTTATGCAAGTGTTTTTGATTTCTGCGCTGGAAGGTGCCGCCATAATTCTGATAGTGTGGTAAGTAATACTTCAACACTTCACTTAATGTATTCCCTTTTTTAATAGAGTAATTAAAATTTCTTAGCTCACAAGACACCATTTGCTTTTTTATCTTTGTTTGGTGTGATGGCAACAGTTTGTCTCATCAACTATGTTACTTTTCAAAAATAGTGTCTTAAACATTTAACTATATATTGTTATTGGTTGAAAGATTTTGGGTCTCAAGAGGAGTTATAGCTTGAGGCTGAAACTTTTATAACAAAGTAAGAAAGAAGAAAGTCAAAGCTTCCCTAGCTGTCTTATGTGCTGAATTCAACTCCTTTTTATCTTGCCTCATCCTTGGGTTCTCGTATATTTGAGCAATTTATTTGTTTTATAAGTAGCGGTACTAACTGAATGAGATCCAACATTTCAGGTTCATGAAAATGCGTATTTGAGCGATTTTCATCATTGTTTTTCTATGCCATCGACATCTCCAGGTGGGATAAATGTTCAGCATTAATCATCATTGGTGGCTTTTTATGCATATTTATTCAATGTCGATGGTTCCATTTTAATTATTTTATCTTTATGTTATTTATGGCTCGGTATCACTTTTGGTATTTTATTTCCCTTTTTTTTTTTTTTTTTTTTTCTTTTGAGGTAACGGGAAGGTGTTATGGTTTTGAATCCTAGCTTGTAGCATTTGCTCTTTTGATCTTTAGTATTTAGTTTCCAAATTTCGGTTCTTGGAAGGTATGTATTTGCATTATACTATTGAATACATGCCATAGAATCAAGCTAAATTCTTTTTTGACACAGGTTTCAGTTGCACCATTATGCTTCTTTATGAATTGGCTGTCTCACAGCTTGTCAAAATAAAATATGCTGAGCTGTTCTTAGGTTTTAGAAAGTTCGTGTAATGCTATTTGAGAACTCTCTCTTATACCATGCTTCATTCTATTTTGGGATTGCTTCTCTTTAGTTTACTTTTAGACATGTCTAAGAGTGTGTTTGGGAACATAGTTGGAACTAATAAGTTGAATCCAAAACACTATAGCATGTGAGAGCTTTACACTGTAGCAACTTTTACCTTGCACTGTAGCATGTGAGAGCTTTACACTATAGCAGTTGGAACTAATAAGTTCTGACGACGTTGCCAAACAAAGCTTAAGTGGTTGAGATATGAAATAAATCAAATACCACTGTGCATAAGGCATAAGCAAAATATGTCTACATTAGACACCAGATATAAGCAAGAAGGTTCATATTAACATTATTTTTGTTAAATATTTATTTGGCTGAAATTTTTTTAGTAGTAGAATTATATTTTCAAATCCAATAATTGTCTTCTCATCGGGCGCAAAGTACAGCGACCAGGTCCTGAAGGTTGTCTTACCTGTTTTGAACGTATGTTTGATAGGGGCAAATTCTACACAGCTAGAAGCCAGACTTAATGGCATTGATGTTGTTGTTGGAAGGTGAGGACTCTTGGTTATTATTTTCTCCTCTTGGTTCTAGTATATTCTATTTAAAGCTTTAGCTTACTGTTTATATCCTTATTAATGTGTTGGGTTTTTTTTTTTTTTTGTGGTTTTAGACAAGGGGAGTCATGCGATTCGGTTTGCAAATTGAATGGACAATCGTGTGTTCCAAATAAGCTTTTGGTGCTTAATCAATGTGACATGTAAGTTGTTTCAGCTTTCTTTGTTTTCTCTAGGAGGCCACAGTCTTCCTGTTCTCCTTTTGTATGCTCTCTCTTTTCTCGTGTTAATGGAATTCTTTTTTGTTCCTTATAAAATATTTTTTTATATGTCATGTAAGTTGATCATCTATTGTTATTTTTTTTTATAGAAATCTTCATTAATTCAATTCATGATGTTTCAGATATTTCATTGCTAAACCATTTCCCTGCTTGTATTTCTGGGTAGAATATACAATCTTTTATATATATATATATATATATATTCTTTTTAGAATATACAATTAATCTTGGCAGGGAGACCAGAGTATTCATAACCATAAATTTTCTGTTTTCTTTCTGATTTCTAATCTTTAGATGCTTCTACTCCATGAAATGCTACATAAGTCAGTCAGTCTGTCGGTCTTGTTGTCCCAACGGTGATTGGATGTTCTCATGGTGTCTCATAATAGTTGTTGTTGTTGTTTTTTTTTTTTTTTTTTAATATTTTAACTATCTCGTGTTTAAGTTAGTGCAGCACCGTCAAGCTTATGCGGTTCTGTGTTATAGATTTTGAGGTTATGATCTTCTAGTAAGAAGTATGTTTATAAGTATCTTTCCTTTACAGCATGCAGAAGTATATGAGATGTAAAGGAGCTTGTTTGGCGAGTATGGGATCAGACCAACCCGCTGAAGTTGTAGATGATGCTCCTAAACACTTGGTAATACTTTTTCTTTCTCATTAAAGTTTTAGTACTTACTGAATCTTTTCCTGATAATTTGTGAGACGTACTTCTTGCTTCCAAGTACAAATGTCTATTTGGCTGCCAAAATGGTGCTGTCTGAATCCAAATGACGAATTGCGTTCTTGTTTTTCCCATTTAATTTCCGTAACGATAGCAGCAAAAAGAAAATAAAATAAAATAAAATAAAAATGAAATAAAAAATTACGTAACGCAGCACATAATTTGGTCTGGAGGGAAAAAAAAAGGAGAAAAGAACCTTCATGGTATGTGTGTTCAATAACTAATTGCTATAAAAGGATCTCTTTCTTAGCCACCCATTATCTCTTTCTTAAATAGCTAATTATAATGCTAATTATTTTTTATGATCGTCAGAATCCAGGAGCATGTTTATATACCCGGACGCAGTCGATGCTTTCTTGTGATGGTTCACATCAGCATACCCGGAGGCTATGCCCTTGTGCCTAGTGCATTTACTTGGTGAGTTGGAATTCCCATAACATTTGTATCTGATATTGAATTGTCAAAATTTCATGTTGAAGAACCAATTGATCTATAATTATGTCAATGCTTTCTTTAAATTGAATTGGAAGAATGTATTATGAATGGAAGTGTGCACCTGAAGGTATTAAATCCTATGTAGATATTTTTACCGGTTTTTGGCAGTTTTATATGTAAAAGATTGTGCAATGATTTGTGAAGAAAAAGAGTTACAGTTGTACAAGGACTTATACAAAGCGGGAGAGTATTTTAGGCACTAAAATAGAGAAATTTTAAAGGTTTAAATGGAACCAGGGGAAAAAAATTATTATTATTATTTTTCTAATTCATGTTGGCCCTTTAAGTTTAACACCCTATAATTTTGATTTCAGAAGGCTAACTAAGCAATCCAAAAATTATCTTAAGATTTATATTGTGTATGGGGGGGTTGGATAGATAGATAGGGATCTTATGCCTTGATTTGTGCCTTGCGCTCTTTGTATTTTTGTATCTGTGCACATTGATTTTTTTTTTTTTTTGCTAATAGTACTGTAAAAAATTTTTTTTACGCAAGAATTGCTGCTTATCAGAAGGCATCGTTAAAGCAACAGAAACTTGGGTGTTTCTTGTTACTTCTTTATTTTCTCCTCTCATATTTTATTCATGGATTATAGTAACAATTCTAGGAGGTTCACTGTAGGAAGTGTACATGGGTTGGTCGGTTCGGTCTTGAGCCTCTCAGGCTAACCAAACCGATGGTTAAGTTTTGCAGGAATGGAAAACCGAGACCGAATCGCGATGAAACTTATCTCTTTCTGCTTTTTATATTCTCATAACCATCAAACTAATGGTTCTAACTTTGTATATGAATTTTATATGTGCAAGCAGAGAGTTGAGGCCAAGCATTTGATTAGAAGTGCAAAAGATATCTGATTATTGCTAATTTGGATGAGACACTGAGCTGGGCTGCAATGTTTCTGAAGGGAAGCTATGGCTATTTTTTTCAGGAAGTATATTTTCCAACAAATAATAGTTGTAATGTTGTAGATACTCCATATGTTAAAAGACGTTTCCAAATTTTGAGTTTCTGTAATTCCGGAGTTGGGCATTATTGATATAGTTGTACATGTCCTTTTTTTTTCCTACCCTTCTCTTCTTGACTCCTGTTCATGTTCGCAAAGTAGTTGAGGAAGACATTTTCATTTGTCTGTTATTCTTCCCCTAAAAGAATCTTGTATTTTCAAAAAATACCAATACACCTCCTGTAATTTACAAATTGCATTGAAAAAAATTCATTACAATTCAAGTGTTTTTCTTTTTTTTTTTTGGAGATATCGGAAGATTTTTATTTTCTGTTATGTATGTGTTAACGACTTTTCAGTGGTTACGTCTTCATTAGTGGTTATTGGTTTAATTATAGTAATAATAAATATTTCATAATTAATTTGATGATATAGTGTTTATATAACCAACTATGATTGGTTAAGCAACCTGAAAATCTTAAGCATTAATTAAGAAAGTTATTCTCTTAATTTTTTATTATAATTTTATTCTTCAATAAAATTACTACAAGACCTAGTAAAAATGCACTTACGTCTTATTCAACTCTTTTGCATTTATTAACCCTAAATTTTTTATATCATTTTTTTTTCTTCACATGTTTTCCTTCTAGTCATTTCTGTGCAAGTCTACCACGGAAAAAGAGATGTTGAAGTAAGAACCATTGTTGGGTGTTGATATTTGGTGGATGTCTGCATCGTGGTAGTAGAAACTAATGTTTAAAAGTGTGGTGACAACTGTTGGTTAGAACCATTTTTATTGTAACATGTGAGAGTTTTAGATTGTAGCGATTTTTTTATTATTGTTATTGTAGCATGTAAAAGTTTTATATTGTTTATAACTGAAAAAGTGATGGCAATCACTTTTGTCAAATAGGGGGTAATTTGGCAAGTTTGTGTTGATATTAAGGTGAGGCAGCCGAATTTTGTCAAGTTTAAGTTATATTTGGGTGATGTCCATGGGCAGTGTCCGAAGAAGACAGGTTTTGGTGATGTTCATTGTTCGTGGAGGAGGAGATGTAATCAAATAAATTATTTTGATAATTTTAATTGTTTTCATTTGGATATAAAGGTAATTTGGGGTTTTCAAGTATGTATTTTGTTTAATACTTTACATTCATGCTACATAAGCAGTTTTGTTTAAAAAAAATTAACAGAATGTAATAATGGGACGATGATACATTTTGATGTTTGATGGCAAAGTGAAATAAGTGACATAATTTAAGGGGTATTTCTAAAATTAATCTAATCTTTAATTTAGATTTTATTACTTATTAAAAAGAACAAAAAGCCTTGTCAACATGGCATAAACAAGTTACCTATTCAAATTATATTTTAGGATATTCTTAAATTAAATGCTCATTAATTATCAAAAATATATTTTTGATCAACTATCTATTTCGTTACAATCATTAGATTTATATTAAACGACTAATATAATAGTAACCATTGAAATCATACCTCTGTGTATATACATATATATAGTGATGGTCTTTACATTGGTTTCACACTAGGTCCAAACGCCAATTGCAACAGTTGGATAAGAATTGATCAGACTTGATTGAAAGAAGGGCATGTTAGAACCAACGTAGACACATTAAAAAATAATAGAAAATATAATTAATTGTTTAAAAAATGTAACCTAATAAACTAATTGTGGTTTAACTCACTTATATTTAATAATATGAGAATATTAAATATTTAAATAGAAAAAAAATATAAATATGAGGAAATATTTCTCACATTAATACAAACAAAATTAAAAATATTAAAAAGACTCGTGCAAATTACACATAATAGGAAGGGGCTCAAACATGGATGGTTGTGATGGCGAGAAGTGGTAGAATCCGGTTGGCAAGCCTGTGGGTTGGGTGGTGGGGCCAATCTCAATCTCACGACGGGCCGGGGGGGGTGATGGGAGCTCGATCTTGTGACAAGGAAGTAGCTCAATCTGACCGTAGGGGAAGGGGCTTGATCACCCGATGAGGGGTGACTTAATCTGACGATGTCTCAACGTTTTGTCCTTCTTTGTCTGTACTCTTACAATCCCATAGGTTAAGCCTAGCTTTTTTTGTCTTGATGTTGAAGAAAGTGATAAAGAAAATGTACAAATTTCTACATAATTACTTGAGTAATAATGATAAAATTAGTTGGATAACATTTAGTTTACTTTATATTAAAAAAATAAATATTTATATTTTATTCTTTTTTTATTATATTTTTCATGATCATTACTCAAAAAATACACAATGGTCCCACCCTAAAGGAAAGAGAAGAGAAAAGTAAAACCCAAACCCTCTGAAGTCTCCTATCTGCATTACTACTTGTTAGAACTTACTTAAAAGTTTTTTTTATAGTTATTATTAACCCCAAAGATGAATTCCTGACTTTGCCAGTCTGTCCAATCTGTACGTGTAGCTAATAGTGAAGATATTTAAGCTCTTTCCATACACCTCGATCTATACAGGGACAAAGATGTAGTTGTCCTTGGATGAGTAGCCAATCAAAAAGGTAAAGAGGTGGGAAGGACAACAGAACTTCTCTCATGACACAGTGGTAGAGAAGACCGCGACCATAACACCACCGAGTAGCCACATGTGTGTTATGTGAGCAGGAAATAGTCGATGATTGCATCTTAATTAATCATATATGTGACTTGAGAGAGTAATTTGTTTCACTAATTACTAATCACAGTGACAAAAAGGTAACCACTGTCTAAAGATACACATTTTCTTGCTACCAGTTACTTTACTTTGAAACAATGTTTTACATTGTCATTGTTCATGTTGGGTTACATTTTGAAGTCCATTCTTTTAGCACTTTAATTGTAAAAGCTGTTAGAAAGTGCTAAAATATTGGTTTAATATTCAGGGACATTTTTAGTAAATTCTAATACATTAGTTGTTTGGTGTGTTAGAAGCTGGTTGGTTAAGTTGTTAGGTTCTGACTTTGTTCTTATCAGGCTAGTTAGTTAAAGGGTTTAAAGGGAGAGGCTCTAATGGATGACTAGTGAGAGAAATCAAATTGTATTCTCTAGAGGGAGAGAAAAAAATAGAAAATTCTTGGAGAGAATGGTTGTATTGCTGGTTCTTGAATAAGGCAATAAAATTCTTGAGTTTTCTTGTGGAAATCCTTTTTTGTTGTTGGTGTGTTATGTGCTGTGCAATTAGGGTTGATCTGAGAATTTGGAGTCCAGTTTTCTACAAGTGTTATCAGAGCTCGGTTGAGAAGACGACAATGGCATTGGCTAAAGTGGAAGTGGAGAAATTTACGGGCACAAACGACTTCAGTTTGTGGAGGTTGAAGATGAAGGCACTTATAGTGCGTCAAGGCTTAGACACATCGCTGTCGAATGAGGCAATGGCGAAGGTGGAGGAAAAGCTTCGAGAGGATTTGTTACACAAGGCTCACAGTGCAATCTTGTTGAGTCTTGGAGATGAGGTTCTTAAGGAAGTAGCCGAGGAAGACATCGCCATTGGGAATATAGGGAACTGGAAGCCCTGTGTGTGAAGAAATCTCTGGCGAATCGGTTATATTTGAAGAAGCACTTGGATGACTTTAACATGATCATTTTCGATTTAAAGAGCATCGATGTAAAGATTGACGATGAGGATCAGGCAATCATCCTTCTAAGTTCTCTGCCAAAAGGGTGTGAGCACTTCGTAGATACGATGTTGTATGGTAAGGAATCTCTAATCATGGCCAAAGTAAAAGCAACGCTAAATTCCAAAGAATTGCAGACGAAAGGGGAGAATAAGAAAGACGAAGGTCCTGTTGAGAATCTATTGATTTGCAAAGGATCTAAGAAATGCAAATTCAAGAATCGAGGTCATTCAAGATCAAAATCCAGAGTTAGGAAGAAAATGTTTCTTCTACCACAAAGAAGGGAGCTTCAAGAAAGATTGCCCTGAGAGAAAGAGTGAGGCAAATGACAAGAAAAAGAATTTTGGGGATGCAGCTATTGCAGAAGATGGCTATAAAAGTGCCAAGGTCTTGATCGTGTCTGATCAAGAATCCAGCAAAGAATGGATCCTTGATTTAGGATGGTCTTTCCATATGAGTTCCAGTAAGAGTTGGTTCGAGACTATCAATTTGTCTGACTGTAGAGTTGTTTTTCTAGGGAATAATAAAGAATGCAAGGTCATGGGCACAAGAACTATGAGGATTAAGATGTTTGATGGGACAGAAAAAATCCTCCAAGATGTCAGGTATGTTTTGAATTGAAAAAGAACTTGATCTCTCTTGGTATGCTAGATTAAAATGGATATGATTATAGATGTGAAAATGGGAATTTGAGGGTCTATAAAGGATCTCTGATAGTAATGAAAGGAACTCGTGTTAATGGACTCTATTCTTTAATTGGAAAGACTATAATTGGAGGATCAGTTAATGCTATTAGTGATGCTATTAATAAGACAAGGCTATGGCATCAAACATTAGGCCATGTTAACCAAAGTGGCCTTGAAGAACTATATAAACAGGGATTGCTATGTGGAGACAAGATTGAAACACTTGGTTTCTGTGATCACTCTGTTTTGGGAAAGCAACAAGGCTTAAGTTTATTATAGCAGAACACAGAACAAAAGGGGTTCTTGGTTGTGTCCAATCTGATCTTTAGGGGGCCTTAAGGATTGTTTCACATGGGGGATCCAGATATTTCCTCTCTATAATAGATGACTACTTGAGGAAGCTTTGGGTGTATTTCTTGAAAAATAAGAATGATTCACTTTAGAAGTTCAAAGAATAGAGAATCTTGATTGAAACTTAAACATGAAGGAAAACGAAGAAACTCAAAACAGACAATGGTCTTGGGTACTGTGCTGATTTATTTACACAGTATTGTAAAGAGACAGGTATTGCAAGACACTTCACTGTAAGACACACCACATCAAAATGGCCCAGTAGAGAGAATCAACAAGACCATACTTGAGAGGGTAAGGTATATGCTCAGTAAGGCAGGACTACCAAAGACATTCTGGGTAGAAGCAGTCAGCACAGCAGCTTATCTTCTCAACATATGTCCATCTATTGCATGGGGATTTAAAACACCTTTGGCGGTTTGGAGTGGAAGACCAGCGGACTATAGTAGGTTGAGGACATTTGGGTGGATTGCCTATGCTCACATTAGACAATATAAATTGGATCTAAGGGCTCTCAGGTGTATATTTGTAGGTTATCTTGATGGTGTGAAAGGCTATAAGTTATGGTGCCTAGAGCCTGGAGAGACAAAGTGCATAATCAGAAGAGATGTGGTCTTCAATGAGAGTCAAATGGCAAATTTGATTCAAAAGGACCCATCAGTTTCACAAAAAGTTCATAGCAAGAATATATTGAAGGTTAAGGTGGAGCCTAGCAGTGTTCAAAATCCATTTGACACAACCACACCTCTTGTTCAAGAAGTTAAAGATCATCAAGATGCTGATGCTACATAAGAAATTACCCCGGACAGTTACAAATTTGGCAAGAGACAGGGCCAAGAGACCACACAGAGCACCTCAGATGTATGGATAGGCTGATTTGATCTCTTATGCATTCATTGGTCAAGAGATTGAGGAAGACTCAGAACATGGTTCATATGTTGAAGCAATGGAAGGTAAAGATAAGGCTAAACGGCATGAAGCAGTGACTGAGGAGATGTAATCTTTGCATAAAAATGGAACCTGCCAGCTTGTTGATAAGCCAAAGGACAAATGAGTAGTTGGCTACAAGTGGATCTTTAAGAAGAAAGCAAGCATTCCAGGAGTAGAGAGTGCTTGGTTCAAAGCAAGGTTAGTAGGTCGTGGTTTTACATAACAGGAAGGAATAGATTTCACAGAATTATTCTCTCATGTAGTAAAATATAGTTCTATTAGAGTACTACTGACCTTAATGACCCAATTCAACATGGAATTAGAACAACGGAGGATAACCCTACAGCGTGCTGACTAAGGCACTACCATCAGTAAAGTTCAATCATTGCTTGAAGCTGTTGGGAGTAGAGGAAGTCCCTAATTGAAATTTTTGTAAAGTTGTACATTTATAATCTACTGAATATAGAACCAAGGTGGAGATTGTTAAAATGTTAGGTTCAATATTCGAGGACATTGTTAGTAAATTCTAATAGATTAGTTAATTGGTTAGCCAGGAGTTAAAAGCTGGTTAGTTGAGTTGTTAGGTTCTGATTTGGTTCTTGTCAGGCTAGTTAATCAGAGGGTTTAAAGGGAGAGGCTCTAACAGATAACTAGCGTGAGAAATCAGATTGTATTATCTAGAGTGATAGAGAGAAACAGAAAATTCTTGGAGAGAATGGTTGTATTTCTGGTTCTTAAAAAAGGCAATAAAATTCAAGTTGTTCTTGTATTGTGTGCTGTGCAACTGGGGTTGATTTGAGAATTCAGAGTCCACTTTTTTATAGAAAGTACCTATGAGTACACATATTACTTTTAGCTTACCCTTCATGTGATCCAATCCATCTGTTTCCAATCGAATGGTTCAGCTAGCTGTGCGGATGAGAAATAGTACTAGATGAGATACCATCCCCGTAAATATGTTTGATGCATCGTATTAGAGCAATGTATCATATAATAATATACTAATATAATGTTTGATGTGATCATTATATTTCATAAATAAGTATAGATCGTAAATTAATACTGTCTATCTCGTATTATAGAATACAGTTCATTTTCGGTATACTAAATTGTGTTATTTTATATTGGGTTCTTAATTCTTGTTATAGTTGGATCCAACACAAGGTTGAGTTAGGATAACACAAAATTGGGTCGACCTATAATTTTCTAAAATTTGAGGATAAATTATATTTTTTTAAAAATTACATTTTGGCCCCTTAACTTTTTAAAAATTATATTTATTTTTCAAAAAATATATTTTTGACACTATTTTCTTAAAATTTGTTTTGACCCTTTAATTTTGATAAAATCATATTTTGACCTTAAAATTTTTGAAAAGTTACTTTTTCACCCCTCAAACTTAAAAAAATTACATTTTGACTTATACTATATGTTATGCATCAAGCACTATATTGTATTATGAGAATACAACACAGTCGAATACAATCCATTACACTTTATACAATACAATATAGTGTACCAAACATAACCTATCTATGTATATATGTAATATATGATGCTCCTTAAGCTAGTAGGTCATTTATCAATTTTTTTATATACAACCAGCCCAAAATGTGCTAATAGGATGAAATGCACTATTAAGAAAAACGTAAACTTAAGAGCTTGTTTGGTAAGAGAGAACAATGAGAGAGAAGAAAGTTAGGATTAGTGTAAAGATTTTGAGATTATTTAATAGAATAAAATGGCGAAAGCAATGAGGCAGACGAAAGATTTTATATTGAAGAACTTCAATTGTGGTCTCTCCAAATATAAAAAGATTAAATAAATCCATATTAAAAGCATAACAAACTCCTTAGTGTACTCATAAAAGTAGATTAAGACATTTTATTAGAGGATTATCATCAATAAAGTGATCTTGATTCCCTCAACAAGGGACTACACGGTCCAAGAACAAGAAAATGAAAAAGGAAAAGAAAAAAGTGACGTCGATTGTTTGTCTGTTTGTGGAATCGCATTGAAGATGTCATCCAATTCCACCTGAACGAATCTGAAAAGTAGGCATAACAAATTTTCCTGTGATGCACTCTTTCAGGGGATTTTCTAAGATCATGTCAAGACTTTGAAGCTAGAATTTTAGATCTTCATAACTAAACAAAAAAAAATTCTATATTTTAGAACACGAAATTACTCATTGGAATTAAAATTTGTTTTGTTTTTATCTTTTTATCCCCATTAATTGGCAAACTCTTGAGTTTCACTAATGACAAGAAAAAAAGGTCAGAGAATTTTCCTAAATGCTATTGTTTGAAACTTTTTAAAAATATTATATATGTTTAAGTGTGATGCAACTCAAACAAATATTATAATGGATAATGTGATATTAACTTTTTTAAATATGACATAAATAAATACATATTTTTATAAGTGGCATAACATGTAATTTTTTCAAAAATGTAAACATAATGAATTAGGACAGACAAACCTAGATATAGAGCCAAAGTAATAGGCCAGGGGCCGCCCATCTAGCCCAACCGAGTACATATAGTTGTAACTGCAAAAAGTAGGGGATCTTTACATAGATGCCACAAAAATAAATCTTGGATTGATTTATGCCATCTAAAAAAATATTTATAGAGAATACTATTATCACATCATTACATTGCATATGGTATTCTAAATATACCATATAAAGGAGTTTGATGATATGAAGTTGAAGAAGGTATATGTGAAATTTGAAGATATTTTAAATGGTAAAATCGTCAAGACAGTAACTTTGCTAAAATTAGTGCGGCTTGCACTGCAATATTTTTTTGGGTTATGGCAATTATCAATCCACCTTCAAAAATGATGGCATTTAATGATAGCATTTAGCGTTAAAAGCTCAAAGTAGGGAGAAGGAGCCAAAAA
The DNA here is from genome assembly GCA_025403435.1 of Artocarpus heterophyllus. Taxonomy (NCBI): domain Eukaryota; kingdom Viridiplantae; phylum Streptophyta; class Magnoliopsida; order Rosales; family Moraceae; genus Artocarpus; species Artocarpus heterophyllus. Next base: position 30,005,355 of record CM046341.1, read on the forward strand.
GGAATTTGGGTTAAGAATTAGTAAATAATATCATATGTTTTTAAAATGTGTAATAAATAACATATTATGAGAAATTGAGATTTATCTCATAAGAAATTGAGAATAAAAACCCCAAAATACTTTCATTGCTTTCTCTCTCCTCCCTCACCTATAGCGGCGACATCATCGATGTCCAGGAGATATTATATTTATATGTAACTACTATTTTTGCAAGCAAATATAAAAATTTACCAAAAATCTCATCGGTGGCCAGAAAATATAATATTTACATATAGTATTTATACATAAATACAAAAATTTATTCGCAACTTCGCCGGACTTCGCTGGAACCAGTAATGTCTTTGGTGGTTGAAAAATATAATATTTGTATGTAAATACAGAATTTACCGATGACCTTGCTAGTGGCCGAAAATACAGTATCTATACAGAAATACTAGGGTTTTTGGTTTATTAGAATTAAATGAGATGTATAGTATTCTAAATAGGTCACGTGCATCTCTCATAATTGTATACTTCTTGATTTGAAGAAACTTTGTGATTATGACTCAATTGTCTCACTTAGTAAAGTATAGGGATTCAATTGCCATTAAAAAAGTTTAAGGACTACATTTGCAAAACAAAGCTTAAAGTTTAGGGGGCAAATGTGCCAAAAACCTCAATACTATGTTTACATATAAATATAAAAATTTACTAACGACTTCATCAAACTTCACCAGCATCAGCAACGTCATTGGTGACTGGAAAATATAGTCTTTATATGTAAATACAAAAATTTATCGGTGACTCCGTAGAAGTTCATCGTCACTAACAATGTCATCGATAGTCGAGAAATACAAAAATTTACTAGTTTTCTCGTCGGCGGCCGAGATTATAGTATCTATATGTAATTACTGTATTTACACGCAAATACAAAAATTTACCGGCAACCCCACCGACAACCGAGGATTATAGTATTTACACATAAATATTTTGTAAATACAAAAAAAAAAAATATATTGGCGACCTTGCCGACGATTGAGAAATATAATATTTACACGTAAATACCGTATTTTCATGTAAATATAAAATTTATAACACGAGCACCAATGATGTGGCTGGTGTTCAAAAAATAATGTATTTCTTAATTAATGTCGTATTTTGCAGTAAACATAAAACTTTACCAAACAACAAAAAACACACCAAAAAACACAAGCAACGCTGATTTTCTTTCTTTCTTTTCTTTCTTTTTTCAATTTGCTTTTTTCGTTCCCTTATCTTTGCCATTGCTCCTCACGCGGTCTATGACTCCAACGCAGTAGCTCTGCCCTTTGACGGACCATTCATTGGTGTAACAGTTCTAACAATGACAAAGATCAACTTGCGAGGTCTTCACAATGAAGCACCACATATCTGTGCAGATGAGTCTCGACATAGCAGATTTGGAAGCAATTCGCAAAGGAGTAGCAACGCTCCAATCAACGATGACGACAAGCGAAGGGAACAAGGAGGTCGCGGATCTCGAAAATCCATCATGGACAAAGAGAGAGAGATATAAAGGAGGTCGGCGTTGCAGACGGCGACAGTGCGAGATTCTCAATCGGAGCTATGCGTCGCGATTTCTATCATTGCCACGGACTGAACTCACAGCCATGGCGAACTAAAGTCGCAGCTCTGTCCTCACTTGCGATTACGCAGTTGTCAATGTTGAAGGCCTAGGTGGGTCGAAGTTCAGCCATGGCTGCTTCTCGCACAACACAAAGAAAGAAGAGAGAGAAAAAAATGAAAATAAAAAATCAGACATGTTCATTGGAGGGTATATTTTAATTATTTTAAAAGTATGATTTATTTGCACATGTTATTTACTTTACTTTTTTAAAAATACTAACCTTATTTACTAAATGAATATACGCTATTTGCTACAATTTCTCATAGAAGTATCCATCCATAAGCAGTCACAGCAAGAAATCAAGATAGCCCAGAAAAGGACATTATGACTTTAGTCTTGTAATTTGCATGTGAAGAACAAAAGTGCAATTTGATGCGGTAAGACGATGCTTCATTCCTTGGCCCTCAATTTAATATAAGATTGAAGACAACCGATGAACAAACAAACAAGCAAAAGAACAAAGGAGCCAGGTTTTATTTTGTCTCCTATTCCCCCAAAACCCCAAAACACTAGTAGTGTAAATTTTAAGCATTGGCTTCTACGCGGCACGTTCTTGGAATTTTTTTTGAATAAATTCATGAATAGTTTCTAAATTTTTTTTTTCTTTCTCTTAAATTAGTCTTTGTAGTTAATTTTGTCTAAAAAAAAGTTCTTGAACTTAAAAAATATCTTATGAATGATCCATCTGTTAAATTTTGGATGAAAAAAGTTAATTTTGTCTCATAAATGTTCCCTAAACTATTGTCTCTCTATATAAATAGTTCATACATTAAAATTTGTGAGAAAATTACATGCTATGCTATACTTTTAAAAGTTGTATTTATTTATACCACACTTAAAAATTTTAATGTCATATTATCATTCATATTACATGTTAAGTTATGCCACAAATGAATATGTGTACCATTTATAAAAAGTAAATAGTAAAAGATGGCATTTATGAAAATTCTCTTAAATTTATTCTATATTTAGTCTCTAGACTAAAAAACACATGCTAAAATTAGTTACTTTGTTATAAAAATACGTAGAAAACATTAAATATATAAAGTTATACTAGATGTGTAGTCCTTAATCTAGAAAAAAAAAAAAAAGGTAGTTCATGGCCCTTTCATGAGACAAAGTTAACTATCTCCATCCAAGATTTAATAAAAGGATCATTCATGAGTCACCTTTTGAGTTTATGGACTATTTTTGAGACAAAATTCACTACATAAACCAATTTTAAAGAGAGAAAAGAATCAAGGACTATTCATAGATTTATCCCTTTTTAAATAAAAATTTCATTCAAATATAAGTGATTGAAAATGTAAGTTACCGCCATGCAATACAAGGAATAACTCACAATAAATAATGCTCAAAGGTTAAAACTATGATAGAGGCCATAAAAAATGGGCAGTAAGGCTCAAAGGTTGTACTCCTTACCACAACTTATCTTTTAAGGGATGCAAGGTCCATTGCAAATACAACACTAACGTGATTTCAAAAATTCTATTATTGTGTTTGTAAAAAAAAAAAAATACCATTATTGTAAATGTGAATACTCTGTTGATTTTCATTTCTGTTTTCCTTTTTTTTTTTCCTTCATAAATATGTTTCCTCATAGTCTCTCTCTAAAAAAAAAAAAAACTTGGTTAGACATAATGCTAGGGAATTTCATTGTTCGTTTTACAATAATTAATTCCTTAATGTCAATTTTGAGGAAAAGGATACAAAAGATTAGCAAAAGAGGAAAAAACTCTAAATAACAGAAATAAAATAGTGGGAAAAGGGCTAATATTCTTTGTTTCCCTTTGAATTCATGTTAACATTTACTTTAGCTATGGCCTCACATTCTTTTTTCCCAAGACACTTGTGTTATTGATTGTGAAGGAAATAACAATTAACGACAGACCATAAATCAAAAAATAAAATAAAAATAAAATGCAGAAGAAAAATAGAGAGAGAAATAACAAGTAACAAGTGACCATATATTTATCAATAGCGTAGACACAGATATAACCATAAATTTTCAGAGGAAAAAAAAAAAAAGAAATCCAGCCTCAGCCACAGCTGACCAATCAAAACTCACCATTATATTATACTTGTTGATCTCCTCCATTTTCTTCTCCACCTATATCTTATCTTTCCTCCTCCCCCCAAATGTCCTGTTATACCTCCCCTTTTCCCGAACTCTCATTTTCTTCTTCCAAACAAATTAAAAAGAAAAACCAAAATCCAAACAAACCCTTCTCTCCCCTCGTCTTTCTCTCTCTAAAAACCCCCGCTCTCTCTCTCTCTCTCCTTAATGGCCACAAACACTCTCCCCTCCATACCCCACAACCACCACTCCCTCCTCAAGCGCCACCACCTCTCCTCGGACACTCCTCCGTCTCTCTCCTCCAAGTCCTTCTCTCTCTTCCTCAAACCCACCACCACCACCACCGCCACCCCAATTACCACAACCCTTAAACCAGCTTCTCTCTCCCCCTCCACTCTCACATTTTCTCTCTCCCCAAACACCACCACCACTTCCTCCTACTCCTCCGCGACCTCCCTTGACCTCCTCCGCATCCATCTCTCTGCCGGCGACTTCTTTCAGGCCGACGAGGAGACCCGCCGCCTCCTCATCGCCCTCGCGGGCGACGCCGCCGTGAAGCGCGGCTACGTCTTCTTCTCCGAAGTCCAGTACATATCCGAAACCGACCTGAAAGCCATCGACGAGCTCTGGAGAAGCTTCAGCGACGGAAAATTCGGGTACAGCGTCCAGAAGAAAATATTCAACAAGGTCAACAACGATTTCACCAGATTCTTCATCAAAGTCCGGTGGATGAAGAAGCTGGACACGGAGGTGGAGCAGTACAACTACAGGTCGTTTCCGACGGAGTTCATGTGGGAAAACGACGACGATACTCCCGAAGGGCATCTTCCATTGACGAATGCTCTGAGAGGGACCCAGTTGCTCAACAGCATTCTCTCTCATCCTGCCTTTAACGACGTCGTTGAAGATAAGGAATATGATGGAGAAGAAACGGTTGTTGAAGGTGGGCTTGTTGGTGGAGGCTTGATGAAGGGATTCGGAGGAAAATTAGGAGGAGATAGCAAGACAGTTTTCAAACCGGATTACAGCTTATGAATTACTGAAAAATGCCAAGAAGCACTTGTAATAAACACCGCAATTAATAAAAAATAATAAATAAATCAATCAATAATGAGTTGTGGAATTGATTTTTTTGTTTTTTATTTGTGTATGGTGTCGATGTCTAAATTAGTGCTACCATTATGTGTATACTAAGAAGGAAAGTGAGATTACTTATGCTATGTTTGTTTCGAGTATTTGAATAAAATATTTAAATAAAAATTTAAATTTTTATAAAAAAAAATATTATAACAAAATAATTTAAATTATAATTAAAGTATCGAAACAAATAAGTCATTAATTAACTAATAAATAGGTTTTGGAATTTGGAATAAGAAGGCAATTGATTGTACCATGTTTTACTTTACCATCTTTGTCGTTGGTCCTTCTATAATTGTTATTATATTATTAGCATTTCCATTCCCATTTCCCACAAGCAAGCAAACGGCCGATTATTATTATTATAGTTATATTAATATTGGCCTTTTTTTTTTTTCCAAAAGAGATTCGATGCTAATTTTGCAATAAAATAATAGTTGCTAATTCTTTGTGATAAGTAAAATTAAAAAAAAAATCTATTCATGTTATTCTTCTTTTAATTATACTAGTTGAAACACATGCTCTTATATGCGCTTTAATATATTATATTTTTTTATATGAAGATCTAAACTTTTTTGTAAAATTATAATATAGTTTTTTTAGATTTATTATTTACTTAAAATTTTAGTTTAATTTAGTAAAAAAAATTTGTCCTTTCTTAAAAGCATCTTACATGTAACATATTATAGAAATGTATTGTAAAATATGACGTTTGTCTCATACAACAATGACGTTGTTAAGACATAACATCAAAGAATTCATCTATTACGTATGGATTTCTATTTTATATTGAATTTTTATAAACTCATTGTTAAATACAATAAAATTTATGTTGTATTTTTTATTTCTACATATTATACGACTGGTTTCTCGTCAAAGACAAAAAAAAAAAAAAAAAAAAAGCTCTATAATATTAAAGGGTATTTTGATCAATGCCATCTTTTGAAACTTAGGCATCTATTTGGTAAAAGTGGTCCCAGCTGTTTTTTATGGCGCTAAAATTTGTTTTTGCTACAATATTTTCTTTCACAAAATTAAAACCAAAAAGTGGTTCAAACCATAAAAATAGTTGCAGCTGTTCTCTCAAATAGAAGTTTATAATCTTATTTCCGCCACATATTTCTAAAATTGATTATGTGACAAAAAAATATTCTGGTAGGATTTTTTTCATATCCAACTAAAATTTTTTTCTCAACAAAAACATTTAATCATCTCTAGTCTCGATCATCCGGCAGCAAAAAATACTCCGATGGATTTTTTTTCATCCTACAAGAATAATTTTTTTCTAGTCATCTCTAGCTTCAATTATCAGAAGTTGATGATTAAAAAATAATTTGGTATGATATTTTTCATATTCTATTAGAATATTTTTTATCAACAAAAATAATTTGTCATCTTTGTCTTTGATCATCAAAAGACTCAAGAAAACTTTTGCAGGTGGGATATTTTTTCCCTATATCCTACCAGCATACTTTTTTCTTTACAATCAGAAGCGGCTGTCAAAAAAAATTCTTGTGGGATATTTTTTTTCATATCCTATCAAAAATATTTTTTTCTCTACAATCAAAAACTAGAGCCGAAAAATCTTGTGATAGGATATTTTTCATATCTTATTAGAATTTTCTTTTCTAATGTCACACTTTTTACATATCTCAACCTACAAAAATTACAAAAAAAACTATACAATAATTAGTGGCAACCAACACCAACATATAATGCAAATTCTCTAAACACACACACACACACACAAAACAACAATGAAAAAAGAGAAAAATACCAAAATTTAGCACTCCTTCAATGAGTTCTTCGGTTCGAAGCTCACTGGAAAGCCACATCGATTGGAGAGCGGAGTAAGGCACCCCTCATAGTGAGGTGCCGCAGGTCCTCTCTCCCGAAGTGTCACAAGGGCCAAAATTTTCATCGAAAGTCACCGCTCAGCCTCGTATTATGGCTATCGGCATTTCGAGGGAAAGAGAGAAATAACGAATTCAGAAAGGATAATTATAATTAATCGTAGGTAATAAATAAATATTTAGTAAATGGCATATTTGCTTAAAATCACATATTTTATATAAACAACATGCCAAAAGTACTCCTTTTATACCTTTTTTATTTTTATTTTTGTTCTCTCTCAGTTAAAAACATATTTGTTATACAAATAAAATAGCAAAAGCACTCTTCCTATATCAATTTTTTTTTCTTTTTTTGTCTTTTTAATTTGTTTCCGGGTTGAGCAAATATGAGGTCTTAGACGAAATTTTAAAAAGGTCCTTTTTTTCATATTAAGAAAATAAAGATTTAAAATTTATTAAAAAAATAATTCATACCTATTATTAACCAAATCTTTAAATATTAAAGTTTGCAATGTAACTAATTCATTTCATCTTTCTTGAGACATTTGTTCTTAATAATTTAGGTTTAAAAAATATTATTCACCACAATACAAAATATAACAAGAAAGAAATATGAAAGAACGATATCACGTGAAAAAAAGAGAGTAAAAAAATTCTTTAAAAAATGTTGAAGAATGAGTGGGAAAAATAAGATAGAGATGAGACTCAAAGAGGGATTAGAATTTTTTCTTTTTTACCTTTTTGTGGTAATTCAATTAGATGATTGTGAATCGTGATATATGTAGATTTTTATATAAAAGTAAATGAATAAAAACCGTTTGGGTAGGTACAAAAGTAGTCAAAAAGTCCGTGAAAAAGTGAAGTTATTTCTCTTCCAAAAAAAAAAAAAAAAGAAGTAAAGCAATTAAAGCTAATATAGTTGGATGTATGTTGCATTCGGTTGTCTATATATAGCCGTAGCCTTCTTCTTTTTTTTTTTTTTTTGTAAAGAAGAAAGAAAGAAAAAAAGAAAGACAAAAAGACGTTTCAAGTCTTAAAAAACGAAACTATTTGTAGGATTTGAAATAAAATGAGAATTTGTGTATTAATATTCTCACGTTAAAATAAGAGAATGTTTATGAAACTGTAAAGGAATGTAAAAGAAAAAGTAAAAGAATTGAAAAGCAAGGTAAAGTAACAGGGGTGAACATTATTTATTTTTGTTTTTAGCGTTTACTTGTTTATTTAGTAGTGTAATAAGAAACAATGTCATTTCTTATTTAGTGTTTGCTTAATCAATCATGAGGATCTTATTTAATGAAATTATTAAAATATCTTTTTCTATAACTTTTTTTAGATGAGTCCTCCTCCATAACTAATAACCATTAAATAATATTTGAATTTGGACATGTAAATAAATACAACATTCATTTTTTGATAGAAAATCAATACTAAAGGGTATGAAAAGATTGGTAATCTTTTTTCTCATTTCATATGTTGTGTGGAGGCCCACAAAACTTTTACTTCTGATTTTGTAATTAAACACATTATTTAAAAAGAAAGAAAATCACTTCTTACTTTGTCTTTTCCTTTGATGCAAAGTAAACATGCCCTAATGCTCTAGAATTTCAAATTCCAATGTGAAAGTTATTCTCACAACATGATTCGTGATTTGTTATTTTTTTAATTTTATTGTAAAATAACCATAATAATGTGGTATAATTAATTATGAGTTAATTATTTGGGGGCTTAAGCTTTTGCCTAATTGGCATAGAGAAAGATTCAAAAATATCTCCCTCCCTCCCTCCCCTTCTATATTTATTTTTTATTTTTTATTTTTATTTTGAAAAGTATCTTTAAGAAAAAATGATTTTAGGCAAATGATTTTTTTTTGAAGATTTTTGACACAAAAAAACTTACTTTTTGGGCATGAAAACAGCTTCAATTTTTTTCTTTTCACTCTGTTGAGGTTTCTCTCCTCGTTACAGTTATTTTTGTCTTTTTTTAAGAAAAAACTAAGACAATTTACCTACCTAAAAACAAACGTGTTTTTTTATCCAAAAAAAAAATCATTTCCTTAATTAAGGATTTTTTTTGCCCTTTAGTCAAATTCTCCCCAATAATATCCCCCCCCCGCCCCCCCCTCTTCTATTTTTTTTTTAATTATTTTGGCACGGTAACGCCACAGTAAGCTTCTCCGGTAAGATTAGTTGTCGCCCTCTTCCTCTCCCTCCAACACTCACCTTCGTCCCGTCGTAGATGAAACACTTGAATAGATCACAAATCTTTAATTGCCACAAAAAATGAAGTGGCTAGGGGAGATTGGGAGATCTCCCGTCCCTCCATGCCATCGTCGACGAAAATGCTTGAGAGATCGTGATTCTTCAAACGTGAACACAAACTCCATTGCATTGCCCAACCAAGACCCTGCAATCAAACTCCTCACGATCTCCGACACCTGCGCTCCGATGAGGAGAAGTCGGGAAATCAAAAGACAGAGAAAGGAGAGAGACTGGGGGGACGAGACAGACAGAGACGTGAGCATTCTTGGTTATTTGCTTTGTTTTTTTGAAAACAAAGGCGCATTTGATAATATTTTGAGGGTTTTTGAAAATATTTTTATGTATTTTTTAAAATAACAAGTTTTAAAATATTTAGTATAATTTTTTAAAAAATTATTTTTTAAAATAAATATATTTCCATCTATTTTGAAATTATTCTTAAAAAATTTCAAGTTAATCGCCATTCAACTTTATTGTCGGCCATTGTGGAATAACGCTCCCTTGTGAGAAATGTAAAAATAATCAATTACTTTCTGAAATATCATGATGTAAAAATATTTAACATTTAAAACATGCTTAGTATGGTACTCTATTTTTTATTTTAATGCATAAATGTTATTTCCAATATTATTTATAATTTTTAGCATAATTGTCGCCCAAATTCTACATTAGAACCGCCTATTTTCTTCCCTATCAATAGACCCCTAACAAATGGGTCAATTCTGCCCAAAAATACTGAAAAGCGTCCTTTTCTTATAATTGGCTAAGAAAGCTTCAATAAAGGGCCACCGAGGGTAAAAATACAGCACGGATTTGGAGCTAATAAAGCGGGCGTCACTCACGACTAGACAATTAAATTGCACCCTATCTCGTACCTGGCTTTCATAACATGATTTCGCCAAACGGTGTTACACTCAACTCTTAAATGGTCCCAAATCAAACCCTTTTTAGAGAGGTACGAATAACAACGCTTATAGTATCGTCTAGTCAAATATCTAAACACCTTTCACTAAGCAAAAGAGATATACTAACAGTCGGAGGTTGGAAAACCACCTATACTATTATATGCTAAAAACAACAAAACTAAAGCCAAAATCCACATGAAATAAATACATAGAAGTAAAGCTTTGACGGAGGATCGCTCCTTGCCGCCGCCGCCATCGCCCTCGCAATAGCCATCTCCTCCTCTTTAGCCTGGCCGTGACTTCCACCAGTCCCTTCTTCCTCTCACTGCATGGATCCTCTTCTCGTTGGCTCCTCTACCCGCGCATAGACGTCAGCCATTTCCTCCCTTGGCTTCTTCCGATCGTGGCCAGAAACCCTGTTAAACCCAACCATTCCACTCACAGATCCCTCCTTAGCCATCTCCTCCCCAGTACACAGGCACAAAAATCCACCGGCCCCAATGACTTTTGGTTGTTGCAAGTCACGGCCCTTTCTTAACCCTGCCTTGCCACCCCCCCCACAAAGAACAAATCCGAGACCCAAGACCCGGCTAGGATGGCAACAAGCTTTGGATTCAAAGAGAGAGAAGGCGGTGCCCCTTGAGACCTTTAGCCCTCTTTTTTCAAAACAAAAAAAAAAAAGAAAAAAAACTAGGAGAGCTCACACTCGAGAAACCCACAGGCTTAAGAAGTTTTTGTTGATTCTTTCCTGAAAAGCGTCCTTTATGACCTTCTAAAGTTATGAAATTGCCCTTGAATGACTATTTACAGCCGGGTGGCAACTAGTTGCCAAAAAATTGGAGCCACACAAAGTTAAAAGAAATATTTTCCTCATTTCCTTGACATAGAAGTGGGCCAGGCTTATGATGAAATGTTGCTTGCTTAACCGTGTGATATAAATCAAAAGGTTATAATGAATTAGACAGTTGATCAAAAAAATTTAAGATAATTATGAGATTGAATTCTTATCACACAACGTCATCAATTGTTATTAAAATATATTCACATTAAAACTATTGAAAACGTAACAATTAAAATCAAATATATATATATATTCAAGGACAAAAGTGCTAAAATGCTGTTAGTTCAAGGACTAAGAACTAGTAACCCTTTTCTTTAATATTAATCAAGAAGTTTCTTAAGTTTTCTTCCTTTCTATTTCTAAAATAATTCATGGGTGATGGTAGCAATCATCAATATCAAGCATGGCTACCAAAAATACCTGGTATCATGAAAGAACATCTATGATTTACGTCCTTATGCACCAAGTTTGGGTCAACTTGAGTTTGGCTTGCCTAAACAAGCTACCTGGTATATACAAATGAAAATGAGTACTGAAGAGCAGAACTTAGCTTGTCCAACCGCCTACTAGCTTCTTCTCCGGACTGATAGAGGATTCAAATGACCCAAGATACCAAAACCTTGTGTATCCTGTATTGACATTACTTGTCACCAGACAAGAAGGTGAGAGCCTATCAATCATCCCCAAAATTCATGTTATAACCACGTGCCAAGCGACGAGCAGTTCCGTCAGCCAAGAGACCATCAATATTCTCGTACTTCTTATAATTCTGTTTCAGGCCTTCTTGCTGCTGCTTTGAGAGTTCCTCTTCCTTCTGCTGTTGTTGCTACAAGTACAAAAGCAGGAAAACTGTGAGCAAAGTGACAGAAGTACAAAACTTCCTAAAAGACAGTCTCGTAAAAATAAACCAGACTACTTTGCTCACATGCTAATTACTAACTACACCAAACTACCTTATGCAGGAATGCAGCTTCAGCAGAATGCTTTTGACAAAGGTGCTTAAGTTTCTTTGCAATCTCAAAATCAGGATCACTTGGGTCTAGCCAGCGACATAGTATTTTTCTACCAGGCTTTATTGGGCGATCATCAAACATCTCTGCTTCAGCATGGCGTGCCCTTACGGGTCTTGGCATTCCGGACATCATGAAAGGAAACTGTGCTAAGGTTGTGACGACAGAAACGGCCTGCTTTGAGGTCTCCATTTCTACGAGTGCACACTGCAGAATATTTCCTGGCACTAAGTAGTTTGGAATAAACTGAATACTTAAAACAGTGCCAAACTGATCTAGAGCGGTTCTCAGGACAGATTCAGTAACATGTGGTGAGAGGTTGTCAATGTAAACTGTGCGTTTAACCTTATCTTCAAAGGCAGCATACTCTTCTTTGTTGGAAGTCCCCATGCTTAAAATAAGATCTGGCCAAAAAACAAGATCCAAAATGAAGACCAGAGGAAAAACTCAGTAGTCTGGTCACTCAAATATCTCTGTCAAAGTTGAAATTTTTGTTCTTTAAATATAAAATCCGCTTCTGCTTAAAATAATCCTAGAGAACAAAATATAGAGCTTAGAGAAATAAGGTATCTTAGCAAATAAAGGCTATTGTATAACCTAAACAAGTACAAGGTAATAGGGGGGAAACTTAAATCACACCCAAATTTAGGAGGACATGCCACCAATTTATCCCGCTAGCATGGTAAAGCCATCCAATTAGAAAGCCATATCTATTCCAGATTATCCTAGCAGATCGATTTGATCATACCTTGAACCTCCAACTAGGTTTCCGAAGAATGTTCGCTTAAACTGCCATAACATTTCTTCCCAAATATTAGACATTTCTCTTTCTAAAAATTCCTGAATATTTTCACTTTAAGCAAGTTAATTAAGAAACGTAGTAGTAAACCTTTGTGTGCCCACTTTGTACAACTTTCATTCACATTCCTCTTACCTCCATTTTAAGGCTCTTACCATTAATGCTTCTTCAATTTTGCCTTTTGTCCACCAACAATAAAAAAAAAGGAACATAAAAAAGACAATCTAGAATTCCACAGAAAATAGTTTCTCAGTCAAATCATGGCACAGATTATGCAAAGGGCAATTATATAAAATTATAAATCATGATATCACGAAAGCAAGCGTTAAATTCTGCGTTTTACATAATCAAATAATCACTCTTTCCCAGTTTAATTCCCTCTAATAATTTCAGTTTTAGTTTCATGATATATAACACTGAAAAAGGCTAGCTTATCTTTAACTTAGAATACAAGAACAGAGCACAAAAAGATACCATATCACTTCAATAAGTGCTAAGTACTTGCAACGAAATAACGAACAAGTCCACATCGTTCAGTTTTATTCCACTATTTCAAACCGCAGTTCAAACATTCTTGCTACAGTATTTTTCTCACAAAAATTTGAATTCCGTTCAAAATTTCTGCCCAAACCTATGAATCAAACGGTAAAAAATCGACAAATTTCAACCAAAAATTGATAAATGCACAAAAGACAAATCGATTTAAACAGGATTAGTAATCCAGAACAGGCAAAATTGATAAATGCAAATTAGAAAACAAGTTTCGGAAAAAAAAAAAAAAAACACGCACACACACACACAGAGAAATATGGAGTACCAATGGCTCAATTACATGGATTTGCAGAGAACTTTTCTTTACTGGGCATCAACGATGAACGCTGAAGAACTCATGCAAAAGAATTGGAAAATGAAAGATGATTTTGGGGGACGGACTTACCAAACGGCGGAGAGAAAAACGCCGGCCTGAGAGTGCGTGGAAGAGAGAATTTGGATTATAAACTGAAATGGTGCTGCTAGGGCACGAAAATTGGAGAGAAAGCTTGTGGGGAAATCAGGAATGGTTTGGGAATTCGGACTAGGGTTTTAGTTTTCTAGGGCACAGAGTTCACGGAAGAGAAATGATGGAAACGGGAAATGGTGATGGCAGTGGACATTGGGGGGGAAAAATAACACAAAATTCCGGCGGTACCCGAAATGCCTTTTATTTGCAATGAACAATGATCTATTTTTCATTAGCTCGTCGTTTTGGGTGTTATATTTAACAATTTTTGACAATACAATCCAATTAATAATGATCGTCAATTAACAAAGGGAAATTAAGGTCTTAAATTTCAAAATTAAGGAAATAAATATTCTATTCAACTAGCCAAACATTGAAAAATTTTGGGTGCATTTTCAGCAAAAATTGTTAAAAACTCTAAGAGACTAAAATTGTAATAAATTTTCAATTTTAAAATCTTAACTTATGTTTAAAACTTTAGTTGCAATTGATGTTTTAGGTTTAAGAATTATAGCATATGAGAACTTTATACTGTAGTAACTTTTTTTTTTTTTTACTGTAGCTTTAAGAGCTTTATACTATTTAAAGTTAAATTAATGGGTTAGAACTGGAGTTTCAAACACCTTTTTACTTTTAAAAACTTTTGCATCCAAATTATTAAACATTAATAGGTTAGGGTTGATTAGTGTGTTGGGGTCTGATTTGCAAAAGCTCAAATCAAGCCAAGTCAAAGGGGCCAAGCAAATGTACGGCCCAAATTGTGTATCGAACCAAGCGAAACCGACTTGGTTGTTGCACATGATTGAGAAAAAGAGGGAAAATCGATGTTTGTTAGGTAAGTCAGTCTTTTTGTACTTTTTTTGAGTTTAGGATTAGTTGAGCTAAAAAAACAAGGGACCAACAAAACAATTTACTCTTTATTAAAAACTTTTAAAGTATTTGACCCCTTTGTTCTTATGAACTTTTTGTAAAGAATAATTTTTATAAATTTCTCCTGAGCTCTAAACACTATAATAATGTGTCACCCAAACTTTAACTTGCATATTTAATCTTGCTTAATTTTAAAGTTGGGTCAAGATCACTACTTTTGTTAATCTTTTGGTTAGAGTTAATCATGTCCTTTAGAAAAAAAAAAAGATATTTAGGTAATTGTAAGTCTTAAAATTGTTTAGAGAAAACTTGTAAGATTAAAATTAAATTTGAATTTAAAATCTCAATCTTAAAGAAAATTTAATGCTAATTAAAAACCTTAGAAATTTTCAATACAAATAAATATATCCACAGAATGGCCAACTGAGGCTACCTCAAGTCTATCCCTTGAAGATGCGCGACAAGCTCCAATGCGCCAATGCTCAGCTTGTATCTTGGGGTGGGAGTAGTTGCCTATAATCTCCTACAGGTTGCCTTTTTTCTCTCTTAGGCTCAGTTCATCACAAAGTTCTCGTTCAGTTATACTTCTCTAGATGACGATTTCTATTTGGTTGATTACTTTGTCATGTGTCCACCTTTGTTTAGGCACGTTAATGATTGAGTCGCTTGTTTTCGTCTTCTAGGTCCAAGAACCTTTTGGCTTGATTTAGGACCTCCTAAATGGAATTCGGGTAGTTAGAGCAAATATTGTCCTTGAACTTTGACTAATGTAATTGGCCCTTCTTAATGCCTCTCAAGTTGCTCCATCGTCTATAATGGAGATCTCAAACACAACTTTACTAAACCTCTTAATGTAAGTTCATAATGGATCGTTGTGCCCCTAGACGACTCCCTAGAGTTCTCGAGTCGTTTTACTCGCTTGAATGTGTAATGAATAGCTCTTAATGAAGAAATTAGTGAGCTCTCTAAAGCTGTCAATGGACTCGCATTAGATGTTGCTAAACCAACATAAAGCTAGCCCTTTAAGGCTTTAAACAGACAACTTATGCATCATCTCACTAAGCATTCTAATATTCATGGCTGCATGGTATTCATATATTAAAGCAGGTGGCCGTGTAGATCAAACATTCTGTCAAAATGAGCCCGTACTTCAAAGGAACCATACTTGTGATCTGTTTCCTGAATGGAGTCTTTCTAATTCTCTTAGTGATCTTGTTAAGTGGTAAAGTCCTGCTCATCGCTTGAGTCACCTTTTAGCGAATTTGTTCTTCCACTTCCTTTATGTAGCGAATATCTCCTCCACCATCCCTTGGATATCGCTTTTCATCAACACGACACTACTCGTGCCTACGATGTGCTCACTCTTTGATTTTGCTCATTCGTCATGTTAAGCTTAGTTCCTTTGTTAGTTCTCTGGTTGCCTTGGTGGTGACTGTCCAGCCACATTGGCAAGTTCCTTTTGTTTTGGGGTCAATAATGACTTATCCTTTGGATTGAGCTATAGATAGGTTGTTTCCTTGCTACATAGAGAGTGTATTATTTCCATGGGCCTCATGAGTTCGCCACCGGTAACCCTGTATAAGGGTAATAATAGTAGACGACATTTAAACTCAACAAATTGGAAAATTATTTGGCTCCATCATGCCTTATTCTCATTTGAGAGCTCTTCATAGTGCTTGTTTCATAGTGGGGCGATTGCTTGAGGAGCAGCCTCTTCAAGTTTTGCACTTCTAATGCAAGGCTACTAGTTCTCCCGAGCATTAGTGGGCTGCTTTGGAGTCTGCCTATAAGTACTAGTCATCCGTTCTCGTATGTCCTCCTATGCCTGTGTCTGCTCCTATCGAGCTCTTTCATTTTCATCTAACATGATTGCTAAAATCCATTGTGAGGATTCCTCAAGTTGATAACCAAAAGGCCCCATCGTGGACACCAAACTATAGACGTTGTATTATGGTCAAATAAATGTGATAGTGAAAAAATGATTAATTATGGATTAATTAGCTTCCTAAATTGTTTTGGATTATGATTGAGTGCCATTTTTAACAATGAATTTTATAGCCTCGTTAAAAGGTTTATAGTTGATATTCATTTTTCTTGCAATGATTCTCCAAAATAACTGTTCATGAGACTTCCCTCCTCCTCGGGTAGAGGAAGCTACTTGTAGAGGATTTGAATTCCTTTCAAGTGGCCTATACATTGATGAGATCGTAACAAGATTCTTCAAAGATGAGTGTGTTAGACTTCACACATTTCAAGGTTTAGGCCTTCTTCTAGTGTCAATTATTAACAGTGAAAATTAGCATCGGTTTGGTTCATGGGTTCACCATGCTTGAAGCCAAAAAACCCTATTGAACTACTATTTAGCAAGAAAAAGTTAGGCTTGGTTTGAACATTTGAACCAAGGTCACAATTTTGGAATTAAACCCCCTTATTTTTAATGTTTGGAACTAGTTTTGAATAATGCTTTGTGTTCATTAAAACAAGAGCTTTCAAACTAGTCCTTTCAAAATCTATTTTCAAATAAAAAAAGTTCAAACCACTACATTTCTAATTGACAAACCAAATAGAGCCTTAGTCAGCAAGGAATATTCGTCACTAAAATCACCATAATTAATCACTCACCTTAAAAAATGATGAAGAAAAAAAATATAAAATAACACTATAATTTTTATGGTGGTTTACCTTTTTAACGGCTTCATCAACTAGGTTTTTTTGGGGAGGATGATATTTTGCTACTGACATAATACAAAGATCCCATGTAACACTAAAATTTTTTAAAATTTCTATTATTATTTAATTCCTATTATTTTAAGTATAAAACCTAACCTTACCTAAATTCTATTCTTTCTTTTTTTTTTAAGTGGGAGACAAGACCTAACATCTCCACTACCTAGGGTTGTAAAAAAAACCTCTGGATTAGAAGCAGCAGGCTGCATTTGTTTTCTTAATTTCTTAGATTGGTTTAAGTTTATCAATTTACTTTTATTTTTATTGACAGATGTTGGGTATTAAGGGTAAGATAAAGGTACATGCATTGTTCGACAAGGTTTGATTAAAGCAAATTATTTGAGCTATTAAAGGATTTTGTTGGCATGGGGCAACATGGATACCATTCAGAAGGACCCCTTGTTGTTTAAAAAAAATGCTTATATTAAATTGGGATTATTGTTTAACTCGATTAGTTTTTCGAAATTGGGCTTCAAGTCCTGTACCCAAAAAAAATGAATTTGGGCTTCAATTTTGTGTTTGTTATTTAACTTGGTCTAAAATATCAAGGCCCAAAACAACCCAACCCATTTTAGCTCAGAACATTTAGGCCTAGTTCAAATTTTAGCCTAACTCGGTTTATAAAAAAATGTTGTCATTTGCACGTGGCCTCTACACATGTCAACTACAATTTCCCATTTCTAACTCATTTTGACGATCTGGACACAATCGTGACCTTCATTTGTGTTAATTCAATTTCATTAAAAATCACTTGGTACCAGGTGCACACAAAACAAGGCAAAGTATATCTATGGAATGGACACCGGAACTAGTAGTTGTTGCTTTAAGAATATCCGTGAGTCATTCCTAGCTGTCCACATTCCCTTCATGACCCGTTTCGAGGTAAGGATTCTATTACAACAACTTTTTGTGAGGTTTTATTTAGTTAAATTGGTGATTTAATTTTTTAAGATAAATTATATATTATTTTGTCATTATTATAAAAATAGTTGTGTGAACCCATCATGTAATGTACAACATGCTTGGAAATGATTTGACATAACTTGGAACATAATGTGATATAAAAAAACATGGTTAGGTTGAATGGACTTTTACGTATCAATGAGGAATTGAAATGTAATAATGTGATGTGTAGAGACATGGATTAAGAGTACATAAGCCTAATATGAAATGAATAAACATGTGTAACGTAAATAAGGCAACGCTTACACCCTTAGGTTCAAAACCCTAAAAAGAAAAATTGGGGAGAGGTAATGGCGCTCTCTTGGGTCAAAAGTCCCAGAATGCATTGTGCAGGAACATAACGTGGTGAGAACACGGGACATCGACTGCTCTCACTTGGTTACTCGACGATCAATACTTCAGGGCATTCTTTATGCGGTGACATAAGGATTATAATTGTTATGTGGATGCTACATAATCTGGTTAATAATATATGTGTGTGTGTATATATATATATGATGTACAAATGTGATAACTATTAGTAATTAACATAATGGGGATTTATTAATGATCTACTGCTAAATAAAGCTAACCATGAATGTTCAATATGGTGAGTGATAAAACCAAAATGTGAGTAACGGTTTTCCCTACTGAGCATGTTGTCGCTTATTGACTATATTTTAATCTTTTAAGGATTTATACAGTGTGAGGTTATGACACAAAAATAGTTAAGTGGCTTCTGTAGCTATAACCAGTTGAAGCCATTTTATTATTAAGAATATTTTTCCTTATGATGTAAGAATCCTAAGTTTCAATCCGTGACTACATTAAACTGTTTAAGGGTTGGAATAATGATGATGATATATTAATAATATTAAATTAAAGGTACTATATTAAACTATGATTTTGTTGTTTTTATATTTTTCTTTTAATTTATAAAATTTGTTTCAGGGCCCAAGCAGATTTTTAGAAAGTTTTATTATTTTATATTATTTTTTTGTTTTCTATTTAATTTGTTAAAAATACTAACCCCTACTTGGTGGCGTTATGGTCTGGCTATCAAAGAATGGACTTAGAGCTCTTATTTATGGAGGTGTTAGCACTTTTATTTTGCAAAATACAAAATATATAAATTTAATACGATATTTATCCTTTGTTTTCCTTTTTGAAACCTTCTTGATCATGCAATCAACTAGTCAACCTGCCCTTTTAATTCAAAAATAAGAAAAAGTTTCCAATAATAATCCTTTAAATTTTAGCTTCTGTTTGAATACTTACACGTGATTATCGTAGGGTCTACAATGTTATTGTTTCTCTTCCTAACTTAAGCATTAGCAAAGTGTTGGAAAACCAATACGCAACGAAATTTTAAAAATAAAACTTTTAATAAAAAGTTTTTTCTAGAAACGAGTTAGACATGCTATATATCATAAATTGATTAAAGATTTTTGTACATTGGTGAATCTGTAACCGCACTTCTAGCAGAATTAATTCAATAGAATTGCTACATGAGAATTACGTCTGAAAGAGCCTCAATCAACTCGTCTTCTTTACTATTCTTCTTTCCACTATTGGAATGTGAGTGGGCATACGTCGATTGATTCTTCTTTTGGTAACGTATCTTTCTAACTACAAGAGAAAACCAAGAATTATATTTTTTGATGACGAACAATAATTCTATGAGAGTTTCAGAGTTTCTCTCGCTATAATACTCTCTCTAAATTTCTCAAGTGATTTAATTAACAATAGGAATAAGTCTTTTATTTATAGTGGTTGGTAGGGTATCAATTCAACTCAGATAGGGCTTCGAAATTCAAAACTAGGCCAAATCTTGTGTCAAAAACACGTTGAAATAAGTAACTAAAGTTACGCGCACCAACCGATCGGCTCACACAACCATCCTGTAGGTTGACCTCAGTTTGACCGACTGGATCTCTTAACTTGCTTGTGAATTTTGCCCAGTAATATAACTTTTTCTGTTTCATTCACTACATGAAACTTTCATAAAGCCTTAGTTTTAGTTCAAATAACCCAATGTAGACATTACCTAAATAAAATAGTAATATATTGACAGTCCCACGTCAAATAAAATAGATACAAATAATTCAACATGTTTATTTTTGAATTAATTTTGTACAATTAATTGAACCAACAAACTAATATGAACTATCATAATCCAATGAATTGAATTTGAACAAATAGTAGAATTAACATAAGTTATCAATTTGTAAGAAAAACACATCGTATCATTACAGGAAAATATATGAGCTAGCAAAAGAGACCTAATAACATATAAAAATATGTGTTTTTTAAGGTTCAAGATCATTTTTCTTAGTATTTTTATTGGTTGTCAAATCCTTTAATTAATTTTTATGTTTTCTATGAAATACGTTTAATTATGTTTTTTTATTATATTTCTATATTTAATTATATTTTTGGTAATTTTTAGAAGTGTTTTTATATGTTAAATGATTAATCTTAGTAAAATAAATTTAAAATCATAAATTTGATTAAGTTTTATTTTTATTTTAAAGTGTGTTTTTATTTTTAATTTAATTTTATGTTAAATATGAGTGTAATAATATTTACTTAATCTTAGTAATTTTTATTTTGTAGAATAATTAATTTTTCTGGGCTTGACTGCAAGGAACTTCTGTTCTGGGCCGAAAATAGGAAGAAAAAACGCAAGAAAAGTTCGAAAAAGGGTCCGAGACAATTTTTCAAAGATTCGCAGCCAAAACCACGTCGGAGTCAACGCATCGTGGCATTGTATAATTCGTCAGTTATTTATGCAGTCAGTCGACATGCATTTCCCTGTCTCCTACTCGATTCCGCGCGTCGCGGACACTTCTTCTTCCGGAGCAAGCCGTGCGTTCCAGGTAGTCTTCCACACATCTTTCGAGGACAAATCAAGCCGCAGCTTGATTTATTTACTGACAGTTGTTTCCCTTGCAACTCCAGATCTCTTCTTTTTATGAATAAAGCTCACAGCTGGATTATAAAATAAAAAAGATATAAAGGAAGAAAGTCCGTTGAAAAGCAGTTGAACAAAAGGGCAAAAAATATATTTATATATTAAGACCGTTTGATATTATTTTTAAAATAAATAAAAATATTTTTATTTTAAAAAATAATATTTTTTAAAAAATTATTTTGAAAATATTTTTTAAATTTTTACTTCAAAAAATATATAAAAATATTTTTAAAAATTTTAAAAACAAAAACAAACGAAACCGTCGTCACAACAATCATCCCAACTGCCAAATTGGTTTACTAAGGCAATCGTTTGCCTATATAAATGACGCGGAGGTGAGGAGTTGAGGAGAGTCCTTTTTCTTCTTCTTCTTTTTTTTTCCCCTTAAGTTCAAGCTTCACGCTTAAACTCTTTTCAGTGCGTGTGTATATATATATAATATATAATTTTTTTTTTTTTTTATAACTTCCAGCCATAAAGTTATATATATATATATATATATCTATATATATATATATTTTACTTTTTCCTTTAGTTTTAGTTAAAAAATAATAATAATAGTATTTGGTAAAATATTTCTAATATTATGAGGAATATTTTGAGTATTTACATTTTATAAAATACTATTAGAGAATGTTGTTGATGTGAATAGGTGGACCCGCCAGACATACAAAAATTTCGGGTCATTTTAAACTCTGTCTTTTGTATTATTTTTATTTTTATTATAATATTTTTGTTATGTAATTTAATTATGTTTAGTTAATTTTATTTATAGCTAAAGGTGAATTCAAAGCTTTAGATATAATTGTGTAGTTGGTTATATGAATTATTCTCCAACTTCTAATTGAGATTGCTTATGTTTTACTATAATTTATGTTTATGATTGTTTTTTAGTTTTGTTTAGGTGGCCAACTAAATGAGACTAGAAAATTACCTAATGCTAGGTTTGAAATCTTAGATCTATAATTGTTATGTGTTTTTAACCATAAGTAGCACAATATGGTTATTGATTATAGTCAAATTTTCATATGATTGCATGTGAAACATGACCTAGGTTAAATGAGCGAAGTTTGTGTGTTTGTTGCCTAGATCAACCTATCTTTCTCGACATAGTGGTTCCGTTAGATTAAATCTATAAAGCTTATTCTAAATTGTTTAATGGAAAGGAATTTAGTTAAGAGCTTGTTTTACTAAATTACAAAATAAGGAAAGATCGGAATAGTAGAGCTTGATGCTATATATGGTTGATGAGACTGTAAAAGTGTACATTTTCTAAGGCTTAAATCATTTATTTACGCTTTTATTTCTCATTAAATTCTCTAATTAATAGCAATTTTGTGTTAATAAGTATTTTCGTGTCTTAGTGTATAAATGTGTTTAAAAATATGTTTTTAGTGTGTTTTTATGTTTAATAGAATTTTTAGTAATTTTTAGAGTCATTTCGGTGTGTTAAATAAGTGTTTAGTTTGTAAATAGTCAAAGCCGTAAAAGTAATGCGGTTATTTTATTTTGAGTTTTAGAGTATTTGATAGTGTGTTTTAAGTTTGTAAATATGTTTTATTATATTTTTAGTAATTTCTAAAAATATTTCCAAGTCATAAAAACTATATCTGTGTCAAACCGTAGGAGACTGGAAATTTCAAGAGTTTTTATTTATTTTTGTGTGTTTTAATGTAAAATAAATATTTTTGTAAATATTATGTTTGTAAAATAATTAATATTAGTGTGTTTGTGATTTTTAGATTTGAAATCTAGAGGAAAAACGGAGCAAAACGACACCAAAACGGATAAAATCGGACATCAAATGCATTAAGGAGATAAATAAAATTCGAATTTGAAATTTAAGGGACACGTGGCACATTTTCAACCTTCGGATCAACTGCCGATTGAATCTCGCCCGTTGGATCGCTGTAGACGTCAGGCCACGCGTCAGCCGAGGAGAAGCGTCAACGCTGACGCATGTCGGAGAAGCTGCGTGCTCAGTCACGAATTCCACGTGTCAACCTTTTATTGGCGCGTGCATCACACGCGTCGACGAGCTGCAGAGTGCGTCAGGGGGAATCTCAGCCAGCGTGGAATCTGGTGCGGTCATGTCCACGTGCAGCCACTCTCTCAGCCACTGGATGGGAATATGTAGACTGATCAAACGGCCCTAAAATCTCAGCCCACTGGTCCCACCTGGGCCCATTCTCACGCGTGTTTGAAGCCATTGGATCGTGAAGTTAACGGTCCAGATCAGCCCGGTCTAGTGCCTTCTCATGTCGCAAAGCACAAGATTTTGAAGCTTAAAACCCACTATCAAGACCAAACTCAGCGTGAAAAAAAAAAGAAGCGGAAAAAGGATCCAATAATCCGAAATTGTCAACTTTCAATAGGAAAAACGATAATTACATATGCCAAATAGTAACTTTTCAAAGGCTATAAATAGCCTTGCATTTCCCATGAAGAACACATCTCCTTCGGGCCTTTGGCCCTTCTTTCCCCTTCCTTTCCTTACTGCTGAGTTAGACTCAGCAGTATCCTCTTAGGTAATAAATAATAATAAAATAATGCTTAAATTAGAGTAGAGTGTCTGATGAGGCAAATAGATGATCTTGTATGCATAGTATCTTGGAATGGATTTTAACTCTATATCTGTGTGGTAATGTTTATATTTTGTGGAATAAATTATATCTTTATGTTTTCAATAATTATTGTTGATGTTGTTATGCTGTCAATTTTTACATAAATTCAGTCACGCTTTCTTTATGTAATTTAATTGTGTTGCATAGTTAATATTAATAATAATGAAATAATGCTTAATTTTATGGAATGTCTTTTACTGCAGTATGACTTGTTATATTGTCGATTCTAGATATTTCATAAGACGAAGTGCTGCCAGAGTTGATGTAAAAATTTATTCCACTAAAATATATTAATTTTGATTTGTTAATATCTTTTCTATCCCATAGTTATGTTAATTATAATTGAGTGACAGCTGTTATAATTTTCATAATTAGTGCACCAAATCATTAGTGACAGATGATTATTTTGCTAGTTTTTATAGGAAAACCCTTACTGCATTATGGCTTGCTATATTGTCGATTTAAGTTGACCTATATAATTAGTAAAATGTGCTTGCAATTAATGAGATAAGATATAATAAATCAAATACTTTAGATAATTATTAATTAGAGTTGAAATTTCATATCAGTTGCAAAACATACAAAGGATTCTCCAAGCTTCACCGTTTTAATTTCATTTCTTTTGAATTAAAATTTTAAATAAAAACCACAAAAATATTCATCTCATTTTATTCTTTCCTTTGAAAAAGTGCTTGCCTTTTTGACCGTTTATTTTTAACAATTTGCCGAGGTACAAATTTTCATCTCCCTGTGGATACGATAACTTTTCTACACTACATACGTCCGCCGTTTATTACAAAGAATAAACATTTCTTGGGCGTTACCAAATTTTGACGCCGTTGCCGGGGAGGTGCTGTTACTTTGTCAGATTGCTAAATTAAGCAGGAAACCAAGTAAGTACCTTATCCTTATCTTGTAAATAGTGTAAAAATTGTTATTTTAGTTTGATTATTTAATTAAGTAGGCTACTATTCACGAAGTTAGTATTCACATCACTATTCACACTGTTCACTATTCATAAAAATAAAAAAAATAAAAAAAAATCATAAAAATTTTATTTTTTTTTCGTTTTCTTTGTAAAATATTTATTTTGTGAGTTTTAGGTTTAAATTTAGGTTTTTGCCTTAAAAATAAAACATCATAAAATTTTAGAGTTAGGTTTTTCATAAAATAAATTGTGGTTTTACGAAGAGTATCTCTTGAGGAAGTTCTGTTTGGATGCTGGTACTGGCTCGGATACCATTCCCATAGCTGGTTAATTTTGGAAACTTTCCCAATACCAGTCATTCCGGGAACGTTGCTCTGACTAGGAGATTGGTTTTTAAGGAGCCTTTGTCCCACCAATCTTTCCTGGGAATATTCTTAAGGTATATAATTCTCAAGATCTACAAAATAACTCAGGCGAGTGCTTTTCATTCACTACTTTATTCTCCCTGAATAAAGAAAAGCTTAGCATTTGTCTTTATCCTTGTTAAAAAAAAAATCCAAAATTAAAAATCAAAAAATAAAAAAATAAAACAAATAATAATAATTAAAAAAAAAATACTTCGGGTTAATGATTCAAACTTAGTCGATCTGTTAAGGCTTTAGACTTGAGAAACCCTAGTGAGCAATTGTCAAACTCTTTTTCGCATTTTTCATCCTCGTCGACTACTCTGTCAAATTCGTTTGTGATGGAGAATCTGGGTGAAAATCCTCAAAGAATGCTGATGAAAGATTTCATGCATCCGACTCGCACTTTAACTCCTTCATGTATTGTGTTTCCATCAAATCTTCCACAATAAGATTTTAAGCCTGGCATGATTCAACTCTTACCAACCTTCTTTGGATTAGAAAGCGAAAATCCTTATGTTCATATTCGTGAATTTGAAGAAGTTGTTGCCACTTTTCATAGCCACCCTGATATCGCTAATTCCATCAAATTAAAAATTTTCCCTTTCTCACTGAAAGATAAAGCTAAAAGTTGGCTTTATTCTTTAAGACCTCGATCCATTCAATCATGGAATGACATGACATCTACTTTCTTCTACAAATACTATCCATATAAAAAGACCAACAATCTCAAGAAACAAATTCTGACTTTCTCCCAAAACGATCATGAAAATTTCTACGAAGCATGGGAAAGATTCAAAGATTTGTTGAGTCAATGTCCTCACCATGGTTACGAGAATTGGCGTCTTGTCAGCTTTTTCTATGAAGGACTCACAAGTCATGATCGCCAATATCTAGAAGTGATGTGCAATGGAAAATTTTTACACAAAGATCCTAAAGAAGCCAAGGAATTTCTTGATGAATTTGCTGAAAAAGTTCATCTGTGGGCTGAATTAGATGTTTCTCATAAGCCAACTGAAGTTCATCAATTGAAGAAAGAGGATAGCTACAACCTTAGGGTTCAAGTTGAAAACCTCACAAGAGAATTAGAAATCCTCAAAGCAAAGGATGAGAAAGGAAGTCATGTAGTCACAAAAGCTGAACTACAAGGAACAAATTTTGTGAATGAAAGGTTTGACCAACAGCCACTGGACTGTCATATTTATCAGGAAGTGATAGGAGAATATGAGGAACAATGTAATGTCTTAATGACAAATCATAAGCCTTGTACCCCTTATCCTGAAACTTTCAATCCTGATGGAAGAAACAACTTGAATTTCGACAGGTGGAATTCAAATCAAGAGCAATCATTTGGAAATCAATGGAATGAAGAAGAAATGCACTCAGGAGAAAATGTTCCTCAACATGATTCACACTCGAGCAAATCTCTTGAAGAAACATTACAAGCATTCATTGAGATACAAAGTAAGTCCTGCAAGAACATTGAAGCTGCTTTAACACAAATGACAAAAGAAATTTCAAAATTGAACGAAAAATGTTCATCTCAAGCTCTGGTCATTTCTGAAGGACAAAGCATGATACAAACCTCTAACATTGAAGAGAAGGATGAAGAGGTTAGTCATGTTACTACTCGCAGTGGTAAATCATTGGAAAAATCAAACACCACAGATGCGTGTAAGGAAGAAGATGTTCCTCAAAGAGAAGAAGAAGAAGTGAATAAGTTTCCAGTAGAAGTCCCTTTTCCTCAGGCTCTTCAAACTACTAGGAAAGTGCCAGAAAATTATGAAAACATCTTGGAACATTTGAAGCAAGTTCGAATCGATCTTCCTCTTTTACAAATTCTCAAACAAGTGCCTGCTTATGCCAAAGTGATAAAAGATTTGTGCACTGTGAAAAGGAAACATCATGTCCCAAAGACTGCATTCTTAACTGAGCAACTAAGTGCAGTTCTTGAGCAAAGAGTACCGGTCAAGTACAAAGATCCTGGATGTCCCACAATCACCTATTACATAGGATCCCATGAAATCACTCAAGCCTTGTTAGACTTAGGAGCGAGTGTCAATCTCATGCCCTATTCAATTTACTCGCAACTAGGCCTTGGAGAGATTAAGCCAACATCTGTGGTCTTGCAACTCACAGACCGATCCATAAAGAAACCACGAGGGATAGTTGAAGATGTTTTGTTACAAGTTGATAAGTTTTATTATCCCGTAGATTTTCTCATTTTAGACACTCAAACTGAGGTAGATATAGAATCAAAAATTCCTATCATCCTCAGAAGACCTTTCTTAGCTACGGCTAATGCGCTCATCAATTGTCGAAATGGTCTCATGAAAATCTCTTTGGAAATATGACTCTTGAAGTGAATGTTTTCCATATTGGGAAGCAATTTCAAAGCAATAATGAGTGTTCTTACACTGAAATCATTGACGAAGCTGTTCATGAAGAATTTCAAAAGCGAACCGATGTGCTTGAAGAAATCTTCCAAAGTCCTGATCTTGAAAATCTCGATCCCATTTCTGATATTCCTAAACATTCACTGGACAAAGAAACAAAGTTTTGGCAACCATATTTTGAAAAGCTATTCCTAGAAGGAGAAGAGCTAAAACCATCCACTGAAGAAATTCCCAAAATTAAGTTAGCCCAATTTCCTGAAGGACTAAAACACGCATTCTTAGGAGCTGATGAATCTTTTCCTGTTATCATTTCATCCAAACTTGATGAATCACAAGAGCGACGGTTAATTAACATGTTGCGTGATCATAAAAAAGCATTGGGTTGGACAATAGCTGATATCAAGGGTATTAGTCCCTTGATTTGCTCCCATCATATTCAATTGGAAGAAGATGCTAATCCAAAAAGAGATCCCCAAAGGAGACTAAACCCAACAATGAAAGAAGTCGTGAGGAATGAAGTTTTGAAACTGTTAAATGCTGGTATCATTTACCCCATTGCGGACAGTAAATGGGTCAGTCCAACTCAAGTTGTTCCTAAGAAATCTGGTGTAACTGTGATAACAAATGAAAAAGGAGATTTTGTCCCTACAAGAGTTGTCACTGGTTGGCGAATGTGCATTGATTATCGAAAATTAAATGCCGCCACTCGAAAAGACCATTTTCCACTCCCATTCATCGATCAAATCTTAGAACGTGTAGCTGGTCATCCTTTCTATTGCTTTCTAGATGGATATTCAGGATATTATCAGATAGAGATAGCATTAGAAGATCAGGAAAAGACCACGTTTACATGTCCTTTTGGTACTTTTGCTTTCCGACGAATGTCATTCGGACTTTGTAACGCCCCAGCTACATTTCAAAGATGCATGATGAGCATTTTTAGTGACATGGTTGAGAAGATTATGGAAGTTTTCATGGATGATTTGACTGTTTTTGGTAATTCGTTTGATACTTGTCTGCTTAACTTGGAAGCTGTTTTGAAAAGATGTGAAGAAAAAGGCCTTGTGTTAAATTGGGAAAAATGTCATTTTATGGTTCCATCTGGCATAGTTCTTGGACATATTATCTCTGAAAGAGGAATTGAAGTTGATCCAGCTAAGATTGAGCTTATTTCAAACTTGGCCACTCCAAAGACTGTTAGAGATGTTTGATCTTTTCTTGGGCACGCTGGATTTTATAGGAGGTTCATTCAAAAATTTTCAGCCATATCAAGCCCATTGTGTAATCTCCTGTTGAAAGATGTTGTGTTTGAATGGACAAAAGAATGTGAAGAATCTTTCCGAACACTGATATCTAAGTTAACTTCTGCACCTATCATGCAATCCCCTTATTAGAGTTTACCATTTGAAGTCATGTGTGATGCAAGCAATTACGCTTTAGGAGCCGTCTTAGGCCAACGAAGGGAAGGAAAACCTTTTGTAGTGTACTATGCAAGCAAAACCTTGAACAATGCTCAAATGAATTACTCAACCACTGAAAAGGAATTACTTGCTATAGTATTTGCACTTGATAAGTTTCGTTCATACCTAATCGGGTCACCCATCACCGTTTTCACTGATCATTCTGCCCTTAAGTATCTCTTTTCTAAAAAGGATGCTAAAGCCCGACTTATAAGGTGGATCCTTCTTCCGCAAGAGTTTGATTTGACTATCAAGGACAAGAAAGGAGTTGAGAATGTGGTGGCTGACCACTTATCTCGTTTAGAAGTCAATGATTCTGTTGATGGTTCACCAATTCATGATGAATTTCTTGATGAACATCTATTCTCTGTTACCAAGTTACCTTGGTATGCACACATTGTCAATTATTTGGCAACTAGAGAAATTCCATTTGCTTGGAATTTGCAAGACAAAAGAAAGTTTTTGATTGATGTGCGTAACTTCTACTGGGATGATCCGTACCTTTTCAAATACTGTCGTGATCAAATCATGAGACGTTGCATTCCTGAAAACAAAGTGAATAGTGTCTTAAAATTTTGTCACACTGATGCATGTGGTGGTCATTTTTCTGCCAAGAAAACTGCTGCAAAGATCCTCCAATGTGCTCTTTATTGGCCCACTTTGTTCAAAGACACTTATGATTATTGTCATTCTTGTGAAAATTGTCAAAAGTTAGGTACTCTATCTTGTCGTCACATGATGCCTCTAAACCCAATTATAGCAATTGAAATATTTGATTGCTGGGGAATAGACTTTATGGGACCTTTTCCACCTTCTTCTGGGTACCTATACATCCTTCTTGCTGTGGAGTATGTTTCAAAATGGGTTGAAGCCGTAGCATGCCGTACTAATGATAATACAACTGTTATAAAGTTCTTGAAAGAAAACGTGTTATCTAGGTATGGTACGCCACGTGCTATAATCAGTGATCAAGGCACACATTTTTACAACCGTTCTTTTGAAACTTTGATGCAAAAGTACGGCGTGATTCATAAAGTTTCGACTGCCTATCACCCACAGACAAATGGACAAGCTGAGTTAGCAAATAGAGAGATCAAACAAATTTTGGAAAAAACAGTGAATCCTGATCGAAAAGATTGGTCCTCACGTCTTCAAGATGCACTCTGGGCATACCGCACAGCTTACAAAGCTCCTTTAGGAATGTCTCCCTATAGGCTCGTCTTTGAAAAAGCCTGTCATTTACCTGTAGAACTTGAACATAAAGCTTATTGGGCTATTAAAGCTCTCAACTTTGATCTCAGTGCTGCAGGTATTGAACGGAAGCTTCAACTCTCTAAACTTGAGGAATTAAGGAATGATGCTTACAACAGTTCACGGATTTACAAAGCAAAAATGAAAGCATTCCATGACAAACAAATTCTGAGAAAGAACTTTGAGCCAAATCAACGGGTTCATCTTTATGAATCTCGTCTTCACCTTCATCCTGGTAAGTTAAAATCACGATGGACAGGCCCATATATTGTGAAACAGGTTTTCCCTAATGGTGTTGTTGAAATTGAAGATCCATCCGATGGAAGGATACTCAAAGTAAATGGCCAGAGATTGAAAAGCTACATAGAACGGATAACTGAACCTGAAGAAGTCACTCTTATGGCTCCAGTTTATCAACCCTGAGTAGTTTTTTGTTTATTCGCTTTTAAATATTTATTTTTGTTGTTTGTTTTCTTATTTTGTTTTGCTTATTTTCTCATATAAAAAAAAAAACTTTGAAAGTTGAAAATAAATATCAAAATTAATTCTTGCAGAATAGCTGAGATTAAGGAGGTTATAATCAATTGTGATTAGTAAATACTTTATATTTGCGGCCTCTTGAGACGAATTCTGAAGAATTTGTGTAAAAATATGATTTCGGACTTTCGAAAAAAAAAATAAATAAATAAAATAAAGTCTAGGGAATCTGACTTTAAAATACCCAGTTTGCAATATATTGTTGTGTGTTTTGTTAGTTTTTAGTTTTTGGTTTGATAGTTTACCACAGATCATCTCTGCAGCTGTGCTGATTCAGGTAATATTTTTGTTGCTCTCACTATTGTTTTATACATTTAGCATAATGTACGTTCTAGGTTGGAGGGAGAGGATTGTGCTTAAAAATTGTGTTTTAATGTTGTGCTATGCCAAAAATTTTTCGATTTTGCTCAAATGATTTTTGCTCCAGATTCTTGTACCTTTTTCATTTATGTGTGTTATTTTGTGAGTCATAAAATTAAAATTAAAAAAAAAGAAGAAGAAAAAATGTTTTGTGAATAATAGTTTCTTAGTAATTAATGTGTTATTATTTTGTTTTGATTTCTGAATTTCATATTAATGTAATATTATTTTTCTATTCTTTGAATTATTTAATTTTATACACTTTCAAAACTTTAGTTTTATTTAACATTTTTATGTGTTTATTTTTTAAAGTGTTTGTAAGCCATTCTTTTCACACACTCACTATAATGCTTAATTGTGGTGGTAAATCCAAGCTATGAATATTTGAGGTTTGTTATTTTGTGAAGATGCATAATTGAAGGCAGCAATATTTCAAAAAAAAAAAAAAGAAAAGAAGAAAGAACAAAAAAAAAAAGATTGTAAATAAATAAAGTGTGTAATAAATAAAGTTGGATAAGTTTGGTTTCGTAGCCTCTTTAGCTCGAGTAAGTAAGTTCTAAGGGGTGCTTCAACACCTAGTACCTTAGACCAACTGGTCTGGGAGTTACTAACCCAAAGCTCATTAAATGGGTTATGGAGAAAGCTTAAGGGAGCCAAACATTGCACTATCCATAGTTGTAAAGTTTGTAAATATTTGTATCTTATGTTTCTGCTTTTTAATTATTCTCGTAAATAAATTTGAAGTGTTGCTGTCTGCATGAGTGATTTGAAGCAAAATCTCATAATAATTTTATTCTTAGTGTTGGATGAAACTTCATAATTATACATTATCTATTTTTGCACTAAGTTTGGCATATATACATTTTGTTAAATAGCATATAAATTGTTCAAATAAAATTCTAGTTTTGTTAGTTTATCTAGTTAGATAAGTCAACTTATAGTTAAATGGTTTCCATTTTATGAATATTCAATAAATCATTTCAAAATTTTATCGCTTTAATTGCTAGAGACTAGCAATAAGCTGGTTGGGGGGTGTGATGAGACTGTAAAAGTGTACATTTTCTAAGGCTTAAATCATTTATTTACGCTTTTATTTCTCATTAAATTCTCTAATTAATAGCAATTTTGTGTTAATAAGTATTTTCGTGTCTTAGTGTGTAAATGTGTTTAAAAATATGTTTTTAGTGTGTTTTTATGTTTAATAGAATTTTTAGTAATTTTTAGAGTCATTTCGGTGTGTTAAATAAGTGTTTAGTCTGTAAATAGTCAAAGCCGTAAAAGTAATGCGGTTATTTTATTTTGAGTTTTAGAGTGTTTGATAGTGTGTTTTAAGTTTGTAAATATGTTTTATTATATTTTTAGTAATTTCTAAAAATATTTCCAAGTCATAAAAACTATATCTGTGTCAAACCGTAGGAGACTGGAAATTTCAAGAGTTTTTATTTATTTTTGTGTGTTTTAATGTAAAATAAATATTTTTGTAAATATTATGTTTGTAAAATAATTAATATTAGTGTGTTTGTGATTTTTAGATTTGAAATCTAGAGGAAAAACGGAGCAAAACGACACCAAAACGGATAAAATCGGACATCAA
Source organism: Artocarpus heterophyllus (assembly GCA_025403435.1). Classification (NCBI taxonomy): domain Eukaryota; kingdom Viridiplantae; phylum Streptophyta; class Magnoliopsida; order Rosales; family Moraceae; genus Artocarpus; species Artocarpus heterophyllus. The sequence goes on from CM046341.1 coordinate 30,037,950, forward strand.
ATGCATTAAGGAGATAAATAAAATTCAAATTTGAAATTTAAGGGACACGTGGCACATTTTCAACCTTCGGATCAACTGCCGATTGAATCTCGCCCGTTGGATCGCTGTAGACGTCAGGCCACGCGTCAGCCGAGGAGAAGCGTCAACGCTGACGCATGTCGGAGAAGCTGCGTGCTCAGTCACGAATTCCACGTGTCAACCTTTTATTGGCGCGTGCATCACACGCGTCGACGAGCTGCAGAGTGCGTCAGGGGGAATCTCGGCCAGCGTGGAATCTGGTGCGGTCATGTCCACGTGCAGCCACTCTCTCAGCCACTGGATGGGAATATGTAGACTGATCAAACGGCCCTAAAATCTCAGCCCACTGGTCCCACCTGGGCCCATTCTCACGCGTGTTTGAAGCCATTGGATCGTGAAGTTAACGGTCCAGATCAGCCCGGTCTGGTGCCTTCTCATGTCGCAAAGCACAAGATTTTGAAGCTTAAAACCCACTATCAAGACCAAACTCAGCGTGAAAAAAAAAGAAGCGGAAAAAGGATCCAATAATCCGAAATTGTCAACTTTCAATAGGAAAAACGATAATTACATATGTCAAATAGTAACTTTTCAAAGGCTATAAATAGCCTTGCATTTCCCACGAAGAACACATCTCCTTCGGGCCTTTGGCCTTTCTTTCCCCTTCCTTTCTTTACTGCTGAGTTAGACTCAGCAGTATCCTCTTAGGTAATAAATAATAATAAAATAATGCTTAAATTAGAGTAGAGTGTCTGGTGAGGCAAATAGATGATCTTGTATGCATAGTATCTTGGTATGGATTTTAACTCTATATCTGTGTGGTAATGTTTATATTTTGTGGAATAAATTATATCTTTATGTTTTCAATAATTATTGTTGATGTTGTTATGCTGTCAATTTTTACATAAATTCAGTCATGCTTTCTTTATGTAATTTAATTGTGTTGCATAGTTAATATTAATAATAATGAAATAATGCTTAATTTTATGGAATGTCTTTTACTGCAGTATGACTTGTTATATTGTCGATTCTAGATATTTCATAAGACGAAGTGCTGCCAGAGTTGATGTAAAAATTTATTCCACTAAAATATATTAATTTTGATTTGTTAATATCTTTTCTATCCCATAGTTATGTTAATTATAATTGAGTGACAGCTGTTATAATTTTCATAATTAGTGCACCAAATCATTAGTGACAGATGATTATTTTGCTAGTTTTTATAGGAAAACCCTTACTGCATTATGGCTTGCTATATTGTCGATTTAAGTTGACCTATATAATTAGTAAAATGTGCTTGCAATTAATGAGATAAGATATAATAAATCAAATACTTTAGATAATTATTAATTAGAGTTGAAATTTCATATCAGTTGCAAAACATACAAAGGATTCTCCAAGCTTCACCGTTTTAATTTCATTTCTTTTGAATTAAAATTTTAAATAAAAACCACAAAAATATTCATCTTATTTTACTCTTTCCTTTGAAAAAGTGCTTGCCTTTTTGACCGTTTATTTTTAACAATTTGCCAAGGTACAAATTTTCATCTCCTTGTGGATACGACAACTTTTCTACACTACATACGTCCGCCGTTTATTACAAAGAATAAACATTTCTTGGGCGTTACCAATGGTCAATAGTTTCAGTGGAAAATTGAGAATAATTATGTGATTGATTGCATTGTCTAATAGTGGAGAATGAACATTTAGTTTGTGTTTTCATTGTTTATTTTTCACATTTTAATTTAATTTTGGTTATTTTAATTTTAATTTTCACATTGGTTTTAGTTTCAAATCAAAATCCCCCTAAAAATAATTCAAATAAATTTTAGACTTGGGATAAATTTTGGTAAATTAATAACAATTAAACAATCCTCATGGAGACGACATCTACATTTTTGCACACTTTACTATTTGAGACAACCGCGTCCAATTGCGCAAGCATGAAAAATAGTCAACTGGTTCCAATGGACATATATAGATCATGCTTTTATAATTATAAAATGACATGTTCTCGACACGTTCATTTTACAATTATCAACTCTAAAGCTATTATACTAAAACCTTAAAGCTGCACTCTCGAATAATATACAAAATTACTAAACTCAAAATAAGTTTTTCATCGAAGACATTTCATGATGCATAATACCCCCATAAGATATCAGTGATCAGCTTAATAAAAAATTTTCTTTTTATTTTCCTGATTATATATATCTTAAGTTCCAGTTATCTTACCATTGGAATATTTATGATTTATGACCAATAAAAATAGTAAACCATTTGGACACATTTTGATTGAGCACTTTAGTTTTCCAATTATCGGATAATGTCTACAAGAGGATATCATTAACTTTACTAAAGAGATATGGATTCATATACATGAATAACGAGTCTACGACAATTAAGAGTCATGTTTCTAATATATCAGCATACGTACCTTCATTAAATTCAGGATGTCACCATTTGATACATCAAAAGGCACAAGTCAAGAATACGAACCCATTAATCAATTTCAGGATTAGGATAGAACATATATGATTATCTAAAGTGAATTGATTTATTCAAATAGATTTATTAATTAAATCAAGGATTAATTAGAAAAATTTCCCTTGAATTATAGCCTTTATAATACTTTGTCATCCGAACTTCAAAATGTAACATCATTCCCCTTGAAGTATGAACTATTAACAAAAATAGTTCTTCTGTTATAATTTTAATAGAAAATTGACAAATGATTATTAAGTAGGGGTATTTTGATAATTTTGGTTATAAAAATAACCATCAAAATTAAAACTATAATAAAAATAGTCTTTATTGATGATTAAAAAAAATTAAAACCATTATACTATTTAAATCATTCTTTTTTTGATATACTAAAATTGTCTTCAAAATTTTATTTTTCACATCTAAAAAGTATTTTGAAATTTAAAAGTTATATGTATTAGTGAAATGAAAAAGAATATAACATAAATATATTCAATATAACCAAAAACAAAACAAAAAATTTTCAACAGAACAAAAATCTAACGGTATTAATAAGAGCTTTGAAAAAAAACTCTAACCTTTTTAATAAAATTTCTTTTATACTTTTGAAGGTTTTATTGGTATTTATTCCTTTTAAAATTTTAAAATAGTTTTTAAGTGTCAAAAAAGTGAATAAGATTTTTAAAAAATTTTGGTATATCGAGAAAAAGAGGGATCCATCTAACAATATGTTTTTAATCATTTTTGTTTTTAATTATCAATGAAGATTATTTTTATTATAGTTTTAATTTTTTTTGTTGTTTTTATAACTAAGATGACCAAAATACTCCTAAGTTTAAAATTATTTGTCAATTTGCCATTAAAATTCTAATAGAAGGACTATTTTTGTTAACAGTTTATACTTCTGGGGAGCGGATGTTACATTTTAAAGTTGGGATAGGGGAGGTAAAGAGTTACAAAGGTTGTAACTCAGGGAAGATTTTTGTAATTAATCCTTAAATCAATTCATCTTTAGTTTCGATCTAATATATCGTCACTAATGATAATATACCAATGTCTTTATGAGCAGAATCCCATTCTGATGACCACGACAAGTCATCTCTCATTAGAGATGTTGACAACATAACAATCTTACTATAAATAAAGTGTCCAACTTTATTCCCATCATATGTGTGACCTTAAAGGTTTAAAATGACAATTTTAAATTTCTGCTTGCTTATTATACATTTAATATAAATAAATATCATGAGGACAATATTGATATATGACATAAATAATAAATTCTTTATTGATCAAATGTCTCAAAAATAGTAACATTATTTACTCCTTAAGGTATTAAGTCTAACACAAAGCATGTTGAGATGAGAATTGTCACCACTGAGCCGGGCTTTTAACTTAGTCATCGAGATAACTTGATAGTGGCACAATGCCTGCTATAGTGAAAAATTGCTAGTTCTTGCATTTGTTATAATAATTATGATGTGAATTGTTGGAAAATAATTTTCAAGTGGGCCTACATATGTAATTGAATGTGTTATTTAATGCCATTTTAAGGTAAAGCCTAAATTAAAGTGATACAATTAAGATAAAGTTAAAGGGCTTTTTTTTCGGATATTAACATAATGTATGGATTATTATTATTATTATTATATGTGTGGATACCAATTTGTAATTTTTAGATTTTATGATGAGAAAAACTGAAAATACATTAAAATAACTAAAAAAAGTTATTTATTCTAATTATGGTCCCCAACTTCATACGTATTAATTATTTAAAAAATTTACAGATATTCTTGCTTCTCTGAAATCCCATCTTCAGAAAAGATTTCAAGGAATACATATTGAATTGAAAGGCGATAACCCATAACGATCTAAAATCATGAATCAAAGTACGCTTCCGCAATTGAAAATGATTCCTCTCAATGATTTGATATGAAAGATCTTGGTAGATTATGATTAATTTGTTCCTACATGAAGTTCTATGTCGTGGTCCAAGTCATTTGTTATTGGCAACATTGCTTGTTTCACAAGTAATTCGTCCTCTTCATTTACCATGATACCTTGAAACACCTCGGAAGTCAAGACAAGATTTTCGTTTGACACAACTTATAGGCAATCTATTTGCAACAACTCACTTTTTTCCTAAGCACAAGGCGAGAAAACTCATTTGGGTCACCGATTCTCCTAGCCATTACCACACCATATTGTCCACCATGCAAGAAACCATAGCCAGATTTGACTTTTCCCAAACCCCTACTACACGGGTCCATTATTTTCATGTCTTAAAAGCCTTAGACGGTAATGAACCGTCTGATTACTCCCTTCACGACGGTTTCATTTTTAAGGGCAATCATCCTTGTGTCACGAACTCGAGCCTGCACCTGCGAGCTACATGACACAAGATATGTTGGCTGAAATCACCCCATTATTTTATGACTCTCCACCAAGACGTAGGGCGATACATGTCTTTGTTGATCTCAATACAACCTTGGACTGACGTGAGCATGGGCTTTGCACAATGTGGCAACAACTTTATTTATGTGAGATATACTTACATTCTTAATTGTGTTCAATCGTAATAGAAATTATCTTGAATTATGAAGATAATTTCTGAAATTATTGATATCGTTAAGATTATCATGATACCACCTTTTAAATTTGTATTTGTATTAATTAGGATTTGGATTATCTATGAGGACTAATATTAAAATTAATCATAATAATTTTTATTTTACTGTTATTTTATTCATTTATGTAATTTTTAACACCCCTATTATATAAGTTCTTTCTTTTTTTTTTTTTGCTAACGTATCATATGAGTTATAGGAATTGTTATTTTGATCATCAATAAATTCTTTTTAGAATTCTCTCCTATTTTTTTCATCACTAATATTCTGTATTCATTTCAATTGCCAATCTTTGTGAAAGTTCAAGAAAGTAGATCTGATTTGCTCTTTTTCTCTCTCTAGAAAATTATATGTTATGCGACACTTTTAAAAATATGTTTATCCATGTCAGACTTTCAAAAAACTGTACACACTACAACTTATGTTTCATATTTAAGTTGTACCATATTTACAACATATGTGACATTATAAAAAGTAATAAGGCGTTAGAAATATAGCCGAAACTACGAGTTAGAACAAAAAATATTGTAAGTATGAGAAAAAACACCATAAAAAAATTGGTTTCAAGAATCTCCCACACCATAAAATTTGAAAGGGTTAATTTCATAAATGGTCCTTGAAGTATACTTTCAGTCTCAGTTTAATTCCTACTGTTTGAAAAGTTTTATTTTGGTCCCTAATATTTTACTTTGTTTTAATTTTAGTCCCTCTACTAGTTGGGTGTTAAATATTTAATAAAATATTCTTAAAAATGTCTTATTTTGGTACTGATCTATTATTTTGTTTCATTTTTGATTTTTAATCTATTACTTTGTTTTACTTTTAGTCCATAATCTATTATTTTATTTCATTCTTTATTCTTCCATTAGCAATGTATTATTAAGGACCGAAATTTAAAAACACTAAAATAAGAAACTAAATACAACGATTTTGATTTACATAACCAAAATGAAGAACAATTTATCATATTATTTAATATATGAGCTTTAATATATTTTAGAAGAGGCTAAAGTATAATATTTAATAAATACATTGTGTATGTATAGTAAGTAATGTGTTGAGAATTATGATTATTTTACATAGTATATAATATACATATTCATAATGCATTGCCTGTTATTTAAAATGTATGATTATTCAATACTTATATACCTAAAGAAAATTGAACTTACCTTTTTTCTCAATTGATATTCATCTTATTAATAATTTGATAAAATTATCTTCTTTTTTTAAAAAATTACAAGCATCATAATTGATATATTTAGATTTTCACTTTGATTTTTAAATTTTAGTTCCTAATGAATTTTAGTTATAATAGAAAGATGAAAAGCCAAACAAAGTAATAAATTAAGTATTAAAGTAAGACATTTTAAAAATTTTTCGTTAAATATTTAATATCTAACTAATAAAAAAACCAAAATTAAAATAAAATAATAATTAAGAATCAAAATAAGATTTTTTATACGTTAAAGACTAAATCAACGCTAACTCCAGGAGAACCATTTATGAAATTAACAGAAATTTGACGTCGAGTTTTTATGATTTTTTTATATTTTATTTTTTCAGGAATTTAAACTCTCTCCAGCCTCCAACTTTCCCTGTTTTCAAACCTTTATTCATTCAGCGCCACCATTCTCTCCTAATTCCTTTTTACATTGAAGACAAAAAGAGAAAAACCGCCACTTCTTACGTTGCAAAAAACAGTTCGTCGCCTATCATTTCTTCTTTTTCCAATTTCCAAGGGGTGTGTGAAAATTATTTGTCAAATATTCTAAGAGATCGCTCTGCAAATTTTGATTCAGAAGGATCCAATCAATGGGGCACAGTTCGAAGAAGAAGAAGAATCGCGGAGGAGGAGGGAGTGGGAGTGGGAGTGGGAGGAGGAGGAGCAAAGGGCGGACGCCATTAAAGGACCACGCATCTCTCGGTAGCGCCGATGATAATGAGCTTCTTTCTGAGGAAATCACTGCCTTGTAAGTCTAAATCTTCCTCTTAATGAGCTTGAATTTCGCGTACTTCGTCGCTTGAATTTCGCGTAAAGTTATGTGAAATCTGGAAGAATTTGCATTTTTGATGGAAATAATATGTAAGGAGTAGGATCCTTGATCAAATTCTTCGCCTGAGAAAAGGAATTTGCGGGGCTTACAATCTGCTTTGAATGAAATTGCATAATCTATGAATTCTTTCTTTTTGGACGGATATTAAATGATGAGCATGGAAGTTTGGGTTTAAACTTGACCTTATACACACACACACACACACATATATATTTAGGTTTTCGTTTAAATCTCGCACCCTTACCATTCTCTCATTGGAACTTAACTTTCTTCATGCGTTCTTGTAACACTGTATTTATTGAAATGTAACTTTCAATATTACATGTGTTGGACTCATTTATTAAGCGTTACGTGCGAACAAATGGAGTGTTATAAGAATGCAAGAATAATGTTATATTTGTGAACGAAAAATGTTATAAGTGCCGGACCGTAGACTCTTCCTATATATACACACCTATAACATGTTTTCATGGAAAATTTTAAAAGCTTACGTGTTAAGTTTCAAATCTTTGTGTTTAATTGTTTTTCCTTCCATAAATGCTTAGATGCGCAATATTCCAAGAAGACTGCAAATTTCTGCCGGGTCCACCTCCTCAAGTTTCCATCAAGCTTAGGTTGGTGTTTCTTGAAGTTGTAACAAACCGGCTCATAAAGTATACTCTTCCTAACTAAGGAGTCCATGAAATGTGAACAGGCCTTACTCAAAGGATATGGGTTTCGAAGATCTAGACGTCTCTGCCGCTCTTCTTGTTAGGTTGGTGAAGAGTTTCCTCATCTCATTTCTATGCCAAGAACTACTCCTCATAACTGTTTCCATCTCCTTTCTCTTTAATAGGTGCCTACCAGGGTACCCTTACAAGTGTCCGAAGTTGCAGATTACTCCAGAAAAGGGTTTATCTGAAGATGATGCTGATAAACTTTTATCGCTTCTACATGATCAGGTAGCAGTTAAATTCTTCATGGTTGTGGTCTTGTAAAAGAATCTATTGTAGTGTCAAAGAAACTAGTGATTATTTTATGATGATTTCGTCTTACACGGTATCTTGATTTTCTAATTTAGTTGGGCAAGCAAGTTTCATGATCTTCAAGGGATTTAGTAATGTATCAATATTATACGTTTAGAGAAAGAGGAAAAGCAAGGCATGTGTGGGAACTTTTGGATGATAGGAAGTGATGTGTTGATGCACATAGCCACATACACAGACCAGTTTATTGGTCTTGGTTGCTAGAGGGAAAAAGGCGAAAGGAAGGAGGCGATAGAGTGATATTTTCTGTGGATGTATGATTAGCTCTTGTTAGTTTCACCAAAGTGGGTCACATAGAAAGTAACTTTCCAATATCGTATATCTATTCATGGAATCAAACTTGGTGGTAGATCTAGTAGAAGTAAAATCTGCATTTGATTGTGTATAGTACTTCTTACCTGCTTTCTTTTTTTTTTTTTTTGGGGGGGGGGGGGGGTGCGCGGGGTTGGGAAGGGCTCTTCTATATTTGCAATTAACAAGCATCCATTTGTTGACAAATTTTGAAATGGTGCTTATGCTCTTGCTTTTGATCCTTCATACACGTTCACCATGTCAGGATATGCCACTTAACTTTTGGAGTAACTATAACTGTCTACCAACTCTCTCTCTCTCTGGCGCTCACTCCACACACACACTTACACTTGATAGAAAACTTACTTCATTGATAGAATAATCAATTACAAAGAAAAAAGGATGAGGAATCCCCAAAAGCAAAAGAGGAAAAATTCTAACCAGGAAAGCAAAGAGAAATTTAAAAGAACTAGCCCATTTGTTGTTCCTAACGACATCCTTTCCATTACATAATCAATGAGAAAGGAAAATTCATGAAAGTGCTATCCGCTGTAGCCCACCAGCTTTCTATATTAATCACAGAACATTCTCAACACTTAGGTTATTTGGTGTTTAGTTTTGTTAGTTTGACAACCTTTGTTCTTCACAAGATTACCAAACCTTGAACATTCTTTCTTTACTACCATATCTTGACAATTCTTTCTTTCCTAGGTGCAACTTTTGACATTCATATCATGGTTATTGGTTCTCATTCTCTCTAAGTGTTTATTTTCTTTGGTCCACTTGCACTTTTTTTCTAATTTGTCAGTCTGCAAAATCTTTGGCCCTAATTGAGAAGGGATATTGCAGCTAAACCTTTTTGTAACCTAGCTCATCACGGAGAGAAGGTTCTTACCCTTTCTCTTGTCTTGACATGGTCTAAGAACTGTAAGGCCAGCCACAAGTGGAGCAAAGCAAATAGAATTTAAATAGCTATGAGCCTTCAAATAGCTATTTTCTTGTAGCTTTTCTGAAGCAATTTTTAAAAATCAAAACATCACTCATAAATATATTACCTTTCTTTGTGGCATTTTTCAGTTGTAACACAATTGAGTCTATTTTTTTTTTTGTTTGAAAAGAAGCGAAAGAGAATTTTATTGATGAATGATAAAAATTTGTGAGAGGAAAAGAGGAAGCAAAAGAGAATTTTATTGATGAATGATAAAAAATTTGAGGGGAAAAAAGGAAAAAATTTCTTGAAAAACAGGAAAAAACTATAAGAAAGAGGACCAATCTCTAGCTGGATCAGAAAACAGAAGATCACTAAACTCTTTATTGGAGTGAATCCAAAAAGCAATGTTAGCGAATAGAACAGTATAATTACAATTCTAAGGGCTAGTGAGTCTATTTATTAATTGCATTTTCATACGTATCACAGTATAGGGTGAAAGTCGTGGTAGAGAAGAAAATGAAATCTGACTTTCTCATTAGTTGATCGTAATACAGGGTAGAATATTTATAGAACAATCCCTGCCTATAATCTCAACTAACTAAAGACCAAAAATAAAGAAAAAATCCTAACTTAACTGAATCTACATAACTAAGATTTTATGAAGCATAAAAATCTTAAATAATTAAATTTCAAATAACATAGAATCCTAACTATTATATCCTAGATATTCTGACACTCCCCTTCAAGTTGGCGCATAGATATCAATCATGCCCAACTTGCTAACAAGAAGTTCAAAAACCGGTTTAAACAATCCCTTTGTGAGGACGTCGGCAGTTTGTTGTGAGGTAGGGACAAATGGCATGCAAATGACTCCCTCTTTGAGTTTCTCCTTGATAAAATGTCTATCGGTCTCCACATGTTTAGTTCGATCATGTTGCACAGGGTTATGAGCAATGCTGATTGCAGCCTAGTTATCACAGTACAATTTCATAGGCTTTTCTACTGGTTTCTTTAATTCTTCTTGTATGTGTTGTAGCCATAGGAGTTCACAGACCCCATTAGCCATAGCTCGATACTTGGCTTCTGCACTACTCCGTGCCACTACTCTTTCTTTTTTACTCCTCCATGTAACAAGGCTGCCCTAAACATAAGTGCAATATCCTGAAGTAGACTTCTTATCTTTCACTGAACCTGCCCAGTCTGCATCGGTGTAGGCTTCAATGGTGCGTTGTTCTCCTCTTCTAAAGCACAAACCCTTTCCTGGAGAGCCTTTTAGATACCTTAGTATCCTATAGGTAGCTTCAAGATGTTCCTTCCGTGGGGAGTGCATGAATTGGCTCACCAAACTTACAGCAAAAGAAATGTCAGGTCGTGTGTGTGATACGTATATTAACTTTCCTACCAACCTTTGGTATTGAGGTGCATCCACTGGTTCACCTTGTTCACTATCACCGAGTCTCTTATTTGGATTGATCGGGGTATCAGCTGGCTTACATCCGTTCATTCCTGTCTCCTTTAGGAGATCTAGAATGTACTTTCGCTGTGAAACCACTATCCCTTTCTTAGATCGTGCTACCTCCATGTCAAGAAAATACTTGAGGGTTCCCAGATCCTTGATCTCAAACTCAGTTGCAAGACTGCCTTTCAACCGATCCATCTCACTTTGATCATCACCTGTTAGAATAATGTCATCAACATACACTATTAATACCGTCACCTTCCCTTCTCGTGAGTGTCTGAAAAACATAGTGTGGTCAGTTTGAGCTGGAGTATAACCCTGTCATTTAACTGATTTGGTAAATTTCTCAAACCAGGCCCTTGCAGATTGCTTCAATCCATATAGAGATTTTTTTAGCCTGCAAATTTTAGTTCCAAATCTCTGTTCAAAACCCGGAGGAGGATCCATGTATACCTTTTCTTCTAGATCTCCATTTAAAAATGCATTCTTGATGTCCAATTGCTGCAAAGGCCATTCAAGGTTGGTTGCAAGTGATAAGAGTACCCTTACTATGTTTAGTTTTGCCACTGGTGTAAATGTCTCCAAATAATCAATGCCATAAGTCTGTGTAAACCCCTTGGCCACAAGTCTTGCTTTGTACCGTTCCAATGTTCCGTTGGAATCATATTTAGTGGAAAAAACCTACTTACAGCCCACCATTGTCTTCCCTTTTGGTAGATCTTCAACTTCCCATGTCTTATTCTTCTCAAGGGCTCTCATCTCTTCGAGTACTGCCTTTCTCCATTCAGGATTCTCCAAAGCAACCTGTATATTCTTAGGAATTTCTACACTGGATAATTGGGAGGTAAAGGCAGAAAAAGACGGAGAGAGGTTTTTGTAAGAAACAAATTTAGACATAGGGTACAAGAGGTGACTTGTACATGACCTGTTTCCTTTTCGAACTGCTATTGGAATATCTAAATCATCAAAAGACTTGTCTTGAACTTCAAAATTTGACTGAGATATGTCAAAGACAGTTTTAGAATTACCTGGGTGATTCGGGTTGGCTTCATGGCTAGGCAAGAGTGTGTTAGTCACTTTTCTTTGATCTGGACGTCTTCTCTCATAAACCAACCCAAATATATTTTTTAAACCAGTACCAGAAGCATTGTGATCCTGTAAAGATCTTGTAGATTTGTTTTCTTCATGTTTTTGACCATCCCTTTTTGATTTTAAAGTATCTTTTAATGTGATATCTGATTCGGTTTCAATGTGAGAGGGTAAATCAGGTTACAAATTTGAATTTAATTCAGATTGTTGATTTGATTTCAAGTTCGGGTCCAATTTTGGCTGATCTTGATTTGAATTTAAATTGGATTACAGATTTGGGGATTGTTGATTTGGAATCGAATCTGATTGCAAATCTATTTCAAACTCATTTGAAAACGAATTAAGTTGCAAATCTGACTGCAACCGATTTGGAAGACAATCAGATTGCAAATCTAATTGTAACTGGTTTGACAACAAATTAGATTGAAAATCTGCTTTTAAACGATTTTTTGACAGATTATTTGATAGCAATTCAAACTCGATATCAGATTGCAAATCCAAGTTAGATTTAGAGACCTGTTCAAAATCAGGTTTGAACTTTGAAAGCACTTCTTCTACCGCCTGCACCGAATCTTCTTTGGATTTATTCTCCCCCTGAAGCTGAGGAGAGAAAAACGTGAAATGCTCAAAAAAGGATGTATCCATGGTGACGTGCATTTTTTCTGAAATTGGATCAAAACACTTATATCCTTTCTGATTTGGGGCATAGCCCACAAAGACACTTTCTAGCCCTAGGATCTAGCTTACTTTTCCCTTTGTCATGATTATGGATGAAAACTGTACAGCCAAAAATTCTTTAAGGTAATGATGAGATAAGTCTTGATGTAGGGTGAAGAGATTGAAGAATCTGTAGAGGTGGTTTGAAACCGAGAATTTTTGAAGGCATTCGATTAATTAAAAATGTGGCTGTGAGAATAGCTTCGCCCCAGAGATAATTTGGAGCTCTATTTGAGAAAAGTATCGCTCTAGCAACTTCTAACAGGTGTTTATTTTTTCTTTCAGCAATCTCGTTTTGTTGAGGGGTATTGGTGCACGAACTTTGATGTACTATGCCCTTATCTAAGAAGAATTTCCCTAGAACCTGGTTAAAATATTCCTTACCATTATCACTTCTAAACACCTTAATTTTTTTCATGAAATTGTGTGTGAACCATGGTATAGAAATTTTTAAAAACACTTTCAACATCCGATTTGTCCTTAAGAAGATAAAACCCAACTTACTCTTGTATGATCATCTATGAAAGTAACAAACCATTTTTTTCCATAGAGAGATGAAGTACGGGAAGGCCCCCAAACATCACTGTGTATTAGAGAGAAAGGTGTAGAGGGAATATAAGGATGTGGAGAAAAAGGAACACGGTGTTGCTTTGCTAAAACACAAATTTCACACTGAAAGAGAGATGGATTTTTATTCTTGAATAAGTTTGGGAACAAATATTTTAGATAAAAGAAACTAGGGTGACCTAGCCTGTAATGCCACAAAATTATTTCTTTATCACTAGAAACTGATACAGACTTGAAACAAGTACCTTGAACTGGTTTACTTGAGTAGGATCCATCTTCAAAAAAATAAAGACCTCCACATTCCCTAGCACTGCCAATCGTCCTCCCCGAGTCCAAATCCTGAAATTCACAAGAAGACTGACTAAATTTAGCAGAGCACTTTTGATCACTAGTAATTTTACTTATTGACAACAAATTACATGTTAGATTAGGAACATGAAGGACTTTATGAAGTGTGAGAGAAGGAGATATTTTAATGGATCCAATTCCAGCAATAGCAAAAAGAGAACCGTTTGCAATTTTTTTTTCCTGTTTCCAGCACATGGGTTATGGGACGAAAACAATTGAGAGCACCTTGTCATGTGGTCGGTTGCTCCAGAATTGATAATCCAAGCAAGATTTGAATTATCTTTGACACTAGGAAAGGTTGTAGTTAAGAAGTTACCGGTTTGTGCTAAGGAACACAAAGGATTGGTGAATTGTATGGATTGGAAGAGATTATACAGTTTCTCCAGTTGGTCCTTTGTGAAGTTAGGAGTACTCAAATTAACTTGTTGCTCTTGAGAAGTTTCAGCCATGGTTTGCAAAGCTCTCCCATTAGGACGCCTTTTTTGATTGACTGGTTTTCCATGAATCTTCCAACATGTTTCCTTTGTGTGCCACGGTTTCCTGCAGTGATCACACCATGGCTTCTTCCTCCTTTCTCCTTCTGATTCTAAGCTCTGTGAGGTTAGGGCTCAACTATCAGTTTCTGTGGTAGATTTTGCTTCGGAGTCTCCAAACATGACTTTCTTCCTACATTCTTCCTGTCTTACTTCAGAGAATACCTCTCGGATAGACGGGAGAGGTCTTCGGCCAAGGATTCTACCTTTAACTTCATCCAGATTGCGGTTAATTCCAACAAGGAACATATAGACCCGATCGTTCTCCTCTCTTTTCTTATGCCTAGCACAATCGTTTGGGTTTTCCCAAGTATCATCATAGCATTGATCCAACTCTTGCCATAGAGTTACCATCTCATTGTAGTAGATGGTGACTTCCCGATCACCTTGCCTGGATTGCCAAAGTTTGGTTTTTAATTCAAATATTTGAGATGAGTTTTCTAAATTGGAATAGGTTTCTCGAACAGAATCCCAAACATCCTTAGCCGTTGTCATAAACATGTGTGGTTTGGCAATGAATGGTTCCATCGAGTTTAGGAGCCATGCTGTCACCAACGAATTTTCTGTTCTCCAAGTTTTGAATGATGGTTCATCTTCGGCAGGTCTCTTTGTTTCACCCGTCAAATAGCCAAGCTTTCCCCTGCCATCAATGGCCAGCTTCACAGATTGAGACCACTCTAAATAGTTTCTGCCATTCAATCGAAGGACAGTGATTTGTAGAGGAGAATGCACAGCTGTGATGTCGCCACTTGTTGCAGCAGGTACTGATGTAACCTCTGATTCAGTAGAGGTTCCTCTAGCTCTGGTCATCCCCATCTTCACCATAGGAAATGGGGTCCAAAGAGCCTCAGCTCTAATACCATGAAAGTCGTGGTAGAGAAGAAAATGAAATCTGACTCTCTCATTATTTGATTGTAATACAGGGTAGAATATTTATAGAACAATCCCTGCCTATAATCTCAACTAACTAAAGACCAAAAATAAAGAAAAAATCCTAACTTAACCGAATCTACAAAACTAAGATTTTATGGAGCATAAAAATCTTAAATAATTAAATTTCAAATAACATAGAATCCTAACTATTATATCCTAGATATTCTGACATAGGGCAAATAGAAATTATTGAGAAGTATGCTATGAGGGGGTTCTAGTGTGGAATCTTCAACTGGTTCACCTGTGTTTTTGCTTGCAGTTTCTTTAAATGATTCTGTTTCTGTTTCAGGCGAGTTCTAATGCTAGAGAAGGACGGGTGATGATTTTCAATTTGGTGGAGGCTGCACAAGAGTTTCTCTCTGAAATTGTCCCAGTGGGTCAATCACAGGAACCTGTAAGGTTTTCCCTAAATCACAAGTAGGTTTAGATCATTAATAATTTTAGGCATTTACAGTGGTATATTTTTTGTTCATAAAGTTTCTGTTAGACACAAATTTTGCTTGTAGATCCAAAGTGTGGGTTCATTTGTCTCACAGCTAGAGGTCGATTTCTTTTATGCTAATATGCAAGAGCAAGGAGGATAGGGGAGATAACATTAATATATATATATATATATATATAGAAAAGGAAGATAGGGGAGAGAGAGAAAGTAATAAATAACGGAAAAAATTCAATAATATGTTATATTACAATTCAAAGAGCATATGCTTAACATAATAGACCTGTTCTTGTTTTAAGAAATAGGAACTTGAGAAGTTAAATTAATCCATATCCTCCTCCCTGTTCTTTTTTCTAGGTTTTCAATCCTTAGGCTAAGGCTTGGAGGTTTCAAAATTGACTTCAGCTATCATATTGATGGGAGTTTGGCAATTGCATAATTGTATTCTAGATTCTAGCAGTTAATACTATTTTCCTAAGGCTTTATATCATTGAAGTCAGTTATTCTTTTTGATTTTTTTTTTTAATAATAGGGATGATAAAACTATATGATACATATAGATGATTACTACATAGCAACATAAAGGACGTGGTTATTGAACAATGGAGATAAATATTATAGAAAGAAGTTTATCCGATATTCCCCACATCTTTGTAGACTTTACTATCATTAGGATCATGATTATGATTACAACAGTGAAAACAATGGCAATAACATTCTAGAAAGAAGTTTATCTGATGTTTCGCATATCTTTGGAGCCTTTACTATCATTATAATAATACCAACAGTTGTTGTTGTCGTTGTTGTTGCTATCGTTGTTGTCGTGACTTTGTAGCCTAAATTGCAAAATTACAAATGTTGTGATGTCAAGATGACATTTAAATATGGAAAGATAAGAAAAATCTTGAACTTCATAACTGAATAGACCCATAGATTTTAAAAGTATTAATTGTGATTTCAAATCCATCACTGAAACCGAAGTGTAGAGAGAAACCATAGGTTGTATGCCATAACTGTTAGAAGTCAAAATCTTGGATTCATTGACAGTTTTCTAAAAATTAAGAGATAGTGGACGTCTAGCTGAACTTGCAGAATCACCATTAAAGTGGTATATAAATGTGCAGCCAATATGGTGAAACTTCTTTACTTACTCCTCTCTGCTTATCAATGTTTCCTTCTGCTACTTTTGAGCTTATTATTTTGCTAATGGTTGTTATATCATGACTTTGGACTTGGAGGATAGCTTATCCTGTATTGTTATGTTGATTTTTTCTTTCTTGAATTGTAATATAAATTTCGTTCTTATGAAAGATTATTTATTTATTTATTCATTATTAAAGTTGGTTCTCTTATATTCTTTTTTCTTGAAGGTCTTATCTTCAAGCATGGATAGCGCTAGTCAATTGTTTCATCAGGATAATGCCACTTCAAGTAATCTGAGTGGACCATTTGTGTATGGTTTCATCGACCTTTTCAGCGGCTCAGGAGAGTCCTGGAATTGGGGTTTTGGCTTGGATGAGAACAGTGTAATGAACACTTCAGTTCCTGCCCCTACATTGGATGGCTCTAAAACTACAAAAACTACAAATAAGGCACAGGAAAAGCACCTTCAGAACCATGCGAAACCACTAGTTCTCCAAGATACAAGAAAGGATTCATTACTTTCCCCTATGGCCAAATTACATACACTTGAAGAAGAGAGTGAAGAAGGTGATAAAAACTTATATGCTGCTGATTCAAATGCATCTTCACTGGAGAAATCAGTTGGAAATAGTAGGATGGGCGAGGAAGAGGTGAGTAGTTTGGATCAGTTCTTATAGTATCAATGCTTTCTTTATGTCTCTCTACTTTGTATATTGGTTCTTTATATAAAGTTTTATGCATTGATATTGATAAATGGAAAGAACAATGACAGGTTTTTTCCTCCAAATCTCCTCTAATCTCTCTCTCCCTCTCTAGTCTCACTTGTCCTGCGTCATCTTTCTATTGTCAAAATGTGACATATTGTATAAACATGTCATTCATTAATGTCTATGTATATGTACAGTTGTAGATTTTGGGTTTTGTAACATTTTTCTAGAAAGATATGGGGGTAAAGGACCTAAGAACAAAGTTCTGTGGGTGAGGAGCATAGAATTTGGTATAGTTAATCATGTTGAACTTGAGAGACAAACATATAGTTAATGTATTAGCCATCCCTACATACAAAAGGGCTTCTCCAACTTGTAGAGTGTTGACTCCTACGAAGATAGTTTCATAGCACCCAACAATAATGATGCAACAAAGCGGAATGAGGCATACTGCAATGCTATAGCATTTACATCTATGTGCACGTATGTATGCATGTAAAATCATCTTTCAACATGTCGATGAATGATTTCACAGGGCTGTATAGTATGGACAACAAATTGAACATGGCATTTATATTTCGGACAGTTCTACATGTTTAATTTCATTTTGGTCTTCTGGCTGGTTCCATTTGAAAATTGCCTATGGTGCTAGACAGTATTTCACAGCTTAAATATTTTATGCTCTTAGGATTTTGCTCTCGTGGAGGATACCGAGGAGGATGACGGGGGAAGTGAATGTTCAAACTCGCTGTCCTCTGCATCCTTGTCTCATGAACAAGGACCCCAAACTTCTCAAAAGGATCTGATTATGGTAAATCCTATTACTTTTTTCTTCCTTTGCACTTAGAGAGTTCAGTAAAAGTAAATCCTGTTACTTTTTTCTTCCTTTTCACTCAGATAGTTCAGTAAAATTCTCTTCCATGTTTCTTCCTTTTGTGTTAGGTTCATTTGCTTCGCCTTGCTTGCACTTCTAACGGGGCATTGTCTAATACTATGCAACAAATCTCAACCGAACTGTACAACTTGGGGGTATGGAGTTTCAATTCGTCACGTCCATGTTTTTCCGATATAGGAAGTTAGCTAGTCTAGATTGATCTGAAGTTCTGTTGAGATTTTGATATATTTTAATTTGGTTTACAGATCTTTTCAGAACAGGCTAAGGAGTTAGCTTCTGAAGCATCTACACTTTTTAACAAAACATTTAGTAATGCTTTCCGGCAATATATGGTGAGCTCCCTGTTCTATAATTTTTTGGTTGCTTAACCCTGGTTTCTACTTTTCATTTACATTGTTGTGTCTTTAATATATTTTATCTAGGTTTCATCAAAGTTGTCTGAATTTTGGAAATGCACTTCTGATATTGAAGGCCCAACTACATCTCTCCCAAACTCTCGATATCTGAATGACTTTGAGGAATTACAGTCCCTTGGTAAAGGAAAATACACATTTTATTTTTCTTTTTGCTTCACATAGTTTGTGTCATCATCTCTTCTCTGTGTGTGTGTGTGTGTGTATATATATCTGCACACACAGAAGATACAAGCTATTTGATTAATAAACTTGTATGGAGCCAATTGATAAAGTGATGTGTGTGTGTGTGTGTAGGCATCTGTGCTTGTACCGAATGCATGTGCGTGTAAAGCTAATTTGATTAATAGTTACTTGCACTTTGTGTTAGTAGGCTTTACTCGCAATACAAAAAGGTAGCTTAGGGATTTTAGTGCGTGTTGGTGTAATTTCTTTAAATTATTGAAAGTTGATGGTCAAAAAGAAACAAAAAAGGTAGGAATTTAGTTGGGAAGAGAAAACTTGATAACGATGGTTCGATGGTATTATACAATAATCCTTAAATGGATCTTATATGCATTAAGAAAAGTATGCGTACGGTAAATTTCTTTCCAGGTTTTTAACTGCAATATTACTCAGATTGCAATTTTTGTGTTGCAATGGTTTTACTCTAGGCTTTGCATTAGTGTTAATGTCAGCTTATGTAAATTACAGTGCAAGTACTTTTTATTTGTTTTTCACCAGGATTAGCTTGAATTTATAGCTTCTAATGGTCTAAAGTAGGCAAAAATAGTTTCATTATAAGAAAAGTTATGTTTGAGGAATGTACACTTTTTTTAAAAAATATTTTAAGTACTTTTTACCTTTTAATTTTTTTTATTTCCTTTTCATGAAGAAAGATTAGTCAATATAGTATATGGAGATGTTGTAGTAGTTCTGACAATATATTTGTCCCTACTTGTTTGTCATAGATGGCTGATAGTAACTACCTACAACAGATGTTGATATGTGACATACCACATACGAACGTAAATTTTCAGAAAATGAGTTAATAAGATTTTCTAATTTTTTGGGATCTACTACTGCACCCAAAAGAAAAAAAGAAAAAAAGAAAGAGAACGCTATCTTCTAAAAATAATTGTTTCTATACGTTTATCATGATTTGTGGATATTGATGAATTATTTGTCCCCAACAAATGTTTAAAATTTCCTTAGAAAGTTTCTTAGAAATAATGGAAACATCTTGCTTTTTTCTCCTTTACTAATTGATATCAGTATTAGTACTAACATTAAATTTTACTATCAATTTGGTCTTCTTCAAGCAAGGAATTTAGGATATTCCTCTTTGGAAGTAGGTGGAAGGAAGCGAAAAACACTGCTGAACTTCGTCAAAGTTAATAAAATCAGAGTACATGTCTCTGATTTATAGATTCAGATGCTGACTGAATCTTTTATTGATAAAAAACAAAAAAAAATAAAACGAAACAAACTCCTTAACTAACACCTAAAATTCAGGAGGGATCGGGACAGAATCTTTTACTAGCCTAACTACCAGCCTAAATTTAAATTCAAATAAACCTCCTTAGACAACATAACCTAATCTGAGATTTCCTACACTCTCTATCTTGAATGTTCTAATAGGCCGTTTGGAAGAACAGTTGGAACCAACAGTTTTAATTTGAGAACTATAGCATGCAAGTGTTTTATACCGTAGCAACTTCTTGCTTTTTATTGTAGCATATAAGAGCTTTACATTATTTAGAGTTGTACCTGATGGGTTCAACATTCTTCCAAACGCCCTATAAGTTGGAAGGGTTTGTCTCAATAATGTTTGTTTAGTTCTTTTAGAGGCCATCTTATGCTCTCTTAGTTTGTACTTCTCTTTTCTTTATGTATCTAATAGAAAAAAGATGTAATATTTTATTTCCTTAATATTTCCCTTTGTTCCGGGTCACATAT
The DNA here is from genome assembly GCA_025403435.1 of Artocarpus heterophyllus. NCBI lineage: Eukaryota > Viridiplantae > Streptophyta > Magnoliopsida > Rosales > Moraceae > Artocarpus > Artocarpus heterophyllus. The sequence goes on from CM046341.1 coordinate 30,058,561, forward strand.
ATTTCCATTAAGCGCAGAGATTTTCTACTTATGGTATTTGGCCCCTCTGTCGTTTATAGATTCTATTTCTTATGGGACAGAGGTATTTATTTCATTCTGTATTTAACTTTTAATTTTGTTTGATCTCAGAACTGGTTTGACTCTTCCTAATTTTGCACTTGTTATCTTTACATTTTATAACAGGTCGTGGTGGTTTTGGCCACGTTGTGCTGTGTAAAAACAAAATAGACGGAAGGCAGTATGCAGTGAAGAAAATTCGCCTTAAAGATAAAAGGCTGCCTGTTAATGACCGGATATTAAGGTACATTGTTAGTTATGCTGCAATCTATTGTAAAATTTAGGAGCTCAAGTCCACAATGTGCCTTGCTTTGAGATATAACACCCCAAATTCTTACCTTTATTTGTGTTGTCCTTTTATGTTTTTGTCGTTTCAGTTAAACCATGTTGTTGTGTTTTATTATTAGTTTTTAAAGGGTTCTAAGAGACTAACACAACTTTCAAGCTCAAAAAAAAAAAAAAAAAAAAAAGAGGAAAAAAGCCCTATAGGAAAGTAAAACATAAACAATTATTGACTATATAAGTGTGTCTATTTATTCTTTGTCTAATAAAGAACTATTATTGGTGAAGCGGAATGAAATTTAGGAGCAGAAAAATCTTGCATTAATCACAAAAGGTACAAGTATATATATACAAGGTGCTCTGTAAATCAGAATCTTAACCAACTCCTAGAAAATAGGAACTACAAAATCCTAACTGAGAATACAGATAATTATTCTAGATTAATCAAAAATCTGATAAACTAACTCCTAATCTATGGGGCATAATTATAGGAAACTAACTACTCCTCTAATCGACTAGTTTGTTTTCCTACACTCCCCCTCAAACTAGGTGATATATGTTCATTAGACCAAGCATAGAACTTAGTTCACTGAAGTTGGGTCGAAACAAGGTCTTTGTTAAAATATCTGCAACTTGCTGCCGAGAGGGTACATAGTTGAGAGAAATCATTTTTCCTTTTATTTTTTCACTGATAAAGTGCCTATCAATCTCAACATGCTTTGTTCTGTCGTGATGAACTGGGTTTTTGGCAATTGCAATTGCTGATTGGTTGTCACACATAATCTTAATAGGACCGGAAGTACTAATATTGAGTTCATCCATTAGTCGATTCAGCCAAATTCCTTCACACATACCCTGAGCTAATGCTCGAAACTCAGCTTCGGCACTGCTGCGAGCTACCACCTGCTACTTTTTACTTTGCCATGTCATTAGGTTCCCCCAAACAAAAGAACAGTATCCGGATGTGGATCTTCGGTCAATAAGAGATCCGGCCCAATCTGCATCAGTGTAGATTTCCAAGGATCGATCAACTGTTTTCCTGAACATTAACCCCTTTCCAGGATCCTTTTTAAGGTATTTAAGAATCCTACTTACTGCCTCCATGTGATTTACTGATGGATTACTTAGGAATTTGCTGACACTACTGACTGCAAAGCTTATATCTGGGCGTGTGTGTGTCAAGTATATCAGTTTTCCCGCCAAGCGTTGATACTGTCCCTTATCCGCTGCTAACTCTTCTGTTCGAGGCATCAATTTGGTGTTGGGATCCATAGGAGTTTCAACCGGCTTGCACCCACTCATACCGGTCTCGTGCAGAAGATCCAAAACATACTTACGTTGTGAGACTGAAATTTCTTTACTAGACCTGGCCACCTCCATTCCTAGGAAATATCTTAGATGTCCCAAGTCCTTGATTTCAAATGCCTTGGACAGCAAGGCCTTAAGTCTTCTTATTTCTTCTTTATGATTCCCAGTAAGAACTATATCATCAACGTAGACAATCAACACTGTAATTCTCCCATCTGTGAAAGTGTTTAATGAACAATGTGTGGTCAGCTTGCGACTGTGAGTAACCATCCTGTTTAAGCACCTGAGTGAACCTGTTAAACCATGCCCGAGGTGATTGTTTGAGTCCATATAATGCCTTTTTAAGCTTGCACACCCTTCCATCTGTTTCCTTAGTTTCAAAACCAGCTGGGATATCCATATAGACTTCCTCTACTAAGTCCCCGTTTAGGAATGCATTCTTCACGTCGAGCTGAAACAATGGCCAATCTTGATTGACAGCAATGGATAACAAGAGACGTACTGTGTTTGAGTTTTGCTACAAGGGCAAAAGTCTCCTGATAATCAATCCCATAACACTGAGTGAATCTTCTAGCTACTAGCCTAGCTTTGTATCTATCAATGCTTCCATCAGCCTTTTGCTTAACTGAGAATATCCATTTGCATCCCACAGTCTTCTTACCAGGTGGTAATGTTGCTAGGACCCATGTGCCATTTTTCTCAAGTGCATTATACTCCTCCAAAGTTGCTGTTCGCCATTTAGGAATCTTTAGGGCTTCATAAACCGAACTAGGAATCATAATTTTGTCCAATGAAGTTACAAATGCTTGGAATTTCTGTGATAGGTTAGAGTAGGAGATGTAGCTGCGAAGTGGGTGTTGGGTACACGATTGAATGCCTTTACTTTGAGCAATAGGCAGGTCTGATTCCGGATCATACTCTGTTAAATTTTTAGTACCTGTTTGTGGACAAAAGACCACCTCATCTTGCGTCCTTACAGGATCAATTGGGCTCGGGAGAGTCTCTTGATTTTGCTGGCTTAGTTCGGGCTGTAGAGGTATTTTTCTTCTTGTGTAAACCTTTATTGCTTTATCAGGGAGATTGAGGTGTTTAGGATAGATTACAAAATTTGGACTTGTTTCAGGTGATGAATTTGGTGTTTCTTGTGGGGTCATTTGTGTTTGTGACAAAGGAATTGGGTCTGGTAGACTAGAAAGAGAAGAGTGAGGTGGACTTGACTCAATGAGGGCTGATCAGTCCCAATTTTGTAATTCATGTGTGTCATACTCAATGAGGGCTGACCAATCCCAATTTTGTAATTCATGTGTCATACTCCCCCTGAATTGCAAAATGAGGAAAGAATGGTTTATCTTCAAAGAATGTGACATCCATGGTATGATAGTATTTGCGTGTGGTAGGTGAGAAGCATTTGTAGCCTTTTTGATTGGCTGAGTACCCGATGAAGATACATTTAACGGCACGAGCATCAAGTTTGCCACTGGTTTTGAGGTTGGATGTGAATAAATGCAGTGCAACCAAAAAGTTTGAGAGGAACCTGGGACATGAGTCGAGAGTTTGGGTAGATGCTATGGAAAGTTTGCAGAGGTGACTTGAATTTGAGGACTCGTGAGGGCATTCTATTAATGAGATAGGTGGCTGTGAGGACTGCTTCACCCCAAAATTTCTTAGGGACGTTGGTTTGAAAAAGTAAGGATCGAGCAACTTCGAGTATGTGACGATTTTTGCGTTCGGCCACACCATTTTGTTGAGGCGTGTCAACGCATGAACTTTGTTGAACAATACCGTGGGATTTGAGGTATGGACCAAGAGTGCAATTAAAGAAATCTCTAGCATTGTCAGTTTTGAGGATTTGAATATTGGTTTTAAACTGGTTTTGAATCATAGCATGAAAGTGTTGGAAAAAATGGGTGGTCTCAAATTTTTCTTTCATAAGAAATGTCCAACATAGTCTGGTATGATCATCGACTAGCAACAAAAACCATCGAGCACCAGTAATATTAGGGATCCTAGTTGGACCCCAAATATCACCATGAATGAGGGAAAAAGGATGACTTGGTTTGTGTGGTCGTGGAGAATAAGTGCTTCGAGTATGTTTTGCAAACTGACAAACTTCACAATGCAATAAATTAAGATTTTTATTAATAAATAAAGATGGAAACAATCGTTTCATATACAGAAAATTAGGATGACCTAAACGAAAGTGCCACATCATAATTGCACTATCTTTATTGGACTGACCAACTGACTTAAGACTATGAACCGACCGACATTGTGGGCTGACTCGATTGTTATTTGAGGAGGAGTGGACTGATGAATTGTTCACATCAAGAAGAGAAAGGCCCGCACGAAGCTCAGCATTGCCAATCGTCTTCCCCGAGCTCAAGTCCTGAAATACACAATATTTGGTAAAGAATTTATTTTCACAATGAAGGTCACTGTTCAGTTTGCTAACTGAGATGAGGTTACAGTCAAGATCAGGCACAAATAAAACAGAGTAGAGGGTAAGAGTGCTTGTGAGATGGATTGTTCTTGTCCCTGCCACCTTGGTGCGTGTGTCATTGGCAATACAGACTGTTTGGTGGCCATTGCAAGAAGAATAAGTGTTGAAAAGGGATCTGTCACCTGTCATATGATTTGATGCTCCGGAGTCTACTATCCACGAAGAGGAGGGTGATTGGGCTACATGGAGTGCAAGATTGCCCGAGCCATGTGTTGAATCATTCCCAGCATTGATAGACGTTGAATAAGTTGAGACATTAGCCTTATTAATAAGCTGCTGGAGTAATTCTAGCTGGTCCTTGGTGAAAGGCACCTGGTTGTTGGATTGAGATGTCTCGGAGGTGGCTATGCTTCCTCTTGACTCACGTTCTCGGCTTGGCTTCCAATTTGCGGGCTTTCCATGCAATTTCCAGCATGTCTCTCTTAAGTGGCCTGGCTTCCTACAATGATCACACCAAGGACGTCCTCTTTGTGACCGATTATCACTCGAATTTTGAGATGTCCCGCGAGAGGCAAGTGCAATAGAATCAGATGAATATGTGTAATCCTTAGTTGCAGCAAGTGCTGAAACATTTGGGGCTGAGGAAAGATCGGAGTGCCCCAACATGACTCGCTTTCTGCTCTCCTCTCTTCGTACTTCGGAAAAAACTTCACGTAGGCTTGGCAGTGGTTTTAATCGTAGAATTCTGCCTCGCACTTCATCGAGAGACTTATCAAGACCCATCAAGAACTTGAAGATCCGCTTGGTTTCAATAATTTTCCTGAAATAGGCGCGGTCATCTGGACATTTCCATTCATGTGATTCAAAGAGATCTAGTTGCTGCCAATGACGGGTAAGAGTCGTGAAATAGAGAGTGACAGAATTCTCTCCTTGTTTTAGGTCCTGAAGGATGTTTTCCACTTGAAAAAGTTCAGCTATGTTTTCATTGCTGGAGAAAGTATCACGTGCAGCGTCCCATATCTCTTTAGCTGTGGTGTAGAGCAAGAAATTCTCTCCTATCTCTGTTGTCATCGAACTGATCAGCCAAGACATAACAAGATTATTTTCAGCCCTTCCTGTTCTGAATTCAGGATCACTTGGATTAGGTTGAAGGGCTGCACCAGTGAGATAATCATCTCTGCTTCGTCCACTTATGAACATCATTATTGACTGGGACCATTGGAGATAGTTATGGCCATTGAGTTTGTGACAGATGACAGGGAGAGGGACGAAACTGTTTTCTGTTGCAGCCTGATTTGATCGTGGATTGAAAGATGGATTGGATGCTGATGAGTCCTTGGAGGTTTGTTCCGATTCAGCCATGAGAATGATATTTTGAGGGAGATGAGAATAGATTTAGAAGATTAGGAATGACGGCTGAAGAACTAGGGAACAGGTCTAAGAACGAGGAGCAGTGAGATAAGGACTAACATGAGAGAATTTGAGTTTTAGAGCCTCAGCTCTGATACCATGAAGCGGAATGAAATTTAGGAGCAGAAAAATCTTGCATTAATCACAAAAGGTACAAGTATATATATACAAGGTGCTCTGTAAATCAGAATCTTAACCAACTCCTAGAAAATAGGAACTACAAAATCCTAACTGAGTATACAGATAATTATTCTAGATTAATCAAAAATCTGATAAACTAACTCCTAATCTATGGGGCATAATTATAGGAAACTAACTACTCCTCTAATCGACTAGTTTGTTTTCCTACAATTGGAATTGATCATCATGTCTAATCCATTTTTCTTCTCAGTGGGGGTGAAAGAAATCTATCAGATAGGTGCTATTATTGTAAAGAAAACTTGCAATTTAGATTAGGATTTTTAAATTTTTTTTTTTAAAGATCTTTAAGAGTCTCCATGACCTTCATGCCTATACTAATTGTGCTTGTGTTTTGTTTGTTCTATTTCCATATTTAATTCCTTCTCTTTCCTCCATGGTTTTTTCGTGTCTCTTCCAATTTGCACTGTTCACGCCATCATTGCCTACTCCGTAATTTGTAGTGGTTGGGCTTGGTTTCTTTGATCATTTTTTTTTACCTTTTTCGAGATAGTGTAGGAATCCAAGTCTCATAGTGTGTCCTAAGTTTCAGGATTAGGAAAGATATCAATGTATCATTTAGTTAAGATAGTTTCCTTTTTTTAAGGCAGCCATTTAGGGATCTTTAAGTTAGAAGTTAGTCTATAAATATATGCTTACTATGTACACTTGTTACGGTTTTTTGTTAATAAGAAGTTTAATATTCAGCCTAGCAGAGTGTTGTTTCTTTCCTCTTATTTTCTTTATGGTATCAGAGCGATTTTAAAGGAAATATAGAGTTGAGAGAATCATGGCCGAAGCAAGCAGGAATGAGGGCTCTGAGGCAACTTCGGTTCCCACTCAGCCAATTCCTAAAATTGCTTCTCCTGCGGCATCTGAAAGTTCTTCTTTACAAATTACCACACATAAATTAAATGGTAAAAATTACCTCCAGTGGTCCCGTTCTATCCAAATAGTTATTAGGGGAAAAGGAAAAATAGGATACCTAGATGACACTATTGCCATGCCTAGCATTGATGATCCATTCTTCTCAAGTTGGGACGCCCAAAATTCCATGGTAATGGCATGGTTGATTCACTCCATGGAAGAAAAGATAGGAGAAACCTATCTATTTTTTCCCACGGCTAAGAAGATCTGGGAGGCAGTTTCTCTTGCCTATTCAGACTTAGAAAATTCATCTCAAATGTTTGAGCTGAGGAACACGGCTAGGAATTTGAGACAGGGGGAGAGTGACGTGACTCAATATTTCAATAGCCTTACAAAGTTGTGGCAAGAACTCGACCTATTCAAAAGTTGCAACTGGAGAGATCCTGAAGATGCAGTACTTTATCAGCAAATGGTTGATAAAGATAGGATCTATGATTTCTTAGCTGGACTCAATAAAGAATTAGATGAGGTTAGAGGACGGCTACTTGGGATGCGACCATTGCCCACTATTGAGGAGATCTTTGCGGAAGTTCGTAGGGAAGAATGGCGAAAGAAAGTAATGCTCAAGGAGACCTTTGCCTCAGAAACAGAAACTTCAGCTATGGTGGTTCGAGGATTCCAAGGATGAGGGAACAAAAAGGCACAATTGTGGTGTGACCATTGTCAACGACCACACCATACCAAGGAGACCTGCTGGCAGTTGAACGGGAAGCCAAAAAATTGGGTACCAAACAAGCAACGAAATCGAGAGGTTAAGGGACTTCAAACAACTCACAGCCTTGAGACAGAAAAAGGGGTGGACAACAATTTTGGAGCAGTGTTCACTAAGGAACAGTTGGAGCAGCTACAGAGACTCCTAACAACCACTCAAAACACAAGTTCACAGCCTTCGAGTACCTCTTGTTTGGTTCAAAAAGGTACGAGTTTTACAATTTTTGGTGGATTAACATTTAAAAGCGAGCCTTGGATAGTGGACTCGGGAGCCACGGATCACATGACTGGAAGTAGGAGTTTTTTCACATCCTATACACCTTGCCCTAGAACTCACAAAGTAAAGATAGCTGATGGATCCCTTACAACTGTAGCAGGAACTGGAAGTGTTAAATTGAGTCCACAAATTACCCTCAAAACTGTCCTTCATGTTCCGAAATTATCATGCAATTTGCTATCTGTCAGTAAGCTTACTAAAGATTTAGATTGTGTGATAGACTTTTCACAATCAAATTGTGTTTTTCAGGATCGGACCTTGGGGAAGATGATTGGCAGTGCTAAAGAATCTGAAGGGGTATACTACTTTGAGAATGATTTCAACGAGGGTGATCAACTTTACACGGTAGTTTGCAATGCTACCACATCTAGATTAGACAAAATAATGTTGTTACATCGTAGGCTAGGTCATCCAAGTTTCACTTATTTAAAACATTTGTTTCCATCGTTGTTTCAAACTCAAGATTCTTTTCAATGTGAAATTTGTCAGTTAGCAAAACACAAACGTGTTCCTTATCCTTCTTTGTCTTACCGTGCCTCTTCTCCTTTCATGTTAATTCATAGCGATATGTGGGGTCCCTCTAGAATCCGGAGCTTGACTAATAAAAGGTGGTTTATGTTAGAATATTCGGTATTCTTGGGTTGATTCAGCATTTATTCAGCATTGATTTAAGATATTTGACTTTGTTACAGATTTGTAGGAATTGTACAGATTTGTAAGAATTGCTATTTTATCTCCAGATTTTAGGCTAGAATAAATGGGTTGTTTTCTTTCCTTATTTGATTGTATAATCCTGTCTATATATTGTTATTGTTACAAGAAATAAAATACACAAGAAGTTAATTCCTTCTAAATGTTTTATGGCATCAGAGCCACAAGTTTTTTTTTTTTTTTTTTTTCCGCTGAAGTTTTTTTTTTCTCTTCATCAATATTAACATTGTCCAACAATGAGCACTAGGAAGGAGAGTTCAGGTTTGGAGCAGGATGTGTCCTCATCTTCTTCAACCATATCTACTCCATCATCTGTGGTTTCGCAGCCCTTCGGTGAAGGAATGTCACTGCAGATCACCAACCACAAACTAGATGGCAAGAATTTCTTGCAATGGTCTCAATCTGTGCTCTTGGTAATTAGAGGACGAGGCAAACTTGGTTATATCACAGGAGAGATAAAACGCCCAGATGCTACAAATCCAACATACGCTAATTGGGAGCTCAACAACTCAATTGTTATGGCATGGTTGATCAACTCGATGGAGCCACATATTAGTCGCACATATCTCTTTCTCCGAACTGCCAAAGCAATTTGGGATGCAGTCAAAGAGAATTACTGTGATCTTGAAAATGCCTCACAAGTCTTTGAAATCAAGAACAAACTCAAAGATATGCATCAAGGCAATTTGAGTATCACTAAGTACTACAATTCACTGCAAACGCTTTGGCAGGAATTGGATATGTACTATGAGGCAGATTGGGGAGACCTTGAAGGAAATGTCAAGTTTCAGAGACATCTCGAGAAGGAACGATTGTATGAGTTTCTTGCTGGCCTCAACAAGGAACTAGATGAAGTACGGTGAATAATTCTTGGACGAAGGCCGTTACCATCAATTGGTGAAGCCTTTGCAGAAGTGCGACGTGAAGATAGTTGTCGTCGTGTCATGCTTGGCGGGAAGGACTCGCAGACCACCTCCTCGGCTGAAAGAACCATCGAAACTACAGCGCTTGCTACAAAAAACATCTCTAATCGTCCGAGTGGAGATCAAAAGACAAATCAGCGCCCACGGTGCAGCCATTGCAACAAGCTTGGACACACCAGAGAGAAGTGTTGGGATATAATAGGTAGACCCACAGATGCAAAGCCACCACGTGGACCAAATCAAAGCAAGGGATTTCTAGCCTCCATTGAAAAGAGAGAGATGTAACCACCAACAGTGAGTCAACTGGGGTTTTTCTAAAAAAATCCCAACTTGAACAGCTTCATCTGCTCCTTAGTCAGCAGACCGGGTCATCCACCAATACAACCACTAGTAATTTTGCTCACAAAGGTATTCCCTTTCTTGTACACAATCAAACTCCTTGGATATTCGATTCTGGTGCCTCGGACCACATGACAGGTAACCGATCGCTTTTTTACTCTTACACCCCTTGTTACGGGAACTCTAGAGTAAAAATAGCAAATGGAACTTATTCTAATGTAGCTGGTAAAGGATCGGTTTATTTGTCAGATTCAATTGATCTTCATTCGGTTCTTCATGTTCCAAATTTAGCATGTAATTTGGTGTCAATCAGCAAGAAAAATGCACTGCTAAATTTTCTGGCACTGTGTGAAATACAGGATTTGGGATCGGAGAGGATGATTGGCATTGCTAGAGAAGATGGTGGACTTTACTACCTTGAGAATGGTGCATATGCAGAAAAACACGCTACTGTCGCAGAGACCGATTCGACTTCTATCTCCAATTATGATATAATAATGTTGTGGCACCGTAGGTTAGGCCACCCAAACTTCCATTATCTTAAACGTTTGTTCCCAAATTTATTTATGAATAAAAATCCCAATATTTTTCATTGTGAAATTTGCCATTTAGCCAAACATACACGTGCATCATTTCCTGTCAAACCATACAAAGAGTCTCATCCATTCTCTCTTATTCATAGTGATATTTGGGGACCCTCCCGTGTTAAAAATATTTCTGGTACCCGATGGTTCATTACTTTTATTGATGATCATACAAGAGTCTGTTGGATCTATCTTCTCAAAGAAAAATCAGAGGCTGTCAAAACATTTCAAAATTTTCATTCAATGATAAAAAATCAGTTTCACACATCTATTCAAACATTGCGAATTGACAATGGAAAAGAATATTTTCACTCAATTCTTGGTGAGTATCTTGCTACAAATGGGATCATTCATCAAAGTTCTTGTCCACATACCCCCCAACAAAATGGTGTAGCAGAAAGAAAAAATCGTCATCTCCTAGAAGTTGCTAGAGCCCTAATGATTACCATGCATGTCCCATCATATTTATGGGGTGAAGCTGTTCTGACTGCATGCCACCTTATAAACAGAATGCCCTCAAAGGTCCTTAATTTCAAAACTCCAATCTCAGTTCTCCTTAAAACTTACCCTACCTTTCGATCCATATCATCAATTCCTCTTAAGACATTTGGTTGTACAGCCTTTGTACATGTTCAGTCTCAAAATCGTTCAAAGCTTGATCCAAAATCAACGAAGTGTGTGTTCATCGGGTATCCTTCTACACAACGAGGGTACAAGTGTTACTCCCCATTACTTCGCCAGGTGTTCGTGTCTATGGATGTTACTTTCCTTGAAACACAACCTTATTTTCCAAAGCCTTTTCTTCAGGGGGAGATATTAGGAGAAGAACAGTCTTGGGATACGCTTGATCCACCAACTAAATCTAATTTCCCAACTCCTCCTTTACCCATAACTGAGCCTATTGTATCACCCATAACCGAGCCTATTGTGCCACACATTCAAGGAGAGGAATTATTAAAAACAGGGGGAGATAGTTCTAGACCATCACAAATACTCGTGTATTCTCGCAGAAAACATTCTCAAGGTGGTAACAAACCTGAAGCTCAGCAAGGTCAAGCATCTGAACCGGCCTTAAGTCCTGTTGCCGAGGAGCCTATTATTGAAGAACTCATCATTGAATCCGAGAGTCATAATTCTAGGATTTCGGATGAATCATCGGACTTGGATTTGCCCATTGCCCTCAGGAAAGGGGCTAGGTCTTGCACCCAACATCCCATCTCCAAATTTATCTCACTCAAAAAGTTGTCACCAAAATTTCGAGCCTTCACCACTTCAATAACTGAGACTAAGGTACCAAGAAATGTACAAGAAGCTCTCGCTGATCCAAAATGGAGACTTGCTGTTCTAGAAGAAATGGATGCCTTGGAAAAGAACAATACATGGGAGATTATTGAACTTCCTAAAGGGAAAAAAACAGTGGGATGCAAATGGGTTTTTACGATCAAGTTTAATGCAGATGGAAGTATCAACCGGCACAAAGCCAGACTTGTCGCAAAAGGCTTCACCCAGACATATGGCATTGATTACCAAGAAACATTTGCTCCAGTTGCCAAGCTTAATTTTGTAAGAGTTCTCCTATCTCTAGCTGTTAATCTTGATTGGCCCTTACAGCAACTAGATGTAAAAAATGCCTTTTTGAATGGTGACTTGCATGAGGAAGTGTATATGGATTCTCCACCTGGATTTGAAAAAGAAAGTAACTTGGTGTGCAAATTGAAAAAATCTCTTTATGGCTTGAAGCAGTCTCCAAGAAAGTGGTTTGAAAAATTCACCCAGGCGATCAAGAGGAAAGGTTTCTTACAGGCACAGGCTAATCATACACTTCTTTACAAACATTCTAAGGTGGGCAAGATTGCTATTCTTATCGTGTATGTTGATGATATCATTATTACTGGGGATGATTTTGATGAGCTTATCTCCTTGAAAGAATATCTTGCTAGAGAGTTCGAAGTGAAAGATCTTGGAGCACTTAGATACTTCTTGGGAATGGAAGTTGCCAGAGGCAAAGCTAGGATTACTATTTCGCAAAGAAAGTATGTTCTCGATCTTTTACAAGAAACGGGCATGCTTGGATGTAAACCAGCGGAGACCCCTATGGAACCCAAAGTGAAGTTGGAAATTGAGGGTGGAAATGAAGTTGACCAAGGGCAATATCAGCGACTTGTAGGAAAGCTTATCTATCTGTCACATACACGGCCGGACATAGCTTTTGCAGTGAGTGTGGTCAGTCAGTTTATGCACTCACCTAAGGAAAAACATCTTGATGCTGTCTACAGAATCCTAAGATACTTGAAGAATACACCAGGGAAGGGACTCTTCTTCAAGAAAAGTGACCTAAGGATAATTGAAGTTTATACTGATGCTGACTGGGCAGGATCTTCAGTAGACAGGAGATCAACTTCAGGGTACTGTACCTACGTCTGGGGCAATCTTGTAACTTGGAGAAGCAAAAAGCAACCAGTTGTGGCTAGAAGTAGTGCTGAAGCAGAGTTTCGAGCGTTGGCACATGGTATATGTGAAGGAATATGGCTAAGAAGACTACTGAGTGTGTTAAAGTTTACTAGTAACTCTCCAATGAAGCTATATTGTGACAACAAAGCAGCTGTGAGTATTGCTCATAATCCTGTCCACCATGATCGAACGAAACATGTGGAAGTAGACCGCCATTTCATCAAGGAGAAGATTAATGATGGGACTGTTTGTATGACATACATTCCCACAAGGGAGCAAACTGCTGACATCCTGACCAAGAGCCTCAACAAACCGAGTTTTGAAGATTTAGTAAGCAAGCTAGGAATGATCAACATATACATTCCAGCTTGAGGGGGAGTGTTAGAATATTCGGTATTCTTGGGTTGATTCAGCATTTATTCAGCATTGATTTAGGATATTTGACTTTGTTACAGATTTGTAGGAATTGTACAGATTTGTAGGAATTGCTATTTTATCTCCAGATTTTAGGCTAGAATAAATGGGTTGTTTTCTTTCCTTATTTGATTGTATAATCCTGTCTATAAATTGTTATTGTTACAAGAAATAAAATACACAACAAGTTAATTCCTTCTAAATGTTTTAGTTTATAACTTTTATTGATGACCATACAAGGGTTTGTTGGGTGTATCTATTAAGGGACAAATCTGAAACTCCACAAATTTTTCAAGAATTTCATTCTATGATAAAAAATCAATACAATGAGAATATAAAAATATTTCGTACTGACAATGGTACTGAATATTTTAATTCTCATTTGTTAAAATTTACAACTCAAAATGGAATGATTCATCAAAGTTCCTGTGTAAATACACCACAACAAAACGGGATTTCAGAACAAAAAAATCGCCATCTTTTAGAAGTAGCTCGGGCTCTATTATTCACTTCTAACGTTCCAAAATTTTTTGGGGGAGGCTATTCTTACTGCATGTTATTTGATAAATCAGCTACCAGCAAGGGTTTTAAACTTTCAAACTTATGTAAAAAAACTATTTGAGTCATACCCTAAGTCACGGTTATTTTCCTCTTTGGACCTTAAAGTCTTTGGATGTACAGCCTTCGTTCACATCCATGATCAAAATAGGAGTAAGTTAGATCCTAGAGCACTTAAGTGTGTATTTGTTGGTTACTCTACCACTCAAAAAGGGTTTCGTTGTTATTCCCCAGAAAAAAAGAGATTTGTCACATCTATGGATGTTAGTTTTTTTGAAGATCAATCGTATTTTTCAAAAAATTCACTTCAGGGGGCGAGAATGGATGAAGTTAATCTTTTTACACCAGATAAGGAGCAAAATCCGGTCAAGACTGAGTCAGTTAGGGATAGAGCAGATTTATGGGAATATTTCTGGGATTCTCCTGATTATCCTCCAAATTTCCTGGATTTTCCGATTATTCCAACTTCAAATCCTTCATCAAATCTACCAAATAAGCCAACAAATCTTTCCTCAAATCTGCCAGCTCAGCCAAATCAGGAGGTTGTATCAAATCAACCAGATATAGATTCTCCAAATCAAGAAAATCTACTAAATACTCAAAATAAAGATTCGGACCCCACCATAGGATTCTCCCGTGATTTTCAAAAATCAGATTTAATTGATCCTCAAAACCAAGATACGGGTCTCAACAAATTAAAACTACCTGATTCAAAGGAAGTATTGCAAACACAGCCAAAATTGTTGACTTATTCTCGAAGAAAAGTTTCAAAAAAGGTGGATAACCCAGAAAATCCTCTCTGCTAAGATTCTGAACCAAGGTCAGGTTCAACCACATTTGATAATGATCTCTATTTTCCTATTGCCCTGAGAAAAGGAGTAAGATCTTGCACCCAGCATCCTATATCGAAGTTTGTAAAATACGAACACCTTTCTCAATCTACTCGAGCTTTGGTTGTGAATCTTGTTGCAGAAGAAACTCCTAAAACCGTGGAAGAAGCCCTGAGATGTCCTAAGTGGAAGAAAGCTATCATGGAAGAAATGGAAGCCCTTGTGAAAAATAAAACCTGGAAGATTGTACAGAGACCCGAGAATAAGAAGCCAGTGGGCTGTAAATGGGTATTTACTATAAAATATAAAGGAGATGGTGCAGTTGAACATTATAAAGCAAGATTGGTCGCTAAAGGTTACACTCAAACATATGGGATTGATTACCAGGAAACCTTTGCCCCTATTGCCAAAATTAATTCTGTCAGAGTCTTACTGTCATTAGCAGCTAACCTAGATTGGCCATTACAGCAGCTAGATGTAAAAAATGCGTTTTTAAATGGCAATTTGGAGGAAGAAGTATATATGGAATTGCCACCAGGATTTAGCCATGATGAGGATAATGGTAAAGTATGCAGATTATAGAAATCTCTATATGGGTTGAAGCAGTCTCCTAGAGCTTGGTTCAACAGGTTTGCAAAGGCCCTCAAACAACAAGATTATAAGCAAGCTCATTCAGATCACACCATGTTTTATCGACACAAGAATGGTAAGGTCACAATTCTTATTGTGTATGCGGACGACATAATTCTGACAGGGGATGATTCAGAGGAGATGAAGCGTTTGAAACAAGCATTGGCAACAGAATTTGAGATAAAGGACCTGGGGAGATTATGGTATTTTTTAGGAATGGAGATTGCGAGAAGTAAACAAGGAATATCTGTGTCACAAAGGAAATATGTGCTAGATTTGCTCCATGAAACAGGGATGCTAGGGTGCAAACCGGCAGATACACCATTAGATTCAAACCTTAAAATAGGGGAGGGTCTAACTGGTGAACTCGTGGACAAAGAGAGGTATCAACGACTGGTTGGGAGACTTATCTACTTGTCCCACACTAGACCGGACATAGCATTTGCAGTTAGTCTTGTCGCCAACAAGGGAGCACATGGAGCCAGTGTATAGAATTTTAAGGTACCTCAAAAGCAGTCCTGGTCTTGGATTATTTTTCAAGAAGTCCAACGAAAGAAAGGTTGAAGTGTTCACGGATGCAGATTGGGCCGGATCTAGAGATGACAGGCGATCTATCTCAGGCTACTGTACTTATGTGTGGGGAAACTTGGTGACATGGAGAAGTAAAAAACAACCAGTTGTGGCAAGAAGTAGTGCTGAGGCAGAGTTGAGGTCTATGGCTCACGGGGTTTGTGAAGTCCTCTGGCTCAAAATGCTAATTGAAGAACTAAAAGTGACCATGGATATACCGCTTAAAGTTCATTGTGATAATAGGGTTGCTATAAGTATGTCTCATAATCCTGTTCATCATGACAAAACTAAACACGTGGATGTAGATAGACATTTTCTTAAAGAAAAGATAGAAGGAGGAGTACTGGACATCACATATATTCCAACAACAGAACAAATTGCAGACATTCTTACAAAGGGTCTAGCTAAAACGGTATTCCAGAAGTTCGTGTGCAAGCTGGGCATGTTTAACTTGTACAATCCAGCTTAAGGGGGAGTGTAGGAAATCCAAGTCTCATAGTGTGTCCTAAGTTTCAGGATTAGGAAAGATATCAATGTATCATTTAGTTAAGATAGTTTCCTTTTTTTAAGGCAGTCATTTAGGGATCTTTAAGTTAGAAGTTAGTCTATAAATATATGCTTACTATGTACACTTGTTACGGTTTTTTGTTAATAAGAAGTTTAATATTCAGCCCAGTAGAGTGTTGTTTCTTTCCTCTTATTTTCTTTAGATAGCATTTTGAATTTTTTTAATCACCGTTGGTGACTTAGGGAAGTAGCAACACTTTCACGTTTGCAGCATCAACATGTTGTCCGGTACTATCAGGTACGTGGTTTCTTGTTTCTTCCACGGATTTTTTTTTTTAACCCCCACTTCATTTCTGTGGTTTTTGATTCTCCTCTTTTATTTATATAACCATGTTTTATGTTTTTCATGAGTTGCACTAATTTAATATGTGTTTTAATTTGTTTCATCATAAATGCATAAGGACTAAATATGAATATTTTTTTAATTTTTGCCTAGTGTGATTTAAAACAAAGTTCATTTCGAGTTTTTCTTCGTTACTGTAGTTCTAATAATCTTCAGAACTTCTAGGCATGGTTTGAAACAGGAATTGATGGTTTCTATGGTGATGGCACTTGGGGGTCAAGGACTGCAGCGAGCTCCAATTTGAGTTTCACTGGCACAAGCTCAGTCAATGCCATTGGGCAGGACAATAAGCTTGAATCAACATATCTATATATTCAGATGGAATATTGCCCACGGTAAATCTTCTTGCATTCTTAAGGGACAGAATTCTAGAAAGACTCGGAAACTGATTAGAGAAGCAGACACTACCCATTCTTACAGCTTCTCAAAATCGAACTCTCCTTCCATCCCCCAATTTGATTTTGGCATGAGCAAAAAACTCATTCTGCAATGCTTGGATAGCTTTCCAAGGAAATCTAAATGTGACCCTAGCCTCTTGTCCTTACACCCATCTGCCAAAGCCCATGCTTGCCAATCCCCAACCAACCTTTCTTTCGTGTAGAATACTCCTGTTTCACGAAAGGATTTTTTAGGAATATTTATTGTCCTTAACCTGGTACAACTATGACCATTAAGAGTTGATTCTTAATTACGTCTTGCCGATCTAGAGTTCCTATTTTTGGTTTCGCTTCTATTTTTAATAACAAACACTTCTTTTGATTCTTCCCTTGTTTTATTATCAATGAAAGGTTGTTTTATATTTGAAAAAATTGCATCTCGTGTCCGGAACATTAAAATTAAATTACAGTTCAGAGTTCCCTTTTTTTTCATTTTTATTTTTAATAACAAACTGAAAATTGTTTTTTTTTTTTTTTTTAAACAAACGTACACCAGACATCCTAGTCTCTCAAACAAACAATGCACTGGTTTTGTCATTTCTGCACTAGATTCTTGAAATTTGCAACAATAATTTTCATTTCATTTCATTTTTTTGTGTTTTCGAAGTGTCAACTTCGATGTCTAAGTTTGTTGATGATGTGAATTTGATTTTCTAAGCTTGAGACATCTCCTGACTAATTCTTATATCTTAATAAAATCTAATTGTTTTATTTTTTCTTCCATTCCTTTCCATGAATCTATCAAATTTGTTCTGGTTCTTATATCCCTCTTTTCATGTAAGGACTCTACGCCAGGTTTTTGATCCATACAAGCATTTTCACAAAGAATTTGCATGGCATTTCTTTCGGCAAATTGTTGAAGGCTTGGCACACATACACGGTCAAGGAATCATCCACCGAGACTTAACGCCAACTAATATATTTTTTGATGCTCGGAACGAAATTAAAATTGGGGATTTTGGTTTAGGTAAGATCCATATATATTATAACTGACATCATATTTCCTTCATTGAGAGTGAATTTGAGAGGAGTTTTGTCTTATGAGTGGTGGAAAAAAATCCTATATTGGATCAGCATGTCAACATGTGTCAAATTTCATGCATACTTGAATGTAATATGCTCTTAGTTCAGCCAGTCATTCTTTACGGCAAAAAGCTTGTTTATTACTCTACTATGAATATGAAATAAGGAGAGGTATAGAATGTAATTCAACATTCAATTACCTCTATGTAAGTGATTATTCAAAACCTTAAAATTATTCTCGCAAGTCTATGTAAGTGATTATTCAATTACCCCACTGTTCGCATATGTGTATTGAATTGCTTTCCCTCATCTTTAAGAAAAATTCATTGCTCTATGATTTGTGCAAAACTTTTACTTGATCGTTGACTTAATTACCTTTTTCCTTTTCTTGTTCCTTTTTCCCCCTAAATTCCTAATTATTAATTTCAGCCAAGTTTTTGAAGTTAGAGCAGTTGGAACAAGATCTGAGTAATCCTGCAGAGACAACTGGGGTTTCTATTGATGGTACTGGCCAAGTTGGTACCTATTTTTACACTGCACCTGAAATCGAGCAAGGATGGCCAAAGATTGATGAAAAGGTGAATGTTCTGGATTTTTTTTAAGGCTTTTGTTTCACCAACCAGGATGGCATATGCTTTGTTTTCTCCATCTGTCGATGCCATGTATAATTGTTTATTTAAAAGTGCAGCACGTAAGTATTGGACAATTTTGAATTGCAGGCTGATATGTACAGTTTAGGAATTGTTTTCTTTGAGCTTTGGCACCCGTTTGGAACTGCAATGGAAAGAAACGTTGTCCTTTCTGATTTGAAACATAAAGGAGAGTTGCCATCTGCATGGGTTGCTGAATTTCCAGAACAGGCGTCTTTGTTGCGACGCTTAATGTCTCCAAGTCCATCTGATCGTCCTTCTGCTACAGAACTCCTGCATCATGCATTCCCTCCACGGATGGAATCTGAGTTGTTAGACAGTAAGTGATATGGAGCTTTTACTTATTACAACTTGGAATAGCAGTAAGTTGTGTTACTAAATGAAATTAAAAAGTACTTAATACTATTCACTATGCATAGTAGTATAACTTTTTTGTTTACTTATTTTTTTAAGGGACCGATTTTGCATTTTTCAATTTTTTTCGTAGACTATTATAATTTTCTTTTTCAAATTTGGAATAATTGAACCTGAGTTAATATAAACATTTATGGATTATCCTTTTTCTTTAATTGTTAGAAATTGGAA
The DNA here is from genome assembly GCA_025403435.1 of Artocarpus heterophyllus. Lineage (NCBI taxonomy): Eukaryota > Viridiplantae > Streptophyta > Magnoliopsida > Rosales > Moraceae > Artocarpus > Artocarpus heterophyllus. The sequence continues at coordinate 30,077,765 of CM046341.1, forward strand.
GGACGTCTTGGGTCCTTAGGCTTTTTCTTGCATCGCCTTTGGATCCAATGTTATGCTTTTGTTTTTGCTTTTTCTTTTTATCTTTTTACTGTCTCCTTGAGAGGATCCCTCATCCTATTTCCTTGTAATTGATTGATTGTTTATTAATCAATAAAAGGATTTTTTTATGAGAAAAAGGACCCTGAGTGCATATGAAAGATGCGTTAAATGTAACTTATGGTACTTGATACTTTACAGGACATTTTTTAGAACAAATTATGATTTGACAACTTTGTCTATTATCTCCGACTTTAACAGATTCTTTGCGAAAAGAACTCAAAGATTATCATGATTTCCATTTATAATAGAATGGAAGAACAATTTCTAGTTTTCTTGTTACTGGTTTGAAGGACTTCAACCTCTCTTGGGCTTTCGTATGGTGTGCTTATTTCATAATATATATATTTTTCCTTCATCACAGAACAAGTTATAATCCCATTGTGTGCAGCTTTTGAGATATATTGTAGTACGTTGCTGGAGTTCAGTAACTGTGTTCAATTGAGTTGTTGATGGGCCTCACTAAGTGAGTTGCCCTTGTATTTTCAGATTTTCTACGTATTATGCAAACTTCAGAGGACTCCAGTATATATGATAAAGTCATCAATGCCATTTTTGACGAAGAGGTATTAAGCATAAAAGACCAGCATCAACATACTGGTCCATTTAGGTTGCCGGGAGGTGATGCTTCTGCCATCCAGAATGCTGAGTTAGACACTGAGATTCGTGACTATGTTACTGAAATCTCAAAGGAGGCTTTCAGAAAGCATTGCGCAAAGCATTTAGAAATAATTTCCATGCGTTTGTTGGATGATTGCCCACAGTTCAATAGGTTGAATATTTTACTGAATTCCTTATGATCATGTTTTCTATTGTTCTTCTTCCATCATCTCTAGAAAGTAAATGCTAGTCCTTGCTGAATGTGCTTTTTAATGGTGGAAAGGAAAACTGTCAAACTTTTGAGCCATGGAGGAGATATGCTTGAACTTTGTGACGAGCTGCGTTTGCCTTTTGTTGGTTGGGTGATCTCCAGTCAGGTATTGTTCGTTTGGGGTCCTGCTGTGCTTTGTTTTTGCTTCTTTTTCTTTTTTTTTTTTTGCATCTTTTTTTTCTCCTCTTCATTTTTCTGCTTTCTTGTTTTTTCTTTCTTTGAGGATACCTCTTCCTCTTTCCTTGTAATTGATTGTTTGATCAATATAAAGGAGTTTTTTTATTAAAAAAAGAAAAGAAAAGAAAAACTAAAACTTATCTTTTTATTGACACATTGTTTTCTTTTACTAATAAAATTGCTGTTTTCGGTTCTTGTTTTGTGCTTATCTCTTTATGGATTATCTACGAGTGTTGGAGTTATTTCTACCAAGTGAAAGTAGGTAGATTAGTTGACATAGAAGCCTAACATACAGAGTTAATAAATATAGCAACATAAAGTTGTTATAAATTTGTAGAAGAAAGAGCTTTGCAACTTTTACATTTTTGCTTCTCGAATAACAATTCTTTCAAGTCAACTTGTTTAATTCAAAAAAAGTCTCTTTCATATCAACTTTCAGTCCTCAGTTTTACTTGTGACTCCCATGTAGTATAACAATACTTTTTTTTTTTTTTTTTTTTAACTTAAAAAAAGCTACATTTGATTTGTCCACTTTGTTGACTTCTACTTGTATGTTTGGATAATCTAAAAGACAAAGAAGAAGATAAGGAGTTGCTGAAGTTTGTGCAGTAATTTTGTCTCCCTTAAGATTGACCGTAGCTGTTGGTATAAATTCAGATACCATTTTTGGTAACCGTTCTGGTGGTCCTTCAACCTTTCTGAGACTTCCTAGAGTTCTTTATTAAGAAATCTGAGTTTTGCTCTTTAATTTTTATGGTGTTGGTATGTTTTCCCAGTAGTTGTATACCATTGATCCGGTGTGTTAATACAAAAATTGATGAGCTTTCCTTTGATAACTTTAGCTATTTGCAATATATATATTATTTGAAGGAATCTATATGCAATTTTATTTTCCCGTTGTTCATCAATTACTGATTGCTGTTAGTTAGTTTGTTGAATTAATTGTCCTCACATCACATTTTTCTTTGCAGAAATCTTCATTTAAAAGATATGAAACTTCATATGTTTATAGAAGAGCAATTGGGCACTCGCCCCCGAATCGCTACCTTCAGGTATATGTTAGAAACTGCCTTTACTGGAATGTAATTTGCTAGAAATGACTCGGGCTTTTTTATTTACTTATTGGAATATTCGTTCAAAGTCTATGCCCTTATTAGACAATATTCTTCTTTACAGGGTGATTTTGATGTTATTGGAGGCGCATCTGCACTTACAGAGGCAGAGATTATCAAGGTGCTGTAATCTCACAGTTCATTCTACTCGTCACTTGCCTAGCAGCTGTTGTATTTTTACCAGGAGAATGCGTTTCATTTTAGGTGTAATCCAGTCTTAAAGCTGTTTAATTAGTGATAGGAACTCATTCCATACTAGGCCCATGCCAATTGCCGCAAGCCATAGGTAGAACTCACCCCTAAAAAGGGGCTTGTAGGGGAATGAGCCCATAGGTTTATAAGCCACCGACCAATCCCATACTTGGTTGATGTGAGATTAGAACACACCACCATGCTTTCGACATCGACGTCCACAGTGGCCCACTCTGGCCTTCCCAGGTCGCCCCTTTGGCAACATAGGCCCTGCGTGGGGTTTGTTTCTGATACCAGTTGATAGGAACCCATCCCAAACTGCGCCTATACCAATTGCTACAAACCCATGGGTAGAGCTCCCTCTAAAAACTGGCTTGTAGGGGGAGGAAGCCCATAGGTTTATAAGCTACCAACCAATCCCATACTTGGTCGATGTGGGATCATAACAATGATTCCGGCTACTCCGGGGTTGACTTCGACATATGCCCCTACAAAGCCCAATCGTCTAACGAAGAAGATAGTTCCTTCCTGTTCAATCTCCTCCTTTCATTCTACTGAGAATGGCGTATAGCTAGATACGGATGGAGCCTTTAAGGGTATAGAAAAAATCAGATTTCTTATTGTTGATGAGGTTTATGCAAGCTCATTGGACATCGAAAGGAGGAATTTGATGGAAGCTGTTGATGCTCAGCAAGGAATATTCCGACTGCTTCTTGGTGAGAATAGCGAGGACCCAGCCAAGAAGAACTAGGTAAGCAATTATAACCTTGAATTTCATTTGGATCGAGATCCTTTTGCCATCACTCCGCTTTAGGTTTTACGTCCTGTCAAGGAATTGTGTCATCACAATTACAGTCAGTCGGTCATTAGGGGATTGGGTGGCGAGGATGAAGGGACGAGAGAGGGAGTTAGAAGCAGGAAGAGGCAAGACGCTGTAGAAGGGCAAGGGGTAAATTATAGCGTTGAGGGCAGCGGGAATTCATTTGGTGATATCGTGAGTGTAACGAGAAGGAGATTTAAGCGGTGTGATGTTTTGGAATTGATCGAGAACATGAACTTGAGGATAGTACCTGTAGAGAAAGAGAATTATAAAGATAAGGGGAGCACATCGGTAAGAAAAAGAAGGGGTAATCGGGAGTTGAGAAACCTGAACTTCAATGTTGATCATGGAAAAACTATTACCAATTTGGGTACGAAAGAATCAAGATGAAGACCATGTCATGGAACATTAGAGGCGGTTGTTCTTCCATGAAAAGGAGGAGCATCAAGGAGACAGTGTATGAGGAAGAACCTGATATTTTGGTCTTATAGGAGATAAAAAAAGTGTTGATAGAAGATTCATCAGCGAGGTGTGGAGATCTAGGTTTAGAGATTGTATTATACTTTCATCTATGGGCAGATCAGGAGGTGTTTTGGTATAGTGGGGTGTCAGAAGAGTGAAATTATTGGAAAGCCTCGTGGGAGATTATTTAGTCTCAATTCATGTTCAAATGGAAAGGATTAAGGATTGGTGGTTTTCAGGGATTTACGGTCCTAATCCTAGTTCAATGAGGGGAGCATTTTCAGATGAAATAGCGGGTTTGAGGGAGATTTGTGGAGACAAGTAGTGTATGGGAGGAGATTTTAATGTGGTCCGTAATGTAGAAGAGAAATTTAACAGCACTACTTCTACCCGCAGTATGCGGATGTTTGACGGAATTGATTTGCAAGATGAAACTCAATGACCCACCTCTCCATAATGTGTCATTTACTTGGTCCAATTTCTGGGAAAGGCCTATATGTTGTAGATTAGACAAATTTTTATTTACTTTAGGATTCGGCAACATGCTTTCCTTTTTGAGATAGGAAGCGGAGGTCAGGTGTGTCTCATATCATTGTCCAGTAATTTTATCAAATAATCCACCGTCTTGGGTCCGACTCCTTTCAGGTTCGAAAACATGTGTTGGAGCATAAGGGTTTTAAGGGTTTATTGGCATATTCATGGACGGAAGTTCTAGCACAAATGTGGGCGGGATATACGTTCATGAAAATTGAAACAAATTAAGCCCCTCTTAATAAATTCGAATTGGGAGGTCTTCGGGGACATTAGGAAACAAACATTGAAGCTGTCCAAGAGATTGAGTGAGATTGATAAATTGGAAGGGACTACGTCTTGGTCAAGCGATCTGTACGAGGAAAGAGCGGTGATCAAGAAGGAGTGAATAGAGTTGTTGTTAAAGGAGGAGCGGTCTTTGAGCCGCAAATCAAAATTTAAATGGGCATAGGAAGGGGATGCAAATTCCAAATTATTTCATAGATTAATGAATGCAAGGAAAGCGAAGAACACAATCTCTAAGTTGGAGAATCTTGACGAATGGATAGTTGAAAGTGAAGGTGACATAGTGAATGAAGTTGTGAACTTTTTCAATAATCTGTATTTACTTTCGTAGAGCCATATGAGAAGAGTAGATGCAGTTGACTGGAGCATTATCTCAAGGGAAGGGGTAGTCAATCTAGAGAGGCCGTTTGAGGAGGCAGAGATTAGGATGGCGGTGTTTGATTGTGACAGAAATAAGTCTTCGGGTCTAGGCAGCTATACAATAGGTTTCTATCAGTCCTGTTGAGACTCAGTCAAGTTTAATTTGATGGAGGTATTAGCGGATTTTCATTTTAATGGCATCATTAATGGTATAACCAATAATACACGCATTGCCGTTATTCCTAAAATGTAACTCTTGTAAAATTAGTGATTTTAGGCCAATCAGCCTAGTTACTAGTTTATACAAGTTATTTCCAAGGTTCTTACGGCAAGAGTGCAGAAGGCTCTAGCTAATACCATTTCTCAAGCTCAAGGGGCACTTGTGGAGGATAGACAAATACTAGACATAGTGCTCACCGCTAGCGAGGTGGTGGAAGATTCCCGAGCTAGTAGAAAGGAAGGTTTGGTGATGAAGATTGATTTTGAAAAGGCTTACGATCATGTCAACTGGTTTTCCTCAACTTTGTCTTAGAAAAGAAGGGCTTTGGAGATAAGTGGAGAAGGTGGATTAGTGGCTGCTTAAGATCGGTGTCGTATTCAATCATGATCAATGGTATACCGAGGGGTAAGTTTAAAGGGGAGAGAGGCCTAAGAAAAGGTGACCTTTTGTCCTCGTTTTTATTCACGTTAGTTGTGGATGTAATGGGACGTTTGGTGGATAGAGCAGTGTAGCAAGAGCTTATTAGAGATATGGAAGTTGGTGGGGATAGGATCAAAGTTTCACTTTTACAATTTGTGGATGACACCTTGTTCTTTATGCAAAATGACGATCCAAGTCTCCTATGGTTGGTAAAAGTGCTAGATCTGTTTTACCTTGTTTCTGGCCTAAAGATAAATTTTGGAAAAAGCGTGCTTTTGGGTATTAATGTTGTAGCTGAAGAGATGGAGAGGCTTGGTAGCATCGTGGGGCGTTCGGTTGGTGCTTGGCCAATAAAGTACTTAGGATTACCGCTTGGGGGAAATCTCTTGAAAGCATGCTTTTGGGAGCCTGTAGTCCTCAAGGTTGCAAGGAGGTTAGCTAGTTGGAAGCGATCATTCCTATCATGAGGAGGGAGATTGACTCTTATTAGATCAATTTTGTCATCGTTACCAATTTATTTCATGTCCATTTTCCGGATTCCTAAAGGGGTTGCTTTGGAGATTTTAAGAATGACAAGGGATTTCTTGTGGGAGGCGAGGAGGAAGAGAAAGGAGTCCATCTAGCCTAGGAGGAGGTGTGCAAACTAAAGAAGAAGGGGATTTAGGATAGGGAATTTGTTATTGAGAATTTGGGCGTTACTGTCTAAATGGTTGTGGAGGTTTTCGATAGAGTGCAATTCATTGTGGCAGAAAGTAATTAGATGGAAGTACGATACCACGTTTGGAGGTTGGACCACAAGGGAAGCTTCGAGGGCAACTTTTAGAAGTCTGTGGAAGGCTATTCGTTTGTTATATGAGCCTTTTCTAAACAAGATTAGAGTCAAAGTGGGGGACGGCAGAAGCTTGAGATTTTGGGAGGATGTTTGGGAGGGTAGTGAGTCTTTTTCTAGTCAATTTCCCAGCCTTTTATCACCCTTCATTGAGTCATTATAATTGGTTTTCCTCTTTTTATTCTAGGGATGATAGTCTTGGTTTTTCTTGGAACTTACAGTTTAGGAGAGACCCAAGTGAGAAAGAGATGAGGGAGTTGGTAGGGTTGATGTCCTGTTTAGAGAGGGTGAGAGTTTGTGAGCTGATCTCGGTTAGGTGGGAATGGAAGTTAGAGGGGTTGGGACTGTTGTCATGCAAGTTGTTTTTCCACTCTTGTTGATTATCAGTCATTCCAAGAGTTTAAACCTTGTTCATTCATTTGGAAAATCTCAGTTCCAACTAAAGTTCAGGTTTTTAATTGTTTACTTGCTCGTCTAAAGCTCAATACTCATGATTTGATGCAAAGAAGGTGGCCATTTATGTCTAAATCCCCGAATTCGTGTGTCTTGTGCAAAAAAAATAATGAAACTGCTGATCATCTGTTCTTACACTGCCAGTTTTCCACAAACATTTGGCATAAAGCTTTGAAGGAAATTAATATTGCCTGGGTGACTCCGAGTGCCATTGCTGAACTGTTGGAGGGAGATTTTACAAGAGGGAGAAGTAAGAAATGTGCTAGGTTATGGAACACAGCTGTTCTGGCTATCACGTGGGCTCTTTGGTTAGAAAGAAACTTATGTATTTATGAGGATTTAGAGGGAGAGTTTCAAGAAGTTTGGGATAGAATTATGCGTTGGGTAGCTTTATGGATTTTTCAGAGCAAAGATTTTGCTGCTTTCTCATTTTTAGATTTACAAAGGGGTTGGGATAATCTGTTAATGTAATTTAGTGTTTTTAGTGTTTTTGTTCTGGAGAGGAGTTTTTCCTCCTTGTTTGTGGAGGACCTCTGGTCCTCTTTGTATCTTTCATTTAATTATTCATTATAATGAGTCTCCAGTTTCTTATATAAAAAAAAAAAAAAAAAACAATTAGCTACTTGAGCTGACTGAAATTTGATAATTTGCCTAACTTTTATTTGGGAATAATGGTCTGTTCCAGGTATAAAGGGTTTGTCCAAGCAAACCAATTTTTTAACATTTAGCTTGACCCTAATTCCTTCCAAGCCCTTATCTTTTTACTTGGAACACCGCCTTATCATATTGTGTGGGATAATTTCATTCTTGTGTTTCTGCACTTCATTGTATTAAATTTCTTATTAGGCAACGATAGTATTGCTATTGGTTTTTGAAACCTGTTGTAGCTTGTATGTCGCTACTTAAAAGATATTTTGGGGAACATTTTTTTTTTAATTTTTTTTGAGCAGTACTGGTCAGGTTTACCTGTATCCGAGGGTAAAATTGTATTGAAAAATGTTGAATATAATATTAGCTTGCCATATCTTTGGCAATATCACATGTATTCAAAATTCACGACTGAGGTAGAGTAGTATGCTCTTAATTTGTATCTGTGCACGGAAAGTACTACTATTGATCAGACCACAAGTTTTGAGTTTCAATAACTGAACCTTATAGTTTTAGAGTTTGAGCTCTACCTGCGTTTCTGACATCATATGTTTTTCTGATTTGTAGGTTACAATGGACATTATAATTCATTTTTTCAATCCGACTTGCTGTGATATTCATTTAAATCATGGGAACCTACTGGAATCAATATGGTCTTGGACAGGAGTCAAGGCAGAGCATAGACAGAAAGCAGCTGAGGTACATCAGTATACTTGTGTGTCATTTTCATGAAAACATGTGCAGTGAGCTAACAGATGCTTACATTTCTGAGTTAAGCTTCTTTCCATGATGGCTTCCTTGCGTCCTCAATCCACTGGACGGAAATCAAAGTGGGTGGTGATAAGGCGACAGCTTTTACAGGCAAGTAACTTTTAAAAATGTTTATATTTATTTTGCTGACGACCATTTGATGTCATTTACTAAAAGTTTGAAGTCGTGTACTAATATTAACAATCTAGATATTGTCCTAGTATGGTTCTATTTCTGTGTTTAGAATTCTAAAATCAATGGAGCTTTTTAATTGGCTAGATTATCTCCCTTCATAGTTGTCTTGCACTTCCAATGTTTTTTTGGCTTTTGTGGATGAAAAGTACTTATTAATTTCACTAATTTCTGAAACTATGTAATAAGATTGAGATTATGCTTGTGAATTTTAATTTATTGGAATACGATCATTTTATAGCTGCCCAAGACTCCAATCTACCATGAGTTTCTATGTCATACACTTTACCTGCAGGGCTATAACTGACCTGTTTATACAGAATTTCTTTCGAAACATTGAAAGTATGAGGTAATAGAATTTGTTATTGAGGTCTTACGCTACAGCCCTTCCTCTTCTTCTTACGCTACATTCTTCAATCTTTCTTCTTTTTGTTCCTTTATCTTTTTCTTGAACCTCTTATCTGACTAATAAAAAGGTGGAACTTGTTAGTAATAATGTTTGAATTTTTCATGGAGAGGTATAACAGTAATCAGACATTTATATATTCTTTCTTGATTTTATTTTTCTTCCAGGAACTTAATTTACCAGAAGCTGTTGTAAATAGGCTACAGACTGTTGGTTTAAGGTTTTGTGGGGCTGCAGATCAGGCACTTCCTAGATTGAGGGGAGCACTTCCGTCTGGTATGGCTGTAAAAATTGATTATTAAGTTATGCACTCTATATGGGTAATGACTAATGAGGTTATTTTTCTACAATCTTATTGCAGATAAAGCCACTCGGAAGGCACTCGATGAGCTGTTAGATCTCTGTGGCTACTTGAGAGTTTGGAGGGTTGAAAGACATGTTTATATAGATCCACTGATGCCACCATCTGAGAGTTATCATAGGGAATTGTTCTTTCAGGTATTTAAGATTGTTTTCCTTTTTAATTATCTTACTTACTAATTTTTTGGGGGGAAACCAAAAAAAAACTCGTTGCTGAGATCTGCTTTACCTCTACCGGGTGTGGAATGTCTATAAGATGTTTTTACTTTGTATCTTTTGGCATTAATGGCATCCAGTGGTAATGTTAAATTCTCCAACTCAGGAAGATAGTGAACCAAGTCCAAAAAGTTTGCTTGAATTAAGACCCTTAGGTCTAATGGAATGGGAAGGGCTTTGGGTGGGGTTGTTTGATCACACATAATTTTTGTGTCTTATTTGTAGAATGGCACATGCTATAGCATGTGCTAATACATACATAACACACACACACACACACACACACACACACACACACACATATAAACACCGTATGACATGGAACTAGGTTGCACTAGGAGTCTGATTTTAACTATGTCGGGACCCTAATAGTGAAACAGTCATTATTGAAATATTTCCTAAACTTATAGAAAAAAAGAAAATATTGAAATATTTCCTAAAGAAAGGCATGTTACATGTGAATTCTATTAGTGTAATGTGTCTTACTCTGCTCTCAGTTTAGCATCAATTCTAAAGGTTAGGGGGTTGTAAAGGACCAAGGGAAAAGGCCGATTCCTTGTTAAGTGGATTAGACTCAGGTGAGACTCTTCTAAAATATTTTGGAAACCTATCAATAACAGATTGGTTCTTTGCGTTTCTGAGCTGACACAAGTGTTAACATGTCTTTTAACTTTACCCCCAACAGTAGCATTAGGAGGACCAGACTTGCAGCCTGCTCTAAGTAGGAGCACAGTAGTTAATTTGTTATTGCAAGTTGGAAATTCTTCTTATTTAGTATTTTGTGAAGCTGCGAATTAGGACCTTCCAAAACAATCCACACTAGATATATTATGGGCTCTGAATCTAGATGTTGTGAAAAGGATAGATAGTCTGTTAGTTGCAATAGAGAAAGTAATCACTCTGAACGCTGTCAAAGCCTGGAGATCTCGAGGCAAGAATCTGGGGGAAAGCCTTAGAAATAGTAGAAAGAGAGTGATAAAGTAATGGAAATAATTATTTTCCAACATTCGCTACCTTTTCTGATTACAATATCCTTTTTTTTTTATATGCCCTGAAATATAGTCTAAAAGACATCACCAAGAGTTTTCAGACAATCGACATGCAATTTAAAGTACATCACTTTTAGAATTTTCAGACAACCCATGTACTATTTGTAACTGCATTAGTTTTGACTTGAGAAACTAATAAGCTTCTGTAAAAACTCTTGAATAATAGACTCTTCACCAAGCCTAATTTATAACCAACAAACGACCTTTGAATCTCTTGGATTTCATTTTTCTAAATGATTATGTTTTCTTTATATTTCTTTCTATTTTTTTCTTCATGGAAGAAACTAACCCTTGAATTTGAATATTGCATTAACCTTTCTTCTTGGATTAAATATTTTGTTTGAAGGAACTTATAGGCTTAAATATTGAATGTATGATTTATTCCCTTCCATAAAGTGTCCATAACATGTGTTTTTAAAGTATAATTATATGTTTGTCATAGATGTTCTTATATATGTAGCTTGTTTGTCTCGTCAGGCTCCTTTGGAAATGTGGTAGTATCTTCATATACCAAATACCTAGCAGTTAGCATTTTAGGTATCGCTAAACTTTATGCTGTCTATTTCCTAGTGGATCTCAACTGAAAAAAAAGAAGAAGTGAAATTAGGTCTTTCAGATCTGTTTTGTACTGGTTTTGCTTTTTGGGTTGCTTTTTTTATTTTTATTTTTTAATCATCTTTGCCAGTAGACTATTTTAGAAACAAAGTTTGACATGTTTCAGCTTAGAAGTAACTTTAAAAAATATTATTTGTCAACTGGGAAGCCACCTGTCAATGATGCAACCGTGTTTATAGTTATTTTTATTCTCCTGACGTACCTTCATCATGCTTTAAACTGATCAATATATCAAGGTATTTCTCTTCTAGATTTGAGAGAAGGTGGTGGTCTGTTTGGCAATAAAATTTAAGACAAAGTTGGAACTTCTTGCTCAGGTGTACCTGATGAAGGAAAACAATTCTGGGACACCTGTTGATGGTATATTGCTTGCTATTGGGGGTCGCTATGATTATTTGCTTCATCAAATGTGGGGTCAGGAACATGTAAGTTATAAGCTTGATTTCAGTTGCACATGTGCGCGTCTTTCTTTATTATGTATGCATGTAGGATAGATGACCAATGCATTAAATCAAGTTTCTTTGTTTAGCTTTTCCTTTCCTGTTCGTTTTGTTTGCTTTTGAGATTCCATATCCTCCCTCTTTTGTAATTGTTATTATATCAATGAAAGAATGTTTTTCTTGAAAAAGAAAAAGTAGTTGGAGTGCTCTTCGGATTTTTGGATAGTCCTTTATATTTTGGGTCACTCATCTGGTGTTGTTATCTCTTGCAGCCCTTTCTATTTTTTCTAGAATTCTTGTTCTGTTTTCTTTTTTGTTTTTGTTTTTTTTTTTACGATTTTAATTTATTCTTTCTAGAAATGCATATGCCTTTTATTTTTTGCCTTTCCTTTCCTTTTTCCTCCCCTTTCTTTCGAAATGACATTACTGCTATTTTCTGGTATCAGAAATCAAATGCTCCAGGTGCTGTAGGAACCAGCCTTGCATTGGAGACCATAATACAACATTCTCTTGTAGATCTAAAACCTATTAGGTACACACTATTCTTCCTTTTTCATTTACACTATTCTTCCTTTTTCCTTTACTCTTTCTCAATTTGTTGCTAGATCTGTGACGCTTCAGTCATCCTTCGTTAAGATAATTTCGCCACTTATACATTCATACTGCTGCAGAAATGAGGATAGTGTTGGTATTCTTGTTTGTTCAAGAGGTGGTGGTGGCCTATTGAAAGAGCGGATGGAATTGGTTGCTGAGCTGTGGGAGGAAAACATTAAGGTTCGACATAAGAATATGTGATAAAGCTTAGCTGCAATGCTGTGTTGATATATATATGTGTGTGTATATATATATATAAATATGTTTTTGTGTGTGTGTATAATATTTATGTATGCATGTGTAATGTTGTTTTAAAAGGACAATAGTATGTTGATTTATTTCTTTCTTTGTGCTAATTGGTTATTCGTGTCAAGCAGGCAGAGTTTGTTCCGAAACCTGATCCGAGTCTTACAGAACAGTATGAATATGCAACCGAGCATGATATAAAATGCCTCGTCATTATAAGAGACACTGGCGTGACTCCTGAGGGTTCAGTTAAGGTAATTGTTTTATATATCTTATTTCTTTTTTCTAAATAATATAACGGTGAATTTTTAAAATATTGCACGTCAAAATGCATATATTTATATGTTACTGAAGTTGAGGATTTGCTTTGTCAGGACGGTTCATTGTCTTCATCACTCACATAGCTATAGTCATCTTATTAGATCTAAAACCTACCGGTTTTATTTTATTTTTTCCTGCAACAATGAAGTGCATTGTGCACTGAACACCCAAAGGAATCCATCTTATTCAACAATTTAATCCATGAAATTCTACAACGGAGCGTTGTAGAAATAGATGGTCAAGGATAATAGTCAAACGAGGATGCTCTTTGGCTCCCTTTCAATAGTATTGAATTTTTTTTTTTAATAAAGAAACCAGTCCATAAAACACCTTAATTATACAAGGGACATCAAATTTCCTAATAAACTTAAAAGGCTCAACAGCGAGAGTTTCCACTTCATGAATGTGGGAGAAAATGAAAGATTAACAAGGAAAGCCTGATGTTCACAAGAAAATCCGGAACAGATTGCCTCAGAGAGAGTCCCGAATACCAAGATAATTCAAATCCTTCATTTCTCTATCACCTAAATTGCCTATGATCCAGATTTTTTGAAATTTGCTGAGTTAAATTGTAACAATGTACACCATTAGCAACCAAAACAGAGGGTACAGAAGGTGACAAAAGAGGTCGGTCTCACCATTCTACTCAATTTTCCTCACCTAGGTTTCCTTCCTTTTTTCTTTCCCTCTTACCAAATATAGCCCAAGGGGTTGCTTTAGTTGATTAAACTTTAATCGTGACATTTGAATCTTGAACTTAATCAACTTTATGAGAACTTCTTATTTATTTATTTATTTTATTTTATTTTTAAATATATGCACATGCACGTCAAACTAGATACCCCTACTGAACATGCTAATCTGATCCTTCCAACAACAAGAACTAATTAACAATGATGGCTTCAGGTACGTCATCTTGAGATCAAGAAGGAGAAGGACGTCGAAAGAGAAAACCTTGTCAAGTTTCTACTGGATGCAATGGCTGTACAGTTCAGAAAACCCAGCATCTGGAATTAGATCGGTCCTCCCAGAGCAACACTTTCCTGTGGTGCATAACTCAAGATGCTGGGAGATTTCCTTTCATAATCACTTGGGAAAGCGTGGTTTTGCATTACCTTCGGTACTGGTTCTTGTTTCCCTGCTCCTTGGTCAAGTCTTTTTCGGGTTGGATGTTTTCCGTTTGTATAGAATTTTGACATATTTTGACCAGTTTTTCAGAGGTCTCATTTGTTGAGAGCTCAACTGTAAATGATAGTAGTACTCATCTTTTCCAAGGAAAGTTTGGGTTCTGTTATCTAATGTTGTCTGGGGTCTCCAGATTTTCATTGCGACTCTATAGAGTACAGAGTGAAACTGTAAACAGGTAGTTTTGGAGAGCCGTAAACCTTCTGTAAAGTGTTTTTACATGTAGGTATAGTTTTTACTACAACATTTATGGCAGGATAGACGTTTTGCCCCTACCTATAGGTTTTATTATTTTAACCGTTGGATTAACTTTTTAACGGTTTAATTTGCAATTGTCTACGTTAAAAATTTACAACACGCGACACACAGTCGTTTTCAATCGTAGATCAAACCATTAAAAAGTTAATCTATCGGTTATAACAACAAGATCTACTGGCAGAGTCTAAATTCATGTCCTGCCATAAGTTTTACCATGAAATAGATGTATTCTTTCTTAGATTCGTCATTTCAAGCATACCGATGATTGGACTCTATTATTCTCCTCTAAAGTCTATTGGTTTTGAATATTTGATAAAAAATTTTTATCATTCATACAAGAAGACTTCTTTAAGCCGTCGTTACATGAATGTTAGTATAGCTAGTGATGCAACTGTGGATGTTTCAAATTCATAGATTATTCTCTCTTTTTTTTAATATATTTATTGGGAGAAAGAGCAAAATAGCAATTTTGCTCAAAAGTTAACAAATAATGTCATCTAATTTTATAAAGTGTAATGAATAGCATATCATGAGAAATTCTGTATAATCTCATGGGAAATTAAGAACAAAAATTCCAAAATGCCCCTACCTCTTTCTCTATATCTCTTATCCTCCTCCCACGTCGACATTGTCAACAGTTGGGAAATACAATACTTTTTTTGTAATATGTATTAGCGTGTAAATATAAAAATTCATCGACGATTTCGTTAGACCGTCAGCGGTTGGAAAGCACATTGTATTACCGTGTAAATAAAAAAATGGCTGGTGGCTAGAAAGTAGAGTATTACTTTGCTAATATTGTATTACTGTGGAAATATAAAAATTTACTGACGGTTTCACCTGATCGTCGACAGTTAAAAAATAAAGTATTAACATGAAAATATTATATTTACATGTATATACTAATATTTACCAACGACTTTTCCTGACATCACCGGTTTCGATGATGACGACGATAGTTAGGACACTACTATATTTAAATGAAAATATTATATTTCAATGTAAATACAAAATTTACCGGCAGCAACGCTAGACATTGCCGGCATCAATGACGTTGCCGACTTCGGGAAAATGAAGTATTTCTTTGAAAAAATTGTTCAAAAATCAAAACATCAAAAACTTAAAATCTGCTTAAACCCACGAAACTCTAACAAAACCAAAAAAGCATATAACATGAAAAAACAAAAAACTTTGGAGACAGAGGAGTCACAAAACCCGATAAAACCAAAAAACCATATTAGGTAAATAGAAAAATCCCTTTTATACCCATTGGTTAGAACCTACTGTATGCTAAACTGCAGGCCTTAGTTAATATGTACTGTATTTTTTAAACTGAAAAATCATAATTTTGTTAATAATAGGTTATACCGCCGTGAATTAAACAGGATTGCTTATATAAAAATACAAAAAAACTTTGGAGACAGAAGAATTGAAGAACTCCGAAAATGTCCCATGGTTGGGATTGGCTCATTGAGATCATTGTCGGAGACAAAGAAGGTCGCAACGTTGGCTTAATCAACGGCACCGACAATCTTGGTTCCCGATGCAAAGCTTTGATTGACGAGATTAAGTGCCGATGGTTGTGAGCTCACGATCTAGCTTCATTATAGTTCAAGGTCGATGACTCGATAGAAATACGGTTGAGATTGTGAAGACAAATGAGATCACAGCGTCGGCTTAGGCAGCGACGGCAATCTAGGGTCGCAACACGAGCTTTGATGCTGAGATCGAACGCCGATGGTATAGACCTCACGATCTAGCTTCACCGAACTCGTGATTTGGCTTTGCCGGATTCGTGATCTGCTTTGTCTTTACCGATCTGGTCTGGCTATGTTGTTCCTCGCCGATTTGGTCTAGCCGTCATTCCCTGATGTTGATCTAACCGGCCATGGAGGAGAAATGAATGTTTTTTTTATTCCAAAAAAAGGGAGGCCTTTTGTCCAATTCAAAATTTTTTTTTTCCCATTCATCAAAATCTTCCAGAAATGAAGATCGGGAGAGAATAAGAAAAGAGAGGAAGAAGAGTGAGAAACAAAGAAGAAAGGAAAAAAAAAGGATAAAAGAAAAAAAAAAAAACCAGACCTGTTTACATCTTTGGGGTATTTTGGACTTTTGATGTTTTCAAACATTTAATCCACTATTTTCTACACATTTTTAAAACTTCTAATATTATTTACTAATTGACTAGCCAAACGTGCCGTTTTATACAATTTCCCCTTTTATTTTTGAAAAGTGACGCCTTGCCATTCCAGCCATTGATCCTCCTTGTAGAAAATTACAACTCTTATAGTATTCTTATTCTGGAATGTGTGTTCTTTCTATATAGCAAGACCTGCATTGACATTTCTTTTTTTTTTTTTTTAAATATTTTTTAATATTTTTTCCCCACTAATATTACATAATACCTCTCGATGAATATATTTTTTTGCCGCTCATAAGGAAACTAAACAGTGAGAACTGCTTTCACATCTCTTATGTTTTTTCCCCAATTATGAACACTTTTTTACTAAGAAATTTATGGTTATTTACCTTTTTATAATATATATTTTAGATTTATTTAAATATAATACTTTCAGTTTTTGATCTTATCGATTATATACCTTTATATTAAATTTTTTACACAAATTTATACATTTCCTGATCCCATTGATTGTATACCATTTTTAAACGAGAGCAGATAAAAAAGTTAAATAAAACAAAATTTAAAAGTGATGAAATCTTATTTTTTTCCGTACAGCTGACCTATGTGCAAATCACATGGAATTACTCTGTTTATTTGAACGAAAAATTGAAAAATAGGAGATAAAATAAAGAGCTTTGAAACAATGACAAAACAGTTATTTTTAAATTTAGGGGAACAAAATAAGAGTTTTGAAAGTTTAAAAGGTAAAGTGGTGATTTTTAAAATTTAAGAGACAAAACGATGATTTTTAAAGTTTAAAAGCCATTAGTGTTAATAATCCTTTTATTAATGTGGTTTAACAAACATAAGAGGCCTTAACCAAGTAGTTAGTTTAGATAGCGTAAATTAATAAGAGAGAGAGTGAGACATAGACAGAGAGACGGGGGGAGGGAGAGAGATGGGTTTTGTGAAAGACAAGGAGAGGGAAACGTTTTGAGGTTTTACAAATCCTGAACCACATGCATATTTTTTATTTTAGAAAATTATACGATAATTTTTCTAGCAACCGTTGACTAATCTGCAATATAGAAATCCAAAACGAAGAAATTTTGCAGGTCGCCATTTTTAGTGGGAAATTAGATGACAGTTTCTTCAGAACTATTGTCTCATTTGCATCGTCTAGCTACACATTTGCTGTAGTGGAGCAATTGACCAAACTCGTAATGCGTAGCTCTTCAGGTGCAACTCTTAGCTCTTTCTTCAATTGTAAATCTTCACTGCAACATTGTGAGTAACCCAAAATGTGCAAATCTTAGGGCACATTTATTTTGCATCAAAAGAAAAGAAAAAACAAGGAGTGATTCGTTTTCTCACCTAATAACATCCTTAGAAAATAAATAAAAATAAGGGAATCTCAATCCTTACATTTTGGTATTGATTCCCAATATTAAAGTGATCATGAATGTCAAATTTACTAATTTGCTCTCTAAATTCGCATATATTTAACTCAATGATTATTTAATTTTATGTAAAAAGATAATCTAGTAATTACGATGGCGAAATTACCGTTAATAAGTTTAGAAAACGCTGTAATGGGGATTAGAAGAGATTAGGTTGGTTTTCGTTACACGTTCAAAAAGGTAAGTAGCCAAAAGAGAAAACGAATGATGCTCATTCCTCTTTTCAATAAAGATTCAAGATCAGGAATGAACGGATCTTGGTCCATTTCTGAGAAGTCCCTCGGTGTCCCAAATCCGATAAGTCAGGTCGTAAATCCCTATAAATGCCAAGAGGGCGAGCCAAGGGTAGATAAACTTCTCGGGACAAAGACTCTAGGCCACTCCTCGTAAATTGGTATCAGAGCCCTGTTCATTTTTGTTTTTGAATCTTTATACTCTCAATCATGAACTCAGAATCCTCATGTTCTTCTTCTACTTCTTCTTCCTTACCACTTGTACCTTCTTTCAGAAAATCCACCTCTTCAAAGTTAGACTTTCTCTATGAAATATCCTATCTTCCTGATGAAAGCAAAATTAATTCTGAATCTCTCCCATTGATAAATCCCTATCATGCCTTCATGAAAAGTTCTAAACCTTTCACCCAGTCCATAAAAGCTCTCATAAGACCTTCGTACAAAGCTCCTAAAGAGTATGTTCAAGCCTCTAAGTTCAGCCAATGTCAACTCCCAGCTGTCTCTCACGAACAACTGGTGACTTTACAAATTCCATCTGAACTACCACCTCACTGGATTTCTCAAGGCTACACCCATATTCACTTTGGGGCAATCCGCCTTGCCCTTACATATCATGCCAGAAAGGGTTTACCAATTTCAGCTCGTATTGGTTTACTTGATACCCGCTTGAGAAAGTACCAACAAGCAAGTATTGCTACTATTGAGACCACCCTCAATGCAGGAACTGTGATTATCACACTGTTCCCGAATTTCAACATGTCTCTTATGGATAAGCGTCTTTTAGATGCTCTCAAGGTACAGGTCCAGATCGTTGGTGTTGACCAGGATCCAAACTCCATTGGATCTACTCTCCACTATCAGATGGCTTACCGCCTCCAAGATCATGCACTTGATCTAGCACTTCCAGCTTCCACAGATGCGTTAATGATCAAGGTCGACTCAGACCAAGTCCCAGTTTGTACCCACATCCCAAGGCAGATCACCACTGACGAACTCCAGAAGTTGCTGCCTAGCTCGTGGATCACAAACTATGAAAAGGCTCAGCAAGTTCCTCCCCTTATGCACTTGAAGGAACCAACATACAAGACTCTTGCTGACGGAAACACAGAGATAATCTTTGACAGAAGTGAAAGCTCCTCTCATGGCCTTTTCACTACCCAATACATGATGACTCATGTTTCTCACCCTCCTTTAATGGCCGAAGTCCCCTCCTTTAACAACCATGGCGATCCAGTCTATGCTTTCCAGTCCCATAATGGTCACTGTTATTGGGATGTTTGTGACTGTCCTGATTGTTCTAAACCCAACGAACACTATGAACCACGTCGCCCTAAAAAGCAAAGTTCAGGAAAAAGGCTTAAACAGAAATACCTCCAAGGCGATCAGTCCGTAGGACTTCTTGGACAATCTTCAGGGAAATTTGACTATCTAGTCACCTATTCTGCCCCTGACCACTTTGGTAAACCTGTTCCAAACCCCACTGGTTGGAGCACTGCAACCCATAAGCCTGAACCTCCATTACCTCCTGATCAGACTCCTATTCCCGCTTACATGATGGGATCTCTTCCCTCCTCCTCTTCTCCATACGATGAGGACTTTCCACCAATTCGGTCATATCAATCTCAGGATGGTACCATTGCACATCAACCAAGGATTGCAAATCCCACTACAAGAGAAGCTGATGGATCCACTAAACGAGTCTCTCCTGCTGAAGCCACTCTTAATTGGCAGTCTGAGAATATGATCTCTCAGAACAAGATCTTACAAAAGATCGAGACACGTACAGCACAGCTCAAGCTGGATGTCCAAGAATCCCAGCACTTTATCATTCAAAGTTTATCGGCGAAAATCCAGCAAGTCCATGAAGAACTTATGTTGCTAATCAAGTCCTCTGCAGTCTCAACAAGCCTCTTCATTGAAAAGGAAACTGAAATGAAAAACCTCAAGCTTCAATATGAAGATCTCCAACGGCAAGAAAGCATAAAAGCCGCAGCTGCAGTTGCAGAAACCACTCCATGGCGTTTTACTACTATGCCAAAGGATCCACAACCTTTGGTAACATCTAAGCCAGCCTCTTCTTCCATGATGCGTTTAAAACAAATATTAGACGAACAAGACCAGGCAAAGCAGGCGAAACAGAAGAAGGCCAAAGCTAAGATGACAGACCTACCTACCCAACAGTTGATGGCACAACGACCAAAGAATCCATTGTCTCATGCCTTACGCCAACAGCCACAAACACCCTCCTCATCTCCCGATCACTCTCCTGATTCAGACTTAACAGATTCCTCTGAAGATGAATCAAGCTCTTCAAATTCTTCCACCTTCGAAGAATTTTCATCTGAAGAATCCCTTACTGATGATGATGGTCCCTTACACTTAATGGCCCAAGGTACCAAAGAAGAACAGCCTGAAACCTCTCAGGACTATCAAGTCGAGGAACAAGAAGACGCCCGTCAAGATAATCATGGTGCAAAATCCTCAAAGTTCCACACTTTCACCCTTGATGACATTCCTCCTCATCAATGGCATACTAGGTTCCAGGAATTCAAAGCATGGCTTTTAATCGAAACTCAAAAGCCACGAATGGAAACCAAGACTGTCCTCCTCGGATTTGCCTCTCGATTCACAGGCATACTCCAAGAATGGTGGAAAAGTCTAGGAGATTATCGCCAGCTCCAATTCCTCCAACTGGAAAACATTGAAGAAGCACTCTCCATCGTCTACAACGAATTCTGTGGACAAGACACTCAGACAACAGAAAAGTTACGTGCTGAATTCTTCAAGATGAAATGTTGTTCCATGGACAAAAGGGACTTGGAAAAACACTTCAAAAGGATGTCCCAACGATTCTACCAAATCGGTGGCATCAATGACCCTAATATGAAGCAAGCATATCTCTCTTCCATTCCCGAGCCACTTGGAGAAGAAACAACTCGTCTCCTTGCTCAATCCGGAAAAACCCTTCAAAATACCACTCTCGGAGAACTTTACCAGCTAACAATTCGTGCCCTGGATAAGATGTGCTCACAGAACAAATTCCTCCAGGAATATCTAAAACAATCGAAGCACCTTGATCGAGTCTGCAACGAAAAAGACTTACAGATCAAATGTCTAGAAACTCAGACATGCTCTTGTCATCCTCGGAAATCTTACAAGGCATATCGAAGGAAAATCTTTTCCAAAGATTCTAGACCTCTTTTCCGACGACGAAAGAAACGATTTGTCAAATTCCTCCGCAAGAAACGACACATCGAAAAATCCACTGATAAATGCTACAAATGTGGAAAAAAGGGTCACTTTGCTAAAGAATGTCCTCATGGCAAAACCGCCAAACTCATCACTCACATTGAAGACATTACTGGACTCTCTCTTTCTGACAATGACATTGAATCTGTCTTTTCTCTTGATGATGAACCATCAGCAGATTCAATTTGCGCCTTTGAACAACTCGAAGAATCATCCCTCAACTATCAGATAGGATCGGCCAACATAGCTCAACCTATCCCAATAGTTCCCATGAGGATTTTCCCCTCCAAGTATGCACGACCAATCAAAGTTGCTGCCTTCTTCGACACCGGTGCCTCCTATTCAATGATGAACCCTGACATTCTTCCAACAGAATATTGGCGGCAGAAACAACAATTCTTCCATGCTGCTAATAGTGCTGTTTTCAAAACAGACCTAATCAGCAAGCCTATAACACTTGAATTCTTCCCAGGATGCTCCACACGACACCAAGTCATTGGATCTAAACTCCCTGGGAAAGATGCTCCACCATGGGATAATGGGCATACTACAGCTGTCAAGAATCTTAAACAGATCATGCAGACCCTACCACCATTGTCTATCCCATCCGATGGAAAAAGGATCGTACAGACAGATGCCAGCAACACTCACTGGGGGGCCATTCTCCTTGAAGAAGACACGAATAAAGCAAGAAGGATATGCGGATATAAAAGCGGATCTTTTAAAGATTCGCAGCAGCATTATCACTCTACTTTCAAGGAGCTACTCGCAATCAAACATGGAATCTCGAAATTTGAGTTCCACCTCATTGGCCACCACTTCCTGGTCGAAACTGACTCAACAGTTGCAGCAGGAATAATCAAGATCAAGACCAACAAAACCATTAATGCCCAGCTAATCAGGTTAGCTGTGTGGTTTGATCAATTTTCCTTCGACATTAAGCATATAAAAGGAAAAGACAATATCATCCCTGACTACCTCTCTCGACCACCTATAAAAGGTCATTCCCAGAACTTATCAAATCTCATCCACATTCCATACATCTTTACAATGGATTCCTCTTCTCATCCACAACAGTTTTTTCCCAGAGATGCCCATGTTATTTTACAAGGCAAAAATACCAAAGAGAAGGCCACCAAACGAGCCATATTCATGCAAAATCAACTCATTAAAAAATATGGCCCGACCATCTACCATGACCTTGGCCTACACCCAGATTTCCCATTTTCCAAGGTTATTCCTTTCAAAGACGCTCTGTACATGCCACGACCACTGGCACATCTTTTTTGGTACCTGACCAGCGTCTACACCATTGCCATTGAAGTCCAAGCCATTGGACTCCGAACCACAATTCGCGCCTACCAGGACAAAGATGACTTTGAACAAGCATACCAAACTCAGGTCCAAGTCCTACAATGGTTTGCTCCTCTGGAGTATTGGGATCAGCTCCTCACCTCAGAGTGGGAAAAGCTTAAGGGACCCAGACAAGCATTTTTGTACCCATACAAACCAAAGGATCCCCAAGCAATCATTCCCCTCCACTGCTATGTCATCCTGTTTATCACCCTCTCTGCCAAACTCAATCCTGACGGAACCATCACCACTAATCCGTCCATTGAAGTTTTCAGTGCAAAGGAAGAACCCCTTTCAGGGCCAGACAAGACACAAAGGGAAATTCAAAAAATTTTATTTGAAAAAAACCAGACAATTCCTGATTCCCTTTGGCCCACACCAGACGAAGATGCCCCGTGGGAAAAGTTTTCCCCCATTTACGATGAAAAGATTGAAAAAGCCTTAAAAATATTCGCTGGTACCACCAGTGATAAAGAAGACCCCACACAGCTCAGCAGCACCAAACGACTTTACACCCCCACTGACATGGAAGGAGTACTTTATTACAATAATCCAGCCTTCCAAGATTCGCAGGATCCCTATATGACTGACTCTTATCTGTTTGACACTCTACCTTCCACTCACTCCTCTTCACAAAAGCTTTTGTGGTCCTGCTATGACGCGTGTCCACCAATGGATGAAGATGAAGTCGACGAAGCACTACGTGAAGCCCGAAACAACTCCTGGCTGGATGACAACTGTGATGACAGCTGTGACACCGACTAGAGAGCCACCCCTCTGCCATTACTTTGTAAAATAAGTGCGCTAGGACCACCACATGTCCTTTCTTTTACTTTTGAGTGTAACCTTATCTTAAGTGAGCTGTATTCTAGCTGTACTCCACCCTCTGTAAACAAGACCACCACGTGGTCTCTTCTTTTCTGTTTAGAGCACTAGGCTCTCCTAGATATAAATATGTAACCCCTCTCACCAAGAGAGGCATCGAGCTTTGACAAGCTTTCCTCTTGTAAAATCATATGCAATATACATTTCTTTCTGAAAACATGAGTTTCTAAACTTTCAATAAAGATTCAAGATCAGGAATGAACGGATCTTGGTCCATTTCTGAGAAGTCCCTCGGTGTCCCAAATCCGATAAGTCAGGTCGTAAATCCCTATAAATGCCAAGAGGGCGAGCCAAGGGACTTCGTGCCAAAGATATCAAAATTGACCAGTCCTCTCACACACCTTTTGAGGAAAGATGCTCCACCATGGGATAATGGGCATACTACAGCTGTCAAGAATCTTAAACAGATCATGCAGACCCTACCACCATTGTCTATCCCATCCGATGGAAAAAGGATCGTATAGACAGATGCCAGCAACACTCACTGGGGGGCCATTCTCCTTGAAGAAGACACGAATAAAGCAAGAAGGATATGCGGATATAAAAGCGGATCTTTTAAAGATTCGCAGCAGCATTATCACTCTACTTTCAAGGAGCTACTCGCAATCAAACATGGAATCTCGAAATTTGAGTTCCACCTCATTGGCCACCACTTCCTGGTCGAAACTGACTCAGCAGTTGCAGCAGGAATGATCAAGATCAAGACCAACAAAACCATTAATGCCCAGCTAATCAGGTTAGCTGTGTGGTTTGATCAATTTTCCTTCGACATTAAGCATATAAAAGGAAAAGACAATATCATCCCTGACTACCTCTCTCGACCACCTATAAAAGGTCATTCCCAGAACTTATCAAATCTCATCCACATTCCATACATCTTTACAATGGATTCCTCTTCTCATCCACACCAGTTTTTTCCCAGAGATGCCCATGTTATTTTACAAGGCAAAAATACCAAAGAGAAGGCCACCAAACGAGCCATATTCATGCAAAATCAACTCATTAAAAAATATGGCCCGACCATCTACCATGACCTTGGCCCACACCAGACGAAGATGCCCCGTGGGAAAAGTTTTCCCCCATTTACGGTGAAAAGATTGAAAAAGCCTTAAAAATATTCGCTGGTACCACCACTGATAAAGAAGACCCCACACAGCTCAGCAGCACCAAACGACTTTACACCCCCACTGACACGGAAGGAGTACTTTATTACAATAATCCAGCCTTCCAAGATTCGCAGGATCCCTATATGACTGACTCTTATCTGTTTGACACTCTACCTTCCACTCACTCCTCTTCACAAAAGCTTTTGTGGTCCTGCTATGACGCGTGTCCACCAATGGATGAAGATGAAGTCGACGAAGCACTACGTGAAGCCCGAAACAACTCCTGGCTGGATGACAACTGTGATGACAGCTGTGACACCGACTAGAGAGCCACCCCTCTGCCATTACTTTGTAAAATAAGTGCGCTAGGACCACCACATGTCCTTTCTTTTACTTTTGAGTGTAACCTTATCTTAAGTGAGCTGTATTCTAGCTGTACTCCACCCTCTGTAAACAAGACCACCACGTGGTCTCTTCTTTTCTGTTTAGAGCACTAGGCTCTCCTAGATATAAATATGTAACCCCTCTCACCAAGAGAGGCATCGAGCTTTGACAAGCTTTCCTCTTGTAAAATCATATGCAATATACATTTCTTTCTGAAAACATGAGTTTCTAAACTTTCAATAAAGATTCAAGATCAGGAATGAACGGATCTTGGTCCATTTCTGAGAAGTCCCTCGGTGTCCCAAATCTGATAAGTCAGGTCGTAAATCCCTATAAATGCCAAGAGGGCGAGCCAAGGGTAGATAAACTTCTCGGGACAAAGACTCTAGGCCACTCCTCGTAAATTGGTATCAGAGCCCTGTTCATTTTTGTTTTTGAATCTTTATACTCTCAATCATGAACTCAGAATCCTCATGTTCTTCTTCTACTTCTTCTTCCTTACCACTTGTACCTTCTTTCAGAAAATCCACCTCTTCAAAGTTAGACTTTCTCTATGAAATATCCTATCTTCCTGATGAAAGCAAAATTAATTCTGAATCTCTCCCATTGATAAATCCCTATCATGCCTTCTTGAAAAGTTCTAAACCTTTCACCCAGTCCATAAAAGCTCTCATAAGACCTTCGTACAAAGCTCCTAAAGAGTATGTTCGAGCCTCTAAGTTCAGCCAATGTCAACTCCCAGCTGTCTCTCACGAACAACTGGTGACTTTACAAATTCCATCTGAACTACCACCTCACTGGATTTCTCAAGGCTACACCCATATTCACTTTGGGGCAATCCGCCTTGCCCTTACATATCATGCCAGAAAGGGTTTACCAATTTCAGCTCGTATTGGTTTACTTGATACCCGCTTGAGAAAGTACCAACAAGCAAGTATTGCTACTATTGAGACCACCCTCAATGCAGGAACTGTGATTATCACACTGTTCCCGAATTTCAACATGTCTCTTATGGATAAGCGTCTTTTAGATGCTCTCAAGGTACAGGTCCAGATCGTTGGTGTTGACCAGGATCCAAACTCCATTGGATCTACTCTCCACTATCAGATGGCTTACCGCCTCCAAGATCATGCACTTGATCTAGCACTTCCAGCTTCCACAGATGCGTTAATGATCAAGGTCGACTCAGACCAAGTCCCAGTTTGTACCCACATCCCAAGGCAGATCACCACTGACGAACTCCAGAAGTTGCTGCCTAGCTCGTGGATCACAAACTATGAAAAGGCTCAGCAAGTTCCTCCCCTTATGCACTTGAAGGAACCAACATACAAGACTCTTGCTGACGGAAACACAGAGATAATCTTTGACAGAAGTGAAAGCTCCTCTCATGGCCTTTTCACTACCCAATACATGATGACTCATGTTTCTCACCCTCCTTTAATGGCCGAAGTCCCCTCCTTTAACAACCATGGCGATCCAGTCTATGCTTTCCAGTCCCATAATGGTCACTGTTATTGGGATGTTTGTGACTGTCCTGATTGTTCTAAACCCAACGAACACTATGAACCACGTCGCCCTAAAAAGCAAAGTTCAGGAAAAAGGCTTAAACAGAAATACCTCCAAGGCGATCAGTCCGTAGGACTTCTTGGACAATCTTCAGGGAAATTTGACTATCTAGTCACCTATTCTGCCCCTGACCACTTTGGTAAACCTGTTCCAAACCCCACTGGTTGGAGCACTGCAACCCATAAGCCTGAACCTCCATTACCTCCTGATCAGACTCCTATTCCCGCTTACATGATGGGATCTCTTCCCTCCTCCTCTTCTCCATACGATGAGGACTTTCCACCAATTCGGTCATATCAATCTCAGGATGGTACCATTGCACATCAACCAAGGATTGCAAATCCCACTACAAGAGAAGCTGATGGATCCACTAAACGAGTCTCTCCTGCTGAAGCCACTCTTAATTGGCAGTCTGAGAATATGATCTCTCAGAACAAGATCTTACAAAAGATCGAGACACGTACAGCACAGCTCAAGCTGGATGTCCAAGAATCCCAGCACTTTATCATTCAAAGTTTATCGGCGAAAATCCAGCAAGTCCATGAAGAACTTATGTTGCTAATCAAGTCCTCTGCAGTCTCAACAAGCCTCTTCATTGAAAAGGAAACTGAAATGAAAAACCTCAAGCTTCAATATGAAGATCTCCAACGGCAAGAAAGCATAAAAGCCGCAGCTGCAGTTGCAGAAACCACTCCATGGCGTTTTACTACTATGCCAAAGGATCCACAACCTTTGGTAACATCTAAGCCAGCCTCTTCTTCCATGATGCGTTTAAAACAAATATTAGACGAACAAGACCAGGCAAAGCAGGCGAAACAGAAGAAGGCCAAAGCTAAGATGACAGACCTACCTACCCAACAGTTGATGGCACAACGACCAAAGAATCCATTGTCTCATGCCTTACGCCAACAGCCACAAACACCCTCCTCATCTCCCGATCACTCTCCTGATTCAGACTTAACAGATTCCTCTGAAGATGAATCAAGCTCTTCAAATTCTTCCACCTTCGAAGAATTTTCATCTGAAGAATCCCTTACTGATGATGATGGTCCCTTACACTTAATGGCCCAAGGTACCAAAGAAGAACAGCCTGAAACCTCTCAGGACTATCAAGTCGAGGAACAAGAAGACGCCCGTCAAGATAATCATGGTGCAAAATCCTCAAAGTTCCACACTTTCACCCTTGATGACATTCCTCCTCATCAATGGCATACTAGGTTCCAGGAATTCAAAGCATGGCTTTTAATCGAAACTCAAAAGCCACGAATGGAAACCAAGACTGTCCTCCTCGGATTTGCCTCTCGATTCACAGGCATACTCCAAGAATGGTGGAAAAGTCTAGGAGATTATCGCCAGCTCCAATTCCTCCAACTGGAAAACATTGAAGAAGCACTCTCCATCGTCTACAACGAATTCTGTGGACAAGACACTGTTAGACATGTATGCTCTAAGGAGTAAAAATGTAATACGTTTTTGGAGACATTTTTATCAATAAAGAATTTATTCATTTATATATACCAAATATTGTCCTCTTTACGTTCATATTCGTTGAATGTATGATAAGCAAACAGTAGTCTGAGACTGTCAGTCTAAACCTTAAGAGTTGGGCATATGATGGGATGATTATGCGGTAGACACGACTCTTAAGGTGATGGTCTAAAATATATGATCCGCAATCGAGGGAATAAAGTTGGGCGCTTTATTCATGTAAAGATTGTTATGTTGTCTATATCCCTTTTGGGAGATGGTTTGTCTTGGCCATCGGAGTTGGACTCCGTGAATAGAAACATTGGCGCGTTGTCATAGGTGACGATGTGTTGGATCGGGACATAAAGTGAATTGATTTGGATTAATAATAATTCTGTCTTGGCAAATCGATTCACTTTAGACAGTCGTTTGTATTGTATCTTAATCCTGAGATGAATAATGGGCCCGTTGTCTCGACTTGTGTCTTTTGATGTACCAATGGGTGACTCCCACATCTCTATAGTGGCATGCATGCCGGTACGTTGGAGGCATGACTCTTGATAGCGTAGACTTGTTATTCATAGATATGGAATCCATAGCTCCTCTTTAGGAGTAATGATATCCTCTTATATGCGTTGTCCTGTAATTGGAAAACTGGAGCGCTCAACCATTTGGATACATAGGTGTAACCGAATGGTATACTATCTTTGGATGGTAAGTTTTCTAATGGTGAGACAATGGAACGTAAGATAAAAATAATCGGGAAGGTAAGACAGAACTTGTCCTTAAGCCGATTATGGATGATCATATGGGGATGCGATACACTATGATATGTCATGGAGACTTAGCTACACGAGCTTCGTAATTCTATAAAGTTCGAGAGTGCAGCTCCAAGCTTTTAGTGGAGTAGCGTTGGAGTTGATAATTGTGAAATGTATATCTGGGATATTGGGTTTCATAGTTATCATGAGCTTGAACTTTATAGGTCCATTTTGGTCCCCTTTGCTAGCTCACAAAATCCTGTAACGACACGGCGTGCTTTTCCAATAATTGGTGACTTATGTCGGATTTATCAGATTGGTTTAAAATTTATAAGAATCAAATAATTCATGTCTGTTTATCGGTTGAATTAATTTTGTAAGAAATTAGTTCAAGATGAACTTGTTGAATTATGGCGTTCGGATAATTCTTGTCTGTTTATCGGTTGTTTTAATTTTGGACAATTAGAACAAGATAAACTTGTAGAATTATTTGAATTGATTTATTTTCTTAGAGATTATCTTGATAGAGTTTGTTTTGATCAGATATCTTTTCTATTGGGCTATTTGAATCAAAACTGAGACTTTATCCTTTAGAATCTCGGGTGGAAAATAAAAGATTCGCGGAGATTTTTTCTCGGCAGTTCGGCCTGCCGATCAGAAAGTTCGGCCTGCCGAACTGGCCAGTTCGGCCTGCCTATCTCACAGTTCGGCATGCCGACCGCGACAGCTAAGATTACGCGTTTTTCACGCGTATCTTATCAGATATTGATCCGAACTTGATTCTATTTCGATTTTTGAGACCTAATCTGATATGGACTGACCCCAAGGACCAATAGGTATAAAAAGGGAGTGAGTCTAATGATTTACTCAGATCAATTTGAGAGATTAAGAGTGATACTCTTCTAGTGAGCATCTGAAAACTCCCTGAGAGCTTTTGTTCACAAATCACGAACACTAGCTTTGGGTTCTCTCTATTGGTTGGAAGGAGAGTCACCGGTGGAAGAGCTGTACGTGTGAGCCCACACTCACTCCGGTTGTGGATAGAGAATAGCAAAGAAGACCAGTTGGTTGAGGCTCTTCTGGAACGTTACTTCTCTACACAGGTCGCGGAGGTTCTTCGGCACACTGAGGTTAGTAAGATCTGTTTAATTTATACATATAACATGTCATACTTGTATTTTGGAAAATACTCTGATGAAAATTTTTAAAAATTCCGCTGCACACTTTGTTTCCAACAATTGGTATCAGAGCCGAGGTTTTTACATAAATTTGCAAGTTTGTGATCATGTTATATGCATAAATTTTGTGATCTTAATCTCTCCTATGCTTGAATTGAATTTTATAGAGAGATGGCACTCTAGGTTTCTATATAATATATATGTTGTCATGGATTATGTGGTGAATGTTTATTAATTAATTATGGTTGATTAAATTGTTGTTTAATTATTTATTAATTAATTAATACCGGTTATGGTTCCTTAGAGGTTAGAATGTGTATCTAGGTTTTTCATGTAATTAGATGGCGGACTATCATCTCCGTCTAGGAATTATTATTTAATTTGTAAGAATTTTGTAATTAAATAATTATTCGGAGAAGACGGAACGAGAAGTCGGATCTTGAAGATAGATGATGGCGCCTCCAGGTATTTCCTGAGTCTCTAATTTTATGTTTTTGAATTGTTGAAAATAAAATTGATGAATTGCATTAAAATTGTATTTTCTGGATTGAGGGTTTTCTGCTCGGTCGGCATGCCGGACCTCACAGTTCGGCAGGCCGAAGGTCACAGATCGGCAGGCCGGACGTACGGTCCGACAGGCCGACAGTGGGGCAGAAATTTTGGTGCTCTGTCGGCAGGCCGAACCTTCATGTTCGGCAGGCCGAACCACCATGATCGGCAGACCGATCACCTAGATCGGCCTGCCGACAGAGAGCATCCAGGTGTCCAGAAAAGGTGCAATTTTTGGTGCAGTTTTAATTTTATTTTTGGGACGATTCTGAGAAACATTAAATTTGGATACGACCGGAAATATGAAGTGTTCGATTCATACGGGATTGAGGACTTGAAGATGGATATTACATGAAGAAGGATACAGCTTGAGGATTCAAGGATGAAGAATCGATAAATGTCTCGATTATTCTCTTGTAATCTTAGTTTTTCTATTCTCTAGGGTGGAACCATAATATTACGGTTATTATTATTATGCTTGTAGCTTTGCTTGATTGCTTTGCTTGTCTGCATTATAATATGATTTACCATGTATATTGATAACATGTCATATAGAATAGGGAGTGCCGCTCATATTAAAATTGTTCATACATAATTTTAAAATAAAACCTTGACTTCAAAAGATTGAGTGGGAGAAGGTTTTCGAAGAGAGAACCTAAGGCCTCCATCGTTGGTCCATAGGAAGAACATGGTGGTCCCAACCCCTAGGAAGGGATTTCTATCATGTACCAGATTGGATCTCTGAAAGGATAAGGTATTTTAGTATGATTTATGGTTGCACACCCCTAGGTGGTGATTATAAATCATGGATAAAATATTGAAACGGTGGTTATACACTCACGTTAATTTTATTATTAACCTCCCCTAGGAGCTCTGTTAATAAAATTAATGGCCAAAGAAACGATTATTAGTATATGCTGGATCATACGGGTCCTGGATGGCATATATTAATCAGGAGGGGATCCGTGTTCCTGATTGAATTTGACATGACTCCCCTAGGAGCTTGTTGAATTCTGAGTTGGGAATTATCGTTGTAAGGTTGTGATATTTTCAAGGTTTTGACACATAAACACATTTGTATGATTTTACATGATTGTGTTATCTTACTAAATTATTAAATATGTTTGCTTATGTTTGGTATATGATTCTTTATTGTAGATTAAAAATGTCTAAAAACGCTTTATCATCGATACTTGACAAAAACCAATTAACCGGTGAGAATTATAACGATTGGAAACGGAACCTGGACATCGTCCTATCCTTTGAGAAACTGAAATATGTACTGACAACTCCTTGTCCTCCCGAGCCTACGGGAGACTCAAGTAATAAGCAATTCCAAGCGTACGAACGCTGGAAAGATGCTAATGATCAGGCCCGCTGCTATGTTATGGCTAGCATGAATAACGTGCTGCAGGCTCAACATCAGGATTATGAGACTGCAAAGCAGATCTTGGATAATCTTGAGGACATGTTTGGAGGCCAGGCCATAACAAAGCGGCAAGGGGCGCTTCGGAAACTCTTAAACTGTAGACAGAGACCGGGGACATCTGTAAAGGAGCACATGATGTTGGTCATGGGTTACCTCGCTAAGGCTCAAACCAATGGAGCCGACATCGATGCTGAAACTCAGATGACTATGGTCTTTGAGACTCTGTCTAAGGAATTTATTCCGTTTAGAGCTACTTTTAATTTGAGCAATAGACGGGATATGACCTTGACAGAACTGATGAAACAGTTACAGGAGTTTGAACTGCTGATCAGGGAGTCTCCTGCTGGTGGAGAGGCCAATATGGTAGCTGCTTCTGGTTCCAATCCTAACTCTGGGAATGGAAAGAAGCAACGGGCCAAGAGTGGTAAGTCTTCTATTCCTATTGCTACCAAGAGCAAGAAGAAAAAGAAGAAGAACCCAAAGAAGCTTAAGTGCTTCTTCTGTGGTAAGGTCGGGCATATAAAGAAGCATTGCAAGGACTTCCTTTCCAAGGGAGGTAGGTGTGATCTTCTATATTTAGAAACTTGTTTGGTTGAGGAATCCAGTGACATTTGGGTCATAGATTCCGGTGCAACTAATCATGTTTGTGTTTCTCTGCAGGGATTCAAAGAAACGAGAAGTCTACTTCGTGAAGACGTAACGCTTCGGATGGGCGATGGATCCTTGGTCTCAGCGGAAGCAGTGGGAGATGTCCATCTTTATTTTGATAATTATAGGAATTTAATTTTGCGAGATTGTTTTTATGTTCCTAAATTTAAAAGGAATTTAATTTCTGTATCTTCTTTATTTAAAGACTCCTACGTGGTATCTTTTAATGAAAAAGTGGTGATTCGTAAAAATAAATCTTTTATCTGTTCTGGATGGATGCAAAATAATCTATATTTTATCAAACCTAAGATGGACTTATTGCTTAATGCTGAGATAAATGATAATGACTCAAAAAGACTTAAAACTTCTCACTCTAATAAGACTTATCTTTGGCATTTGCGCCTTGGCCATATTAACCTGAATAGGATTCAAAGGTTGGTAAGGGATGGACCTTTAAGTCACTTAAAGGTGGAATCTATACCTCAATGTGAGTCTTGTTTGGAGGGTAAAATGACCAAAAGACCATACGGGTCTAAGGGCAATAGGGCCGAAGGGGTTCTAGAACTTGTGCATAGTGATGTTTGCGGACCGATGAACATCCGGGCACGAGGAGGGTATGAGTACTTCGTCACTTTTATTGACGATTACTCAAGATATGGGTATGTGTACCTAATGCACCACAAAAGCGAAACTTATGATAAGTTCAGGGAGTTTCGGGCTGAAGTGGAAAAGCAATTGGGTAGACCCATAAAGGCACTTCGATCTGATCGAGGTGGGGAATACCTTTCTGATGAGTTCTTGGGACACTTGTTAGAGAATGGGATTTTATCCCATTTGACTGCGCCGGGCACTCCGCAGCAGAATGGCGTAGCGGAGAGAAGGAATAGGACTTTGTTGGACATGATTCGGTCCATGATGAGTTATTCATCATTGCCTTTATCCTTTTGGGGATATGCACTACAAACCGCATGTTATCTTTTGAACAATGTGCCTTCAAAATCGGTCCCTAAAACTCCTCACGAGTTGTGGACAAGACGGAAGACATCCTTAAACCATATTCGCATATGGGGATGTCCAGCTCATGTCCTGTTTAAGGATCCGAATAAGTTGGAAGCACGTTCAGAAGTTTGCGTGTTTGTAGGATATCCAAAAGGGACTAAAGGGGGTTATTTTTATAACCCAAAGGAAAATAAAGTCGTGGTTTCAACTAATGCAACTTTCCTTGAGGAGAGTTACATGAACGACTTTAAACCTCAAAGCAAAGGGGTGCTTGAGGAGTTGAGGGGTAATCCGTTTACTCCGGAGGTTCCGAACGAAACCATTCCGATCGGTGTAGAAAAACCAAACAAACCTGAACAACAACCACAGGGGCTTCGGCGTAGTGGGAGGATCGGGCGTCAACCTGAGAGGTATATGTTCAATGGGGAGGTCTTTTTGGCTGAACCGGATGAACATGACAGGGATCCTTATACTTACGCAGAAGCTATGGAGGATGTTGATTCAAGACTCTGGACAGAGGCCATGAACATTGAGATGAAGTCTATGGAGACTAATCGGGTCTGGGAGCTTGTGGATCTTCCCGAAGGGGTAAAACCCATAGGGTGTAAGTGGATCTACAAGAGGCAAAGAGGAGTGGATGGAAAGGTCGAAACCTTTAAGGCTAGACTGGTAGCTAAGGGTTATACGCAAAAGGAAGGAATCGATTATGAGGAAACCTTTTCGCCTGTAGCCATGCTTAAGTCCATCCGGATTCTCTTGTCCATAGCTGCCGCTCTCGACTACGAGATTTGGCAGATGGATGTCAAGACGGCTTTTCTAAATGGCTATCTTGATGAGTCCATTTATATGGAACAACCAGACGGGTTCAAGGTCGCGGATCAAGAGGATAAGGTTTGTAAGTTGCTAAAGTCTATTTATGGACTTAAGCAGGCTTCTCGTTCTTGGAACATAAGATTTGATCAAGTGATCAAGACTTATGGGTTCTCACAAAATGTGGATGAACCATGTGTTTACAAACACATTAAGAATGGGAAGGTGGTTTTTCTACTACTCTATGTAGATGACATTCTGCTAATTGGCAATGACGTTGGGGCGTTGTCATCGGTCAAATTATGGTTGACCAAGCAGTTTGACATGAAGGACTTGGGTGAGGCTAATTTTGTTCTCGGTATCCAGATCTTGCGGGATAGGAAGAACAAAATGATAGCTTTGTCACAGGCCGGCTACATAGATAAAATTCTCAGGAGGTTTGCAATGCAGGATTCCAAGAAAGGTGGGCAACCATCTAGGTTTGGAATTACTCTTTCTAAGAAAGACTCTCCAAAGTCTTATGAAGAAAGAGAATACATGAAGAAGGTGCCTTATGCTTCGGCAGTGGGTAGTCTCATGTATGCCATGCTTTGCACTCGACCGGATATTAGCTATGCGGTCGGGATTGTGAGTCGATTTCAGGCGGATCCAGGACCGAACCATTGGGTTGCGGTAAAGCATATTTTCAAGTACCTGAGAAGGACTCGAGGGTATATGCTTGTGTATTCGGGTGAGGATTTAACTCCTCTAGGATACACTGATTCGGATTTTCAATCCTGCCTGGATTCTAGGAAATCGACTTCAGGGTTTGTGTTTACTCTGGGTGGCGGTGCCATCAGTTGGAGAAGTGCGAAGCAAGATTGCACTTCGGATTCAACGATGGAGGCCGAGTATGTGGCGGCTAGTGATGCTTCGAAAGAAGCAGTGTGGCTCCGCAAGTTCCTTGGGGATCTTGAGGTAGTTCCTGGTATGGATAAAGCGGTATCACTGTACTGTGATAACAGTGCGGCGGTAGCTAATGCTAAGGAACCAAGATTTCACAAGAAGAGTAAGCATATTGATCGGAAGTATCATGTGATAAAGGACTTCGTTGAGAGCGGGCATGTCACGGTGTGCAAGATCGCGTCAGAGGACAATTTAGCTGATCCATTTACGAAGACACTTTCTGGGAGAGTCTTCGAAAGGCATGTGGAAGCTATGGGGATGCGAAATTTGCAGTATTTACTCACTTAGTGCAAGTGGGAGATTGTTAGACATGTATGCTCTAAGGAGTAAAAATGTAATACGTTTTTGGAGACATTTTTATCAATAAAGAATTTATTCATTTATATATACCAAATATTGTCCTCTTTACGTTCATATTCGTTGAATGTATGATAAGCAAACAGTAGTCTGAGACTGTCAGTCTAAACCTTAAGAGTTGGGCATATGATGGGATGATTATGCGGTAGACACGACTCTTAAGGTGATGGTCTAAAATATATGATCCGCAATCGAGGGAATAAAGTTGGGCGCTTTATTCATGTAAAGATTGTTATGTTGTCTATATCCCTTTTGGGAGATGGTTTGTCTTGGCCATCGGAGTTGGACTCCGTGAATAGAAACATTGGCGCGTTGTCATAGGTGACGATGTGTTGGATCGGGACATAAAGTGAATTGATTTGGATTAATAATAATTCTGTCTTGGCAAATCGATTCACTTTAGACAGTCGTTTGTATTGTATCTTAATCCTGAGATGAATAATGGGCCCGTTGTCTCGACTTGTGTCTTTTGATGTACCAATGGGTGACTCCCACATCTCTATAGTGGCATGCATGCCGGTACGTTGGAGGCATGACTCTTGATAGCGTAGACTTGTTATTCATAGATATGGAATCCATAGCTCCTCTTTAGGAGTAATGATATCCTCTTATATGCGTTGTCCTGTAATTGGAAAACTGGAGCGCTCAACCATTTGGATACATAGGTGTAACCGAATGGTATACTATCTTTGGATGGTAAGTTTTCTAATGGTGAGACAATGGAACGTAAGATAAAAATAATCGGGAAGGTAAGACAGAACTTGTCCTTAAGCCGATTATGGATGATCATATGGGGATGCGATACACTATGATATGTCATGGAGACTTAGCTACACGAGCTTCGTAATTCTATAAAGTTCGAGAGTGCAGCTCCAAGCTTTTAGTGGAGTAGCGTTGGAGTTGATAATTGTGAAATGTATATCTGGGATATTGGGTTTCATAGTTATCATGAGCTTGAACTTTATAGGTCCATTTTGGTCCCCTTTGCTAGCTCACAAAATCCTGTAACGACACGGCGTGCTTTTCCAATAATTGGTGACTTATGTCGGATTTATCAGATTGGTTTAAAATTTATAAGAATCAAATAATTCATGTCTGTTTATCGGTTGAATTAATTTTGTAAGAAATTAGTTCAAGATGAACTTGTTGAATTATGGCGTTCGGATAATTCTTGTCTGTTTATCGGTTGTTTTAATTTTGGACAATTAGAACAAGATAAACTTGTAGAATTATTTGAATTGATTTATTTTCTTAGAGATTATCTTGATAGAGTTTGTTTTGATCAGATATCTTTTCTATTGGGCTATTTGAATCAAAACTGAGACTTTATCCTTTAGAATCTCGGGTGGAAAATAAAAGATTCGCGGAGATTTTTTCTCGGCAGTTCGGCCTGCCGATCAGAAAGTTCGGCCTGCCGAACTGGCCAGTTCGGCCTGCCTATCTCACAGTTCGGCATGCCGACCGCGACAGCTAAGATTACGCGTTTTTCACGCGTATCTTATCAGATATTGATCCGAACTTGATTCTATTTCGATTTTTGAGACCTAATCTGATATGGACTGACCCCAAGGACCAATAGGTATAAAAAGGGAGTGAGTCTAATGATTTACTCAGATCAATTTGAGAGATTAAGAGTGATACTCTTCTAGTGAGCATCTGAAAACTCCCTGAGAGCTTTTGTTCACAAATCACGAACACTAGCTTTGGGTTCTCTCTATTGGTTGGAAGGAGAGTC
The DNA here is from genome assembly GCA_025403435.1 of Artocarpus heterophyllus. Classification (NCBI taxonomy): domain Eukaryota; kingdom Viridiplantae; phylum Streptophyta; class Magnoliopsida; order Rosales; family Moraceae; genus Artocarpus; species Artocarpus heterophyllus. Next base: position 30,115,109 of record CM046341.1, read on the forward strand.
ACCGGTGGAAGAGCTGTACGTGTGAGCCCACACTCACTCCGGTTGTGGATAGAGAATAGCAAAGAAGACCAGTTGGTTGAGGCTCTTCTGGAACGTTACTTCTCTACACAGGTCGCGGAGGTTCTTCGGCACACTGAGGTTAGTAAGATCTGTTTAATTTATACATATAACATGTCATACTTGTATTTTGGAAAATACTCTGATGAAAATTTTTAAAAATTCCGCTGCGCACTTTGTTTCCAACAGACACTCAGACAACAGAAAAGTTACGTGCTGAATTCTTCAAGATGAAATGTTGTTCCATGGACAAAAGGGACTTGGAAAAACACTTCAAAAGGATGTCCCAACGATTCTACCAAATCGGTGGCATCAATGACCCTAATCTGAAGCAAGCATATCTCTCTTCCATTCCCGAGCCACTTGGAGAAGAAACAACTTGTCTCCTTGCTCAATCCGGAAAAACCCTTCAAAATACCACTCTCGGAGAACTTTACCAGCTAACAATTCGTGCCCTGGATAAGATGTGCTCACAGAACAAATTCCTCCAGGAATATCTAAAACAATCGAAGCACCTTGATCGAGTCTGCAACAAAAAAGACTTACAGATCAAATGTCCAGAAACTCAGACATGCTCTTGTCATCCTCGGAAATCTTACAAGGCATATCGAAGGAAAATCTTTTCCAAAGATTCTAGACCTCTTTTCCGACGATGAAAGAAACGATTTGTCAAATTCCTCCGCAAGAAACGACACATCGAAAAATCCACTGATAAATGCTACAAATGTGGAAAAAAGGGTCACTTTGCTAAAGAATGTCCCCATGGCAAAACCGCCAAACTCATCACTCACATTGAAGACATTACTGGACTCTCTCTTTCTGACAATGACATTGAATCTGTCTTTTCTCTTGATGATGAACCATCAGCAGATTCAATTTGCGCCTTTGAACAACTCGAAGAATCATCCCTCAACTATCAGATAGGATCGGCCAACATAGCTCAACCTATCCCAATAGTTCCCATGAGGATTTTCCCCTCCAAGTATGCACGACCAATCAAAGTTGCTGCCTTCTTCGACACCGGTGCCTCCTATTCAATGATGAACCCTGACATTCTTCCAACAGAATATTGGCGGCAGAAACAACAATTCTTCCATGCTGCTAATAGTGCTGTTTTCAAAACAGACCTAATCAGCAAGCCTATAACACTTGAATTCTTCCCAGGATGCTCCACACGACACCAAGTCATTGGATCTAAACTCCCCGGGAAAGATCTCATCATAGGCTTCGATGTCTATACAAAGATGCAAGGATTAAGAATCCTACCTACAGGCCTCGCCTACAAGGCTCACTTCAGAAGTTGGGAATCAATCCCAAACTTTTTCCAGTTCACCACAGATCCATTCCAATCAATTAGGGATCGCCTAATTCAACATTCTTGTGCAACCTCTCACACAGAGTTCCTTGCCAAATGTCCTCATCCTTTGTGGACCCGAAGTGAATTCTTTGTTTCTCTTCCCTTCAAGCAAAATGAAGATATCAATCCAACTAAGGCAAGTCATCTAGGAATGAATCCACAGCATCAACAAATGGCGATTCAAGAATGTCAAGAGCTTCAACAACAAGGCCTAATTGAAGCAACGTCGTCCCCTTGGGCATGTCATGCCTTTTACGTCAACAATCGGGCAGAACAAGTCAGAGGAAAGCAGAGATTAGTCATCAACTACAAGCCATTAAACCAATTTTTGGCAGATGACAAATTTCCTCTTCCCAACCGAAATACTTTGTTCTCAAACCTCACCAATGCCAGGGTATTCTCAAAGTTTGACTTAAAAGCAGGTTTTTGGCAACTGGGAATAAAGCCAGAAGACCGGCCCAAAACAGCTTTTTCTATCCCGAACCACCATTTCCAATGGACCGTTCTTTCTTTTGGGCTTAAGACCGCCCCATCCCTCTTCCAAAAAACCATGACCCGCATTTATGGCCCAATTCTCCATCATGCCTTGATATACATAGACGACATACTCCTATTTTCCCCTGATCAAAAAACCCATTTGGACTTATTGGCCCAGTTCATTCAGATCACTGAAGCCCACGGTATCATGCTCTCTGAAAAGAAAATGATTATTGGGCAACCCCAAATTGATTTTCTTGGCATGACCCTTTGCGAAGGGACTTATCAGGCCCAACCTCACATAGCCCAAGAGCTACTCAAATTCCCTGACAAGGACTTTTCAAAGGTCCAAATCCAACAGTTTTTGGGAATTATCAATTATCTTCGAGACTTCGTTTTCTTCCAACCTCCTATTCAATGATGAACCCTGACATTCTTCCAACAGAATATTGGCGGCAGAAACAACAATTCTTCCATGCTGCTAATAGTGTTGTTTTCAAAACAGACCTAATCAGCAAGCCTATAACACTTGAATTCTTCCCAGGATGCTCCACACGACACCAAGTCATTGGATCTAAACTCCCCGGGAAAGATCTCATCATAGGCTTCGATGTCTATACAAAGATGCAAGGATTAAGAATCCTACCTACAGGCCTCGCCTACAAGGCTCACTTCAGAAGTTGGGAATCAATCCCAAACTTTTTCCAGTTCACCACAGATCCATTCCAATCAATTAGGGATCACCTAATTCAACATTCTTGTGCAACCTCTCACACAGAGTTCCTTGCCAAATGTCCTCATCCTTTGTGGACCCGAAGTGAATTCTTTGTTTCTCTTCCCTTCAAGCAAAATGAAGATATCAATCCAACTAAGGCAAGTCATCCAGGAATGAATCCACAGCATCAACAAATGGCGATTCAAGAATGTCAAGAGCTTCAACAACAAGGCCTAATTGAAGCAACGTCGTCCCCTTGGGCATGTCATGCCTTTTACGTCAACAATCGGGCAGAACAAGTCAGAGGAAAGCAGAGATTAGTCATCAACTACAAGCCATTAAACCAATTTTTGGCAGATGACAAATTTCCTCTTCCCAACCGAAATACTTTGTTCTCAAACCTCACCAATGCCAGGGTATTCTCAAAGTTTGACTTAAAAGCAGGTTTTTGGCAACTGGGAATAAAGCCAGAAGACCGGCCCAAAACAGCTTTTTCTATCCCGAACCACCATTTCCAATGGACCGTTCTTTCTTTTGGGCTTAAGACCGCCCCATCCCTCTTCCAAAAAACCATGACCCGCATTTATGGCCCAATTCTCCATCATGCCTTGATATACATAGACGACATACTCCTATTTTCCCCTGATCAAAAAACCCATTTGGACTTATTGGCCCAGTTCATTCAGATCACTGAAGCCCACGGTATCATGCTCTCTGAAAAGAAAATGATTATTGGGCAACCCCAAATTGATTTTCTTGGCATGACCCTTTGCGAAGGGACTTATCAGGCCCAACCTCACATAGCCCAAGAGCTACTCAAATTCCCTGACAAGGACTTTTCAAAGGTCCAAATCCAACAGTTTTTGGGAATTATCAATTATCTTCGAGACTTCGTGCCAAAGATATCAAAATTGACCAGTCCTCTCACACACCTTTTGAGGAAAGATGCTCCACCATGGGATAATGGGCATACTACAGCTGTCAAGAATCTTAAACAGATCATGCAGACCCTACCACCATTGTCTATCCCATCCGATGGAAAAAGGATGGTACAGACAGATGCCAGCAACACTCACTGGGGGGCCATTCTTTAGCAAAGTGACCCTTTTTTCCACATTTGTAGCATTTATCAGTGGATTTTCCGATGTGTCGTTTCTTGCGGAGGAATTTGACAAATCGTTTCTTTCGTCGTCGGAAAAGAGGTCTAGAATCTTTGGAAAAGATTTTCCTTCGATATGCCTTGTAAGATTTTCGAGGATGACAAGAGCATGTCTGAGTTTCTGGACATTTGATCTGTAAGTCTTTTTTGTTGCAGACTCGATCAAGGTGCTTCGATTGTTTTAGATATTCCTGGAGGAATTTGTTCTGTGAGCACATCTTATCCAGGGCACGAATTGTTAGCTGGTAAAGTTCTCCGAGAGTGGTATTTTGAAGGGTTTTTCCAGATTGAGCAAGGAGACGAGTTGTTTCTTCTCCAAGTGGCTCGGGAATGGAAGAGAGATATGCTTGCTTCAGATTAGGGTCATTGATGCCACCGATTTGGTAGAATCGTTGGGACATCCTTTTGAAGTGTTTTTCCAAGTCCCTTTTGTCCATGGAACAACATTTCATCTTGAAGAATTCAGCACGTAACTTTTCTGTTGTCTGAGTGTCTTGTCCACAGAATTCGTTGTAGACGATGGAGAGTGCTTCTTCAATGTTTTCCAGTTGGAGGAATTGGAGCTGGCGATAATCTCCTAGACTTTTCCACCATTCTTGGAGTATGCCTGTGAATCGAGAGGCAAATCCGAGGAGGACAGTCTTGGTTTCCATTCGTGGCTTTTGAGTTTCGATTAAAAGCCATGCTTTGAATTCCTGGAACCTAGTATGCCATTGATGAGGAGGAATGTCATCAAGGGTGAAAGTGTGGAACTTTGAGGATTTTGCACCATGATTATCTTGACGGGCGTCTTCTTGTTCCTCGACTTGATAGTCCTGAGAGGTTTCAGGCTGTTCTTCTTTGGTACCTTGGGCCATTAAGTGTAAGGGACCATCATCATCAGTAAGGGATTCTTCAGATGAAAATTCTTCGAAGGTGGAAGAATTTGAAGAGCTTGATTCATCTTCAGAGGAATCTGTTAAGTCTGAATCAGGAGAGTGATCGGGAGATGAGGAGGGTGTTTGTGGCTGTTGGCGTAAGGCATGAGACAATGGATTCTTTGGTCGTTGTGCCATCAACTGTTGGGTAGGTAGGTCTGTCATCTTAGCTTTGGCCTTCTTCTGTTTCGCCTGCTTTGCCTGGTCTTGTTCGTCTAATATTTGTTTTAAACGCATCATGGAAGAAGAGGCTGGCTTAGATGTTACCAAAGGTTGTGGATCCTTTGGCATAGTAGTAAAACGCCATGGAGTGGTTTCTGCAACTGCAGCTGCGGCTTTTATGCTTTCTTGCCGTTGGAGATCTTCATATTGAAGCTTGAGGTTTTTCATTTCAGTTTCCTTTTCAATGAAGAGGCTTGTTGAGACTGCAGAGGACTTGATTAGCAACATAAGTTCTTCATGGACTTGCTGGATTTTCGCCGATAAACTTTGAATGATAAAGTGCTGGGATTCTTGGACATCCAGCTTGAGCTGTGCTGTACGTGTCTCGATCTTTTGTAAGATCTTGTTCTGAGAGATCATATTCTCAGACTGCCAATTAAGAGTGGCTTCAGCAGGAGAGACTCGTTTAGTGGATCCATCAGCTTCTCTTGTAGTGGGATTTGCAATCCTTGGTTGATGTGCAATGGTACCATCCTGAGATTGATATGACCGAATTGGTGGAAAGTCCTCATCGTATGGAGAAGAGGAGGAGGGAAGAGATCCCATCATGTAAGCGGGAATAGGAGTCTGATCAGGAGGTAATGGAGGTTCAGGCTTATGGGTTGCAGTGCTCCAACCAGTGGGGTTTGGAACAGGTTTACCAAAGTGGTCAGGGGCAGAATAGGTGACTAGATAGTCAAATTTCCCTGAAGATTGTCCAAGAAGTCCTACGGACTGATCGCCTTGGAGGTATTTCTGTTTAAGCCTTTTTCCTGAACTTTGCTTTTTAGGGCGACGTGGTTCATAGTGTTCGTTGGGTTTAGAACAATCAGGACAGTCACAAACATCCCAATAACAGTGACCATTATGGGACTGGAAAGCATAGACTGGATCGCCATGGTTGTTAAAGGAGGGGACTTCGGCCATTAAAGGAGGGTGAGAAACATGAGTCATCATGTATTGGGTAGTGAAAAGGCCATGAGAGGAGCTTTCACTTCTGTCAAAGATTATCTCTGTGTTTCCGTCAGCAAGAGTCTTGTATGTTGGTTCCTTCAAGTGCATAAGGGGAGGAACTTGCTGAGCCTTTTCATAGTTTGTGATCCACGAGCTAGGCAGCAACTTCTGGAGTTCGTCAGTGGTGATCTGCCTTGGGATGTGGGTACAAACTGGGACTTGGTCTGAGTCGACCTTGATCATTAACGCATCTGTGGAAGCTGGAAGTGCTAGATCAAGTGCATGATCTTGGAGGCGGTAAGCCATCTGATAGTGGAGAGTAGATCCAATGGAGTTTGGATCCTGGTCAACACCAACGATCTGGACCTGTACCTTGAGAGCATCTAAAAGACGCTTATCCATAAGAGACATGTTGAAATTCGGGAACAGTGTGATAATCACAGTTCCTGCATTGAGGGTGGTCTCAATAGTAGCAATACTTGCTTGTTGGTACTTTCTCAAGCGGGTATCAAGTAAACCAATACGAGCTGAAATTGGTAAACCCTTTCTGGCATGATATGTAAGGGCAAGGCGGATTGCCCCAAAGTGAATATGGGTGTAGCCTTGAGAAATCCAGTGAGGTGGTAGTTCAAATGGAATTTGTAAAGTCACCAGTTGTTCGTGAGAGACAGCTGGGAGTTGACATTGGCTGAACTTAGAGGCTTGAACATACTCTTTAGGAGCTTTGTACGAAGGTCTTATGAGAGCTTTTATGGACTGGGTGAAAGGTTTAGAACTTTTCATGAAGGCATGATAGGGATTTATCAATGGGAGAGATTCAAAATTAATTTTGCTTTCATCAGGAAGATAGGATATTTCATAGAGAAAGTCTAACTTTGAAGAGGTGGATTTTCTGAAAGAAGGTACAAGTGGTAAGGAAGAAGAAGTAGAAGAAGAACATGAGGATTCTGAGTTCATGATTGAGAGTATAAAGATTCAAAAACAAAAATGAACAGGGCTCTGATACCAATTTACGAGGAGTGGCCTAGAGTCTTTGTCCCGAGAAGTTTATCTACCCTTGGCTCGCCCTCTTGGCATTTATAGGGATTTACGACCTGACTTATCGGATTTGGGACACCGAGGGACTTCTCAAAAATGGACCAAGATCCGTTCATTCCTGATCTTGAATCTTTATTGAAAGTTTAGAAACTCATGTTTTCAGAAAGAAATGTATATTGCATATGATTTTACAAGAGGAAAGCTTGTCAAAGCTCGATGCCTCTCTTGGTGAGAGGGGTTACATATTTATATCTAGGAGAGCCTAGTGCTCTAAACAGAAAAGAAGAGACCACGTGGTGGTCTTGTTTACAGAGGGTGGAGTACAGCTAGAATACAGCTCACTTAAGATAAGGTTACACTCAAAAGTAAAAGAAAGGACATGTGGTGGTCCTAGCGCACTTATTTTACAAAGTAATGGCAGAGGGGTGGCTCTCTAGTCGGTGTCACAGCTGTCATCACAGTTGTCATCCAACCAGGAGTTGTTTCGGACTTCACGTAGTGCTTCGTCGACTTCATCTTCATCCATTGGTGGACACGCGTCATAGCAGGACCACAAAAGCTTTTGTGAAGAGGAGTGAGTGGAAGGTAGAGTGTCAAACAGATAAGAGTCAGTCATATAGGGATCCTGCGAATCTTGGAAGGCTGGATTATTGTAATAAAGTACTCCTTCCGTGTCAGTGGGGGTGTAAAGTCGTTTGGTGCTGCTGAGCTGTGTGGGGTCTTCTTTATCAGTGGTGGTACCAGCGAATATTTTTAAGGCTTTTTCAATCTTTTCACCGTAAATGGGGGAAAACTTTTCCCACGGGGCATCTTCGTCTGGTGTGGGCCAAAGGGAATCAGGAATTGTCTGGTTTTTTTCAAATAAAATTTTTTGAATTTCCCTTTCTGTCTTGTCTGGCCCTGAAAGGGGTTCTTCCTTTGCACTGAAAACTTCAATGGACGGATTAGTGGTGATGGTTCCGTCAGGATTGAGTTTGGCAGAGAGGGTGATAAACAGGATGACATAGCAGTGGAGGGGAATGATTGCTTGGGGATCCTTTGGTTTGTATGGGTACAAAAATGCTTGTCTGGGTCCCTTAAGCTTTTCCCACTCTGAGGTGAGGAGCTGATCCCAATACTCCAGAGGAGCAAACCATTGTAGGACTTGGACCTGAGTTTGGTATGCTTGTTCAAAGTCGTCTTTGTCCTGGTAGGCGCGAATTGTGGTTTGGAGTCCAATGGCTTGGACTTCAATGGCAATGGTGTAGACGCTGGTCAGGTACCAAAAAAGATGTGCCAGTGGTCGTGGCATGTACAGAGCGTCTTTGAAAGGAATAACCTTGGAAAATGGGAAATCTGGGTGTAGGCCAAGGTCATGGTAGATGGTCGGGCCATATTTTTTAATGAGTTGATTTTGCATGAATATGGCTCGTTTGGTGGCCTTCTCTTTGGTATTTTTGCCTTGTAAAATAACATGGGCATCTCTGGGAAAAAACTGGTGTGGATGAGAAGAGGAATCCATTGTAAAGATGTATGGAATGTGGATGAGATTTGATAAGTTCTGGGAATGACCTTTTATAGGTGGTCGAGAGAGGTAGTCAGGGATGATATTGTCTTTTCCTTTTATATGCTTAATGTCGAAGGAAAATTGATCAAACCACACAGCTAACCTGATTAGCTGGGCATTAATGGTTTTGTTGGTCTTGATCTTGATCATTCCTGCTGCAACTGTTGAGTCAGTTTCGACCAGGAAGTGGTGGCCAATGAGGTGGAACTCAAATTTTGAGATTCCATGTTTGATTGCGAGTAGCTCCTTGAAAGTAGAGTGATAATGCTGCTGCGAATCTTTAAAAGATCCGCTTTTATATCCGCATATCCTTCTTGCTTTATTCGTGTCTTCTTCAAGGAGAATGGCCCCCCAGTGAGTGTTGCTGGCAACTGGAAAACATTGAAGAAGCACTCTCCATCGTCTACAACGAATTCTGTGGACAAGACACTCAGACAACAGAAAAGTTACGTGCTGAATTCTTCAAGATGAAATGTTGTTCCATGGACAAAAGGGACTTGGAAAAACACTTCAAAAGGATGTCCCAACGATTCTACCAAATCGGTGGCATCAATGACCCTAATCTGAAGCAAGCATATCTCTCTTCCATTCCTGAGCCACTTGGCCTTTACTATTTTGTGTACGCACCCTTAGCTCTTCGTTCAATTCTAGAATTTCACTACAATTTTGTGCGCCAACATTTTAACAAAAAACAATTAAGCAAAATATAAAATAGAACATAACTTGCCAGCCAGGTGTGCTCTCAGTTAGTTATCTGAGTTATTGTATAATAGATATGATCCGTAGAATGATTATATATTTAATTTTCTTGAATCAATCTTATAATATGAAAAGATAAATATGAGTGGACATTATATTTTCACTACAATTATGCTTGTTAATTTCTTAAGGCGAAGAGGGCAACAGTAAGGGACAATCATAATTCTCTTGAGGCGAAAAGGGTTAAAAAAGAAAGGGTATGGCTTAGACAGAAAGCGGATAATATTATGCCAAAGTGGAGGGGGTGACAACCATAATTCCCACCATAATTTTCCTAAGGCGAAGAGAGTTAAAGTAGTACTTTATAAGTAATGACATCATCTTCATAATTCCCTTGAAACGAAGAGAGTCATAGTAGTACTTTATGAGTCAAAGTAGTTCTTGGCATGTACCCTATATTTGAGCAAAAAAAAAAAAAAAAAACAATGACAATATAAATTTTTAACTAATATATAGTACAAGGTCAAAAAACTTATTTATGATTGCTCTTTATTAATAGAGCATCATGTTATGTTGATGATAAAAAGTTTTGGCGAGCTCGTGTTTTTCATAATGATTCTACAGATTGCAGTTATGATGTAAAGAATCTTGCTGGGTGAGAATAGGAGCCTAAATCGGCGAATATGGTCGGAAGAAAAAGACCAAAAAAAAAAAACAAAAGCGTCAAATGAAAATATAAATGTAACACCCGTCAATTTTTATGTAATGGAAATTGTTAGATAAGTAATGACATTAAGTATTTTCCCTTATGATATGATGTTACTGACTATTTATTTTGAGTAGTATGACAGGTGACAGTCACGTAGAATTGATGTGCTCAAAGTGTTCATATCATTTATGATTGTATACTTGATAATTAATTAGTAATTAATTAATGTTTTGTTATATTTTAGTGTATGCGGTAGTTCGGCAGGTTGATCCTTTAAGTTCAGCAGACCGAATTATCCCTCATGGAATGGCAGGCCGATGGATTTCATCGGCAGGCTGGACCTCACGACTTCGGTAGACCGAAGACAGCTAATGAATTATCAGCAGATGATCACCAAAATTTTGGCATTGATGATTGGATATGATTGGATGATAAATTCTGATTGATTGGCATATTTTTGGCCTTTTTCCCTTATTTCATATGATGGAATGTTTGACTTTATGGATGATTGAATTATTTGATATGGTTTCCTATTTTGAAAGTTTGAAATTTGGTAAGTAGAGTTAAATCAGACTTTCCCCAATCCTCTCCATTCCCCGCATGAATTTGCCTCAATTTTAGTCAGGAAATTTTGACATTGTGGAGAACATTGATCCCTTAGCATTATTTTCATTCACGTGAATTTCACTCTCTCTCTATCACAGGCTCTCTCTCTCCCTCTCTCTCTAAATTATGTGAGACACTTTCTCTCATCCTTCCTTCATGTTTTTCACCCCTTCTCTCCCTCAATTCTCTTGCAAATATTTGAAAAAAATATTGGGTTTTTGTTGGGCGAATTCAAAGGAAAGCTTGCGAAGAATTGTTTGAGGTAAGAAATTTACTCTAGGTATATTTTTGAAATAGTATTTCTCTATGTTTCGACTGCTATTACTCTGCCTATGAATTTCCATTTACAATGAAATTTCAGTATGATGATTATGTATGTGTTTTGTGATATTCCTCAAAATTTCACGTCATTTGGAGTTCTCTATGTTGAGATATTATTTTTTTGTCTTTGCCACTCATCATAGACTATTGCTTATTGGTTATGTTGCACAAAAATATAGCTTTTGTTCATAGGGCAAATGAATGTTATTTTCTACGAAATTTGGCAAATATATTCATGTATATATTAAGTGTTGAACTGGAAAGTCTCATCATGAAATGATAAATATTTTATATGTTATTGAATTTTCATTAAGACTAGGTTTTATGACTGTTCTATCAGTGAATTTTTGGACTTCTTGTTGTATGACGTTTTTGTATGACTAAACAAATTTATTTGACAATGAGACTTTTTGTGGTGCTGTATTTATATGTTAATAGATTGACATAAAAATTTTAGAGTCTAAGTAATTTTATTTTAGTTGTTTGAAAATAATAATTGTGTGAAACTCACTGGCTGATATATTTGAAGTTATTTTTTTTCTTTGACTTCTAATGCATGTTTTGGATTAGTTTGAATTTATTTAAAGGTAATTTTTGGATATGTTGTAGTGCTAGGTGTATATTACAGGTAGGATTTTTGTGGAATTATTTTATGGTAAAGATAATTTATTTTATTGACTTTAGTTATGGTTGCTCACTGCCCAACTATTGCTGGCAAATTTTATGCTATGAAGTGTGTGACTTGTTTTGGTTAACAAATGAAATTTTTATGACCAACAAAAAATCATGATATTATGTTTATGTGTTAGCTTTGTTCCTCTAGAGTCTCATGCTTTAATTGTGTGTGATTTCTAAGTTATTGAGCTGTGAATTAATAAGGGTCAGGCAACATTCTCCGATGGCAGTTTTGTTCTAATGTTTTAAAGGTTGATAAAATGTGTTATGGATTAATGCTTCATGAGAAGAATGTATGTGTGATGCATTATGGTATTGGATGATGTCATAAAGATGAATGTTAATTTCTTGTGTATATGAATGATTGACATGAACACTCCAAGAGGTGAGCACATCAAGACCGCGATGATGTCATCTTTAATTAAGGTTTAGTAAGCTAATTAGGTAAGTACATTCTCACCTGCAACATGATGAAGTTTATGAAAAGTTTGAAATCTAGGTTCATGACGGTTTTATAATGCTTTCCATGATTATTATACATGATGTTTTATTATAAAAGTTTATGCATGTTTTGATGATGATGTTTTTCAAAGCATATAAGTATATATATGTATACATATATGTATTACCTAAATGAGTGTTGCACACCCTATGTTATTTTATGTTTATGTTTATGGTCATATTTGGTTTGGGATTAGGTATCCATCTCCTCTCATGACGGCATGCCTATGATGACGATAATGGTGCAACACTTGGGCCCTTAAAGATAAAATGAACAAAGTTTTAATATGGACAATGTAACGAAAGATATGTTCTATATGAAACTGTGCCTACTGCACCATTATGCTTATGATGATTATGAATGAGATGTTGCAAAAAGAATGTTCATAAATTGTTTTATGTTGCAAGATAGGAAGTGTACTTGCTAAGCGTTTGCTTACTTAGTTTATAATCATATTGCAGATAGAGGTAAAAAGATTATGGATTAGGTGGAGGGTAAGGATGGGCACGTGAGCTGTGCACGATGGGTTGAAAATGGAAGACGCTAACAAAAAAGTTTTAAATTTCATGAACTATGTTTTTACTATTTTGTATGTTTACTTCCTGTGCTTTGAGATATTAAGACTTTTTTTTTTTAATCATTATCTTGACTTTGTAGAAGACTGGCCTACCGATCATTATTGATTGGTCTATTGATTATCTTGTATCGGCCTGCCGATCTTAGAAATTTTAAACCCCGTTTTAGGTAGAGCCTAGGATGACCTACCGGTGGTTGAAGTTTAGATTGCCAGTCAAGTTCGGCCTATCGTTGTCTGGAGTTTGGCCTACCAAACTATGAACGGAATTAAGTAATGATTTTAAATTTTAATTGTACTATGGCTTCATTAACTTGGTATTGATAAACTGTTTAAATAAATATAGAAGGTTTTGAAAAATTGCTATTTAGTAAAAAAAAATAAATGTATGCATAGATCTTGGGATATGATTCTAAACTATGTTTTAAATTAAAATAGTTTATCTAAATAATAGTAGCATGGATGAATGTAACGATATTTGTAACGTCCGTAAGGGGGCGTACAGTAAACATGAAACAAAACTTAAAAGTGATAAAATCTCATTTTTGTCCTTATAGGTGACCCATTTGCTAATCACATGAGTTTGATTTAATTTCTTCTATTTGAATAGAAAATCAAAAATTTAGGAGACAAAGTGAAGAACTTTAAAAATTCAAAGGCAAAATGATGGTTTTTAAGAATTAAAAGGCAAAATGAGGAGTTTTGAAAGTACATGGGGTAAAGTGATGATTTTTAAAGTTTAAGGGACAAAGTGAGATAAACCTTAAAATTTAAGGGAAAACGAGTAATTTCATCGTTGGCTCTCTGTTAAATGTTTGTTTAGTCTGTAGCGATCAAAAACCATTATAGTCACAAAACTGACCTGAATGCTCGAAATGGAGGAGGACTATAAAGATGACGGTCAAGAAATGTATGGATTTGTAGCTCTCACCCATTTTCACCCTTGGAATTTTATTCAGTTGAAGAAAGTTTAATGTTACTGCTTTTATAGTATTGGATTGTCTTAATTAATTGAGTTTAACATTTATTTCGTAATTTCTTTTGGGTACTTTGTTGTTTGTAACAACATGTTACATAGAGGGAGAAATAAATAAATTATTATTGTTAGCCAGCTGATTGCTTACAACATTATTTTGCTTTTTTCCCCTCCAAGGTCGAACTAGCATCTTGTTCATAAACACCAACGGTACTTTTAAGCGTCAACCTTCCAAATGGCCATTGGTAGCTGTTAGAAGCCATCTCTTCTAAGAAGTCATAAGCTTCGTTGACATACTTTCCCCTTGGAGATCCACTCATTACATGATGGGTTGTAGTTCTTGTTGGACAAACCAAAGTATTGTTAAAAGTTTAGACTTGCAGGCATTTTGGTAGCCCATGGTTAGTGCATCTCCGAAACAGGATTTTGTAGCTTTCCCAAGCTTTACAGAGAGATTCGGAGTAATTTTTTTTTATAAAGAAGGTGAAGTAATTTATCCTCTTTACCATCATGGCCGGTGGAAAGAATTTTACTAAGAACTTTAGAGCCAAATTATCCCACATAGTGATGAAGCTACATGGAACAACTAAACAAATTTTTTGTCTTATCCCAAAATGAGAGAACCGAAATTTGAATCATTTGAATGATAGCCAACTTTCAAAGTTGTTGGCTTGTATGGCAGATCTTTGGTCGGACATAGTATGGTGGTGAGAAGCTTCTCACCTTTCCTTTCTAAGTCCTTGAATGTTAATTCCCCTCCCAAGCTAGCAGCTCCATACTTCACTAGATCAAGAAAAATATTAACTTGACTTATTCCTAACTTGTGTTATTAAAAACTTGCAAAAACAATACTGCACAATGGAAAAATAGTCATTCTTACAAAATTTAATACTATTCTTATACAAAATGCTAGAAATTGCAAATTTTGCATATCAAAATTTATGGACTGATCATAAAATCTTAAATCATTAATTTGAACCTCTACTTATAATTTGAACCACTACTTAAAAGCTTACCTATATCATGAGAACTATATGAACGAATACTTAGTTAGTAAGCTATATAGTTCAACTTTAATTAGTAAGCTATATAGTTCAACTTTAAAAATATTTATCTTTAACTTTAACCTTTAGGAGCCTCTAGTATAATGTTAATCTCATTCTACTAGAACTCTTATTCATGTTGAATTGGTTCTCTTTAGTAACGATTTGGTCATTGTCATCCTTAACTTTCTTGGTTCATAATTAATACAAGAGTTCACATAATATATATAAAAACTCTCCTCATAAAACTTCGTAAAAGTATTTTATATCATTAACATAATAATAATAAACTAAAAATATGCCTTTCAAACATGTTATAATCTTGTTCAAGGGAATACTTACATTAAACCGTTTAAAAAGGAAAGTAACTCTCTCTTTCCTTTTCTTGTATCTTCTTTTTTTTTTTTCCTTTTCGTTCTTATGGTACCTTTTTTGTTCATGCTAAAAAATAGCGTACCAATCTCCTATTTATAAGATATGTCTTAAGCACGATAAATTAGTACATAACCTAATTAGAGTGACATTCGTATTCAGACATGGTGTGCCCCTTGACCTTGTACGAGTGTGACAAGTGTCATCATGCACATAAACCATGTGGCCTAGACACCAAGCACCGTTGCATGCTTTCTAAGTGTCTCTTTGCATGCTTGCTGCATAGAATCCTCTAACACAAGTCATCTAACATCCATGTGGCATATATGTATCATCATGCATATAAACCATGTGGCCTTCTCGACACTAGGTGTCATTGCATGCTTGTCAAGTGTCATTTTGTGTTCTTGCTTGCCACTTAGAATCCTTTAACACAAGTCACCTAATATCTATGTGTCATTCTTATGTTAGTTGTTAATCTCATGACGATACCTCGTGCTTTTTTTACTTATCATTCATAAATTAACTCCAATTTTTGACACATAGTTGTAGGAAAAATTAGTTCCAATGATGCAACAAAGTTTAAAAATTTTTATTTAATAGCCATGAAACTAACTCAGATTGCTATAAACAATTAATAATATCTAATTTATTGTATCTATGTAGATTAGAAACAACATTTCTAGCAACATTGATAAATCCCCTTCGAACAAATATAGTGCACAAGAATAAAGATTACTAAAGGTGAACTCAACTCTTTAAATTTCCAAGGCCTCTATTTATAGAATTAGTTGGGAGAGTCAGAAGTTATTAAGAAGTTTATTAAGAAATCAACAGAAAATCTTCACCTTCTTTCCTTTGAAATTGACTCCACTTATAGGGATTATCTCTACAAAAATTCGACCGCCACAGATAAATATATCTGTTATTTTCCGCATAGACTTGGATAATTTTAAATCAACTCAAATATAATTTAAATTAGATCATATCATTTTGATGGTTATCTAATTTAAATATTTGAGGATTTAGTGTCCATCACGTAAATGCAACTAGTATTTATATTAATCGTTCAATATTAATTTTGAATAATTAATTAATATAAAATATTAATTACCAATTTGAATAATTATTTTCTAGAATTAATTAAATAATAGATTAACTCCAAAATATGCAGCATTATGCATCACCCATAGTAGGCTGCGCCTACTACCAATCCGCTAACAGACAGTGGCCTGCATGTCTCGTCAAGGTCGATGGCCAACTTGCATATAATTTTGTATTAACAATGGTATCCAATTTTCTCCTGATGTGTATCTAAAATATGTAAGGTAGTATTAGTATCCAATGTGCATATTTTATCAGGCTCCTATAGTAACATACAGATTAACCATTGATTAATTATGGATCTAATTATCTACTTTGGTATCATTCCAAATATAAACCCGAAACTATACTCCTGATAATATATAATATTACGAGACTCTGATTAATAGTCATAGTGTTTTAATTTTCTTATCATAAAATCAACGATATAAAAGTAAATAAACCACATATTACATAAAATAATGCTTTATCATTTGTTGACGTAAAAATATTAAGAATGCATCAAAAGTATTTAACTGTTAGGACAATAATCCTTTTTTTTTTTCTTTTGCCTCACTTTTATGAGCCTTTCATTAGAAGTATAAGGCCCTGATCTAAAATACAAAATTCAAGCTTGTTTGTACAAGCGAAGTATAACGAGACAATTAATTATGAGAAATTTACATGAATTTCCTCCAATGTGATGTATGATCAAATTTGTCCCCTAACATTATCTTTTATAAAGTGCACTTTTTTCTTTGTAAAATATAAATATTATCCATTTACTTTTGATTATTTACCTTTTTATGCCTTATATTTTGAGTTTTTTCAAACAATTTACTTTTGCTTTTGATCTTATCAAATTTATATCTTTAAATTAAATTTAATATACAAATTTATACATTTTCACGATCAAGTTTCAATTTTGACATAAAAATTGCGCAAGATACTCTCAAATTGAAAAGAAGAGAACTTTAAAACCTTGAAAAAACTTTATACATAGGCTGTTGATTTTAAAAATGTATAATCCCCTAAAAAATAGGTTTTTTCTTATTTTTTGGAGTTTTAATTTTTTTCTCTTTTATTTAAGGATAGTTTTGTAATTTTAAAGGTAAAAATCAACTATTAACTAGTTAAAGTATAGATTTGTCTATTAGGTTTAATATATATTTAATGAGATAAAAAATCAAATATATAGTTTTTATATTAAGAAAAAGGGTAGAAAAATGTAAATATCCCTTTACTTTTTGCCCAATATAATATATTTTATTTTACTAGCTTTAATTTTCTTTTTCTCTTCTCTATGTCACACGGTTCTTTAGCGAACCCTAATTACTCTCTCTCTCTCTCCCTCCTCCTGCCCCTATCCCTTCTAACTGTTCTCTCTGTTCCCCTCTCTGTTCCATCTGCCTTGTCTCTCTCCTCACTCTCCCTCTCTCCTTCACAAATGATCGGTGTCGCTACCTTGTTAGCATAGGAATCGACACCATTGTTGAGCCATCACACGCACGTCCGATTACAAACCCGAGCAAATCGCCATCATGCACACGTCTCTTCTTCTCTCTCTCTCTCTCTCCCTCTCTCCCTTTTTTCCCTCATTCCATTGTTGTTATCTCCACGACCGCTTCCTTTTCCGTGCATTCAATCTTAAAAGTTCCCGAGTGGTCGAAAAGGTTGCGTTGCCATTGTAATCTCGCTGCATGCAAAGTCTGTTGGTTCATATTCTCCCTTCGCATCCTTTTAGAGCTATTTGTCCTCATTGCTTTTTATATTTATGATTTGATTTTATGATATGGTTTTGTAAATTTGTGTTTGTGTTTGGATTTGACTTGAAATTTTGTTCTTCTTTTTTTCTTAAAGTTGACAATGGTTGTTGTCACGCCCCGGAGTACGGGAGGTGACGTGGCGGAATATTTAGGTTAATTAAATGAGAGTTTAATTGAAATTAAGGGTTTAAAAATCCAATTAAGCAAGAATTAAAGAGATTTTTCCACCACATTTGATAAAGAATTTAAAATCATTAAACAAATAACAATAATTGAATAAAAACCGCGAATATGGGTTCCACAACCCACAACTTGTGCACACACATGGATCTGACAATATCACAAATACAATTACAGTCCAAGTACAAATAAAGTTAGGTCTTACATGCCTTGATTAATCAATACAGAATGTAAACAAATTCTCCTATTGCTCCTGAGTTCGGTCCGAAGAATCTTCTCCAAACCTAAATGGGAAACCACCTAGAGGGGGGGGATTTAAAACAGATAAAACGTGAGCGAAAGGCTCAGTAGGACTAAGTTTTATAAAATAATTTAATACAAAGAAACATAACATTATCAGGATTATACAGAAAAGGAGCTTGAATAGATAAATAAATAAATTGAGTAGAACCGTTCTGACACAGAACAGTCTACTCGTCAAATCCAAACACCAGTTTACTTTTACCTAGGCAAACCATGATATCACCACCGTAGTGGCCCAGCTGGGTTTCGGGACCTGCCCCCAAGGTCGATCACGACCCGATCTCTGATATGGCATCATGCCCATGTGGTTATTATCATTATCATTCAAAACCCAATTACCGAGTGTTGTCAATTACATTCATTATGAAATTCATTTCATGTCACGGTATATAAAAATATAACCGATAAAATCATTTTCAAACAACCGTTGAAAACATTTTGATAGAAATCATTTTCAAAGCCAAATCATTTCAAAACCAGGCTACCAAAGAAATAGGATAGAAGTCCTACCTCAGTACTCGTGCCGGTACCCCACACCGTAATCCCGGTCCGCTATACGTTAGCTCCACGGAACCACGAACAATCCTAGATACAAACTAAGTCGATCAATATCTAGTTCGAGACATTCTATGTTACTAAATCATTTCATGATGTCCTAGTGTGCCATTTGTATCATTAAAATCATCCTATAAGGTTGGGATTTAAATCAGGGTTCAAAACAGTGAAATCGGGTAAAAATCACAAAATTTTCCATGCCTCGGTCGGCCTGCCGGACGCCCTGCTTCGGCCTGCCGAACTGTACAGTTCGGCCTGCCGGAAGCAAAGTTCGGCCTGCCGAACATGTCCCCAGATTCGGCCTGCCGATCGGAAGAACACCGGCCTGCCGATCATCACTCCGGCCTGCCGAACATGAACTTCGGCCTGCCGAACTGGGAAAATCCAGAAATCCCAGCCACGGGTTTCTCGATCCCCAAAATCCAAATCTGAATTCCAACCTGTTTTTCTCAAATCCCAGGCATGAAAAACAACTATAGTTGATAGAAAAACATTCTAAAACATATTTGGAATCATTTAAACAACATTTGAACTCGAAATCCTCAAAAATCCGAAAATGAGAAAAAGAGGAGAAAAATGAAAATCTTGAATCCAATCCGTTTTTCTTCAATCTAGGTTTAGATTCTAGTTGTTCTAAGCTCATTTAACACAAATCCACGGTTTTCTAAGCTTAAACAAACTTAGATTTCAAAAACACACAAAATCGAAAATTTTGAAAAAAGTTTAGAAATTTCGAATCTAACCTCGAATCGAAGCTTCAATCCGCGTTCTCGGTTGCCGAATCACGTCCCCGAGCTTCCTCCGTGCTGTTCCGAAGCTTGGATTCGAATGGAAACCAAAATTTTTTTGAAGAAATTAGAGAGAGAGAGAGGCTGCCGAGAGGGAGAGTGAAGAGAGAGAGAGAGACGCGTGGAAGTGAGGAGAGAGAGAGAGGAAAGGAAAATAAATAGAGAAAATCGGTGGGCGGTTTTACTGTGCGAAAACCATGTGCCGCCCACGGTTTTGTAAAACAGAGTATTTTTAACATTTTACAAATTGTTGTGTTTTAAAACTCAAAACATCATTTTAAATCAATAAGAAATCTTTTGAACACATCAATTTAACAAAACAACCAAAAACTAAAAATCCAACCAAATAATCTAATTAAAGTTAAAACTTTAATTATGGCACACTAATTCATCATTTACATTACATTAATGTTAAATAAATTTCGGGACGTTACAGTTGTACACTTGGAAGAACGACATCTGACTGTTATTATCTGGTTTTTGAATCTAAAAAAGTTACCATCACACGAAAGTAGGGCCCTGATTCTCTTCTCTTTGAATAGTTGGTAATTAAAAATGTGATGTTCACCTCGCTTTGGACTTGAGTTTGTCACTAGATCTGAGCTTGTTCCTCTGCAGGGTTTGTGTAGATGACCAAAGACATTTGGTAATTTTAAGTGAAAATAAAAATTAAGATAATATACCAGATTCCACTCCTGCATATACCAGATTCCACCGTAATGACTAGTATCGCTACCAAAGATGTTTTGTAATTTTTTTATTGAAAATAAAAAATAAGATTATTTACTAGCTTTCTCTCCGACATCAATCAGATTTCATTTTGATGGCATTGGTGATCCGAGATGGTTTTTAATTTTTGTTGGAAATAAAACAAAAAATAATCTACCGGATTCCGTTTTGGCATCTGGTAGATTACTTTTTGAATCGTGGGGTAATATTGGATCACATATATTATGACTTTTGACAAGCCCTTCAGAAAGCGGAAGTGTCACAGGCCATATTGAAATAATGGTTCTTTCAAGGGGAATTTATATGCATTGATTATTTATGGCAATGAAGGTATAAAGATGATCAAAATATTTTTCGCCTATACCTGTACTAGAGTAAGTTCCATTATATATTATTGGTTGAAATTAAATTTACGAGTACAGGTGGAAAGGTTTATAAATCTTGAAGATCAAAGACCAATTTTATAGTCCTTTGATATTGATTCGTTTGTCTAAATTGATCCAACCCAAGTGAAAGAAAATAAGGTACGAAAAAATAAAAGAGACAAGAATTTATAGTTCATATTCAATGTAAGAGCTACATGGATAGTGCTATTTGGGTTTTTATTATGATGAAAATAGTACAATAGAGCCGAGTAAAGCTTGAGAAAGAGAGTGATTGAGTAGAATAATTGTGGTTGGAAAGAAAGGGAGAGTTTTTGGGGAGGCTAGGGCTTGCACATCATGCTTTGAAATTGAAGGAAAGCTTCCTTTCTTATATTTGGTCTTCTATATTTACCATATTGGAATAAGTTTCTCAATTTGAATTTAAGTTGACTTTTTTGATTTAGATTTAACCCCCTTTTCTTGTAGATTTTTGATCTTTTATGATATAGACCTGATCTTTTATGATTTGATAAGTACCCAAAAATCCCAGAATAGAAGAAAGATCATCAAAATATTCTTTGAAGCAGTCGACTCCACTGCTCTACAGAGAAGTCATAGCCAACTACTATTGCCGCAGTCGGTCTGGGCTGGACTAGACTTCTAGTCGTTTCCTGGTTGTCTTTAGTGGATAGGACCTTCTATGGTCTAGTCGACTCGAGTCAACACGTAGACGATGCTGATTGAAGTACTTCAACCTGAGTACAACAATGAACAAGTCCAAATTATATTAAATATTAAAAAAAAGAACATTATGGTACAATTTTACACGATTATGTATTATCAAAAGATTTTTTTGGTTTGCCAGCAAAGCATACGGCAAGAGCGCAATATTATTTTCATTGCATTTCAATGTATCTTGCCATTTTGTATGTGTTTGGGTATATCTACCTTGTGACGAATTATTTAAGCATTTTTCTTTGGATAAGCTAAACAAGACGTTGTAAAAAGGGTAATTTTATTAAACCTTATATTACCTCTAATATAATATATGTGTAATGTCAACTTATAGTACACGTATTTTGATAGATAACTTAATAAAGAATGGACAAATAAATATTTCCGTATGACTAGCTAATTATGATTTTTTTTAAAAAAATTTGAAATCACATTATCTAATTAAGTCATTTTCTCAATCAAGAAATATCCTTCTTTTCATCAATTATTCGTTTTGCCATTGCAAATAAAGGAAGGATTTTTCCATCAAGTAAACGTCAAAATTAGCATAAGTAAATGATCATCTAAATTTTATCTTCATCTTATTCATAATTATAGTATTATTTTGCCATCATCTAAATCTTATCTTGTTACTTATTTTGCATAAACAACTTGTTGTCAAAACTTATCTACTTGCTCAGCAAATTTAGATTTTTCTTTTTTTCTTTTTGCCTTTTCTTTTTGGTTCCTGTGGACCCTTCGATACATCCTGCCGTTAACTATTTGTTTTAAGTATTTAATTAATTAATTGGAAATTTTTCTATATATTTCCACAACAGATAATACGTATTTATACTATCAATATCAGTACTAAGAACTTACGTTAGAGGACATTAAATTTTAGGATATTTTCTTAAATCTGCCTGACCTATATATCATATTTCACTTATCTCCCATTTTTCTAAAAGCTGACTAAAACACTCCCAAACTATAGAAAATCAGGCACTCCCCTTCCGTCTATAATTCCCCATTTCAACTAATTAAGATTATTATATAAGACATGGTAGATTAGCATGCCAAATTAAAATTTACTTTGTTAATATTAGTCTTTAAATTTATTTCTATTTTTGCCATTTAAAATTAATTTCTGGTTACTTTTGACATTTACACCACCTCCGACAGTTTTATTTATTTTCTTCAGAAAACCCCAACTCTTGCCAAATTGCAAAGCAACCACTGCTGCTTTTTCCTTCAGTTTTCACGTGAAAGCAAGCAGACCAAGCTTTGAATTTCACATTGAGCTTTCCCACATCTAATAAAAGCCAGCCCCTTCTTTTGTTCAGAAGACCACCACCTCACATGGCTTTAACGA
This sequence comes from Artocarpus heterophyllus, assembly GCA_025403435.1. Taxonomy (NCBI): domain Eukaryota; kingdom Viridiplantae; phylum Streptophyta; class Magnoliopsida; order Rosales; family Moraceae; genus Artocarpus; species Artocarpus heterophyllus. The sequence continues at coordinate 30,137,862 of CM046341.1, forward strand.
CACAAACCACTCAAATGAACGCTCAGAATTTCTCTCTCCAAAACTCAGAGAAAACCAAGCCCTTTGAAGATCAAACATAGGCAAATGCCACCAAATATTAAGCACAATCTAGCTACAATCTGAGGTTAAAAATCTTTGAACCCATTTAATTCCTTTGTGTACTCCATGAAAAAATAAATTAGAGCTTGATTTACGTGTTCAAATTTGGATTTAGGAAGCTGGGTTGTGATATTTTATTGATTTTGCTTTGTTCTTGAAGTCCTATATTAAATATGAGATTTCTCGTTTAAAATGTGAGTTTGGATTGCGTTCTTAATGTCGGAGCTTGAAGAGAAATGTCAAGGATTATCCGTATGTGATTGTTGTGATTTTACAAACAAGATTTAACCATTAGATGAATGTAAATTCTGATTAAAAACTGACCTTGTCCTATTTTTGTATTCTTAAGCAATTAAATTTTCTGCTGAGTTTTATAATTAATTTTTCTACTAACTGATGTTAAACCACGTTTTAGATGCTTTGGAAATGATTTAATTGAAGTTGACTTTGGATTGAAATCTATCTTGCTTCATTTTTCTTTTTTCTTTTTTTTTTTAACAAAGTTTAAATTCTTGATTCCAAATGATGAAAATGAGTTAGAGGATCTTAAATATTGATTGCTTTTATTCAAATGATGTTTAATTATCATTATTTCATGTTTGCTTCAAAACTGATTTGGATCAATTTGAGTTCGAATTAAGCTCAAAACTTGCAAAATAGAGCTGAAACGAGAATGTAGATAATGTACGCACCTGTCGACTGGCCACTCCCCAGATTGTTGATTTACCAATCCGAGCCTCACACATGAACAGTTGTACACTGGTTTGATTTTTACATGTTTTCTTGACCCGAAAATGCTTGAAAATATATTTTTAAACATGCTTAAATGTTGTGAACCGAGAACTATGAATTTTATAAGTATTTCTACGTTTTCAATGAAATGTTTGATACCTAAAACACACTAAAGAATAGTGAATTATATACTATGTAGGTTTTGCTTAATTTTATTTCTGATTTTTTATAGTAATAAGATAATGATTTGTCAAGGCTAATCACTACTTTTATAGAGTTTACATATTACAGAATTATTTGGAATGGTAATGAATGTTTTATAGAGTTAATTGCCAAAGGTAGGATTTTTATCCTTTCCTTTTTTAGCCGTGATTTAAAGTTGTTTGGCCTTAAGTTTCTTAAAACATTTTTAAGAATTGATTTATAAATAATTTTCAAATGTTTTGAAAATATGGTTTCTAAAATATTTTAATAAATATCTTGGGGGTAAGATTTTTTTCTAGTGCAGAAAATATTTGGAATAGTTTTTAAACATAAACCTACGTGAAATTCTCCGGTTAGTTGAATCTTAAACAGATGAAGCCTTTAGAATTCAGGTTGTCAAAGGGCGATCTAGAGGGCAGGTCCCAAAAACCTATACGGACTACTTAGGAGGAAATTGTAGGGCTTACAAATGATTAAATATTGTATTATGATATTTGACAAATCATATAATGTGGTATGGTAAGCCTTTCAAGGATTTTTAATAAACTTTTTATGTTTTTCTCTTTTATGTTTGTTGCAAAAGTAAGTTTATATAGTTATGATTTCTAGATAAATCATATGACGCAGTTTGGTAGGTAAGCGTGTTTTATATTACGTATTTATCTAAATCTACAAGTTTTATTTATTCTTAATGTTGCTTTTAAATATATTCCTACTGTGTCTTTCACTCACTTTTTTTTTTTTCTATGTTTCATTTCATTAAATCACCCAAGGATAGTGACATGTGTGATGTTGAGATGGCGATGATGGTCATTAGTTGTGTTCATACAACTTCTAGTTGAAGCTTGTGGTTACATGATTAGTTATCGAAACGGTTAGTATTGCTTTGGTGGTTCCGTTGTTCATGTTTCTTGGTTAGTATTGCTCTAGTGTTTGTGTATAGACTAGATCGTGCAACACTATCCCTGTAACTGTATTATGGTCAATTGTAATTTTAAGTAGACTACTACAAGATTTATTATATTTTGAGACTTTGTAGCATATATGTTATTATTTATTTTTTGATTATGTCCATGTATACTGTTTTCAAATAATTAATTTGATTCACTTAGAGGTTTAATCGTTCTTAATTTCTAATCCCTTCCTCGGAGCGTTACACCAACTAATTTCATCTATATCCCTAACGGAATTGTTGACATGACGTAACTGAAATATTTTTAAAAAATTAAAATTTTAAATTAAAATGTGCTAAACATTATAAATATTTTAAAAAACTAGTTTACTTTATCTCTAATTCTTTTCTCTCTCTTTCTCTTTTCTCTCACTCATATATCGATCTCTTGATCTCTCTTACCCTCCCTGTGCTCTTTTCTCTCCCTCTCTCATAATTTTGTTGGCAACGGTGGATGGCATGGAGTGACAGGGTTGGCGACGGCTGTAGGCGAACTGTACGGGGTGAGTTCGGTTGGGCGACGGCGTGGGTGAGGTGGGAGCAGGGTGTGATGGGGGCGACATGTTGCGACAAGGAGGGCGGGCTGGAGGGGCAGCAAGGTGCGGGCAGGGTAGGGGGAACAACGGCGTGTAGAGGGGTGGGTGAACTTTTGGGGCGGGGCGCGAACTGGGAAACATGGTGTCTTTTTCAATTTAGGAGCCTTTTGGGCGTAATTATATAAATTTTAAGGCCAGTTCAAAATTTTTTAAAAATTGAGATAAATTACAAATTTAAAAAAATGTTCGAAGCTAGCAAATATATCCTTGCATCTAACAGAAATATGGAGTATCTTCGTTGAACAAAAGTTTATGACCACTGTTAAGTAATGTAACATTTCTAAATTTAAAATTTAATCATAATTAAAAATGGAATGCTACAATATCGCTCGAAAGTTCTCATGAACGTTTTTAGGAAAGATAGAGAAGGAAAATCTCACGTCTTGTAATTTAGCTGGATTCCATCCACAAATTCCTATCATCATATATTTTCTCGTGTAGACAATAGTAATTAATAGAATTTGTCTTCCCTTTTCGTTAAAGCAAAATAAAAACATGCATACCCACGAAATAAAAAATAATATAAAGATTAAGGTATAGGTGTATAGGGTAATAAACTTCTTTGAAATGATCATACTTGATTTCAAAGCAAAACTTTTGTTCGTTTGGCAGCAAACCCTCTACACGCATCGTCGCACCCTCCTCCCACCTCACCCACGCTGTCACCCACCCCCACCCCCTCTCACCTCGCCGTGCCATCACTCAACCTCCACCACGTAGCCCATATTGCACCCCTACTCTCATCGCCCCCACCCCACCGTTTACCCTGCGATGAATATCTATCTTTCAACTATTAAATTTACAAAAAAAAAAAATGATTTTTACCGTTTATGACAGTTTCCAATAATGTATCACAAATAGGTTTCCACCTGAGAAGACCATTCTTATTTTACTAATTTTTTCCACCCTCTCTTGTTTCCCATGCACCCTTAACAAAAAGACTTTCAAGATGACTTGAAACACTCAAGCTACTCTAGCTCGCTAAAAGCAAATTATCATTTCCTTTAAAGATAACTTGCAAAGCGCAAGCTATCAAATGGCTCATTCATAGCGCGTTATGCAGAGCATTCATATCCTGAACATCAAATTGTGAAACAAAAATATATAGGTCGCTAAGCGAGCTATACCTATGTAATCATCAATTAGAAGCCATGGCTATAATACTTGTTCTATTTTTTTTTTTTTTTCATAATTTGAGCTAAAGAGAGAACTCGCCTTGAACACTATCCCATGATACATCCAAGTCCCAGTTTGAACCGCTCAAGTAACTACCATTGTGTTTGAAAAGACAGGTTCGAAACAAATGATTAAAAACATTATAGCAATTTAAATTTTGTAATAAAAAAATCAAACCAGGTTTGAATTAAAATTTTTTGGTTGTGTTACCAAATACATTGTACGTTATGCATGTCCCTTAGTACTAAAGCACAAGACCCACGATCAGAGAAAGTGGCCTGCTAAGTGTTTGGAGATTGAGAACGTGATTAAATTTACGTTGTTAATATTGGAATATCAAAATATGAATCTTGATCATTGTTAAAATATGATGGAGATCAAAAGCTCTACAGCATACATTTATTACAATATTACCTGAGTAGATTGTGTTGATTTGATGAATATAGTTGATAAACACTAACGCGATAATTCTAACATGGAGCGTTTTGGCAAGAACCCTTAACTTTGAAAACTCGAGATTCATATTTTTCTTCACATCGAAACTTACAAATTGCATCGTTATGTCAATATCTTACCTCATCAAGTAAACGGATTTTTAAATCTGATTCTGCGTTTTGGCCAAAGAAAAAAAAAAGAAAGGAAATGTTAGACTCTTTTTTAGAAGTATATATATATATATATATATATATGTATGGGCACAGTTTTATGGTTATGTTTTTAATAGGTACCGTTGCTACCGTTGCTATTAACCGTTTGATAAAATTTAACAGTTGTAATGAAGTGGATAGTTGACTAAAAAAATTTATGATAATTAATGAGATTGAATTTTTATTATACCACATCATCAATTGCTGTTAAAACATAGCTTTTTTTGGATATGTAACCATAGGAGACGTAACTATTAAAAACAAATCCATGTATATATCTTGTTTTTAATTCATAAATTTAAACAAAAACTTCAAACAAAAACTCAAATTTCTTTTTAAAAAAAATATTGCAACAAAAATTAAACGAAACTTAGACCTATAAAACAAACACATAATATGAAATTACTTTCTATGTATATATAGCAAAATTAAATTTCAGTTAAGTCGCACACAATGACCTCTGCCATCGATTCACATCATTGATGTTATCAATGTAATTTGATATTATAAATAAGAATTGAACTGTAACGTCCCGAAATTTATTTAACATTAATGTAATGTAAATGATGAATTAGTGTGCCATAATTAAAGTTTTAACTTTAATTAGATTATTTGGTTGGATTTTTAGTTTTTGGTTGTTTTGTTAAATTGATGTGTTCAAAAGATTTCTTATTGATTTAAAATGATGTTTTGAGTTTTAAAACACAACAATTTGTAAAATGTTAAAAATACTCTGTTTTACAAAACTGTGGGCGGCACATGGTTTTCGCACAGTAAAACCGCCCACCGATTTTCTCTATTTATTTTCCTTTCCTCTCTCTCTCTCCTCACTCTCACGAGCTCTCTCTCTCTCTCTTCACTCTCCCTCTCGGCAGCCTCTCTCTCTCTCTAATTTCTTCAAAAAATTTTGGTTTCCATTCGAATCCAAGCTTCGGAACAGCACGGAGGAAGCTCGGGGACGTGATTCGGCGACCGAGAACGCGGATTGAAGCTTCGATTCGAGGTTAGATTCGAAATTTCTAAACTTTTTTCAAAATTTTCGATTTTGTGTGTTTTTGAAATCTAAGTTTGTTTAAGCTTAGAAAACCGTGGATTTGTGTTAAATGAGCTTAGAACAACTAGAATCTAAACCTAGATTGAAGAAAAACGGATTGGATTTAAGATTTTTATTTTTCTCCTCTTTTTCTCATTTTCGGATTTTTGAAGATTTTGAGTTCAAATGTTGTTTAAATGATTCCAAACATGTTTTAGAATGTTTTTCTATCAACTATAATTGTTTTTCATGCCTGGGAATTGAGAAAAACAGGTTGGAATTCAGATTTGGATTTTGGGGATCGAGAAACCCGTGGCTGGGATTTCTGGATTTTCCCAGTTCGGCAGGCCGAAGTGATGATCGGCAGGCCGGTGTTCTTCCGATCGGCAGGCCGAATCTGGGGACATGTTCGGCAGGCCGAACTTTGCTTCCGGCAGGCCGAACTGTACAGTTCGGCAGGCCGAAGCAGGGCGTCCGGCAGGCCGACCGAGGCATGGAAAATTTTGTGATTTTTACCCGATTTCATTGTTTTGAACCCTGATTTAAATCCCAACCTTATAGGATGATTTTAATGATACAAATGGCACACTAGGACATCATGAAATGATTTGGTAACATAGAATGTCTCGAACTAGATATTGATCGACTTAGTTTGTATCTAGGACTGTTCGTGGTTCCGTGGAGCTAACGTATAGCGGATCGGGATTACGGTGTGGGGTACCGGCACGAGTACTGAGGTAGGACTTCTATCCTATTTCTTTGGTAGCCTGGTTTTGAAATGATTTGGCTTTGAAAATGATTTCTATCAAAATGTTTTCAACGGTTGTTTGAAAATGATTTTATTGGTTATATTTTAATATACCGTGATATGAAATGAATTTCATAATGAATGTAATTGACAACACTCGGTAAATGGGTTTTGAATGATAATGATAATAAACACATGGGCATGATGCCATATCAGAGATCGGGTCGTGATCGACCTTGGGGGCAGGTCCCGAAACCCAGCTGGGCCACTACGGTGGTGATATCATGGTTTGCCTAGATAAATGTAAATTGGTGTTTTGATTTGACGAGTAGACTGTTCTGTGTCAGAACGGTTCTACTCAATTTATTTACTTATTTATTCAAGTTTCTTTCTGTATAACTTCTGATAATGTTATGTTTCTTTGCATTAAATTATTTTATAAAACTTAGTCCTACTGAGCCTTTCGCTCACGTTTTATCTGTTTTAAATTCCCCCCCTCTAGGTGGTTTCCCATTTAGGTTTGGAGAAGATTCTTCGGACCGAACTCAGGAGCAATAGGAGAATTTGTTTACATTCTGTATTTGTTAATCAAGGCATGTAAGACTTAACTTTATTTGTACTTGGACTGTAATTGTATTTGTGATATTGTCAGATCCATGTGTGTGCACAAGTTGTGGGTTGTGGAACCCTTATTCGCGGTTTTTATTCAATTATTGTTATTTGTTTAATGATTTTAAATTCTTTATCAAATGTGGTGGAAAAATCTCTTTAATTCTTGCTTAATTGGATTTTTAAACCCTTAATTTCAATTAAATTCTCTTTTAATTAATCTAAATATTCCGCCACGTCACCTCCCGTACTCCGGGGCGTGACAGAATGGTATCAGAGCTCAAGGTTATGAACCTTGGGAATTGTGCACACATAGGTTTGACAATGAAATACCTCTGACAGTCCAAATTTTGTTTTCAGAAGTGAGAGAATGGCACCTAGACGTCGTTCGACAGCTGACGCCGAGTTCGGAAATGATGAGGGCCTGATGAGGTCTATGATTGCGGCTTTCCGGCAGATGGCAGCCAGGACTAGACCGGAAGACTCCAGTGTTGGTAGTCGGCATGCTTTCTTTAAGGAATTTCGGCGGGCGTCTATTCCGACTTTTGATGGCAATGGGGATCCGCAGTTAGCAGAGTATTGGTTGGATTCGATCTTGAAGCATCTGGATACCCTTGGTGTGCCTGAGGAGTATCGTGTGGAATTCGCGGCGTATAAGCTCGAGGGTGGCGCCAACACCTGGTGGAAACAAACTAAGCGTCTGGAGCACGGTGGCGATATCGGTTGGGACAAGTTCGAGGATCTGTTCTATGATCGGTATTTTCCGCAGGGATATAGAGATCAGAAGGCAGCTGAGTTTTATAGACTGCAGCAGGGTGATCTTTCAGTTCGGGAGTATGAGGCAAAGTTTAGCGAGTTAGCTAGGTTTGCTCCATCAGCTGTGGCATCGGAGCGCGAGAAATGCATCAAGTTCCAGGAAGGACTCAAGGCTCCTATTCGGCGGCAGTTGGTTGCTCTACGGCTTAGGAGTTTCGGAGAGCTTGTGTCGTCGGCGATCTCCGTGGAGAATGATTACGTGCAGTATTGTGAGGATCGAGCCAAGGCTTCAGGAGGACCGCAGAGGAGTGGCAGGAAGAGCACCAGTAGTCGTCCAGCTCCGGGGAAAGGCAAGCAAGGCGGTGCGACCAGTGGCAGTAGCAGTTCGTCTGGCAGCGGGCGCAGCAACCCCTACAGCTTTCATTGTCATTTCTGTCAGCAGCCTGGACACATCAAGAGGAATTGCCCGATCAGGAGTGCTCGTCTTGGATCGCAGACCGGGGAGGATGCCAGTCGTTCGTCTCAGCCTCAGCCTCAGACCCTACCTCCTCCTCCGCAGTACCCGCAGTTGCAGTATCCGCAGTTTTCTCCTCAGCAATTCTCATATCCGGCACGGGGACAGCAGCCGCAGTATTTTCAGCGCAGTGTTCCTCAGTATAGAGCGCCGAGTACAGGTAGTGTGCAGTCATCTCCATCTCAGCAGTATCGGCCGAGTAATGCAGGACCCAGCAATGTCGGTAGAGGAAAAGGGAAGGCGCCAGTGCAGGTTCATGCAATGGCATCTGGAGGGTCAGATTCTCAGATTGGTAACGCGGTTGTCGATGGTATGGTTTTGGTTTCTAGATCTCTAGCTCGCGTTTTATTTGATACCGGTGCCTCTCATTCTCTCATTTCGAGTTCTTTTGTACATGCCTTGGGATTAGAGATAGAAGAGTTTAATGAACCCCTAGCTATAACTTCTCCCTTGGGGCGGGTGTGTGTGAATAGTATGTGTAAATCTTGTAAAATAAAGATTGGGGATGAGATTTTGAAAAGTGATTTGATTATACTCCCCATGAGTTCCTATGATGTGATTTTAGGGATGGACTGGTTGTCCAGGTATAGTGCAGTTGTGGACTGCCAACTTAGAAAAGTGACCCTAGTGTCTGATAGGGGAACGGTGATCACTTACCAGGGTGGTGGTGATTGGCTAATGAGTGAGCGTCTCATGAAGTCATGTCTAGGAGGGCGAAGGAATCTAGATTGTTTTGCTTTTCTTGCCAATCTAGATTGCGAGCCCTATGTTTCGAGTAGTAGTGTAGCGATTCCGGTGGTTGGTGAGTTCGAGGATGTTTTCCCCGACGAGTTATCAGGGTTACCACCGCATCGGGAGATTGAGTTCGGTATCGAGTTGTTTCCAGGGACATCACCGATTTCTATGGCACCTTATCGGATGGCGCCGGCAGAAATGAAGGAATTGAGGAAGCAACTTCAGGAGCTTGCTGATAAAGGATATATTCGGAATAGCACATCTCCGTGGGGAGCACCAGTTTTGTTCGCTAAGAAGCACGATGGGACTCTCAGGTTATGTGTGGATTATCGGCAGCTGAATCGTGTTACGGTGAAGAACAAGTATCCTTTGCCTAGGATTGATGAGCTATTTGATCAGTTGGGAGGTTCGCGATACTTCTCGAAGATTGATTTGCGGTCAGGTTATCATCAGCTCAGAATCAAGGAAGAGGATATTCCCAAGACAACTTTTAGGACTCGGTATGGGCACTTCGAGTTTCTGGTTATGTCTTTCGGGTTGACGAATGCTCCAGCAGCTTTTATGGATTTGATGAACAGGATTTTTAGGCCGTATCTGGATCAGTTTGTGATCGTGTTCATCGATGATATTCTTGTGTATTCTAAGACATGGGAGGAGCATGAGCAGCATCTTCGGATCGTGCTTCAGACTCTGCGGGAGCACCAGTTGTATGCTAAGAGGGAAAAATGTGAGTTCTGGTTGACTGAGGTCAAATTTCTGGGTCATGTCATCTCGGAGCATGGTATTTCAGTGGATCCGTCCAAGATTGAAGCTATATTAGAGTGGGAACGACCAAGGAATGTAGCGGAGATTCGCAGCTTCTTAGGTCTTGCTGGATATTACAGGAAATTTGTAAAGGACTTTTCGAAGATTGCAGCTCCGTTGACGAGGTTGATCAGGAAAAACGTCAAGTTTGAGTGGGATGAAGACTGTGAGTCTGCTTTTCAGGAATTGAAGAACCGATTGACTTCAGCTCCAGTATTAGTTATTCCTAGTAGTGACGAGCCGTATGAGGTTTATGCTGATGCTTCAGGGCGCGGACTTGGATGCGTGTTGATGCAGCATGGACGTGTGGTTGCGTACGGATCGAGACAGCTACGACCTCACGAGCGAAATTATCCTACTCACGATTTAGAGCTTGCAGCGGTGATCTACGCGCTGAAGATTTGGAGATGTTACTTGTATGGAGCATCGTTTCAGGTCTTCTCCGATCATAAGAGTTTGAGGCATTTGTTCACTCAGAGGGATCTCAATCTGAGGCAGCGCAGATGGGTGGAGTACATGGAGGATTATGATTTCGCGTTGCAGTATCATCCCGGGAAAGCTAATGTGGTAGCGGACGCGCTTAGCAGAAAGTCTTCAGGGATTCTCGCTTGTTTGATTTTTGAGGACTGGAGCAGGGATGCGACAGTGAGTGAGTATCGGCTACAGTATCATGAAGACGGTGATCGAGTTTTGTTGTATCACGTGGAAGCGACTCCAGCTCTTGTTCGGATGGTGAAGCAAGGTCAGTGGCAGGATCGACATTTGCAGGGGATTTGGTCACGGATTCAGAACGGGGAGCAGTTTGAAGAATGGAGCGTGCATGCAGATGGATCGTTGTACTTCCGGGAGCGTCTTGCAGTTCCAGTTATCGCCGAGGTGACGAAAGCCGTTCTAGATGAAGCTCATAGGTCTCACTTTGCTATTCATCTAGGGAGCACCAAGATGTATCGTGATTTGAAGAGGCACTATTGGTGGAGAGGCATGAAGAAAGATGTTCGCGAGTACGTGGCCAAGTGTTCGACGTGTCTTCAGGTGAAAGCCGAGCACCAGAAGCCTGCAGGTCAGCTTCAGCCGCTTCCTATTCCAGGGTGGAAATGGGAGCATGTGACGATGGATTTCCTCACAGGTTTGCCGAGGACGGAGCAGCGGCATGATGCAGTTTGGGTTGTGGTCGACAGGTTGACGAAATCGGCGCATTTCATTCCGTTTAGGTCGACGTGTTCCAGGAAGATTCTCGGGGAGTTGTATATGCAGAACATTGTGAGGTTGCATGGAGTTCCTTTGTCCATCACCTCTGATCGAGATACCAGGTTTAATGCTAAGTACTGGAGGAGTTTTCAGGAGGCTTTGGGTACAGATTTGAACTTCAGTACGGCGTTTCATCCTCAGACTGATGGGCAGTCTGAGCGGGTTATTCAGGTTCTCGAGGATATGTTGCGTGCTTGTGCGTTGGACTTCGGCGGGAATTGGAAGCAATGTTTGCATTTGGCGGAGTTCTCGTACAACAACAGTTATCAGGCGAGTATCGGTATGGCACCATTTGAGGCGTTGTATGGGCGACCGTGTCGGTCACCTGTGTGTTGGGCCGAGCCGGAAGATAGAGTTATTCTTGGGCCGGATGAGATTCGTGACAGCAATGAGAAAGTCGCGGTGATTCGGGATCGATTAAGAGCAGCTCAGAGTCGGCAGAAGAGCTACGCGGATAGGAGACGTAGACCTTTAGAATTCGCGGTTGGAGATTTTGTTCTCTTAAGGGTGTCACCTCGTAAGGGAACTATGCGGTTCGGAGTGAGTGGGAAACTCGCGCCGAGGTATATTGGGCCGTTCGAGATCACTCAGCGTGTTGGTGTGGTCGCTTATCGGCTTGATCTTCCGCCCGAACTTTCTCATGTGCACGATGTGTTTCATGTGTCTATGCTTAGGAAGTGTCCACCTGAGCAGGGTAAGATAGTATCGTTTCGCGATGTGCAGGTTCAGGAGGATACGACGTACGAAGAAGTGCCGATTCAGATCATCGACCGGAAAGTGATTAGCTTGCGTCGTCGTGAGATACCGTTGGTAAAGGTCGTGTGGCAGCATCACGGTGTTGATGAAGCCACTTGGGAATTAGAGTCAGGTATGCGGGAGTCATATCCGCATTTGTTTTGTTTTTGAGATGAGTTTTAAATTTCGAGGACGAAATTTCTTTTAGGGGTGGAGAGCTGTAACGTCCCGAAATTTATTTAACATTAATGTAATGTAAATGATGAATTAGTGTGCCATAATTAAAGTTTTAACTTTAATTAGATTATTTGGTTGGATTTTTAGTTTTTGGTTGTTTTGTTAAATTGATGTGTTCAAAAGATTTCTTATTGATTTAAAATGATGTTTTGAGTTTTAAAACACAACAATTTGTAAAATGTTAAAAATACTCTGTTTTACAAAACTGTGGGCGGCACATGGTTTTCGCACAGTAAAACCGCCCACCGATTTTCTCTATTTATTTTCCTTTCCTCTCTCTCTCTCCTCACTCTCACGAGCTCTCTCTCTCTCTCTTCACTCTCTCTCTCGGCAGCCTCTCTCTCTCTCTCAATCTCTTTCAAAAATTTTGGTTTCCATTCGAATCCAAGCTTCGGAACAGCACGGAGGAAACTCGGGGACGTGATTCGGCGACCGAGAACGCGGATTGAAGCTTCGATTCGAGGTTAGATTCGAAATTTCTAAACTTTTTTTCAAAATTTTCGATTTTGTGTGTTTTTGAAATCTAAGTTTGTTTAAGCTTAGAAAACCGTGGATTTGTGTTAAATGAGCTTAGAACAACTAGAATCTAAACCTAGATTGAAGAAAAACGGATTGGATTTAAGATTTTTATTTTTCTCCTCTTTTTCTCATTTTGGATTTTTGAAGATTTTGAGTTCAAATGTTGTTTAAATGATTCCAAACATGTTTTAGAATGTTTTTCTATCAACTATAATTGTTTTTCATGCCTGGGAATTGAGAAAAACAGGTTGGAATTCAGATTTGGATTTTGGGGATCGAGAAACCCGTGGCTGGGATTTCTGGATTTTCCCAGTTCGGCAGGCCGAAGTTCATGTTCGGCAGGCCGAAGTGATGATCGGCAGGCCGGTGTTCTTCCGATCGGCAGGCCGAATCTGGGGACATGTTCGGCAGGCCGAACTTTGCTTCCGGCAGGCCGAACTGTACAGTTCGGCAGGCCGAAGCAGGGCGTCCGGCAGGCCGACCGAGGCATGGAAAATTTTGTGATTTTTACCCGATTTCATTGTTTTGAACCCTGATTTAAATCCCAACCTTATAGGATGATTTTAATGATACAAATGGCACACTAGGACATCATGAAATGATTTGGTAACATAGAATGTCTCGAACTAGATATTGATCGACTTAGTTTGTATCTAGGACTGTTCGTGGTTCCGTGGAGCTAACGTATAGCGGATCGGGATTACGGTGTGGGGTACCGGCACGAGTACTGAGGTAGGACTTCTATCCTATTTCTTTGGTAGCCTGGTTTTGAAATGATTTGGCTTTGAAAATGATTTCTATCAAAATGTTTTCAACGGTTGTTTGAAAATGATTTTATCGGTTATATTTTAATATACCGTGATTATGAAATGAATTTCATAATGAACGTAATTGACAACACTCGGTAAATGGGTTTTGAATGATAATGATAATAAACACATGGGCATGATGCCATATCAGAGATCGGGTCGTGATCGACCTTGGGGGCAGGTCCCGAAACCCAGCTGGGCCACTACGGTGGTGATATCATGGTTTGCCTAGGTAAATGTAAATTGGTGTTTTGATTTGACGAGTAGACTGTTCTGTGTCAGAACGGTTCTACTCAATTTATTTACTTATTTATTCAAGTTTCTTTCTGTATAACTTCTGATAATGTTATGTTTCTTTGCATTAAATTATTTTATAAAACTTAGTCCTACTGAGCCTTTCGCTCACGTTTTATCTGTTTTAAATTCCCCCCCTCTAGGTGGTTTCCCATTTAGGTTTGGAGAAGATTCTTCGGACCGAACTTAGGAGCAATAGGAGAATTTGTTTACATTCTGTATTTGTTAATCAAGGCATGTAAGACTTAACTTTATTTGTACTTGGACTGTAATTGTATTTGTGATATTGTCAGATCCATGTGTGTGCACAAGTTGTGGGTTGTGGAACCCTTATTCGCGGTTTTTATTCAATTATTGTTATTTGTTTAATGATTTTAAATTCTTTATCAAATGTGGTGGAAAAATCTCTTTAATTCTTGCTTAATTGGATTTTTAAACCCTTAATTTCAATTAAATTCTCTTTTAATTAATCTAAATATTCCGCCACGTCACCTCCCGTACTCCGGGGCGTGACATGAACACTCGATGCTTTTTCTGTAGTTATATTTAGTACATGATGGCCAACAAGGAGGTAATTAGTTATCTAGTTTTTGGTATGTAACGTCCCAAAATTTAATTAAATGTTATTAGTGTGTACAATGGCGAATTAGCGTACCATGAGGTATTTTAAACTTAATTTAACCATTTGGTGAAGTTTCTAAAAGTAATGTTATTTTACTTTCTTTAATCATTTTAAACTACTTTTGATTATTTTTATTTGTATTTTGAATTTTGAAACAAAACAATTTGTTAAATGCCAAATACATCCCGTTTTGGTAAAACCGTAGGTGGCACACGGTTTTTGCATAATGAAACCACCTACTTTTCTTTTTATTTAAAGTCTCTCTCCCTCTCTCTTTCACTCACGTTCACTCTCTCTCTCCTCACTCTCCCTCTCTCTCGTCTCTTTCACTCTCTCTCCACTACCTCTCTCTTTCTCCCTCTTTCTCTCAAATTTTGATTTCAAAATCAAACCCAAGCTTTAGTATTTAGTGGATTGGAAGCTCGGGAACTCGATTGGACGATCACAAACTCGATTTAAAGCTTAAATCAAGGTTAGTTTTTAAATTTCAAAACTTTTTCTAAATTTTTCTAATTTCTCAGTATTTTGAAATCCAAGCTTATTTAACTTAGAAAACCTTTAATCTAAGTTAGAGAAACTTAAAATACCTAGAATCTAACCTTAGTTTGAAGAAAAATGGATTTAAATTAATTTTTTTAATTTTTCTCTATTTTTCTCATTTTTGGATTTATTCAAAAATTTTTGTGTAAATCTTGTTTTAATGTGTTAAAAAGTAATCTACTAAGTTTTTCAATCAATTATGATCATTATCTATGCCTGGGAATTGAGAAAACAGGTTGAAATTAAAGATTTGAGCTTGGGGAGGACGAGGCTCGCGTTTTGGAAAATTCCAAAATTTTTCAATTCAACAGGCTGGATTCATGAGTTTGGCAAGCCGGACTCATACGTCTGGTAGGCCAAACCTAGAAAATTCTGGCAGGTCGGACCTGAATTGTCGGTGGGCCGAACTGCACAGTTTGGTAGGCCGAACCAGGGAGAATGGTAGGCTGATCGGGCATAGTGAAATTTTATTTTTTTCACCTGTTTTTACTGTTTTGAACCCTGATAGAGATTTTAAACCTTCGGTATGATTTTATAGACTTAAATGGCACACTAGGACACCATATGATAGCTTAGTAACATAGGATATCTTAAACTAGATGCTGATAGACCTAATTTCTATTTAAGGCTATTCGTGGTTCCGTGGAACTAACGTATAGCGGAGCGGGACTATGGTGCTGAGTCGTGACACTGGACGTTGAGATAGGACTTTTACCCTTTCCTTGGTAACCTAGTTTTAAACAATTTTGGCCTTAAAAGGAGTTTTTAACAAAATGTTTCTAATGATTGATTGAAAAAGGATTTTTATTAGTTGTTTTCATAAACAGTAGAATGAAGTGATTCCATAATGAACTGCATAATGAACATAAATGAATATACTCGGTAAATGGGTTTTCAATAATAATAAAAATACATAGATGGGCATGATGCCATATCAGAGATCAGGACGTGTAGCGTACGACTTTGGGGGCAGGTCCTGAAACGTAGCTGAGCCACTTCGGTGGTGACAATTATGGTTTGCCCAAGAAAATTTAAAGGTATTTTATGGACGAACTGTTTCTAAAGGATTTATTTAAATGAATTTATTTATTTAACTCTATTTTTCTAATCATTTATTGAAAGATAAAATTTAGTATTTAAATTATTTATCTGTTTTTAAAATGTAGTCATACTGAGCCTTTCGCTCACATTTTATCAGTTTTCAAAACCTTTTCCTCCTAGGTGGAGTACAGCTTAGGATTGACGAAGGGTCCGTAGATCGGACTCACGACCAGTAGAGGACCTGGGTAGGTTATTGTACAAATTAATCAAGGCATGTATTATTTTAAACTTTCTTTTATTTTGGACTGTGGTTGTAATTTAAATATTGTCGATATTATGTGTGTGCACAAGTTGTGAGTCAGTGGGACCCAACACGTATTCTCTCCTTTATTATTTTATTTCAGTTGTTTTATCTTATTTGTTTAATTATTATAAATGCTTGTTTAAAAAGGGTTTTAAATTATCACTTATTTCTTAATTAATTAAATTCTTAAACTTATGTTTTAATTAAATTTTTATTTAATTAACTTAATTAAACTACTACATCATCTCCCATACTCCAGGACGTGGCATGGTCATTGTAATCAGTTGCATAAAAAAAAATATAATTAATGAGTATTTGTGGGAACGACTATTGAAGTGGGGACGTAGATCCTCTTTCGCCTTTGTGCATCCCTCCTCTCTCCCCTCTCTGTCTATCCAATTAACTTTTAACACGCCATCTATGTAGCCAGGAAAACAAACGTCGTGTACTAAGCCTACCAATTGGGCTTAATATACAGTATTTGTTTTCCTGGCTACGTAAATAGCTTGTTAAAAGTTAATTAGATAGACAACGAGGGAGATAGACAATAGGGACATAGGATCTACGTCGAAGTGGAGCCCCTCCAATACTTCAAATATTTTTTTAAACTAAACAAATATTGGACTTAGGTTCGCATGAAAAAAGTATTAGGAAAAAATAATTTTTTTTTGGGTATAATCTGTTTGAATTTTGCTATGTTGCACTAAAATTGACCAAAAAAAAAGAGAGTAGGTTTTAGGGTTTCTATGATGGATAGAAACTTATATATATGCATGTAAGTGGCTAGGTCATCGGCCCTCTTCTGTTCTTTGTATTTTCTTTGTACTGTTTTTTTGCATGCCCCATCAATAATCGTCCTTTCAAATAAAGAGAAGGAAGATGAACAACTAGTAAATAAAAGTATACACCATATTCTCTCTTCTTTTATCTCTCTACACCTTTTTTTTTTTCTTAATTTATTTTCTCCACCTTATCTCTCATACTCGTTATTTATTTATGTATTTATTTTTGACCTTTTCCTCTCTTCATTACCTTTTCTTTCTCTCGTAAGTTTCCTTTCACGATTAACTTGACAAATGAAACGGTGAACTTGTTTTAAAGTCAATAATTTTTTTTAAAATTAAATGTAAGCAATTAAAATTAGAGAAAAAAAAATAGAAAGTGTTAACATTGCACGTAAAATAATGTAAGTGTTATTACAATACTTAAATAATTGGTTAGACTATTTTCAATATAAATGTCTATGTCAATATTGTATTTGTCACCACTAAAGTATGAAAGTAACATATTTGATGTATTATTATATTTTGTGTTTCAATGCGTAATATTATTTTATATACTGTATATACCTTTTGTCATAATTATTAAATCTTGAAACGTATACAAGTAAACTTTTAATATTAAAATAATTTAAAAATTAATAATCAAAGTCAAGTATTAAGCAATACTTAGTGGTAAATTACCACACAAGTTTAGCATAGCACAAGGTCCTTGCCTTAAGCTTAGACCATCCACTATTTCCAAACGATAGGCAATTTTAGCAATAATAATAATAAATAAATAAATAAAATTAAAAAAAAAGGCTTTTGCAGAACAAATTGCACGGATCTCATAAAATTATCATCCCTTCTGTATATTAGGTTGGATATACATAAATAGACATTTAAAGCAATAATAGTGATGTCTATCAGTTGATGTAAGGCGCTTTTAACAACAAATTTTGACCGGTGTGAGCAGAACCATCTTTTGAAATTGATAACAAATACCTCCTATAATAGCAACTTTTTTTTTTTCTGGTCTAATACAAACCTTTAATTCATAAGAAAAATGTTAATTAGGCTCTGACCATTTTTAAACTTAGTAAATGAGCGAGTGAACACGTAGAAAATGAAGAAAAATAAAAGGGATATCAATATCAATGTCCTCTAAACTTTAAGGTCTCTTATACTTTGCTCTTGAACTTTTAAAATCACCACTTTACCCCTTGAACTTTTAAAACTTTTTACTTTACCCCCTAAACTTTAAAAATCATTACTTTGCTCCTTAACCTTTCAAAACTTCTCATTTTGCTCCCTGAACTTATGATTTTTCACCCAAATAGATAAAATTAAGCTCATTTGCAAGTAATAAAATCTCATTGTAGTATTTATAAGTGACCTATGTGTAAATTACGTAGGCTTAATTCCATCTATTTAAGTGAAAAATTAGAGATTCAAGGGGATTTGAAAATTAAGGAGGTAAAATAGTAATTTTTAAAGTTTAAGAGGGAAAGTAAGAAGTTTTAAGAGTTTACAAAGTAAAATGATAATTTTTAAAATTTAAAAGCAAAGTGGAAGAGGCTCCTAGTTTAGAGACGATTAGAGTTAATAACCTAAAATAAAATAAAGGATTATATAGAGAATTAGAAGGGATAAAAGCTACAAACAAGATCGTTTGGATGATTCATGATTTAAACTTGTGATTTTTTCCCCTTTTGAATTGATTAAGAGTGGGTACAAGAGATAAGTGTTTGAAATTATCACAATTTAAGAAGAATAATTTGAGAAAATAACTTAATTATAAAATAAGATTGATTTTTTTTTTTTTTATAATATTCGACAGCAATAATGCTTATATTTTTTGTCAATTAAACTAAATCACTAATTTTTTTATTATATATTTCGTATCAATTCATCATGTAATATTGTCTAGGTTAATTCATTGTATTGAATTACTTGTATACATATGTTTCTTAAAACTTGTAGACAAACTTCATGGTCTTTGATGATCTTAGCTGCTTTTGCGTCAACTACAAACCTTAAATTGACACATTTCCTCAAAATATTGTCAAACATATTGCAAATAATAAAAACAAAATTTCCCTAGCAAACTTTCCGCAGATGGTTCAATCAAGTGAATAAAATTACTAACGATTATGCAGTTCAATATTAAAGCAGCTTTCAAGCTTTGAACAATAATTAATTCCAAACAAACATAAGACAATATTGATAATGAAGTATTAGATTTAAGCACATAAAAGTAAGTAAGATTGATGTCACAAAATAAGAGGTGGTAGTCATAGTAGTACCAGTTGTAATGGTAGTCCAGGAATCCAGACCTTCATCCTTTTTTTTTCCCTTGAAAGCAAGTCATATCCTCCTAAAAAAGCTACTTTTTTTTTTTTTTTTTTCAGAAATTGTGCTGTAAGAACAAGTTTTCTTGAGGGGAAGCAGGACAAATCTCTTCCTCTAAACTCCTCAACCCGTCGTTAATGCTTCCGCCATTGCCCGAATTTTTGGCTTCCGAGTTCTTCCCCTCTACATCTGCATCCGAGACCGAGGACTTCCTCCTCTGAGAAGAAGCAACACTAGGAAAAGTGATCCATGAAGGAGCTCTGAACTCAAACCTCTGATCATCAGCTTCAACCACATCAGCTTCGGATGCCGACCTATTCGAAGATCTTTGAGAGGGTTTCTTGTGCAATCTACTGCTCCCCAAGACCACCTCGGTGGGCAAAATCGGTTGCTCATTACAAGGGCTGCCCATCAGCAGTGCCAGAGCTCGTTCTAACGCCGTCGTTACTTTGTCCATTGACGGCCTGTCCTTCCCTCTCATTCTTACACACTTACAAGCCACATTTGCAATCCTTTTCAAGGCTTCTATATCGGATGGAAGCTTCAAAACCGGATCCAAAATCACTGATACATCACCCGACTTGATCAGAGGCACTGCCCATTCAACAATGTTCACCGCCCGTTCCACTACATTTCCTTCTTCATACTGCATATGAATAGCTTTCCTGCCACTAAGAATCTCCAACAACAAGACACCAAAGCTGTACACATCGGACTTGGTGGTGAGGTAGTGAAGCCGGTAGTACTCTGGATCAAGGTAGCCAAGAGTTCCAGCAGGTAGCTCAGGCAATGGGGAGCAACTATCTGCAGGCCCCAACAACGACAGACCGAAATCAGCCACTCGAGCATTATGCTCTTCGTCTATGAGGATGTTTGAGGACTTAATGTCTCGATGGATCACCGGAGGGCAAGCATAACCATGCAAGTATTCGATCCCCCTTGCAGCCTGGACCGCAATTGTTACTCTTCGAACCCAATCGAGCTGCTCCTTCAACGCCTTGTTCTTACCATGGAGATGTTGATGCAATGATCCATGAGCCATGTACTCATAAACAAGAAGTCTTTCTTCTCCTTCCTCACAATACCCGAGCAGATTGAGTAAATGGGCATGATTTAATCTTGAGAGTAGATCTAACTCTGTGTGGAATTCTTTCCAGCTCTTCTGCATGTTTGGGGACATTATAGCCCGTTTGACAGCAACAACCGTGTCGTCTTTTAAAACCCCTCTGAAAACATACGAGAAGCTTCCCTTTCCCACTAAAGATTCTTCTTTGAAACCATCTGTCGCCCTTTCTAGTTCCTCATAGGTGAACATCTGAGCCCTCCTGATCTTAAGGTCATCAAAGTCCGGACGAATCTTACTGTTTTCTTTTTGAAAGCTCGAACCATTCCGATTACTCTTCTTGGCCTTAGAATCTTTGGTGGAGCATTGGCAGTCTCTCAACTTGTAACGAACATACAAAACTGCGGTTAACGACACGACAATCACTAGGAATACAGCAAATGCAATTTCTGCAATAATGACTGGCAGCTGCAGCGACCAAAACCTCTCGTTTTTCTTAGCTGCAAGGATATTGGAATACGAAGCAGAACAATTTGAGATGCATTCCACCGAGCTGCAATCCGAACAGTTATATTCACACATTCTGTCAGCTCTCAGCAAGCATTTGGTTTTCTGGTACATTTCAGGGGGACAACCAGCGCTGCACGGAAGACAAATTCGAGAGTTGGGATCTTTGCAAGAGGCATTCTTGTGGCTGAGTTCATAGAACCCCGGAACACACGGAGTAGGCTTACAGAGTCCAGGAGAGACAGCTAAAGGCAGAGAAGTAGGAAATCCAGAACCCCAACAAACAGGCAACAGTGATCTCTCAGCAAGAATTCCACAAGTGAAGTAATTCCCAGCAGCAATCTCGTAAACCTTAATGCCATTAGGGACAGAGGTGCTTGGCTTAACAACAAAACCCCAACAGACCACTCCACGGTCATAACTCCTAATCCCACAAGCATGAAACTTCCCTCCCACAACAGACAGCATTGGATCGCTCGGCGCCAAATCAACATTGCCACCTTGACTGGAATACACTACTGAGATCTCTTCCTCGATGTCCAAGCTCCTTCCCCAACAGAAGACTCTTGAATTTACACCCTCCAGAATCCCACAAACATGGTAGCCGCCAGCAGCAATCTTTTGAAACCTCATCTCTTTCGGAATCAAGCTAATGACCCGGCTGCTCGTTTCGTCACCCCAACAGAAAACAGTCCTGTTCTGAGCAAACAACCCGCAGTTGAACTCCGAGCCAGCTGATATCGACTGAATCTGCCCATCAAAGACATAGTTCTTGGTCATGTTATAGCCCCAACAATCAATAAAAGAAACGTTCCTGCGTTTTCCAGTCAAGGGCTTTCGCAATCCGCAGAGATGGTAATCACCGGCACTTACTTCCAAGTACTCCGCTCCGTTAGTCATGGGTTGAGGAACACCCATTTGGACATAGCCACTGCTACCCCAACAATATGGTTGATTGGTATCACTGAGAAGCCCACATACAAAACCATCTCCAGCAGTTAAACCAACAAATGGTAAACGAACTGGAGTTCCATATGTTATGGCAGAATTTGAGCCATAACAGGTCACAAGATGAGAGCCATCGGATTTTAGGCCACAGAAAACAGGACCCTTTTCTCCATAGGAAACGGCAATGGAAGACATTGAACCTAGTCCCAAAACTAAGCACAACAAATCTGATAGAAGTAGAACCCACATAATAACGAAAAAACCCCTTGAAAAAATCCACATTTCTCCCAAATGCCAACCCCAAAAGTCCAAAAGATAAAAACTCAGCAGAGAACGCAGTCCTAAAGGAATCGAAAAACTTGGTTCTGGTGTTCCACTAAACAAGAGAAAATACACCATTGCACTTCCCTTCATCCATGAATTTGAATGATGAAGAAAAAGTCATATGATGTGAATAATAACATTATTCCAATGAATAAGCCAAAAAGCAAGGAGAAATGGAACACTTTTCTAATCAGTCAGACTTTGACAAAAATCCCATTCAGAAAAATCCAACGTTCTAAAAAGAAAAAGCAAATTTTTGCTGTTCTTCTTCAATGCCCAGGTGGAAAAAAAAAACGCTTCCCTTTCAAAAACATAAAAAAAAACCAGATTACTCACCAGTTCATTCACAACACTCAGCTAGTCAATCTCTTCCCGTAGTGTGCTCTAGTAACAAATATAATCTCCTGAAAAGAGAAAAAAATTTCCAAGGAAAGTTGGATTGCTTTGGCGCAAGTAGTTGCAGGGTGTTGCTGTAAAAGAAGCAATGCGTGGAGAGAGAGAGAGTAGGAGGGAGAGAGGGAAAGAAAGAGCATTAAATGTGATGAAACTACAACTTCTGAACATGGGCTCAGTGTAGGTGAAGGCATTAAATGAGAAGTTAATGCCATTTTGATCTTTCCAAGTTTGGATATTAAGGCACCACCACACTCGTCCACGTTCCTCGAATTTTTTTTATTATTTCCCCTATAACTGTTTATGCAGAATGTATGTATGTTTGTATGTATGTATGTGACATTGGATCTTTTGTAGCCTCTAGATATTGCTTTTTTGCCGAGTTTCAAATTTTTATATATGAGGCTCGCGCGAACTGTAGCCTTCAATTGTCCCTTTTTTTTTTTTTTCTCCCTGTGCATGCATGATTGTTTGTTTGTCAGAATTTATCTTGGCCGTTTTATTTTCCTTTTTTTTTTCACTATCAAATTTTATACTTTTGTTTCTTTTTTTTTCTTTTTCCCTCTAAAATGTTTTCTCTTTCTTTTTTTTTAGAATTCCTTCTAAAATGCCTTGTGAATTATAATTCTGGAATAATATCTAAAATTCACTTATGTTGCCTAAAATACCAGCTTTACCCTTCTTATTGTGCCACTACTTAAAACACCTATTACGTTTATAAATTCAAACACAAAATTCGCCCTAAAGAAATTTAACCTTTTTAAAAAAATTCCAAGATAACCCTCTCAATTTATATTAAATGTTATTTTTAGTATGACTTAACTAAGAAATTAAATAAAAAACAATTTTGAGATGTTCAAATAAATATTTTAATTGAGTAAATAGTACTTCAACTATTTTTACAGTTTTCAATTATTTTTATCCAATATTTTAGTTTAAAAATGTTTTAAATTGTATATAGTTATGGTTAAGAAGACAACAATATTGGCTTTTTTTTAAAAAAAAAATTAATTGCTTCCAGAGATATTTTGAGTATGATTTTAAAAATAATGGGGGAGTTTTAGATATTTGCTTAATAAAAGGAGCAACTTGGATATTTGGTAAAAATACTGCGGCCTCTTTTGGTTGGCTCCCATGTCCCGTCTATAACGTGTTGAGGTGGCAACACATTGGGTGATAAAGGTTACTAAATCCGCAAGAGTGGTTTCGGTGTAGGGAGAGCCGAAACGTGCTTCTTGGCTCACAATGGTAGTCGCCTCAGCTTGGTATGGTAAAACCCGAGTAACCCTAAGAACAGTCAACACCTAAGGACAAGACCCATTACGATTCTGGTTCAGTGATGATGATGACTTCGCCAAAGATCTCCAAGTGAGCGAATGGTGTGAAAAAGGAATGTGGACATTTTATAGAGGATTTTCCTATGCTTTTGGTGGTGTGAGTGTTCCCATTAAGTCGAATGAGGCGTTTGAGTGAGATTGTGATGTTTAATGGCATGTGGGATTGGTTCGTTTCTAGATAGAGCATATTATAGTCTCTGTCCAATGGGGTAGTTTAACGACTTAGAGAGAGCGTATCAGTGTCCCTTTGTTATGGGTTTCCCTTAGGTTGTAAGTGGAGATTTATGGTGCTTTTGTTCCCAACAAAGATGGAGTTTAGTTCTCAAGTTTCCTTGGAACCACCTGAAAGTTATGGAGTTCTTAAGTTTTTCAATGAGTGGTGATTGATAACTCCGGTTATTGAAGTCTCTTCTTTGGTTGTTTGAGGCTAGTTGTCATATTTATAGGGCAATGATGTGATTTTTGAGGTCTTATGGTGGTGTTATGGAGGATTTGAGGTAGTGTTATAGAGGTTTGAGCTATGTGGGGAATATGACAATGGAAGATGAAGCTTGGCTATGGCTTCTCGGGTGAAAGATGGTGGTGGGATTCCCTCCGAGGAAGTGGTTATTGGAGAAGAAAATAGTAATAAGAGAGAATGTGTTGTCCTAGGTATCTTGGGTGAGAGATGGTGTTGATTCTTATTGTTATGATAGTGGCAGGAAGGGGAGTTTATAGGTGAAGGGGGTACTCTTGGTTTGGCTGAGATCTTTCTCTTCATATGTTTGGTTAAGGAGATTGTTAGATGGTTCCACAGGAGAGGCCAAAAGAGAAAGCTTCCCGCCGCAAGAAGAGTTTCTGTCCTTATTTTGAATTTGATAAATTCTCACCGCGATTTAAGGCCAAAGATATTTTAATCTGTATATAACTTAAGAATTTAATTACAAGAACTTTCAAGTATAGTACGATGTTAGCAATGTACCGAGAAATACTCTAATGCTCAATAAGTTCATAATTGCCAATTAATTAAAATATGAAGTTATGCAAGTAGTGATTTCAGGAGAAAATGCTATTTGAGCTCGGGAATTGACACCGTCAAAAACTATATCATTACTGGTGCTAAGTGCAAAGAAAGACAAGTCTGGATTTTTAATTAGTCTAGAAATAATTTTTAGATTTAAAACAGTCTAATTTTGCTATGCAATTAAAATATATATTGCTATCAATTTTGTAACATTCAAAATTTTAATAAAATATCAATTATTTTATCTTCTACCTAACATTTTTAATTAAAAAAATTTAATGGGAGACAACTTTTGCATATGGGATGTCAATATTAGATTCTTAAATCAAAATAATAGCCTTGTTGAAGGCAATACATGGACAAGGGCATGGCATCTTTAAAGGAAAAAAAAGTGTGGTAGAGAGAAAGAGAGAGAAGAAAGGAAAAAAATCTCCATTCAAAATCATATACAAGTTCTCAATATCCATTTTCAACGTGGTTGGTACTGTTGGAAAGCTCTTGATGAACCAAGTCCAATGACGTGTTGTACCATCGATGATTCAAATTGTAGCCACCGAAATCGCTAGTTAAATTTTCGAAACTGTCAAACTTTTGACCATCATAACTTTCCCATCTAGCATCCGATTGGGATGATTTTGGTCTCTACGAACTTACAACGATGAGAAAAGCCAAACTAGATTGTCCTACCTTTAGAAATGGTTAGAAAATAGTTGCCAAAACTGTGAATTCTAGCCACTGCTGATGAAGCTCCGACGATCAAGCAAATGAACTTTGTTTTTGATGCTGTTTGCACCATTAGACTCAAAATTCAACATGTTAGACTCAGAATCTGTTTCGTCCCTAGAAATTTTTAGAAATTTTTAATGTTTTATTTTATTTTCTACTTTTCTATTTAATGTATTAAAAATTACTAACCCCTATTTAGAGGCATTATAGATTTTGGTATTGGTCTAGGTTCGGTAAACCTAGAAAGTGTAGCACGATCTCAAATTTTAAAGCAGTCTTTACTGATTTTCTTTTTGAAAATATCATCATCAAATTCAACCCTTAGTTAGATTAATATAGTTAAAGAGGATGCTTCGACAAAGAGAAACTTAAAATAGAGATATTAATGGTTATATGGGTGCATTACCTATGTAGATAAAATTCTATACATAAGATCCTTAAGAGAAATTCATACAGTTACAAAGATTTATAAGCCTTTTTTCTCGTCAGGGGTGATGCAGATGACAAGGCTTGAGTTGTCGATTTTTAAGGAAGATAAATCTTTTTGATTCAACTAATATTGTAATGAATGTGTAGACTTGATGGAATATATAAGTATCGAGGAATTTTCTTGAAGATCCTATTTACTTGAGGTAATACGAGATAACTCAGGAATCCTTTTATATCAATCCTTTGATCTATTTGAGATTTTGTTAACATTTTATTTGTTGAATGTTAGGGTCCACTTATGTTCTCTATGTGATGTCAATGGTCCTTAAGAATTGATGTAGATTGAATATGGGAAACTTAGCATTACATTGATTTTGAGGATAGACATGATTAAATTCTTGGTGAACTTACTTGTAAATTTATTGTCAGAACTTAAAACTTAAGCTTAAGAAAATAAGTATGTACTTTCTCGAACGAGGTTTTTGCCCTCATGAATATCAAAAAATTTTGAAGGATTTAGTGTTATGAATTTTGGAATTTTAAATTAGTATATAGTTAATGTTAAACTCCTTATGATTGATGAAATTCAAGTCAGTTAGATAATATGATATTTGGAATCATTGTTGGACAAGTATTTTTCCATAATAAGTTGATGATTTTTGGGATAAGTTAGAAGCAGTAATGTTATTAATTATGCTTAGAACATGCATCATGGGACTAAAGGATTTAGATGGTTTCTGATAAAATTCTTGTGATTAAGGAAGAGGAAGGAGAGGTAGTGCCTTCACTCTTAATTCTATGATAAGTGGTTTTGTTTTCAGATGGGTTGACATGACACCCATTGTATAATGGACTCAATCTTAAAGTTGACTAGATTGTTGATGCTATCGTAGTTACAAAAGTCCCAATCATATGGTCTTGTTGAGTAATAGTGCATAATTTTATATTATTTTCATCTCATTCTTTCATGCATTTTATTTATTAGTTCTTTGTTTATTGTGTTTTTATTGTATTTTTATATATTGTAAGTGGTTTGAGTGATAATAATTGATTTGGAATAAAAAAACGTTGATTTGGAGGCATTTCAGATTCAAGGATTCAAGTTGGGAGGAAACCAAGAGGAGAAACACGTGTTTTGGATAAGCCAAAATGACGTCGTCGTGTCGAGAGACAGAATCATGGTGCCCCCCATAAAGAAATTTCCTAACCCTTGCAAGAATCCTAGCTGCTCAGCATTTGGTGTGGCAATGCCACTCTTTGCTCATGGCCGCGAGTTTGTTCTGTGATGCGTCATGGCTACGCCAATCATTCTTTGCAATCGCAAGTGTTTTGCTGTCGGATTTAGGTTTTTCTGGCGTAGCTGCTCCGAATTTTCTACCACCCATGGCAAACCTCAATTTAGCCCGAATTTATTGTGGTAGAACCTAGGTATATAAATCTCATTATATGCGATAGAAGGCAGACAATTTACACTCCAAAATTCAGACCAAAGACTACAAAACCAAGAGTAAGAGAAGGAAAGAAGAAGAAAGAGAAAGATCTAGAGGATTTGCGACTTTGGAATTCCTTGATTCAACAACCTTGCTCCTAGATCCCCCTCTTGAGCTCCAAATGTTGTTAGTTTTTGTGGTTTCGTTGTGTATTTTTATTATGTTAAACTGGACTTATTTGTGGTTAATGGTGAATTTAAAGCCTTAGACATGATACTCTAGTCGATTGTATAAATTATTCCTTGGATTTTCAGTTGAAACTACTTATGTTTCACAAAAAAGTGCTGTTCATAGCTGATTTATTGTGTTGTTTAGGGTGGCCAACCAAATAAAACTATTAATTTGCTTAATGCTAGGGTAGAAATCGTGATCCGTAATTGTCATATGTTTTTACCATAAGTAGCACAATGTGGTCATTGATTGTTGTCAAGTTTTCATATGATTTCATGTGAGACATAACCTAGGTTAAATGAACCGAACTTGCGTATTCGTTGCCTAGATCAACCTATCTTTCTTAACATAATGCTCCCATTAAATTAAATCTGTAGAGCTTCTTCTAGGTTGTTTAATGGAAAGAGATTTAGTGAAGAGCTTGTTTTACTAAACTACAAAGTAAGAAAAGATCGAGATAGTAGAGCTTGTTCTTATCTATGACTATTAATTTCAACTAGAAAATTTGGGAATAATTCTAAGATCAATTGCATAATCATTATATTATGGTGGGGAACAAACCTCTAACCCATTTTATCTTTATTGTTTTTAATTCTTTGAATTTCACAACCATTTTATTTATATAGTCTTGTTTATTTTAATTTTCATTAATTTAGTTGAAAACCAAAAACACTCTTTTATTATAAATATATATATATATATATATAATGATAACAACTTCATTAAATTTAATCCTCTGCAAGAATGACCCTTAGTCACCTTTATACTCAAAAACTACCATTTACATACTACCAAGGTTTTAATTTCAATAGTCCCGTTTGGGACCTGTCAAAATTTTGCACCGTGTTGCTGAGGATTGAAATTTTAATTAAATTGTTATTAGTTTTTCATTTTATTTCAATTTTACCATTTTTGTTTTTGTATTGTTTTTCTTATTTTTTAAGTTTATACAAGATTGAATGTCTAACGAAGATCTTGAGGAAAGATTTCTAAGAATCAAATACTTTTTGGAAACATCCAGAGCCACATAATCGCATCCACTGCTTCCATTTCCATTGTCACCTCCACGAGCTACACCCAATTTGCCATCGAGCTCAATCAAGCTCTATATGTCGACTTACCATCTTTACGTGATTCTTTAGAACACTTAGACCAACAAGAACATGAAGAGATGGCGGCAAATAACAAGAAATGAGCACTCAAGGAGTTGGTGGCATTGGCTCTTGACCAACAACTGCTTTGCATTCAATATCTCAACCTTGAAATGGTCTTCAAGATCAAATCCGGATTAATCCACCTTTTATCCATATGCCATGGATTTACAGGAGAACATTCACTTAAGCATCTCAAAGAGTTTCATGTAGTATTCTCAACCATGAGACCTACTAGAATTTCTAAAGAACAAATCAAATTGAGAGTCTTTCCATTTTTGTTAGCAGATTCTGCTAAAGAGTGGCTCTACTACTTACTTTCTAGCTCCATCACTACATGGAATGAAATGAAGAAACTCTTCCTTAAGAAGTACTCCATCCAAGGCAGCCACCATTCGAAAAGAAATTTGTGGCATCCAACAATATAATGGTGACTCTCTCTATGAGTATTAGGAACGATTCAAGAAGTTGTGTGCAAGTTGCTCTCATACTTGAATCAATGAACAACTCCTCATGTAATACTTCTACAAAGGTCTTATGCCGATATAGAAGCATGATTGATGCCGCTAGTGGAGGAGATTTAGTTGAGAAGACTCCTAAAGCTACAAGAACTCTAATTGCAAATATGGCTGCCTATTCCCAACAATTTAGCAATCGACATAAACCACCACCACCACCAAAGAAAGTGAATGAGGTTGGGACTTCTTCCACCATTGAAGAACAACTTTCCTGTCTCACTTTACTCGCTCAACAAATGGCGATGGGAAATGTGCAACAAGCAAAGGTGTGTGGAATTTGTTCCACCATTGGTCATTTTATGATATGTGCTCAATAATGCAAGGTGGTAACATGAAGCAAGCTAATGCCATTGGCAGATACCCAAGGCATCCAAGAAAATATGATCCAATCTCTAACACTTACAGTGAAGGATGGAAAGACCATCCTAATTTCAACTATAGGAGAACCAACAACCAGCTGCACTAATTCCAATGATGAACCGTCCACCAAGTTACACTCAACCAATGCATCAATCATACCAAGCTTGACCCTAACCTGCTCCACCAAAGTCGAATCTATCTCTCGAGGACATAGTTAAAGCCTTAGCTACTGGCTTTTTGTAGTTTCAACAAGAGACAAAAGCAAGGTTCCAAAATTTGGAAACTCAAAAGATTGCTCATCTAGTGTTGTGAACCAGTTAGAAGAAAAAAGTTTGGGAAAATTGCCCTCTCAAATTGTGATTAACCCAATAGAGAATGTTAGTGCCATCACGTTAAGGACTAGAAAGCGTCTAGAGACTCCGCCGCCAAAGATTCCAATGGAAGAGAAGAGCATTCAAAAGAAGGACATGCTTATGAAGGAAGAAGCGGCCTCTCTCGCCAACATATCACTGACTTCAAAGGTAAGTTCCAAGAACCTTATCTCTCATTACATAACTCCACCTTCTTTTCCTAGTAGGTTTGCAAAGAAGAATAAGGATGAGCAAGAGAAGGAAATTATGGAGACGGTGCACAAGGTGCAGGTAAACATACCACTCTTAGATGGCATAAAGCAAGTGTCATGCTATGCCAAGTTCCTCAATGAGTTGTGCACCACAAAGCAGAAACTGAAAGGTAATGAGGTAGTAAATGTGGAAGAGAATGTGTCGATGGTTTTGAAAAGAAGATTCCTCCAAAATTCAAGGATCCAGGTATATTCACTACACCTTGTGCAATTGGAAACACTAAGTTTGATAAAGCTTTGATAGATTTAAGAGCATCGATTAATATCTTGCCATATTCAAATTTTTCTCTTTAAATATTAGTACACTTAAGAAAACTAGTGTAATTCTACAACTTGCTGATCACTCTAATGTTATTCCTATGAGAGTTGTGGAAGATGTTCTGGTACAAGTGACTGAATGGATTGGTCTTCTCCGATGATTTTAATGTGCTTGCTATAGAGGATCATTCCCCATTTAATTTGGCACCTATGCTCCACAGAAGGCCATTCTTGAAAACTGCTCGAATAAAGATTGATGTGTTTGAGGGAACTTTGACCATGGAGTTTGATGGTGAGGTGATACATTTCAAGCAAGATGAAGGATGAATGATGAAAGAAGGTCTATGCCAGGCTGAGGACTTTAAACCAAGCACTTGTTGGGAGGCAACCCAATAGACAGAGAGCAAACCACAACAGATTTGATCTTTTTAACTCTTTGTATTTTATCTTTTCAGTATTTTTGTATTGTTTGCTTTGTAATTATATTTGTTTTCAATTTTCTTCCATGCTTAGCCTTCCATTAAGGACAATATAAGAATTAATTGTGGGGGGAAAGCTTGTTTAATTTCTAATGTTTGTGTGGATTGTTCTAAATCCAAGAATTAATTCTTAAGATGGCCCTATTGAATGGCTGCTTTATGGAGGACGTGGTTATTCACGCCTTCTCGACATGCATTCAATGACAGGTAGGTTTCATTCAAATTCTCTAAGTTTAGATTTTTGCATACATTTGTAAATAAATTAAAAAAAAAACCCTAAAAACTATTTTTTTTAATTTTGTTTTGTTTTAAGCTTTTGAGTCTTAGGATGTCTTCTAGCCACTTTGATAAGAACTGAGTATTATTGCTTTGATTTTGATTGAAAATGAGTGTTGTTTTGAATTCTACATTATTCATTAGTTCATATGTTTTTATGATGATTTTACTCAAACTTTTTTCATAATAACCATGTTATTTGGTATAGAGATAAGCATGCTTGGATGAGTAGATTCTCTTTGATCTTTTGTCTTGCACAAATTTTGGTTTTGAAAGTAGGTGTTTTGCATTAGAAATCTACCGGAGGTCTATTAAGTCAAACGGCTGATCAAGCATCATTTTGAATCATAAGGCACTAGGATTTTCCTAGCACCAAAGTCAAATCAGCCAAAGCCCAATAGATGTTCCAGAGAGAACATCTTCTTTAGTAAGCCATTTGAGCCTTCATGTAAACCTGTTCATTTGGCTAACCATATTTACTTACCGAACTAGATGGTGTTTATACCGTTACCCTTGTTCTAAAGATAGATTGGAACTTTAGAGATGCATTTTAAGTGCAAGGGAGATTTTGTAAAAACTTGGGTTAAGGATAGAGAATAAGTATGGGGAAGAGCACAAATCAAGAGCAAAGAAAGGGAAATTTTATAATAATAGCTCACAAAAGAAAAGGAAAAAAATAAAAAAAAATAAAAGAAAATAAATCAAAAAAGTAAAAATAAAATACATAAAAACATAAAATTAAGTATTGTGAGCTATTCACTTTGTAATTTTGGTTGTGCAAGGTCGATTTTGGATGTAGTTAAGGCCCAGCGCCATTAGACTTGGCTTCTTGTAATTATTATGTGGATTTTGAGTGTCTTAGGAATTTTGGATTTCTAAGATGTCTCCAATTCAATGAAGTCTTTAGGACCGTCGCATCGCTCATACCCTTCTTTCTTGAGCCACTACCCCCTTGGCCCATTACAACTTGTATTGAAAGTCTTTTTGATTTCAAGTGGTGCCTTCAACATAGTAGAGATTTGTACTAAAGGAAGAGCCTATGATGTCTGACACTATCATTTTGTTTTTGTATTTGTTTTTGTTGAATGTTTTTGTGAAGCTTTTGAGTATTTGCATGTTCATAGTATACACAGAGCATTAAACATTAACAATGGCCAATTCACACACAGAGTAAGTATGGTTATCAGAGGATGTAAAAACTCTCGAATAAATGTGGATTTGATCCAATATTTGTTTGATTTCAAGATCATATTTCTTTGTGTTCTCTGAGGTTGAAGGTTGGAAGATTAGTGTTTTGTGTCTTTGCCTTTTGTTTGAGTTGACATGACACCCATTGTATAATGGAATCAATCTTAAAGTTGACTAGATTGTTGAAGCTATCATTATTACGGAAGTCTTAGTCTCATGGTCTTATTAAGTGATAGTGCATAATTTCACATTATTTTCATGTCATTCTTCTATGTATTTTATTTGTTAGTTCTTTGTTTTATTGTGTTTTTATTGTTATTTTTTGTTATATAGGTAGTTTAAGTGATAACAATTGTTTTGGAGTAAAAAACATTAACTTGGAGGCACTTTGGATTCAAGGATCCAAGTTGGGAAGAAACCGAGAAAAGAAGCAAGTATTTTGGATAGGCCAAAATGGTGCTTCTGTGCCAATATTTCCATGCCCTCGCGTCGAGAGACAGAATCGTGGCACTCTCACGAAGAAATTTCCTCACCCCTGCGAGAATCCTAACTGCTCAGCATTTGGCTCGACCATGCCACTTTTTGCTCGTGGCAGCGAGTTTGTTCTATGACGCGGCATGGCTGTGCCAATCAATCTCTACAATTGTGCATGTTCTGCCATCAGATTTGGGTTTTTCTCATGCAGTAGTGTGAAAATTTCCACCACCCTTCTGCATACCTCAATTTAGCCTAAATTTTGAGTTCTAAAGGCTCCAAACACTATAGATAAAACCAAGGTATATAAAGCTCATTATGCAAGATGGAAGGCAGAAAATTCACACTCCAAACTTCAGACCAAAAACTGCAAAACCAAGAGAAAAAGAGGGAGAGAAGCGTAAGGAGAAAGATCTAGAGGATTTGCTGCTTTGGAATTCCTTGAAGTTCATCAACAACCTTCTTCCTATCTCCTCCTTTTGAGCTCCAAATTTTGTTAGCTTTTATGATTTTGTTGTGCATTTTAATTATGTTGAACTAGACTTATTTGTAGTTAAAAGTGAATTCAAAGTCTTAGACATGATATTGTAGTTGATTGTATGAATTACTCCTTGGATTTCTAGTTGAAATTGCTTATGTTTCACCAAAAGTACTGTTCATAGATAATTTATTGTGTAGTTTGGGGTGGTCAACTAAATAAAACTATGAATTTGCTAAATGCTAGGTTAGAAATCGTGATCCATAATTGTCATGTGGTCTTAACCATAAGTAGCACAACGTGGCCATTGATTATGATCAAGTTTTTATATGATTACATTGAGACATAACCTAAGTTAAATGAATCAAGCTTCTATGTTTGTTGTCTAAATCAACCTATCTTTCTTAGCATAATGCTTCCGTTGAATTAATTCCAGAGAACTTGTTCTAGATTGTTTAATAGAAAGATATTTAGTAAAGAGTTTATTTTACTAAATTACAAAGTAAGGAAAGATCGGGATAGTAGAGTTTGTTGCTATCTACGGTTATTAATTCTGAAATTAAGCTTTAGAAATAAAAAGCTTGAATAATCTTATTGATAATGGCTGAGAGCCTTATATCGATTACAATAATCAATCGAAAAAAGGAAAATAAATCCAGAGAAGGAAACAATAGACAAAACAACAAAATAAAAAAAAAACAAAAATAAAAACAAACATCCTCTAAATCAGGGAAAAAATAAATATTAATAAAAAGCTGATCTATTTTCCAAATATACCATGGTAACAGCTATCTCTTTGACTTTTGAAACCTAATATTCCAACCCTTCCCCTCAAGCTTGTAACGCCCCCTTACAGACGTCACAGATGTCGTTATATACTTTCATAAAAACTTTTACTTTGAGATCAACCATATAACTTGAAGATAGTTTGAAAACATAATTTGGGAAAAACATACCCAGGATCCATGCATACATTTTTTTTTACAACATCTTAATCCATCCTTAAAATAATAAATTACTTGTTCATAATCATCCTTTAAATAGTTTACCAAAACCATCAAAAATTGAAATACTCCTTTCAAACGAGCATGGAAAACTTACTTACAGTTCGACAGGCCGAACCTGTGAGTTCGACAGGCCGAAGTTGTCCGGTAGGCCAAAGGTCAAACTTCGACAGGCCGTCTGAAGCTCTACAAAAATAAGATTTTCGGAGTTGATGAGATCGGCAGGCTGGTACAGAGTAGTCGGCAGGCTGATCCATCCATCGGCAGTCCGAATATTAATGTTCGACAGGCCGACCGATTATAAAACCAACTTTTTTTTAAACAAAACTCCATAATTTAAAAGCAGAAGATGAAATACTTAAAAAGGAATAAGATAAAATAATAAAAGATAGTTCATGGATTCTTTAAAACTTATCAAATAAACGTGTCCAAATAATAAAACATAATTTTATATTATAAAGTTAAAACTTCCTTCTTGGCGTTCTTCCGATTACAATTCATCTTGCATAGCTCACACGCCTTACCTCGCCCTCTTCCTAGTCTATCACCTTCTTACCCTTATCTGCAACATGATATAAACTGAATAAGCTAAAGCTTAGTAAGTACATTATTATCTCACAACTTAAAACATTTTATGAACATCATCATCATCATACATCATAAGAGTGCGCTAGGCACATTTGCATAGGAACATATCTTTCATTACTTTGACCATATTAAAACTTAATTCATTTTATCTTAAGGGCCCAAGTGTTGCACCATAATCATCATCGTAGGCGCGCCGTCATGAAAGGAAAAGGGTAGCTAATCCTGAACCAAACATGACATCATAACATATCATAACATTGGTGTGCAACACTTATTTAGGTGATACATATATATACGTATTTAAACTTTCATGCTTTGAAATACTTCATCATCATACATGCATAACTTTATGAACAT
Source organism: Artocarpus heterophyllus (assembly GCA_025403435.1). Taxonomy (NCBI): domain Eukaryota; kingdom Viridiplantae; phylum Streptophyta; class Magnoliopsida; order Rosales; family Moraceae; genus Artocarpus; species Artocarpus heterophyllus. Next base: position 30,173,073 of record CM046341.1, read on the forward strand.
CCAAATATTTCATTAGAAAACTTTAAATGAAACCATCATAAAATCATCATAGATATCATCATGAACATAATTTCAAGCCTTTTATAAAACATATCATGTTGCAGATGAAAATGTATTTACCATTTTAAGCTAGCTTACTTAACCTTAATATTGTTGGTGACAACGCCGCGGTCTCGATGTGCTCTTCTTTATAATGTGTTCATGTCATACATTCATTAAAAAGATACATAATAAAAATTAATATTTATTTTCATAGAATGAATCATCCATTTCTTAAATCATCACACATACATTCATCTCTTTTGCAAACATAATTTATAACACATATTCATTATCCATAAATCATAAGAACATACTACCAACACCAATATTTTCTGACCTCCATGAATTCTCAATTCAATAACTCAACATTCTCACATAATTTAGGTACCACACTTGGCAGGAACCAAAATAACATATAAATATATATCGTTACTTTTCCTTGTTCATAAAAATTACATTTAATGTCTCAAACAAAACACACAACATACTCATAAAAACTGCCAGCCATTAGAAAAACAAAAACAATGAATAGTTCTTACTTGCATTCCTATAATTAAAATAAAATCATAATGACCCTAAAATTCAAATGACAACTTTTTAACATATAGTTACAGTATAACACAAATTCTTGACACTAAATAAAATCATTTGATCATACAAAATATCACACAATAAGAGTTCAACACTTTACCGATAAGAACAGTCTAAAAACCTAACTTCAATAAAAATTTCATATTACATAAAATATATATCATATTATCATGAGACTTTTCAATTCATACATTAACATATACATAAACATATTTGCCCAATTTCGTGCAAAATAACATTCATTTGTGTTATGAACAAAACTCATATTTTCGTGCAACATATTCAATTAGCATTAATTTACTACGAGTGGCAGAGAGAAGAAAATTCATAACTTATCATAGAAATATCAAAATAAAGTGAAACTTGGAGGAACATTACATAACACATATATGAACATCCAACTAAAATTTCATAACAAAATAAAATATCTAGACAAAGTTATGGCAGTCGGATTAAGGAGGAGATATACTTTTCAGAAATACCGAAAAATGAGTTCTTACCTTAAAAACAAATTCTTCTCCACTTTCTTCAAATTCGACCAAAGAAAACTCAATACTTCTCAAATATTAGCAAGAGAATTAAGGAAGAGAATGAAAAAGAAAACGTGAAAGAGAGAGAGAGAGAGAGAGAGAGAGAGAGGAAACGTCTAAGAAAAATAGAGAGAAAATTATAACGTAATTGAGCATATCGTATAGGGAAGTCAATACTATCTATTAAGTTAGAAATTTCCTAACTAAAATTGAGGCTATTCATGTGTAAATGGAGACGAAATTGAGGAAGGTCAAATCAATTAGCATAACTTACCATACTTCACCACTTTTAAAATGGGAAACCATATCAATTAACTCAAATCAATCAAAAGTCAAGGTTTCTTTACCAAAATTAAAGCAATCAATCCAAAAATAAGCCAATCAATCACAAATCATCATCCAATCATAACTAGTCATCGTAATTATCTCAGTCACAAATTCAGAGAGACTTCTACTAACTGCTCGTTAGCTGTCATCGGTCTGCTGATTCCTAACTTTGGCCTGCCAATTCCATAAAGTTTGGCCTGCCGATGATTTCCATCGGCTTGTCGATGCTTGAGGGACAATTCGGCCTGCCAAACTATCCTTACACACTAGAATACATCATAGCATATAAATCATTAATGAATCATCATAAAACATATAATAATAATAACATGAACACTTGAGCACATCAATTCCGTGTGACCGTCACCTGTCATAACACTTAGAATAAATGGTTAGTGACAATGATATCATAAATCAATATGGAATAAAATGCTTAACATCGTCACTAATATAACATTATCTGTTACATAAAATAGGCGGGTGTTACAAAGTTGGTGAATAGATATCTATCATTCCTAGCTTATTCACCGAGGTTTCGAATCCTGACTTTGGCATTGCTTTTGTGAGAACATCAGCTTCTTGTTGAGTAGTGGGGACATTGGACAAATCAATCACACTGTCTTCAATTTTTTCTTTGATAAAATGCTTATCAATTTCCACATGCTTGGTTCTATCGTGATGAACAGGATTATATGCAATACTTATGGCTGATTTACTATCGCTGAACAATCTCAATTGAGTTGTTTCATGAATCTTCAAGTCTTCGACTAACCTTTTGAACCATAGAAGTTCACATATTCCAAGAGCAATTGCTCTAAATTCAGCTTCAGCACTACTACAAGCCACTACGGCTTACTTCTTGCTTCTCCAAGTCACGAGATTTCCCCAAACCTTAGTACAATACCCTAATGTGGATCATCTATCTTCGCGTAAACCAGCCCAGTCTGCATCTATGAAAGCCTCTATATACCTATTCTCAGTCTTTTTGAACAAAAGACCTTTTCCCGGACAACCCTTCAGATACTTCAATATATGATTAACTGTGTCTAAGTGTTGTTAGGTTGAAGCATGCATATACGGACTCACAGCACTGACTGCAAATGCTATATCAGGTCGGGTTAAGGATAGATAGATAAGCTTTCCAACAAGTCTCTGGTAACTATCTCTATCCACCAATTTTTCCTTTTTTTTCCACAATTGTCTTTCCAATTAACTTTGAGAGGAGTAGTGGCTGGCTTGCTCCCAAGTTTTCCTGTTTCTTGTAACAAATCTAAAGTCTATTTTCTCTGGGAAATGAAAATGCCTTTAGTGCTTCTGGCAATTTCCATTCCTAGGAAATATTTGAGACCACCAAGATCCTTGATTTCAAACTCAGAACTCAACTTCTTTTTCAAACTCTCTGTTTCCTCAGTATCATCTCCGGTTATAATGATACCATCCACATAAACAATTAAAATAGTCTTTTTGCGTATGGGAGAATGTTTAATAAACAGAGTATGATCTAACTGACCTTGGGTGTAGCCAAAACTCTTCATTGTGAGAGTAAATTTCTTAAACCAAGCCCTAGGAGACTGTTTAAGTCCATAAAGAGATTTTTTCAACTTACATACTTTTCTTTCTGAAATTCCTTCAAACCTAGGGGGCATCTTCATATAAATCTCTTCATCTAACTCCCCATTGAGAAAAGCATTTTTAGCATCCATCTGATGTAGTTCCTAATCCAGATTTGTTGCGAGAGAAAGCAAGACTCTGATGGAATTCAACTTAGCAACTGGTGCAAACGTTTCTTCATAGTCAATCCCAAACGTCTGGGTATACCCATGTGCAACCAACCTGGCCTTATAGTGCTCAATAGTGCCATCTGTATGATGCTTAACAGTAAACACCCATTTACATCCAACTGGCGCTTTCCTTCTGGTAATGAAACCACTTCCCATGTTCCATTCTTCACAAGAGCATTCATCTCTTCCATCACTGCTAAAGCCTGACATCTGGGAGACAATCTTCTATAAGTTAGAAAATATGAATAGAATGCTTTGTACAAGACCTTACCCTTTTCCTTTGAGCAATGGGTATATCAAGATCATCAACCACCTTTCCAGCCTCCCTTTATAACTGACCATCATTCGGATTGGACTCAAGGCTTGGTTGAGGAATTTTTTTTGTCTACTATAAACTTAGATCTCTCTTGATTGCTCAATACTACTTGGGATTGGATCTTGTTTTTGTGGCATGGATTCATCAATAGTTGGAGTGATAATGGGAGATGATGGGTCAGAAAAATCAGATGACGACAAAGATAGAGAATCGGACGTCGACAAAGGAAGAAAATTGGATGTCGATGAAGGAAGAGTGGTTAGAATTGGAAGAGAAATGGAAGGGTTCCAATGGATCTCTTCATAACTGTTCTCCCCTGAAGAGATATGTCTGGATAGAATGGTTGACTCTCAATGAAAGATACATTGTAGGACACAAAGAGTTTTTTTATGGAAGGACAATAACATTTTTAACCCTTTTGTGTAGGAGAATACCCAAGGAAAATACACTTAAAAGCTTTGGAGTCAAGTTTACCACAATTTGGACCATGGTTGTACACAAACACTGTGGAACCAAATACTTGAGGAGTGATAGAACTGAATACACAAACACTTGGATAGGCTTTTGAGAGTGTAGTCATCGGGGTATGGTAATCAAGTATTTTTGAAGGTAGTCGATTGATGAGATAAGCCGCAGTAAGAATTGCCTTTCCCCAAAACATATTAGGCACATGACTCGCAAACATCAGTGATTGAGCTACCTCAAAAAGGTGACAGTTTTTTCATTCCACCACCCCATTTTGCTAAGGTGTGTAGGCACAAGAACTTTGGTGAAGAATTCCTTTATCATTTAAATATTTTGTGAAATCACTTGAAAAATACTCTTTCCCATTGTCTGTGCGAAGAATGTGTATATTTGTCTAGAAAATATTTGTGATAAATTTGTTAAAGGTTTGAAAGACATCAAATGCTTTAGATTTTTCTTTTATCAAGTACACCCAACAGAACCATGTATGATCATCTATAAATGTAATAAACCATTTTTCCCCAAATAAATTAAACACACGGGATAGTCCCCAAATGTCACTATGAATGATATGGAAAGGACTAGATGGTTTATAAGAATTTGCTTGAAACACAACTCTAGTTAGTTTGGCACGAATACAATCTTCACACTGAAATGAAAGAACATCTTTATTCACAAATAGATGGGGTAACAACCTTTTTAAATACCTAAAACTAGGATGACCAAGGCGTTTATGCCATAACAACACATCTAAATTAGACACAACAGACATAGAACTAACAATTGGAGAATTTGAGTCTCAGGCCGATTGAGTACCATGTAAATAATATAGCCCATTGAATTCCTTAGCCTTGCCAATCATCCTCCCTGAATTTAGGTCCTGCAATTCACAGTAGGTAGGAAAAAATGTCACTGAACAATTTAAATCTTTTATCAACCGGCTCACAAATATTAAATTATACTGGAAATTCGAAAACATAAAGAACTAAATTGAGAGTAACTTTGGGGAGATTCACATCTCCTTGACCCTCAACATATAAGGTAGTACCATCAGCAACTGAAACACTGGTATTACTCCTGTAGGTTTTAATTGTAGAAAATGATGATCTAGACCCAGTCATATGATCAGCAGCTCCTATGTCAATAATCCAAGGCAACTCAGGTTCCTTTTTTATCAGTACAACAGTTCTTGTGTTACCTCTTACAACAAAGGAAGCACTAGCAGTTGCTGTTTTTTTTGGTGGCACTGTCTGTTGGATTTGACCAATGATGAACTGCTTTAAAAGCTTCATCTGTTTAGTAGAAAAGAAACTATTCTCTTTGTCCGTTTCTGCTGAAGATAAAGCTATGTTTGCTGCCTTCTTACGCTAATTTTTGGGCTTCCAATCAGGAGGCTTTCCATGTAGATCCCAACATTTGTCGCGGGTATGGTTTGGCTTATTACAGTGATCGCACCATAATCTCCCAGGCTATCCTCCTTGTGATTCTTTTACTGCCTTTGACACTAGGGATGAATTTTGCATAGCCTCAGCAGTGGTTGATTTAGTAGGATTCATCATCACAATCTTCCGAGTCTCCTCACACCGAACCTCAGAAAAAACTTCACGAATTAAAGGAAGTGGCTTTGTGCCCAACAAACGGCCCCTGACTTCGTCTAGCTCAGAGTTAAGACCAAGCAGAAAATCAAATATCCTACCCTTTTCAACATCAGTGGCATATTTAGCAGCATCTTGCTTGCAATGCCAGTTGTTGTCATAATAGGAGTCCATTTCCTGCCAAAGTTCCATGATGTAGTTGAAGTACTCGGTCACACTTTTGTTCCCCTACTTTGCATCACGGATTTTTGAACGAATTTGAAAACGTTGAGCTGTGTTTTCAAGATCCGAGTAGGTCTCCTTCACTAAATCCCAAATTTCCTTTGCATTTTTGCAAAACAAAAATGTCCTTCCAATATGGTTCTCCATTGAGTTCACCAACCAAGCCATCATGATAGAGTTCTCTACCTCCCATGTTGGAAAGATTGATGAATCAGGAGGAGGACGAGAAGGGTTAGTTCCATTGATGTAACCAAATTTACCATTTCCTTTCAGTACCCAACTCAAAGATTGAGCCTATTCACGGTAATTGGACCTATTTAATTTATGTTGGGTAATTTGGAGGGAGAGATGCTTGGTATTTTCTAAGGTAGGACTGCCAGAACTTATATTTGAAATGGAAATGGGAGTACTGGTAGAAGAGGAAGAATCTTGAGTAGAAGGATTTGCCATGATTGAAGAAATCAGAAGCTGCTGGTAAGGAGAGCAGGAACACCGGGCAGGAACACCGGTCGAAGAACAACAGGGGCCGCGCGGTGATACGAGTGCAAACACCAGTCGACAGGAATGCAAGTCAAAGGAAAAAACAAGTCGCCGGTAAAAGGAGTCCCAATGGGGGCTCTGATGCCATGAAATTAAGCTTTAGAAATAAAAAGCTTGAATAATCTTATTGATAATGGCTGAGAGCCTTATATCGATTACAATAATCAATCAAAAAAAGGAAAATAAATCTAGAGAAGGAAATAGTAGACAAAACAACAAAATAAAAAAAAAACAAAAATAAAAACAAACATCCTCAAAGCAGGGAAAAAATAAATATTAATAAAAAGCTGATCTATTTTCCAAATATACTATGGTGACAGCTATCTCTTTGACTTTTGAAACCTAATATTCCAACAATTTCAACTGGAAAATTCAAGAATAATTCTAAGACCAATTGCATAATCATTGTTTGATAGTGAAGAACGAACTTTTTACCCTTTTTATCTTTATTATTTTTAATCCTTTGAATTTTACAACCATTTTTATATATTTAGTCTTGTTTATTTAATTTTCATTACTTTAGTTGAAACCCAAAACCCTCTTTTTATTGCGAAAAATATATAAAAAATGATAACAACTTAATTAAATTCAATCCTCTATGTGAATGATCCATGCTCGCCTTCATACTCAAAAATGACTATTTATATACTAGCTAGGTTTTACTTTCAACGGTCCTGTTTGGGACCTGTCATTGAGCTATTTAAGTTGAAAGGAAAAGGAACGAGGAGATGGATGAGTTTCTGACTTTGTAGGCATTAAGAAGATATTTTGTTCACTAAGCAATAAGGTAATTTTTTGGACAAACCGAGAGAGTTTGAGTAATTTTCTACCCTTTAATGATGAGTGGTTGGACAACTATATGGGTCCTAATAGTTTCTTAAGTTTGGTTTAGAAACTGGAGAATGCCAAATAAAGATACAAAAATAGAATACACATGTGATAGTTTCATGTTCATCAAAGAGTATTACGAGTAGTTCGATAGACTTTCTAGAATGACATAAGACATTGTAATGTATATTAATCTTATAAATTGATTCTTTCCTAACTTGTTGAACCATTTAGTTAATACCTATCGAGTAGAACAATTGATATGTTCTCGAATTTGGGAAGAGTGCATTTAAACCCCAGATGTTTTCCTCATAGATTCTTCGAAGGCATTGCTTACATGCCTAGAAAGGGAAATGGGATTCTTAAGTGTTAATATCAAATAATTAAGACTTGTTGTTACTTGAAAGGGGCATAAATTTGTGTTGGCAATGGAATTGTCAAATAAACCTTTGGGTGATTTGCAATGGTAATATATAGAAGGTAATAATGACGATAAAATATATGCATTGGCCCATTTAAGATAAGGAGTATTGGGATTTCGGTAAAGAAAGGAAGGTACATGCTCTTTTGAGAGCAATGACATTGAGTCATTTAGATTGAGAGAAACTAATGAGTTTTTAGAGGAAAGAAAAAAAAAACCTAGGCTATTATGAATCAAAAATTGGTAACCAATGATGTTACTTAGTGTGACAGAAGAGGTTGTAACTTAGAAAAGTTAAGGAAATAGAACCAATCTAATTACAAGGATGAGTAAGAGACCCAACACAAAGTGGATTTTATGATATTTTATTTCATGGTTAGCCTAGCTATATGATTAGTTATCTATTGTGGATGTAATGATATCCAAGAACATGTAAACCTCAAGAATTGTGTAACATAGACAACCAATAATTATAGTCTTGTGTTATTTAATGACTAAATATTCTCAGATCTGTCTTTGTGCTCGTGGAAAAGATACTAGTGGATGATGTAAGATTTTACCAATTAGTGATGAGAAAATTGCAGATGATTTTTAATCATTGTGCCTAAAATAGGATTATTAAAATATGAGGATTAGGCTCGTTCAATGTTGCATGCAAAAAATTATTATTCTCTTTTAGAATAAAAGGAAATTCACAACGTTTTGGAAAGTGACTAACCTCAATTTGTGTATGAATTTGAATTGAGAATAGAACCATATGGTTAAGATACCAGAGTACATTAGCAAGGAAAGAGACTTGATGGTGTTTCATTATGACTTATAGGCTTGATTGATTTGCCACTAAGGTCTATTTTGATGATAAAAAGTTTGGATAATCTTTCAAAGACAAACTAAGTGTGGAGTATTTAAGGAGTCATTTAGATAGCTGGAAGTAATAAGTTATTTTTGTTACATTTATCCTTATGGTAAAAATTTTAAGTGTTAGGATTTTTTTTTATATAATAAATATGTGATAAAGGATTATGTTGCCAAAAAGGACAAGTTATACATACATCATCATGAAATGATGTTAATGATAGAATAAAATTAAATTGAAAACAAAATCTATTTTGGAGTGTCATTTATAACCTATGAGTATATGTAAAATGAATAATAAGTGCCAAATAGCATAATATATCTTTTACCTATTCTTGAGCTAGAGTGGACACATGATAGGAGATGTATCTTGGGATCACTCTAAGGACCTGGTAGAGTTTTGATATCATTTATAGTGGTTGTAAATCGGTTAATAATGAAGATTTGTTTTTATTTGAACAAGATAGATTATGATGTGCCTAAAGCTAGTTTCTCATATGTAGAATGAATGTTAGAAAATACAAGGTGCTAGTAACTTATTGCCCTTGATTAAAGATTCCTATATAGCCTAATAAGTTGGATAAGGTTATAGAGTGCCCTAGGAATCAAATAGAATCGTTGCACTGCCCTTCATTATTTATTGGTTAATGGATCAAAGCATATAATTTGAACACTCAAGAATATGTTTTGTATTGCATTTGATTCATTTAAAAGTCAGAAAGAGCGACTTCCTTCATAAGAAATGAGTGCAACAATAATAGTTGTCTATGAACAACAACTTACGAGCAATTACATAGTAAATTAAATTGTTCTTTTATACTAGATTGAAAGAAAGAACATATCAACCTTGGGCCACAGTTTCTTCAAGAAACAACTCAGAAGGTTCGAATTATTCATGAATATTTTAAGAGCGATTAAAGCTAACAGTAGAGTTGTGCTGATAAAAGAAGATCATTAAAATTCTTGATTAATGATTTTGTATTCTTGAGGGTGATGCCAAAGCACGATGTGTCTCATTTTGGTGTTCAAGGAAAGTTAGCACAAGATAAACAGGATTATTAGAGATTACCGAACAAATTGGACCACTCGTGGATCGTTGAACTTGCCACCTTAGTTATTTCATATGTATAATGTGTCCCACGTGTATAATGCTAAAAAAATATGAACCAGACTCCTTACATGACATTATGTGGATGGATGTTTCCAATCAAGGAAAAATAACTTAAGAGAAAGCTCATGTTCTAACCCTAGATCGTGAAGTCAAGATCTTACATCAATGTGAACTTCCTCCTATAAAAGTGACATAGTAGTAACATGATGTTGACAAAGTTATTGGACGCTTGGATCGGAGATGCAAGAAACATACCCCTATTTGTTTTAAGAGATCTCCTTAGTTGTACTCAAAATTTCGAGGATGAAATTTCTTAAGAGAGGTAGATTTGAAACAGTGAAAATTTGAATAAAATATTAATTATTATTTAATCTTCTACCTAACATTTTTTATTAAAAAAATTTAATGGGGTACAACTTATATCTATGGGATGTCAACATTGGATTTTTAAATCCAAATGATAGCCTTATTGAAGGCAATATATGGGCAGGGTGGACGGCATCTTTTAGGGAAAAAAAAGGGAGAGGCTCATAGAAAGAAAAAAAAAGATGAAAGAAAAAAATTCTCCATTTAAATTCATTGACGAGTTCCTGATATCTGTTTTTGACATGGTTGGTACCTTTAAAAAGCTCTCGAATAGCTGAGTCTAACGAGGTGTTGAACCACTGGTGATTCAAACCATAGCCGTTGGAATTGCTTGTCAAAGTTTTGAAACCAACTAACTTTTGACCATCTTAACTTTTCTGTCCAGTATCTGATCGAGATGATTTTGATTTCTATGGACTCACACCGACGAGAAGAACAAAAGTACACTGGTATTGCCCCTTAAAACTCATTAGAAAATAGTCGCCGGAACTACGAATTCCAGCCACCACTATACCATCACCAATGAAGTTTCAATGATCAAGCAAATGAACTCCGTTTTTTACGCCGTTTGCACCGTTAGATAGAATTTGATGCTAAACAAAACCCCTAGGCCAATTGCCCTTTTCCACTATTAGTTGTCAAAGATTGGAGGCTGACATTGTCAGTTGTGGTGCAGGATTTTACGTTTGTCATTTTTAACTCTGATGAATCAAATTGAAGGTTCAAACACGTTCAAAAGGTGAGGGTAGTGACTTGCCCACCTCAATTTTGGAAAATAACCACCAGAAAGTTGAGATTGATGGTTGCCAGAGTTCTAAAAAGACAAATCCGATCCAAGTATATGAGCGGTCTAAATTTCCAAAAATTTACACCGAAAGTGGACTTAAGAGGGTCGATTTAAAGGTACTTCCAAGCCCAGCAATCATCAGAACCTGGTCAACATCGTTCAAACGTAGTCAACACTAGTCAAATTGGTCAACATCGGTCAAACTAGTCACTTACTCGTTTCGATGATACGGACGCAACCATAACCTCCATTCGGGTTAATTCAATTTTATTAAGAAATCATTTAGTACTAAATGCACCTAAAACTAGGCAAAGTAGATTGATGGAATGGAGATTGGAACTAGAAGTTGTTGTTTTAGGAATCTCCATGAGTCATTCCTAGTCATCTACAGTCCCTTCAGAACTCGTTTTGAGGTAGGAATTTTATTACTTAACTTTTGTGAGGTTTTATTTAATTGAAATTAGATATTTGTTCTACAAGATAGAATATATATATATATATATATATATATATATTATTTTGTTCATTTTGTTACATGAATATCATTTGGAAACATCATATTGTCGACTCGTCCTGTAATATACAATGAGGTCAAGTTTATTTGACATGTTCTATTACAATATTGAGAAGCTTGGTTAGATAATATGGACTCTATGCATATCAATGAAGATATGAGAGGAAGGTAAGATGTGAAGAGGGTGGTGGTTACATCCTCGAGCACATATTCCCTAAAAGGTAAATTAAGGGAGGCATCGGTGATTTCTAATTCGAAAGTCCCAGATGCACTGCATAGGAAATGTCTCGATGAGGATCTGGGGCTCAAAGTCCCCTCATAGACAACTCATGGTTTGGTGTTTTGAGTTGTTAAGCGTACCCTTTGGTGTTTCATTGAGTAGAAAGACGTGATTCTCAATTTCTCTATGGATGCCCAAAAACATTATTTAATTATGTATAACATCATATAATATAGAAACATGGTAATTTTCAATTGTAAAGAATCTACCAGTTATATACAAAAATGGATTTGTAATAAATAATATTATGTTATGGAAAATTGAACAAACCATAAAACCAAAAGGTGAGTAGGTTTCTTTATTGAGCATATTGTTGCCCATTTCTCTATATTTTTATCTTTTCAAGATTTATATAGTATGAGATGATGGTGTGTAAATAGTTTAATGGATTGTGTAGCAAAATCTGGTTGGAGCTGTTCATTTGTTCACAATATTCTTCTTTATGACGTAAGCATCATAAGTTTCCATCAATGACTGTATAAAGTTGTCTTGAGAGTTAGAATCATGTTGATGATGAGAGATTTATTATTTAAATTAAAGGTGCTACATTAAATTGTAGTTTTATTATTTATGTTTTTCGTTTAAATTCCGTTTCAAGGCACGAGCAAATGTTTAGAAAGTATTAATGCTTTATTTTATTTTCTAGTTTTCTATTAATTTATTAAAAACTAATAATGCCCACTTAGAGACGTTACAAATTTATACAGTGTTTAGTGTCTAACTATATGTAAGTAGTAAGAAAGGACCCATTGGAAACCAAAATTTCTTGTCAGCTAAGTTAGCCACCAGCTAGTATAAATTTTTCTATCTGTTTTGAGGGAATCTTTTAAGATAAGCTTATATACAAGACATGAACACTTAAATAACGTTGATGTGATGATGTCCTTGAAGACATCATGAGATGATAATCCCATCTCCCTTGGGCTTAAGTACGGCACCAACCCTTAGTATCCTAACCCAAAGTCTAGTCCACATAAGCTTGATTAAGACCAAATTAGCCTTAGGCCTATAAATGCCAAACTATGAACCTAAATGTCCTAGAGTTATCATCAAGGGTAATCTTTAAACTTTTTTTCTTCATTTTCTTGTTTAGAATAAAATTTGTATTTTTATTAAGTTAGTTTATGATTTAGAAACCAAAGTAAGGAGAAAGAAGGAGGAGAAACTAGTCTTCCTAGAGTGATTTTCAAGAGTGGATCTTCGAGGGTAAACTCTAAACCTTTTCTTCTTTACTGTCTTAGTTTGATTTGAAGTTTGTATTTTTATAAGTTAGTTTATGATTTGGTGAAGAAATAGTACGCAATAATCTCTATGTAGTTGGTTAGTATGGTTTTACAAGTCTATTATTGTAAAATGTTTAAACTATGTATGTTTAGTTTACTTTTGTGTGTTGTATTCTAGAAAAATTTTTCTACTAATTTTGATCATAAAAATGAGAGCTTAGAGTTCGATTTCAAACTTTTCCTAAACACAAAACTTTTAGATTTCGATATTTTAAACAAAACTCCATGACTGTAAAAAAGAAAATTTTGATTCCAAGTCGAGTTTTGAAAGAATTGTTACGTTAGTTTCGAAAAAATGAGTTTTAACAAGTTATTTTATGGTTAGTTTTAAATGAATAAATTTTAAGAAATTATATTACGAATTTAAATTTAATCAAAACAAAATTATGTTTTTTTTTTTAATTTACGTCGATAGGATTGTTACAAAGTGTAACGTCCCGAAATTTATTTAGTGTTAATGTAATGCAAATGATGAATTAGTATGCCATAATTAACGTTTTAACATTAATTAGATTATTTGGGTGGATTTTGAATTTTTGGTTGTTTTGTTAATTTGATGAATTCAAATGATTTCTTATTGTTTTAAAATGATGTTTTAAGGTTTAAAACACAACAATTTGTAAATTGTTAAAAATACTCCGTTTTGCAAAACCGTGGGCGGCACATGGTTTTCGCACAGTAAAACCGCCCACCGATTTTCTCTATTTATTTCCTTCCTCTCTCTCTCCTCTCATTCCCTCCCGTGACACTCTCTCTCTCTCTCTCAATTTCTCTCTCGGCAGCCCTCTCTCTCTCTACATCTCTCTCTCAAATTTTTGAACTCCATTTCGAATCCAAGCTTCGGGATAGCAAGGAGGAGGCTCGGGGACGTGATTTAGCAACCGAGATCGCGGATTGAAGCTTCGATTCGAGGTTAGATTTGAAATTTCTAAACTTTTTACAAAATTTTCAATTTTGTGCATTTTTTAAATCTAGGTTTGTTTAAGCTCAGAAAACCGTGGATTTGAGTTAAATGAACTTAGAACAACTAGAATCTAAGCTTAGATTGAAGAAAAATGGATTGAATTCAAGATTTTTTATTTTTCTCCTCATTTTCTCATTTTTGGATTTTTGAGGATTTCGAGTTTAAATCTTGCTTAAATGAGTCCAAACATGTTTTAGTATGTTTTTCTATCAAGTATAATTATTTTTCATGCCTGGGATTTGAGAAAAACAGGTTAGAATCAAGATTTGAATTTTGGGGATCGAGAAACCCGTGGCTGGGAATTCTGGATTTTCCCAGTTCGGCAGGCCAGAGTGATGATCGGCAGGCCGGTGTTCTTCCGACCGGCAGGCCGAACCTGGGAAATTGTTCGGCCGACCGAACTTTGCTTCCGGCAGGCCGAACTGTGCAGTTCGGCAGGCCGAAGTAGGACGTCCGGCAGGCCGACCGAGGCATGGAAAATTTTATGATTTTTCACCGTTTTCACCGTTTTGAACCCTGATTTAAATCCCAACCTTATAGGATGATTTTAAAGGTACAAATGGCACACTAGGACATCATGAAATGATTTAGTAACATAGAATGTCTCGAACTAGATATTGATCGACTTAGTTTGTATCTAGGATCGTTCGTGGTTCCGTGGAGCTAACGTATAGCGGACTAGGATTACGGTGTGGGGCACCGGCACGAGTATTGAGGTAGGACTTCTATCCTATTTCTTTGGTAGCCTGGTTTTGAAATGATTTGGCTTTGAAAAGGATTTCTATTAAAGTGTTTTCAACGGTGTTTGAAAATAGTTTTATCGGTTATATTTTAATATACCGTGATTATGAAATGAATTTCATAATGAATGTAATTGACAACACTCGGTAATTGGGTTTTGAATGATAATGATAATAAACACATAGGCATGATGCCATATCAGAGATCGGGTCGTGTAGCGATCGACCTTGGGGGCAGGTCCCGAAACCCAGCTGGGCCACTACGGTGGTGATATCATGGTTTGCCTAGGTAAAAGAAAAATGGTGTTTTTGATTGTACGAGTAGACTGTTTTGTGTCAGAACGGCTCAACTCAAATTATGTATGTATTTATTTATTTAAGTTTTCTTTGAGTACTCCTAACAATGAAATGTTTCTTTAAATTAAATTATTTTATAAAACATAGTCCTACTGAGCCTTTCGCTCACGTTTTATTGTTTTAAATTTCCCCCTCTAGGTGGTTTCCCATTTAGGTTTGGAGAGGATTCTTCGGACCGAACTCAAGAGCAATAGGAGGATTGATTTCTATTTTGTAATATTTAAACAAGGCATGTAAGGTTTAACTTTATTTGTACTTGGACTGTAATTGTATTTATGACATTGTCAGAACCATGTGTGTGCACAAGTTGTGGGTTGTGGAACCCATACTCACGGTTTTTATTTAATTGTTATTATTTGCTTAATATCTATCAATTCTTTTTATAAAAATGTGGTGGAAATCTTCTTATTTATCATTTAATTTGATCCTTTAGCCATTGGTTTTAATTAAATTCTCCTTTAATTAACTTAAATATTCCGCCACGTCACCTCCCATACTCCGGGGCGTGACACAAAGTGATACGTTTCCTAAACACAATCATAATCACTTCTTGATTGCTCACAGTGTGTATCGTAATCACAACAGTAAAACTTGAATTACCACGTAAATCAGCAACACAAGAAAGACGAGGAAAGAGAGAAAGGACGAGCGCGATTCTGGTGATTTCACGTAAGATCAGTTTTGCCTTGATTTCCTACATGTTTATAATCATATGCTTACCTAAGGGGGGACGTATCTAGACATCACAAATGATGAAAAATATCAGGGCCCATTTGTTTCGATACTCGAATCACGGTTCGAATCATTTTGCTATAGTATTTTCTCTCACAAAAATTTAAATCTTCATTCAAATACACTATTTAAATACTCAAACCAAACGGACCCTCAGTCTCATTAGTTGGCTGGGAGTAATTCTCCGATTTACTCGATCAATATTGCATAACATTCTAAATTGATATTTTCAATTTCAACAAAAGGGTTTTGCTATTGGATCATGCACCACAATGAACCACCCAAAAAGTCCAAGAGATCTTAACTAATAAAAATATCTTTTAAAAAAACATAATGCTAAATATAAAATTGAAGACTAAATAATATATCTCTATTCTATATACCAAGTGTGAAAGCAGGCAGGTCTTCGTTAATTCAAATTGAAAACTATGATCTTATTCCATGTAAAATGCTCTCTAACTAATAAGGGAAAAAAAGGAAGATGAAAAAAAAAAATTTCGTCTGAAATTGTAAGATATGCAACTTTTTCAAAATTGGTTGCAGTCGATGTCAAATTTATAGTATAAATAATTTATTTACCTCTTTATTTATAATATAAATCATTTTTATTTACACAATAAATGAATTTATGGTACAAAAACATATTTACATGTTTTCAATATAAATATTTCTTATTTACATAGTGAATAAGTTGTTTACATTATAAATATGACGTTTACTACAAACATTTTCAAAACCTGATATTTTCTTTCAAAGTTTTAAAAATCTAACATATTCCTCATCCTCCCAATATTCAATTCAAAAAAAAAAAATTTTTTTGAGGTGAGAGGATAGCGGCCGAGGCTAAGCATCGAACTGAATTGAAATAAATAATTATGCCCCTATTTAATAAAAAATTATCATTAATTTTTTTTATAACATCCCTATTGAAAATATTTTCTAGTACCGCCACTATGATATTATTTGGCCGTTTACAATGCCAAGCCAATTGGCAATATATTTACCTCAAGAGCACTATCGACTTGCACAGATTTAAATGCGAGAAGCAACACTAAGCGTCCATTAAATTAAAAGCTGTTATTAGTATAAAAAGTAGTATAATTTAAAAATATATATAGAATTCTCAAATTATTATCCTTAAATATAAGGTAAAAAATATAAACAAAAAAACTTTTCACAAGCACTTTTTTATAAGCACTTAATGGCTAGCTTCCCCCAAAGATGCTTATAAAAGCTAAAAGTAGTATTTTTTTAAGGTCCATTCAAACATGTCCAAAAATAGTTTTTAAATTAAATAAACAAAAAAGCGGCTTTTTTAAAGCTATTCCAAACAAGCTCATACAAGTTGACGTTAATATTAAAGTTGATATTCTTGGCATTTTTCTTCTAAATATAGGAGATTAATTGCCCAATAAAAAAGTTCAAGGAGCACATTATCATTAAGTGAAGAGTTCAAGGGCAAAGGGCAAAATGGTGCTTTGCCACCACATTCTTAATAAAATTCTTAAAAAAATGAAAAAAAAAAAAGAGTCTAATAACTATTTATTTTTCCTTTTTTCCTGGATAAACACTTTTTACTTGGTCCTTGGATTTACAACAGGAGCTACTCCCACTGAACTTCAGCTTGGAAATAATGAGGAAAATAAACAATAAAAAGAATTTTCATAGTCAAATTGCAAATCAACAAGTTACACTTAGCTGAAAGGGAATATTAATTGAAACATTAGAAGAAGGGAAAGAAGAGGAAAGGATGACAAAGAGGGGAGAGATGCACAAGGGAATGGTCAGAGATACTTTAGTTGAAAGAAATATTTGAGCAATCATATTTAATCCTATAAGGTTATAACCTCGTTATAACAAAACACTAAGACTCAGTTTAAAAAGTACACTACATATCAGACTAGAGCCTACAGTTTTATGAGTAGCAAGGTTATAACCTATGAGGATGAAAAGGATTTTTCTTTTCATTCTTAGAGTAATGGGTCATCAAACTCAAAATATGATTAGCTGATTACAAGAGAAAAATACGACATAGGCTACTGGTAGTTTAGTCTTTAAATTTATCGATAAATCCAAGTATGATAACAGTTTTAATTATATAGATAAATCCAAGTATGATAATAGTTGTAATCACTTAATCAAACGGCAATTATTTAGCAAAAAAAAAAAAAATCAAACGGCAATTTCATATATTAATGACTACAATGATTCATGTCATCAAAAACAATTAAAGTAGAACTAAAAGATGTCAAACTTGATCTCAAAAAATCAATTTACATTACTTGCTAACAAAACAAAAATAAGGATAACCAATTTTATTTCCCTTTTGCGCGTCAATAATACTTTGTAACTGCAGTTGTACAATAGAAAAGTAATGTGCCAAGTCATTCAACGCCCTAAATGAATATTCTTTGTAAGTTTTACTTTGTCCCTAAGAAAGTTGACAAAATCCATACTTTGCAGATCAGAATCAGGTCTCAAGATGAATATTTTCCAAAGAATTTGCAGCATCCTGCAGAACAATGATACATTTAGTTGGTAATTCTAGCCAAATGTTTCATGCGATTTGTAAATGTACTTAAAAGAAGTGCACAAATGTGTCTATATAAACAAATTTCTCGTTTGTAAATATGCGATTAGCGGATTTGTAAATGTTTTTCATTTTCTTGTTTGTTGTTCTCGAGGATATCCCATTCTCTTTCCTTGTAATTGACTAACAATCAGTGAAAAGATTTTTTCTTACACACACACTAAACAAAGCGTACCAATGTGTTTAAAATGAAATTCTATATGAAATAAATATTTCGGATCGCATTCTATATGTTTTTATCAAAAATGAAAGATTATATGAAATAGAATTCAATATACGGAGTTCCTCAACACCCTAAAGAACTTAATACATGAGTGTTTATATCTACTCGTCTTCAATTTTAAAAGTTTTTGAAGGCTAACATAAAAGGTTGTCAGAAGGAAATTCAAACAAAAAAAAAATGCTTCACACTTACTGCAGATCAGGTTCTTGCGTTCAAACAATAGAATATGCTTCACCTTAAACCGATCCCGCTTCTGTTGGCCACATGGACTTTGCAAACTCACTGGACATGGAAAGTGAAAATAGTTAAAAGGAGACACAACGCTATAAGGTACCGGCGGTGCTGAACGCCACACACTAATAGAGAGTGGATCCCACAACATGGGAAAAATACAACATAATTTGTGATACATAAAAGATAAAAGATAAAAGGTCACCCATAACCAAGGCTAATTTCATTCCATCAATTTCATCAGAAGAGACAGAGAAAAAAAATCTATTTATTCTTCAGAAACAATGCTTCCTGAAGTTAAAAACAACCACAAAGTAGAAAAGGGTGCAATATTTTCAAATTCCTGGCCCTTGAAGATGAGTTAAACAAAATAGACTTATACGGAATCCCTCCCTCCCCCAAAGATAGTGAATAAGACTTCAGGGAAATAACTTGATTATTCCATTTGAATGCGGAGCTTAAGTGAGAAAATAAAAATAAATAAAGGAAAAGCAAAGAAAACGAAAGTGGGACACAAACACCATCATAAATCTTATGGGAAAAAGAAAATGTTAGAAAACCTTAGACATCAGCCGCATGGATCTTCTCGGAAGGTCTTTTCGACGCTTCATACTTCTTAAAACCTTTGTGTTAAGTATAGCATTGTCAATCAGATTCTTCTCTTCAATATATCTTTTTTTCTTGTGTTGTTCCCTAGTTTCCATATTATCAGAGCTGAAGCATGTCTGCTTCAATGACTTTGTGAATAGTGAGCATCTGAAAGAGAAAATTATGGATAAAATTAGCACCCTTTAAAATCGATAAACAACAGCGTGATAAAACAAGAACTTTCATTCAAAAGAGATTACCCTGAACTTTCCCTCTCGTACAAAATGTTGCTTTTCTCCTGTAAACAGTAGGATGTTACTACAAGTCACTGGAATCAATAATGCAAAAAGTTCAAAAAATAATATATAAAATATCCAATTACAGTTGAATCAGAAACAAAAAAAAAAATAATAATAATAATCTGTTGAAGCAATTCTTCCAAATATTTCAAGAAAATTTTTCATTGCTACTAAAAGACAAATAATAAGAAAGAATGTATAATTTGATTCTAAGGATGTGCGCGCGTGAGCATGAGAGAGGGAAGGAATAAAATATTAATTGAGAAAGCAATCCAAAGAACAAAAAACAGGCCAGAACAGTTTATATGCCTTGAGCCTTCTAATGCTGAACTAACACAAGATTAGTTTCATGTACAGGCAATTAGCAACCCAACATGCGCATGTCTTTTTGCAAAGTCAATAGTGTTTAATTCAATATTAAAGTTAAAAAAAAAATAAATCTTATATAATTCCCTTGGCATAAAGCATGAAAAAAAAATAGAAGCTTTAATTAAACAAGAAAGGAAAAAGAAATGAACAAAGAACCAAAAAAAAGAGTCTTTTTTTTCAGAAAGATGGAGAAAACATGCCATACCCCTTCTTCAGCAGGAACAGGCAAATGATTGCCACAAACATCAGGATTCAACTCACTCGTATTGGCCAATCCACTTTTTTCAGTTTCTGTATTGTCTTTTGTGTCAAACCCACCAATAAATCCATTTTCACAACGTGAACATGATGCATCTTTGTTGCAGCTTGCAACTTCTGATGACTGAATCTCTATCGAACTACTCGCTGAGCATCCAGGGCATATTACTGCAGGGTTGACAAGACCAGAATCATTCCCCAAGATGACATTTTGACACTGAATTTGATTCGAATTTGGATGCTCCAACATGTCAGGACTAAATGGATCAATATATTTAGAGTTAATAGCAGTATCATGGAAAGTCTTCATGTCATGGGCATCAATAATGTCTGAATAATGAACAATGGTACATCCATCTTTAGCACAAGAGTCAGCAACAGAAACTATATTGTCTTGTACACCAGAATTAAGATCAGACAACTTATGAGGCTGATCGACCTTTGATTCATCAGAAACATCTGCAGAAGTGCTACATGGCTGTATTGCAAGGGGAATTAAAGACGTTTCACCTTTTTTTAATCGATCAAATCCAAAGTAATCATCTTTTGTCATTTTTGAACTTGGAGAAGATTGGGTATCTATGTGTTCAGCCCTGATTTCTCCAGACTGTATATTCCAAAAAGAACTTCTCATTTCTTTGTCACCCTCCTTGAGATGCCCAAGGTCCTCATGCAGACTCCGAGACTTGTTATATTGTACATTTTCAACAATGCAAACTTCACTTTTGAATTTCTCAGCCCAGTCTGATGGGTTAGAATTCAAATCAACATAAAGATTTATTCCCTCTTCCGACTTGACATAAAACTCAAAAGGTGAAGAACGAACTTTTGAAGATGTTTCAGAAGAGGAAGCTAAGGTATTTTCTGCAGGACATTTATCATGATCCACGCCTCTAAATTTAGTTTGGGGCATAGTTTCCACCATATCATCATTTGGCGAACTCAGAAACTTCTCACCCAAGCTTTTTCTTTGGGACTTCCTACGATTAATACCACTCCCATTGCATTTAGAATGGGATGCCCTTTGAGGATTATTGATGGAACCATTACTTCCTTTCTGAAAGAAAAAATGGAGACATTTTATTAGGAAGCATTAGCAACACGGGATACAACACGGAAACAGACCAAAACCAAAATATCAACGCCCAACTTTTTATTTTTTTCCCAAAAAAAAAGAAATTACGGTATATGAATCTTTAAAAATAACTTAAAATGGTATTCTCAACTGAAAATCAGCAACCAAACAAAGTTCACTACATGGCTTAATTTAATACTAATTAGATTTTCCAAAGAATTCGATGTAGACTTAAAATGCAAAATCCAAAGACGTACAAACGAATGCTATATATGACGCATAAAGATCTCGTACTTGGAAAGGAAAGGCCAAAAAAGAAAAACTGTATTCTAATTAAATTAGGACAAAATTTTGGTATTTTTTAGCCTATACCATTGAAAACTGTAGTTTTCCATTTCTTCAACCATTCAATTGATAACCTTGCATCCATAAAAAGAGAAACTATCAACATAAACGATCTACATAAATATTTAACCATGAACGAATTTCGCTCTAGCATACAAAAATAACGCTCAACCTTCTATGATTTGAGAAAAGCAATAAACTTTGGTAATAGATATTAGAAGAACCATTTTTATCTACCCTTCTATATCGCAACAAGTATAGCATCTGCATCTGGTAAAACCTGAAAATAAGTTTTTTTTTTTTTTTTTAACTCATGATATCTAGGCCTCTTTGAGCACCTGACTTAACCATGAGGATGTGCATAAACCTTCCTATCCGAACACATTAGTACAAACTAAGAAAAATGGTCCCAAGGAGAATCGAACCCAAGAACTCCCACTTTAAGGTGAGGTCTTGGGCCACTTAAGTTACCCCTTTTCAAACCTAGAAATAAGTTAGGCAAAGACAAGCATAATCTATTTACGACGATTTTATTGAAACAATAAAATTTAAGGAACCCAAAGAGATGAATACACACATTGATTTACATGGTATGTATAATCATTTCTCATTTATTTCAATTTCACAAAGTATAGATTAGTGGATTAAGTAAGTAAAGTAATACTCATATTGCTTATAGTAATTGTGACAATAGATATCTGAGTGACGTTTTTCACTAAACGAGCAACACGTGGGTTGACTCAAAGCCGATATGAAAATTTGGGTTGACACAAACACGACCCAAATTGTCACCCCTAGTTTCTCGTTTATTTCAGTTAAATGCAAAGGAAAAATACCTCTAAGTAGGCAACCAATGATTTTTCCAGGTCTGAGTGTGACCTATTGGTAGGCAAACCATATAGCCTGCACATACTTTGCAACTCTTTCCTTGACAAGTTGTCATAGAAACCCCGTTTTGCCTGACTCACCATTATCTGAATTCAAAGAACCAAACAACATTTTCACAAAGAGTAGTTTAGGAGATTGAAGACTTGGATTCAGCCAAACAACAACAACAACAACAACAACAACAAAACAAACAGAGATTAAGTAAAATAAATAAATAAATAAATAAAACCTCTCTCTCACATAAAAGAAATGAATCGCTGCAGAACATTTGTCTAACAAAATCCAATTTGATATGACGAACTCAAATTTCGCAAAATCTTTCGAAATCAGTTCAGATTTCTTCAAGAACTTCCCAAAACAAAAGACCAAAATATTTAATTTCTTTTCTCTCTTGTTTTCTTGAGCTTCAATCTCCCTTAAATCTATCCATAAGTTTGGAAACCGGGAACATGGAGAAAAATAAAAGGAAAGATAAACAAAACCAAGAAATACAAGTCCAAAACTCGCCACAAAGCACACGCAGAAAGTCTCCAGTTTTATCAACAGGAGAGAGATGGAAAACTTACTGATAGGGTATTTCTGAGGAAACTTTCCCGAGAAAGTGAGGGAAAATCTGGTTTGCCTTCTAGAAGAAGAAGAAGGGTTTGGGAGGTTTAGTCAAAGCTTGACGGAAAAATCTGGTCTTCGTTTTCCGCCCCTATTCAGACCCAAAAAGCTGTTGAAGAGCGGAGGCCAGTTTTGTAAATAAGTGGTTTGTCTGGTGGCTATTTCGACGTTCCATCTTGTATCCTAGCTTGGGAGTTGGGAATGATTGCGTGTAAACAGATCCATGTTTATTTATTGTGTTTGTTGACGTTGCTGATTCCAGCCTCAGATCATCAGAGAATTCCCACCCCTGACTACGCGAATACACCGTTCGGTGTTGACTGTTAATTTTTTTTTGGTTGAAATGGTTCAAGTTGTTGCTTGATCGTAGTCCAAAACGCACACTAGGTGCCGATATGTCAATTGGACCAGACCGTCCATTAAGTTTTAGAATTGGTATGACATGACACGGCATGAGGCTATATTGTATTGGGTTAAGCATGGCACGAGATGGTAGACTATGTCAAGCTCATACGTGGGACAGACATAACACTCTTGAGATTGTGTTAATTTTAAAGCATGCTTTTGTATGACATTTTCAATTTGATTAATTAAATAAATTGATATTCTCTAGTTTTTTTGAATACATCAAAGCTCTTTGACTATTTTGTATAAATTTACAAGTATTTCATGATCAAAAGCATGTTTCCAACTTTAAATTAAGTTGGCCATTTTATTTATGTTAGTCATAATGAAGGTCACAGATAATTGATTTTATTTATGACAATTGTAGTGAAGGTCACAAATAATTGATTTTAGTGATCAATTGCGAGTCATTGATGCTGAATGAAGTATCAAACGGATCATAAATAAGATTTAATTTTAGTGATAGTTTTAATAAAATCTTATTTGCATTAAATATATTAACTCTCAATCCTGTGAATACTATAAAAATCAATATGTCTTGAAGTTAATATTTCTTGAATTACTCCTCTTATCAATAGCCTTTGTAATTTGGAAATATGATATATTGCATACTGGTTAATTAATAGAACAACATTGAAATTTTGTGGCTCTTTTTGGCGTTATTAATTTCCTCTTAAGCTGTCAAAGTAATTGATCACTTGAATCTTTGACCAAAGAATTCTCATTAGGAAGTCAACATATTTGGTTATGTATGCGTGATCAATAAAGTGACTAATAGGCTTATGATCGATATATAATTTAATTGGGCATACCAGTTGAAATATGATAATTAAACAAAGGAGCATAATATATTATTAGTGTGTTATAGATACACTATAACGACCATACTTACATAGTTATTACTTAACTATATAATCTTATATTTAAACATATCTTAACGTAAAGTACTAAAATTTGTAGAGTAATTTTTTAAAAAATAAATCATAATAACAATTTCTTAAAACATTTCTTTCAAAACATTTCTTAACTTAAAATAAAACTTTTTCTTTTTAAAAACATTTCTAAAATTAAATATCATTATAATTTTCTTAATTGAAATTTACGTACGGTTGTTGCAATGTTTTAATCTTAAAATTTGTTAAACTGGGGTTGCACGACTACAACCTCGATTTTCAAGACATAATAGCGTAATTTCATTTAATCATTTCTACATGCATAATTTACAAAACTATACTACAAAAAATACATTTGCTTATCCATTCACATCTCTGCCATTCATCCGCCGCCCGCCGTTATCCATCAACTTATGCTGATAGGTGTCTTACCTACAGCATGACCATAACTAAATAAACTTTCGCTCAGCAAGTAGGAAATTATACTCACAAAACATAATTGCAAACTTTTAAAAAAAAAAAAACATGCATGAATAATTAGTGCTTGCTTATAGATATGTTTTATGCTAAATTATATAAACCTTATCCTGTCATACTCCATGGGTCCAGGTGTTCATACCAGTTGCATAGATTCTCAGGGGGTTAGAGCTCACAAGGTCCCCAATGAAACTGAAGATCATAAACTGAATTGAATACCTCCCCGTAGGTCGAGAAGTTGGTACGACACCCATAACTGATCTTGTCTTATTCTTTTCACTTATCTTATTGTGTCTATGCAATATGACATATTGCTATATCGCATTAAATATTGTATTATAGAAACAGGCTTAATTGAAAATGAGTAAGCAACATCATTTAATACTACATACATCACATACAGCTCATAACATAACATGACATGGTATCACTGAACATGCACTTCATAATTTTTATAAACCTTATAAAAACATTTTAATTTGAAAAGCGTAATTTTCATACTGTAGATGAGATTCTTACTTACATGAATTCCGAGTTAAATGGTTCAAGTTATAGCTCATCTATCT
Source organism: Artocarpus heterophyllus (assembly GCA_025403435.1). NCBI lineage: Eukaryota > Viridiplantae > Streptophyta > Magnoliopsida > Rosales > Moraceae > Artocarpus > Artocarpus heterophyllus. The sequence continues at coordinate 30,198,533 of CM046341.1, forward strand.
TACAGTCTAGAAACCATCCTCGAAAATGGTCCTAGAAGAACTTGGGCAACTAGAATGATTATTGGAGATTGCCAACGTGTTGGAAAAATTGTTCCAAACTCGGTAACTCTGACAAGCATCGCCTCAATCTACATGCGATTGGTACCAAACAATTTCTAATGGAGTGAAATAGGCTCAAACAGATTGCACTGTTGCATTCAAAACGTCGAAATGAGTTGAGAATTAGTCTCGGATAGTCAATCGGACGTCGAAAGAACAAAACCCAACACTTTTCAGAAACCGACCACTTGTGGTGGCGTGTGCAGGCAATCTGACCATCGGTTGGTGCTGAAACTTCAACTTCCATTGGTTTTTAGGTCCTTTTGGCCTCCAACATAGCAAATTGGGAGTTTTGGCCAAACTCGACATCTTGATCGATGGAGCTCTGGCAACGAGATCATCCAATTGAGCTTGGGGTTTTGTTCCTCTAGGCTTTCTAAACACATTGATGACAGTAGTGCACCACATTGTTGTCTGGAATGGTAGTTCCACCCTCATTAAAGCAGCACATTACAATGGAGGCCGCTCCCCATCTTTTGACAGTGCTTTTGTGAAATTGGAAGAAGAAATTATTCCCGTTTGCTCTGAACCTAGTGGTGGGGTCAATTTACCTCAACAAGGTTGGAAACGATAAGATCGACTTCCCTCATAGCCGTGACGAAATGGGCTCTTCAATCTTCAACCAAAGGTAGTGCAAGGGTAAAGTTGAGGGAGGGGTTTCACTCTTCATTGATGTCTGAGTCATTTGGTGCTGGCAGTGCACCTCACCACCACTAGAAATAGCGAATCTGACGACAACATGACGGCAACGATAAGATGGCTACGTCGAGGCTATTCTGGCTAAATCGACCCGAAAGCCAGTGTCATTTTCCTCCTCTCGTCGATCTAAGTCTATGTAGATGCTGGAATGGAATCTACTAGATTATCATATTTTATTAAAAACAAAAAAAAAAAATATCAAGCACCTCTAGTCACCGGCTGGGGTTGTTGGAGTGGAATCCGGTAGACGTTGAAGTTGAATCTGATAGACATTGAAGCAGAATATACCATATTAGCTTATTTCTATTTTCAACAAAAAAATTCCAAGTATATCTGGCTATTGATGCAGGATGCCAAAGTAGAATCTAGCATTTGTAAATTATCTTATTTTTATTTAAAAAAAAATCAAGCGTTTCTGATTACTGGAGTGGGGTGCCGTAGTATAATCTGGTAGATGTTGGGCTAGAATCAATCAAATTATCATATATTTTATTGAAAACAAAAAAAAAATGACGACGTAATTGTTAGATCTTTCATCATTACGTGCCATAGATCTGTGAGTAACATTTTCTTTGTATTTTTTTTTCATTTTTTAATAATGGTGTTTGACCAGAAGTGTATGGACTGCCTAAGTATCTTAGAACCAATGGCGAAACCATGTTACGTCGAGTAGGGATAGTCATCTTTATCGGTCCCAAGTGATTCTTTTGTAATTTAAGTTCAATATTAATTTTTTTACACTTATTTTCTTTTTTTATTCCTATTAAAACTTATTCTTGATAGTATTTATATTAAAAATTTTAAAAAAGTTTTTACTATACTATGAATTTTATCTTTTGAATTTTTAGACATTGAGGGGCTGTTTAGTATTGTTTTCAAAATATATGAAAATGTTTTTGTTTGAAAAAATAATAATTTTTTGAAAATTGTGCTGAAAGTGTTTTTAAAATTTTTACCTCAAAAAAAGTGTAAAAACATTTCAAAAATTTCGAGAATGAAACCAAACAAGACATTAAGAACCTTGGTTTGAACAAAAAACACTGCAACAATTTAAATTTTACAAGGAAAAACGCTATAACAACCTTAGTTTAAACCAAAAGTTTTTGTTTAAAATAAGATTTCTAAACAACCATTATGTTTCAATTTTAAAATACGAAATAAAAAACAATATTATATGAATTTATAATTTTAAAATTGTAAATTTTAAAAATTTAATTAAACTTTATTAAAATAATAATAATATTTTTTAAGTTAAAAATTTTGGTTTAATTCACGCCCCTCGCTGGAAAAGTTTCCTAGCTCCCCCACTGGACTTAGAACAACGACAATGTAATTGTTAGTTCTTTCATTGTAATCCCCTAGATTTGTGCGTAAGTTTTTGGTTTTTTTTTTTGTTCAAGTTTTAATGTCAAAAGAATGTGGCATTGTAAGATGAATTTTTGTATGTGAAGTAGTTGGCGAACGACGGTGTAAGTTTTGCTCCGTTATCCTGAAGCGTAACCGATCCCAAGGCTTTATTTAATTTTTTTTCCGCCAACATTTTTGAGCAATATATATTGAATTGTAGGGCCCTTCAATAAATTTTGGCGCCATTTGCAAACTTTTTAAAAGGGACCTTTTAGAACAAATTAGGTCCTTTTTGGGATTGAATCAACATTTCTACCATCCTATTTTTCAATCGTTTGTTACAACCGATGCATATTAACCTACTATTTGGCAATAGTTTTCATGACATGGCTTCCACCACAAACTCAGTTATGAACAGTACAAAGCTTTCACATGTTGCAGTAATAATAATAAAAATTGCTACAATGTAAAGCTCTCACATGCTACAATAAAAGTAGTTCCTACCACCAGTTCCTATCACCCTTCCAAACACCCTCTAAGTATTAAAAATATCTATTCTTTACTTATGTACATATGAAAATCAACTCAACACAACACCAACACAACAATAACGAAAAAAATAGCAATTATAAAACTTTAAAAACAATAATTAGCAAGTAAATGAAATATGAATAAGAAACATATAACCTGGATATTTTATTGAGAAGAGAATGGCAATTATAGTCTTGTGATTTTTTTAGAGAGGGGTTTTTTATTTTGAGGAATTGAGAAAATAGCATTTATTAGAGATTTTGGTTATGAAGCGAAAAGCAGAACAGGGGAGAGATATAAGAGAGAAAATAAACTTTCAGATTTTTCCTTTTGAATATGTATTTTTTTGTTTTTACGTTTATTATTTTTTTTGAAGTATTTTATTATGACATTGTAAGTAAGTTGAAATTTGAAAAAAAAAAAAAAGCGATGTGGCATTTTTCTTTAAGAAAACATTCAAGTCCTTTTTTTTAAGGGAGAATTTTAAGTTTTCATTTGATTTACCCTATTAAAAATAATATCTTATTTTTAAGGGATATCTATTTTACTTTTTTATTTTTCTCTTTTTAAAAAAGAATGCATGATTAGCTTGGTGACCTAAAAAATCTCATGTGGTTTAATATTCCCAAAAAATTGATACTCTAGTAACGTACAGATAATAGCTATTTTTCTTTTCTCGACAAAGATATTGGTCTTTGAAGACAATGATAATGAAAAATATTATTGTTTTTTTAACTTTTAAAATAGGACTAATTCAAATAAAGCCTATCTTTTAGGGAAAAATTAGCTAAGCCATTGCTTAACCTCCCTAGAGGTTAAGATAGCACTATAGAATTGTATTGCATCGTTGATGATTTAAAGTTAGTTTATTGTGGAAGATTAGTTAATGCTAAAATGTAATCTATTTGACTGATAATATATATGATTTAATATATTTCGAAGGCAAGATGACACATAATTTCCATGGTCTTTTTGATAATAGATATGGATCATGACATTTGCCCTAACGATAAAGAATGTGTTTTTTTTAGTTGGGATAAATTTACCGATGGGTTATGTCTGCAATCACATCAAATATATTAATAAGGTGTTTGGCATCGGGTAATCTGGACTATTATTTTAGTTATAAACAGTGTATAGCTCTCACAAGCTATAATTAAAAAAAAAAGTTGCAACAGTGTAAAGCCTTCACATGCTACAGTAAAAACAGTTTTAACTAATGGTTTTCACCATCATGTGAAACACCCTATAAATTTATCTAAAAATATAAATAAGACAATATGATAGAAATTTGACATTTTAAAAAAGTGCATTAAAATTTTCTCAAAATCAAAATTCAAATTTAGTAGTAATCAAAAGTTAAATTTCATAATAATTTTAAACCTACTTCTAAGATTTTAAGTCTTAATTCCAATTTTCTCTCTCTCAAAAAAAATTGATAAAAGTGGATAAAATGTTATAAGCAAGAAATACAAGACTTGACCATAAAAAAAAATAAATAAATAAGGAAAGCAAGACTTATAAAACAATTGAGTGGTAAACTAAATAGAACTTGAGAGTTATCTATTGTTAGATTAGAATTCTTGATCCATAATTGTATTGTTTTTCTAATTATTAGTAGCAAATTGTAATAATTGATTATAGTCAAGTTTTCATATGATTGCACGTACAATATTAACCTAAGTTAAATGAATTGGGCTTTTGTATTTGTTGTTTAGTTCAGCTTATTTTTCTTATCTTAATGCATCAATTAGGTTGAATTTAGAAAGCTTGTTCTAGGTTATTTAATAGGAAGAGATCTATTAAGGAGTTTGTTTTATTGAATGACACAGTAAGAAAAAAAGGAGATCGCAAAGCTTTTTGTTATTTACAGTTGGTAATTTTAATAGAAAATTAGAAATAATTTTATGATTAATTTAATAATTACTATCTAGTGGTCGAGTAAGATATTTTAGCTAGTTTTATCATCTTTGATTACAACCTTTTGAATTCTTGCTTTATAATTTTCTTGTGTTTATTTTAATTTAGCAATTTAATTAATTAAACCTGAAGCCCCTAAATTTGCTTAGAAAATTAATAACTTGTTGACCTTGTTTATCATTTTACTCAATAACGACCATATATTTTAGTAAGGTTTTTTTGGTACTCCCTTCCTCCATAACCTCTAAATACAACAAGAACATTACATTGCAAGAACAGAAGAGCAAAACTAGATGGTTACATTGTCATGTTCTTGGAGTCCCAATGTTGAGAGACATGAGGAACAACTTGTTAGACTTATCCAATGTTGGTACATAAACAAAATACTTCAGAAGCATTCAATATAGAAAACTTCAAGAAAGGTTCACAACTCACAAGGCATGAAATAACATTGTCAAAGAAAATGTCTTCTATGAATTCTGAGAAAGTTAATAGCAGAAAAAGATAATTTACCAATCTATTGTAGGAATTTCTTGTACAATGTGTTATGTATAAGATAGGATATCTATTTTGTATGGGAATAATTAGTTAGTACCAATAAAATCTAGGGAAAAGAATGAGAAAGAGAGAAAGAAAGAGAATGAGTCAATCGAAATTCCAAGACCTCCTTTGTGCTTATCGTTGGATTTCTAGTCCTAAAACTTGGTTACATAGCTCATATTGTTGTGGGATTTTCAATAGCAATGGCTATATTTTATGGGTTGGCTTAATTAAGGCATATCCGATTCCTCTTAGAGGATGGAATCTAAATGACTTGAATGCTTTTTTTGACGCATTTTTCATGTGGTGTTTGTGCTCTTTCTGGGTTTTGTTTCAAACGGTGGTAGGCTTCTTTTAGAGGTGGTGGTGTCAGCTCTAGATGTTAATGGTGGTGGCATATGTGCTTCACATTCTGCTATTTGAAGCCATCTCGTCGGCTCTGCTGCTTGTCCCTAGAAGTGCTCTTCTTACCCTGATGGTCCTCCTGTCGGCTATACTTTTATTGAAGATTTACGACAGTCTTGCTTTTGGTTTTAGTTTTATGTTTTAGTCTAATAAAGACGTTGATATTTTGGCCTAGTTTTAGTATTTTATTTATAATAATAGAGATAGTTCTCCACTATTTGAATTTGTTTATTGTTAATGCCTGAGATTGGCACAACACCACGTGCGAAGGTACACGGTGTCGGCTTCTCTGTTCTGTCTCCTGTTCTGCCCTGCTTCGCCTAGTCTGGTCAGATTTGCAAGAGGAGAGAAGGCCTCAGAGTAAGGGGACACCAGTTTGGTGCTTGCCAAGGGCACTCTGACGCTCAAGTTAGTGTTCTGACTGGGAAGAGCTAAGGGAGAGGTAGAGGAGGAAAGAGAAGAATGCCTGTACCTTTATGGTAAAGTTGATACTCCTAGTTATAGGGTTTAGCTTAGATTCAAGTGTAGACTGGTTTGGCCCATGACCCGGGTGTCTAGTGATAGATGTTACGATCTCCAAAGAAGGAGGATTGGCCAACGGAGTGTTGAGAGGGCGCCACGTGGTGGTCTTTGGGTATGATCCACTACTGTGTGATTTGGTTAGGATCTAACCATCTTGTCAGTTAGGTTTGTCCTTCATGGTTTCTTTGGCCAAGATGGACAGATCATGTTCGAACGAATCCTGGTCTTGGTTGAACGGTCCTAGTCGGACAGATCCTGCTCGGACGAATCCTGGTAGGACAAATCTAGTTCTTGGTTGGACAGGCCCTGTTCGGATAGATCCTGGTGCTGGTCGGACAGATCCTAGTCCTAGTCAGACAGGTCTTAGTTGGACAAATTCAAGTCGGGTAAATCCTAGTCTTGGTCGAACAGATATTGATCCTGGTCGGATAGGTCTTGGTCGAACAGATCTTGGTCTTGATCGGACAGATCCTAGTCCTGGTTGGATGGGTCCTTTTCAAATAGATCTTGGTTGGACAGATCCTAGTCCTGGTCAGACAGATCATACTTGAACAGATTCTAGTCCTGGTTGGACAGATCATGCTCGAACAGATCTTGGACCTCCTCGGATAGATCCTGGTTCTCTCAACCAATCTGATCGGGTGCTTGGATTAAAAAGGGTATAAACTTTAGATGGTTTTTTCATCATGAAGATTTCCCCCAACAGTAGTCCCCTAAGACTTTGGTGATGGAGGTCATCAGCACTGAAGTCTTGACGTGGTTGAGAAATATTTTTCATAAGTGTATCCTTCTTGGACTCTTCGTCTGGGACCTGGTTGGTTGTAGCCTTGACCTAGTCTTCTCTGGTTAGCCATAACCTTCTTAGACCTAGTCAGACTCTTCGTCCTGGACCTGAGGTCTCTTTGTCAGTCGTAGCCTTCTTGAACTCTTCGGTCGGCACCTGATCGGTCATAGCCTAGACCTAGTATTCTCTGGTTGGTCATAACCTTCTTGGACCTGATTGGACTCTTCGTCCTAAACTTGAGGTCTCTTTGTCGGTCGTAGCCTTCTTGGACTCTTCGTCTGGGACCTGGTCGGCTGTAGTCTAGACCTGGTCTTCTCTAGTCGACCGTAACCTTCTTAGACCTAGTCAAACTCTTCGTCTTGGACCTGAGGTCTCTTTGTCAGTAGTAGCCTTCTCGGACTCTTCGTCCGGGACCTAGTCAACTGGAGCCTAGACCTGGTCTTCTCTAGTCGGCCATTACCTTCTTGGACCTAGTCGGACTCTTCGTCCTGGAGTTGAGGTCTCTTTGTCGATTGTAGCCTTCTTGGACTCTTCGTCTAGGACCTGGTCGACCGTAGCCTAGACTTGGTCTTCTCTGGTCGGCTGTAACCTTCTTAGACCTAGTCAGACTTTTTGTCTTAGACCTAAGCTCTTTTTGTCGGTCATCCCGAGAATGGTTGGGGGGAGAGATAAGGCTACTAGAAAGGCATGGGGCCCTCCTTCTAGTGCCAAATATTGATGCCTAAGATCGACACAACATCGCGTGCAAGGGTGCACGGTGATCAGGTTCCCTGCTCTACCTCCTGTTTTGCCTGGCTCCGCTTGGTTTGGTCAGATTTGCAAGAGGAGAGAAGGCCTTAGAGTAAGGGGACACCTATTTAGTGCCTGCCATGGGCATTCTAACGCTCAAGTTAGTGTTTTGACTGGGAAGAGCTAAGGAAGAGGTAGAATAGGTAAGGGAAGAATGCCCATACCTTTGTGGTGGAGTTGATGCTCCTATTTATAGGGTTTAGCTTAGATCCGGGTGTAGACCGGTTTGGCCTGTGACTCGAGTATCTAGCGATAGGTGTCACGATCTCTGAAGAAGGAGGATTGGCCAACAGAGTGTTAAGAGGGTGCCATGTGGTGGTCTTTGGGTATGATCCATACTATGTGATCTGGGCAGGATCCAACCATCTTGTCAATCAGGTTTGTCCTTCATGGTTGCTTTGGCCAAGTCAGATAGATCTTGCTTCGGACGGATCCTAGTTGGACAAATCCTGGTCTTGGTCGGATGAGTCCTAGTCGGACAGATCTTACTCAGAGGGATCCTAGTCGGATAGATCCAGGTCTTGGTCGGATGGGTCCTAGTCCTGGTCGGATAGATCTTGGTCCTGGTTGAACGGGTCCTAGTCGGGCAGATCTTAGTCCTGGTCGGACAGATCTTGATCCTAATTGGATGGGTCTTGGTCGGATAGATCCTAGTCGGATAGATCCTGGTCCTAGTCGGATAGATCATGCTTGAAAAATCCTGGTCCTGGTTGGACGAGTCCTTTTTAGACAGATCTTGGTCAGATAGATCTTGGTCCTTGTCAAGCAGATCATGCTCGAACAGATCTTGGTTCTGCTCGGACTGATCCTAGTCCTCTCAACCAACCTGATCGAGTGCTTAGATTAATATAAACTTCAAATGGTTTTCTCATCATGAAGATTTCCCCTAACATTTATAATTTGTCAGATTTAGGTCTTGGCGAGTTAGAAGTTCTGCTAGTTACTATGAGTCTATGTGGAGATTTTGGTGGCCTTAGCGTTATACATTACATGCTCTTGATGGATCGAAAGCTTCCATCGATAGTAGTGGTTTCAAAAAGAGCCTTATGCATGCTCAAATTGATATGTCAAGGAATCTTCCCAATATCAGGTCTCTTCTTGTGTCATCTTCCTTGTGCTTCATCAAAATTTACTGATGAAATCAGTTTTTATCGTGTGTCTTGTATTGTGTACTACAAGGTCATCTGTATTATTATTGGTGTCTATATGACCTTTTAGTTGAATGAAATTTTACCTTCAAAAAAAATCTAGGGCCAAAAAATACTTGGTGATGGTTAAACATACTCTTAAGTATCTTTAGAGAACAAGAAACTATATGCTAATGTATTTAGACTCAGGTTTAATATGTTAAATATACTAATTTAGATTTCTAATCCAATTCAGATTCAAGGAAGCCAACATTGGGATCAATACTCATCTTGAATTGTGAAATAAGAGCATTAGACAAACTTGTTATGTTGGCTCCACCGTGGAAGCCGATTGTTTGGTTGCATCAAAGCTACAAAAGAGACTATACTTTAGCTTCTTGACAAACTTAGATGTAGTCCCTCACTTTGAACTACCAATGATACTTTATTTTGGTAATTGTGGTACAAATGAAATTTTGATATAACCAAAGAAACCAAAAAAAAAAAAAAAGTGGAGTGAATTTATCATTGTTCGGTCTTGAAAGTTGCAATGTAAAATAACCCTAAATATAGGGTTATCACAAGTAATAAAACTTAGTAAGTCCGAGGTCGAACCCACAGGGAAAGCTATTGGTAAGGTATAGTGTATTTGTTATATTAATTATTTATTTATTTTTAAGCTAAAAATACAAGAATTAAAGTTAATTATTTACAAAATATTTACAATATATACAAATTTTTTACAACATTTTTTCATTTTCAAAATTTCGTGATTTTGGAATTTTAATAACAAGAAATGGAACTTTAACAATAAGTATAATTAATTCAAAAAAACTATAATAGAAATAACAACACTGATAACAACTAATTTAAAAGAGATGCAACAATAATTATAACAATGCTAAGGTTCAAAGGTTTCATTCTGGCAATTAACTTTAACATATTTTAGTTTTTATAATTATTATTAATTGATTTAAGAATACATTAAACCATCCTATGTCAACAATAAATCAAGCATTATCAGACATTTATTGTACCATTTTAAGTCTATAATGTAGCAAAAACTTAACATAATAAAGAAGCATAATTTCAACATTACTTAACTAAAATAACAAACAAAATAATAAGTTAAGCATTTACCAAGTTATTCTCTATCTATAGCTAATCAAGGCCTTCTAAGCATCATCTGTGCTAGTCTATATCGTCAAAGAATCAAAACCAAAATTTTGTCAAAGTTCTACCTAAGAAAATACTAAAATCCTAAGTTTTCTAAGAAAATAATTTTGCATTACAACTGCTTAGAAAGCTAAGAAAAACTAAAAATATTTAAGATAATTTTGCCAGAATTTTCCCTCTCTCCTTAGCTAAAAAGGAAAATTAAAAAGAAATATTTAAAATAATAACATTCAAAATATTATTGAGCATACTTTTTACAAAAAAGATCAGGTAAAAACTAAAACTTAAAACTATTTAAAAATCTAAATAGTGATTTTTTTTTTACACTAATGAGGGATTGCAAAACCGAAGGTTGAACCCTGGTATTTATAGGACAGAAAATGGCCGTTATTACAAACTTTAATTATGTTTTTACTGTTAATTTTGTTGAGAATTTAGCCTCAACTTGTGCAATTTAAACATTTATTATTATTATTATTATTTCTTCTTTTCTCCATCTGAATCAACTCTCCTTAGAATGCAAATTGCAGTTTCCAATCTAGTGTGACACTCTCCTTAGACGAACAAGTTCGGGCCTCTAAATCCATAAACTTAGACTAAAAACACAGCCTAGTTGAATTCAAATGGTGGACTTTGACTCGTGCCTTGGATGCTTTATTTTAGCTGTCAGATTGAAGCTTCAACGAAAAAGATTTGAGGTTCATGAGCTTTAGAGGCTCATGGCTACACTAGATCGAACAAGCTTCACAAGTGGTGGACCTCGCTAATACCTTGACACGCGGACGGCTTGGAGCATTTTTGGCAGCTAATTGGACAGCTGAGGGTGTGCCACATGTACCTGATGATTCAAAATTCAAATTTTTCTTTAGTTTTTAAGCATTTGTTGTCCAATTTTGCCAGTTTTGGTGCCGTTTGCTCCATTTTTTTTCAAGATTTCAAATTTACAAATAGAAAATTGAAAAAAAAATCAATTATTTTATAGATATAATATTTACAATGATACAAATGATATTTATTTTACATTAAAATACATAAAACACACTAAAAACAATTATAAACTTATAAATATTATGGGCTCTTTTGGTTTGACATAGATATAATTTTTAAGAGTTAGAAATATTTTTTAAAATACCTAAAAATATATTAAAACATACTTACAAACTCAAAGCACATTTCTAAATATTTTAAGACTAAAAATAAAATTGCCACACATTACTTTTATTGTTTTAATTAATTTCAAACTAAACAAATATTTTACATGCGAAAATATTTATAAAATTTATCAAAAATATCATTAAACATAAAAAAAATATTACAAAATCATAATTAATCATATTTTTACCTAAAGACACTAAAATACTTTTTAACACACAAAAACTTTAATTAGGGAGCTTAATGAAAAATATGAATGAAGATGACGATATTTACCTTAAGAAATGTACATTTTTTAATATCACAAATTTAATTAATCCTAATTAGTATGCAAATTGGTAAATCTAATTGGAGTTTTTTAATTTAATCACTTTTGTAATATTTCTTTTATTATTCTTATTTATTTTATTCTTATTTATCTTGTTTTGCTTTATTTTATTTTTAGCAATTATTAAATTATTTTGAAATAAAATTTCTGGTCTACCATATTATTTTTTCAAAATTAATTTAAAATAAATTGTAACCTATTTTCTTTAATTCATTTTTTTAAAATAAAAACACAACATTTGCCCAGATACCTAACAGGTTCCCACTTTCTTGTGCAGACCAATATCATATGAAGTGATCAAGTACCTTAAGACCACTTCAGACAAAACCATCTACACCCATGGTTTTGTGTCTAGATATCCTCATAAGTCTGAGTTAAATTTAAACCACACTTAAACATTGCAGCCCCTCCTCTGCCCCATCCCCCACTCTCTCTCTTCCTCCCTTTTTCATGTTACTCTCTCCCTCTCTCTCTCATTTCTATTTCAAAAACTCAAACTCAAACATAGCTGCCATAGCCAAATCAGAAGCAAAGTTCCAACTCCAGACCTTGTTTTTCCAACAAAATTGAGGTTAAAAACAATATAGCTCAATCATATTTTAATTTTCAAAATTTATTTTTGGTTTATAGCTTTAGAATTTGTATAATTTGGGTTTGGTTTTGGTATTAGTTCATCAAATATGTCTTTGAAGTTTTTTTTTTTTATGTCAAAATGTGTCGTGTATATGGAAAATGTATGATTTTAACGTGTCTGAGAATGATGGAAGAATGTTGTGAAAGTTTATGCATAATTTATATGAACTTACGTGTGAGATTAAACGGTCTAATGCTCACAAATTCGGATTAAGTATGTGTTTGAACTCATTTTTTCTTATTTTTAGAAGAATTATGAAAAATAATTGAAAAATGATGAAACTTAGTTGCATGTATGTAAAACTGAGTGTATATGATTCATATAATGGTATAAGAGTGTTAGAAGATGTGTTATAGTGCCTTAATCAATTTGAGCATGTTTGGTTTTGGTTTGAACTTAAAATGCTCAAAATAGAGCATCTGTTCGCGACGCTATGGCTAACCACAGTCAGTGTAATGTGGTCAACTCCACTACCACAAGACACGTGGTGGACTATGGTAATGTACCCTAGTCGACCGCATAGTACCAGAAGGCAATGATTTAAGCTATTCGAGCCCTTTTGACCCAAAATGAAATTTCAAATAAGTATTCGCTTGTTTAATTAATTAAAAATCATTGTTAAAGCCTTTTGAAGAGTGATTAATCGTCTTATGTCCCAATGTGAATTTTTAATAATAAAGACACACTAAGGAATTGTAAGATTTCATACTAATGTGTTTCATCTAAGTCTTGTTATTAATGAGTGAGTCTATACTTAAGCTTATTCGTTGTCCTGTTGGAACTAACGCATAGCTGAACGGGATTTACAGTGTAGACGTGTTTCGACATTAGTAACCAAGGTAGGACTCAAAATCCCTTCCTTGGTAGCCATGATTTTTTTAAATACTTGGCCACTTCTTACATTCTTAAATATTTTAAAAATTGAATTACATTTTAATCGCATTATTATTTTCAAGCATTTTGGAAATATGATTAACGATTTTAGTAAATATCATCTCCATATAAGCATCGCCAAATGAGACAAATTAAATGATTTTTTTGAACATTAATCGAATAAGACTCTGATTGGTTGAGTTTTAAGTACATGATGCCATATAGAGATTAGGTCGTGCAAAGGGCGACTTAAGGGCAAGTATCAAAACTCGGTCTAGGCCACTTCGATGGTGATTATATTAGGCTTTGTACATGGTAAGTATAAAAGCATGATTTGAGATAAAATCTCAAGACTCAAATAGTAAGGATCATCAGAGTTTAACAAATTTTATTAATTGTTCTAAATGATAATTATGTTCCTCTTATTTTATTTTATTTTATTTGACAATACTATATTTTCCTTGCATAAATGATGTTTTAGAATTCAAGTTCTACTATCCCTTACATTCATGATTTCTACTATTTTACTTTCCCCCCTCGAAGTGGTTCATCGTACGCGCTAAGTAGAGTGTCGCTATTTTACTCACATAGTCAATGAGTTGATTATTTATTTGTTTTGTCAAGGTATGTAATAATGAGACCTTAACTATGCTATTTTATTATGTTTGTTAGGTTGTGGTTTGGTTGTATTTCTTTTATGTCTGTACTATATATGTATTGTTGTGGGGTCTGGTGGGACCCAGACAACATTTAGCAAATTCTAAGTTTTAAACTAATTTTGAGGTTAATTTAGTAATTTTTCCATGTTTAAATATTAATGTTATTTCCATTTGTGTTTAATTTGTCATATTCTTAAATTCTCTGAAAATGTTTTAAAAATTTAAGGAAAATTCTTGGTATTTATAATTAATTTTAATTAATTATTTTAATTAAACAGTCACATAAGCACCCTGGTTTGGTGCGTGATAGAATAGTATCAGAGCCTTAAGTTTTTGAACTTTGCAAATTGTACATAGATAGATAAGACATTGGAAACCACTGATAGTCTTGCCTTTTTTTTTTTTCAAATTTGAGAGAGTGGCACCACGATGTGGTCTCGTTACTGTTGCTGGCACAGACCCTATTCATAACAAAGGTGTAATGATGCCATGTTCGTTGCATTTAGGCATATGGCAGTGAGAGTACAACGTAAGAATCCTGCAATGAGTTATCAATAGGAGCATGTTCGAGAGTTTTACCATGCAGTAATACTGACCTTTGATGGGAGTGGGGGAACCTCAGGCAACTGAGTATTGGTTTGACTCAGTGGTGAGGCATATAGACACTTTAGAAGCGCCTGCTAACTTTTGGGTTGAGTTTGTAGCATACAAGCTGGAGGGTAGCATAAATGCATGATGGAAACAAGCAAAGCATGCTGAGAACAATAAGAACATTGAATGGGCTGGTTTCAAGAAGTTGTTCTATGATTTTAATTTTCCTCAAGGGTACAAGGATCAAAGGATCGCCGAGTTTTGTCATTTAGAGCAGGGTGTGATGACTATTAAGTATTATGAGGTGAAGTTTATTAAGTTGGCTACGTTTGTTTCGTCTATAGTCACATCTAAAGAAGAAAAGTGTGTTAACTTCTAAAAAGGACTCAAGGATTCCATCTTACGTCAGTTCGTTGCTCTAAGGATCCAAACCTATGCTGATTTAGTGTTGTTAGTATTGTCAGTCAAGAAGGACAATGCAAGTTACTATAAGAGTTAGACAAGGACCACCGATGGACCTTAGAGAAACAACCGAAGGGGCAATGACAATTATCAATAGTCACAACAGTAGTCAAGGGGTCAGTACAATAATGGTGCCAATAGTGGTAGCAGTAGCTCATTCAATAGAGGCCGAAACAATCCCTATAACTTCCATTGTCACTATTGCAAGCAGCCTAACCACATTAAGAGAAACTATCTAGTTAGGAACCCACAGTAGACACCACATTCTAAAGAGGGCAGATCTCGACAGCCTCAAGCTGAACTCCAGTTTTAGCCTTAATAGTTTTCTTAAGCCCAGTTCCATGAGTTTACTCCCCAACAAATGCCATTCTCAACTCAAAGTTTCTGCCCATAGAGTTTTCAATAGGGCTTCCTACAATACAGGCCATATAATTCGAGTAGTGTGCAGTCTCCACCACCATGGTAGTTTCGGCCAACCAACCCAAGACCTAGCAATGCGAACAAAAGAAAAAGGAAGGCTTAGGGACAGGTTCACACCATGGCAGTAGGAAGTTTTAGTGCCCAGACTAGTAACGTAGTTGCTGACAGTATGGTTCTTATTTCTCAATCTTTAGCTCATGTTTTATTCAATGTTGGTGCCAAGCATTCTGTTATTTCTAGTTCATTTGTAAACTCCTTGGGGTTAGAAATGGAGGAATTTAGTTAACTTATAATTATTACATCACCCTTAGGACAATTGTATGTGAATATCATATGTAATTCTTGTAAAATTATAAGTAGGGGTAAGATTCTAAAGGCTAATTTAATTGTGATCCCGATAAGTACTTATGATGTAATCTTAGGAACGGATTAGATGTCTAAGGACAATGTAGTTGTTGATTGTCACCGTAGACAGATAACCCTAGTAACCAATAAGGGAATGTTGATCACTTTCCAAGGAACTTAGCTTGTTATGTACTTTTTTCTGCTTTAGAAAGAGAGTCAAGTATGGTTAGTGAAAATATCGCCATACCAATGGTTGATGAGTTACCTAGATTACTGTTGCACTATGAAATCAAGTTCGACATCGAGTTATTTCCAGGAACTGCTCCGATCTTCATCTCACCATTTTGGATGGCACCAACAAAAATGAAGGAATTAAGAAAGTAGCTTTAAGAACTTACAGATAAGGGATATATCAGGAACAGTATGTTACCTTGGGTGTACCAGTCTTGCTCGCTAAGAAGTATGATGGATCCCTTAGGTTAAATATCGACTACTGGAAATTAAATCGAGCTACTGTGAGGAATAAATATCCGCCACCAAGGATCGATGAATTGTTCAATCAATTAGGAGTTTCTCGATACTTCTAAAAGATAGATCTACACTTAGAATACCATTAATTCAGGATAAAGAAAAAGATATTCCTAAGACATCTTTTAGGACCTAGTATGGATATTTTGAGTTCTTGGTAATGTCGTTCAAATTCACAAATGTTCCTACATCTTTTACAGACTTGATGAATCGGATCTTTTGACCTTACTTGGATCGGTTCATGATTGTTTTTATTGATAATATATTAGTATATTCCAAGACTTAGGAGGAGCACGAATAGTATTTGGGGATTGTTTTGCAGACTCTTTGGGAGCACTAGTTGTATGCTAAGAAAGAGAAGTAAGATTTTTGGTTGACGGAGGTTAAGTTTCTAGGGCATGTTGTCTCCATCCAAGGTATTTTGATAAATCCTTCTAAGATAAAGAACATGGTACAGTGGGAACAACTAAAGAATATAACAGAAATCTGCAGTATTTTGGGACTCGCAAGGCACTTAGGAGGTTTGTGTTGGATTTCTCTAAGATAACGGCATTGTTGATGCAGTTTACTAAGAAAGATATTCGGTTCAAATGGAATACTAAATATAAACACGCCTTTTATGAATTAAAGACCCGATTAACTATTGCTCTAGTGTTGATTATATCGAATAGTGATAAATCATATGAGGTTTATATTGATGCATCAGGACTTGGATTTGGATGCGTGTTGATGCAACGTGGATAGGTTATAGCATATACGTCATGAGAATTGATGCTCCACAAGCAGAATTATCCTAATCACGATTTAGAACTTACAGGGATTATCCAAGCGCTAAATATTGGAGGTGTTACTTGTATGAGGTAGTATTTTAAATTTTCTTTAAGCATAAGAGTTTGAGGTATCTATTTACTCACAAGGATTTGAATTTGAGGCAGTGAAGATAGATGGAGTTCATGGAATATTTTGAGTTCAAATTGTAGTATCATCCCAGAAACGCTAATGTCGTGGTAGATGCACTGAGTAAAAAATCTTCTAGAATTCTCGCTTCTCTGGAGTTAGAAGATTGGAGGAGAAATACGATTGTTAGTGAGTATGGACTGTAATATTATAAGGATTATAGTTAGGTTATGGCTTATAATATGGTATGTGCTCCAGCACTTGTATAGCTTGTGAAATAAAGTCAGTGCTGAGATCAGCATCTTTAAGGAATATAGGTATGGATCCAGAATGGGGAAATGTTTTATGAGTGGAAGGTGCATGTTGATTGATATTTTATTTTTGGGGATGTTTGGCTATACTTGTAGTGGAAGAAATGATCAAGGCTATATTGGATAAAGCGTAAAAGTCTTGTTTGGTTATTCATCCAAGAAGCACAAAGATATATAGTGATCTTAAGAGATAGTATTGGTAGAGAAGTGACGTGTCTTCGCGTGAAATCCGAGCAATAGAAGCCCACTAGTCAACTTTAATCATTTCCTATTACAGGGTGGAAGTAGGAACATATCACTATAGACTTTCATACCGAATTTCCAAGGACGGAATAGAAGCATGATGCTATTTGGATCATTGTTAATAGGTTAACAAAATCGACGTATGTTATACCATTTAGGTCAACGTACTTGAGGAAAGTCTTGGGAGAACTGTATCTTGAGCATATAGTTTTGTTACATTGGGTTCCATTATCCATTCAATTCTGTAAAGACACTTGGTTTAATGCTAAGTAGTGGAGGAGTTTTAATGAAGCATTGGGTACAGAGTTAAACTTTAGCACCGCCTTTTATCCTCATACTGATGGTCAGTTTGAGTGGGTTACATAATTACTTGAGCATATGTTTGTTGAAAAATAGTACGCAGTGGAATTTTAAATTTTTTTTGTGTCAGATTATTTTCCAAAACACAAGTTTGACACGCTATATGTATAAATTAACTAGATCTTACTAACCTTTAAATGTCGAAGAACTCCTACAATCCGTGAAAAGGAGTAACATTCCAGAAGGGCCTCAACCAACTAGTCTTCTTTGTTATTCTCTATCCACGATCGGAGTGAGTGTGGGCTCACACGTATAGCTCTTCTACAAGGTGACTCTTCTTCCAACCAATTGAGAGAACCCAAAGCTAGTGTTCGTGATTTGTAAACAAGAGCTCTCAGGGAGTTTTCAGATTCTCACCAGTAGAGTATCACTCTTAATCTCTCAATTGATCCAAATAATAATGAGACCCACTCCCTTTTTATAGAGGTTGGGCCCAAGAGTCAGTCCTTATCAGATAATGCCTCAAAATTTGAATTAAAATCAAATTCGTATCAATATTCGATGAAATCCGCATAAAAACACGTGATCTTTTTATCGCGCGGTTGGCATGCCGATTTGTCTAACTGGCATGCCAAACTTGCCCCATTGGCAGGCTGAACCTGAGGATCGGCATGCCAAACTATCAAAAAAAATCTCAGCGAATCTTTTATTTTTCACCCAAGATTCTATAAAATAATGTCTCAGTTTTAATTCACATAACCTAATAAAAAAGTTATCTAATCAAAACAACTTTATCTAGATAATCTCTAGGAAAATAAATGAATTCCTAATAATTCTACAAATTTATCTTGATTTAATTTATTCAAAATTAAATCAACTGATAAACAGACAAGAATTATTCGATCCCAATAATTCAACAAGTTTATCTTGAATCAATTTTGTCACAAAATTAGTTCAACCGATAAACAGACATGAATTATTTAATTCTTCTAAATTTTAGCCAATCTGATAAATTTGACATAAGTCGCCAATTATTGGAAAAGCATGCCGTATCGTTACAAGATTTTGTGGGCTAGCAAAGGGGACCACATGGACCTATATAGTTCAAGCACCCGATAATTATGAAACCCAATATCCTAGATATACATTTCATAATTATCAACTCTAATGCTACTTTACTAAAAGTTGGAGCTGCACTCTCAAACTATATAAAATTACAAAGCCTGTATAGCTAAGTGTCCATAGTATATCATAATGTATTGTATCCTCATAAGATTATCTATAATCGACTTAAAAACAAGTTCTGTCTTACCTTCTCGATTTTTTTTTATCTTATGTTTCATTATCTCACCATTGGAAAACTTACCATCCAAAGATGGTATATCATTCGGTTACACCTATGTATCCAAATGGTTGAGCACTCCAGTTTTCTAATTACAAGATAACGTATATAAAAGGATATCACTACTCCTAAAGAGGAGCTATGGATTCCATATCTATGAATAACGGGTATACGCTATCAAGAGTCATGCCTTCAACAAACCGGCATGCATACCACAATTAAAATGTGGGTGTCACCCTTTGGCACATCAAAAGACACAAGTCAAGATAATGGGCCCACTATTCATCTCAGGATTAAGATACAATACAAATGATTGTCAAAAGTGAATCGATTTGCTGAGACAGAATTATTAATCCAAATCAATTCACTCTATGTCCGATCCAACACATTGTCACCTATGACAACGTGCCAATGTTTCTATTCATGAAGTCCACCTCTGATGGTTAAGACAAACCATCTCCTAATAAGGATATAGATAACATAATAATATTTACATGAATAAAGCACCAACTTTATTCCCTCGATTACAGATCTTTTGATTTAGATCGTCACCTTACGAATCATGTCTTCTGCATAATCTGTCCAACATGTGCCCAATTCTTAAAGGTTTAGACTGATAGTCTCAAACTATTGTTTGCATAATATACATTCAACAAATATGAACGTAAAGAGTACAAGATTTGGTATATTAATAATAAATAAATTCTTTGTTGATAAAAATGTCTCCAATAACATATTACATTTTTACTCCTTAGGGCATACATGTCTAACAATCTCTCACTTGCACTAAGTGAGTAAATATGACGATCTCACCTGTTGTGCCGCTGTTGAGCCAAATTGAGGGCATAATCTTCTTCAGAGGGTCGAGGAGGTTAAGACACATCCTCTAATTTCTCCAAACCACTGCTAGAGGAGCGTAAATGAGCGACACCGCCATGGGCCACCACAAGCCTATTGATTTCGCCAATTTTGACTGCGTTGAGGGGTGACAATGGAGGGGAAATGTTCAGTATGACACTGGGAACAAAACCCCCAACTCAATTTCATGGTTGCTCCGCCGGAGATAGGAGATCGGAACCTCCATTTTTATCGCCAATGTCAAGCTTCGATCTACTATGTTAGAGGCCGAATTAGGTGAAATTGACACTGCCATTGGACTCAGAAGGGTCAACTTTGGGGGGGTGGGCCAGAGCCCAGCCACCAACGGAGCCCGATTGACACCGATCAATGCTGGTCAAAGTCGATCAATGGTTGGTCAACTGTCGGTCAACGACGACTTTGGGTTTTTGTGATCCGGCTCTCCGATCGACGATCCAACACCACCTCCCAACTTGTTTCAATGCTCTAAACATGATAGTGACCTCCATTCGAGCTAATTTCACTCCGATAAAAATCGTCTGGCACTGACTGCATGCGAATCGAGGCGATTCAAACTGCAATAACAGATTCCAGAATGACATTTCCTGTAATGTATGATCTCTAGGAAACATTCCTAGCCATTCATGGTCACTCAAGGAGCACTGTAGAGGATGCTTCGCATGCTGTAGATACAGCGAGGTACAACTAGACCCGTTTAGCTCAGAGTCCAAGTAAGTAGGAATCTCGCCTACAGTATGAATAGTTTCAAAATAAGATATTTTAAATGTGTTCATAAAAAAGTTATGAAAATGAATGATCAGTGATTGTTATACTGTTTTATGTTAGAATGGGTGTTATGTTATGATTTATTATGATATGTTATATCATGATATGATATGTTACGATGATGTTATGATTAATGTGTGATGAATGCAATATTTAAATCATATTATTTAGTCACTCTCAATTTAAGTATGTTTACGATTTATGATTTACGATTTACATAATTGTGATGATATGTAGTGTTAAGTCATACTACATTCACACAATAAGGCAAATGAAAGTGATAAGAAGTGTCGTACCAGCCTCCTTAACTGTAAGGTACTCAAAGTAAAGTTAAAGATGACCTTGAAGTTCGATGGTCTTAAGTCTTCCTTAAGGGAAGCATCATGTTTATGATCTCATGATTAATGATGTTGGTACAAACACAAATGATAATAAGATAAAGAAAGTTATGGAACAAAGATAAGAGTTAAAGTAAGGAATGAATGATTATAGGATGTTCATAATTAAGCATAAAACAAGTTAACAAGATAGCATAAAATATTTATGCATATTTTTTTAAAATGATTTTTAATTATGTTTTGCAGGACTGATTTCCTACTTACTGAGCGAAAACTCATTTAAGTATGTTTATGCTATAGGTAAGAAAACCTATCAGCGACATTTGTTGGGCAGTGGTAAGCGATAGATGAATGGTGGAGATGAGTATGGATACCACTACGGTATATTTCCGTTGCCGAAAGAAAATGTTATCTTTTAATTATTTAATATAGTACTTTCAAAGTTCAAGAAAGTCACAGTTTTAAGAAATGTTTTCAAAGTTTAAGTTTTATTTTACGAAATGTTTTATCCAATTGTAAAGTTAAGTTTCAAGCTATGTTTTAGTAATTGTTTCTTATTAAGTTTCAAGAAACGATTCAAAAAGGGTTCTAAAGGCATTGGTTGAGAAAGGCCTCAACTTGAAATACGATAATAGTCGCAACAGTTTGTAAGTATGTTTTAAGAAATGTTTTAAAGGAAGTAATTCTTAAAAAATTATCTTTATGTTTATAAGAAAAGTTTTAAAGATATTTTATTATTATATGTTTCAAGAGATTAATGTTATGAGGTATGCAAGGCAAGTTTTTACGAATTATGGATATGTTAAACCGTAATGATTATAATGTGATTTTTTTCATGTTTAAGAAATTAATGTTAATATGTTAGTTTATGAAGTTATGTTTTAAGAAATGGTTACTATTTCTATCAAGATTATATGTTATGAATTCTTTATTATCAAGAATTCATTTGAAATAATTATGTTTAAAGTACTTTTGCATTTTGTTAATGCATAATATTTTACAGTTTAAGTTATAAGTTTTATGTTGCATTTGTTATGCATTAAGCACTTAAAGGAACAAGTTTTGACTTGCAATGTGTTTGCAAATGTTATACAAGTTATTTTTTTTAAAATATGTTTTCACTTGTTATGCATAAAGTTATAAAGATTAAGTAAAGGTTTGCAACGTATTTGAAAAGAAAATTTTTATTTTGTAATTTTTAGTACTTTATGTTAAAGTATAGTGATATTACGATTATGTTCAAGTTAAGTAACGGCTATGTTAGCGGGTTGTTGCACTCCATAGCCTCTGTGTAAGTGTAAGGATCCCTATCATGTTCATCTGATTCAGCCAAGAACGCCTCACCATTGAACATATACCTTTCAGGCTGACGCCCGATCCTCCCACTACGCCAAAGCCCCTTAGGTTGTTGTTTAGGTTCATTTGGTTTTTCTACACTGATCAGAATGGTTTCATTTGGAACCTCCGGAGTGATTGGATCACTCCTTAACTCCTTAAGCACCACTTTGCTTTGAGGCTTAAAGTCGTCCATGTAACTCTCCTCAAGGATAGTTGCATTAGTTAAAACCACGACTTTATTTTCCTTTGGGTTATAGAAAAAACTCTCTTTAGTCCCTTTTGGATATCCTACAAACATGTAAACTTCTGAACATGCTTCCAACTTATTCGCATCCTTAAACAAGACATGAGCCAGACATCCCTATATACAAATATGGTTTAAGGATGTCTTATTGCCCGTCCACAACTCGTGAGGAGTTTTAGGGACCAATTTTGAAGGTATATTGTTTAAAAGATATCATGCGGTTTGTAGTGTATATCCCCAAAAGGATAAAGACAATGATGAATAACTCATCATGGACCTTACCATGTCTAATAAAGTCTTATTCCTTCTCTTTGCTATGTCATTCTGCTACGGAGTGCTTAGCACAGTCAAATGGGATAAAATCTCATTCTATAATAAGTGTCCCGAAAACTCATCATAAAGGTATTCTCTACCTCGATCGGATCGAAGTGCCTTTATGGGTCTACCTAATTATTTTTCCACTTCAGCCTGAAACTTCCTGAACTTGTCATAAGTTTTGCTTTTGTGGTGCATCAGGTACACATACCCATATCTTGAGTAATCGTCAATAAAAGTGACGAAATACTCATACCTTCCTCGTGCCTGGATGTTCATCGGTTCGCAAACATCACTATGCACAAGTTTTAGAACCCCTTCGGCCCTATTGCCCTTAGACCCGAATGGTCTTTTGGTCATTTTACCCTCCAAACAAGATTCACATTGAGGTATAGATTTCATCTTTAAGTGACTTAAAGGTCCATCCCTTACCAACCTTTAAATCCTATTCAAGTTAATATGACCAAGGCATAAATGCCAAAGATAAGTCTTATTAGAGTGAGAAGTTTAAGTCTTTTAGAGTTATTATTATTCATCTCAGCTTTAAGCAGTAAGTTCATCTTAGGTTTGATAAAATATAGATTCTTTTGCATCCATCCAGAACAGATAAAAGATTTATTTTTACAAATCTCAACTTTATTATTAAAAGAAACCAAATAGGAGTCTTTAAATAAACAAGCTACAGAAATTCAATTCCTTTTAAATTTAGGAACATAAAAATAATCTTGCAAAATTAAATTCTTATAATTATCAAAATAAAGATGGAGTCTCCCACTGCTTCCGCTAAGACCAAGGATCCATCACCCATCTGAAGCGTGAAGTCTTCATAAAGCAGACTTCTTGTTTCTTTGAACCCCTGTAAAGAAACACAAACATGATTAGTTGCACTGGAATCTATGACCCAAATGTCATTGGATTCCTCAACCAAACAAGTTTCTAAATACAGAAGATCACACCTACCTCCTTTGGAAAGGAAGTCCTTACAATGCTTCTTTATGTGCCCAACCTTCCCGCAGAAGAAGCACCTAAGCTTCTTCAGGCTCTTCTTCTTCTTCTTCTTCTTCTTCTTGCTCTTGTTGTTAGCAGGAATAGAAGACTTCTCATTTTTGGCCCGTTGTTTCTTTCCATTCCTAGAGTTGGGATTGGAACTAGGAGTAACTGCCAAATTGGCCTCGCCACCAGCAGGAGACTCCCTGATCAACAGTTCAAACTCCTGTAACTGTTTCATCAACTCTGTTAAGGTCATATCCCGCCTATTGCTCAAATTAAAAGTAGCTCTAAACAGAATAAATTCATTTGACAGAGTCTCAAAGACCATTGTCATTTAAGTTTCAGTATCGATGTCAGCTCCATTGGTTTGTGCCTCAGCGAGGTAACCCATGACCAACATCATGTGCTCCTTTACAGATGTCTTCAGACTCTACTTACAGTTTAAGAGTTTCCGAAGCACCCCTTATCGCTTTGTTAGAGCCTGGCCTCCAAACATGTCTTCAAGATTATGCAAGATCTACTTCGCAGTCTCATAATCTTTATGTTGAGCCTGCATAATGTTATTCATGTTGGCCATAACATAGTAGTGGGCCTAATCGTTTGCATCTTTCTAGTGATCGTACGCTTGAAATTGCTCATTAGTGGAGTCTTCCGTAGGCTCGGGAGGACAAGGGGTTGTCAGCATGAATTTTAGTTTCTCAAAAGAAAGGACGATATTCAGGTTCCGTTTTCAATCATTATAATTCTCTCCGGTTAATAGGTTTTTGTCAAATATCGAAGATAAAGCGTTTTTAGACATTTTTAATCTACAATAAAGAATCATATACTAAACATAAGCAAACATATCATAATAATTTAGTAAGATAATACAATCATGTAAAAAATATACAAATGTGTTTATGTGTCAAAACCTTGAAAATATCACAACCTTACAACGATAATTCCCAACTTAGAATTCAACAAGCTCCTAGGGGAGTCATGCCAAATTCAATCAGGAGCACAGATCCCCCCCTGATTAATATATGTCATCTAGGACCCGTATGATCCAGCATATATTAATAATCGTTTCTTTGGCCATTAATTTTATTAACAAAGCTCCTAGGGGAGGTTAATAATAAAATTAACATGAGTGTATAACCATCGTTTCAATATTTTATCCATGATTTATAATCACCACCTAGGGGTCTACAACCATAAATCAAGCTAAAATACATTATCCTCTCAGAGATCCAATCTGGTACATAATAAAAATCCCTTCCTAGGGTTTGGGACCACCATGTTCTTTCTATGGACCAACGATGGAGCCCTTAGGTCCCCTCTTCGAAAACCTTCTCCCACTCAATCTTTTGAAATCAAGGTTTTATTTTAAAAAAGACATGCATGAACAATTTTAAATGAGTGGCATTCCCTATTCTATATGGCATGTTATCAATATACATGGCAAATCATATTATTATGCAAACAAGCAAAGCAATCAAGCGGAGCTATAAGCAAAATAATAAATAATCGTAATATTATGGTTCCACCCTAGAGAATAGAAAACAAATATTACAAGAGAATAATTGAAACATATTATCGATTCTTCATCCTTGAACCTCCAAGTTGTATCCTTCTTCATGTAATGCCTATCTGCAAGTCTTCAATCCCGTATGAATTGAATACTTTAAATTTTCAGTCATATCTAAATTTAATGTTTCTCAAAATTGTCCCAAAAATAAAATTAAAACTACATCTTTTTTGAAAAAATTTCTAGCTCTTTGTCGATAAGCCGATCTGTATGATCGGCCTATCGATTATGACCCATTGGCCTACCGATCTTTTCAGATCGGTCTGCCGGTTCATGACTAATCGGCCTATTGAACCAGAAGTTCGGCTTGCTGCCAGAGCCACTTGATTTCTGCCCCACTGATGACCTACCGAACTTCACGCCCGACTTGCCGATCTGCGACCATCAGCCTATCGAACTTGAGGGTTCGGCATACCGATCGAGTAGAGATCACCCTTTTCAGAAAATACAGTTTCTAATGCAATTAATCAATTTTATTCTCAACAATTCAAAAACATATAATCAGAGACTCAGGATATACTTGGGGACGCCATCATCCATCTTCTAGATCCGCTTTTAGGTCCGTCTTCTCCGAATGATTATTTAATTACAAAATTCTTACAAATTTAAAATTAAATAATAATTCCTAGACGGAGATAGTAGTCTACCATCTAATTACATGAAAAACCTAGATATATATTCTAACCTCGAAGGAACCATAACCGGTATAATATTAATTAATTAATTAATAATTAAATAATAATTTAATTAACCATAATTAATTAATAAACATTCACCATATAATCCATAATAACATATAAAATATATAGAAACCTAGAGTGTCAACTATCTATAAAATTAAATTCAAGTATAGGATGTTGGAAACAAGGTGCGCAGCGGAATTTTTTTAAATTTTTCATCAGAGTATTTTCCAAAATACAAGTATGACATGTTATATGTATAAATTAAACAGATCTTACTAACCTCAGTGTGCCGAAGAACCTCCGCGACCTGTGTAGAGAAGTAACGTTCCAGAAGAGCCTCAACCAACTGGTCTTCTTTGCTATTCTCTATCCACAACCGGAGTGAGTGTGGGCTCACACGTACAGCTCTTCCACCGGTGACTCTCCTTCCAACCAATAGAGAGAACCCAAAGCTAGTGTTCGTGATTTGTGAACAAAAGCTCTCAGGGAGTTTTCAGATGCTCACTAGAAGAGTATCACTCTTAATCTCTCAAATTGATCTGAGTAAATCATTAGACTCACTCCCTTTTTATACCTATTGGTCCTTGGGGTCAGTCCATATCAGATTAGGTCTCAAAAATCGAAACAGAATCAAGTTCGGATCAATATCTGATAAGATACGCGTGAAAAACGCGTAATCTTAGCTGTCGCGGTCGGCATGCCGAACTGTGAGATAGGCAGGCCGAACTGGCCAGTTCGACAGGCCGAACTTTCTGATCGGCAGGCCGAACTGCCGAGAAAAAATCTCCGCGAATCTTTTATTTTCCACCCGAGATTCTAAAGGATAAAGTCTCAGTTTTGATTCAAATAGCCCAATAGAAAAGATATCTGATCAAAACAAACTCTATCAAGATAATCTCTAAGAAAATAAATCAATTCAAATAATTCTACAAGTTTATCTTGTTCTAATTGTCCAAAATTAAAACAACCGATAAACAGACAAGAATTATCCGAACGCCATAATTCAACAAGTTCATCTTGAACTAATTTCTTACAAAATTAATTCAACCGATAAACAGACATGAATTATTTGATTCTTATAAATTTTAAACCAATCTGATAAATCCGACATAAGTCACCAATTATTGGAAAAGCACGCCGTGTCGTTACAGGACTTTGTGAGCTAGCAAAGGGGACCAAAATGGACCTATAAAGTTCAAGCTCATGATAATTATGAAACCCAATATCCCAGATATACATTTCATAATTATCAACTCCAACGCTACTCCACTAAAAGCTTGGAGCTGCACTCTCGAACTTTACAGAATTACGAAGCTCATGTAGCTAAGTCTCCATGACATATCATAGTGTATCGCATCCCCATATGATCATCCATAATCGGCTTAAGGACAAGTTCTGTCTTACCTTCCCGATTATTTTTATCTTACGTTCCATTGTCTCACCATTAGAAAACTTACCATCCAAAGATAGTATACCATTCGGTTACACCTATGTATCCAAATGGTTGAGCGCTCCAGTTTTCCAATTACAGGACAACGCATATAAGAGGATATCATTACTCCTAAAGAGGAGCTATGGATTCCATATCTATGAATAACAAGTCTACGCTATCAAGAGTCATGCCTCCAACGTACCGGCATGCATGCCACTATAGAGATGTGGGAGTCACCCATTGGTACATCAAAAGACACAAGTCGAGACAACGGGCCCATTATTCATCTCAGGATTAAGATACAATACAAACGACTGTCTAAAGTGAATCGATTTGCCAAGACAGAATTATTAATCCAAATCAATTCACTTTATGTCCCGATCCAACACATCGTCACCTATGACAACGCGCCAATGTTTCTATTCACGGAGTCCAACTCCGATGGCCAAGACAAACCATCTCCCAAAAGGGATATAGACAACATAACAATCTTTACATGAATAAAGCGCCCAACTTTATTCCCTCGATTGCGGATCATATATTTTAGACCATCACCTTAAGAGTCGTGTCTACCGCATAATCATCCCATCATATGCCCAACTCTTAAGGTTTAGACTGACAGTCTCAGACTACTGTTTGCTTATCATACATTCAACGAATATGAACGTAAAGAGGACAATATTTGGTATATATAAATGAATAAATTCTTTATTGATAAAAATGTCTCCAAAAACGTATTACATTTTTACTCCTTAGAGCATACATGTCTAACAATCTCCCACTTGCACTAAGTGAGTAAATACTGCAAATTTCGCATCCCCATAGCTTCCACATGCCTTTCGAAGACTCTCCCAGAAAGTGTCTTCGTAAATGGATCAGCTAAATTGTCCTCTGACGCGATCTTGCACACCTTGACATGCCCGCTCTCAACGAAGTCCTTTATCACATGATACTTCCGATCAATATGCTTACTCTTCTTGTGAAATCTTGGTTCCTTAGCATTAGCTACCGCCGCACTGTTATCACAGTACAGTGATACCGCTTTATCCATACCAGGAACTACCTCAAGATCCCCAAGGAACTTGTGGAGCCACACTGCTTCTTTCGAAGCATCACTAGCCGCCACATACTCGGCCTCCATCGTTGAATCCGAAGTGCAATCTTGCTTCGCACTTCTCCAACTGATGGCACCGCCACCCAGAGTAAACACAAACCCTGAAGTCGATTTCCTAGAATCCAGGCAGGATTGAAAATCCGAATCAGTGTATCCTAGAGGAGTTAAATCCTCACCCGAATACACAAGCATATACCCTCGAGTCCTTCTCAGGTACTTGAAAATATGCTTTACCCCAACCCAATGGTTCGGTCCTGGATCCGCCTGAAATCGACTCACAATCCCGACCGCATAGCTAATATCCGGTCGAGTGCAAAGCATGGCATACATGAGACTACCCACTGCCGAAGCATAAGGCACCTTCTTCATGTATTCTCTTTCTTCATAAGACTTTGGAGAGTCTTTCTTAGAAAGAGTAATTCCAGACCTAGATGGTTGCCCACCTTTCTTGGAATCCTGCATTGCAAACCTCCTGAGAATTTTATCTATGTAGCCGGCCTGTGACAAAGCTATCATTTTGTTCTTCCTATCCCGCAAGATCTGGATACCGAGAACAAAATTAGCCTCACCCAAGTCCTTCATGTCAAACTGCTTGGTCAACCATAATTTGACCGATGACAACGCCCCAACGTCATTGCCAATTAGCAGAATGTCATCTACATAGAGTAGTAGAAAAACCACCTTCCCATTCTTAATGTGTTTGTAAACACATGGTTCATCCACATTTTGTGAGAACCCATAAGTCTTGATCACTTGATCA
This sequence comes from Artocarpus heterophyllus, assembly GCA_025403435.1. Classification (NCBI taxonomy): domain Eukaryota; kingdom Viridiplantae; phylum Streptophyta; class Magnoliopsida; order Rosales; family Moraceae; genus Artocarpus; species Artocarpus heterophyllus. The sequence goes on from CM046341.1 coordinate 30,227,982, forward strand.
AATCTTATGTTCCAAGAACGAGAAGCCTGCTTAAGTCCATAAATAGACTTTAGCAACTTACAAACCTTACCCTCTTGACCCGCGACCTTGAACCCGTCTGGTTGTTCCATATAAATGGACTCATCAAGATAGCCATTTAGAAAAGCCGTCTTGACATCCATCTGCCAAATCTCGTAGTCGAGAGCGGCAGCTATGGACAAGAGAATCCGGATGGACTTAAGCATGGCTACAGGCGAAAAGGTTTCCTCATAATCGATTCCTTCCTTTTGCGTATAACCCTTAGCTACCAGTCTAGCCTTAAAGGTTTCGACCTTTCCATCCACTCCTCTTTTCCTCTTGTAGATCCACTTACACCCTATGGGTTTTACCCCTTCGGGAAGATCCACAAGCTCCCAAACCCGATTAGTCTCCATAGACTTCATCTCAATGTTCATGGCCTCTGTCCAGAGTCTTGAATCAACATCCTCCATAGCTTCTGCGTAAGTATAAGGATCCCTGTCATGTTCATCCGGTTCAGCCAAAAAGACCTCCCCATTGAACATATACCTCTCAGGTTGACGCCCGATCCTCCCACTACGCCGAAGCCCCTGTGGTTGTTGTTCAGGTTTGTTTGGTTTTTCTACACCGATCGGAATGGTTTCGTTCGGAACCTCCGGAGTAAACGGATTACCCCTCAACTCCTCAAGCACCACTTTGCTTTGAGGTTTAAAGTCGTTCATGTAACTCTCCTCAATGAAAGTTGCATTAGTTGAAACCACGACTTTATTTTCCTTTGGGTTATAAAAATAACCCCCTTTAGTCCCTTTTGGATATCCTACAAACACGCAAACTTCTGAACGTGCTTCCAACTTATTCGTATCCTTAAACAGGACATGAGCTGGACATCCCCATATGCGAATATGGTTTAAGGATGTCTTCCGTCTTGTCCACAACTCGTGAGGAGTTTTAGGGACCGATTTTGAAGGCACATTGTTCAAAAGATAACATGCGGTTTGTAGTGCATATCCCCAAAAGGATAAAGGCAATGATGAATAACTCATCATGGACCGAATCATGTCCAACAAAGTCCTATTCCTTCTCTCCGCTACGCCATTCTGCTGCGGAGTGCCCGGCGCAGTCAAATGGGATAAAATCCCATTCTCTAACAAGTGTCCCAAGAACTCATCAGAAAGGTATTCCCCACCTCGATCAGATCGAAGTGCCTTTATGGGTCTACCCAATTGCTTTTCCACTTCAGCCCGAAACTCCCTGAACTTATCATAAGTTTCGCTTTTGTGGTGCATTAGGTACACATACCCATATCTTGAGTAATCGTCAATAAAAGTAACGAAGTACTCATACCCTCCTCGTGCCCGGATGTTCATCGGTCCGCAAACATCACTATGCACAAGTTCTAGAACCCCTTCGGCCCTATTGCCCTTAGACCCGTATGGTCTTTTGGTCATTTTACCCTCCAAACAAGACTCACATTGAGGTATAGATTCCACCTTTAAGTGACTTAAAGGTCCATCCCTTACCAACCTTTGAATCCTATTCAGGTTAATATGGCCAAGGCGCAAATGCCAAAGATAAGTCTTATTAGAGTGAGAAGTTTTAAGTCTTTTTGAGTCATTATCATTTATCTCAGCATTAAGCAATAAGTCCATCTTAGGTTTGATAAAATATAGATTATTTTGCATCCATCCAGAACAGATAAAAGATTTGTTTTTACGAATCACCACTTTTTCATTAAAAGATACCACGTAGGAGTCTTTAAATAAAGAAGATACAGAAATTAAATTCCTTTTAAATTTAGGAACATAAAAACAATCTCGCAAAATTAAACTCCTATAATTATCAAAACAAAGATGGACATCTCCCACTGCTTCCGCTGAGACCAAGGATCCATCGCCCATCCGAAGCGTTAAGTCTTCACGAAGTAGACTTCTCGTTTCTTTGAATCCCTCCCTTGGAAAGGAAGTCCTTGCAATGCTTCTTTATATGCCCGACCTTACCACAGAAGAAGCACTTAAGCTTCTTTGGGTTCTTCTTCTTTTTCTTCTTGCTCTTGGTAGCAATAGGAATAGAAGACTTACCACTCTTGGCCCGTTGCTTCTTTCCATTCCCAGAGTTAGGATTGGAACCAGAAGCAGCTACCATATTGGCCTCTCCACCAGCAGGAGACTCCCTGATCAGCAGTTCAAACTCCTGTAACTGTTTCATCAGTTCTGTCAAGGTCATATCCCGTCTATTGCTCAAATTAAAAGTAGCTCTAAACGGAATAAATTCCTTAGACAGAGTCTCAAAGACCATAGTCATCTGAGTTTCAACATCGATGTCGGCTCCATTGGTTTGAGCCTCAGCGAGGTAACCCATGACCAACATCATGTGCTCCTTTACAGATGTCCCCGGTCTCTGTCTACAGTTTAAGAGTTTCCGAAGCGCCCCTTGCCGCTTTGTTATGGCCTGGCCTCCAAACATATCCTCAAGATTATCCAAGATCTGCTTCGCAGTCTCATAATCCTGATGTTGAGCCTGCAGCACGTTATTCATGCTAGCCATAACATAGCAGCGGGCCTGATCATTAGCATCTTTCCAGCGTTCGTACGCTTGGAATTGCTCATTACTTGAGTCTCCCGTAGGCTCGGGAGGACAAGGAGTTGTCAGTACATATTTTAGTTTCTCAAAGCATAGGACGATGTCTAGGTTCCGTTTCCAATCATTATAGTTCTCACCGGTTAATTGGTTTTTGTCAAGTATCGATGATAAAGCGTTTTTAGACATTTTCAATCTACAATAAAGAATCATATACCAAACATAAGCAAACATATTTAATTTAGTAAGATAACACAATCATGTAAAATCATACAAATGTGTTTATGTGTCAAAACCTTGAAAATATCACAACCTTACAACGATAATTCCCAACTCAGAATTCAACAAGCTCCTAGGGGAGTCATGCCAAATTCAATCAGGAACACGGATCCCCTCCTGATTAATATATGCCATCCAGGACCCGTATGATCCAGCATATACTAATAATCGTTTCTTTGGCCATTAATTTTATTAACAGAGCTCCTAGGGGAGGTTAATAATAAAATTAACGTGAGTGTATAACCACCGTTTCAATATTTTATCCATGATTTATAATCACCACCTAGGGGTGTGCAACCATAAATCATACTAAAATACCTTATCCTTTTAGAGATCCAATCTGGTACATAATAGAAATCCCTTCCTAGGGGTTGGGACCATCATGTTCTTCCTATGGACCAACGATGGAGGCCTTAGGTTCTCTCTTCGAAAACCTTCTCCCACTCAATCTTTTGAAGTCAAGGTTTTATTTTAAAATTATGCATGAACAATTTTAATATGAGCGGCACTCCCTATTCTATATGACATGTCATCAATATACATGGTAAATCATATTATAATGCAGACAAGCAAAGCAATCAAGCAAAGCTACAAGCATAATAATAATAACCGTAATATTATGGTTCCACCCTAGAGAATAGAAAAACTAAGATTACAAGAGAATAATCGAGACATTTATCGATTCTTCATCCTTGAATCCTCAAGCTGTATCCTTCTTCATGTAATATCCATCTTCAAGTCCTCAATCCCGTATGAATCGAACACTTCATATTTCCGGTCGTATCCAAATTTAATGTTTCTCAGAATCGTCCCAAAAATAAAATTAAAACTGCACCAAAAATTGCACCTTTTCTGGACACCTGGATGCTCTCTGTCGGCAGGCCGATCTAGGTGATCGGTCTGCCGATCATGGTGGTTCGGCCTGCCGAACATGAAGGTTCGGCCTGCCGGCAGAGCACCAAAATTTCTGCCCCACTGTCGGCCTGCCGGACCGTACGTCCGGCCTGCCGGTCTGTGACCTTCGGCCTGCCGAACTGTGAGGTCCGGCATGCCGACCGAGCAGAAAACCCTCAATCCAGAAAATACAATTTTAATGCAATTCATCAATTTTATTTTCAACAATTCAAAAACATAAAATTAGAGACTCAGGAAATACCTGGAGGCGCCATCATCTATCTTCAAGATCCGACTTCTCGTTCCGTCTTCTCCGAATAATTATTTAATTACAAAATTCTTACAAATTAAATAATAATTCCTAGACGGAGATGATAGTCCGCCATCTAATTACATGAAAAACCTAGATACACATTCTAACCTCTAAGGAACCATAACCGGTATTAATTAATTAATAAATAATTAAACAACATTTTAATCAACCATAATTAATTAATAAACATTCACCATATAATCCATGACAACATATATATTATATAGAAACCTAGAGTGCCATCTCTCTATAAAATTTAATTCAAGCATAGGAGAGATTAAGATCACAAAATTTATGCATATAACATGATCACAAACTTGCAAATTTATGTAAAAGCCTGGCTCTGATACCAATTGTTGGAAACAAGGTGCGCAGCGGAATTTTTTTAAATTTTTCATCAGAGTATTTTCCAAAATACAAGTATGACATGTTATATGTATAAATTAAACAGATCTTACTAACCTCAGTGTGCCGAAGAACCTCCGCGACCTGTGTAGAGAAGTAACGTTCCAGAAGAGCCTCAACCAACTGGTCTTCTTTGCTATTCTCTATCCACAACCGGAGTGAGTGTGGGCTCACACGTACAGCTCTTCCACCGGTGACTCTCCTTCCAACCAATAGAGAGAACCCAAAGCTAGTGTTCGTGATTTGTGAACAAAAGCTCTCAGGGAGTTTTCAGATGCTCACTAGAAGAGTATCACTCTTAATCTCTCAAATTGATCTGAGTAAATCATTAGACTCACTCCCTTTTTATACCTATTGGTCCTTGGGGTCAGTCCATATCAGATTAGGTCTCAAAAATCGAAACAGAATCAAGTTCGGATCAATATCTGATAAGATACGCGTGAAAAACGCGTAATCTTAGCTGTCGCGGTCGGCATGCCGAACTGTGAGATAGGCAGGCCGAACTGGCCAGTTCGGCAGGCCGAACTTTCTGATCGGCAGGCCGAACTGCCGAGAAAAAATCTCCGCGAATCTTTTATTTTCCACCCGAGATTCTAAAGGATAAAGTCTCAGTTTTGATTCAAATAGCCCAATAGAAAAGATATCTGATCAAAACAAACTCTATCAAGATAATCTCTAAGAAAATAAATCAATTCAAATAATTCTACAAGTTTATCTTGTTCTAATTGTCCAAAATTAAAACAACCGATAAACAGACAAGAATTATCCGAACGCCATAATTCAACAAGTTCATCTTGAACTAATTTCTTACAAAATTAATTCAACCGATAAACAGACATGAATTATTTGATTCTTATAAATTTTAAACCAATCTGATAAATCCGACATAAGTCACCAATTATTGGAAAAGCACGCCGTGTCGTTACAGGACTTTGTGAGCTAGCAAAGGGGACCAAAATGGACCTATAAAGTTCAAGCTCATGATAATTATGAAACCCAATATCCCAGATATACATTTCACAATTATCAACTCCAACGCTACTCCACTAAAAGCTTGGAGCTGCACTCTCGAACTTTACAGAATTACGAAGCTCATGTAGCTAAGTCTCCATGACATATCATAGTGTATCGCATCCCCATATGATCATCCATAATCGGCTTAAGGACAAGTTCTGTCTTACCTTCCCGATTATTTTTATCTTACGTTCCATTGTCTCACCATTAGAAAACTTACCATCCAAAGATAGTATACCATTCGGTTACACCTATGTATCCAAATGGTTGAGCGCTCCAGTTTTCCAATTACAGGACAACGCATATAAGAGGATATCATTACTCCTAAAGAGGAGCTATGGATTCCATATCTATGAATAACAAGTCTACGCTATCAAGAGTCATGCCTCCAACGTACCGGCATGCATGCCACTATAGAGATGTGGGAGTCACCCATTGGTACATCAAAAGACACAAGTCGAGACAACGGGCCCATTATTCATCTCAGGATTAAGATACAATACAAACGACTGTCTAAAGTGAATCGATTTGCCAAGACAGAATTATTAATCCAAATCAATTCACTTTATGTCCCGATCCAACACATCGTCACCTATGACAACGCGCCAATGTTTCTATTCACGGAGTCCAACTCCGATGGCCAAGACAAACCATCTCCCAAAAGGGATATAGACAACATAACAATCTTTACATGAATAAAGCGCCCAACTTTATTCCCTCGATTGCGGATCATATATTTTAGACCATCACCTTAAGAGTCGTGTCTACCGCATAATCATCCCATCATATGCCCAACTCTTAAGGTTTAGACTGACAGTCTCAGACTACTGTTTGCTTATCATACATTCAACGAATATGAACGTAAAGAGGACAATATTTGGTATATATAAATGAATAAATTCTTTATTGATAAAAATGTCTCCAAAAACGTATTACATTTTTACTCCTTAGAGCATACATGTCTAACATAGGAGAGATCAAGATCACATAATTTATATATATAGCATGATCACAAACTCGTGAGTTTACGTAAAAAGCATAGCTCTAATACCAATTGCTAGAAAAATAGTATGCAATAAAATTTTAAAATTTTTTTGTGTCAGAGTATTTTTTCAAAACACAAGTTTGACACGCTATATGCATAAATTAACCAAATCTTACTAACCTTTGAATGTTGAAGAACTCCCGTAATCTGTGAAGAGAAGTAACGATCCAGAAAGGCCTCAACCAACTGGTCTCTTTGCTATTCTCTCTCCACGATCAGAGTGAGTGTGGGCTCACAGATATAGCTCTTCCACCAGGTAACTCTTTTTCCAACCAATTGAGAGAACCCAAAGCTAGTGTTTGTGATTTGTGAACAAGAGCTCTCAAGGAGTTTCCAGATTCTCACCAATAGAGTGTCACTTTTAATCTCTTAATTGATCTAAATAATAATAAGACTTACTCTCTCTTTTTATAGAGGTTGGGCCCAGGAGTCAGTCCTTATCAGATAATGCCTCAAAATTTGAATTAGAATCAAATTCGGATCAATGTCTAATGAAATCTACGTAAAAACACGTGATCTTTTTATCGCACGGTCGGCATGTTGATCTGTCTAACTGGCATGCCGAACTTGCCCCATCGGCCGGCCGAACCTGAGGATTGGCATGCCGAACTATCAATAAAAATCTTAGCGAATCTTTTATTTTTCACCCGAGATTCTATAGGATAAAGTCCAAGTTTTAATTCAAATAACCCAATAGAAAAGTTATCTAATCAAAACAACTTTATCTAGATAATCTCTAGGAAAATAAATGATTTCCTAATAATTCTACAAGTTTATCTTGATTTAATTTATTCAAAATTAAATTAATTGATAAATAGACAATAATTCAACCGATAATTCCTAATAATCCCAATAATTCAACAAGTTTATCTTGAATCAATTTTGTCATAAAATTAATTTAACCGATAAACAGACATGAATTATTTGATTCTTCTAAATTTTAGCCAATCTGATAAATCTGACATAAGTCACCAATTATTGGAAAAGCACGCCGTATTGTTACAGGATTTTGTGAGCTAACAAAGGGGACCAAATGGACCTATATAGTTCAAGCTCCTGATAATTATAAAATCCAATATCCTAGACATACATTTCATAATTATCAACTCCAACGCTACTCCATTAAAAGCTTGGAACTACACTCTCGAATTATATAGAATTACGAAGCCCGTATAGCTAAGTCTCCATGACATATCATAGTTTATCGTATCTCCATAGGATTATCCATAATCGGCTTAAGGACAAGTTTTGTCTTACCTTCCCGATTATTTTTTTTTTATCTTACGTTCTATTACCTCACCATTGAAAAACTTACCATCTAAAGACAGTATATCATTCGGTTACACCTATATATCCAAATAGTTGAACACTTCAGTTTTTCAATTACAGAATGCGCTATTACACCTATAGAGGAGCTATGGATTCCATATCTATGAATAATAGGTATACGCTATCAAGAGTCATGCCTCCAACGTATCGGCATGCATGCTACTATTAAAATGTGGGTTCACCCTTTGGTACATCAAAAGACACAAGTCAAGACAAGGGGCCCACTATTCATCTTAGGATTAAGATACAATACAAATGATTGTTTAAAGTGAATCAATTTGCTACGACAGAATTATTAATCCAAATCAATTCACTTTATGTCCTGATCCAACACATCATCACCTATGACAACGTGCCAATGTTTCTATCCATGGAGTCCACCTCCGATGGTCAAGACAAACTATCTCCTAATAGGGATATAGACAACATAACAATCTTTACATGAATAAAGCGCCCAATTTTTTTTCCTCGATTGCAGATCTTCTGATTTAGACTGTCACCTTAAGAATCGTGTCTTTCGCATAATCTGTTCATCATATGCCAATTCTTAAAGGTTTAGACCAACAGTCTCAAACTATTGTTTGCTTAACATGCATTCAACAAATATGAACATAAAGAGGAAAAGATTTGGTATATTAATAATAAATAAATTCTCTATTGATAAAAATGTCTCCAAAAATATATTACATATTTATTCCTTAGGGCATACATGTCTAACAATGTTGCACTTGTGTTTTGGACTTTGGCGGACATTAGAAGAAGCACCCGCGTCTAGTTGAATTTGCATACAACAACAATTACCAAGTGAGAATTGGTATGGCACTATTCAAGACACTTTACAAAAGACCATGTCAATCAATGGTTTGTTAGTTTGAACTGAAAGATAGGATCGTCACTGGACCAAATGAGATCAGTGAAAACAATGAAAAGGTTGCCATGACATGAGATTGACTAAAAGCAACCTAAAGCTGACAAAAGAGTTATACTGATAAGAGACGCCAACACAGAATTTAAGGAAGGTGATTTTGATCTCTTTAAGGTTTCCCCATGCAAAGGAGTTACACCTTTCGATGTAAGCGATAAACTTATACCAAGGTATGTTGGGCCGTTTGAGATCATCTATCAAGTCGGTGCAGTTGCTTAAGGAATCGATCTTCCTCCTGAGCTTTTCCATTTTCATAACATCTTCTACGTGACAATGCTCCGTAAGTGCCAGCCCGACCTCAGCAAGATTGTCTTGTTCTACAATGTGTCGAAACAGGAGGATACGACCTATGAGGATGTGCGATCAGGATCATCGATCAAAAAGTGACAAGTTTACAACGTCTTTACATATGGTTAGTAAAAGTCTTGTAGTAACACCATGGTGTCGACGAGGCAACATGAGAGTTGGAATCGATTATGCAGAAATTGTACCCATATCTATTATGTTTTTTAGGTAAGCTCTAATTTCAAGGACGAAAATCCCTAAGGGGAGGAGAGCTATAACGCCTCAAATTTAATTAATCCTAATTAGCATGCAAATTGATATATTAGTGTGCCTAATTGGAGTTTTATTTTTAATTAATCACTTTTGTAATATTTCTTTTATTTCTCTTATTTATTTGCATTCTTATTCATTTTGTTTTGCTTTATTTTAATTTTAGCAATTATTAAATTGTTTTAAAATAAAATTTCCTGCATATCATTTTATTTCTTTTAAAATCAATTCTAATTAAATTGTAACATTTTTTCTTTAATTAATTTATTTAAAATAAAAACCCAACATTTGCCCAAATACCCAATAGGGCGATAGTTTCTTGTGTGAACCAATATCACATAAAGTGATCAGGTATCTTGAGACCACTTCAAACAAAACCATCTACAGCCCTTGGTTTTGTGTCTAGATACCCTCATGAGTTAAATTTAAACCATACTTAGACATTTCAGCCCCTGCACCCCCCACCCCCCCAACCAAAAAAAAAAAAAAAACTCTCTCTCTTTTCCTCCTTTTTAATGTTACTCCCTCCCTTTTCATGTAATAATGAGACCTTAATCATGCTCTTTGATTATGTACGTTGGAATATGGGTTGGTTATATTTCTTTTATGTCTGTAGTATGTGTGCACTGTTGTGGGGTCTAATGGGACCTAGATAGCATTTTGCGAAATTTAAGTTTTTAAATTAATTTCAAAGTTAATTCAATAATTTTCCTTTTTTTCATGTTTAAAAATTAATGTCATTTATACTTCCGTTGAATTTGTCATATCCATAAATTTTCTAAAAATGTTTTAAAAATTTAAGGAAAATTCTCAATATTTATAATTAATCTTAATTAATTATTTCAATTATACCTGTCACCTTACCACTTGGGTTTGGGTGCATGACAATTTTATTATTCATTAATCATCTCATCCTAATGATAGTGGACCTCGAAGATGCAAGAATACGCAGGTCGTGTTAGTGAACAACCTTGCTAACACTTTAATTCCTTCAAAAAAATTTTAAGGTCACCTAGAAGGCAGAAGAATTTGTGATTTGTCTCAGTTACTTTCGCATATATGGAAAATTGTTGGAATATCGTGCTTATAAAGCAATAAATATATAAACTATTTTGTTTATTTGACATTATTTAAGTGAATTTTATTTCTATATTTTGTGAGCAAACAATATAAGAATACAATACTAGCCAATATCCTTGAAGTATTTACATATGGAATATATGATTACAAAAAGCTTAATATACATCAACAATATTCACAATCGACACCTTACATTAATAAGATTGTGATGTTCATTACCAAATTTGATGAATGATTTTATCTAGCCCGGTGTATTATTGACTATAGCGTGGAAACATACTACGTATTGTAAATACTTTGTACTGGATCACAATAGGATTACTTGTTTAATAAATATATTTCAATAGAATAACTTATATTCTATTATCAGATGACTAGTTTATGGATGGACCTTAATTCCGTAAATTGATTTGTTAAATAGTGAGATTAATTTAGAAATAAATAACGATATTTTAAAGACATAATATTATTGATAGTTGGAAACACTATGGATATAGAATCCATAAATAATATCCCCGGTGTTGATACCCTTTTTCTGTAAGGTATAAGCCCAACACATTGTCTCATACCATGGCCCAAGGTAAGGTGCATCGGACCAAGCCACGAGGCCAAGGAATGTGAATAGGCCCATTTTATTTTGTCTAATGAGACTTCTAACTCATTTGGAAAAAGTTTTGAGTCTAATTGGAATTAGAATAAAAAATGTATAGAGGAAATTAGAATAAAAAAGGCTCAAAAACCCACTTAGAAGCCTAGACCCAACATAAAAAAGGCCTTTTTTTGGTCCATTTGACGTAGCAATACACCTGTGTACCACCGCACCCGCCATGCCAGCCTTGCCAGCTCACATGTAGCGAACTCTGCTATAGGGCCATGTGACTCCTGCAGCCGGGGACAAGCTCCCCTCAATCAATGGTGGGTTAGAGGGAGACCCAATTCCTAGGTATGAACTTTGCCTAAGATGGCAAGGCAAGACTCCTGCCATATAGATACCCCCGTGGTAGGCCATCCAGAATAACATCCCTAGGTTGGTTGGCTGTTAATACTCTTGACATGCTTAGACCCGTGCTAAAAGAGCAAGTTTGAATCTAGAGGAAAAATCTCTCGTCGTGGGCTGTTGCCATATATGGTTGTTGTTGCGAAACTAGACCTGGAATCACCCCCAACCAAATGCTCGAAATAGAAGAAACCCAACCAAACTAGATTTCTATTTTCTTCTATAAATACCTTCTCTAACACCCTTGAGAAAAAAATAATAAAAAGCCCATTCTACTCAAACTACCTAGAACAAACCTCCATAGCCACTATAACCACCATTTTCTCCATCATCATCTTCACCCAAAAACCTCCATAACCACTATAGCCATCACCTCTTCTAAGCTAAAACCATCGTACCTTACCTTAAACCACCACCAAACTGCCTCCAAGCTTTCATAAACCTCATTACCAACCTCAAACCACCTAGGATAGATGTTTTAAAGACCCTATTCGACCATTCCTACTCGCCAAAAAAAACTCAAGATTCTCTATTTTCTGGCGAGTCCCAAAAGAGTCCAAGATTCTCCTCAAAACCATCTTAAAACACCCATAAATCTTATCTCTGACCTCAAAACCATTTAGAAAGAGTATCATTACTACTTAAGTCCACCATCTCAACTTGACAGAAAATTCAAAGTTGCATATTTTCTGGTAAACTCCAAGAATGTCCAAGATGCATGTTCTATCTAGTTTGAACTTGAAATTATCACCAAATCCTCCTAAAACCATCCCTCTCCATGAACAAAGAAAACTGCCATGAACGAAGAAGACCGAAGCCACCATCAAAAAACTACCATCTTTTCTCTCTCTAGATTTTAAACTACCCTGCCCTTCAGAGTTACTCTCTTGTGGGACTGCTATACCTGTCAAAGTCACTCTCCTGTGGAGCTGTTTCACCCTTCAGGAACCCTTTCTCAGGAAGCTGTTCACCCATTAGGAATCCTTTCTCAGGAAGTTATTGTACCGATAGGACCATTACACCTTAATATTCAACCAAAATACTATATCTTGACCAAATAAGCAGATTACCACCACCAAGTGTATAGGAAATTCTTCCATAACTACTCACGTTCCTTTCTCACTCCATGTGCACGCTTAAAGGCAATCTTTAGAAAAGTTCTAATCTCTGACAGATCCTAAATCACAACGGGTCTCACCCTCGAGCTTGATCGTCCTCGGCCTACCAAGGTTTAGCCATAACCAAGCAGGGGCCGCCACAAGGCAAGCCTAAACAACCCATTTTGGCCACCCTCGATGCCAAAATAGCTGCTGTAGACTTCATCAACTCCATCACCTACCGCACTTCCACTTCAGCTCCTATCAGGCAACACCCGAGCTAATAAGAGTAGGCCACAAAGTCTGCATCCTCCACATGTGAAGGCCCGCAACAGAAGAGCCCCAACATCTAGAAAGTGAATTCAGAAACTTAGGTGAATGAATACTCAAACATATTTAATATTAGATCTAAATATTAACAAAATTCTGATATATAATTAGTTCATAAATAGGTCATCATTAGAATATTGATGAAAGTCATCGATAAAAATATAATTAATAAGGTTTAACAAAATTACAACCTAGTTCTAATTATGAATATTTATAGTGAAGGATCAGATCACATGATAATTGACTATAGACAAAGCTTATTTATACAACTAGCTTCTCATATATATATATATATATATATATATATATATATATATATATTTGTGTGTGTATATAACCGTGGAGTTAGGGGTGGCAAGATCGTGTTCCGTGTCGTGTTCGTGTCAGCAAATTTACAGCATGATACGATTAAACCTAACACAAATACGATACGATTAATAAACGTGCCAGAAATGCAAACACGAACACAACCCATCTATAGCACGTGTAATACGGCACGACACAATTAACACGATTACTAAGCGGGCCATAATAGATTGACACGATAACAACACGTATATGGCACATTTATGACTCAGTTAACTAAAAATTAAAAAAAATTTAAAAAAAACCAATAAAGAAAATTAACAAAAACACAATATCTACGTAACACTAACCTACTATAAATATTTTAAATGTTTTTATTTTTAAGCTTAAATATGTTATAAACATGCGGGTCGTGTCGTGTTGACACGTTTACGACCCGTTTAATTAAACGTGTTAAGGCGTGTTAGACGTATTAGCACGAATTCAGCCTGTTTCTTTTTGTGTTATTCATGCCAACCCATTTATGGTCCAATTAATAAACGTGTAATCCAAACCTGTTTATCTCGTGTCGTATCCGAAATTGCCAGCCCTACGCGGAGTGCAGCTTTGGTTTTTGACGGTGGCTTAAACAAAAGTTAATAATAATGTTAATGATTTAGAACTTAACCGAACTAAACATTACTCTTCGGCGTTTCGGCCATGTCTTTTTACTTGATCCTCTGTTACCTCCATAAATTCTCAATGATTTAATTGGATTTTTCTCTGCAATTTATGGTGGTCTAGAACTACATGAAAGCGCCTAAACAGATAATCTGTACCGTGGGGCGCCAACGAATATTTTCTAGTACACTGGGTAGCACGTTTTTGTGCAATGTTAATATATATGTGTCACTATATTATCGACAACAACATTGATACCTATCTATCATTTTATTAGTAATAATTTAAAAAAATGTCAGTTTTTTAAGTTATTTTTAGACTAACAATAACGACAACAATTCAAATAGGAGTCCCCTGTCAAATACAATTGACTGTATTTTTTAATCTTTCAATCGAAATCAATCATAAATTATAATCCTATCCAATATTGTGGACATCTGAACACAATTTCATTATTAAGCGCACAAAGGTAGAAATTTTCCTCAACAACGTTCAAATGAAATTTAATTGGCAGTATTGGTTCTACAATTGCACTTATTTTAATATTTTAGTGACTCACTATGTAACACCCGAACATTTTAAGCACAGTAAAAATACAGTAATTTAAGGATTATGTTAAGACAAAAAGACAGTTTAAGAAAAATACTGTATAATAATATGAAAATTATACAGTATTAGAATAATACAGTATAAGAAAGTACACTGATAAAGTTATGCAGTATAAAAATTACACTGCAAAAGTAATGCAATGTAGGAATTGGATTGTTTAAGGGTATGCAGTACAGAAATTGGACTGTTTAAGTTAAAGTAGTATAAGAATAATATTGTTTGCAGAATATGGAATGAATAAGGAATATTGTAGCGGTATAAAAAATATACCGACAATATAACAAAAATACTGTTAGTATAAATTTATAAAGTACAAAGTGAGAAAATATTGGAATTACATTATGTGATGGATGTGGATAAGTATTGGAGGTTATGGGACTTCATGAAGTTTATGAAAAAGAATACCGACAGTATAAAAAAATACTGTCAGTATAAATTTAGACTGCATAAAAAGTTAATGGAACACCTTGAAAGTTTTAATTTGGCCACCACATCCACTAATGTGGCCCAATCACATTTGGCCACCCAAAGTAATCTAATTGATTACCAAGGTGATGGCTCATCATCTTTTTATTAAAAAAAAAGAAAAAAAAAGGTGAATGACTCATCATATAAGAGACCAAATGTCTCCAACGTGCAAGAAAAGAAGGAAAGAAGAGAGAGTGAAACGTGAAAGGAAAGAAAGGAAAGAAAGAAAGAAAGAAAGAAGGGAAGGAAGGAAGAAGAAAAGAAAAATGCCCCATTTTTTCCCCCATTTCTCTCTACCAAAACCGACTCCCCCATGAGCATTCTCTCCATAATTTTTCAAGCACAAATCTCTAAAATTATGTTTTGAAGCAAAATCAAGGGTATGGAAGGAGATTTAAGAGTTTCAAGGTAAAAATCCAAGTTTTACCTATTATGTTTAAGGGTTTTTATTCATGATTTGGTTGAGGATTTTTATGGGGATTGTTATGAATATTGTCAAGGGTGTTGAGAAGGTTTTCAAGCACTTCAAAGGAGGATCAAAAGGCTTGATGAAGTTTAGGTAAAATTCTAAACTTCATGCTTGAAAAAGTTTATGTTTTTAATGCATATTAAGTGTTTGATGAAATGTTTAAGCCATGGCATGTAATGTGGGCATTATGGCATGATTATTTTATGTTATATGTTGATGGTGATGATGATAGAAAAGAAGAAAGTAAGGGTTTTGATGAAATTTAAAAAGGGACTAAATTGCAAAGAAAAAGGGTATTCTCGACAGATTTGAAAATCAGCCAAAAAGTCTCTCTAAACGATGAAATTTCAAAAAGTTACAATAAAAAGTTGTAGAACTCGTCGAAACTATTAGGACAGCTTGGACAGTTTCTTAAAATTTTGCTTGGTTAAGAAGTTACGAATTTTACGAAATTTTGGGCATAAAATTTCAAGAAATAAAAACATTATGAAATGTCTGGAATTTGACCATAGTGCTTTTGTAAGTTTTATTCGTAGTGAAAAACTAAGCGTTATGGTATGAATTGGTCATTTTTGGTTCTGGGGACAAAAATGTAAATATTTTTGTTTTTCGGGCCAAAACCATAAAATTATGTGAAAACTGGGTTTTCAATAAGGAACGTTGGTTTCCTACACTGCAATAGGCAGTAAGTATCATAGATGTTAAGTTTTAAAGAAATTAAAGTTTAGTTAAGGAAATAATGGAAGAAAAAGAGTTAAAAGCAAAATGGTCATTTTATGAAAAATGGCCAAAATAGACCCGAAACGCCTGATGTTGGAAAACTCTCCTTCATGGGAATTTTCTTGTAACATGTAAGAAAAGGAACAATAAAGTTAAGCAATGAGTTTTATAAGGTAACGAAGTTGACGAAAAACCCAATAAGGGTAAAAACGTTATTTTTACGAAAACGGTCAAAGCGGAGTCGAATACTCCAAATTAGCATAACGTCCTTGGACAAAAAATGTTCCATAATGCGTTAAGTAACGAAACCGCTAGTGAGACAGGGAAGTTTAACTAAGGGACGCTTAAGAACAAAGGTAACCCGGTGGGTTACAAAATTAAGTAAAGAGAATGGTAAACCGATAGTATACAAGTTAAGTTAAAAGGAAAGAATGGTTAATGTTTACGTTTTATTATCAATCAAGTGGACTGATAAAAAAAAAGTTAACTAATTAGTCGAGCGTCATATGATCAAGACACATAAGCCGACTAATAGAAGGAAAAGGAATGAGACAGGAATGGAACAGAGAACGTTAGAGCTAAGTCTAGGTAAATTCAAACTTCACCTACAACATAAAGTAAATAATTTTTAAATATTTATGTATACGTTTATAAATGAATCTACAATTATTATACAAGTTTCTTTTACAGTATATTTGCATTGATTATGCAAAAAGTTTTAAAGATTCAAAGCAAGATTTGCAATGAATTTGCAACTGTTATGTTTAAAGTCCATTTGCAAATTGATATGCATAAATGTTTTTAAAAGTTCAAGTTATGATTTTTAATGTATTTGAAGTATGGTTGCATGTGAAATGAAGAATGTTTAAAAGAGTACAAGTTATGATTTGCAAAATGTGTTTGCATTTTATGTTGCATTTGTTATGCAATAAGTTTTAGAGTACAAATTATGATTTGCAAAATGTGTTTGCATTTTATGTTGCATTTGTTATGCAATAAGTTGCATTTATTACGCAATAAGTTTCAGAGTACAAATTATGATTTGCAAAATGTGTTTTTATTTTATGTTGCATTTGTTAGGCAATAAGTTGCAGAGTACAAATTATGCATTTGTTATGCAATAAGTTTCAAAGTACAAGTTATGATTTGCAAAATGTGTTTGTGTTTTATGTTGCATTTGTTATACAATAAGTTGCATTTGCTATGCAATAGATTTTACAGTTCAAGCTATGATTTGCAAGTGTGTTTGCATATAATATGATTGCATTTGATATGCTCACTAAAGTTAATAAGAAAGTAACGTAAAGATAAAAAGAAAGTGTCGTACCAGCCTCCTTGTTGTGAGGTAATGAAAGTAAAGTTAAAGTTTGACCTCCTAGATGTGAGGTACAGACCTCGATGTTCGATGGTCTCAAGTCTTCTACAAGGGAAGCATCATGTTTATGATATCATGATTAATAATGTTGGTATGAACACTAGAGTAAAATAAGGAAAGTTAAAGTTAGATAAGGAAAGATAAAGAACAAGGATAGAAATTTAAAGTAAGATAAGAAAAGTTAAGGAATAAAAGTAGAAAGTTAATATAAGAAAAGAACGTTCATAAGACACTCATAAATGAAAGTTCATAATTAAGCATGAATGGAATCATGCATTTTGATTTTGCTTGAATTCCTTTTTATGAAATATTTATATGTTATATTATGAAAGACATTTTGAGAAATATTTTACGTTAAATGTTTATGAAAAACATTTTCATGTTTTCAAGAAAAGATTTATAAATGACGTTTTGAGAAAAACGTTCAAGAAATGTTTTACGAAAAACGATTATGCAAAATGTTTTTCAGAAGTGTTTTATGAAAAACGTTTTTAGAAATGTTTATGGAAAACGTTTTTTAAAAAATGTTTTAAGAGAAAGATTTTTATGAGAAAAGTTTTTAAAGCATGTTTTAAATGATTTGTGAGCTTATGTTTGAACTTACTGAATGAAAGATCATTAAAATTTTCTTCATGCTGTAAGAAGTTTTGTGGGAGACCAGTAGGACCTGTTAGAAGAGTTAGGTGTTGCAGAGGATAGATGCGAAGATTTGAGTATGGATACCACCACAGTAAGTTTCTGCTGTTCAAAAGAAATATTTTCCACTATTTAATATAGTGTTTTCAAAGTTTTAAGAAAATCATAGATTTAAGAAATGTTTTCAAAAGTTTTAAGATACATTGCATGAAATGTTTTATAAAATTATAAAAAGTGAAGTTTTAAGCTATGATTTAATAAATATTTCTTAATAAGTTTTAAAAAACTGATTTGAAATGGTTTTAAAGGCAAGTGTTGAGCAGTGACTCAACTTAAGCTTCCGACAAAAGTCGCATCAGTTCTAAAAAAAGTTTTAGAGAATGTTAAAGAAAAAAAAATTTATTTTAATATTTTTCTTACTAAGTAAGTAAGATTAATGTTATAAATGATGGTATAAGAATGTTAAGTGACTGCCTGAAAAGGCGGGTCGTTACATACTAATACCTATAGGGTAGTGGGAACTATTGGTAGGAACCGTTTTTATTGTAGCATGTGAAAGCTTTATACTATAGTAATTTTTTTTTACTATAACATGTGAAAGCTTTACAAAATTTATAACTAGGTTTGTGTTCACCCTTACCCAAACACAAAACTAATATTCGGCGAAATAATGCATAGTCGGTGAATAAGTTACATTATTGTTCGACTTTTTGAGAAATTATAGTTTACAACAACATTTTAAATAATATTCAAAGTAAACAGCATAATTGTTTTTATTGGTAGCAAATATCATTTTCATTTTTGAAAAACAAGTGTTTTTACATTGCAGCCCCTTCTTCTTCTTCTTCTTCTTGTCGTTGAAATCTCTCCCAACACCCTCCCTCTCTATCTCCACCTATCTGTCTTTCTCTTCCTCCTCAACGGAATCTCTTGCCATCGCCGGAGTCGAATGGAGCTTGGCGTCGCGAAGGAGGAGCTCGTCACCCCTCGTCGGAGGCACGCAGAGACCAGCGTGGCGTGAAGGAGCACGACGCCGGATTCACTGGAGCTTGGCGTTGCGCGAAGAAGAAGCTCATCACCGTCGCCAGAGTCGCAGATGAGAGAGAGAGAGAGAGAATGAATAAAAAATGAAATACAGCTCTATCAAACACCTTTTTTTCACATTAGAGTTTTCTTTGGTATAGATTAGAGTTCTTTTTTTTTTTTTTTTTTTTTTGAGATGGGTTAGATCGGAGTTTTGTATTAAACAAAATGAGAATGCCTGATTAAGAGTATTTTTCATATTTTTTTTAATGCGGTAAATATGATTTATCAATGTTATGCTATTTATTTTGTTTCTTAAGACATTATAATATTATTTTTTATTGGAGTTCTGAAAATGCTGTTTCCATTCTTTTTCTGTATTAGTCTGGACTTTATTATTATTATTATTTTTTTTCAGGTGAAGTGACCTTATTATAGAATTATCCTGTTAAAAAGTAAGGACTCGGTTGTGTTTAGTTGGTTGGTTCGAAACATTCTAGTTACAAAAGTAAGTTCAAAATGTTGAAGATGATGATATTATTATCCATTTAACTTGCCTTTTATTTTAAATGCACGGTTTCGAGTGGACTTTATACTGGCTCACATGAAATTTTTTATTCAAAATAACTAATGGTTCTATTGGTGCGAAGGTTTAGAATGATGTAGTTTAAAATTTTATAGTTTGAACTATAAATTTTAAATTATATAGTTTAAACGATGATTTTAAAGAAACATTTGAAACGTAAAGGTTTAAAATGAGAATAAAATATCATAACAAGTTTAAAACGAGAATTGGTGTTTGAAACGCTATAGTTTATGAAAGAAAAACGAGAATGAGAATGATTTCTACTATAAAAAAATAATTCAAACCATATGAACTTGAGGAATAATAAATTTTAGATTTTATAGGTTTAGGTCATTTTAAAACCACATTTACAGTTTAAACTAGTCTTACTTATTACTCTATTAAACATCTACTTAAACCGTTTTTATGATTTAAAATACTTTAAACAGTTTTGAATTACTTATTACTTTATTGAACATCTATTTAAAACGTTTTTATGATTTAAAATACTTTAAACGGTTTTGAATTTACGTATCAAACGGCCTATGAATTATTAAACAAAACGCCCAGTTTTTGGTGCAACTAAATTCTTTCTCTGTCCTTTGGCCTGGGAGCTAACATTGGCGTGATTGGAGGCCTAGATCTGGCAAAGTTAGCCTCTCGTTGCGGGGGAGAGACAGAGGCCAGCTCACGAACATATGCTGCCAGATATGTTTCCTGGTTGTGTGGTCAATTGTGACGTAAATAGTCATAATAATCTTACTTGTCCCTGATGAGCAAAGCATCTTAATTAGCAGCCTAGTCAACCTACCATGTTCATCATATACAACCAAAATTTCATGAAAAATCAATCTTATGACATGTGTTAAAACCCTGTTATTTATAAAATTATAAGTCTCAACTTAACAAATATTATACTTTTTAAAGTAAGACTTACTGTTTTTTTAACAGTAGGGTTGTAACTCATAAGACTAAATTAATAGGATTGCTCAAATTTCATACAACCCTCGTATGTACTATATTTAATTTAATAGGTGAATTATCTATTCACAAGTTGTATAAAATGATATCAGTTAATTTTACACTAATGTTTTACATATAAAATGAATCTCAAGATTCCCTAAAAAAAATAAAAGAAAAGAAAATCTCAAGCTCAGTCAAATAATATGTTAGTTTCTTTAGCACACTATCTACTTCAATATTAAAGTAAGCTTGCCAGTTTGATATAAAGTCTTGTTTTGTTGTTGTTTTTGTTTTTTTTTAAGAACACTATTTCTAACAAAATGAGCACTCTTATTTAACTTTATTGGATTTAAACCTTACTATACACATCACAAAACAGTTCTCAATTTAAAAGATTAAGAACATTGGTTAGAATCAATTTATTTAAACCAATTGGTTAAAATATTATAGCATATAAAAATTTTACATTGCAGCTCATCTTTTTTTTTGGCACTATTATTACTAGTCATGGCTGTCATGTAATTGCCCAATGACGTCTGTTCATGAATTATTCTCATGAGTTAAAGAATTAATGGTAGTCACAATAAGTAAATATGGTAGTGTCAATCCGTTTGACAAAAGTGGTTGGAGTCTTTTTTATAATTCAAACTATTTTGTTATGATATTTTTTTTAAAATTTAAATAACAAAATAGTTCAAACTATTCTTCTGTTAACTTTTAATACTTTGTAGCTATTTAGAGCCACAATTTGAACCGGAGTTTCAAGTTTCAACCACTATTTTAGTAGCGTTTCCTTTATATATATTATAATATTTTTAGTTTAAACTCTCACCTTTAATTTATTTTTCAAATGGCTTAAATTTATCAATATGTTGCTCTTTTCCCACACTAGGGCATAATGTACACTTTTTTTTAGGTAATCATGTACACTTTTTTTGTTATTTAGATAAAACTTTATCTTTAAAAAAAATAAAGCTTTAAAGTATGGTCTCTCCTTGACTTTTCCAAGCATCGGTAGAGAAAATGTTGTCCCACTAGAGCAGGCAGGACATAGCTGGAGGTACCTTTCCTTCACATTATATATATATATATATATATATAAATTAAGTAAATCAAGTGGAAACAGCTGTGAACTTAAGCAGTATGCAGTGTGACCCCTCAAACTTTTTCCTTGGACCCATTGCTCAGTGGAGTCCATGAATGGAGAGCATGAGCCAAAATTCCCCCTGCTAAAGTACCAAAATTCCTCTTATGATTTTTCGTCTTGTATCAATGTTAAAAACATGAGGTTGTCTTTTTTTCTTTTTTTTTTTCAATTCCTCAATTATAACAGTTGACAAATGGGAATTTTTTAGGGTACTTGAAAATACCTGTTCAACCCAAAAGATTTAAATTAAAAACATGTTTAGCAATTTAAATTTTATGAAAGAAACATTAAAGTAAGCCAAATTTTTTTGTTTGGACCAGTATTTTTAAACACGCTCCTCATATGAACAAAACTGTCATTTAATAAAATTCTTAAAAGGAGTAGATATTTTTCTATTTTAATAATTTGAAAGGGTCGATTAGCCATATTATTGAGTAATATTTTGTATAGATTCAACTTTAAAATAATAGTAAAATTCGTTCAAAACTAAAATAGATACAATAACAAAAATAAGCGACCTTGAGACATCAAACGACTCAATTCTAATTAAGCCAGTTCCACAAACAAATTCAAAGGCAATGCTCAAAGAGAGAAGCATGTGCCAAGTTCTAAATCCGACCCAAATAGACACATCATATATATTTTAAGCACATATATCACTCTTCAATAAATCGTTTATAGTCGATTGAAGAACTCATTGACCAGAGCGACACCTAGTACGTAGGCCACACAAAATGACGTTAAGAAACAATCTTTTTTCCTCAAATTATACTACTCATCGTTACTTTTTTAAGTAAATTGTATTGTTATACCTTAAATTATTCATTTTTTTTATAATGTATCATGAACTTGTAATTTTGGCGATATGCTTTTTAAATTTTGAAATTATTAACAATTAAGGTCTAATAATTATCGAGTATTAAAAGGAATGGATGGTTTAGTCACAAGATTCGTAGGTGAATTTTTTAAAGATAAATCTCATTATTTTAAGAAGAAAAAAAAGCAACCTCAACATGTAAAAAAAATATTGAATGAAAATTAAAATTAATTATTAGGCTTCAATTGTCAAGTAATTTAAATTTACGTTATATTTTACTAAGATTAAAAATTTAAAATATATTATATAAAAAATATATAGTTGTAAATACAATAGTACAATTTACTTTGTTTTTTCTTTATATGTAGCATATTTCAAGACTCTATTGCACCTTTTGAAGCCGTCCATGAATTGCAGGCAGTATAAACCCAACTATAAAGAGACAAATATCCACATCAATTCTGCCTTCTCCTAAAAACGTGCCACGTGTAATAATCCTCCAGTCACGCAAGAGTAGCCGTTGAACAAATCCAACGGTCATTATCTGCCGGCTTTTAACGATTACGCGTCTTCCAGTTCCCAATCATCTCGTTGTCTCATATATTGATCCGGATCCGTTATCAACGGTTACATTATTTAAAATCATCAACAGCTCTCTTGTCAGTCATACATACATTTATTAGGTGAGTGTTTGAAATCAAATTCCAGCTTAAAAGTTGATACTTAAATGTTGAATATATTAAAAACTTTATACTGTAGTGTGTAAAAACGCTATAATAGTTAAAACTTTTATTAAAACTTTGATATTAAAATTTGTTCCTAAATACTTTTAATAATTACATGAGTATTGCTATAAGGTATCGATAGTGTTAAGCACCATTTACTAATAAAAAGTGAGTTGTATAGTGTGAGTGTTCACCTTTTTATTAATAATGATGTTTAGCAACAGTGATGTCCTAACCATTTTTCTAATTACATATCAACCACTCATTCCCTTCTTTTTTTTTTAAGGAACCTTTCCCAATTGATCAAGTCACACGTTACTAAGTCATGATCATGCTAATAAAAAACACCATGCGCCAACCATTAATTATAACAACGCGTTTTTGGGAAAATTGTTAATTAATGTACACTCCTTTCAACAATAATAATAACAATAATAAAATAGTAATGAGAAACATATATACAATAAATACTAACCCTCCTAATCCTAATACGCGTAAAAAGTGCATATTTTTCCTTTCTTCTCCCTCCCTATAAACATCCCAAGTTTCATCTCCACATTCATCTCAAAAAACGCCCATCCAAAAAAAAAAAAAAAACAGAGAAACAAGCCCTATCTCTCTCTGTTTACAGTCTTCCAATGCCAAGTATTTTGGTAAGGATTTTTCTGATTTACAACCTTCTAAACTCATTCTTGCTTTCTTTGGTGCCCAAAAAGCTAATTCCTCTCCTTCCCACCTCTTGGTTCCCTCACCAAACACCACCGTCGCCGCCATTGTCATCGCCGCCGTCTCGTGCCCCGGCCAAGAGAATGAACCAAGCAGAGCTATACCAAGTCTTCCGAATGTTCGACCGGAACGGCGACGGACATATCACCAAGAAGGAACTAAACGAATCCTTGGAGAATTTAGGCATCTTTATTCCAGATAAGGAGCTCTCCCAGATGATCCACAAATTCGACGCCAACGGTGACGGCTGCGTCGACATAAACGAGTTCGAAGACCTCTACCGATCCATAATGGCCGAGCGCGACGAGGAGGAGGAGGAGGATATGAAGGAGGCGTTCGACGTGTTCGATCGGAATGGAGATGGGTTCATCACCGTCGATGAGCTGAGATCGGTGTTGGTCTCGCTCGGCCTTAAGCAAGGACGGACGGTGGAGGATTGCAAGAGCATGATCATGAAGGTTGACGTGGACGGTGATGGAATGGTCAATTACAAGGAGTTCAGGCAGATGATGAAGGGAGGTGGGTTCAGTGCGTTGAGTTAGAAACACCAAATTTTTTTTTTTTTCTTGCCACGTTTGTTGGGTTTATTTTGAGGCTCTTATAGGTAATTTTTGTGTAAATATTTTTGGAGAACAAAACTGCTAAGTAGACCAAGGATGTTTTAAAAAACGTGAAGCGAGCTGGAGAACCGTTATTTAGAGAAGTTGATCTAGGGCCCATTTGTTTCGTGGTTCGAATCACAGTTCGAATCATTTTGTTACAGTATTTTCTCTCATAAAAATTTAAATCTTCATTCAAATACTTTATTCAAATACTCGAACCAAACGGGCTCCTAATAATTGTTATCCAACTCCAGTCGTGAGTTAACATCGTACCATTGTTACCGTTCTCTTTTTTTTTTTCACCTCCGTTCTTCTTTCTTTCTTTTTTTTTTTTCATTTTTCACCTTTTGATAGAGTCGGTTACTTTGCCCCCGTTCTCTTGTCTATCATGATGTGGCCTTGGCATTTGGGAGAACGCGGGAGGAGGGACAAGGGTGTTGCCTCTATGGTCCTTTTTTTTTTCACCTCCGTTCTTTTTTCTTTTTTTTTTTTCACCTTTGGTAGAGTCGGTCGATTTAACCCCCGTTCTATTATCGATCATGATGTGGCCTTGGCATTTGGGAGAACGTGGGAGGAAGGACAAGGGTGTTGGCTCTGTGGTCTTTTTTTTTTTTCTCCGTCCTTTTGAAACGCACTGTGGTCCTATTCTTGTTTGAGCAAAGTTAGTATTATTCGTAATATCTTTATTTCTCAATTTTGTTGTATCCCTTGTAATTGTTTGCTCCTTCCTTGTAATACTTTGATTCAATGATGGGTTAGAGATTTTTACACGTTTATCCATTTTGCAACTTATGTCGCTACTATAATTATTAGATTTAACGATGCCAAATAGACAAGAATTTTAGTGGTTTTTTTCATTAGTTTAAACAAAAAAATTTAAATTTAAATTGATTTTGTCACATCATTTTCTCTCAAAAAAACATGATTTAAAAAAATTTGAATTTTACTTTAAATTTTTAGTTCGAACCATGTGAACCAAATGACCCATAGATATTTTAATGTCTCAAAACAAACTCTCATATTCTCTCGTCTTGAATTTTCCCTCGAATTGAGCCCTCTCCAACATAGCAACAAATCTGAAGCCTTCATTAACGCTATGTCAATCAAGTTCTTGTTAAACCTAAAATACCAAGAATTCCCCTCATTTCAAACTCATGAGTGATCTGAAATAAAAACTTAGGTAGGTTGAGTGTGAAAGGAAGGTAGCCCATATATAATGCTCGAAACCTAGGAATCAAGATCTATTGTCCTATTTTCCTATCTCTTTAGCTATCTCACTAATGAAATTTTGATATATAAGTAAATTTTTTAATCACTTTTAATATTTAGGTCCTATTTATGTGTTTAAATTATTGAGTTTAAATAACATATCAAAATTTAATTAGGAGGGACAGCCTAATGGAACAGAAAATAGAACAGCAGATCTGGACGAAACGTGGATGTCCTCCTTAAATCTAATTTTATCCCCTTTCTCCACCTTCCACTTCACATGTTGGGAAAAAAAAAAAGTAATTGAAACGAAGTAAACAGCTTTCCATGGACGTTAAAACATGACCCTTGTTGCCAGCCCCAAGCCCCAACTATTTGGATTTAAATCGTTCTTTCCTTTGGTGAACTTATGCTATAATGACTCCTGCTTCGTAATGCCTTGAATTTTAAATACAATTAATCTTGTGGCTAATCTAAATTATTAGTGTATCTAATTAATTTAGAAATGTAAAATTTCATGTTACATAAAATCATACACATTTACATATTCAAACCAAATTTTGGTCACAATTTTTATATTTTAAACTATTTCTATCATTTACCTTATTTATCCTCACCCCCTATATTTTTCTTTTATTTCAAATCACCCTAATCTCTCTCCATCTCTCTCCATTCTCAACCATGCATCACCCCTTCCAAAAAGACAACAACACATTTTTTAAGTCTTCAAACATCTTGAAGACTACCCCATCATGAGACCCCACCTCACCAAATTAAGAATCCCACTCATAACTCCCCATTTTCCCTCTCCTACACCAACTCTCTTCGTCTCCCTCTCTTCATTTTGCTGCAGCAAAAACACAGCAAAGACCACCAAAAGACAGCCCTCTTCCTTGCCAAAAATCAGAAAATCTACCATCATCATAGCCAAGACACTCCAAGCTCTCAAGCACTATTAATAATTTGAGTTTTAAGTTTTTCGAAGCATTCCAAGGTTTGTATTTCAAATCCTAATCCGGTTTTGTATTTGTTTTCTTATAATCTGGAATCTTCCTTTGGTTTATGTCATCTCATCTCCTCTGCAACAACGTCAGAAACTTGGTACGGTCTTGATAGATACATTCGATATAACCTCAAGTATGAAGTTATCATAGGTAATAAAATCTCGATGAGTCTGAGGTCGATCCAAGGAATAGGTGATATGCTAATTCTACTATATTTATTAAGATAATTTATTTACAATTATTGTACATTTTTATAACTTTTTATTTTTTAGATTTTTGTGATTTTTGGAATTTCAATAACAAGAATTGCAACTAAAATAGAACTTTAACAATAAGTGCAACTAATTAAAGAATAACAACAACAATAATAATGCTAAGGATCAAAGCTTCTATCCTTATAATTAACTTAATTATATTTTAGTTTTTCTAAATTGTCTATTAAGTAGTTTAAGAATACAATAGGTCATCATCTGTCAACAATAAAGCAAGCATTTACTATACCAGTTTATGTTTTTGAATGTAGTAAAAATTCAACTTTATAAACGTGCATGATTTTAAAATTACTTAACTAAAATAACAAACAAAATAATGAGTTAAGCACTTACCATATCATTCTTTGTCTATGACTAATCAAGGTCCTCTCAAGTGTCAGCTGTAACAGCCTATGTCGATGATAAATTAAAATCTAATTTTGCAAGAACTCTAGCTAAGATAATAGTGAAATCTTAAGTTTTCTAAGAAAATAATTTTGGCATTCTAACTTCTTAAAAAACTGAGAAAAACTAAAAATATTTAAAATAATTTTGCTAAAATTTCAGCTAAAAAGGAAAATTAAAAAGATATATTTAAAATAAAAATACTCATAATATTATAAAACATAATTGGAAAATATTACAACATAGTCTAGATACTATTTTACAATAACTAAATTTAAAACTTTGAATAGTGATTTTTGACATTGAAGAGAGGGTGATGAAACACAGAAGCTTGGGGAAGTATTTATCGGCTAAGATTTGGTACTATTTTACAAGCAAATTACCATTTTTTTAAAATTTTTTAACTATTTGTTTTGACAATTTTGGATGCAATTTGCATCATTTTTTATTATTTTTTTTCCTTCCTTTCTTTTCTTCTTGAAACTTTCCTCCACATGAAAAATGAGCAAGTTGGGCAAGTTGTTGATTTTTTTTTACTTTTTTATTTTTTTATTTTTTAATGATGCCATGCTTATGCAACAATGGTGCAAGATTTTCTTTTACATTTGTTGTTTGTTTTTGTCTGTTTTGTTCTTTTTTCCTTTAAATTTCAAATCTAAAATTAAAAAAACACGCTAAAATAAATTATTTTACATTATTTACAAAAATGTTAAAAATATTTATTTTAAATTAGAATGCACAAAACACACTAAAAAACAAACTTATAAAAATTCTATGGCCTTTCAGTTTGAGACAATATAATATTTAAACTTGGAAGTATTTTTAGAAATTACTAAAAATATAATAGAACATATTTACAAAGTTTAAACATATTTAAAAATATATTAAGACTTAAAATAAAATTTCTACATATTATTTTTATGATTTTAATTAATTTCAAACTAAATAAATATTTTACATATGAAAACAACTCTAAAAATTTCTAAAAGTCTATTTAAACATAAAAAACATATTAAAAACTCATAATTAGACGTATTTTTACACGAAGATACTAAAATACTATTTAACACTCAAAGGCTTTAATTATGGAGTTTAATAAGAAATATGAATGCACAATAATAATTTTAATATTAAAAAATATGTATTTTTTCAATCTCATCAGCGCCAAAATTTGGTGGGCTCTACGAAAGTACCAAATTAAACCTTGCTAAGATTATAATCATTATTGAGTATAATGATGAGCAAGAGCCATTCCCGCAGAGGATTAGTTCTAATTAATTAGTTATCGTTTCTAAAACCAAAGACACAATGAAACTAAACATAAATGGAGGTTTTAAATATTAACTAAATAATTAAATTAAATAAAATACAAAACAACAACATAAAAACTGGTTAAAGGATCATTCTCCACTACTAGACAATAACCAGAAAATTAATCACCGAATTATTCATAATTTTCTGTCGAAACTACAAACTCTAGATAATAATAAGCTCTGTTATCCTAATCTTTTCTTACTATATCATTTAGTAAAATAAGTTATATATTAAATCTCTTTCCATTAAATAACTTAGAACAAGCACTCTAAATTTAACCTAACAGAAGCTTTAAATTAAGAAAGATAGGTTGATTTAAGCAATAAACGCACAAGCTTAGTCTATTCAACCTAAGTTATGTTCCACATCGCAATCAAACAAAAGCTCCTACAATCGTAGACCACAATTTGCTATTAATGATTAGAATAACAAGACAATTATGGATCAAGCATCTTAATCTAGCAATAAGTTAATTTCAAATCTTATTTAGTTGGCCACCCCAAACAGAACAAGAAAATAATCATAAGCAATAATAATGAAAGAACATAAGCAATTTCAATTAGAAATTAGAAAAAAAAATATGAAAATTAATCACATAGTCATGTCTAGGGTTTTAAGATCACCCTCAACCAAAAATAAACATAAACAAACATAATAGAAGAAGAATAGAAAGAAGGAAGAAGAAGAAAAATGATAATAGTGTTGAATAGTCTTCCACGCGAATGATACTCCTTAAGCTACCACTAGAGCCTCTCATTTATCTCTCCTTTGGTTGAGAAAAACTAGTAAAAAAGTGTGCTTTAACCCTAAACTTATGTATTTATGGGCTCTTGGTATGTCTCGGGGGAATGCTAAATTTATACCTTACTTTTAATGTCATCATTAATTAAGTATAGTGGCGAGTACGAGTCATTTTTGCAAAGGATTGAGTTTAATTAATAAGTTATTAATTTTCAAGTAAATAAATGAGGGTTTTTGGAAAATTAACTAAAATTATTAAAAACAACAAAAATAGAAATAAATAAAATAAAACTAATAATACGAAGTTGTAAATAATAATGATGAAGCTGGTTAAAAGGATTATTGGCAACCACTAGATAACAATTATGCAATTGATCATAGAAATATTCTCAATTTCCTATCAGAACTACCAATCATAGATAACAATATGCTCTGCTATCCAAATCTTTCCTCAGAGTGTTGTTAAGCAAAACAAAAAAGCTCTTCACTTAATCTCTTTCCCTCAAGTAACCTAGAATAAGCTTTGTAAGTTTAATTTCATGAAAACATTACATTAAGAAAGATAGGTTGGGCTAGATAACAAACACACAAGCTCAGACTGTTCAACTTAGATTACGTTCCTCACTGTAATCATACAAAAGCCTCTCACAATTGTCTATCACAATTTGCTACTAATAATTAAAAAATCAAGTCAATTGCGGATCAAGATTTCTAACCTAGCAATAGATAATTATTTTATCTCATTTGGTTGGCCACCCAAACAAAATAAAATAAAAACATAAACATTAAAAGCAGAAGGACATAAACAATTCCGATGGGGAAAATTGGAAATAATTATGAAAATATCAATTACATAATTGAGTCTAAGGCTTTTAATAACCGTTAACCAAAGAGAAATTTAGCCTAACATA
The DNA here is from genome assembly GCA_025403435.1 of Artocarpus heterophyllus. Lineage (NCBI taxonomy): Eukaryota > Viridiplantae > Streptophyta > Magnoliopsida > Rosales > Moraceae > Artocarpus > Artocarpus heterophyllus. Next base: position 30,258,465 of record CM046341.1, read on the forward strand.
TTCATGAAATTAAACAACGAAAATAAAATAAAAACATATTCGAAGTTTAAAGGAAATAAGGAAAAAGAAAAACTCTTATTGACGATCTTAAAGAAATCTCTATGCGGACGAAGCTTCTTGAGCACCAAGAGAATTCTTCTTCTTTTCTCTCTATTTTTCCCTCTAAAATATGGTTGGAAAATATATGAAAAACGGATATAAATTTGTGTTTTTAAGGTGGTATTTATAGTTTTGGTACTTGAGGATAAAAAGGGCTTTTTAGGCTCTTTTTATATCAATTTTGGAGACAAACACTGAAGGACGCACGGGGGCACGCAATGTTTCTCACGGGCACACATGGAAGAATCTCTTGCACGAATTGGTTGGGCACACGTGCAGGGGCGGGACTCTTTTTGCATGACTAGGAGGTCTGCTAGGCATCAGGTTGCATGGATTCCTTCTCTTGCTAGCTCATGGCCGCATAGTTATGTAAATTTTGGCACGGCTGCATAAAACTCTTACTTAACCGCATGTGCTTTTTGTGCTAGGGCATAGCCATGGGGTCCTTCCCTTGTTGGGGCGTGGGCTAGCTTGTTTTATTTATTGATTTGGCCCCAATAATTCCTAAAAAATTCAAGTTAACCCCTGTCGACCTTTAAATTAGATAATTGCAATTTAAAACTCTAAATTTTAGCTCTTTTCATCCATTTTTAGCTGATTAGCTTGAAACACCTACAATATACAAAAACCTCACTTAAAACACAAAATACTAAAAAAAAGGCAAAGATTTATGGGAAAATTAATTAGAAAATTATATTGAATTAAGTGTACTTATCAACTTTCCAAGTTGGGGTTAAAATGAAAAACTTTTAAGTCAATTTAGAGGCTAAAACTCAGGTTTTTCGCGACATAGTGCCACAACATTGATGTTAGCACTACAGCACTATGGAAAAAGTTGCATGGCCTATTACGCCCTGGGTGTCGCGATGCTATATTGATCACATGGTGGCGCTACAGCACCATTGAGCTAGCGCCAAGGTGCTATGCTCTTTGGTCCATGGCTTGTTTTCACATGTTAGAGTGCCGTGGCGCCCATTTTCTCATGCCTAGGTGCTTGGAACTCCTCCAAAATGATATTTTTGGTCTCCAAAATTCTTTAACCCTCTCGAACACCTATAAAATGTAAAAAAATAATTAAAACACAAAATACTCAAGAATCAAGCAACGAAACATGAGAAATTGATCAAAAAACTATGTCAAATTAAGCACTTATCAAGGGCCCACAACAGCCCATTAGAAGGAGTCACATGACTTATGGGCCCAAAAAAAAAAAGAAAGAAAGTCTCTCCTACATTTGCTTATTCTCCTCCTCCAGTGATTAAAATCCTTCCTTGCTGCCATTTATCCACAGCTCATTTTACCCAAACAAAACCTAACCAACTATTTTTGATTTTGTACTGTTCCCAATTACCAAAATCAGCAACAATGAAAATCCTCAATAATAAACATACATAATTGGCTACAAAGAGAAAAATTCTTCTATAGTCTACCTATTTTTTCATGAAACTAGGTTGCCTCTCTGCTTGGCGTCACAAGGCCTAAGAGCTAACACCACAGCATGCCCCTAATGCTGCATCTAGAAGCCACAATGCCCAAAGCCAGCTACAGCCTTATGCCCTCAGGTTTAAGGATTGAAATCTTCAGTTTACAGGCTGCGGTGCCCAAACTTCATGCTGCAGCACCCAACGAGATGGAAAATGTGGAAATGTTATTCTTTATGCTTACAATCCTCGTTTTTCACCCTTTTTCCATTCCTTTGTCTCAAAAAAACTTACAAAACACAAAAAATAAAAATAAAAACACAAGAAAATCCAAGAAAATAACAAAGAAAATATAAGGAGGAATGATAGAAAAATATATGAAATTAAGCATTTATCATCTCACTCCGGGATCTAAATTGATAAGTAACAAATAGGTGTTTAGAAGAATATACAATACTGATGGGTCCATACAAACTTTTAAAGCTAGACTAGTAGTCAAGGGCTTCAAATAGAAACATAATATATATTACTTTCCATAAAAGTGCTTTTTGTAATTGCATCAATATGCAATTTTCATGTGCACTGAAGATATATGAAGACAACTTTTCTAAATAATGGTATTGATTAGGAAATTTATACGAAACAATTAGAGGTTTTTGTATTGCCCGGAAATGAAAAGAAAGTATACAAGTTAATCAAATAGCCTTATGGTTTAAAACAAACACCAAAAAAGTGGCATGAGAAATTTAATTTTGTTATTTTGTCTCATGGTTTTAAATATAACAATGCCGATAAATGTATCTATTCTAAATTTACAAATGATTTTGACATAATTATTTGTTTGTATGTTGATTATTTACTTATCTTTGGAAGAAACAAGCTAGAAGTGAATAACACTAAGAGTATCAACATCACAATTTAAAATGAAAGATCTTGGTAAGGTAGATACTATATTGGGTGTAAAAGTGAGGAAGCATAGTGTGGGTTACTAATTGTATCTATCACGTTATATTAAGAAAGTGATTCTTAAATTCAATCATTTGAAATTTAAAGAGGCTAATACCATATTTGACTCTAGCATTAAATTATTAGAAAATGCTGACAAAGCAGTTGCATAGCTTAAATATGCTAGTATTGTAGCTTGATGCATACAATGCATTGCATAAGGCCAAATATTGCTTTTGTTACGCACAAAATGTCAAGGTTCACGAGTAACTTAAGTGTGAAATATTGGAATGCAAGTTGGAAGTATATTTGATTATCTTAAAATGACCAGTAATGTGGGTTTATTTCATAAAGATTATCCTGCAGTACTAGAAAGGTACTCATATACTAACCAGATGACTACTGCAAGTGATAGTAAATCCACTTCTGATTGAATTTTTACAATTGTAGGAGGAACTATACCTTGGGCTTCCAAGAAACAGACTTGTATAACTCACTCAACGATGGATTCTAAGTTTATAGCGTTTGCAGTTGCAGACAAAGAAGCAAAATTGCTAAGAAATTTGTTATTGGATATTGAGTTATGGTTACAACCGATATCAATTTCTTTGTACTACGATAATGAAGCTACTTTGTCTAGAGCCTATAACAAAGTGTATAATAGAAAGTCTAGACATATTAGCTTGAGACATGAGTATGTGCAACAATTAATAGCAAATTGAGTTATTAATGTTGTTTCTGTTAGGACAAATAAAAACCTAGTAGATCCTTTGACAAAAGGTCTGTCAAAGGACTTAGTCGAGGACACATCTAGTGAAATAAACTGAAGCTTTTCTTTGGAAAAATCACCAACGATAGTAACCCAATGCTGTAATAGTTTTATCGTTATTCCAATTGTTAGACATGTATGCCTTGAGGAGTAAAAATATAATATGTTTTTGGAGACATTTTTATCAATGAAGAATTTATTTATTATTCATATACCAAATTATTGTCCTCTTTCCGTTCATGTTTGTTGGATGTATGATAAGCAAACAAAAATCTGAGACTATTGGTTTAAACTTTTAGATCAGGCATATGATGGACAAATTATACAAAAGACATGATTTTAAAGGTGACAGTCTAAAACATATTATCTGCATTCGAGAGAATAAAGTTGGGCGCTTTATTCATGCAAAGATTGTTATGTTGTCTATATCACTAACAGGAGATGGTTTGTCTTAGCCATCAGAGGTGGACTCCATGAGTAGAAACATTAGTGCATTGTCAAAGGTGATGATGTATTGGATTAGGACATAAAGCAGAATTGATTTGGATTGATAATTCTATCTCAGCAAATAAATTCACTTTAGATAATTATATGCGTTGTATCTTAACCCTGAAATGAACAGCAGGCTCGTTGTCTTGACTTATGTCTTTTGATGTACCAAAGAGTAACATCCATATTTCATGATAGTATGCATAACGATACATTGGAGACATAACTCTTAATAGCATAGACCTATTATTTATAGATACATAATGTATAGCTCCTCTTTAGGAGTCGACAATATCCTTTTATATGCGTTATTTTGTAATTGGAAGACTAGAGTGCTCAACCATTTGGATACATAAGTGTAACCGAATGGTATGCTGTCTTTGGGTAGTAAGTTTTCCAATGGTGAGATCATGGAACATGAGATAAAAATAATCAAGAAGGTAAGACAAAATTTATCCTTAAGCTGATTATGGATATCCTATGGGGATATAACGCATCATGATATATTATGGACACTTAGCTAATTTGAGCTTCGTAATTTTATATAGTTCGAGAGTGCAGCTCTAAGCTTTTAATGAAATAGCGTTAGAGTTGATAATTATAAAATGTATATCTAGGATATTATATTTTATAATTATCGAGAGCTTGAACTATATAGGTCTATTAGGTTCTCTTTATTAGGTCATAATAAATCCTATAACGATATAGCGTGCTTTTCAAATAAATTGGTAACTTATATTAAATTATTAGATTGGTTGAAATTCGATAGGATCAGATAATTCATATTCTTTATCAGTTGAATTAATTTTGTAAACTAATTCAATATAATCTTGTTGAATTAATTTTGATTATTATTTACTTTTAAATTTGTAAGAATCATGTAATTAAATAATCATTCGAAGTAAAGATGGATCTAGAATACGGATCTAATTAACGGATCAAGAAGATGGAGATGACAGCAGTTCCAAAGGTATTTCCTGAGTCTATAAATTTTTATGTTTTTGCATTGTTGAAAATAAGATTGAAAAACTACGTAGAAACTATTTTTGGAAGTCGGCAAGTTAAACCTTCACGTTCGGTAGGTTGATGGTTGTAGACTGACAGGCCAAACCTCCAAATCGGTAGGCCGTCCGTGGGAAGATTTCAGCCAGCTCTGGAGGCAGGCCGAACTATCAAGTTCAATGGGCCGAAGGCTTGTGAACAGCAGGCTGATCACACAGATCAGCATGCCGACAGAAAGCTATTATTTTTTCAAAAAATGTGCCTTTTTCGGTGCTGTTTTGATTTTATTTTTGAGACAATTCTGATAAACATGAAATTTTTTTATGACCGAAAATATGAAGTATTTGATCTATGCAGGATTGAAGATTTGAAGATGTATACCACATGAAGATAGATACAACTAGACGATTCAAGGATGAAAAATCAATAATATGTTTCAATTAATCTCTTGCAATCTTTAATTTCTTTTCTCTAGGATAGAACCATAATTTTATGGTTATTTATTATTATTTTGCTTGTAACTTTACATGATTGCTTTGTTTGTCTACCAAAAAATATGATTTGCAATATATGTTGATAACATGCCATATAGAATACGGAGTGCCGCTTATTAAAATTGTTCAAGCATGTTTTTAAAATAAAACCTTGATTTCAAAAGATTGAGTAGGAGAAAGTTTTCGAAGAGAGAACCTACGGCCTCCATCATTGGTCCATAGGTAGCACATGGTAGTTCTGACCCCTAGGAAGATACTTCATCATGTACCTGGTTGGATCTCTGAAAGAATAAAATATTTTAGCATGATTTATCGTTGCACATCCCTAGGTGGTGATTATAAATCATGGATACAATATGGAAACGATGGTTATGCACTCAGTGATTTTATTATTAACCTCCTCTAGGAGTTCTGTTAATAAAATTAGTGGCTAAAGAAACGATTATTAATATATGTTAGATCAAACAAGTCCTAGATGGCATATATTAATCAAGAAGGGATCCGTGTTCCTAGTCAAATTTAGCAAGTCTCCCTTAGGCAGCTTATTGAATTCTAAGTTAGGAATTATTGTTGTAGAATCGTGACTTTTTCAAGGTTTTGACACATAAACATATTGTATGTTTTACATGATTGTGTTATCTTACTAAATTATTATAGTATGTTTGCTTATGTTTGGTATATAACTCTTTATTGTAAATGTCTAAAAACGCTTTATCTTCGATACTTGATAAAAACCAATTAACCGGTGAGAATTTTAATGATTGGAAACGGAACCTGAACATCGTCCTATTTTTTGAAAAACTAAAATTTGTGTTGACAACTCTAGTATCCTTCGAGCCTACGGGAAATTCCAATAATGAGCAAATCCAAGCGTATGATTGTTGGAAAGATGCTAATGATCAGACCCACTATTATGTTATGGCCAACATGAATAATGTGCTGCAGGCTCAACATGAAAATTATGAGATTGCGAAGCAGATCTTGGATAATCTTGAAGACATGTTTCGAGGCCAGGCCCTAACAAAATGGTAAGAGGCACTTCGAAAACTCTTAAACAACAAACAAAGATCGAGGACTCCTATGAAGGAACATATGATGTTGGTCATGTGTTACCTCGTTGAGGTTCAAATCAATGGAGCTGACATAGATGCTAAAACACAGATGACTACAAACTTTGAGACTTTGTCTAAGGAGTTTATCCCATTTAGAGTTACATTTAATTTAAGCAATAGATGGGATATGACCTTGACTGAGTTGATAAAGTAGTTACAGGAGTTTGAAAATCTGATCAGAGGAACTTCTACTGGTAGGGAGGCCAACTTGACAGCTGCCTCTGGTTCCAATCCCAACCCTGGGAATGGAAAGAAGCAACGAGCTAAGAATGATCTTATATTCCTGCGAATGGCAAGAACAAAAAGAAGAAAAAGAAGAACCCAAATAAGCTCAAGTGTTTTTTCTGTGAGAAGGTCAAGCACATCAAGAAAAATTGCAAGGACTTCTTTTCCCGATGAGGTAGGTGTGATCTTCTGGTTATTGAAACTTGTTTGGTTAAAGAATCAAGTAACACTTAGGTCATAGATTCTGAAACAACTAATCATGTTTATGTTTCTCTACAGCGGTTTAAAGAAACGAGAAGTTTGTTACATGAAGACTTCACGCTTCAAATGGACGATGCATCCTTGGTGTTAGCTGAAGTAGTGAGAGACATCCATCTTTATTTTGATAATTATAGAAGTTTAGTTTTACGAGAATGTTTTTACGTTCCTAAACTTAAAAGGAATATAATCTCTGTAACTTGTTTATTTAAAGACTCTTATGTAATTTCTTTTAATAATAAAGCGGTGATTTGTAAAAACAAATCTTTTATCTGTGATGGATGGATGCAAAACAATCTATATTTTATCAAACCTAAGATAAGAATGACACCAAAATAGAAATATGTATCCCCTGGATAGCAATGACACCAAAATCCAACCAACAAATTAACTTCAAATCACCAAATAAACAAAAAGTTTCCCAAATATGAAAATAAGTACAAGCATCAAACGAAATTATAAATACAGGAAAACCGAAGGTTCTACAAAGGTTCTACAACTGAACATATACTCTTTTTCTTGAAGAAGGGTAATTACTGCAAGTTTCCTGGCTAAGACTTCCGACTTTAGCAGGGATTCGGTGGAAAGGTTAAGATGCAGGAGCATACTTAAACTTAGGAGGCGGCCTACATGGCTTGGGACTTGAGGAAGTGCCTGAGCCAGTTCGTTAGGTGCGCCCACAGATTCGTAAGGGACTCTTCGGAATAAGGGCCTAAACGGGTTGAGCTTGGGGTGGATTCATGAGTCTGGTCCCAATTGGTGTCTAAGGATTTGATTGCGCTTCTCCCATCTTTTGCAACTTTTGTGAAAAATCGTTGCGTCATTCCTAGATCAGTTTCACTCCTAATATCCTGCTGGACGTGCCATTAGTGTGGGCATGGTAGGGGTTGGGCTTATTGTGCCACAACTAGCCGTCCTGCTTAATAGTCATCAGATAACAAGACTCGAGTTTTTTTCCTGCAATGAAAACTATCACTAAGAAATAATCTAAGGCATAAAATGATTATTTTGTGTCCAATTCACATATGTAAATTATATATCCACGAAAAACATCAAAACAAACAAGAAATCAACTGAACTAGCTACACATTATCATAATCTCAAAAATAAATATATAAAACACATATAGAAAAAAAAAAAAAAAAAGAAGAAAAGAACCGTGAACAGAAAATCGACCTCAGCGTCGCAGACTCGGAAAGAACGGAGATCTCGAGAGCAATTAGGAGGAGAGGATTGGGAATTGGGTGGGCTAGAAAGACGCGGACGTCGAGTTGGAGCAGAGCTGAGACGCATTGGTGGCTTGACGCGGAAGAGCTGAGAGAAGCGGAGCCAGAGGATGGGGGCATTGGGGTGTCTTATGTCAAAAACCTTTAAATTCCTTGTCTCCCCAACCGAATGCGCAGATACACATACTCTGAAGAATCTTTCTTAGTTCCACTTCCACAGACAACAGACAACCAAATCCCTGCAACAGAGTAATACACGGCCATTAAATAGAAGATAAAAATAAAAATCAGCTTCAAAAGATCTGCAGTGGTAACCCTAGTGAAGGAAAAACTTTTTAGATAAACCAATTTGTATATAAACGAACAAATGTGCAAGAGATGAATCACTCCTCAAACAGAGAAGCCTTGCTCCTCGACTTTTTAATTCTTTGACTTGTACAGAAAAAGATCTTAAAAAAGATTAGATAACTATACTGAGACAATTATAAAATGCAAATAACTGCAGAAATAGGAAATACAAATTGTTCTAAGAAGCAATATCACATAAAATCTCTCATGGGAATTGTTCGGTCCAATGTTATAGACCTAAATTAACAAGTAAAAAAAGAAAACAAAACAAGACAAACACATAAAAAGGCAGCAACTTTCCCTTACAGGGATTCTTCATTATTGGCCAGATTCAACTGATGCAAGGTATTAGTCTAAACACTTAAGGTAAAATACTACAAACTTCTATGCAAAACATAAATGAATATATCACTTTTTGATATCAAATGAACTTTCAAAAATTAAATTCAAGGCCAAAATTCGAGGTTGGAAAATTGTCACCTTGAAAGGATATGAACAGAATGCACACCACCCAAAATATATGAAAGATGAATATGAACAAACTGAGCTTTGATAATTAGAAAAGGGAGCAGCAGGATTATTTTGAGTCCTACCAGTTTCAGATTCAAACACCATTATCTGAGCTAGTTGGCGCCAACATCCAGATATCCTGATCGGAAAGAAACTCTCTAAGATTTTTATGTCCATGGAAGTCATGTATGCAGTTTCTTTCCTCCTTTTTTAGTCAGTGATCCTTGACTAAATAGGAATTGAATCTCATTCCTTAAGCCAATTTCTTATCTTCTACTTTAGCCCATTTGTCATGAGTTCTTTCTCTTGTACAATTCTTTCAACAGCTTCTCAGCATCAGTTCGCTTTCCCCGTCTAGCAAAGGTGGAACTTATACATAGCTGTGTACTATCACAAGGAGCATAACCTTTATCATGCATTTCTACCAATAATCTTTTTGCCTCAACCAAATACGACTTCTTCAGCGCTTTTTCCAACATTGGATGCTTTGATAGCTTACACCAGCCACAGATTAGTATATCGTAAGTGGAAGAGTTGGGTGATATTCCCCTGAACAACATTTCATTCATAAGCTCCCTTGCTTGGCTCATCTTTCCCACCTTAGCAAAATCACCAATAAGCACATTATAGGTGCCAGTTCTAGGGACAAAACCCTTTCTGATCATTTCACAATAAAGTTTCATATATTCCTTACTATTCCCGGCTTTACCATGGCCAGAAACCAAAGTATTGTAAATAGAAGCATTAGGAACAAAGCCTCTTTCTTTTATTTCATCTAAAAACTTCTCCGCCTCTCTCATAAGACCAGCACCAGAAAGACCCCCTAAAAGAAGGTTGTACGTTTCATTATTAGGAGAAACTCCCTCAGCTAACATCTGCGAGTATGTGGTAAAAGCCCTTTGTAGATGACTACTTACACAATATCCATGTATAAGAGCATTGTACGTAGAAGTATCAGCTGAAATTCCTGCTTCTATCATTTCTTTCAACACTGAAGTGGCCTTTTTAGTCATTCCAACCCTGCATAATACGGCAATGAGATTATTGTAAACCACCCGATCAAGTTTGAGGCCAAAACCAATGAGTGTCTCATGCATTTGCAAAATTACATCGGCCCGTCTACTCTTAGAAGATGCACCAAGTAGCATTTCATGAGTAGTTGAGGTAAGTGCAAACCCGTTGGCCAACATTTTGTTCAGGAAATCCATTGCTTTTTCAGTTTCACCAGCATCACAAAGGCTTTTTATAAGACGGTGAGAGGCATTTGCATTTGGCATAAAACCTTGACTTGTCATCTCATTCCAAAGTTTATATGCATTTTGAAAATTTCCCTGTCTACAATAGGCACTAATCATGGTGTTGTATGTAGCATTGTCAGGAACTAAACCAATCTCTCTCATTCCATTATAAATGGATTTTGCTTCATACTTCCCAAGCCTTGACATACCATTTATCAAGACATTGTATGCAACAACATCAAATCCTAGATTTTTATCCATCATTTCTTGTGCTAAGCTAAGAGCTGCTGAGTCATTTTGTATCTTAAAGAAACCATCCATCAAGGATGTGTAATTAACAAGGTCGAGCAACAAGCCCCTAGAAGTCATATCTTTGACTATTCCCTCAACTTTATCCATATTCCTGGTTTGTTTCAAGTTCTTCACAAATGCATCAAGTATAAAACTGTTTTCCTCCAATCCTGCCAATTTCATTTCATTATACAGGTCAAAAGCAAATTGTTGCTTACCTGCCTTGAAATATCCATCGATTAGTGCTGCATAAACAAATGTATTTGGCAAAACACTTTTCTGCCTCATCTCCCTCGATAAGTAAATGGCTTCTTTGACCATGCCTTTCTTCATATAGCCATTTATAATTGAGGAATAAGTAATGACATTTGGGTAAATATGTTTTTCCTCCATTTCTTGAAGAATGGAAAATGCATTGTTCATGTCTCCCAATTTGCAATGCCCATTTATTAATATAGAGTATGTGATGTGATTTGGAAGAAGATTAAGCCTTAAAAGAGTTTTATACATCTCCTCTGCCTCCTTGTGTTTTCCAACCTTAAAAAGTCCATCTATCATAACGCTAAAAGCAACCACATCAAAAACAAGTCCCCGAACCACCATTTGGCTTTGAAGCATAAAAGCATCCACCACTGACCTTGACTTGAACAAGAAATCAATAAAAGTAGTGTAGGATACATGATTAGGATCCACGCCCATCTGCTCCATCTCCCTCAAGAGGACATTGGCTTCATAAAATTTCCCATGCTTACATAGGCCAAACAGAATGGAGCTGCATGTAACCACGTCAGGGAAAAATCCATTCATAACCATCTCTTCATACAACGCAAGAGCCTCATCAAGTCCAAGCAGCTTGCAGTACGCCCCAATAATTGTGGAGTAGGTAACAAGGTTCGGTTTAAGATATACGACTCTTTCATGACCTGGAGCCTCATAAACTTCCAAACAAGCACGAGCACCATTCCTTTGAGATCTTAAAATCTCATCAATAAGACTCTTGGCCTTGTCGAAATTACCCGTCTTACAAAAACCATTTATTAAAGCATTGTAGCTGATGATATCCGGAAAATGACCCTCCCTCTCCCAACTCGCCATCAACTCGACTGCCTTACTCATCTCTCCAACTTTGCAATATCCATCAATCAATGTGTTCAAACCTACCACATCCCGTGGAACTCCTCCCTTAACTAAACTATCAAAAACCCACTCGGCATAATCCACCAACCCGATTCGGCAAAACCCCTTAACTAACGTGTTGCAGGTGTAAGAATCAATAGGGAAACCCCTCTTCACCATTTCAGACAAAAACCCAAAAGCCTGATAAGCCAATCCTTGCTTACAGAATCCCCAAATGACAGTATTGTAAGTGACAGTATCAATTTCACCGTTTCTGAGCAAATCCAACGCCATAACCAAATCTTTCATTTTGCACAAAGAATGAACCAATATGTTGCGAGTAAAGACATTGGGCACAACCCCACATGACAGCATATCGGAGTAAAGAAGCCGTACCTGAGAGACCAAACCCGAGGTGTTGAACGAGTAAAGAAGTTGGTTCCAAAGAGGCAAGACAGGAACGAGACTGTGACTTCTCATAAGAGAGAAGGCGTCCGTTGCATTGGAAAATCTCCCGCAGGACAAGAAGAGGTGTATGAGTGTACAAAAAAATGAAGTATATAGATTGTTCTTTGAGGGAGGGATGGAAGAGTCATTGAGGAAAAGGGGTTTTTGACTAAGGGTTTTGGAGATTGAGGGACGGGAGCTGCTGCAGAGATGGCGTTTGATTGATGAGAAACTGGTGGAATGGGTCAGGAAACGGAGAGGCTTTTTCGCTTGCTTGTAGTACAAAGGCACAAACATTTTTTCCCCCTTTCTATGGAGCTTCCGAGTGAGGGAAGAATGGAGTTCCCCAGCTAAAACTTGTACAGCCTGTGAGGAATTTTAGGCAAATGCTTGTTTTAACGATCTGTCTTGCATCTGATCTGTTCTTTTTTTATTTTATTTTTTTATTTTTTTAAATGTTGATGTGACAATAAAAATTACTCGCTTATTTAGCATTATTGGTTAGTTTAAAATGTTACAATATAAAACGCTCATATGTTATGTAGTAAAGTAAAAATAAACTATAATGTAAAACTCTCATATGCAATAATGTTTTGAACCAAAATGGTTCAAACTATTGGTTTCAACTAATATTGGCAAACAGCAATTCATTAGGTGTTTAGCAAGTGTAATTAGAACCATAGTTAGAGTTTATTTTAGTTCAAAATACTTTAGCATGTGAGTTTTTTTTTTTACTATAATATGTAAAAGCTTTATATTGTAGCTACTTTTTTTTACTGTATCTACTACAATAAAAGAAAACAAAAATAAAAAAATAAAAAAAAATTATTATAGTGTAAAATACTCTCATACGCTACAATGTTTACAGTTGTAACCAATACTTTTAAATATCATACCAAACACCCACCGCCTCCTTCTCTCTGTCACTCCTCTCATCCTCTCATCTCGACCGTTGCTTTACGCCTATCCGTGAGGGCTTCAACTAAATGCTTTTAAAAGTTAAAGTACTTATGTATATGATTTTTTATTTTTGCTATATTTTTTTATATAGGTTACTTTTTATATTAGTTAAATCTTGTGATTTTTTAGTTTGATTGTTAGTTTGTATTAAAACTTAAAATATTAATTTTTTACACATTTTATTATTTTTATCAAATATGAAAAACTTTTTTTATAAAAAGATATTGAAAATACTTTAATCATAAACTCAAACCATCTAAATTATATTATGACTGATTTGATTTGAGATGGTTTTTGTTAAAATTATAAAACCATCCCAAAAAGTAATTTTTAATTTGGTTAATGGTTTTAAAAAAACACCCAAATTACCTACGAACAACCAACCACCCGCTGAACAAACCAACTCACCAAAACCCCTTACTCTTCTAAAAAGCACTTATTTGCAAGCATTCATTTTGCCATTTTTACCTCAAAAATTAATATACAAAACTAAGAGAGAGGACGCAAAAAGCAAAGGAAAAAAAAAAGAAGAAAAAAGAGTGTCTTTTCATTTTCAAAAGAAAACATGAGAAAGAAGGGTTTTTATTTTGTATTTGCAAAGTGAAATCCTCCTTCAACAAGGATGCAGGCGTAACCGTGATGAAAAAGAAGAGGAATGGTAAGGTCTAGGTTGATCAATAAGGATGGAGATGATCATTGGGGATTTTCATTTTAATTGGCAGAGGTTGCATGGGGATTGCGACCATTTGGGGCGGTGGCTTTTGTTGGTCGAACATGGACTCCAAAACCACTACAAGGAATCTGGAAATAAATTAGATAGAAACAACAATCGCAACAACATAAGGATTTATATGGAAAACTCCAAAACAAGAAAAAAAAAAAAAAAAAAAAAAACAAGGACTCAGAAAGAAATTCACAATGTGAAAAACTGTTATAATCATACATTTTTTTTCTCTCACAACCAACCCACCTCAGGGACCCCAATGCACTCACACTTTTCCCAAAATTTTAAGTAACTCACACTCTCTACTTTCAATATTAGAGAACCAATAAAGGAATTTAACAGTCATAAACCAAAGGTTGAAGTGTTTCTAATTGGGGTCGTCTAAAACCAAGGCCTTGGTGTCCTTTTATAGGCCTAAGGAGCCCCTAGGATCCTTGAATCCCTTAGTCATTCAACCTCCACATTCATTGAATACCCATATATATTGAATCATCAGATTCCTTGAATTATCAAGTTCAATAAATCAACATGTTCAGGAATATAAGAGTTCAATGGATTACCTTGTTCAATGTATCTCTAAAATTCAATATATATCTCTCGTTTTTACATCCTCAACAATGTGGGACTTTTGTTATCCTTTTATTTTGCTAACACTTAACATTCTCCAGCTTCGCTAAATAAAAGAAACACCCACATCAAACACCGTCTTCATAGACAATTACAGTTTTTAAGCCAGAGAACTGTCATACTCTACTATAAAGAGTATACTCACTTAGAATAAACACATTCTAAGAATTTACTTCGGTACATGTCAAAAACCCTGCTAGAAATTTACAGTGCAATCTCCATGTTTTGTTTTTCTAGAAGTTCATCAGTCACCGATGTAAATTCCACCACAAACCTTGCATCAATGTCAAGCCAATGCTCATGTGAAAACTTATGAATCCGTTAGCAGCTATACATCATTTTCCATGGCAAAGCAGACATACCATAAGGATGTACATATCTCTTCTCAAATGATATCGTCGTCTCCTATGAGGAGAGACACACTGCTAACATTTGACTGGGAGCCTTTTGCCAAATTCGTTAACCTTTTGGACAATTTTTTCTTCAGGTGTCTAGATTGTCCACACTCCCTAGCGAACTACATTCTTTGCTGGCATTAGGGGCTAAACTTCCCTTTAAAGCCTTGTGTACCGCGGATTGTATAAGTACATCCTTGAATTGTACTTGCCATAAGTCAAAGTTGATCCTTTCGTCAAATTTCTCCAGATTAAACTTCATAGCGTTTGAAAGCTTCGACATCTCTACTCTATACTCCTAGATCGATGAACAACAACTGCACAGTAAACATGAACTGTACAAACTACTGTACTTATTTATATAACCACACCAAGAATCTCGCTTTAATATCAATTGTTACGAGAATGTGGATCCCAAAACCACCACTAGGAATCTAGAAATAAATTAGACATAAACAACAATTACAACAATATAAGAATTTACATGGAAAACTCCAAAACATAAGAAAAACCATAGACTCAAAAAGAAATTCACTATGTAAAAAATTGTTATAATCACATAGACTTTTTCTCTCACAACCAATCCACCCCAGGGACCCTAATATACCCACACTTTTCCCAAACTTTAAACTAACTCACATCCTTCTACTCTCAATAACAGAGGCTTAAGAAAGGAATTTAACTAGATTCAAAAACCAAAGTTTGAAGTGTTTCTAATAGGGTTCGTCTAAAACTAAGGCCTTGGGGTCCTTTTATAGGCCTAAGGAGCCCCCAAGTTCTTTGAACCTCCATATATGTTGAACCTCTACATTTATTGAACACCCATATATATTGAATCATCAGATTCATTGAATTATCAAGTTTAATAAATCAACATGTCCAATAAATCTCTAAGTTCAATGTATATCCAAGTTCAATAAATTGCTTTATTCAATGTATCTCCAAAATTCAATGTAAATCTCCCACTTTTGCTTCGTAAAAATGTAGGACTTTTGCTATCCTTTTATTTTGCTAACACTTAACAATTCTTTGGGGTTGTGGGATGGGTTTGGTTCCATAGGGGTTTTTATTATGCATTAATTGTAAAAAATTTCTCTTAATTATCGCCCTTGTAATACTATGTTCCTCAAGCTTCAAGATGTAACATTTGTTCCCCTCTAAACTTTAAAATATAAAATTTATTCTTCTTGATCTATGAAATAATAACTAGAAAACTCCTTGAATTATGTTTCTGAGCATAAGTGACATAATATTACACAAATAGCAGGACTAGTGCAAAACTTAGTAAATCATTAAATTGTTAGCTTACCCTAATATTGTTGAAAGAGGAGATTATTTTCTTTTAATTTTTGACAAGGTTTTTTGGTTTATATTTCTAGCATTTAACATTTTTAAATTATATAAACTGTTAAAATTTAAATTAGCTTTAAACATAATAGAATTATTAAAATAATTTTATATTATGTACCAAATCTTAACTATAAATACAGTTTTATTAAAAGTTCTAATAAAGAGAGTTTTTTTTTTTTTTCAATTTTCTAGTTTAGAGGAACGCATATTACATTTTAAAATTTAAAGACATGGTATATTACAAGGGCTATAGTTGAGAAAGAATTTTATAATTAATGCTTTTATTATTATTGAATAATATTTATAGATCGCTTTAAATTTATTAATTAATTCAAAAAATAATTCTTTTTGGTCTAAATTAAGATTTATCATTTTATGATGGGTTTCATGTTACCAAATTCACTAGGATTATAGATGAAATTGGAGAAAGAGGCTTTTTGACCGGTTTTTAGTAAATCAAGGGATCTTTTGAATGGTTTGAAAAATCAGAAGCAATTTGAAAACAGTACATATTTTGAGGAAAATATATGAAAATAATCTTTTGAGAGAAAAACTACGATGGAAGATGGTGATATTCTTCAAAATTTTGTTTGAACCGCTAGATCTTGATAGACGGATGACATGAAATAATTTCGAAAGTTAAAACATATACTTGATTGTATACTATCTTAATCTTTTTTTTTTTTTTTTTTGCCCTTTTTAGATCTCATCTCTCTCTAAAAAAAATAATAAAAACCCCAATCTCCCTCAAATCTCTCTCCATCTCTCTCAATGCCCATCTTCGCCGTTTACATTCACCATCATAGGAGAGCATTTGGTCTAGGCAGCTTAAATCTCGGACCACCATTGAAGCAGCCCAAGTTCATCCTGACGAATTCATTGAAGCAACCCAAGCTCTAGAACACGATCTTCATTGACGAGTTCATCCTAGGACTCCAACGAAACTCCTCTACTCGTTGATGATTCCTTGGCAGGTCGAATTGGACTCCTCCCAACTCGCGCCGCCATCGCCTGATGGTCCACCGACGATCTCTACTTGACCACGCGCATTCTCGGCGGCCACAGATTGTGAGGGTCACAATGGAGAGAGATCAAAACGTTGGCGGTTGGCTTGTCGGAGTCGAGCGAGTGGTGAGGGAGATCGTCGTGCTCGTGGCCGCCGGAGGAGGATGGAGAGAGGCGAAAGAACCAGAGAGAAAGAGACTCACAATCTGGCAGAGTCCGATCATGAAGACGACGAGGACGACAAGGACTCGCCGTGGGTGCTCGCTGGAATCGGGGTTTTAGTCGAAGCTTCTCTCACTTTTTTTTTAATTGTGGAATTAATTTATGTTTGGAAATTAATTGGATATTAATTGTGTTATTGAATGTTGTAATATGAAACTTAATTTGTGTTCGGAAATTAATTGGATATTTATTGTGCTATTGAATGGTGTAACTTTTTTCTTTAATTTTTGAAATTACTGATATGATTCATTTGGATTTAGTTTTTTTATTTTGAGAAATTTCTAATTTTGATTTTTGTTGAATTATAAATTATTGTTAATTTTTTAAAAATAAGAGGTGTTTTAAACTATTTTTAGTGTATTTAGGCAATGATTCAGTATGGACAGGTTTTCGTACAACTACTTGAAAGCCTTGCTGATTGTATATCAGCTCTTTAGATCGTTCTGGATCGATGGAGAATAAAACCACTCTCCACAATAGACGTCTCTATCTTTTGATTTTTCAAAACCTTGCATTTATAAGATGTTTAGAAGCGTTTGTTAGAAACAATGGTTGAATCAATTTTGGTTAAAACATAGTAGTATATGATAGTTTTATACTATAACATATAAGAGTTTTATACTGTAGTAATTAAAAGTTTTATTTCTAACTCAGTGTCAAACATTACATTTGTCTAATAGAAAACTAAAGGGAACGATCTTCAAAGGAAAAAAAAAATAAAATTAATAAAATTAAGGCCAATCAATTACAGGATAATAATAAAAACATTATTGTACTTTTACAAAATGTTGGCAAACATCACATTAGTCTAATAGAAAACCAAAGTGAATGATCTTCAAAGGAAAAAGAATAAAATTAATAAATTAAGACCAATAATTTACAGAATAATAATAAAAACATTATTGTACTTTTTCAAAATGTTGTATTCTATGGTGATTATAAGCATAGCCTAGCCGCAAAAATACATTCAACCCACCTAAAGATGAAGAGTTTAAATTTTCTCACCCCAAGTTTTAAAAAATGTTACATTTTATTATATGTCTTTGGAAAAATATGCCTGGCACATCACAAAGAGTTTCAACAACCTCTTAATTGGCATATTTGAGTTTGGATATTTAAAATAATATATACTATGTATTGATAAGAGAAATTTTGACATATTATTAGAAATTCGGTCGGTTAAGATGATATTTAAAAAAAGAATGCATGATCAATATTTGGCTGGTTTAGTTGATAGGGGATGTTTTGCTTAAGCAAGTGACTTAGATTCGAGTTCTTGTGAACGCAGCTGCCGATGTTAGAAGACTCTTACCGGCTTCGGGTCCCGGATACCAGGTGGTTTCAAAAAAAAAAAAAAAGGGAATGCATGAGACTTTTAAATCACTTTTTTAACCCGCTCTTTTTTTTTTGTATTTGTTTTTTGGATAAATTTTATGAATTCCTCTAGAGTTATATCACTTGTGTCAATATGGTTTTGAATTTAGAAACATACCTGTTGTGCTCCCTAAACTACAAATTTTCTTTTTTTTTTTTGCATTTTCACTCGCTGATCTTTAAATTGGACAAAATAATACCTGTTACACACATTAAAAGAACAAATACATCAGCTACTTCAAACGCTTAACAGACCCAACTAAATAAGGTTTGCGATCTCCAAATTTCCTCCATCTTGCTTTTGAGCCGTTACTTCAAGAAAAAAAAGTATACGAGAGTGTGGTGTCTAACTTGTTCATTTGAAGTGAACGACATTCGGATTTTAAGTATTATATCTAATCTTAAATCAAACAAAAATTTAGTTGTAATAGTTAATAAAATCATACATTTAAATATCATGTGAATTAGTACCTAAGGCCAAATGTCGGACTTGGACATGAACATTGGCACTGATCTTGTCATTTCCAAATAAATGATGGGAAAAATTAAGATGAAGTTAAAACTTATTAAGGAATGGTTATGAGATCCCTAAAATGAACCATGTTAAGTAGATCAACATTAGTGATCTACATAGAGATTATTTTAATAATTGTGAATAAGCGGAGCAATAGGGTCAAACAAAAAGCAAAAACAGGAGCTTTACAAATACTTCACTTTTTTGGACTATGCATTGAAACATGTCATGTGAAAAAAAGAAGTCTTTAAAAAAATGCCACAAACCACTTTTTTTTGGGGATAATTTAACTTTTGTTTTGATTCTTGTGAGTAACATATAATGTAAAATATTTTTTTTATAAGTAAAAAAAGTCAATCAACTATTTAATAACATAACAGTAGGTATAAATATCTCAAAAAAAAAAAAATCCTCACTAACAAGCCACTTACCCTAATGGAATAATAAGGAACCAAGTTCCTTGATAAGTTTTTGGGTAAATTGATTGGACAAAGAACCTTCCGTGAATAGTAAAACTAAAGTGATATGACAATCATTTTTATGAGGAAAATTTCCCTAAATTTCATTTGGCCTTTATAAGTCCAATTAGAGGCGCATTAATCCTAGTTACAAACTAAAAGTGTGTTTGAAAAGGTGGTAAAAACAGTTGGTTAAAACCATTTTTATTGTAGCATATGAAAGCTTTATACTGTAGCAACTTTTTTTATTGTTACTGTAACATGTGAGAATTTTACATTATTTATAACTAAAAATTCCCACCACCCTTCCAATTACCCAGTAAACGCAATTAGCAAAAAGGTACGTAAATAGACCAAGCACCATTTAGAGCACATTTTTACTCATTTCTTCTCATCTTTCCTTGGTAAAATTTGGTTTCCTATATCCCTTTCTCTCTCAAAATTTTTACTCACAAGTCTCAAAATAAAAATAAAAAAACAGAACGACAACCTTCTCTAAAGGTCTATAGGCAATTGAAAACCATGTTCTCTACTTTCTATGTCGGTTTCAAACACAAATATAGTAGGAAAAGTGTATCCAAATTTGTCAACTGTATTCATTAGGGCATCCAAATTAAGATACAAGTTAAGAACATGAGACGTGACAAAAAATGTTAAAGATTGTTTGACTTTTGAGGAAGAATGGGCAGCTTTAGAATGACGAGGAATGTGAAAAATGGAATATAATAGCTCTCCATGACGTTAGAAGACCAAAGGGCCGTTTAGATGAATAATTCTAACCATCGATTACAACTGTGAACAGTATAAAGCTCTTACACGCTACAATAAAACTACAATATAAAGTTCTCACTTGCTACAATCTCAAACTAAAACTGTTGGTTCTAACTGTTCTTCCTAACAGCCTATCGGAGTTGGAAGAATATTCAGAATATCATTTGCAGAGTCACCCTATGTTGATTAATATTTGTTGAAGGTAAAATAACCTTTTCCTGATCAAACTAGTTTCTTCCGATTGTTTTATCACCATCATCCCTCCAACAAGGGGAATCCTTATTGGTAGGTCCCAGCCTCCTTCATCTCCCCGTAACATCTATACCTTCTCTCCTCCCTCCAACCAAACATATCTTAATCTAGGATGTTTGAGAATGTAGTTAGAACAACAAGTTAGAACCAAAAATACCGTAGCATCTGACAGATGGTTCAAACCACACTCCCCAAACGCACTATTATTTATTTCTCATGCAGTGCATTTAGAATCATCCAATAGAGCTTTAGAAAGGGGGAAAGGGAAAAAGCAAAGAAAAGAAAAGAAAAGAAAATTTGCTTACTGTACAAGCATAATAACTGCATTCCACATGAAACACAATGGAATAACTCATTTTCCTTGGGATATCAGCTATCCCTTTATAAGTGATCTACCCAATGATGGGCTCAATGGACCTATACATGACTAACCTAAATTCTCCTTACACCCCGATCAGTTTCAGACAATGGCGCATATAGTCATACAGAGACAAATCTAATGAATGCCACAGGCCCAAACATTGAATCTATAGAAACTGACTAAATACCTAAAACGGGAACGAAGCACAGAGTAGAGTCATGGCATATTGTACTAATTAGCACCCTTCATCCAGCAGTGTGCTTCAAACCATTGCCTGATTTTGTCACTTATCAAAAACGAAAGGAAAGCTTGAACTCACCGAAACTATCTACGGCCTTGTTCATCTTTTGTTTCAAGGCCCTTCACACTGTCTACTATGTGTTGAATCTTCTTTGATAAGCTCTCGTTGTGTTCTTCGATATGCTCGAATATCAGTTCTAGATGCCTCTTGTAAGTGGCTGCTCGCTTTTTCTCCATAGCCAGCTGCTGGGATAGTTCCCTGATCTTGTCATGCTCATTCTGCAAAAGTAAGATACGGAGAGAGAGTTACCATCACATATCTTACAATTTTGGGAGCACAAGATCCAGGTGTGACTTGTGAGAGAGTGGAGATACCAAGTAGATAGATGGATAAAGAAACATTTATAGAGCATCTTAATAATCTTAGCGCCAGAGACTTCGGGTATTCCTTATGGAAAAAGCCAACTTTCTTTTTATCATTATGCCAAACCACAATTTTAGAAAGTAATTTTTTACCTCAAAAGTCGAAAGAAAACGCATATCTAAAAAAAAATTGGTTCATTAACTCTACTCATTTGCATTTT
The DNA here is from genome assembly GCA_025403435.1 of Artocarpus heterophyllus. Lineage (NCBI taxonomy): Eukaryota > Viridiplantae > Streptophyta > Magnoliopsida > Rosales > Moraceae > Artocarpus > Artocarpus heterophyllus. The sequence continues at coordinate 30,280,292 of CM046341.1, forward strand.
ATACCTTCAAAAAGCTCTAAAATAAACCTATATCCGAAAAAAAATTACATACATATATATATATATATATATATATGGGTTAATTAACCCAAATATTGATATTCACCCTTGCAGGCAAATCCGCATGATTAAAGATTCCTTCAATAATATGAAACAAGTTCATTGGCATATGATAATGCAAAAACATGTCGTCATTAAGTCAAGAACTTCATGACTTAATTTGCATAAAACATACCAGGAGGGTGACAAAAAGCCTCAGGCCTCCTCTTTGAATGAAATCACAAGAGTAAATCTTCCATAAGCAAGTAAACCATGCAACAAAAAAAAAAGCCTACATTGTTTAAAGGAGTTTGCTCTCCTAAGAGTTCAAGAGGATTAAAAAAGTGAGTGAAAAGAATCATCAATCATACAAAAAAGAATCTAAAGACCACAACCTCCTCTTTTTTTTTACTTTTTGGTATATCTTTATTTATTTGTTTTCCCTAATAGCCAAAGGAACAAATCGAAACCCTCACGCATGAAAAAAAAAAAATTAAGAACAAATGAAATCTAAATTAATAGTTTTCAGAGCCAAACATGATGAACAAATTGGGATATCATGATTCATAAGACAAAGATGAACAATAAAATCATGGAAACAAATCAGACAAAGGTGATAGCCCCTTTACTTCTTTTCAGGAACAATTTTACCCTTTGTTACAGCAAAAATAACATGACAAAGGAAAGGAAAAATTCTGAAGTATAAGTTTCTAGGGATTTGTAGGAATCAGTCGCCAAATTAGAGTCTCAGCCACTTCTTTGGGGCCACATTTGCTACTAATGATTTAAAAAAAAAAAAAAAAAAGAAAGAAAAAAACCTTCCATAGAGAATCATGCCTAACAGATCAATAATTTTCTTTATAAACTAAAGGTTACCCACCAACAAACGAACAAAAAAAATAAAAATTAGCATCCCACTCTATTATGATTCTCATAAAGTTCATTGTGTAATAGTTTCTTCTGTTTGTAGGTGTGTTCGATTGAGAGTCTATATTTTTGACCCATACCTTAGTTTTTATGCTTTATTTTTCCTCTCTTATATTTCTGCATTTCTCGTCCATCCTGAAACTTCATTCGTAGTATTTTTTGATATTCAATGAAGTTAACTCTGTCTCTTATAAATAATAATAATAAAAAAAGAATCTCATTTATAGAAAAAGTGTTAGTACTCTGTTTTGTATGAGTTATCTTACGTTTCAGTGCAGTAAGGTAGATTCCTGTTCCCCACTCTTTCTCCAACACCTGTGCTATCACTCTACATTCTTATAATAAACAGAAATGAAGCACAAAAAAGGGAGATTGCTTTTCGGGCGCATAATTGGATTGGAGAGGAAAGTAAAATGATAAGAATGAAGATCATTCATTCTCTTTGTAATGTTAACTTAGGGATATTTTCATTTTTATACCCTGCATTTTGAGATCATCAAAAAATCACACTTTGTATTTTAAACTTTAATATTTTTATACCTTTACATTTTAAAATCATGTAAAATTCTTACCTTTTTTTCACTCAACAGTTAATTTAGACCACAAAAAAGACCTAAACAACCTTAAAGAAAAACTGAATAATACATAAAAATTTCAAAAAAAGGCTAAAATTTCCAAAATGTGAAGAACATTTAAGTATTTTACACAGTCAAAATCAAACTTTGACCTAAAAAGGTAAAAATTTAACGTAAAATTAATATGGGAAGGTATAATAGTGTTGAAATTCAATATTCAAGGTATAAAATTATGATAACCTCAAAATGCAGGGTATAAAAATGAAAATAACCTGTTAACTTATTTATTTGATAGCGTGTCATAGAAAACAATTATATTCCATCTCTATTGTTTCCTGACTTAGGATTTGGGAATGATAATTTTATCAATGTAATTACTAAAATATCCTTTCATATAACTAAATAACCATTGAATTATGACAATTGAATTTAGACATCTAAGTAAATATGGCATTTATTTCCTTCCATAGGGAATCAATACCAAGGGGATGTAAGGACTGACATCCCTTTTATCCATTCCTTATATTGTGTGGGGCCTAAAAAAACTCTTATTATTAATTTTGTAAGTAAACACATTATCAAAAGGGAAAGAAAATCACTCCTTACTTTCTCTTTCCCTTTGATGGAAAGTAAACATGCCCTTCACGTTAAAAAGAACACTATCGTGTGTATAATTACAAATAATATAAGGAACCAACTTTAAATAAAGAAGAGCAAAAACTAACCGGATATTGATCATAAATGCAATCTCTTCGACCTTTTCCAGGAGTCAATGGATGAGTATGCTCCTTCACAAATTTTGTAACAACCCATTTCCCAGAACTCACTTTCCTCACCAAAATCATTGCCCTGCAACCAACCCTTGTCTCTGCCCTTTGCCTCACAATTTTTTCACGCTTGTCAGGCATCCTATACCCCTCTTTGTTACAAACAAGTGCGCGGCCAATTGCAGATCCATCGCGCCTTGAACGAGAGAGTTTGCTAACACGAATAACAAACCCAACACGCGTGGCATACGCATTGTAGAATGCATGTGCAGATGCTTCAGATTCAAATTCCTGCCCCACATAGGGCTCATCTGCTTGAACCATTGATGAAGCCGGCACTCCTACTGGAATTATATCTATCCCCGAAGAATCTTGATTCATCTTTTGATCCAGATCCTGTTGGAATGCACCCTCGACAGAGCTTCCACCAGTTTCATTTTCATCTCCTCCCCTACTAGTCTCCACCTCGACAGAATTTTGCAAAATGTCTCCGTTAACATCGCTATCAATGCCAAACTCCACTGAAACAATAAGAAATTTCCCTTTATGGATTTCCAAATCCCAGTATAAATCATAAATTCAAATGCTAAACTGGCAATTTCCGCACAAATTGCCACAAACATGAGAAAGTACAAGTAAAACAGAAAAAGGCAATTTATAATTCTGCTACTTGAATTTAAATCATAATTCTAGTTATTAAAAACTAACAAGGTCAATAGTTCTTCATTAAAAAAAAAATACTTGGCTAATTTTATTCCTTTTCAGACTTCTCATTGTGAAAATGAAACTACTCAGAGATAAAACTCCTCTCAAATTTAAAACAAAAAAACAAAAAACAAAAAAAAAAACAAAATTTTGCTCAATTTCAGAAGAATTGAAAGACATCCGTATTAACTACCCAATTAGGTTCTTGAACACGAAAAACTTAAAAAAAAATCAACATGATCAAACAAAAACGTTGAGGCTTTCTAGGGCTCTAAATCGAAAATCTTATTCTAACAATACAAAGTAATCTCTAGAAACTCACCAATTGACACCAATTAATAAGAAACCCTCACAAGTTTTCCCTTTGCAATAAACATACGAAGAAAAGTTAAAATCAAAAACAAGAAAATAAAATTTCTGAAAAATAAAACAAGCATATAATAAATTATATACATACTGAAGAATTTGCGACCCCGATCCTGGTCAGGTGATCCTGAAGGACTTGGAAAGGCGTTAGGTTTCGAAGCTAGAGAGAGAGAGAGCGAGGAGAGAGAGAGGACAGCCAAAGAGAGAGACGTTGATGTTGTAAATATGAGGGCTCAAGTGCTAATGACGTGTAGGCATTTGATTGCATAAAAAGAAAAAGTAAAAGTCAACTTTATCGCTAAATTCCTTCTTTCGGCGACACGTGGCCCACGGCCTGAACCACTGCTTGGAGGATCATCGCTCAACTTAAGAAATAAAAAAGGTTATTTTTAATTTTGATTACGAGAATTAGGATTGTCTTATTTTGGCCTGTAATGCTCTAAATAGTATAAGGGCCCGTTTGGTTGGGTATTTAAATCATGATTTGAATCATTTTGCTACAGTATTTTCTCTCACAAAAATTTAAATCTTCATTCAAATACTCTATTCAAATACTCGAACCAAACGAGCCCTAAATTTGACCCTTGAAATTTTATTTTAGGGCACCCATAATTCTTTCATCTCTTAAATGTTGAATTTTTGATGATTCATGCATGTGAAATGTAAATGATATGTATGTAACAAGTTATGAAGACAAAGCTACCTATACTGTTGTGTTTAAGACTAAAATTGACTTGATCAACTTAAGCTTGGATCTTAGTGAGTTTTTTTTTTTTTTCAAAATGTTAATAAATTTCTCTTCATATAAGTGAAAGAGATTTTTTTTTTGTGATTTAACTTGTTATTTGTATGTTTGTTTAGTAGTATTTTTAAAACAGTTTTTTTTTTTTTGAAAAATAAGAATTTTTAAAAAATTGTTGGGGTGCAATTTAGTCAGGCCCAAATTGCCGACGAGCCCAAACGACCCAATGATGAAGATGATCGAATAGATCGAACAAAACCAGCCCAATTGAATTAGCCGTTCATATGGTTCGATTGGTTCGATTATTTTGCTAGGAGGCATTTCATTCTCTTTATCGTTCGGGATAATTTGTGCTCTTCTTGAAGTCTTCGTTCGACTGGATCGATCGCCTCGAGTTGACATTTATAAGCACGAATTGATGGTTATAACATGTCTAGTCATGGACCGAAACGTGAAGGAGGCGTGATTCTTGCGGCCACTCGCTAATCGATACGTGTCCCACTTTGCGGTTACTTATGGTGCACTATTTCACTCCGCCTAGACGGTTGGGAGTCACGATTCTTCCTCGTCCTCTATATAAGGGGAAGGTTGCTTTGTTGTAGAGGAAAAAAAAAAAAAAGATACAGAAACTCTGCCAATTTACTTTTTCATTTATACTCTCTTGTAATCTGTACTTAGAACACCATAGTGAATTACTGTGGACGTAGCTCTTCGTTAACAAAGTGAACTACTATAAATCCTGTATGTCATTATTTTATTACAACATTTATTTAGTTTATTTTACTCTAATCTTACATTTCAATCTGAGTTAACAGATCCATTTAAACGATGATTTGAGGGCCCAAGTTCTTGAACAATTCAATCCAGAATTATAACATTTGATTATAGATCCACTGTCTACAATTTGGCGCCCATTGTGGAGCCTTCAAGTCATCAACTCCGGGATCTTAGGCTTAGATTCAAATGGTAGACAACGTCGACAACCAGCATACTTTGGAAACCACAATCGAAGAGACTGAAACAATTCCTTATGACAACCAACAAATGGAAGCCCTAGCAACAGATGTGGAAGGCCCTTAAAAAAAGGCACCAGGAGTAGGGGGCCTCGTTCTCAGGAGCATGACAGAAGGTTGGAGCAACTCAGCAGCGAGAATTTGGCTTTGAAAAGCCAAATTAGTTATCAAAACTCCTAAATGGCTTCACAATCCTACTATTATCTGTACTATAGATATTCGACTATCCTAGTATTGTCAACAACACAGTGGTAGTCTCAAATGCTGCAGCCAGGAACCTGGCATCCCTATAGCCTAATTGGGAGGATGCAGCCCTTGTACACACCTTCAACTCCAACACCAGCAACAAAACCAACAACTTTTACGGCCGCAACAACTCCTGCAATGACAACTACTATGATGGTGAATACTCGTGTGGAATTCAATCGAAGTGATGATACCACTTGAAAGAAACGCAAGGACATAATAGAACGCTCGATCAGAAGAAGCACCAATTGTTCGCTCTTTTAACCCCTGAGTTGGTCCAATTGATGATGAGGGAGATGCTAGAGCAGAACTCTAAACTGGTAGAAGAAAAAATCGATCAGAAGGTTTCAAAAGCAACAAGCAAGACCTCAGTGTTGGATGACATCTCAAAAAACATTCGAGATACCCCGCTCTCAAGGAGAATCACTGCGATTGTACCTCCGAAGTATGGAAGCCTTGTATTCACTAGATTTGATGGAACTTCAGATCCGAAAGACCATTTGCTACAATACAAGAACATGGTTAGTGCCATGAACATCCCAGACTCGATTCTTGAAGAGATGATGTGCAAGTTGTTTGCGCAATCGCTAAAAGGCCCAGCACTTCGATGGTTCAGTAACTTGCCAATTGGATCGATTGACAGCTTCAAAGACTTGGCGGATGCGTTTGTCAAGGCGTGTTCGGTGCATATCAGGACAGGAAAGACAACCAAAGATTTGTGGTCTGTCATCTAAAGCTTGGGTGAATCGCTAAGGGCTTATATCAAAAGATTCAGCAAAGCACTCTCGGAGATTTCGGACTTAGAAGATGGAACAACTAGAGAAGCATTGAAAAAAGGACTGTTGGAAACAAAGTGCGCAGCGGAATTTTTAAAATTTTTCATCAGAGTATTTTCCAAAACACAAGTTTGACATGTTATATGTATAAATTAAACAGATCTTACTAACCTCAGTATGTCGAAGAACCTCCGCGACCTGTGTAGAGAAGTAACGTTCCAGAAGAGCCTCAACCAACTGGTCTTCTTTGCTATTCTCTATCCACAACCGGAGTGAGTGTGGGCTCACACGTACAGCTCTTCCACCGGTGACTCTCCTTCCAACCAATAGAGAGAACCCAAAGCTAGTGTTCGTGATTTGTGAACAAAAGCTCTCAGGGAGTTTTCAGATGCTCACTAGAAGAGTATCACTCTTAATCTCTCAAATTGATCTGAGTAAATCATTAGACTCACTCCCTTTTTATACCTATTGGTCCTTGGGGTCAGTCCATATCAGATTAGGTCTCAAAAAACGAAACAGAATCAAGTTCGGATCAATATCTGATAAGATACGCGTGAAAAACGCGTAATCTTAGCTGTCGCGGTCGGCATGCCGAACTGTGAGATAGGCAGGCCGAACTGGCCAGTTCGGCAGGCCGAACTTTCCGATCGGCAGGCCGAACTGCCGAGAAAAAATCTCCGCGAATCTTTTATTTTCCACCCGAGATTCTAAAGGATAAAGTCTCAGTTTTGATTCAAATAGCCCAATAGAAAAGATATCTGATCAAAACAAACTTTATCAAGATAATCTCTAAGAAAATAAATCAATTCATAATAATTCTACAAGTTTATCTTGTTCTAATTGTCCAAAATTAAAACAACCGATAAACAGACAAGAATTATCCGAACGCCATAATTCAACAAGTTATCTTGAACTAATTTCTTACATAATTAATTCAACCGATAAACAGACATGAATTATTTGATTCTTATAAATTTTAAACCAATCTGATAAATCCGACATAAGTCACCAATTATTGGAAAAACACGCCGTGTCGTTACAGGATTTTGTGAGCTAGCAAAGGGGACCAAAATGGACCTATAAAGTTCAAGCTCATGATAATTATGAAACCTAATATCCCAGATATACATTTCACAATTATCAACTCCAACGCTACTCCACTAAAAGCTTGGAGCTGCACTCTCGAACTTTATAGAATTACGAAGCTCGTGTAGCTAAGTCTCCATGACATATCATAGTGTATCGCATCCCCATATGATCATCCATAATCGGCTTAAGGACAAGTTCTGTCTTACCTTCCCGATTATTTTTATCTTACGTTCCATTGTCTCACCATTAGAAAACTTACCATCCAAAGATAGTATACCATTCGGTTACACCTATGTATCCAAATGGTTGAGCGCTCCAGTTTTCCAATTACAGGACAACGCATATAAGAGGATATCATTACTCCTAAAAAGGAGCTATGGATTCCATATCTATGAATAACAAGTCTACGCTACCAAGAGTCATGCCTCCAACGTACCGGCATGCATGCCACTATAGAGATGTGGGAGTCACCCATTGGTACATCAAAAGACACAAATCGAGACAACGGGCCCATTATTCATCTCAGGATTAAGATACAATACAAATGATTGTCTAAAGTGAATCGATTTGCCAAGACAGAATTATTAATCCAAATCAATTCACTTTATGTCCCGATCCAACACATCGTCACCTATGACAACGCGCCAATGTTTCTATTCACGGAGTCCAACTCCGATGGCCAAGACAAACCATCTCCCAAAAGGGATATAGACAACATAACAATCTTTACATGAATAAAGCGCCCAACTTTATTCCCTCGATTGCGGATCATATATTTTAGACCATCATCTTAAGAGTCGTGTCTACCGCATAATCATCCCATCATATGCCCAACTCTTAAGGTTTAGACTGACAGTCTCAGACTACTGTTTGCTTATCATACATTCAACAAATATGAACGTAAAGAGGACAATATTTGGTATATATAAATGAATAAATTCTTTATTGATAAAAATGTCTCCAAAAACGTATTACATTTTTACTCCTTAGAGCATACATGTCTAACAATCTCCCACTTGCACTAAGTGAGTAAATACTGCAAATTTCGCATCCCCATAGCTTCTACATGCCTTTCGAAGACTCTCCCAGAAAGTGTCTTCGAAAATGGATCAGCTAAATTGTCCTCTGACGCGATCTTGCATACCGTGACATGCCCGCTCTCAACGAAGTCCTTTATCACATGATACTTCCGATCAATATGCTTACTCTTCTTGTGAAATCTTGGTTCCTTAGCATTAGCTACCGCCGCACTGTTATCACAGTACAGTGATACCGCTTTATCCACACCAGGAACTACCTCAAGATCCCCAAGGAACTTGCGGAGCCACACTGCTTCTTTCGAAGCATCACTAGCCGCCACATATTCGGCCTCCATCGTTGAATCCGAAGTGCAATCTTGCTTCGCACTTCTCCAACTGATGGCACCGCCACCCAGAGTAAACACAAACCCCGATGTTGATTTCCTAGAATCCAGGCAGGATTGAAAATCCGAATCAGTGTATCCTAGAGGAGTTAAATCCTCACCCGAATACACAAGCATATACCCACGAGTCCTTCTCAGGTACTTGAAAATATGCTTTACCGCAACCCAATGGTTCGGTCCTGGATCCGCCTGAAATCGACTCACAATCCCGACCGCATAGCTAATATCCGGTCGAGTGCAAAGCATGGCATACATGAGACTACCCACTGCCGAAGCATAAGGCACCTTCTTCATGTATTCTCTTTCTTCATAAGACTTTGGAGAGTCTTTCTTAGAAAGAGTAATTCCAGACCTAGATGGTTGCCCACCTTTCTTGGAATCCTGCATTGCAAACCTCCTGAGAATTTTATCTATGTAGCTGGCCTGTGACAAAGCTATCATTTTGTTCTTCCTATCCCGAAAGATCTGGATACCGAGAACAAAATTAGCCTCACCCAAGTCCTTCATGTCAAACTGCTTGGTCAACCATAATTTGACCGATGACAACGCCCCAACGTCATTGCCAATTAGCAGAATGTCATCTACATAGAGTAGTAGAAAAACCACCTTCTCATTCTTAATGTGTTTGTAAACACATGGTTCATCCACATTTTGTGAGAACCCATAAGTCTTGATCACTTGATCAAATCTTATGTTCCAAGAACGAGAAGCCTGCTTAAGTCCATAAATAGACTTTAGCAACTTACAAACCTTACCCTCTTGACCCGTGACCTTGAACCCGTCTGGTTGTTCCATATAAATGGACTCATCAAGATAGCCATTCAGAAAAGCCGTCTTGACATCCATCTGCCAAATCTCGTAGTCGAGAGCGGCAGCTATGGACAAGAGAATCCGGATGGACTTAAGCATGGCTACAGGCGAAAAGGTTTCCTCATAATCGATTCCTTCCTTTTGCGTATAACCCTTAGCTACCAGTCTAGCCTTAAAGGTTTCGACCTTTCCATCCACTCCTCTTTTCCTCTTGTAGATCCACTTACTCCCTATGGGTTTTACCCCTTCGGGAAGATCCACAAGCTCCCAGACACGATTAGTCTCCATAGACTTCATCTCAATGTTCATGGCCTCTGTCCAGAGTCTTGAATCAACATCCTCCATAGCTTCTGCGTAAGTATAAGGATCCCTGTCATGTTCATCCGGTTCAGCCAAAAAGACCTCCCCATTGAACATATACCTCTCAGGTTGACGCCCGATCCTCCCACTACGCCGAAGCCCCTGAGGTTGTTGTTCAGGTTTGTTTGGTTTTTCTACACCGATCGGAATGGTTTCGTTCGGAACCTCCGGAGTAAACGGATTACCCCTTAACTCCTCAAGCACCACTTTGCTTTGAGGTTTAAAGTCGTTCATGTAACTCTCCTCAAGGAAAGTTGCATTAGTTGAAACCACGACTTTATTTTCCTTTGGGTTATAAAAATAACCCCCTTTAGTCCCTTTTGGATATCCTACAAACACGCAAACTTCTGAACGTGCTTCCAACTTATTCGGATCCTTAAACAGGACATGAGCTGGACATCCCCATATGCGAATATGGTTTAAGGATGTCTTCCGTCTTGTCCACAACTCGTGAGGAGTTTTAGGGACCGATTTTGAAGGCACATTGCGGTTTGTAGTGCATATCCCCAAAAGGATAAAGGCAATGATGAATAACTCATCATGGACCGAATCATGTCCAACAAAGTCCTATTCCTTCTCTCTGCTACGCCATTCTGCTGCAGAGTACCCGGCGTAGTCAAATGGGATAAAATCCCATTCTCTAACAAGTGTCCCAAGAACTCATCAGAAAGGTATTCCCCACCTCGATCAGATCGAAGTGCCTTTATGGGTCTACCCAATTGCTTTTCCACTTCAGCCCGAAACTCCCTGAACTTATCATAAGTTTCGCTTTTGTGGTGCATTAGGTACACATACCCATATCTTGAGTAATCGTCAATAAAAGTAACGAAGTACTCATACCCTCCTCGTGCCCGGATGTTCATCGGTCCGCAAACATCACTATGCACAAGTTCTAGAACCCCTTCGGCCCTATTGCCCTTAGACCCGTATGGTCTTTTGGTCATTTTACCCTCCAAACAAGACTCACATTGAGGTATAGATTCCACCTTTAAGTGACTTAAAGGTCCATCCCTTACCAACCTTTGAATCCTATTTAGGTTAATATGGCCAAGGCGCAAATGCCAAAGATAAGTCTTATTAGAGTGAGAAGTTTTAAGTCTTTTTGAGTCATTATCATTTATCTCAGCATTAAGCAATAGGTCCATCTTAGGTTTGATAAAATATAGATTATTTTGCATCCATCCAGAACAGATAAAAGATTTGTTTTTACGAATCACCACTTTTTCATTAAAAGATACCACGTAGGAGTCTTTAAATAAAGAAGATACAGAAATTAAATTCCTTTTGAATTTAGGAACATAAAAACAATCTCGCAAAATTAAACTCCTATAATTATCAAAATAAAGATGGACATCTCCCACTGCTTCCGCTGAGACCAAGGATCCATCGCCCATCCGAAGCGTTAAGTCTTCACGAAGTAGACTTCTCGTTTCTTTGAATCCCTGCAGAGAAACACAAACATGATTAGTTGCACCGGAATCTATGACCCAAATGTCACTGGATTCCTCAACCAAACAAGTTTCTAAATATAGAAGATCACACCTACCTCCCTTGGAAAGGAAGTCCTTGCAATGCTTCTTTATATGCCCGACCTTACCACAAAAGAAGCACTTAAGCTTCTTTGGGTTCTTCTTCTTCTTCTTCTTGCTCTTAGTAGCAATAGGAATAGAAGACTTCCCACTTTTGGCCCGTTGCTTCTTTCCATTCCCAGAGTTAGGATTGGAACCAGAAGCAGCTACCATATTGGCCTCTCCACCAGCAGGAGACTCCCTGATCAGCGGTTCAAACTCTTGTAACTGTTTCATCAGTTCTGTCAAGGTCATATCCCGTCTATTGCTTAGATTAAAAGTAGCTCTAAACGGAATAAATTCCTTAGACAGAGTCTCAAAGACCATAGTCATCTGAGTTTCAGCATCGATGTCGGCTCCATTGGTTTGAGCCTCAGCGAGGTAACCCATGACCAACATCATGTGCTCCTTTACAGATGTCCCCGGTCTCTGTCTACAGTTTAAGAGTTTCCGAAGCGCCCCTTGCCGCTTTGTTATGGCCTGGCCTCCAAACATGTCCTCAAGATTATCCAAGATCTGCTTCGCAGTCTCATAATCCTGATGTTGAGCCTGCAGCACGTTATTCATGCTAGCCATAACATAGCAGCGGGCCTGATCATTAGCATCTTTCCAGCGGTCGTACGCTTGGAATTGCTCATTACTTGAGTCTCCCGTAGGCTCGGGAGGACAAGGAGTTGTCAGAACATATTTCAGTTTCTCAAAGGAAAGGACGATGTCCAGGTTCCGTTTCCAATCATTATAGTTCTCACCGGTTAATTGGTTTTTGTCAAGTATCGATGATAAAGCGTTTTTAGACATTTTCAATCTACAATAAAGAATCATATACCAAACATAAGCAAACATATATAATAATTTAGTAAGATAACACAATCATGTATAATCATACAAATGTGTTTATGTGTCAAAACCTTGAAAATATCACAACCTTACAACGATAATTCCCAACTCAGAATTCAACAAGCTCCTAGGGGAGTCATGCCAAATTCAATCAGGAACACGGATCCCCTCCTGATTAATATATGCCATCCAGGACCCGTATGATCCAGCATATACTAATAATCGTTTCTTTGGCCATTAATTTTATTAACAGAGCTCCTAGGGGAGGTTAATAATAAAATTAACGTGAGTGTATAACCACCGTTTTAATATTTTATCCATGATTTATAATCACCACCTAGGGGTGTGCAACCATAAATCATACTAAAATACCTTATCCTTTCAGAGATCCAATCTGGTACATGATAGAAATCCCTTCCTAGGGGTTGGGACCATCATGTTCTTCCTATGGACCAACGATGGAGGCCTTAGGTTCTCTCTTCGAAAACCTTCTCCCACTCAATCTTTTGAAGTCAAGGTTTTATTTTAAAATTATGCATGAACAATTTTAATATGAGCGGCACTCCCTATTCTATATGACATGTTATCAATATACATGGTAAATCATATTATAATGCAGACAAGCAAAGCAATCAAGCAAAGCTACAAGCATAATAATAATAATAACCGTAATATTATGGTTCCACCCTAGAGAATAGAAAAAACTAAGATTACAAGAGAATAATCGAGACATTTATCGATTCTTCATCCTTGAATCCTCAAGCTGTATCCTTCTTCATGTAATATCCATCTTCAAGTCCTCAATCCCGTATGAATCGAACACTTCATATTTCCGGTCATATCCAAATTTAATGTTTCTCAGAATCGTCCCAAAAATAAAATTAAAACTGCACTGGAAAAATCGCACCTTTTCTGGACACCTGGCTGCTCTCGGTCGGCAGGCCGATCTAGGTGATCGGCCTACCGATCATGGAGGTTCGGCCTGCCGAACATGAAGGTTCGGCCTACCGGCAGAGCACCAAAATTTCTGCCCCACTGTCGGCCTGCCGGACCGTACGTCCGGCCTGTCGATCTGTGACCTTCGGCCTGCTGAACTGTGAGGTCCGGCATGCCGACCGAGCAGAAAACCCTCAATCCAGAAAATACAATTTTAATGCAATTCATCAATTTTATTTTCAACAATTCAAAAACATAAAATTAGAGACTCAGGAAATACCTGGAGACGCCATCATCAATCTTTAAGATCCGACTTCTCGTTCCGTCTTCTCCGAATAATTATTTAATTACAAAATTCTTACAAATTAAAAATTAAATAATAATTCCTAGACGGAGATGATAGTCCGCCATCTAATTACATGAAAAACCTAGATACACATTCTAACCTCTAAGGAACCATAACCGGTATTAATTAATTAATAAATAATTAAACAACAATTTAATCAACCATAATTAATTAATAAACATTCACCATATAATCCATGACAACATATATATTATATAGAAACCTAGAGTGCCATCTCTCTATAAAATTTAATTCAAGCATTGGAGAGATTAAGATCACAAAATTTATGCATATAACATGATCACAAACTTGCAAATTTATGTAAAAACCTCGTCTCTGATACCAATTGTTGGAAACAAAGTGCGCAGCGGAATTTTTAAAATTTTTCATCAGAGTATTTTCCAAAACACAAGTTTGACATGTTATATGTATAAATTAAACAGATCTTACTAACCTCAGTATGTCGAAGAACCTCCGCGACCTGTGTAGAGAAGTAACGTTCCAGAAGAGCCTCAACCAACTGGTCTTCTTTGCTATTCTCTATCCACAACCGGAGTGAGTGTGGGCTCACACGTACAGCTCTTCCACCGGTGACTCTCCTTCCAACCAATAGAGAGAACCCAAAGCTAGTGTTCGTGATTTGTGAACAAAAGCTCTCAGGGAGTTTTCAGATGCTCACTAGAAGAGTATCACTCTTAATCTCTCAAATTGATCTGAGTAAATCATTAGACTCACTCCCTTTTTATACCTATTGGTCCTTGGGGTCAGTCCATATCAGATTAGGTCTCAAAAAACGAAACAGAATCAAGTTCGGATCAATATCTGATAAGATACGCGTGAAAAACGCGTAATCTTAGCTGTCGCGGTCGGCATGCCGAACTGTGAGATAGGCATGCCGAACTGTGAGATAGGCAGGCCGAACTGGCCAGTTCGGCAGGCCGAACTTTCCGATCGGCAGGCCGAACTGCCGAGAAAAAATCTCCGCGAATCTTTTATTTTCCACCCGAGATTCTAAAGGATAAAGTCTCAGTTTTGATTCAAATAGCCCAATAGAAAAGATATCTGATCAAAACAAACTTTATCAAGATAATCTCTAAGAAAATAAATCAATTCATAATAATTCTACAAGTTTATCATGTTCTAATTGTCCAAAATTAAAACAACCGATAAACAGACAAGAATTATCCGAACGCCATAATTCAACAAGTTATCTTGAACTAATTTCTTACATAATTAATTCAACCGATAAACAGACATGAATTATTTGATTCTTATAAATTTTAAACCAATCTGATAAATCCGACATAAGTCACCAATTATTGGAAAAACACGCCGTGTCGTTACAGGATTTTGTGAGCTAGCAAAGGGGACCAAAATGGACCTATAAAGTTCAAGCTCATGATAATTATGAAACCTAATATCCCAGATATACATTTCACAATTATCAACTCCAACGCTACTCCACTAAAAGCTTGGAGCTGCACTCTCGAACTTTATAGAATTACGAAGCTCGTGTAGCTAAGTCTCCATGACATATCATAGTGTATCGCATCCCCATATGATCATCCATAATCGGCTTAAGGACAAGTTCTGTCTTACCTTCCCGATTATTTTTATCTTACGTTCCATTGTCTCACCATTAGAAAACTTACCATCCAAAGATAGTATACCATTCGGTTACACCTATGTATCCAAATGGTTGAGCGCTCCAGTTTTCCAATTACAGGACAACGCATATAAGAGGATATCATTACTCCTAAAAAGGAGCTATGGATTCCATATCTATGAATAACAAGTCTACGCTACCAAGAGTCATGCCTCCAACGTACCGGCATGCATGCCACTATAGAGATGTGGGAGTCACCCATTGGTACATCAAAAGACACAAATCGAGACAACGGGCCCATTATTCATCTCAGGATTAAGATACAATACAAATGATTGTCTAAAGTGAATCGATTTGCCAAGACAGAATTATTAATCCAAATCAATTCACTTTATGTCCCGATCCAACACATCGTCACCTATGACAACGCGCCAATGTTTCTATTCACGGAGTCCAACTCCGATGGCCAAGACAAACCATCTCCCAAAAGGGATATAGACAACATAACAATCTTTACATGAATAAAGCGCCCAACTTTATTCCCTCGATTGCGGATCATATATTTTAGACCATCATCTTAAGAGTCGTGTCTACCGCATAATCATCCCATCATATGCCCAACTCTTAAGGTTTAGACTGACAGTCTCAGACTACTGTTTGCTTATCATACATTCAACAAATATGAACGTAAAGAGGACAATATTTGGTATATATAAATGAATAAATTCTTTATTGATAAAAATGTCTCCAAAAACGTATTACATTTTTACTCCTTAGAGCATACATGTCTAACAAGGACTCTTGCACAAGTCCCCATTTAAGAATAGCATATGCTCATACTACCCACAGACGATCCAGGAAGCCTTGAACAGAGCTAAAGGGTGGATCGACCTGGAGGAAGAAAATGAAAGATACGAGCGAGAGTTCATGAGAACAAATGTCCAAAACCGATGAAGACAAAAATAGCGACAACAACCAAATCGACGAGGATGGACGAGGACACCGCCAAAGAGGGAGTGGAGGCCGAAAGAAGACAGATCACGATCCACCACGAGATCGTTGTCGCCCCCAAAATATGCCCTCAACATATCGCCTTTCGAACTTGTTGCTCAGCTCGATGGAAAAGATTATGTTCGATGGCCAGGCAAAATGGCACCAAGCCATTCACACGACCAGTCAAAATATTGTGAATTTCATCAAGATACAAGGCACTTGACGGCCGATTGCAAAGCCTTGCGATCCGAGATCGTAGAGCCTCTCAAGAAAGGGCACTTGAGAGAGTACCTCTTTGAACGGGGAAGGAAAATATATGGGCTCGACAAACATCAAGGAGGACAAAAAGACCACCAAGCCCATGAGAAGACCCCATCACCACCACCAGTCAGGAAGATAATTGGAGCCATTTATGGAGGCTCAGTTTTCAGTGGTGATTCTGCCAACCAAATGAAGGAGCATCAGACGAAAGCGAATCAAGCGACTGCCAGTTCATTTGAAAGCAAACACTGTGAGCATGCTATTTTGTTTCATAGCGACGAGACGTTTGGGCTCAATACTCCGCATAACAATGCCCTTGTTATCAAACTCAATGTTGCGAACTACGAGATCAGCAAAATACTGGTTAACAATGGAAGCTTCGCCAACATCCTGTTGCTCTCGACTCTAAAAGAGATGGAAATCGACGAAGAAGAAATCGAGAAATCCCCAACGTTATCAGTAGGTTTCAATGGCGAAGCAACAATGGCCATGGGAAGAATCAAGCTTCCAATGTATGCAGCAAGGGAAAACAAGTTGACTAGTTTCCTAGTCATGGATTGCCCTTCGGGGTATAATATCATTTTGGGATGGCCTTGGATACACGTCATGAAGGCAGTTCCTTCGACGTACCACTAGACGATAAGGTTTCTGACGAAGTGAGGCATTCGGGAGATTCAAGGAAGCTAGGAGGCAGTAAGGAGCTATTACGTCACGGCTATGAAGCAGAAAAAGGCTTTATAACAATTACAGATGACCCAACAGAATGAGACGAGTAACCAAAGCTATGTCGAATCAGTTTTAGAGCAGCTTGACGAAATCCAAATCGACCCACAAGATGAAAGGCGTATAGTGAAGATCGGGTCACAGCTTGATGCGTTTATAAAATGCTAAATAATTGATTTTCTTAAAGCTAACGCTGATTATTTTGCATGGTCCCATGTAGATATGCTTGGAATCGACCCGAGCATAATCTCGCATCGACTAAACATTGATCCAAACCACAAATTGTTGGAAAGATAGTACGTAGCAGAATTTTAAAAATTTTATATTAGAGTATTTTCCAAAACATAAGTTGGACATGCTATATGCATAAAGTAACCAGATCTCACTAACCTTTGAATGCCGAAGAACTTTTGCAATCAGTGAAGAGAAGTAACGTTCCAGAAAAGCCTCAACCAACTGGCCTTTTTTGCTATTCTCTATCCACGATCATAGTAAGTGTGGGCTCACACGTATAGCTTTTCCTCTAGGTGACTCTCTTTCCAACCAATTGAGAGAATCCAAAGCTAGTGTTCGTGATTTGTGAACAACAGCTCTCATGGAGTTTTCAGATTCTCACCAGTAGAGTATCACTCTTAATCTCTCAATTGATCTTAATAACTTATAAGACTTACTCCCTATTTATAGAGGTTGGGTCTAGGGTCAGTCCTTATCAGATAAGGTCTCAACAATTCGAATTAAAATCAAATTCGGATCAATATCTGATGAAATCCGTATGAAAACGCGTGATGTTTTTTTTCGCGCATTGGCAGGCCGATCTGTCTAATAGGCAGGCCGAACTTACTCCATCGGCAGGCCGAACTTGAAGATCGACAGGCCGAACTTGAAGATTGGCATGCCGAACTGTCGAAAAAAAATTTCAGCGAATCTTTTATTTTTCACCTGAGATTCTATAGGATAAAGTCTTAATTTTAATTCAAATAACTCAATAGAGAAGTTATCTAATTAAAACAACTTTATCTAGATAATCTCTAGGAAAATAAATGAATTCCTAATAATTCTACAAGTTTATCTTGATTTAATTTATTCAAAATCAAATCAACTGATAAACATACAAGAATTATCCGATCCCAATAATTCAACAAGTTTATCTTGAATTAATTTTGTGACAAAATTAATTCAACCGATAAACAGACATGAATTATTTAATTCTTTCGAATTTCAACAAATCTAATAAATCTGACATAAGTCACCAATTATTGGAAAAGCACGTCGTATCATTACAGGATGTTATGAGCTAGCAAAAGGGGCCAAATAGACCTATATAGTTCAAGCTTCCAATAATTATGAAACCAAATATCCCAAATATACATTTCATAATTATCAACTCCAATTCTACTCCACTAAAAGCTTGGAGCTGTACTCTCGAACTATATAGAATTATGAAGCCCGTATAGCTAAGTCTCCATGACATATCATAGTGTATCATATCCCCATAGGATTATCCATAACCGGCTTAAGGATAAGTTTTGTCTTACCTTTTCGATTATTTTTATCTTACATTCCATTATCCCACCATCAAAAAAATTACTATCCAAAGACAGTATACCATTCGGTCACACCTATGTATCCAAATGGTTGAGCGCTCCAGTTTTTCAATTATAGGATAACGCATATGAGAGGATATCACTACTCCTAAAGAGGAGCTATGGATTCTATATCTATGAATAATAGGTCTACGCTATCAAGAGTCATGCCTCCAACGTACCGGTATGCATACCACTATTAAAAATATGGGTGTCACTCTTTGGTACATCAAAAGACACAAGTCAAGACAACAGGCTCACTATTCATCTCAGGATTAAGATACAATACAAATGATTGTCTAAAGTGAATCGATTTGCCAAGACAGAATTATTAATCCAAATCAATTCACTTTATGTCCCGATCCAACACATCGTCACCTATGAAAATGTGCCAATGTTTCTATTTACGGATTCCACCTTCGATGGCTAAGACAAACCATATCCCAAACAGGGATATAGACAACATAACAATCTTTACATGAATAAAGCGCCCAACTTTATTCCCTCGATTGCAGATCTTATGTTTTAGATCGTCACCTTAAGAATCGTGTCTTCTGCATAATCTGTCCATCATATGCCCAATTCTTAAAGGTTTAGACTGACAGTCTCAGACTATTGTTTGCTTAACATACATTCAACAAATATGAACGTAAAGAGGATAAGATTTGGTATATTAACAATAAATGAATTCTTTATTGATAAAAATATCTCTAAAAACATATTACATTTTTACTCCTTAGGGCATACATGTCTAACAATTTCCCACTTTGTACTAAGTGAGTAACTATGACAAGTCTCGCATCCCCATAGCTTCCACACGCCTCTCGAAGGCTCTCCCAGTAGGTGTATTCATAAATGGATCAAATAAATTGTCCTCTGACGCGATTTTGCACACCGTGACATGCCCACCCTCGACGAAGTCTTTTATCACATGATACTTTTGATTAATATGCTTACTCTTCTTGTGAAATCTTGGTTCCTTAGTATTAGCTACCGCCGCACTGTTATCACAGTACAATGATACCGCCTTATCCATACCAGAAACTACCTCAAGATCCCCAAGGAACTTGCGGAGCTACACTGCTTCTTTCGAAGCATCACTAGCTGCCACATACTCGGCCTCCATCGTTGAATCCGAAGTGCAATCTTGCATCACACTTCTCCAACTGATGGCACCGCCGCCCAGAGTAAACACAAAACCCGAAGTAGATTTCCTAGAATCCAAACAAGATTGAAAATCCGAGTTAGAATATCCTAGAGGAGTCAAGTCCTCACCCGAATACACAAGCATATACCCTTGAGTCCTTCTCAGGTACTTGAAAATATGCTTAACCGCAACCCAGTGGTTGGGTCCTGGATTTGCCCAAAATCGACTTACAATCCCAACCGCATAACAAATATCCGGTCGTGTGCAAAGCATGGCATACATGAGACTACCCACTGCCGAAGCATAAGGCACCTTCTTCATGTATTCTCTTTCTTCCTTAGACTTTGGAGAGTCTTTCTTAGAAAGAGTAATTCCAGACCTAGATGGTTGCCCGCCTTTCTTAAAATCCTGCATTGCAAACCTCCTGAGAATTTTACCTATGTAGTCGGCCTGGGATAAAGCTATCATTTTGTTCTTCCTATCCCAAAAGATCTAGATACTGAGAACAAAATTAGCCTCACCCAAGTCCTTCATGTCAAACTGCTTGGTCAACCATAATTTGACTAATGACAACGCCCTAATGTCATTGACAATTAGCAGAATATCATCTACATAGAGTAGTAGAAAAACCACATTCCCATCCTTCATGTGTTTGTAAACACATGGCTCATCCACATTTTGTGAGAACCCATAAGTCTTGATCAGCTAATCAAATCTTATGTTCCAAGAACGGGAAGCCTGCTTTAGTCCATAAATTGACTTTAGTAGCTTACAAACCTTACCCTCTTGACCCTTGACCTTGAACCCGTCTGGTTGCTCCATATAAATGGACTAATCAAGATAGCCATTTAGAAAAGTCGTCTTGACATCTCGTAGTCAAGAGCGGCAGCTATGGACAAGAGAATCCGAATAGACTTAAGCATGGCCATAGGCGAAAAGGTTTCCTCATAATTAATTCCTTCCTTTTGCGTGTAACCCTTAACTACCAGTCTAGCCCTAAAGGTTTCGACCTTTCCATCTACTCCTCTTTTCTACTTGTAAATCCATTTGCACCCTATGGGTTTTACCCATTCGAGAAGATCCACAAGCTCCCAAACCTGAGTAGTCTCCATAGACTTCATCTTTGTGTTCATGGCCTCTATCCAGAGTTTTGAATCAACATCCTCCATAGCCTCTGCATAAGTATAAGGATCCCTATCATGTTCATCTGGTTCAGCCAAGAAGGCCTCACCATTGAACATATACCTTTCGGGTTGACGCCCCATCCTCCCACTACGTCGAAGCCCCTTAGCTTGTTGTTCAGGTTCGTTTGGTTTTTCTGCACTGATCGGAATGGTTTCATTTGGAACCTCAGGAGTGATTAGATCACTCCTTAACTCCTCAAGCACCACTTTGCTTTGAGGTTTAAAGTCATCCATGAAACTTTCCTCAAAGGAAGTTGCATTAGTTGAAACCACGACTTTATTTTCTTTTGGGTTATAGAAATAACCCTATTTAGTCCCTTTTGGATATCCTACAAACACGTAAATTTTTGAACGTGCTTCCAACTTATTCGCATCCTCAAACAGGACATGAGTCGGACATCCCCATATGCGAATATGGTTTAAGGATGTCTTCCTGCCCGTCCACAACTTGTGAGGAGTTTTAGGGACTGATTTTGAAGGCACATTGTTCAAAAGATAACATGCGGTTTGTAGTGCATATCCCCAAAAGGATAAAGGCAATGATGAATAACTCATCATGGACCT
Organism: Artocarpus heterophyllus; assembly: GCA_025403435.1. Taxonomy (NCBI): domain Eukaryota; kingdom Viridiplantae; phylum Streptophyta; class Magnoliopsida; order Rosales; family Moraceae; genus Artocarpus; species Artocarpus heterophyllus. Next base: position 30,301,878 of record CM046341.1, read on the forward strand.
GACTATGTCCAACAAAGTCCTATTCCTTCTCTCTGCTATGTCATTCTGTTGCGGAGTGCCCGACGCAGCCAAATGGGATAAAATCTCATTCTCTAATAAGTGTCCCAAGAACTCATCAGAAAGGTATTCTCCACCTCGATTGGATCTAAGTGGCTTTATGAGTCTACCTAATTGCTTTTCCACTTCAGCCCGAAACTCCCTGAACTTGTCAAAAGTTTCGCTTTTGTGGTGCATCAGGTACACATACCTATACCTTGAGTAATCGTCAATAAAAGTGACAAAGTACTCATACCCTCCTTGTGCCCGGATGTTCATTGGTCCGCAAACATCACTATGCATAGGTTCTAGAACCCCTTCGGCTCTATTGCCCTTAGACCCGAATGGTATTTCGGTCATTTTACCCTTTAAACAAGATTCACATTGAGGTATAGATTCTACCTTTACGTGACTTAAGGTCCATCCCTTACTAGCCTTTGAATCCTATTCAGGTTAATATGACCAAGGCGCAAATGCCAAAAATAAGTCTTATTAGAGTGAGAAGTTTTGAGTCTTTTAGAGTTATTATCTTTCATCTCAGCATTAAGCAGTTAGCCCATCTTAGGTCTGATAAAGTATAGATTATTTTGCATCCATCCAGAACAGATAAAAGATTTGTTTTTACTAATCACCACTTTATTATTAAAAGAAACCAAATAGGAGTCTTTAAATAAACAAGCTACAGAAATTAAATTCCTTTTAAATTTAGGAATATAAAAACAATCTCGTAAAATTAAATTCCTATAATTATCAAAATAAAGATGGAGGTCTCCCATTGCTTCTGCCAAGGCCAAGGATGTTGCAACCCATCTTTTTCGGGTTGTGATAAACCTTTTTCTTACTTACTTATAGGCAAAAATTTAGGATTTTTTTTTAATAAATGCGTTATATATACTGGTCTAACAACTTCGGAAATACAAACATATACTTATATTTACATAACCACCTTTCCTTTGCGATATAGTTTATCAAACATTACTTTCAAAATATACTAAAATACAATACAATGGAAACATAATGCGGTGGAATACATACCCAGTCTGCACACTGATCATCCCTCCACCAGCTCATCAATAGAATTACTCTGACCTTTTCGTCGGAATACCTATAGCATGAAAAACTTAATGAGCTAACGCCCAGTAAGTCCCATATAACCCACATGCACATTCAATAACATGCATGATCTCATTATGCTTTCTTATAATCTTTCCTTATCATTATCATTTCTTATCTTTAACTAGGGCCCAAATGTTCATACTATTGCGCACTTAGGTCTACGTAACACCGTGACCATACTGTATTCTTTAAACTCCCCTTGATTCAGGAGTCGGTACGACACTTTTCTTAACTTCTGGTGATATGTTTACCAATTCACTTATTATGGTTATCATACCATGCATGAAGTGATGATCACATGTTATACATAACATAAATGCTCTTATATGACATAGTACACATAGGTACATACTTTATATATACATTGGTACACATTAATTTATGCACAGGTACATGGTATAATGTACTCACAGGTACTTAACGTAATATACACACAGGTACACATCATAATATACACTCAAGTACATGTCATAATATACACTCAGGTATATATTCTATATACTCACAAGTATACACCATCATATTTATAAATACTCATGCCGTTGCATATATACAAGTATACACCTTGATATACATACAGGTATACATACATACATCTGACACTCTATGCTTACAATTTCATACCGTAAGTGGGATGAGTATTTACTTGATTCGAATGTCGGGCAACTCAACCTTGATATCCTTTCTCCTAGACTCCTAGGATCCTGTTGGCCAATTACAAAGCCATTAGCCAAATTTCACTATGTTCTAATACAAAACATCTGTTAATTAATAAATTGAGTTGCATTACTATATACAACTCTAAGAACCATTGGTTTTTTTATTTCTATTTAACTCTACCCTACCATTTCTAACGAAGGGCGGGAATGTTTCCAACCATTCTTTTTCCATTTGGAACATTCCGAAGCGATTCGGGTTATTCAAGCAAAAATGACGATTTTGCCCTCCGTGGGTCTACTAACCTACCCGAGCTCGATTTCGTTATTCTTACGAAAATAACCACATACTAATTTTAAAATAGCACCCTAGTGGGTCGAATCACCTTATTTCGCATCTATACCCCATTTCCATAAAACTTTGTAGTTTAGTGATTGAACTGAAAATTTTGACGATTTTACCCCCGGGGCTAAAATTTATCTCTTTACATCAAATGTTCTATTTTTCATAAAGAATATTTTTACTCAAAGTACCATACCTTAAATCATTTTGAAAAAAAACGCTTTTGCCATTTTAACATTTTTTCACTTTTAACAAATTCTTAAAAAATTAAAATCTTACAAACGGTTGAGATTTTGACGAACCATCTACAATGCCTAGCAGTTTCGTCGAGATCTACAACTTTTATGTTTTAACTTTTCCCAAAATCTCACTATACAGGGGTGTTTTTGGGCATTTTTCAAATCTTCCGAGGGAAAACTTTTTCTTTCAATTTAGTCCTTAGGGCATTTTTGTAAAAATCTGTTTTGAAACTGTAAATCTTCCCCTGCAAAGGCCGTTCCAACCTTTGTTTGAATCATTTATCATGTCTAACATTACTTTTGAAAAACTAACTCTAAAATTGCAAAAATACTACTGTTTAGATAAAATACCATTTTTCAACATTTAAACCTTAATTTCACCATATCCACATACCATACATTAGGTATCCATGATATTCCATCAAATATATGCTCAAGAACCCGTGCACTTTCAAAGGAATAAAAAATCAAAACAAAATCACAAATTTTTAAAAACTTACTTCAAATAGTACTTTTTGATTTCTAGCTTTCCAAAGCTCTTTGAAACTCCTTCCTAGAGGTCATTTTCATGCAAAAACACCTTGGGTTAATTTTCTTTCTTAACCCATGAAAAATCCCTTGAAATCTTGAAAAAAAGTTAGATTTTACCTTAAAACTTGTTGAACTTTCTTGAATTTTGCCTCTTGAACTTAAGTAGGGTTGTTTTTGCAAAGTTTTGGGCTTGAGAAAATTTTTGAGATCCTTCTCTAATGGCTACCGGAGCTAGAGGTAGTAGAAGGAAGAAAAATTTTGGATAAAATCACATTAATTGCTCACTTATCCAAATGGGTGACTCATGGGGTAATCAAGTGGGTTACCCTTGGTGTCATAAGGTGATTGGGCCACCTTTCATGACATGTGGCCCAATAGAAATCTAAGAAGTGTCCATTTTTGTGGAGCTAAAAATTTATACTGTGTAATTTTTTACCATACAATATTTTTCCTATACTGCTATGGTCAAATCAGTGCCAACTCATATCCTTAGACTGTGCAAACTATTTCTCTTACCTTCAGTTCACTTTTGGAGGCCAAACGTAACATTTTTCATATCTGTGTTTTCACTTAACAGTATACCTGTATTACATCGGCCTCTTTTTACACTGGGTTGGATATCGGTGGCCTCTATGTCTCGTTCATATCATAACTATCCATCCGTGTATATCACAATTTTACAATTAATTGTGACATAAAATTCATTTTATGGATATTATGTATAAATTTTTGAGTAACTAAACTCATAAAATTTGTATTATAAATATCCAACATTGCATCACATTACAGTGAAATATCCATTTAATATGGCTTATTTATATATTATCGTAATTTTTACAAAAATTATACTTTTTAAGGGTAAATTCATTAATTAAACCCAATGAAATATTATGTTTTATTAATGAATTTTTCTGGTAATTACAAAGGATCCATCGCTTATCTGAAGCGTGAAGTTTTCATGAAGCAGACTTCTCGTTTCTTTGAACCCTTGCAAAGAAGCATAAACACAATTAGTTGCACTGGAATCTATGACCCAAATGTCATTGGATTCCTCAACCAAACAAGTTTCTATATACAGAAGATCACACCTACCTCCTTTAGAAAGGAAGTCCTTGCAATGCTTCTTGATGTGCCCGACTTTCCCACAAAAAAAGCACTTAAGCTTCTTCGGGTTCTTCTTCTTCTTTTTCTTGCTCTTGTTGTTAGCAGGAACAGAAGACTTCCCATTCTTGGCCCGTTGTTTCTTTCTATTCCCAAAGTTGGGATTTGTACCAGAAGCAGCTACCAAATTGGCCTCTCCACCCGCAGGAGACTTCCTTGATCAGCAATTCAAACTCCAATAACTATTTCATTAATTCTGTTAAGGTCATATCTCGTCTATTGCTCAAATTAAAAGTAGCTCTAAATAAAATAAATTCCTTTGATAGAGTCTCAAAGACCATAGTCATCTGAGTTTCAACATCGATATCAGCTCCATTAGTTTGAGCCTCAGCGAGGTAACTCATAACCAACATTATGTACTCCTTTACAGACGTCCCCAGTCTCTGTTTACAGTTCAAGAGTTTCTGAAGCCCCCCTTGCCGCTTTGTTATGGCCTAGCCTCCAAACATGTCTTCTAGATTATCGAAGATCTGTTTAGCAGTCTCATAATCCTCATGTTGAGCCTGCAGCACATTATTCATGCTAGCCATAACATAGCAGCGGGCCTGATCATTTGCATCTATCCAGTAATCGTACGCTTGGAATTGCTCATTGGTGGAATCTCCCATAGGCTCGGGAGGACAAGGGGTTGTCAGCACAAATTTCAGTTTCTCAAAGGAGAGGATGATATCCAGGTTCCGTTTTCAATCATTATAATTCTCTCCGGTTAATAGGTTTTTGTCAAGTATCGAAGATAAAGCGTTTTTAGACATTTTTAATTTACAATAAAGAATCATATACCAAACATAAGCAAACATATCATAATTTAGTAAGATAACACAATTATGTAAAAAACGTACAAATTTGTTTATGTGTCAAAACCTTGAAAATATCGTAACCTTACAATGATAATTCCTAACTTAGAATTCAACAAGCTCCTAGGGGAGTCATGTCAAACTCAATTAGGAACATGGATGTAACACCCACCATTTTTTATGTAACGGTTAATGATTGATATATAACGATGTTAAGTAATTTCTTTATGATATAATGTTACTGACCATTTTATTTTGAGTATGATAACAGGTGACGGCCTCGTGGGATCAACGTGCTCGGGATGTTTATGTCAAAAATGATGATAAGTTTAAAGTATTTATTTTTTTAAAGAGTTTTCAACTTGCCCTAAACTCATGATCTTTATAATGTTCTAGGGTTATGTATGCCTACGGTTATATTCTTGATGATGACGTGAATTTTATTGCATATTTTCTTATTTTTATAATTTAATGATGTCATGATACTTACATGTGTATTAATATTTTTGGGTCATAGAGTAAATATTATTGTAGTGTATAAACAATTATATATTTTAATTTTATATATATATATATATATATTATGTTATAGTCATTAACAGCAATTGCCATGTAAGAAGAAGAAAAAAAAAAAAAGAAGGCAGTTGCCCTGAGAAAGACAAAAAAATAAAATAAAAGGAAAGTTGAATTAGATTAGGATTAGGGTTTTCTACACTTATCTAATCCCTTCTCTCTTATAGACCTATAAATATACCTCTAAGCTACCAAAGTCTTTATTCTCTAAATTTCTAGCCAAAGAAAATTCTCTCTCCAAAATTTTCTTAGACACACTCTCTTTCTTCTCCACGTTTTCTTCCCTTCTCTCCCTTATTTTTTGCAAACAATTGATTGAAATATCGGGTTTTCACTTAGATAAATTTAAGGGAATTGCAAAGAATCGTTTTGGAGGTAAGAAACTCATTCTAGACTATTGCTGAAATTTTGTTTTTTTTGTAATCCGACCCCCATAACTTTGTCTACAAATTTCCGTTTGCTCTGAAATTTTAGTATGACGTTTATGTATGTGTTATGTGATATTCCTCAAAATTTCACATTATTTAGAATTTTCTATGCTGAGATATTAAATTTTCATTCTCTGCCACTCATGACCAAACTTGATCGGTATTTTGTACAAAAGTATAGTCCATGTTTAAGGGGCAAACGACCTTTGATTTGAACAAAATTTTACAGAGATATTCATGAATATGTTAAGTTATGATCTGGAGAATTTCGTAGTTATTTGATATATATTTTCAGAGTTCTTGAATTTTCTTTAAGATAGGTTTTCATAGCTGTCTATTCAGTGAATTCGGTACTTCTTGTTTATATAACCTACTTGTATGGCTAAACAAATTTATTTGCTAATGAGACTTTTTGTGCCTCTGTATATATATGTTATTAGGTTGTCATAAAAATTTTAGGGTTAAAGTAATTTTATTTTAATTATTGGAATTTTGTGATCGTGTGTTGCTCACTGCTTTAGGTAATTAGAGTTTGTTTGGTCTTTGAATTCTAATACATGTTTTGAATTGTTGAAAATTAATTTGAAGCTAATTTTTAGATATGTTATAGTTTTGGTGTATTGTGTTAGTATTAGAATTATTATTATCATCACAAAGATTCTTTTATTGTATGTATTTCATGTCAATTGTTGATTAAAAAGAGTTGATGATTTGGTTGTTTTGATTAACTTCTCATTAAACCCTAGATTGGAGATATCATGTATTTTCATATTTTATTATGTAGATCTTTATAGGTATATATTTATTATCAATTGGTATCATGTTATTTATGTGTTTACAATTTTAATTGAGGTTTTATTGGCTAATTAATTGGTATTGAATTTTTTTTACGCCTTAAGTCTGCTTTTCATACAAACATCTGATAGCCGCCATGTTTTAGTAATTTTTGATTCTACATTTCTCTATTTATATTTTTCTTATATTTTTCTCAAATAGTAGACATCTTAAGCTTTTGTTTGGATTTTGAATCGCTTTAATTAGAGTTTTCTTTAAATAGTTATGATTTTTTGCAATTGACCCTAAAAGCTGTATAGTTTTACATAGACCTAAAATTTAGATTGAATTTCAAGGACTTTTTCTTCATGCAAATTATTGTCAAAATATGCGTGTGATATATCAAATTCTTTTTTTTGAGTCTAGTTTCTAATGCCACTAGTTTTGACTAATTTGGAGTTAAGATGAAATTATTATGAATTTTTAAGTGAATAAAGGTCATTCTGCCTACTTTTGAGAATTATGCCCTAGGTTCATAAATTGTGATTTTGTGCTTTTTGATATTATTACGTGATAAGGTGATGTTTAATGATAGTATGATATGTTTATATATTGTTAATAGTATTGCTAGTGACTTATGGTTAATATGAATGTTTGACATGAACACTTCAAAAGGCGAGCACACCGAGAACCACAACAACATCACCCAAGTTAAGGTTTAGTAAGCAAACAAGACAAGTAAGTACATTCTCACCTACAACATGATAAAAGCTTATGAAAAGGTTTTGAGAACATGTTTTATGATGATTCTTAAGTTTGTTTTTATGTATGGTTTTTCTTATGAAAACTCTTGTTGCAACAAGAAAGTTTAACGAATGTTTCAATGATAAGGTATGTTAAAAGTATATCTATATATATGTATCACTTAATTAAGTGTTACACACCATATGTTTATGTTTATGTTTTGTGATGTCCTGAAGGTTGGACTTGTCATGTTTGGTTTAGGATTAGCTACCTCTCTCCTCTCATGACGGCGCGCCTATGATGATGATCTTTATGGTGTAACACTTGGGCCCCCAAAGATAAAATGAATGAAGTTTTTAATATGATAATAATAATGAAAGATATGTTCTATATGACACTGTGCCAAGTGCACTATTATGTTCATGATGATTATGATTATGATGTTTCATAAAGGTGTTCATAAAATGTTATATGTTGTGAGATAAAAAAAAGTGTACTTACTAAGCTTTTACTTACTTAGTTTATAATCATGTTGTAGATAAAGGTAAGAGGACCATGGAATAGGTGGAGGGCGGGGACGGGCGTGTGGGCTAAGAATGATGGATTGGAAACGGAAGAACGCCAAAAAAGAAATTTTTTTTAAAACTATGTTTTTATTTCTTTAAATGCTTAAATTTCCGCACTATTAAGTAAAAAGACTTGTTTTACATTTATTTCTATATCACATGTTATCAATATACATGGCAAATCATATTATAATGCAGATAAGCAAAGTAATCAAGCAAAGCTACAAGCAAAATAATAATAACCGTAATATTATGGTTCCACCCTAAATAAGAGAAAACAAAGATTACAAGAAAATAATCAAAATATATTATTGATTCTTCATCCTTGAATCCTTAAGCTATATCCTTCTTCATATAATACCCATCTTCAAGTCTTTAATCTCGTATGAATCAAATACTCCATATATTTTTGTCATATCTAAATTTAATGTTTTTCAAAATTGTCTCAAAAATAAAATTAAAACTACACCGAAAACTGCACCTTTTTCTGAATAAAATTCCAGCTCTCTGCCGGCAAGCCGATCTGGGTGATTGGCCTGCCAGTCTTCACAGATCGACCCGCCGAACTAGAAGTTCGGCCTGCCGCCAAAGCCAATTAATTTCTACCCCATCGACGGCCTTCCAAATTTTACGTCTGGCCTACCGATCTGCGACCATCGGCCTGCCGAACTAGAGGTTTCGGCATGCCGACCGAGCAGAAATCACCCTTTCCAAAAATTACAATTTTTAATGCAATTCATTAATTTTATTTTTAACAATTCAAAAACATAAAATTAGAGACTCAGGAAATACTTAGGAGCACCATCATCTATTTTCTAGATATGCCTTCTGGATCCGTCTTCTCCGAATGATTATTTAATTACAAATTTCTTACAAATTTAAAATTAAATAATAATTCCTAGACGCATATGATAGTCTGCCATCTAATTACATGAAAAATCTAGATACACATTCTAAGCTTTAAGAAACCATAACCAGTATAAATTAGTTAATAAATAAATAATTAAATAACAATTTAATCAACCATAATTAATTAATAAACATTCACCATATAATCCATGACAACATAAAATTATATAGAAACACTAGAGTGCCAACTCTCTATAAAATTAAATTCAAGCATAAGAGAGATGAAGATCACATAATTTATATATATATCATGATTACAAACTCGTAAATTTATGTAAAAACCATGGCTTTAATACCAATTGTTGGAAAGATAGTACGCTACAGAATTTTAAAAATTTTATATCAGAGTATTTTCTAAAACACAAGTTTGACACGTTATATGCATAAATTAATCAGATCTTACTAACCTTTGAATGCTGAAGAACTTTTGCAATCTGTGAAAAGAAGTAGCGTTCCAGAAAAGCCTCAACCAACTGGCCTTCTTTGATATTCTCTATCCACGATCGGAGTGAATGTGGGCTTACACGTACAGCTCTTCCTCCAGGTGGCTCTCCTTCCAACCAATTGAGAGAATCCAAAGCTAGTGTTCGTGATTTGTGAATAACAGCTCTCAGGGAGTTTTCAAATTCTCACCAGTAGAGTATCACTCTTAATCTCTCAATTAATCTTAATAACTTATGAGACTTACTCACTATTTATAGAGGTTGGGTCTAGGGTTAGTCCTTATCAGATAAGGTCTCAAAATTTTGAATCAAAATCAAATTCGGATAAATATCTGATGAAATCCATGTGAAAACACATGATGTTTTTTTTCCGCGCATAGGCAGGCCAATCTGTCTAATAGGCAGGCCGAACTTGCTCCATCAGCAAGCCAAACTTGAGGATCGACATGTCGAACTGTTGAAAAAAAATCTCAACGAATCTTTTATTTTCCACCCGAGATTCTATAGGATATAGTCTTAGTTTTAATTCAAATAACCCAATTGTGACACCCGTTATTCTCCTAACGGGTATTAAGGTAATTAAATTAATTTTTAGTGTATAAAAAAATTACTTCATTTAAATTTATTTTATAATATTTATTTTTATCTATTTTTAAATTTTCTAAAATTCTCCTATATTTATTTAGTATGTTTACTAAAAAGCCTTAGAACTTCTAATAAATCTCAAAAATGTCATATTGGCATTATGTGTGTTAAAGTCTCTAGATGAGACATAAGGATATCTTTTCCAACTACTCTTGACCCTCATTTTCTTTATTTCCTCCGTGACATGCTTCAACATGTCTCCTCCATAATTGTTTCTATCACTTCTCTTCAAAGACTTCATCTTTTCTTCCTTTCTCTTCCACGGTTCCCACACTCTTCTTCTCATTTCTTTGTTGAAGCAAAATACTTAGAGAACTTCTTCAAGGCAGCCATAAAAATCAGCCACCATCACCTCCATTTGAGCAAGAATTTCAGTCATACCGGAGTAAAGGAACCTGTTTTGAAGCCATTTCAAGCTTCCAACTAACCATAATCCGAGGTTAGAATCTTATGAACAAATTTAGTCTTTCATTTATAAATTTTCTTTTATACTAAAGGATTATTCAAATTTGCGTTCTTAAACCTAAGTATATGTTTGTTGCTATTTTAGAGCATATGTATAAAGTCTAAGTGTATATGCCCTAGACAGAAAATTTATAGTGTAAACTTTGTAATACCTCTATGGGCAGTGGCTATTTCTTGAAATTCTGGGATTAAATTAAAATGAATTTTATGAATTGGTTTGCATATTTGAAAAGTAGCATCCTAAGCTTTCTAACGAGCTATCATAAACCTAAATCGGAGTTGTATTTTATTTTCTAAGAAATTATTCAATTTTTGGATTGGAAACTAGTAAACCTGTCAGTTTGTTATGGTATACCAGCTGCTAACCTGAACCAAGAACCCATCTTTGCTCACCACCTAATTCTTTAATGTCTTGCAACCTTTCCAATATTATCCTAAGTGATTGATGAATCTTATTAGGGACTAAAACATATAGATTACTTGTTCACATTTTATATTGTGTTAAGACAAAAATTGTTTACTGTGGTATTCAAAAGAGATTTACATAAAAGCTTTAATGGCATACTAGTAAGATAGGTTTACACATGATTTATTTATGAATGTAGTTGTATGTTGTGCTTTAGTTTTAATTGTCCTTATGCACGCCTTAGGATCAAGGGAGTATGGAGCTAACGTTAATTGATTCCAGGATTAAAAGATTGTTGATAAGCTTGAAAGGTAGGGATTCTATTACTCATCTTTTGTGAGGTTTTTATAGAATTAAAATTGATTGTTTTACCGCAAGATATATATATATATATCTATGTTGAACTGATATTATATGAGTATCACATATGAAACTATGACATGGACTCGTCTTGTATTGTACGGCGAGGAATATAATGAATTGACACATGTTATAAATTGAGAAGCATGGTTAGAAAAATTGACTCTATTATTAATAATTTAATATAGAGAAATGGTGAGACATGAAGAGGGCGGCGGTTACGTCCTTGGGCATGAATACCCTAAAAGGTAAAATAGGGGGAAGGTGATGACGCTTCCTTGGGTTGAAAGTCCCAAAACACACTGTACAGGAATCGATTTGGTGAGGACTCGGGGCTTGATGTCCCCTCACCAGAACACCCTTGGAATGTTTATAGGGTGATCAAGTGCGCCCAATTGGGTTTCGATGAGTTGAGTGATACTCTATTTAACATGGATACCTAAGAACAATGATGATTGGTAATATTTGTATAAATGTGTAATTATGAAACTTGGTAATGATTAACTATGGTATCCATAAGATGTGATCATAATAAACCTCATAATTTGGAATATGATGTAACCTACTAACCATACAGGTTTTAATGTGGTAATGATAAAAACCTAAAGGTGAGTAATGGTTTTCTCTACTGAGCATAGTGTCGCTCATTCCCTTATATTTTTATCTTTTCAGGATTCATTAAGCGTGAGGTGGCTACGAGAAAAATAGTTGAGGAAGTGATGTAGCTATATTACATTGGGACTGCTTCAATTGTTGAGAATGTTCTTCATGATAATGTAAGCATAAATTGTTACTTTCTGTGACTGTATTACAATGCGTTGAGGGTTAAAATGATGATGACGACAGTTTATAATATTAAATTTAAGGTGCTACATTAATCTGTAGATTATTTGTCGATTATATTTTTATTTTTGATATTGAAAGTTTTTATTTAAGCCCCGGGTAACTTTATTTTTAAGGTTTTACTTTTATTTTTTATTTTTATTTTATCTCATTAAAAACTGTTAACCCCCATATAGGGGCGTTACACCAATAAAGAAGTTATCTAATTAAAATAACTTTATCTAGATAATCTCTAGGAAAATAAATGAATTCCTAATAATTCTACAAGTTTATCTTGATTTAATTTATTCAAAATCAAATCAACTGATAAACAGACAAGAATTATCCAATCCCAATAATTCAACAAGTTTATCTTGAATTAATTTTGTCACAAAATTAATTCAACCGATAAACAGACATGAATTATTTGATTCTTTTGAATTTTAATCAATCTAATAAATCTAACATAAGTCACCAATTATTGAAAAAGCATGTTGTATCGTTACAAGATGTTGTGAGCTAGCAAAGGGGACCAAATGGACCTATATAGTTCAAGCTCCCAATAATTATGAAACCCAATATCTTAGATATACATTTTATAATTATCAACTCCAACGCTACTCCACTAAAAGCTTGGAGCTACACTCTCGAACTATATAGAATTACGAAGCCCGTATAGTTAAGTCTCCATGACATATCATAGTGTATCATATCCCCATAGGATTATCCATAACCGGATTAAGGATAAATTTTGTCTTACCTTCCCTATTATTTTTATCTTACGTTCTATTATCTCACCATCCAAAGACAGTATACCATTTGGTTACACATATGTATCCAAATGGTTAAGCGTTCCAATTTTCTAATTACAGGATAACGCATATAAGAGGATATCACTACTCCTAAAGAGGACAAAATTTGGTATATTAACAATAAATGAATTCTTTATTGATAAAAATGTCTCTAAAAACATATTACATTTTTACTCCTTAGGGCATACATGTCTAACACAAACCTGTCAGGCAAAAAAGGAAGAAGCTTAGAATCAAACAAAACAACGTCGTGAAAGACGAACTGAGGAGACTGCTCTAGGCCGGTTTCATATGTCCTGTTCAATATCCTGATTGGCTCGCCAACGTTGTGATTGTAAAGAAGAAGAATGGGAAGTGACGCATGTGCCTTGATTTCACTAATCTAAATAAAGCCTGCCCAAAAGACAGTTACCTATTACCGCATATCGATCAACTTGTCAATGCGACAACTGATCATGAGATTTTAAGTTTTCTCGATGCATTCTCAGGCTACAATCAAATCCTTCTGCATCCTGATGACCAGGAGAAGATCACTTTTATAACTAAGCAAGGGATTTTTTGCTTTAAGGTCATGCCTTTTGGGCTGCAGAACGCGAGAGCAACTTATTAAAGGCTTGTCAATATGATGTTTAAGCAACAAATTGGTAAGAACATGGAGGTTTACATTGATGACATGTTGGTTAAGTCTTTGCAGGCTCATCTTCATGTCCAGCACCTGCAAGAATGCTTCAATGTTCTTCAAAAATATGGCATAAAGTTGAATCCTAAGAAGTGCACTTTTGGAGTGGCGAGCAGGTATGTTCTTGGGGTATCTCATCACGAAGCGAGGAATCGAGGCAAATCCTGATCAAATAAAAGCTTTTCAGTTGATGCCTTCTTTGAGAACCAAGCAGGAAATACAAAAACTTACTAGTCGAGTTATAGCACTCAGTCGATTCATTGCCAGATGTGCTGACAGATGTCTTTCTTTTTTCTAGTTGCTCAAGAAGAATACAAAGTTCGAGTGGAACGAATAGTGCCAATCGACTTTCCAGGAATTGAAGAGGTACTTGACAACTCTACCGATCCTATCAAAGCTAAAAGAAGGCAAACCACTCTACCTGTACTTGGTGGTTTCGGAGACGGTAGTAAGTTCGGCCCTTGTTCAGGAGGAAGATGCGATTCAAGAACCAGTATTCTTCATGAGCCACACCATGTTGGATGCTGAAACATGGTACTCCGCCATCGAAAAGCTCAGCCTTGCACTTGTCATGTCGGCTCGAAAGCTCCGTCCATACTTTAGGGCCACACTATTGTGGTGTTATCTTTTTACCCGATGCAAGCGATTCTGCACAAGCCAGACGTCTCCGACAGAATGACAAAATAGGCAGTTGAGCTGACGGAGTTCGACATAGAGTACAAACCTCAGACAGTGCTAAAGGCTCAAGTGCTCGCAGATTTTGTTGCCGAATTGACTTACAGGCCTGAAAGACATGGCTTAGAGACGTGGATTGTATAGGTTGATGGATCGAGCAATGAAAAAGGGTCAGGATTAGGAGTGGTTTTGAAGTCCTCAATTGGCGAAGAGATCAAACAGAGCTTTCGATTAGGATTCAGAGCTACCAATAATGAAGCCGAATATGAGGCTGTTATTGTTGGCATAAGGCTCGTCGTCACACTGGGGGCTGCTTGACTTGTTATGGAAAGCGATTCCACATTGGTCATTAACTAAGTGAATGGAAAGTTCAAGGCACAAGATGAAAAGATGCTTTTGTACCTAAGATTAGTTACAAAGCTCAAGTCTCAGTTCGACCGGTTTGAAGTAAGGCATGTCCCGTGAGAATAGAACTCTAGAGCCGATGCACTCGCGAGCTTGGGATCTTCGGTCGAAGTTAGCGAATAGAGAATAATCAACTTGGAATGGATTGATAGACCAAGTATAGATCTGGTCGAGAGTATGAATTACATCGACCTAAGGGACGATTGGAGGACACCCATTCAAATGTACATCCGTGACGGATAGTTACCAAAAGACAAGTAGATTGCGAGAAAGATCAAAGTCTAAGCTGCAAGGTACTGCTTGATTGATGGGAAACTTTATAGGCGCTTTTTCATGGGGCCTTATCTCCGATGTCTCATGGAAGATGAGGTCAAGAAAGTCATCCGGGAAGTCCATGAGGGATCATGCGAGAATCATTCCGGAGGAAGATCACTATACAACAAGGTTAAGAAACAGGGATTCTACTGGCTGACGATGTAGAGCAACTGTGAGAACTTCGCTCACAAATGCGATAGTTGCTAGAGGCACGCCCCCATTATGCACTAACCACCTGAAGAACTTTCCTCAGTTAGTTTGTCATATCCTTTCATGAAGTACTCGATGGATGTGGTCGGACCGTTTCCTCCAGCTCCTGGACAAGTCAAGTATTTGCTCATTTTAACAGATTATTTCTCCAAATGAGTCAAAGCTGAAGCATTTGCGGACGTTAAAGAGTGAGATGTCGAAAGATTCATTTGAAGGAATATCATTTGTCGGTTTGGAATTCCTAGCGAGATCGTCACTGATAATAGTTCTCAATTTATCTCTTCATCCTTTAAGAAGTTTTATCGCAATTGGGACATTATTCTAAGCTTCTCAACACCTAGATACCCGCAAGGAAATGGCCAAGCAGAAGCAGCAAATAAGACGATCGTAAAGAATCTGAAGAAGAAACTCTAGGTAAGAAAAGGACGTTGGGTCAACAACTCCAAGAAATGCGACTAGCTAATCCCCATTTTTGCTCATGTATGGGACAGAAGCTGTTGTTCCTGCAGAAGTAGTCGCTCGAGATCTTCGAGTCAATTACTCGCTACGAGGCACAAAACGATGAGATGATGTAGGATGCATTAGACTTGATAAATGAGAGAAGGGACAGAGCCTTGTATCGCCTTGGTTGTTATCATCAAGCCGCTGCCAAAAACTACAATTGGAAGGTTAAAGTAAGAAAGTTCTAAGAAGGCGAACTCGTGCTCAGAAAAGTCTTTGAAAATACGAAGGAAGTTGACGCTGAAAAATTGGCGGCCAACTGGGAAGGCCCTTATCAAATACGGTTAGTTGTTCAAGACAGAGTATACAAGTTGTAGAAGCTAGATGGATCACTCATTACCAAGAACTGGAACACAAATCATTTGAGGAAGTATTACATGTAACATCCATTCTATTTTTTTCATGATTATGTAATTGAACTACCATTTGGTTTGATCCCTACTAAGGGTACGTAGGCAGCTCATGGGCTATAAATGAGCGTAGTCATTATTAATTTGAATTTTATTTCCTCAAAATTTCATTGACAATTTGTTCTCTCAGGGAAAGTGACAAAGCACTTTAGACTCGACCAGCTCGATCCGAAGAACGCTCAACTTCATGGCAAGTTTGGATCTGACCAGCTTGATCCATACGCGTACGCATTGCCATCTTCATGGTGAACTTCAGATCCGACCAGCTCGATCCGAACGCACACACATTGCCATCTTCATGGCAAACTTTGGATCTGACCAGCTCGATCCAAACGCTCACGCATTGCCATCTTCATGGCAATTTCAGACTCGACCAGCTCGATTCGAACGCTTATCTAACTTCGGATCTGACCAGCTCTATCCGAACGCTCAAGTATTGCCATGGCTCGTCATCGGATCCCACCAGTTCGATCCGTACGCTTTCACCATGCCATCTTCATTTCTCAACTTTGGATCAAACCAATTCGATCCATGTGCATTCGTGCTGCCATTCTCATGGCTTAATTTCGAATTCGACAAGTTCAATCCGATTACACAACGGACATCCTCATGAGTTACATCGGGTTCAGACTCAGTAAGCTCGATCCAAATGAAAATGCCATCACATGGCTCTCGAGTTTTGGCTTAATCAATTTGATCTAAACTTGCACTCGTGAAATAGGATGATGCCATCCTCTTGGCTTTATCATGGTTCGATCAACTCTTAGTTCCATATACGCCGTGATAGTGGCATGGTTAATCAATTTTGATCCATTAGTTTTCATCAACATCTTGGCTTCTTTTAGCCATGAAAATAGAATTTTAATATTCTAATAATGTGATGGCCTTTGTTTCTTTGTAAATTGGCAAACCGTTCGATTACTAAATACATTATTAGAATTGAATTACTAAAAATTTGATATTAAATTTCATTAGAAAAAAAAAGGAAAGCTGTTCGATACAGAATAAGCAAAAAGAAATACATGATTAAAATGTAAACTATTTTCAAGCTTCTCCAGTAGGTTGAATATTTTCCCCCTCAGTCGGCTCGACAACTAGGGGATCCACAAACTCATCGCTTGGAGTAGGAGCAGCATCAAGCTCAGGGGCAGCATCAGGCTCAAGGGTAGGGGGCTCGACAGGAACATCTTGACGGGATGATTTGCCTTAGACATTCAGGTCATCTGTCAATAGCAATTCTTGGAGCTCCTTGATCTCTTCATTGATCGCTTCGATGCTAAGTTGGCCTGACTTGAATTCTAACAAGGCCTCAAGTCATGCCTTGAAGGAAGAAGTGCCGTGGACCTCGAGCAGCTACTCCTTGATGTCTTCAATGTCCTTGTCTTTTGCAACCACAGTCTTCTTTAGGCCGTCGACTTCTTCTTTAGACAGTCGAAGGCCACTAGACAAGCTCAGCACCTTCTCATTTGACCTATTTAATGCATCGGCTGCGTCATTGAGTTCTTTTTGCTTATTGTCTCTCTCGGTTCTCATTTTCTTCAACTATTCTTAAAGCTTTCTATTTCTCAGTAGCTTTTGCTCGTACTTGTGAGCGGCCTTCTTCGCGAAGAGGTTATGAAGCAAAAGAGCCTACATGACAGAATTTCAGTATGGAACGATACGATTGAAGTCAACAGGATTAAACATTTGGAGTTTTACCTGCCCTATTGCTACAGCCGATTAGTTGTAGAACTAAGCGAATGGCTTCCCTAGGAGAAGCTCCTCAACTTTGTCGAAGTAAAAATTTATTGCCGCTTTAGTCGCCGCCTCCTTATCTTCCATTATGCTGACGTCTTCTGGAACGTTGAGGATCTTTTTGCAAACTCTTTGCTCGATGTCCCTGGTCGAAGCTGAAGCCTCACCACTCTTCATTTTCTTCGATGGTAGGGGCTGTATGTCAAAAGGGGGAGGTGGAGGAAGATCCGATGAAGTGGCTGGAGGAGTAACTTCTTTTTGTACTAATGGTTCTCCAGTATCGCTCCTCTTTTTCTTCGCCACTTTGTCCGTAATTCTCTTCTTTCGCATCTCTCCTATTGAGGGTAATGTTACCTTCATGGCTGACAATTGTTAGACATGGATGCCCTAAGGAGTAAAAATGTAATACGTCTTTTGAGACATTTTTATCAATAAAAAATTTATTAATTTATATATACCAAATCTTGTCCTCTTTACGTTCATATTTGTTGAATGTATGTTAAGCAAACAGTAGTCTGAGACTGTCAGTTTAAACCTTTAAGAATTGGGCATATGATGGACTGATTATGCGGAAGACACGATTCTTAACGTGACAGTCTAAAACATATGATTCGTAATCGAGGAAATAAAGTTGGGCACTTTATTCATGCAATGATTGTTATGTTGTCTATATCCCTATTGGGAGATGGTTTGTCTTGACCATCAGAGTTGGACTCCGTGAATAGAAACATTGGCATGTTGTCATAGGTGACGATGTGTTGGATCGGGACACAAAGTGAATTGATTTGGATTAATAATTCTGTCTTTACAAATCGATTCACTTTAGACAATCATTTGTATTGTATCTTAATCCTGAGATGGATAGTGGGCCCGTTGTCTCGACTTGTATCTTTTGATGTATCAAAGGGTGACTCCCACATCTCAATAGTGGTATGCATCCCGGTACGTTGGAGGCATGACTCTTGATGGCGTAGACTTGTTATTCATAGATATGGAATCCATAGCTCCTTTTTAGGAGTAATGATATCCTCTTATATGCGTTATCCTGTAATTGGAAAACTGGAGCGCTCAACCATTTAGATACATAGGTGTAATCGAATGGTATACTATCTTTGAATGGTAAGTTCTCTAATGGTGAGATAATGGAACGTAAGATAAAAATAATCAGAAAGGTAAAACAAAACTTGTCCTTAAGCTGATTATGGATTATCATATGGGGATACGATACACTTTGATATGTCATGGAGACTTAGCTATACGGGCTTCGTAATTCTATAAAGTTTGAGAGTGCAGCTCCAAGCTTTTAGTGGAGTAGTGTTGGAGTTGATAATTGTGAAATATATATCTGGGATATTGGGTTTCATAATTATCAAGAGCTTGAACTTTATAGGTCCATTTTGGTCCCCTTTGCTAGCTCACAAAATCCTGTAACGATACGGCATGTTTTTTCAATAATTGGTGACTTATGTCAGATTTATCGGATTGGTTTTAAATTTGGAAGAATTAAATAATTCACGTCTGTTTATCGGTTAAATTAATTTTGTAATAAAATTAATTCAAGATAAACTTGTTGAATTATTGGGATCGGATAATTCTTGTCTGTTTATCGGTTGATTTAATTGGATAAATTAGATCAAGAAAAACTTGTAGAATTATTGTGAATTGATTTATTTTCTTAGAGATTATCTTGATAGAGTTTGTTTTGATCAGATAACTTCTCTATTAGGTTATTTGAATCAAAATTGAGACTTTATCCTATAGAATCTCGAGTGGAAAATAAAAGATTCGTGAAGATATTTACGCGACAGTTCGGCCTGCCGGTCTACGTGTTCGGCCTGTCGATCAGCGAGAGATAAGATTACGCGTTTTCACGTGGATCTTATCAGATATTGATCCGAACTTGATTCTATTTCAAGTTTTTGAGACCTAATCTGATAAGGACTGACCCCAAGACCAATCGCTATATAAAGGGAGTAAGTCTCATGAGTTACTCAGATCAATTGAGAGATTAAGAGTTATATTCTTCTGGTGAGCATCTAAAAACTTCTTGAGAGGTTTTGTTCACAAATCACGAACACTAGCTTTGGGTTCTCTCGATTGGTTGGAAGGAGAGTCACCGGTGGAAGAGCTGTACGTGTGAGCCCACACTCACTCCGATCGTGGATAGAGAATAGCAAAGAAGACCAGTTGGTTGAGACTCTTCTGGAATGTTACTTCTCTTCACAGGTTGTGGAGGTTCTTCGGTACACAACGGTTAGTAAGATCTGTTTAATTTATACATATAGCATGTCAAACTTGTGTTTTGAAAAAATACTCTGATGTTAAAATTTTTAAAATTCTCGTTGCGCATCTCACACATTTATTTTCTAACAATTGGTATCAGAGCCAAGGTTTTTACATAAATTTACGAGTTTGTGATCATGTTATATGTATAAATTTTGTGATCTTAATCTCTCATATGCTTGAATTTAATTTCAAAGAGAGTTGGCACTCTAGGTTTCTATATAATTATATGTTGTCATGGATTATGTGGTGAATGTTCATTAATTAATTATGGTTGATTAAATTGTTATTTAATTATTTAATTAATTTATGTCGGTTATGGTTCTTTAGAGGTTATAATGTGTATCTAAGTTTTTCATGTAATTAGATGGCGGACTATCATCTCCGTCTAAGAATTGTTATTTAATTTTAAATTTGTGAGAATTTTGTAATTAAATAATTATTCAAAAAAGACGGATCTAGAAGATGGATCCAGAAGGCGGATCTAGAAGATGGATGATGGCGCACCCAGGTATTCGACTGGCTCTGCCAGTAGGCTGAACTTCCAGTTTGGCAAGCCGATCTTTTCAATCGGCAGGCCGATGAAGCATGACCAGCAGGCTGATCTTACCGACCGAAAGCTGGAAAATTTTCCAAAAAAGGTGCAATTTTTACAGTGCAGTTTTAATTTTATTTTTGGGATGATTATGAGAAACATTAAATTTGGATATGACCGAAAATATGAAGTATTCGATTCATACGGGATTGAAGACTTGAAAATGGGAATTACGTGAAGAAGGATACAACTTGAGGATTCAAGGATGAAGAATCGATATATGTCTCGATTATTCTCTTGTAATCTTATTTTTTCTATTCTCTAGGGTGGAGCCATAATATTGCGGTTATTATTATTTTGCTTGTAGCTTTGCTTGTTTGCATTATAATATGATTTGCCATGTATATTGATAATATGTCATATAGAATAGGAAATGTCGCTCATATTAAAATTGTTCATGCATAATTTTAAAATAAAACCTTGATTTCAAAAGATTGAGTGGGAGAAGGTTTTCGAAGAGAGAACCTAAGGCCTCCATCGTTGGTCCATAGGAAGAACATGGTGGTCCCAACCCCTAGGAAGGGATTTCTATCATGTACCAGATTGGATATCTGAGAGGATAAGGTATTTTAGCATGATTTATGGTTGCACAACCTAGGTGGTGATTATAAATCATGGATAAAATATTGAAACGATGGTTATACACTCACGTTAATTTTATTATTAACCTCCCCTAGGAGCTATGTTAATAAAATTAATGGCCAAAGAAATGATTATTAATATATGCTGGATCATACGGGTCCTGGATGGCATATATTAATCAGGAGGGGATCCATGTTCTTGATTGAATTTGACATGACTCCCCTAGGAGCTTGTTAAAATTTGAGTTGGGAATTGTCGTTGTAAGGTTGTGATATTTTCAAGGTTTTGACACTTAAACACATTTGTATGATTTTACATGATTGTGTTATCTTACTAAATTATTATGATATGTTTGCTTATGTTTGGTATATTATTCTTTATTGTAGATTAAGAATGTCTAAAAACGCTTTATCATCGATACTTGACAAAAACCTGTTAACTGGTGAGAATTATAATGATTGGAAATGGAACCTGGATATCGTCCTGTCCTTTGAGAAACTGAAATATGTTCTGACAACCCCTTGTCCTCCCGAGCCTATAGGAGACTCATCTAATGAGCAATTCCAAGCGTATGACCGCTAGAAAGATGCTAATGATCAGGCCCGCTGCTATGTTATGGCCAACATGAATAATGTGCTGTAGGCTCAACATCAAGATTATGAGACTGCGAAGCAGATCTTGGATAATCTTGAGGACATGTTTGGAGGCCAGGCCATAACAAAGCGACAAGGGGCGCTTTAGAAACTCTTAAACTGTAGACAGAGACCGGGGACATCTGTAAAGGAGCATATGATGTTGGTCATGGGTTACCTAGCTGAGGCTCAAACCAATGGAGCTGACATCGATACTGAAACTCAGATGACTATGGTCTTTGAGACTCTGTCTAAGGAATTTATTCTGTTTAGAGCTACATTTAATTTGAGCAATAGACGGGATATGGCCTTGACAGAACTGATGAAACAGTTACAGGGGTTTGAACTGCTGATCAGGGAATCTCCTGCGGGTGGTGAGGCCAACATGGTAGCTGCTTTTGGTTCCAATTCTAACTCTGGGAATGGAAAGAAGCAACGGGCCAAGAACGGGAAGTCTTCTGTTCCTGCTAATACCAAAACCAAGAAGAAGAAGAAGAAGAAGAACCCAAAGAAGCTTAAGTGCTTCTTCTGTGGAAAGGTCGGGCATATTAAGAAGCATTGCAAGGACTTCTTTTCCAAAGGAGGTAGGTGTGATCTTCTGTATTTAGAAACTTGTTTGGTTGAGGAATCCAGTGACATTTGGGTCATAGATTCCAGTGCAACTAATCATATTTGTGTTTCTCTACAGGGGTTCAAAGAAATGAGAAGTCTGCTACATGAAGACTTCCCTCTTCGGATGGGCGATGGATCCTTGGTCTCAGCGAAAGCAGTGGGAGACGTCCATCTTTACTTTGATAACTATTATTTTTGCAAGATTGTTTTTATGTTCCTAAATTTAAAAGGAATTTAATTTCTGTATCTTGTTTAGTTAAAGAGTCCTACGTGGTATCTTTTAATGAAAAAGTGGTGATTCGTAAAAACAAATCTTTTATCTGTTCTGGATAGATGCAAAATAATCTATATTTTATCAAACCTAAGATGGACTTATTGCTTAATGCTGAGATGAATGATAATAACTCTAAAAGACTTAAAACTTCTCACTCTAATAAGACTTATCTTTGGCATTTGCACCTTGGTCACATTAACCTGAATATGATTCAAAGGTTGGTAAGGGATGGACCTTTAAGTAACTTAAAAGTGGAATCTATACCTCAATGTGAATCTTGTTTAGAGGGTAAAATGACTAAAAGACCATACGGGTCTAAAGGCAATAGGGCCGAAGGGGTTCTAGAACTTGTGCATAGTGATGTTTGCGGACCGATGAACATCCGGGCACGAGGAGGGTATGAGTGCTTCGTCACTTTTATTGACAATTACTCAAGATATGGGTATATGTGCCTGATGCACCACAAAAGCAAAACTTTTAACAAGTTCAGGGAGTTTCGAGCTGAAGTGGAAAAGCAATTGGGTAGACCTATAAAGGCACTTCGATCCGATCGAGGTGGGGAATACCTTCCTGATGAGTTCTTGGAACACTTGTTAGAGAATGAGATTTTATCCCATTTGACTACGTCGGGCACTCCGCAGCAGAATGGCGTAGCGGAGAGAAGAAATAGGACTTTGTTGGAATGATTAGGTCCATGATGAGTTATTCATCATTACCTTTATCCTTTTGGGGATATGCACTACAAACTGCATGTTATTTTTTGAACAATGTGCCTTCAAAATCGGTCCCTAAAACTCCTCACGAGTTGTGGACAAGAAGAAAGACATCCTTAAACCATATTCGCATATGGGGATGTCTGGCTCATGTCCTGTTTAAGGATCCGAATAAGTTGTCAGCACGTTCGGAAGTTTGCATGTTTGTAGGATATCCAAAAGGGATTAAATGGGGTTATTTTTATAACCCAAAGGAAAATAAAGTCGTGGCTTCTGCTAATGCAACTTTCCTTAAGGAGAGTTACATGGACAACTTTAAACCTCAAAGCAAAGTGCTGCTTGAGGAGTTAAGGAGTGATTAGATCACTCTAGAGGTTTCGAATGAAACCGTTTCGATCAGTGTAGAAAAACCAAACAAACTTGAACAACAATCTCAGGGGCTTCGATGTAGTGGGAGGATCTGGCGTCAACCTGAAAGGTATATGTTCAATGGGGAGGTCTTCTTGGCTGAACTGGATGAACATGACAGGGATCCTTATACTTATGCAGAAGCTATGGAGGATGTTGATTTAAAACTCTAGACAGAGGCCATGAACATAAAGATGAAGTCTATGGAGACTAATCAAGTCTGGGAGCTTGTGAATCTTCCCGAAGGGGTAAAACCCATAGGATGTAAGTGGATCTACAAGAGGAAAAGAGGAGTGGATGGAAAGATCGAAACCTTTAAGGCTAGACTGGTAGCTAAGGGTTATATGCAAAAGGAAGGAATCGATTATGAGGAAACCTTTTCGCCTGTAGCCATGCTTAAATCCATCCAGATTCTCTTATCTATAGCTGTCGCTCTCGACTACGAGATTTGACAGATGGATGTCAAGACAGCTTTTCTGAATGGCTATCTTGATGAGTCCATTTATATGGAACAACCAGACGGGTTCAAGGTCACAGGTCAAGAGGGTAAGGTTTGTAAGCTGCTAAAGTCAATTTATGGACTTAAGCAGGCTTCTAGTTCTTGGAACATAAGATTTGATCAGGTGATCAAGACTTATGGGTTCTCACAAAATGTGAATGAACCATGTGTTTATAAACACATTAAGGATGGGAATGTGGTTTTTCTACTACTCTATGTAGATGACATTCTGCTGATTGGCAATGACGTTGGGGTGTTGTCATGGTTCAAATTATGGTTGACCAAGCAGTTTGACATAAAAGGACTTGGGTGAGGCTAATTTTGTTCTCGGTATCCAGATCTTTCAAGATAGGAAGAACAAAATGATAGCTTTGTCACAGGCTGGCTACATAGATAAAATTCTCAAGAGGTTTACAATGCAGGATTCCAAGAAAGGTGGGCAACCATCTAGGTCTGGAATTACTCTTTCTAAGAAAGACTTTCCAAAGTCTTATGAAGAAAGAGAATACATGAAGAAGGTGCCTTATTCTTCAGCAGTGGGTAGTCTCATGTATGCCATGCTTTGCACACGACCGGATATTAGCTATATGGTCAGGATTATAAGTCGATTTTAGACGGATCTAGGACCGAACCATTGGTTTACGGTAAAGCATATTTTCAAGTACCTGAGAAGGACTCGAGGGTATATGCTTGTATATTCAGGTGAGGACCTGACTCCTCTAGGATATACTGACTCAGATTTTTAATCTTGTCTGGATTCTAGGAAATCGACTTCGGGGTTTGTGTTTACTCTGGGCGGCGGTGCCATCAGTTGGAGAAGTGCAAAGCAAGATTGCACTTTGGATTCAACGATAGAGGCCGAGTATGTGGCAGCTAGTGATGCTTCGAAAGAAGCAATGTCGCTCCACAAGTTTCTTGGGGATCTTGAGGTTGTTCCTAGCATGGATAAGGCGGTATCACTGTACTGTGATAACAGTGCGGCGGTAGCTAATGTTAAGGAACCAAGATTTCATAAGAAGAGTAAACATATTGATCGGAAGTATCATGTGATAAAGGACTTCAGTGAGGGCGGGCATGTCACAGTGTGCCAGATCGCGTCAGAAGACAATTTAGTTGATCCATTTACAAAGACACTTACTGGGAGAGTCTTCGAGAGGCATGTGGAAGCTATGGGGATGCGAGATTTGTTATGTTTACTCACTTAGTGCAAGTGGGAGATTGTTAGACATGTATGCCCTAATGAGTAAAAATGTAATACGTTTTTGGAGACATTTTTATCAATAAAGAATTTATTCATTTATATATACCAAATCTTGTCCTCTTTACGTTCATATTTGTTGAATGTATGTTAAGCAAACAGTAGTCTGAGACTGTCAGTCTAAACCTTTAAGAATTGGGCATATGATGGACTGATTATGCAGAAGACACGATTCTTAAGGTGATGGTCAAAAACATATGATCCGTAATCGAGGGAAGTTGGGCGCTTTATTCATGCAAAGATTGTTATGTTGTTTATATCCCTATTGGGAGATGGTTTGTCTTGACCATCGGAGTTGGACTCCGTGAATAGAAACATTGGCACGTTGTCATAGGTGACGATGTGTTGGATCGGGACACAAAGTGAATTGATTTGGATTAATAATTCTGTCTTGGCAAATCGATTCACTTTAGACAATCATTTGTATTGTATCTTAATCCTGAGATGGATAGTGGACCTGTTGTCTCGACTTGTGTCTTTTGATGTACCAAAGGGTGACTCCCACATCTCAATAGTGGTATGCATGCCGATATGTTGGAGGTATGACTCTTGATGGCATAGACTTGTTATTCATAGATATGGAATCCATAGCTCCTCTTTAGGAGTAATGATATCCTCTTATATGCATTATCCTGTAATTGAAAAACTGGAGCGCTCAACCATTTGGATACATAGGTGTAACCGAATGGTATACTATCTTTGGATGGTAAGTTTTCTAATGGTAAGTTTTCTAATGGTGAGATAATGGAACGTAAGATAAAAATAATCGAGAAGGTAAGAAAGTACTTGTCCTTAAGATAAAAATAATCGGGAAGGTAAGTCTCCATGGTATACTATCCTGTAATTGAAAAACTGGAGCGCTCAACCATTTGGATACATAGGTGTAACCGAATGGTATACTATCTTTGGATGGTAAGTTTTCTAATGGTGAGATAATAGAACGTAAGATAAAAATAATCGGGAAGGTAAGACAGAACTTGTCCTTAAGCTGATTATGGATTATCATATGGGGATATGATACACTTTGATATGTCATGGAGACTTAGTTATACGGGCATCGTAATTCTATAAAGTTTGAGAGTGCAGCTCCAAGCTTTTAGTGGAGTAGCGTTGGAGTTGATAATTGTGAAATGTGTATTTGGGATATTGGGTTTCATAATTATCAAGAGCTTGAACTTTATAGGTCCATTTTGGTCCCTTTTGCTAGCTCACAAAATCCTGTAACGATACGGCATGTTTTTTCAATAATTGGTGACTTATGTCGGATTTATCAGATTGGTTTTAAATTTGGAAGAATTAAATAATTCATGTCTGTTTATCAGTTGAATTAATTTTGTAATAAAATTAATTCAAGATAAACTTGTTGAATTATTGGGATCGGATAATTCTTGTCTGTTTATCGGTTGATTTAATTGGATAAATTAGATCAAGATAAACTTGTAGAATTATTGTGAATTGATTTATTTTCTTAGAGATTATCTTGATAAAGTTTGTTTTGATCAGATAACTTCTCTATTGGGTTATTTGAATTAAAACTAAGACTTTATCCTATAGAATCTTGGGTGGAAAATAAAAAATCTGCGGAGATATTTATGCGGCATTTCGGCTTGTCGATCTACGTGTTCGGCCTGTCAATGAGGCCTGTTTGGCCTGCCAACCAGCGAGAGATAAGATTACGCATTTTCACGTGGATCTTATCAGATATTGATCTGAACTTGATTCTGTTTTGAGTTTTTGAGACCTAATCTGATAAGGACTGACCCCAAGACCAATCGCTATATAAAGGGAGTAAGTCTCATGAGTTACTTCAGATGAATTAGAGATTAAGAGTGATACTCTTCTGGTGAGCATCTGAAAACTCCTTGAGAGCTTTTGTTCACAAATCACGAACACTAGCTTTGGGTTCTCTCGATTGGTTGGAAGAAGAGTCACCGGTGGAAGAGCTGTACGTGTGAGCCCATACTCACTCCGATCGTGGATAGAGAATAGCAAAGAAGACCAGTTGGTTGAGGCTCTTTTGGAACGTTACTTCTCTTCACAGGTTGCGGAGGTTCTTCGATACACTAAGGTTAGTAAGATCTGTTTAATTTATACATATAGCATGTCAAACTTGTGTTTTGAAAAAATACTCTGATGTTAAAATTTTTAAAATTCCCATTGCGCATCTCACACATTTTTTTTCCAACAACAATGCGGCTTCTGCAAGATGAACGTCCTCGTTAGATAAATGAGTAATATATTTGGATGGATCATACAGCCACTGAAGTACACCGTGGCATACAAAGACCCAATCGACTAGTTTTGGAAATTGAATAGGAATACCTGTTAGGATTTCTTTAAAGCGTTTCCAAATCAAGGACTTCCAGAGTCGATCGGGTTGTGAGATTTCTGCCCAAGTTCGTCCCTTTAGAGCTAGTAATGCATCCAGCCTTGCCTAGAACCTTTTGCCGATGGGAGCAGGATGATTCAATTTGTAATCTGCAAGGAAAGAGATTGCTTATGATTAGCTGGAATTACTGCTTGAAATATGAGAAGTAATGATACTTACCAATATGACCAAAAACGAATGGAAAAGGAAATCGAGCAGTTAGTTCGAAGGAGTCGTGGTTAATCGACATAAAAAAGTATCGCTCTTCCTAGTGCCTATCAGTGTTTACAAACTCTGTTATGAGCTATTTCGACTGTCTATACACAAAGTAGAAGCAGCCCAAATTCTTGCTATTCGGCTTCAGATAGTAGCACCTGAGGAAATCGTATATATCGAAATCGATTCCAGCCTCCTCTATTAAGATCATAAGGGCAATGAGCAGTCGGACACTATTCGACATAAGTTGAGTCATGGAAATGTAGAAGTGGCTGATGATCTCGATCATAAACTCCGGGATCGATAGTCGAAGGCCAAGTTCAAACCATTTAGTGTACATACAAAACCATTTAGTGTACACCCAAAACCAGTTATCATTTTGTGTATCTGCTTGCTCCCCCAGATAAGGTAAACGTATTTCGATTGAGTTTGGGATTCCGTACTTCGATTTAATTGTTTGTAAATCCCATTCGGTTAATACGGACTCTGGATTCTTGGTGAAAAATGATACTCCTTTGGTTGGAGAAATGTACTTCCTCCTTTCGAGCTGTTCGATATAGTTGACCCTTGTCGAAGGACCTGCTGGCTGGTTTTGTTATGCTCTTTGGTTCGTCGCCTCTCCGCTGGTCTCGGCTCCATAAATTCTCACGTTCGATTCGATCATGGTTTGTTGGCGGATCATTTCATCCACTTCCCTTTTGTCGCTGCTTGACTAGGGGTCTTTGCCGTTGTTGGAGCTCGAGTCAATGATGACTGCCTTTGACATTTTTACAGAAACAGGACTACCAAAGGAAATCTAGGGTTTTGGAGATCAAAAAGCTAGAGGATCCTAAAATCTGGAGAGGTTCTAACTGTTCGTGACTGTTCTAGACTCGCAATAGCCAAACAGGTTCAACAATGCTTGATTTTCTCGAAAAATGAGGCGTGTTTGGTATCAAAACGTTCAGAATTGGAAGAAAAACAAAATTACGGAAAGAAAATCACAAAAAAAAATTAGAAGAGAGGAAGAAAATCTTGCCTAAAAATCGTGGAAAAACTCTTAGAAACAAAGGGAAAATCGCCTTGTGTTCAAGGAGAGAGAATGTGAGCTATATATACTACCCGAGGGTATCAGATCGACGACTGAGATTGCTTCAAAGCCATTTGATCCAAGGGCTAGGGTTATGCGTATTTTCAAGTTCCCGCTCAAACCGAGGCGGTGTCCTTTCCAATTAGACGCGTGCGTCAGTGTTACAGTGATATTTTAGAGGTTGCCAATCATGTGATGACACGTGTTACAGGTAATTAAGTATTGCGATTTCCCGAAGAAAGGTAATGATTCAAGTACGGATGCAAGATATCAATCAAAGTCATGTGCCATCGGGTTTGGACCTGATCTTCATTCACTCCTGTAGTCCATTACATCGACTGAGGAGTGGGGGGCCTATCTGTTGGGGTACAATTTAGTCGGGTCCCAAATTGTCGACCGGGCCCGGACGGCCCAATGATGAAGATGACTGAATGGATCAAACAAAACCAGCCCAATTGAATTAGCCGTTCATATGGTTTGATTATTTTGCTAGGAGGCATTTCGTTCTCTTTATAGTTCAGGGATAATTTGTGCTCTTCTCGAAGTCTTCATTCGACCAGATCGATCGCCTTGAGTTGACATTTATAAGCACAAACTGACAGGTTATAACACGTCTAGTCATGGACCGAAACGTGAGGGAGGCGTGATTCTTGTGGCCACTTGCCAATCGACATGTGTTCCACTTTGCGGTTATTTACGGGGCACTATCCCACTCTGCCAGACGGTTGGGAGCCACGATTCTTCCTCATCCTCTATTTAAGGGGAAGGTTGCTTTGTTGTCGAGGACAAAAAAAAAAGATAGAAAAATTCTGTCAATTTACTTTTTCATTTCTACTCTCTTGTAATCTATACTTAGAACACCATAGTGAATTACAGTTGATGCAGCTCTTTGTTAACAAAATGAACCACTATAAATCTCACATGTCATTCTTTTATTATAGCATTTATTTAGTTTATTTTACTCTAATCTTACATTTCAACCCTAGCTAACAGATCCATTTAAACGGTGATTTGAGAGCCCAAGTTCTTGAACAATTCAATCCAAAATTATAACATTTGATTGTAGATCTATCGTCTACAAAAATTATATTATGAGTACTTTTGAAATTCTTGCCTTAAAAGTTGTGCAAAAACATTTCTAAAAACATTTGAAAATAATATCAAACAAATACGACCATGACAAATTAAAACTTTCATGATAAATTTGTGCTAGTTATAGGTTGTTCTCATATAGTAAAGTAAATTATTACAACATAAAACTCTTATAAGCTATTGTTTTTAAACTTAAAACTTTAGGCTAAAATTTATTCAAACATATAAAAATTTTACCCCGTTTACTAATGGAAACTGGTTTTTCAAACATCCCATTAGAATGCCAGGGGTCAGTAATCAAAGTAGAACGATCAAATTCTTCTGGGGCATTTTGAAAAATGACTTTAAGAAAAAGTCATTTTGAGCAAATGACCCTTTTTTTAGCAGTTTTTTGACGCAAAAAAACATGCTTTTTAGGCATGAAAACTGCTTCAGTTTTTTTTTTCTTTTTATTCTGTTGAGGTTCCTCTCCTCGTTACAGTTATTTTCGTCTTTTTTCTAAAAAAAAACTAAGACAATTTATCTGTATAAAAAAATATGTTTTTTTATGCCTAAAAAAAAAAGTCATTTCTTCAATTAAAAATTTTTTTTTGCCCTTTTTTTAAATTCTTCCGATTCTTCTGGGGCCAGAAATAAATATAACTTAGAACCAACTTTTGATCGAGTCTTCTTCTTGTGGACCGATTGCACTTGTAAATTCCACATTGCTTTTTAACACTCCGTGTAAGTTTTGGGAAAAAAATGGCGAGAGTATTGTTTCGTAGCTTCTCGAGGGCGGCTTCTTCGCTTTTCAATCGCTCACCTCGTAACCCTTTCTCTCTCAGGTGCGCCCTCCGCCCTTCTCTCTCTATGTATATTCATATGTTTATACTTCTGTATGTATATGTGTGTATATATGTATGTTTCGTTTTCTCTCTTTCTACTCTCTCGAGAAACTTTGCCGCCATCCAAACAGCTAAACTGTGACTAAGCCCGTCAAACCCATTACTGGATTTCGAAGATTTTGAATTTGTACTTCGTTTTGTTTATCGACTCTCTCTCTGCATATATATATAGAGAGAGAGAGATAAATGCGTGTGCTCTGTTTCGTCTTTTGCTTTCTATGTTTGATTTTCTTTCTCTTTCCACTTTCCCGAGAAAATTTCCCCCCATACAAACGGCTAAACTGTTATGAAGCCCGTCAAATCCATTTCTGGATTTGGAGGAATTTTGAATTTGTTCTTCGTGTGTTTATCCACCCGCATAATTCACGTAATGTGTAACTTTTCCCCAACGTTAATGAAGGAAGTAGATCTAACGGTCAGAATAAAAGGCGTGAATTCATCGCAGACACTAAGCGTCGATAAATAGAAGAATTGGCGGGATGTTTGGGGACTTTTGCCGTCTAGAGAGAAATTTTAGAGAGAGAAATTCTTAGAGATAGGAAAGAGAAAGTCTCTTTCTTTGAGATCTCTTGTAATAGATAGAATTCTGAGAGGTAAGTCTTTTGATTTGTCTGGGAAGAACAGAAAATTATCTGAACAATAACTTATGCATCTTTTCCCACCAAGTTTCTTCCAGGTCAGTTTTCCCAGCGCAACAAGAATCAATTTTCTGTTTATCCAAACATTTGATTCCGTCCTTTCCCATCGAACCAGGAATGGGTTTTGAGAAACTTGAGCCATGGGACGGTGAATCTGGTGATATCGCAAGGGAAAGCCAAGTTCGAAACGCAGGAGGTGGATCCTCCAAAGAAGGAGAAATGGAAGACGAAGAAGAGGTTGATGATGCAGAGGAAGAGAGAGAAGCAGAAGAGAAAAGCAGCGAATAAGAGAGACCCTCGTAGGCTTAATGTCAAGGGTAAGAAGAGGAAGTTTGCCAATGCGGAAGAGAGAATCAAGTACAAGCTTGAAAAGGTGGGCTTTTTAGTTGAGTTGAATAATTTCTTGGCAACGATATATAATGAGCGGGGAAACCAGTTTCTCCATTACTAATGATGCATAAAAACACTCAAAACTGTGAGTAAACTGAACTGTTAATTCAGGGTTGACTTTAGTTATGATATATAATCACATTCTGCCAATTTTTTGACTGGGAGATCAGCGATTGGGTGGTGGTAAAAGAAGAAAAAGAAACAAAGGGAAGTTGTCAA
Source organism: Artocarpus heterophyllus (assembly GCA_025403435.1). NCBI lineage: Eukaryota > Viridiplantae > Streptophyta > Magnoliopsida > Rosales > Moraceae > Artocarpus > Artocarpus heterophyllus. The sequence continues at coordinate 30,334,362 of CM046341.1, forward strand.
AAGGTGCTGATTTCTGCCAAAAAATTGACTGAAAGTTATCAATTTTGTCTCCCCAAAAAAAAAAAAAAAAAATTAATGAAAGGACAACAAAGATTGCAAATTAAGAAAAATGTCTGAGTTTAGGAACTGCAAATGTCACAAATGGAACTACTGAGGCAAATTGTGAGATGTTTTTATGGTTTTGGAGGCATAAGTAAGAATAACTCTAAATTTTGTGATATGATCTTTTTCCATGTTGCTAAGTATTGTGGTTTTAGTGTTTCAAATTAGATTGTTGTTTTCCAAATGCAACGTGCAGACAATTGCACAATGTTTCTTTCATTTCTGCATACTTGGTGATTTTGTTTTTGTGGCAGCAACTAATGAACTTGCAATTGAGTTTGTATTTTATTAATAAGATTGTTCTTTTGTTTTCTCTCTCTCACGCACACACACATATTCATCGCCTGCTCAAGTTTTGGCCCTAGCAACTTTCATGAATAGCAATTGCAAACACTTCATTATAATTTATTTTGACGTCTATGGTTTGATATACCGAAAGTTTATGATTGGGATGTGAGAATTGATAAATAATCTGTCATCTTGTTGGATTATGTATTCTGGAAAAGTCATGTGGAATGTATAATTTGTAATATTTCAACTAGTCGATTACCTATTTGTACGTGAATTATCATTAACTGATATTGGATGTATTTTTCTTTAAGATTCATTTTTGTTCGGTCTTTAGTAGGTGTTTCCAAGTGTTAGACCTCCATTACGTCACGCATATATGAGGAAAAATGAAAAATAAAAAGCTGGTTAATTAGTGATAGAACACCATTTTTTTAGGACATACAGATGACAAGAAAGAATGATAAATCTCCGAATAGTACAAGAAACCCTAACAATGGTGATATGCAAGTGACAACCAACTCTCCCAAGGGTTACCCCCAAATCCCCGCAAATCAGACCTTGATCCTCCCTAACTTCTAATTGCCTTTTGTACTACTAATCACCTTCTATCAAACTGCTAACAATCACCCTCAATTTGGTTTCTCAGATGGGAGTAACAACCTCCCCCTCCCGCCCAAATACATTGCACAGCTGCCCAAAAAGATTACTCTACCCCTGCTTCTTGCGATTCCTCACATAAGTCACTCGGATGGGAGGCTTATCAGGCCTATCAAATAACTCATTTTCTGAGTCGAGAAAAGGAAATGCTCCAGTACCTCTGCCAATTTGTTTCCTAGGCTTGTAATTGTGCCCTGGGCTTTGTTGATCTATACAGAAATTTTTTCTAGTTTTTCTTGAGAGAAATCCTACTGCTATCACCATGTACTTTAGTAACATGTTAGAGCTTATACATTTTGAGTATGAATTAGAAGGCTATGCATGATTACTGGAGGAATGATTTGCTTTATATAATTCACTATTAAAAAAAGCTTATGACTATGCTGATTATGACCTACGCATTTTTTATTTATTGTATTTTTATAGTTCTGATTTTTAGAAAAAAAACAGTTTGGTTGGCATTGGAGGAGGTTAGTTAGAGGTTGCTCAGCTTGAACAATTTTCAGTTATTCTTAATTCTCAATAGAGAGCCAGAGGGGAATTCAGTGCTTCTAAGAGATTGAGATAAGAGGTTCCTTGTTCTCTTTTTTCTTTTCTACCTTGGTAGTAGACATGCTGGGTACATTGGTGGATGAAGCGGGGGACTGGTCCGATGTAGGAAGGCATAGAATCAGATCTTGGAAGTTCCTTTCTTTCGGGGCATTTCAGGTTCTAATCACCAAGCTTGTAATAGTAATGATTATAAGGTCAGGTTCTGCCCGTAGTAGGATAAATGGGGAGAAATTTTATTCTAGCTTTAGTGTTTTATTTCTTTGGTTACAAGTCAAATTCTGGTATCATAATTGAAGCATCGTGCTTTTAGTAATTAAAAAAAATATTTGATGCACATGGCTCCGGGCACGCCTAATACTCATGACCTAAGCTATAGACCTTAATGAATTGAGGCATGTGAGTTGAGGATTTTTGGAACTGGGGCGTCGAAGTCATGAGAGAGGTTTCAGCAGTGTTAGGTCCTTCCTAAATCAGTTTTGGGCCTTTTAAAATCAGCTTGTGCCGTTCTTAGATCTTATCCAAAGTATTGGGGTTTTGCAGTTATCAACCAACCGTGAGCGAAAAGGACGAGGTGTCCTTACTCCTGAAAACACCAAGGTAGTACTGTGATACTGGAAGCAAACACAGGCTCCCAAGATGATGATTTCTGTTTTTCATTCCCTGTTGACTTCTTTTTAGAACTGTTCGTCAATAATAGGACTAGACAAGTATCTTTGGTTTCTTGAGGCAACTCTTTTTTAATTATGTAAATATCACTGCTTATCTGATGATTTTTAATGCTGGTTCTGTAACTCCTTTTATTATTTCTTTTTCAGGCCAAAATTAAGGAAGCTTTGCTGATTGAAAGACTTAAGAGGTATGAAGTTCCGAAAGTACAAGGTCCTGTTGTGGAACCAGCCAACTTGACCGGAGAGGAACGATTCTATATGAAGAAAATGGCCCAAAAGAAGTCTAATTACGTACCGGTTGGCAGAAGAGGAATTTTTGGAGGTGTAATTCTAAATATGCATATGCATTGGAAAAAACATGAAACCGTGAAGGTCATATGCAATAACTCTAAACCTGGCCAAGTTCATGATTATGCACAAGAAATCGCCAGACTAAGCGGTGGGATCCCAATACAGATAATTGGACAGGACACCATAATATTTTATCGAGGAAAAAATTATGTGCAGCCAGACATAATGTCGCCCGTAGATACACTGTCCAAGAAAAGGGTGAGTCTTAATTCAAAACCTTCTAAAATTGCTTCAATTGAGCACAAAGTGGTGAGCTTATTACTAATTATGGGCATTTATCTATTCAGAACTTGTATTATTTTCTTTCACGAGTAGTTATTGCATAAAATGCAAATGTTGAATGCACATGTCTATGTGAGCCATATGCTTATAGGTTTTTTAATTAACTAATCTTGAAGATCATGATTCTAGATTTCAAACTTACGTTAATGGTTGGAAGTGAATATTGGGTTTAGAGTTATTTGTTAGGATCTAGAGATTTGAGTAGAAAACGAATAATAGAAGACCAAGAACTGAGTTACTTTTATTGAAGTAAAAGAATTAGCCGAATTGGCCTTAGGTACAAAATACAAAACAGCTCAACATAGGAGATTAAAATATCTGTGCCACCCCCCACACCACGTGGTGTAGCCATTATTCTCCCTAATCAATACCTTCCCAACTAACCTCTCCAATTATTCTTTTATACTATGATAACTGAGCAATCAGAATTCATCTTTACCAACAGACTTACAGCTTCCTAACCAACTCCTTATTGCCAAACTATACCAAACGAACGCCTCTCTTATTAACAACAACTATTAACAAAACATTACATGGCAGTCCTACAGGGCTGTCCTTTTATTTTTCCTCAAATATATATAACGAATCTTGGGTCTATCATTATTTTATTTCATGTTTATTTTTATTATTTTACTTAGGATTTATTTATTGTGTTATGTATCATCGGTGTTAATTTATGTAAATATGCTTTGGTGATTTCATGGCTGCATTTTTTCCTTGGACCTTGATTGTTGATTTGGAATATTCACATCCATTCTCTATTGCTCTCCTTTTCTCTAAATTCTGAACTCTTCCTCTTCTTTCCCCTTCTCTCTCTCTCTCTCTTCTATTTTGGTCCTCGATGAATTACATTCTTGCTCCGTGACCTTTTAGAGCCTTTTGTTTGTGGTGCATAATTGTAGACATGTGGAAACAAACGGTAGTTCTTTTGACGCTCAATTACTTTCTTTGTCCGAAGTTTTTGCCTTGCACGCTCCATTGTGGTGCATAATTGTAGATATGTGGTTGCGTTTATATCTTATTTTGTATTGTTTTTGAAAATTCTCTTAAGGCTTTTAAAATGCTGAAGTTTCTGAAGCGCCAATGTAAAATGCCTCCACCTATGCAGTCTCTTCTTTGTTTAAATCTGTTTAGTTCACCTCTTTCTTCATTTGGGTTAAAGATCAGATTCTGTACTTTGTCATGCTAACGTTGCCCAGAACTTTGAGTCTTCCAACCAAACAACATGATAAGTTTAGTTATCGAGGTGCCTCTGGCAAGTCTAGTGGCTCAAGCGAAAGCTTGCTCTACTTTCCAAATTGGAGCAGTAGTTCCGTATGATATGCGACATTATCCGTATCGAAATTGTAAGACCTTTTCCTCACCCAGGAAAATGATGTGCTTGTCAAGTCTAGTGGCTATATTTATCTTGCACGCTTCCTGTTGTGTTGCGTTGTTTTCTTTTCTTTTAGATTTGGAAACCTTTTCCCCTCGTATATTTATTGGATGTGGGTTGCTTAAGTGCTTTCTTTCTAAAAGAAGTCTTAACTGCCTTGGTCCTCACAAGTTGATTAACTTTTCGGTTTTGTCTATACAGGCTTTGGAAAAATCAAAGTATGAGCAATCACTTGAGTCTGTACGACAATTCATCGCCGTTGCCGAGAAGGAACTGGAGCTCTATTACAGCCACATTGCACTTTATGGCATCCCAAATGATAGGGATTCGATTTCGACCTTGGACAGTTCAAGGAAAGGCACCAAGGAACTAAAGAAATCGAAAGAATTAAAGGATGAAAAGGTTGCTTGTGAAAGTGAATACTTTACTACAGGTCTAAAGGAGATGGAAGCTGATTCTTTGGAATCAGAACTATCAGAGACACAGACTGATGATTCCGATTACTTTGTACACGGAAGCTTATCCGCTTGTGAATCAGATACTGAACGTGACAACGATGTCGGTTCGGATTTTGATCATGAAGAAAGCTCTTCCAAGACGGAAGAGAGTTCCACTATGCTGGTTGAGTCATCAATTTCTGCAAACGAATGTGATTTTGACAATCAAAGATACTGCTAAATACTTATTTTTTTTCTTCTTCTTCGATTCAGTCTAGTTTTCCTTTAATTTCAGCTTTCTCCTACATATCTGGGGCCAGTTTGGGGTTGATATTTAAGAGTCCAAAATCAATTCTTGAGAAATTTTGGATTAAATATGCTTTTTGTAAAGTGAAACGCAATTCCTTGACAATTTTCTCCAGAGTCACAGCCAAAAGTAAGTAGAAGCAAAAGAACAATTTAGTACTACTTGGAGCCACGAGAGAAGCACTTGTTCAGTTACCATCAAGGAATGTCAAACTATGAGCGACTCGAGAAGCATTGGAGACGCAACTCGACCAAAGGCTGGCGAGGCCACCCACGATAAATTAGGAAGGAATCGTTCTCAAAATTCGGAGAGCCTAAATCAACCAAATTTGGAAAGAAATGAAAGAATCACATCAAGCTTGTACAAGAAGCCATTCCAAATCAATTAAGGAAACAAAGTGAAAGGGAAAGTCAACTAGATGCATATAAGGAAATCACCCATACCTCCTGTCAACACAAGATCAGCTCAAGAATTAGAAAACTAGGAGGTTTAAATAATCGCCTATTTATATAGGATTGATACCATGAATTCAAAATCTTTACATTTGGCTCATTTACTCTCTCTTTAGATTCTCTCTCTAAATCACCTTCTCTCTCATTCTTCCCTCGATCTCTTTGTAATTGTACTATGAATTTCATATTAGTGAAACTCTGAGATCTGACAGTGGATGTAGCCTTCACATTGAAGGTGAATCACTATAAATTTGTGTATTTATTTTACTGCAGTTTACATTCTCGTTTTTAGTTTTGACCGACTCGAGACCAAAAGACATGTCATTACAATTAACGCTTACAAGTTGATATTGGCCCTCTAAATAAATTTATTATAGATTTCACCCTCTACTTATTTAAATGCCCATATAGGTGATCATAGTGTTGTTAGTGGGCCACTAATTTCTTTATTCTTATAAATCGAAGAGAAAATTACATGTTATGCCATACTTTTAAAAGTAGTTTTTATTTATACTATATTTAGAAATATTTATGTCATATTATCATTTATACTACATAATAAGTTATGTCATAGATGAACATGTGTAATATTTATAAAAAATAAATCTTAAAAGATCCATTTATCAAAATTCCCATAATTCTAAATCCATTACAAAATCCAATCACTCTTCTAAGTTCCAACTGGCATTTGACCAAGTACTTTGAGGTGGAGCCATTTGCATTTAAGAACTCAACGCAGAAGGTAGGTGTTAAATTATTGCTAGGCATTAAGCCTACAACCACATAAAAAAGAAAAGTACATTTAACACTAAAAAAGCTTGTTCTTAGTATTACTGTTCTTTCAGTTATATTTGTGTGCATATGATTTTGTATGATAAAGCACACACATACATGCATTAGGTTACACAGTGGATAACACTTAATTAGGTAATTATTCTGCGAATTTTGTCTCTTATCCATTCTTTTTAAAGAATCTAAACAACAAAGTTGAAAGATATCGAGAATCATATTCAAAATTACTCATATATGAACAAAATTTGGTAGTTTTAGAATATGTACTTTCTTTTCCTATAGTTCAGGTCTATTAATATTCCATACATTTATTTGCCCCCTTTGAACCCAATAATGTTCTACTTATAATATATGTGTAAGTCGGCTATATATCTTCACTGGTATGAATTGCCTTACTGTTAAAGTAAGTACAAGTTCCACATTTGAAAAGTATCTCTTCTTTATCAAATTGTTGTGTTCATGTCTAATGCTTCTTTACCAGATTCTGTCCCTCATAATAATCTAAAGGGATTATGAGCAAAAAGATAACAAATGGCATGCATGAGCGTTTTATTCCGGCTTGAATGATAATAATTAGTTTATATATGCTTTCTTTGGGGAATCGGTTGGAACTGAAAAGTTCTAACTAATACAGTGTAAAACTCTCATATATTACAGTGAAAAACAAAAATTTGTTATAGTATAAAACTCTTACATGTTATAAATTTTAAGTTCTAAATGATTTCTCAAACACACTCTTAATCACTTTGGAACGTAATTTTCCACTAATAAATCCATACACACGCGAACAACTCTGTAACTTTGTTTTAAATAAAAAGAAAGCACATCAAAACTTGAGAAATCCTTCATATATGTGATTTGGCGGATTTTTTTTTCTTTGAAAGGGGAAACTTTTATTGAAACTAAAACACTATAAACATAGTCGTATGAGACCACCTATTGGAGAAGAATCTGACCCAAAATACTGACTGAATCTACCAATGAAGACGGATAAAGTACGGAGACTAAATTTAAGTATTGAGATCCAGAGAGAAAAAGCCTAATCGATACATACAATAAAGCACGATAAAAGTTCGTTTTAAAAACCCACTATAGTTGATAGAAAGGACCAATCAACCAAAGCCAAACTCTCATCGTTGAGAAAACATGCCATATGATCTAGACTAAGGTCTAGCCAGACACCTACACACTATCTATCGATAACAAGAAGAAAAGACAAATAAACTAAAATCAGAGATAAGGAGACTATCTTTATTATTACAACGACAAACCAACAAGACAAAGAAAGTAACCATCGATTTCCTTGACATCACTGGAGAAGACAAACTTGGAGATTGATGCTAATGATTAAAGAAGACAACTTGCTCAAGATCGTCGACGAGGAAGATGAACTTGAAGATCAAACTTCCGCATCTTGTAGCCTCTAGAGGGCGACACCAAGGTCGTCAATGTCATAGGATAAATCACATGGAGATTGGGCTAAATCGTCATCACAGAAGGGCTTGTCGCGTCTCTTCGTCACCGATGATCCCCAAGCTTAGCTTGTCGACGATGGTGTGCAAGGGCAAATCCATCGCTGACGATAGTGGTGAGCCACACCGTAGAGAAAGAAAGAGAGAGAAAAAGAGAGACAATTGCTAGGGTTTTAGTTTGAGGGTGTTTGGGTCATTATAAATTGAAATAAACGTGGATGTAAAGTCAAATGGCCTATTTATTAACGTTTATTAAATTTTGGCCAATTAATTTTATCTCTTTATTAAATTAGCTTGTTGTCCTTATTGTCGTTTAAATTATGGATAAAAGTAAGAAAAAAGATAACAGAATATCCAATCAGAGAGATGTAAAAGCCACGTAAGAGGATCTATGATAGCTGATGGCTTGCAGAAATAAAAATAATCTTAATATAACTATGAACTTTAGTTTGAGTAAATGAAACAAAAATTAAAGTTGCAACCTTTAAAACTTTTAGGATTAATCAAGAGACTTTTTATTTGAAGGGAAATTATCAACTTGATTATCTAGTTAACTAGTAAAAAAAAATAGTATATTCCCATCGTGATGTATTTGAGTATTACTTCCAGCGAAAGATACAAATTTTCGTCGAAAATAGAAGACAGTTGTACTACAACTAGGAAGAGTTATTGCATTCCCTTTTTTTTAAAAAAAAAAAAAAGGAAAGAAAGAAAAAAGCTACTGGATTTCCCTTAAAAAAAGTTACTGGATTTTGAAAAAGATAAGAGATTGGTTTATATAAGAAAAAATTACATATTATGTCACATTTTTTATAGTTGTGTTAATTTATGATACATTTAAAAAAAATTATGTCATACTATAATTTATATTACATATTAAGTTATGTCATAAATAAATATATGTGACATTTATAAAAATTAAATTTTAAAAAATAACACTTATAAAAATTCCTCTTTAATAACTTTTCTTGAACTATATTCCCTAATTCAAGTTGTTTTTTAATTTTACAAAATCGTTCAGAACACATCCTGATTTATAAAAAACCACTCGAAATGTCATATCCTTCCAAGTCTGCATATTGTTTTGACAGATGATGTGCCATTCGCAATTAACTAAACGTATTAAATTCTAATTAAATTTATGAATATAATGAAATGGTTGAAAATAATAAAGAAGAAATATAAAACTAAAAAAATCCATAAAAAATTATTGTCATTTTCTCTTGATCTCTCAAAGTGTAGACCTCTGCCATGAATCGCATCAAAAGCTCAAATACCTTCAAAATAATAATAACAACAAATCCAAATTTTGACACTAACTAATTTCACAAAATATTTCATTCCAACAATTAAAAATAAAAAAAATTCACAAATTTCATGACTAGTTAACTAAGAAAGAAAAAAAACCAAATTACAACATTATCATTGGTAAAACTGGAAGCCGGAAGTGGTGATGGCTTGTAGAGTGAGGGAGGTCAGGATGGAGAGGTGGGGTTTGGTCTTAGGCTCGTCGGGGTGTAGAGGGGTGGTCTCGGGTGTTAGGGGCATCTCCAGCCGCCGACGTGCAGAGGAAGACCGGAAGAGGAAGGAAGGTCGAGAGGGGTTGGGAGGAAAGGGGGTTTGGGCTTTGTTTATCTGGTTGGTATTTATTATTTTATTTTTTAAAATTAATGGTTAAGATCTAATTTTGTAGACCAATGGCTAAGATTAAATGTGATTATTTTATCATTTCAAACTAAAATTTGATAGAGATATGTCCAGGGGTAGATGTGATTAGTTTTGTTTTAGGGGGTGTTATTATAATTTGGGTAAAACACAAAGAGTGCTAGTATAATTTACAATAATTTTTAGTTTATTTTTTTAATTATTTCTCCTTTATTATTTTTTTAATATTTAGTGGGCATTTAGTGGATTTTTATAGATTGAGAAGTCTTTTGAATGGTTTTGAAAATCAGAAGTCAACTTTAATTAGGGTATATAATTCGTGTCTTATATACATATATATATATATATATATATGTAATTTTTAAGTCTTTGGAATCAACATCTAATGCTTCAAAGCCACAACGTTGGAATTTTCAACAAAGGGTGGTGGTGACGGTCGACTTGCACTGCAACGCTACAACGCCAGCTGAGAATGAACTGGCATTGTTACATCCAGTAAGCAACACTTTAGCACCAACTAACTGTGTAGTATGCAGTGCATTAGGCGTGGTCGTGGTGCACTGTAGTGTAACGCCCCCTTACGAGTGCCACAAGAGACGTTGCTTTTACCATTAAACTTAATTCTTATCGATAAGAAGCTCGAAATAATCAACAACACTCAGAGAAATATCCTAGAAACACTTGCATAAATTTTGTTAACTACTTACCGGATTTGCTTCTTTCACCTTGGTTAGCTAAATGGAACACCTAAGGCATTCGGCTAATCGACCACATGCAAAAAACTTCGTTTACAAAAAACAAATATTTAACAAATGCAAACTTTTAGATATAACGCAAGCACTCTTAGTTTCTAATCAAACAACTAATTAAGATTAATTACAAAAAAAGCTATATAGCATATTCTTTAATAAATAACCTAAGAAACCAAAAATCTAAAATATAATTTACATTCAATAAAACATATTGCAAATAGAATTGAGTCTCAAACAAATAAAAATACGGAACATAATATATTAAATTTTGTTTGAGTTTAAATTCCTTTCATGACATGACTTCGTTTCCAATCCAACACTCCTTGCACACATGCATGTCCTTGTCCTCCATCCCAGTCAACCTATTTTTCATAAACTTTTATCATGTTGCAGGTGAGAATGTACTTATTTATCTTGCTTGCTTACTAAACCTTAACTTGGGTGACGTTGTTGCTGTTCTCGATGTGCTCGCTTTTTGGAGTGTTCATATTAATCATTCATATAATACATAAAATTAATATTCCTCTTCATGATATCATTTAATACCATATTACATCATCATATATCATTCTTAACAAAACAAAGTATATTTAAGTCACAAACATGCACTTAAAGTTAAGAAATATAAAGATAGAAAACTTGACCTTTAATGACTAGGAGAAATTAATCTTAACTTATAAGCATGAATAAAGTGTAAGAATTATTCCATAACATAACTAATATATATAAATATCACTCAAATTTTCTTCTCTTGAAAATATTAAACCAAAATATGTTTTTTCTAATTTTTAAAATATTTAAGTAAATCTACCAATCATAAAAACTACATGACTTTTAAGGATTTATAACCCTATATCTTTCAATTTACACTCAATTAGAGCATGAAAATTTGTAAGAATAAAGTTAACATATATATATTATAACGCCCCCCTTACGGATGTCACAGACGTCGTACATTCATTCATTACATTCTTTTAATTAAGGTAAACTATTTGCACAAAAATTTTGTTTTAAACTTCATTTAGGAAAACGTACCCAGGATCCATGCATGCATTATATATATATACACTATAAATTAATTTATAGTAATAATAACTCACTTAATCATGAACATTCTTTAATTAGTTAAACATTTCAAATAATAAAATCATAAATTAAGAAAAATGAAACATCTCAACATTTAGAACAATTAGCTCTCATTGTTCGGCAGGCCGAACTTGAGACTTCGACAGGCCGATTTTGATTGGTAGGCCAGAAAACATCCACCGGCAGGCCGCCCGAGGCTCTACAAAACAGGGTTTTAAATCTTTACTAGGTTCGGCAGGCCGATCACCATGTTCGGCAGGCCGACCGATTTAAAAACATTAGAAAAAATTTACTTTAAAAAAAAAATCAGCACTTTAATATACGGAAGTCCATATACTTAAAATGAATAAGATAAAATATTAAAACGTTGTTCATGAATTCTTTAAAACTTATCACATAAACATGTTCATTTTAAAACTTGATTTAATCATTAAAACTTTCTTCCTTGGCGTTCTTCCGATTACATTTCATCGCGCTTGTCTCACACGCCTTTTCACGCCCTCCGCCTAGTCCATCACCTTCTTACCCTTATTTGCAACATGATATAAACTTGAATAAGCTAATGCTTAGTAAGTACATATATATTTCTCACAAATTAATAACATTTCATAAATATCATCATCATCATCATTTTCATAATAGTGCATTAAGCACATTTTCATAGAAATATATCTTTCATTCTTTGACCATATTAAAACTTATTCCATTTTATCTTAAGGGCCCAAGTGTTGCACCATAATCATAATCGTAGGTGCGCCGTCATGAAAGGAGAATGATAGCTAATCTTAAACCAAACATGACATTATAACATATTGTAACATTGGTGTACAACACTTATTTAGGTGATACATAATATACTTATTCATACTTTCATGCTTTGAATATATGCTATCATCATACATGCATATCTTTATGAACATCAAAATATTCCATAAGAAAACTTTAAATAAAACTATCATAAAACCAGCATAGAATAATTATCATTATGCACATAATTTCAAACTTTATAAAACATATCATGTTGTAGGTGAGAATGTACTTACTTTTATAGCTAGCTTACTTAACCTTATATGTGTCGGTGACGACGCTGCGGTCTCGATGTACTCGTTCCTTAATGTGTTCATGCCATTTATTCATTTAAAGATACAAAATAAAAATTAATACTTATATTCATAGAATAATACATCCATTCCATAAAACATTACACATACATTCATTTCTTAAAACATAATTTATAATATGCCTCCAGGACCATAATAATCAAAATTATCAACATAAATATATTTCTAACCTCCATGAATTAAAAACTTAATAACTCAACATTCACACATAAATTAAAACACCAAATTGGCAGGACAAAGATATCATATACACCTATTACCATGATTTTTCTTTAATCATAAAGATTCCATACAATTCAAAACATTCATTAAAAGATGTGAACAAAATAACCTTTAATATATAGGCAGTGAGTTGCATGCATTTTTCATATTCCACTAATTAAAATAAAATTATTTAAATGTTAAAATTCTCATGACAACTTATTAATATATAACTACAGAACCACAAAATATATTATCATCATATAAATTTATTTAATCTAACAAAACATCTCATAATCAAAAAGTCCAACCATTTTACTGTTAAAGCAGTTTCTATACCTAGTCCTACTAAAAATTCCATAAGACATAATTTACTCATCAAATCATTACCAAACTTTGCAGTCTATAACATAACATATACATGAACATTCTTGCCAAATTTTGTAGCAAACAAAGCTTGTTTACCCCTTGAACAAAAATCACATTTTTGAGCATCATAACCAAACAACATTAATTTACTGTGACTGGCAGAGAAAAGAAAATTCATAACTTATCATAGAAATATCGAAATAATGTGAAATTTGGAGGAACATCACATAACACATCCATGAACAACAATATTAAAATTTTAGAACAAAATAAAATACCTAGACAAAGTTATGGCAGCGGATTAAGGAGAAGAAATGCATTTCAGAAACACCAAAAGAAATTCTTACCTTAAACAAATTTCTTCACAAAACTCCTTCAATTCAAACCAACGAAATTATCAATTTTTCTTTCAAATATTCTCAGGAAAACAAGGAGAAGAAGGAGAGGAGAAAACGTGAGGAAAAGAGAGGGAGTGAGAAAAAAAGGAAACATCTGAGAGGGAAAATAAAATTATCGTGAAAAGGGAAAAAAGTAACGTATATGAGCATGCTTATCTTTACCGTTATTATCAGAAAGTTTCTGATTAAATGATGGCTAATTGGCGTGGAGGAATGAGAGATAAGGGGAAAGTCAATAAATCATTTATCACTTACCATGTTTTGCCCTCTAAAAATAGGAAACCATTTAAAACAATACCAATCAATGCAAAGTCAAACAATTCCTTTCCTTAAATGAGGAAATTAATACTTAAATATTCAAATTAATCACATTAAATCACCCAATCATCGTAATTATCTCAATCACAATTTGGAGAGACTTTTGCTTACTGCTCGTCAGCTGTCATGGGCCTGCCGATTCTTCACTTCGACCTGCCGATTCTACAAAGTCTGACCTGCCGATGATTTCCATCGGCCTGTTAATGCTTAAGGGACAATTCGGCCTACCGAACTTAAAGGTTCGGCCTGTCGAACTATCCTTGCATACTTGACTACATCATAACATTTAAATCATTAATGAATCATCACAAAACATGCAATAATAATATCATGAACACTTGAGCACATCAATTCCACATGGCTGTCACCTGTCATAACACTTATAATAAATAGTTAGTGACAATAATATCATTATTCAACAAGGATTAAAATACTTAACGTCGTCACTAAAAATAACATTATCCGTTACATAGAATAGGCGGGTGTTACATATATGATACCTAGATTTTTCTTTAGTTATAAAAATTTCATTTGCTAATTAAAATAAATCACATATTCAATACCATAAAATCTACCAGCAAAGTCTAGGCAGTGAGCGGTCCTAATTAAAAGTTATGTGTTAAATTATTTATGTCATAAAATAATTTATAAAAATTACTATATATAATAGACACATAAAATAATAACATATCCAAAATTCAACTTCAAATAAATTCGGAGTAATTCAAAACACACGTTCGAATTTAGAATTAATATTAACATCAGACATGCTAGATAACAAATATGTGCCATTCAAACTTTTTTATAAAATCAAATATGTATGGTATGCTTTTGAAATTTTTATGTGACATGTTTAACATATAAATATAAGTTAGAAAAATAATAAATCATGCAACACATATTTAGAAATATGATTTATCATCAGAAAAATAATAAATCATGCAACACATATTTAGAAATATGATTTATCATCTCATGAATTATATAGAGTATATCAGGCAGACATTTATAAGCATTGAGTACTTGTCAATCAACGAATTTTATCTTAAAACATAATAAGAATATGAAGCTAAAACTTTACAAACATTTAGTAACATATCAACAATGATTTATAATTTCTTTTAAGAATTAAAAGATGCATTTTGCCTCTTAAAACGGACACAAACAAAAACTCCCAGCAATTAAAAATTCATGAGCAGTGTTTGATTAAAAGCTCATAACCTTAAAATTATTTTAAACAAAAATTTATAAAAAATCCCAGACATTCCTAACATATATATACATATCATATCCAAAAATTACAGTAAAATAAAATTATTTGATTTCAAAACGTTACCAGCCACCTTACCGATAAACCAAAAACCCTAGAGTTCTCTTATCACTCTTTAACAACAAAACCTTATTTTCATGAAATTTTATGATATTATATAAACATAAAGTAACATTGTTAGTAACATTGTTATAATCAGAGTATTAGACAAAATAATTTATTTTTCATACAAACATACATGCATACACATTCACAATCATAAAAGAACAAATTTTCTGACAAAGTTTATCACAAAACAATATACATCAATCATTGTTATAATCAAAGTATTAGACAATCACAATCAAAAAAGAACAAATTTTCTAGCAAAGTTTATCACAAAACAATATACATCAATTATAAAAATCAAAACCATGAAAACTTTAAAACATACCTTTAATTCTTATGTTTTCTTCAACAAAGACGAATACTTGTATATAAAATCTCTAAAAATAATTCCTTATACTTTGGCTTGAAAGAAAATCAGAGTAATGAATTCTTAGTTTTGAAGATTAAAGAGATGATGGAGGCTTTCTTGGAGAGATTTCTGAGAGGGGGTGGCTTAAAAGTATATTTATAGGTTTATGAAAGAGAAAAGATTGGATGAGTATAGAAAACCTTAATCCTAATCTAATTAAATTTTCTCTTTTTAAATAAGTGTAATCTTAATTTAATAAGATTTTTTTTTTTTTAAAATGAGTGTAATCTTAATTTAATTCAGTTGCTCCTTTCTTTTTTTTTTTTTCCTTTTTCTTTTTCCACAGCATGCGCCGTTTTCTTTTTGTTCCTTATTGCACGTTTACATTTAAACGTAATTGTTTATATATATACTTTAATATATAATATAATATAATATAATATTATCTATAATATATAATATCTTAATAATATAAACATTTCAAGCGTTATATAATATAAACCTTTATATAATATAATATAACATAATATAATATAATTATAAATACATGATTATTTATACATAACAATAATATTTACTCTATGACCTTTAAAATATTAATTTACATATTATTTTTTTAAGCACTTTATATTATCTAATTTCTTAATGCCAATAAAAAATACTACATATATAATTATTATGACATCATTAATATTATAAAAATAAAAAAATATGCAACAAAATTCATGTTATCATTAAGAATATAGCTTTAGGGCATACATAACTCTAGAACATTATAAAGATTATAAATTTAGAGTAAGTTGAAACTCTTAAAAAAAATAAAATACGTTAAACTTATCATCACTTTCGACATGAACATCTCAAGCACATCGATCCCACGTAGCCGTCACCTGCGACATCACCAAATAAAAAATTAATTTTCTTAACATAAATAACAATAGCACTTAAAATATCATATTTTAACGTTAGATAAACGCAAATGTCCGTAAAAGAAAATGGCGGGCGTTACATGTAGTGTTGGGAAGATGGCGCTGCAGCGCCAGCCTGTACTTGTTGATTTTGAATTGCTGTGTTTTTGGAATTAGTTTGAACCATTGTATTGATTGGTTGTATGTTTTTATACAAAACTGAATACTTATTACCAACAGATATATATATATATATATGTTGTAATAGTTAGAAATTTTCACAAAAGAATACCTTTACATAAAAGGTTGTAATATGAAAAGATACCCATGTATTTTATTAATTCTCTAGAATTTTCAAATTCCATATTCTTAAACATCATAATATTACTAGTTATAATATTTTAAGTTTGTTGTATCTTAAGAGGACTTTACCACAATAAACTATTAGCAAACTTTGCAGTGGACAAATAAAACATTTTAAAAAAAACACTCCTATAGCCTCATACCCAACTATTGTTTCTAAATTTTCTCACTCCCATTTTTTAGTTTTCTACCTAAATTCTTCAACCTTTCAGGGATTTGTGACATGTAAATAACCCTGTACAAAATAAATAAATAAATAAATAAATAACACGAGTAGAAACTAAGGTGTTTGACAGTTGTGAAAATCACTCAGTTTTTATCACAATCTCAGTTATAAACAGTATAAAATTTTCATATGCTATAATAACAATAAAAAAATATTACAGTATAATATTTTTACATGCAACACTCTATAAAATGAGAAAAGGATTAAAAAAAAAAAGAGTGATGCTGTCTGACCAACGGGAAAATCTACAACTTTTTATGGGAGAAAAAAAAAAAATTCTCTTTCCCTTCTTTTTCTCGATTTCCATCCAGTATATGATATTTTTAGTCAAAAACAACGTCGCAAACCTTGGCTTATTTTTTATTAGCTAAAAAAAGGTCCTCCTATTTTCTTTTGTCAAGATTGTTGACTTGTTGTGCAGTGAACGGCTAATTATCCTTAAATTAAATTATATTATATTAAAATTCTAATTTCGATTAATCCTGCCTCACTCCTCTTTTCTCCTATAAATGCCTCCAGACCCACTTGCTTTTCCTCCTCTCCATTTATTGTACCTTTTCTCTCTCCTTCCTGTCATCTCTTCAATCTTCCAACTTTCTCTCTCTACAAACCTCGTCTTCTTTCCATGGCTGACAATGGCGTTCCCGTTCCCTGCACGGGCAAGGGCCAGATCGTGAGCTTCGGTGAGATGCTGATCGACTTTGTGCCCACCGTGTCGGGAGTGTCTTTATCGGAGGCTCCGGGCTTCCTCAAGGCCCCCGGCGGCGCCCCCGCCAACGTGGCGATCGCCGTCGCGAGGCTCGGAGGGAGGGCCGCCTTCGTCGGAAAGCTCGGCGACGACGAGTTCGGCCACATGTTGGCCGGAATCCTGAAGGAGAACGGCGTCTCCGCCGATGGCATCAACTTCGACCAGGGCGCCCGCACGGCCCTCGCCTTCGTCACCCTCCGCGCCGACGGTGAACGTGAGTTCATGTTCTACCGGAACCCTAGCGCCGACATGCTCCTCCGTCCCGATGAGCTCAACCTCGACCTCATCAAATCCGTATGATCTTTTTCTCCTAGTTTCCTTTTTGTTGTCCTGCTTTAGAAAAAAAAAAAAGAAAAAGAAAAAGAAAAGTTTCCATATTTACTGGAAAATTCTTTTATAACCCTCTTATTCGTAGCATACTTTTTTTTGGATTAGATTTACCTATTTTATTAATAGTCGGGTTATAATCCATCGGAACTTTACCTCTTATAAAACTGTAAGTCGTAGGGGTTTTGTTGTTTTATTAATAACGGCTCTTGTTGTTTTATTAGCAGCGGATAAATAATTTTATAGGCCTGAATAGGATTGTTTATTAGGATTGCTTATTCTGTACCTTTCTCGCTGTGTTTTCCGGGAAAAATCTTGTTTTCCGGGAAAATTCTCGTCGTCGTCGTTGCGTTTTCTTTGCATCACCATGTGGGTCACGTGCTGAAAGTGGGTCCCATAGATCCAATTGGATCTAGGAAAAATAAAAATGGTGAAATCATGCCCTTGAATCTGGATCTGGTGCATATAGTACGATTATTTTTTGCGTTTATTTTTAATCTGCCGTTGGGTTTTTCTTGTGGTTTTTCTACGACTGTTGGTGTTTGATCTACACACGCTCATGCGAGCGTGCGGCATGTGGGACTGTGATTGTTTTGATACACTGTGCCTTGGTGTCTGAACTGTGTCGTTTTCTTCATCTGACACCACTTATCATTGAAGGCCCACGCGCTACGCCGTGAGTGGCTGTCGGCGTTTGGTTGGTGGCTTTTGACTGGGTCGTTGGCTGGTTAATGTTTTCCCCTTTTTTTGGGCAAAGTCTAAGGCATACTCGTCTAACATTTAATTTTTTTTTTCTCGATATAATATTCAAATTATCGGTGTTGAATTATTTATGTTATTTTTGAGTATTATGTTAAAAGTTTAAAATTTAGGCGTTATACGAACGGATTAAGGATGATGCTAGTATATTAAACGGAAAATATTACAAATTTAGTATATGTTAAATGCTATATGTCTTTTGTTTTCAAATGTTTTAGATATATGAAACTGGGTATCCTTTTTATCTGATTTGTTTATTTTGATGTTTTTAGAAATAATATATAATATATACTTATTTTATCATTTATGGTTTCTATTAAAAGAAAATATTATTAAATACATTTATTTGTCTGATTATTTATACAGTTTTGAGTTTGGTGCTCAGTTTAAAAGAAGAAAAATATCCAAAAAAATAAAAAATAAAAAAATGAAGAGAGAGAGAGTGTTAATAAATTATGAACTTGACAAATATGTCCATCTCCAAGCCTCCATGTTAAAATTTAATAATTTGTTTTTGTGGCATGAAAAATACTTTATGCAAGTTGACATTAAATAAGTACGATGGATTTGGTGACTTCAACTCCACGCTCCGCAACCTCATCAATCACGTGCATTTCATTCACAATCCATAAATCCTTTCATTTTCATCAATATATATATATAGACATTTATATATGTATAATCATTGATGACGTTTTTCTTCCGCATTAAGAAATGTCACCAACTTGAGGACCGGCCTGTGCTTTGTTAAATCTGAGATCACTTTTTTGTATGTTCCTCTTAGCCCATCAGATCCCTAATTTTTTCTTCCCAAGTGGGGACATTAGTAGCTGTTTTGTTTTGCAAACTTTTTAATCCAATTAATTTTGATATATCTAAAAACATAAAAATACTTGATTAAATATGATACGAATTACAATGATAGGTATCTAATTTGTAGTGGTTAGAGGATACTAGTTATAATTGACTACTGGGTGGTCCTTAGTAATTAGAAGGTAATTAGTAGCATAAAAGGAGATTAGAAGTTAAATAGTGAGGGCTTATGGTCCTATTTGTCACAATTTGGGGTACCCCACGGGAGAAATGGTCTGTTTGTTTGGTGGGTTCGAATCACAATTTGAACAATTTTTTTACAGTACTTTGTCTCATAAAATTCAAATCTGTTAACCGAACAGGCCAGCAGCATCTCCAATGCTGTGCATTCTTAAGAATTCTATTATTTTGTGAGAATTCTTCTTGTCTTGTATGAAAAAAATAAGGATGAATTTTTTTATAAATGCCATTTTTAATATTTATTTTTTTATAAATGTTACACATGTTTATTCGTAGCATAACTTAACATGTAATATAAAAAATAGTGTGGCATAAATAAACACAATTTTTAAAAATGTTACATATAATGTAATTTAAAAAAAAAAAATGATCTTGAAGTTTATCTTTCATGTTTAGGCCAAGGTGTTCCACTACGGGTCCATAAGCTTGATCGTGGAGCCATGCAGATCGGCGCACATTAAGGCGATGGAGGTGGCAAAGGAAGCCGGAGCTCTCCTTTCGTATGACCCAAACCTCCGGCTGCCTCTGTGGCCATCGGCGGAGGAGGCTCGTAAGCAGATCTTGAGCATATGGGATAAGGCTGAGGTGATCAAGGTGAGCGACGTTGAGCTAGAGTTCCTCACCGGCAGCGACGAGATCGATGATGAATCCGCGTTGTCGCTCTGGCACCCGCACCTGAAGCTCCTCCTTGTCACGCTGGGTGAGCACGGCTGCAAATACTACACCAAGGTACAGCACTAAAAACAGTTAGGACGTTACAAATTAAAATTAATAATAATGTCTTTGTCTTGTTTGTTCATAAGATTCCTTGGCCTTTTTTTCTTTTTTTTTTTTGCTTCTTGTTGAGCAGTTTCTTTTCAACTTTTAGCTGATCAGGTGATTAAATTGGGTGGGTTTGTGGTTTTAAGAACGAAAAAAAAAAATGAGCTGTCAAACTGCCCTTGCCGACAATGGAAGGTGGGAATGTAGGGCCCCTTTATGATAGGCGTTCTGCTGTTGTTTTTTTCACTCTTGGTGTGGGCGTAGTCAGCGCAAGTACGTAGAATAAATAATTTTTAAAAAAATAAAAAGAGACTCTGCGATAAGAATCCCCATGTCATGTGTTGTACACGTTTTGATATCGTTAAATTTTGATCAAAGTATTTTTTTTTTATATAGATTTAATGGTTAAAAGATAAATATGAATCAGTTAGTAATTTTTTGTTTCCAAAATAAAATAATATATATATAATTGGCCATCATGCTTTGATTTTGATTTTAGAACCATAAGGCAGTCCCACAATTTAATTGTGGAGGTCGGAATTACCAATGGAAAGAAGTTTTAATATTTAAGAAATATGAGGTTGATGGTCAATTGGACTATGTATGATAGAGGGTTATTCACGGAATTCTAATTTTGTCTGTTACTTAATTTGTAATATCCGTTTGGTTAGCTTAGTCCTTCCAAATATGTCCGAAAGCTTAACATGATGCTTAATATTATTAGACCTAACATCATTAACAAAGAATGAAACACTTGTCTAATAAATCGTGCTCAACTCTTTTTTCTTTTTTTAATTTTTGATCTGAGTGCTTAACTTCTACTTGTTACAGAGTTTCCATGGGGCAGTTGACGCATTTCATGTCAACACAGTGGACACCACTGGTGCTGGTGATGCATTTGTCGGTGCATTGCTGTCCAAAATTGTTGATGACCAGTCTATCATTGAGGTATTTATGGGACATTTGGTATTGTTTTTAAAATAGGTGGAAATATATGGGAGTGTTTGGTATTGTTTTTAAAATAGGGGGAAATGCTTTTGTTTTGAAACATAGAAATTTTTTGAAAATTGTACTTGAGAGTGTTATTAAAATATTTGTCTCGAAAAACGTACGAAAATATTTTTAAAAATTTTAAGGACAAAACCAAACAGGGCCATTTATTACCTCATAAGAATCTCTAATAGGGCTGTTGGGTATGTAGTTGAGACCGTATAATAAAAAATATTATAGTATACGAAAGAAAACACCGTAAAAAGTTGGTAGGACATGTTCCAATGTCTTGTAAGCGATTCTATTTTGTTATCCAGTAAAAAATTGTAGTTGATTTTTTTATTTTTTTTTTTTAATATATTTGTGATAAATTGCAGGACGAGCCAAGGTTGAGGGCGGTTCTGAAGTTTGCCAATGCATGTGGAGCCATCACAACCACCAAGAAGGGAGCAATCCCTGCTCTTCCCACTGAGACCGAAGTCCTCAGCCTAGTCCAAGGTGTATGAAGGGGCGGAGGATTTTTCCCTTTCTAACGTTTTTGTTTTTGTCTCTCTTTTTTCCTCGGGACTTGTCTTTTCTTTTGCTCTCCTAGGAGCTGCTTGCAATATGAAAAAAGAGGATTTTCCGACTTCAGTTTTTTTCTTGCTTTTTTTCATTTTCTCTTTTAGCTTCCTTCTTTTTTACTTCTTTGTGGATGTAATAATGATAAACTTGTGCCCTCCAAGGGCGTACTGCTGAATAATTTCATTTAATGTTTTTAAGTGCTGGTAAAAAATTGAAATATCTCTGTAGCTTGACATGCATGCAATCATTGATGTTTCTTCTAACAAATGGGGGAATGAGCTACCTCAAGGAATTAACACTTTTTATAAATAACATCTTTTAAAACATTTTTTTTTATAAATAAAGTATATGTTTAAATATGATACAACTTAAACATATAATATAAGTGGTAGTATAATATAGTTTTTTTTAAAGTGTAACATGAATAAATTTTTGTTTAAAAAGAATTGGTATAGCAAGTAATTGTCTTAAAATTTTACAAATGAGATTTGGGGTGAGTCTTTCAAGATGCTCGACAATGATTTCTTATTGTGATGATCCAGTCAACAATTTATTTCTAAAATAGAATCAATCTAATGAAAAATGCAACAAGTCATCATTTACAAAATCCCTATTAGGTGGGGCTTCGGCTCTGGGGGTTTCTGGCGGCGCCGCTCCAAGCCATAGACGTGCGGCAACTGACACCGGTCGGAGGGTGGTCAATCAAAGGGGGTACTGGTGGTGCCTTTGAGAGAAGGAGATATTGGGGAAAGCTTGTGGGGTATTTTGAATGGGGACAATTCTAGATAAAGTTTGACCCTCGAATTATTTAAAATTTCAAAATGGACTCGGTATAAAGTTTCATGAAATAATAAGAAAATTACATATTATGCCACACTTTTTAAAAGTTGTGTTCATTCATGCTACACTTAGAAAAAGTTATGTTATAAATAAACACGTGATATTTATAAATAATAAGTCTTGAAAGATGACATTTATAAAAATCTATCTTTTCTAATCTTCTAGGTCCATGGGTTTTATAGCACGAATATAGCAAGTTAGCATATTCTAAAAAAAGATTTGAACTGATAACACAATTTGATTTTACATTCATTTTTTTTCTTTTTTATATTTTTATTCAAAACTACTTTTTTCATTACTTTATCTTTTTTAAACCCTAACATGTCATTATTGTGCTCGATTCCATCTAAAAATAGATAATTTCTTGAGTAAGGAGTTAAAACTCTTTATTTCACCTTTCAAAAAAATATATATTTCATAAACCAAGTAAAAATTTGATTTACCTAATTGACTCTAAAACACAAAAATTTGACCACAAAAGGAATAAAAAAAAAACTAACTGTAATATAAGTTAGAATTAATCATAAGCTATGAGATTATTTCGATTTGAAAGTTAAAATTGGAGAATCTATGAGAGAGAGCATCAAGTAATATAATAGATAGAGAGAATCAAAGAGGAAAAGAATGGAAAATATAGGGGAATATTAAAGTAAAAGTATTAAACAAATAGAGTCAAAAAGGAAAAAAAAAAAAAGGAATAGAAAAAGAAAAGAAGAGCACTAATAAGGAAAGAAAAAGGAAAAAAAAAGTTAGAGTACGTAAAAGAAGAAAGAAAGAAAGATAAAGAACTATTAATAAGAGACAACTGTAGACAAAAAGAGTTAAAAAGAAAAAAGGAAAAAAAAGTTAAAAATAATAGAATTAAAAGAAATAAAAGGAAAGAGAAAAAAGGCAAAAAATAACAAAAAAAGAATAATGCAAGCACCAAAATGGTGCACTTTGGACTACCAAAATAAATTGTCAGCCTATATAGGCTCTTTCAATTTATTTATTTATTTATTTATTCATTTATTGAGCTTTGAAATAGGATGATTCGATCTTTTTATCTAATTTTGATAGAATTAAATATAAATTTACTATTAGGTTATATCTACAATCATATATAGATTTTTTTTTTATAGACGATTTTGGAAAAGTTAAAATAATAAAGATTAATTATAAAAATTTTCCCTAAACTATGACCCTTGTAACACTTTCTTATTGACTTTTAAGACATAACGTTTGTCTCCTTTGATCTATAGCCTGTTAACAAAAATCATCTTTTTGTTATTTTAAATAACATAAAACACACGTTTCATGCATTAAGGTGTGATTGTTCCTGCGTTAGGTAAACAATTACTATTTTACCCACGTATCCTTATTTTACATTTGATAGGATAAAAAATAACAAAAAAATGGATGCACTGTGCTCTGCTTTAAAAAAAAAAAATTAGGAGGTTTCATCGTAATACTCTGGATCTTCATAAGCTCCTTCTACCCATTTGATTTTTTTTGTTTTGGCCTTTTGCTGGAAGCTTTCACCTATTTCATTTTAAGCACGTTTTATTTTTTGGTAAAAACATTCAAAACTTGGCTTAATAAACATTCAAAGCATTTTGTAAATTATACATCATGAGTTGTAAAATATTTTTCGTAAAATATTTACTTTCTTTAAACTTTTAAAATACTATTTCAAATAGTGGAAAACTTTTTCTATAAGCAACAAAAAACTATCGTAATGGTATCTATCTCCAGGCTTTGCATCTGTTACTACAACACCGAGCTTTTCAATCAATCACACCAGCCTCCGTAGGACTACCTACAGCATGAAAGATAAGCTTTTGCTGAATAAATTCAAGCATAATCTCACAAAGCATAAACATTCTTTATTAAACTTTTTTCGTAAAACTTTCCTCGTAAAACATCTTATATAAAACATTTCTTATAAATATTCTTCATAAAATGTTTTTCATAAACATTTCTCGTAAAATATTCCTCCCTCATATAAACATTATTTAAAAGAATGCAAGTAATTTCATAATGCATGATTCCATTATGCTTGATTATGAACTTCCAAATATGAACTTATTATAATTCATAACTTACTTAAACTTTTTATCATCGTTCTTACCCTTTCTTTATCTTAAGTTTTAAGTGTTTATACCAACATCATCAATTATGAGATCATAAACATAATGCTTTCTTTATAGAAAACTTAAGATCATCGAACAATGATGTCATAACTTTAACATAACTTGTATGCCTCACATATGTGATTCTAGTATGATACTTTAATTATCATTGATTTACCTTCTTGTAAACTTTAGTGAGCATATACAATACTAAATATACCTTATGCTATACAGTATTGGAACATTAAATATAGCAAATGCAAATATATTTGAAAACATTATGCATAACAAGTGTAAACATACTTCAAATATA
The DNA here is from genome assembly GCA_025403435.1 of Artocarpus heterophyllus. Lineage (NCBI taxonomy): Eukaryota > Viridiplantae > Streptophyta > Magnoliopsida > Rosales > Moraceae > Artocarpus > Artocarpus heterophyllus. The sequence goes on from CM046341.1 coordinate 30,359,701, forward strand.
CAAAAAACATTTGAAAATTATTTTTTTCATGCCATAGGTAAGGTTTTGAAACTTACTAGGACAACGCTCTAGCGTTTTAACTCTATCCATTCCCTTCTATTTAGTCAGCTTTATGTTATGTACAAATGACACCTGACTAGTTACTAAATTTTCTTATTAAATTTACTTGATCGATAACATTACTTAAGCATTAACCATTCATTCATTTTACTTGACTTTGTTTCTTATCGGTTTAATTCTCCATTATTTATCTTGCTTGTTCCTTAGTCAAATTTCTTATCTTACTTGATAGTTTCATTACTTAACATGATACGGAATATTTTTCAACTAAGAAAGTTTCACTAATTCAGAAGGCACAGGCTTTTTTTAACGGTTTTATAAAAAATGACGATTTTACCTTTAATGGGTTTTTTGTAAATCATGTAACTTTATTAAACTTCTCGTTTTACATTACCAACCCAAAACTTACGGCTTAGAGAAAAATTCCCACTAAGGGGCGTTTTCTTAAATCAGACGTTTCGGGTCCGTTTTAGTTGTTTTACAAAAAAGACCATTTTGCCCTTGATGGGTCTTAAAAAATTTTTGAAACCTGTTTTAGAACAAAACGTACATTTCCTTGCTTCTTATAACATTAAAAAAACCAAACATCGGTTTCTTTTTGGCGGAAAAATTATTTTATCAAGACTTTACGGTTTGACCGTAATGCAAAAATCTTGATAGTTATGCCCTTAACGTTTTTTTCTTTCTATTCTTGATAAACACTTTAAATTCTTTCACACTTAAAACCTGTGGTTACTCAATGCCCATAGTAGTGTAGGAGACCAATATTTTCTTAGTGAAAATCCATTTTCACATGGTTTTACGATTTTAACCCAAAACAAAAATCTTGACATTTTTGTCCCTAGAACCAAAATTATTTGTATTACATCAAAATGTCTAATTTTTTGCATGGATTAAAACTCACAAAAGATCCTTGGTCTAATTCAAAACATTTCATAACATTTTTCTTTTTACAAAATTTTGTGCTTAAAATCTCGTAAAATTCATATCTTAAAATCAGTATGGAATTCTCACAATCCGTCTATGATTCCTACTAGTCTTGATGAGATCTACAACTTTTATGTTTTAACTTTTCTCAAAACCATTCATCTTAATGGTGTTTTTGAAAAGATAGAAACGAAATCAATATGTTTCGGATTGTGTTGATCGTAATTCGAGCAGAATTTCTATACAAAAGTTGTCCGGCTCAAGGTTTCCAATAAACTATGTTGAACCAAGAAAAGAATTTGGCCTCTAAGTGCCTCAAACACTAAAATATTTCAAAAACGTCCTTTAAATAATTTTTGCACCAAAACCATTCTTAACTTGCTCTCCTTGAGTTTAATTTCTTTTACACCTTTCTAAGCTTATAATTAAGCACTTATTACATAAACAAAATATGTCATAATATTTTTCTTACATGTCGTGCTCAAAATCCTTTTATCAAACACTTAAAATACTTAATTTTGTGCGTCAACTTTGTATTTGACAAAGTTTATCAAATATATATATATTTTTTAATTTTGAGCTTAAAATCCTAATTCCTATTTCATCATCATCATCATTATAACATACCAAATAATTATGCCATAGTATTCATATTACAAGCCATAGTCTATAATTTATAACAAACACTTGGTATGCATGGTTAAAACATAAACTTTCAAGTCTAAAGTTTAAAGATTTACCTAAGCTTTACCAGGCTTTTTAATCCTCTACTTTGATGCTTGAAAACATCTCTAAACCCTTGACAACAATTAAAGCATATCCCATAAAAATCTCATCTAAAACCATGAACAAAACCTCTTAAACATAACAGGGAAAGTTGGGATTTTTACCTTGAAAAGTCTTAAATTTTAATAAGAACTCTTATCCATGCTTCCTTGGATGTTTAAAGGCTTAAATCATCAAGATTTTGAGAGAAACCTTCACTAAAAGGGGCAGATTTGTGAGAAGAAATGGGAGAAATTTTTGATGGACAAACTAAGCTTTTGTTTCATTTACACCCCTAGATATTTAAAGTGCTCATATTAGGGATTTAATTGCAAATAGAAATTTGATTTTCCACTTGTCCAAAACCAGTTCTAGAGGAGAAAATGTGGCAATTTTTTTTGCCATTTGATGGAGACAAGGTGATTTACCCATTTAGGCCCCCTTTTTTGCAAAAATAATTAAATCTATGGACCAACTTGAAATTTTTAAAAATTACCACCACAACAAATTCAAACTGGTTATCTAGGGGATGATGTGGTTTTTTTTTTTTTCCACCCTTTGGGTGTCCTTGTGGGTCCCACATCTTTTTTATACACAGTTTAAATTTACACTAATGATATTTTTATTATATTGTGGGCACACTTCCTTTACTGTTAGTTGTCTTTCCTAGACTGTTTACAAGCTTCCATACTTACCTATATCTACCACACTATATAATTTCGATACTGCTAAACTTTATGAAGTCTAATTTTTATACAGTATAACTTTATACAGTATAATTTTTAAATGGCTTAACTTTATCAGTATAATTCTTATACTATATTATTCTAATACCGTATAATTTTTCATATTTTCATATAATATTTTTTTCCTATTTTTTCATCTCAAAATTTGTTGCAACATATTCTGCAATAGTTAAGCTTTTTAGCTTATTTTTCTTATCATTTTTTCCTTGTTTAGGACTATGACATGATTTTTAACCTTAAAAATCTCATTTTCACTTTGATGGAATTTATCATTAAAGCAATAATCCTTGTAATACTAAAATTGTTCTTAAAATATTTAACAAATTTTTGAGCATAAACTTTAGCGCATAAAATATGTACTTTAATTACTTAACTTGATCCATTACTTATTGCATATATAATGTACTAGAAATACTCAAGTGTCATATTATTCAATTATTGTATGGAATCTTTAATTGAGCACTAGTAGTGCAAATAATTACCATTGAGAATGGAACGGTCTTATATGAACCATTAATGTAGTGAATCATTAAATGAGTGCATTATACATAATGAAATTCTGTGAGACCGGGACATAATGTGATATGAATAGCTAATAATTTTCGTTAAATATAGCAAGTGTTAATCACGTTGACTGATTGGTCATATATAAGATAATTATTAGCATACTCCTATTTATGTATTTATGTATTTTAATTTACTCAGCACGGATTCAAGAATCTAAGCTTACTCCTTGTATTTTGGAGGAATAATGAAGTAAGTATTCGAGATTAATATTATAAGATCATATTCATTCCTTTTCCAATAAGAATCAGATAAATAATTCTCTTGTGCATTGATTTGGGTCTTGAACAATATGAGTGCTCAATTCATGATTAAGTTCATGAATTTATTATTCATTACAAAATTAATGGTACTCAAGGATAAAGATGTAATTAGCGAGGTTAACGAATTTTACCTAGTTTTAATTATGAATTATTTATGGAGGATTAACTTATATCAAATGGATGACTCTAATAAATGAGTAATTATGTCCATAATTTCAAGAGTCTAATTTCGAGTATTGGAATTAATAAAAGAGTGTTATATTAATTAAAAAGTTTAATAAAATATTAGTTTACTGAAGCTTGAAATTGTGGGTCCATTAGTCTCCCACCATCCTTGTAAATACAGTTTGGACAAGTGAAATTATTAGTTTAAATAACTAGTTTAGAATTATAAGATTTTAAATTAAATATCATTCAAAATAAATTATTATGAATTAATTTATAATTATTAAATATTGAGATTATTTAATAATGAATAATTGATTTTGGGCCCACTGTGTATGGCACCACACTGCATAAGAGAATTTTTTTGTGTAGTCCAAAGCTTGATTTCCAAGTTTCCATATTTAGAATTTTTATTTTTGGATAAATATGATTTAATTCAAATATAAAAAGTTAAATTTGGAAATAAATGAGATTGGATAACAGACAATATTCCTTCCTATATAGTTTGTTGATAGGCTCCACATGCGTAAAGAATCTCTGTGTGGGGCCAATAGCTATATAAGAAAAGGGAAACTATATCTCTTATTTTAATTAAATATTTGATAATTAAATTAAAATAAATGAAGCTTCCAGAATAGGCTTTCAGAATAGGATGGGTTTCCTATTCTCTATAAATAGAAGCCTCCTCTATTTATTTTACATACAATTGAGAGTCTTGACGAGACTGAGAAAACTTTGCCTAAGAACCCCTCCTTAGGCGTGTAGAGAGAGAAAGATCAAGAAGAAAAGTTCTTCATCTCAAAACTTATTTCACTCATGCATTGAGATTAAACGTCGACTAAAAGTTAGTGAGTGATATTTTAAAAACCTTTAATTTTGTCTACACCTATTCTTTGGTTCATCCAGTGTTGAGGACTAGGCGAGGAAAATAGTAATTTTGCTTAGAAAAAATCCTTTCCTATTTGAAGAATTCCTATCTCTTATCTTCATCCAAGTAAGCAAAGTTTTAAATATATTTATTCAACGTTAAATTAATATAATTTATAACATGTTTTACAAAAGAAAAAAATTTGTTATATAGTTTCTACACCATAACCACATGTCCGCTATTATTGTTGCAGGGTTTTCATTTTTTTAGTATATGTTATTAATTTTTTTCCTATAACTAAAATTTTAAAATTAAACTATATTTTGAAATTAAGTTAGATTATAAAAAGATGATTACTAAATGCCCTTAAATCAAGTATCATAAGGTGAGTGACCATTACTTTTCCTAAAGAATCTTTAGAGGGAACGGATGTTTTGTTTTAAAAGTTAGGGGTAAAATGTTATAAGAATTATAGTTTGAAGAGAATTCATGTAATTAATCTAAATAATAATACTAATAATATACTGACAAGGGATAGATTAGTCGAGTACAAACTAAATTTGCTTTTAGTGCTTCCACAAAAATAAAAAACTAAGACATGTTTATAAATTAGGGTTAATGGCTTTAATGGTCATAAACTTTTAGTATTGTGACAATTTGGTCATTGAATTAATTTAATAGACTAAAATAGTCCTTGAACTTTTAATATTGTGACAATTTGGTCCTTGAATTAATTTAATAGGTTGAATAGTCCCTGAATTAATTTTTAATAGCAAAATCATTCCTATATATTAGAAACTATTAAAATTTGAAAGGATAACATCACAATGACCTTCACCCTATGCCACTCCTCTTCACAACATTGACCTTTTTACAACAAAACCACTCTGTAGCTGTCTCACCAGTTACCTCACCCAACTAGCTACACTGCAAGACCATACCGTCATAATGCCATCGTGTTTACAATCACTATTTTAGCATATTAAATTAATTTCAAAACCCTATTGTCATAATGTTGAAAGTTCATGGATTTTTTTTAGCCTATTAAATTAATTTTAAAACCAATTGTCACAATGTTAAAAGTTTAAAGACTATTATAGCTCATTAAATTAATTTAAAGACTAAATTGTTACAATATGAAAAGTTTAAGAACCTCTAAAGCTATTTATCCTAGAAATTATGAACTTGACAAAATTGTCCATCCTCTCCAACAAGAAAAAAAGAAAATAATTATTGATATTTTAGAATACGAAAGGCCTCCACACATAATAGCTTGCTTGTACGTAGGGCATGAAAGAAGTTTTATGCAGGTTGAAATTAAATAAATTGGTTGGCTGGGTGACATAGACTCTACAGCCTGCAACATCATCAGTCACGCGCAGTTCCTTCATAATATATAAATCTATGCCCACAATATTATTGTGGATTTTTTCCTTTCCGCGTTAAGAATGTGACGTGACGGGGAATTTTTATATATTTTATATTTTAAAACTTATTTTTTATAAATATAAAAAATAATTTAATATTATATAACTTAAACATATAATATAAATAGTAGTGTGACGTAAATTTTTTAAGTGTTGCACTAATAAATAGTTTTTAAAAATTTGACATAATATGTAATTTTCTCAATGTCATAATACTCTAGTTCAATGTGGACCGGCTTGTGTGTCATTAAATACAAAGAAAATTACATATTATGTTATATTTTTAAAAGCGTTTATTTATGTCATACTTTTATTCATATTATATATTAAATTATACAAAAAAGATTACTTCTGACATTTTTAAAAAATAAATCTTAAAAGATGTATTTACGAAAACTCCCCTTAAACTCCCTAACATTTTCTGAATTTTTAAAGTGGGGACATTAGTAGGTGTTTTTCTTGCAATTTTTATATCCGATTTAGTTTTGAAATATCCAAAAACATAAAATCATTTATATCAATGATATGAGATTAATGGTTCCTTACAAGTGCACATTAAGGTGATGATCACGGCAAAGGAAGCTGAAGCTCTCCTTTCATATGCTCAAACCTCCGGCTTCCGTTGTGGCCTTAGATAGAGGAGGTGCGTGACTAGATCTTGAGCTTATGGGCCAAGACTGAGATGACCAAGGTGAGGCATGTTGAGCTGGAGTTCCTCACTGGCAGCAACAAGATCGAGGACAAAGCCGCCTTGTTACTATAGCACCCAAAACTCAAGCTCCTCCTCGTTATCCTTGGTGAGCATGGTTGTTGATACTACACCAAGGCAACTTGTCGAGAAACGAGAAAAATTAGTTAGGAGATAAGGATGTGACTGAACTAATAAGGTGTGACAAATAAAAAGATCTAGAATTTTAAGAGTAAAATATAATTTTAGAGGGGTGTGGAATACAATTTTGGTTTAGCAAAATATAATTTCTTTAAAATTTTATGCACAAAATTAAAAAAAAAAATATAAACAGTCATCCATCTTCGTCTACTATGGCTCCGTCTTAGAAGGTAAGCGATAGTGCCGTTACGTTCGTTGGCTGAAAAGAAATTCTGGCAACTGCTTTGCTTGTTTTTGACTTTTAGGTGATCGGGTAACTAGATTGATTGGGTTGGTGAGGGGGATCTTATATATAGAAAAAAAAGAGTGAATGCTGCTGCCTGCTGGCAACTATGGGCTGTCAAACAGCGCATGCCGACATAATGAAGGCTGGGAATGTAGGACCCGTTTGTGATATTTAGGCGCTCTGCTGCTGTTTTTTAATTTTCAATCTTCTTTCTGGTATGGGGCTGGTCATCACAAGTACATAGACTAAAAGGTTTCGGTTTTTTTTTTTCAAAAAAAAAAAAAGGAATAAAAACAAATATATATGTGTGTATGTATATATATAGAGGACTATTCTTAATAATTTTGATCGATCACCGCCTAACCAAATTAATAATGTTGAACACACATTACCGTTTCTCATTGCCTATCTGAATATATATATATATATATATATATATATATATATATATAGAGGACTATTTTGTTCAACATTACTGTAGGACATAGTCTTAATTTATTTAGGATTATTTACTTTTTTATATCCTATATTTTAGATTTATTCAAACAATATATCTTTGTTTTGTATTTTATCAAATTTATACATTTTGATTAAATTTAATACACAAATTTATATCTTCGCCCAATCAATCTTCAATTTTGGCCTAAAAAATTATCAAAATACCCTCAAATTAAAAAAAAAAAAGATAACTTAAAAAACTTAAAAAAACTTTATACTAAAGTTGCTTATTTAAAAAAATGTATAAAATTCCTTCAAAAATAAGTGTTTTGTGTGTTTTTTTTTGTTTTTGTTTTGATATTTTGAAAGTTTTAGTTTTGTATATTTTACTTGAGGATAATTTGATCAATTTAAAGTTTCAAATCAATTATTAACTCAGATAAGGTATAGATTTGTATATTAAATCTAATATGAATGTATAAATTCGATGAGATCGAAAACCAAAGATATAATTATTGAATTAAAACAAAGGGTATGGAACGATAAACATCCTTTATTCTACGCATATTATGATCGGTCTTATTTATGCTATGCACATTAGTGTGAATCAGTAAACCATCTCTATTTGACCTGTATATGTTTTCCTTTGTTTTTGACTTGACATTTTCGTAAATGGGAACTGGTTATTGTATACATAAAGATGGAGGACACTATATCTTAAATAATGCACTTAAATAAGGATAAGAAGTTGAAAAATCATTTTAATTCTTATAGAGTTATAACCCCGCTATTTATAAAATTGTGTACCCAAGTCTAGTATGTAGTGTATATTTTAAGTTGGGTCCTACTGTTTTTTTAGTACCGGGGCTACATACATAAAGATTGAGGATAGTATATCTTAAATAATGCACTTAAATAAGGATCATATGTTGAAAAATCTTTTTCATTCTTATAGGATTATAATCCCGCTACTCATAAAACTGTGGACCTAAGTCTAGTATGTAGTATACTTTTTAGGCTAAGTCTCACTGTTTTGTTAGTAGTGGGTTTATAATCCCATGTGATTAAATATGATTGCTCAAAAAAGTTGCATATTATAGAAGAAGAAAATTACATACTTTGACGGATGATATTACATGTTAAAAATCGAATAGCACTTTTCACCCTCCAGACTAAGGAGCATATTATATTGACAAGTAACCTACTCTAATATTTTTTTAATGTATACTAAATTCAAGACCTGGATGTCAAGAGCTAGAGCAAAATCCAACCAGACTAGAGACTGGACACTCAATAGAGGGTCTAGAACATTAGATTTTACATATCATTTAAGTTGCATATATAGAAGTGGACATTCAAAAGGAGCTACCATAATATGAGAAGAGTACGTATGCCTTTAGTTCAATCAAGTGGCACATGTTTAGCGCAGATGGGCTCGTGTTTGGCTTCCTTCTCATTCATTTCAAGCGCTTGTCCAATCTTTTGAGCCACATGGAGGATCTACTGGTCCAGGTACTGCAAGTGGTTGACCAAGCCTTCCACAACAAAGCCTTTGCTATGAGCATGAGAAGACCTCCAATGGACCTTCTAATTCGCTTCTTCGACTCATTAAGGTTGTCAAGATTTCTACAGCCTTGCACACCTTAACGACAACTTAGTTTGACGCCGGCGATATTTAAAATACCAACTTCTAAATAAAAAAAAACAAAAAACAAAAAAAACAAAAAAAAAGAGTTTTCCCCTCAATTATTAAAATCTTCTACACAAGCGCCATATATAATGGCTGCCACAAATACCTTCATAAAACCCAACTTTTGGGGGTTGAACATGCAAATTCCCCAAAAATATAAAAAAAAAACAACAAGAAACAAAAGAAGAAAACATCGACCACCTTCATAGCTTAAAGTGCCTCATGCAACGAGATACACAAATTCCAAAAAAATTACATATTTTGCAAAACAAATTCACAGAAACAAACATTACCACTTTTTATGCTACTAATTACATCAACAACTCATCAATGCACGACTAATAATACTCGGACATAATAGAAGTAATATCAATGAATGAAAATCAAAAATCAAAGAGAGCACGATTCCGCAAATTATTTGTTGTTACTCAACTACGTAATCTATTTTGAAATAAATTTCATCGAACAAAACAACTTCTTATCAAAATTAAAAATAAAACTTCTTCAAAATCATTTAAACCTAAATCTACATAATCAACTTTCAAATCCCACCCCAGCCACACCACTGGTCCCCAACACTCCCTATAAAATATCTTTTAACAAATAGATTAATACCCAACACCTTTTCACCCTATTTTTGACATGCATAGTACATTCTGTCCCAAATTTGAACACATATACCTAGATCAATTTAACATTCTCTTATCTACAACTAAGGCAATTCTTTACCTAGATCGATTTAATGGGAATAGGGAAAGAAGAAAGCTTAAACTTGCACTGAGTGTCAAACAAAATTGAGGATGTCGATCTTCCATAATGAAGGGCAATCACAAAGAGAGGGAAGAAATTAGGGTACCGAATTAGGGAAGAATTCTCTTCTCCAAAGAAAATATGTTCAACAAATTAAAACCAAGAAATAAAAAAAAGAAAAAAAAGACTAAAAAACAACGTAAATGGCATTATGTTTAGTAATTTACATTTTTTAAAATATTAGTTACGTTTTTTTAGATTGTTTAACACTTCTACATGTGCCTACGTATACTGTTTTCTCTTTAGATTAGCCCTCTTTAGATCACAATGGTGTGATCTCTATCCGACTGAATTACATGTCCAGATGAAAAAGGGTACCGGATTTAAGACTGACTATGTATGTATGTATGTATATAGATTGTATCTTCACGTTTCCAGTCCCAATGGTTAGGTCTAGTGGGATTAGATAAGCGGTAATCACTTGGACCACCGACGGATAGTAAAGGATTCTACTCATAGACCTTCCTCATCTAATATGACATAGGCTTCAAGAATCTGCTTAAAAATGTAGTCTATGCCAACACAAAGTTGAGACAACTTCATGCATAGCATGACTAATGCCACCACTATCCATGGTAAAAATTCTACTATTGTCTTATTTGTAATGTTCTTTTGGTTGAATTAAGTTGCCAATGAATTAGCCAAGTCGTTCCAATTACGTGCAAAACTTGAGCGTAATGCCTAATTGTTTGCATACGTGTATAGAGTAAGAAATGAAGGCTTGTATTTGTGGAAATAAAGATAGATTTGAAGCAGATAATGAATACTTTTTTAAAAGCTTTTATTTGCTCTCACTTACAAAATTTATTAACGAGTTTAACAAAAAATTATTCCCAAAATACAACAATCCCTTAAATACAATATCTAACAGTAATATAGTGTTCCAAAATAAGATATGAAACCTATAAAATTCTGAAGATTTAATAAATGACAGAGATATCATTTAATGAGCTGATACAAACAATGCAATCTATGTAATCTTTCACATAAAGATGTCTTTTCATTATAAAGGCATCTCTTCATGTATCAACACAACTATTACAATAAATGTGTCCATTGATAAAAGTCATTTAGATTAGTATGAAAATATACAACTAAGAAAATACACTGACTCAAAACAACTTAAAAGACACAAAATTTCAACACACATCAGCTAGGGTTGACGCCGCGGTGCTGAGAAAAAATAATAAGATTAGTGTTGCACATCAATGCTGTGCTAGTCACTAGGCGCTGCGTGTTGGAAAATGTGAATGCAACAAAAATTTTAAAATTTTTAATCAAAACATTTTTTAAAAAACAAGTTAGATATGCTAAGTACATAAATTAATAAAAGATCTATCGTACCTTTTACCAGACCAAAAAACTATAGGAACTGCAACAAGAGAAATCTATCGGAAGATCCTCAACCAACTGGTCTTTTTGCTATTCTTTTTTCACGATCAGAATACGGGTGGTTGCATGTCGTTTAGTTTTTTCTCATGTGACCTTTCCGTCCAACAACTTAAGAAAACTAAGAGCTAACGCGTGAGATGTTAAACAATAGCTTTGTGGAAGTTTCAGAGTTTCTCTCACTAGAAGACTCTCTCTAAACTTCTTAAGTGATCTAAGAAACAATAGAAAATAGTTCCCTTTATGTAATGGTCGGATTGGGACTAGTCCTTATCAGATTTGGCCTCAAATTTTGATTTTGGATCAACTTTCTGAGTAAAACATGTAAAGCACACAGATTGCTGACATGGCAAGTCTAGTTGACCGGTCTACACTAGGTTTGGTCCACCGACCCGTTGTGGCAGCATTCCCATGACACGTTTTTAGCTCCTGAGATTTATCTCATTAATTTAAACTGAACCTAATGGATAAATCCTAGTTATTTGACTCGGGTATCATTTATAGAGCCTCAATTTTAATTCAAAAAGCCCAATAAAGAATTTATCTGATTAAAAAATTCATATACAGATAATCGCATACAAATAAAATCTATTTTAAATAATTCAACATGTTTATCTTGAATTAATTTATAAAATTAATTTAAACAATAAATTAACATAAACTATTAAATCTAATATATCAAAGTTTAGCAAATCTAATAAATAATAGAAGTTACCAATTTGTAGAAAAAATATGCTGTATCGTTATAGGAAATATTATGAGCTAGCAAAAAAGACTTGATGAACATACATAGATCAAGCTCCTATAATTATGAAATAATCTATCCCCAATACGTATATTTTATAATTATCAACTCTAAAGCTATTCCACTAAAAGCTTTGAGCTGTACTCTTAAACTATATAAAATTACGAAACTCCAATAGGTTTATTGTCTATGACATATCATGATGTGTAATATTCCCATAAGATATTCATAATCAGCTTAAGGATAAATTCTATTTTACCTTCCTGGTTATTTTTATCTTATATTCCATTGTCTCACAATTGAAATACTTACTATTCATAACCAACAACAAATAGTATACCATTCGATTACACATATATATCCAAATAGTTGAGCGCTCTAGTTGCCAATTATAGGATAATGACTATAAGAGAATATTATTAACTCTATAAAAGAGCTATGGATTCCATATCTATGAATAACGAGTCTACGTCAATCAAGAGTCATGTCTCTAATATATCGGTATACGTACCATCATCTAATCAGGTTGTCACCTTTTGGTACATCAAAAGACATATGTCAAGAATACAGGCTCATCAATTCATTTTAGGATTAAGATATGACACATATGATTGTCTAACGTGAATTGATTTAAACAAACGAAATTATTAATCAAATCAATTTATTTTTAGTTCCGATCTAATATATTGTCGCCTATGACAATATACCAATGTTTCTGCTCTTAGAGTCCAACTCTGATGAGTAAGACAAGTCATCTTCCGTTAGGAATGTAGACAATTTAACAATCTTAACATGAATAAAGCGCCTGATTTTATTCCCTCGATTGTGGACCTTATCATTTAGACTATCATCTTTAAAATTCATGTATTCCGCATAATCTGTCCATCATATGCATGATCTTAAATGTTTAAATTGATAGTCTTAGACTTTTATTTGCTTATTATATATTCAACATAAATGAATATAAAAAAGGACAATATTTGATATCTGAAAATAAATAATAAATTCTTCATTGATTAAATGTCTCCAAAAAGCTATTACATCATTTAAACCTTAGGGCACTTAGTCTAACATCGCGAGGCTGGGGTAGCCTCGGCCCAGCGCCGGTGCTGCAAGCTCAATTTCGAGTGCCGCAGCTATATGCTGATGTCAAATACACTAAAAATGTGTATTCTCATATTCTCTTGTGTGTCTTTAATAATATAACACATGAGAGAGTCTCTGCCCAACGCCGAGGCACTCCCGGTGCTAGGCTCTCTGTCCCTACAATGCATGTTATTGTTTTCAGCGCCGCGACCTCAATTTCGAGTGTCAAAATGCTACACGCTGATGTGAAATACATTAAAAATATATATTAGACTGAACATTAGAGATATATTACAATCTCTCCTAATACTATTAGACTGAACATCATTAGTGAAGAATGAAATATTTAACTTATGAAGCTTGCTTAACGCGCTTTTACTTGTTACAGAATTTCTATGGGTCAGTTGATGCTTTTCATGTCAACGCAGTGGATGCCACTGGTGCTGTTGACTTGAATGTTTTCCAAAATTGTTGATGATAAGTCTACTATTGAGGCATGCATATCTCTTACTTCATTAGAATCTCTAACCCCTATTTGGTTTGTTGGCATGAATTGTGTCCTTTTGAACTAAAAAAAATCCAAAACATGTAGTTTAAATTACAATCTGAACTGATTGGCAAATATGTAGTTAAAGTATTAACATTAAAATAAAAGCTGAGTTAAATTTGTGTTTAGATGAGTGTTTAATATTGTAATTTGAAAAATAAAAAATGTCATATCGTGTTTTTTTTTTTTTTTTTTATATTTTATCAAATTTAATTAAAGAATTAATTAAGTTACCGAAAGTATAAGTTAATAATAGAACATATGCAATTTTTACATAGTTCGAAAAACTCCTACATCCACAAGGTCACGCTCGAACAAGCCAATAAGTTATAAAAATTACAAACATCAACCAGTCTTAAAACAAATAAAAAAACTCTCTTTGATTTCGTCACTGCTATACGGATTCAACCTATTGGGCTTGTTTAACTAGCACTAAATGTCTTGAACACTTGCTGCTCTTGAACTCTCTTCAAAGCTGCAAATCGTTTTTATCCCGAAGAACTCAATTTCTTCATCCGAAGAGCAAAATAAAAAGGTCTCACACACCTAAAAAAATATTTTTATAAGTTTAAAACAAAAACTCAAAAACTAATCTCTCTTAAGGCACACTAATTCATGTATTAACTAATGGTATTATATTTGAAGAGCTGTGTACCTTTTAATTGATTCAGAATCAAACTCTTAATGAAAAGATAAATCAATCTGATATGAAAAAACGTTTTGCAATTTGAGTGTCAAATAAATTCGTATGCTTCAGTTTTGTTGCAACAAATATCCAATTCATTGTAACTTCAATTTTGAATCCAATTTTTTTTTTTTTTTTTTTTTCAGCAAAACACAGTTTTGTTACAATAAAGACTTCGTCCTTCACAACGCCTCTGAGGCAAAACCAATTGCAAGAAACTTATCGTTTTGTGAAAAACAAAATGTTCTTTTATTTTCATCAAAAACTTCAAAACATTTGAAAGCCAAAGAATATTTTTTAAAATATGTATATATATATTTAAAAACATATTTTAAGTATGACATAAATGTACAAGTTTTGATTATTAAGTGAGGACACAAATCATAATTTTTTTAAAATGGGGATGCAGTGATATATCTCAATTTTCTAGTGGAGGCACAATTATAATTTTTCATTTAAAACAATGGTATAACTAAAATTTTTAAAATATTTCGTGTAATATATTAATACTTTAAAAATTGAGTAGGGCACGTGCAATTACACGTGGCTCCGCCACTGTATGCTTCCACACGTTTTCTGCTTTACGAATTCCATTTGATCTTCAGACAAGCCAATCTCCAAATTCTACTCGATCTGAAATTCTAGACTCAAATCCCGTATTGTTCAAATCCTAACACACAGTTTGCTACAACAGATAGTAATCCTTTATAATGCAGAAGCTTGTTTGTTCTAATAATCTTTTGGACTGAATAGACATTGACTTGAACTCATAAGATGCCAACACTAAATACGTAACAAAAAATTATTAAATTCAAAAATAAATATGAAATAATAGTGCTAAATTATAAATACAAGTATTTAGCAGTAAAATAACTGTTCAGAACTAATTTGAAAGGTTGAAATGAGGTGGGTGTTTAGTTCTCCGATAAGCTGTTTAGCACAGTTTGAACTGCCAATCTAGTTCAGATTAAATGCTTCACCAAACATAGCTCAAACTATGATGGCTATTTTGACTGAGCCGAACCAGACTAAACAAAAAACCAAACACACCCTAACTCGTATAAGTGACTTTATAGATAAAATTTTAAATATAAAAAATTGAGTAGAAATACGTCCTTCCGCTCAATTACAACTCGGATGTTTCAATTGAGTGAGGTCATAACAGCCCGAGATGCTTGTAGGTTTTTCGGATGTTGTCTCACTAGCGGACGGTTGTAGTTTGTTGTCTTTTGCTTTCATGAAACATTAATAGGGCTGTTGTGGTGACCATAGTCCTTGAGGATCCTTCTTGAGGTTTAACAAGTCTTTATTCAGCCCAAAAAACAAAACAAGTTAAAAAAAAGGGTAAACGTTTTTGTTATTTTTCATACTTAAAAAAAGAAAATAATTTGTAAATATTTTCCCTACATTGTAACCCTCCCAAGTCTTCAAAATACAATACTCTTTTTCGCCTTCTATGAAATGCTAACAAAAAACTACTTCTATTAGGAATTTTAATAAAAATTTAAATATAATTGGCATGTGGTATATAGGGTTTATTTGACATAGTTTTTGCTTGTGCTTTTAGTCAGTAAAATAAAAAAAAGAGAAGAAAAAGCTGTAGTTTTTTAATAAGTGCTTACAATTATATTTTTAAAGAGATTTAACGGGTCAAAATGATTTCATTTTTTTTAAAAGCTAAAAAAAATATTATATTTAAGCTTATAATGTGTTATTAATACTTTGTCATAAGTTTCAAAGTATACCTTAGGAAGTTATTTTTTGAGAAGCTATATTTTGTGACTTTGACAAGAAGCAATTTTGGACAACAAAAGCACATTTGAAAGATTATCTAAACACTTTCCAAAAGTAATTTTTAGACTTAGGAAGCCAAAAACAGCTTTTAAGAAGCCCTCTCGAATAGGCCAATAATATAAAAAATATTTAAATACCTCTATTATGCCTTAAGCTAATTTGAATTAGGTCGGAGGAAAATTCTGGTTAAAGTTCTAACTATAACTAACGGCGCTGGTTCCTGTACCTCTCAAATTTTCATAATAATATTTTTGCCAAACATTTCCATGAAAAAGTTGGCGTCTTTTTCAAGCTAACAAGGTTGAGTTTTGTGCTAAAAGCATTTCTAGTTAGGTATTAAACTTCGATGAAAGAAGAAATAACACACAACTTAATGCCATATTTTTACAACAAAAGCATTTCTAATTATTTTTCCTCAAAACAACACGTGTATTATTAACATAGCTCCACTGGGGAAGCCAGCTTATGATGAGTGGGCTTCCGATTTTGTAGTTTAAAATTTTATTTATGCCTTTATTTTAAAAAAATAATAACCAGTGCCACAAAATAATAAAAAAATATTGTTATACCTTATAAAATAATTGAAATATATTGTTGTGTTGATATAAAATAATTTAAATATATTGTTGTATTTTTATTTTACAAAAAAAATAATTATGCCCTACTCAATCATTAAAATATATATTTATATCTTTATTTAATAAAATACTATTTTTAATTTTCTAATGCTCCTACTGAGAAAAACTCTTGGCTCCGCCACTGCATAGCTTTGGCAGAACCAATTCATTTGCATGGTGCAAACAAAGGAAAAATGACTTGTATCAAATTTCTTATAGAACATTAAATTATCATTTCTCCTGACAGCATCTCTAATAAAATTGTTTGTAATTATTTTTGTCCAGTATAAATATTTCCTTCTGTATTTCCTTCTATGACAAGGTCTCTTCTTTAATACAGATGTATAGATCAGGTCTCCAATAGAAAATAACTATTAATTGCAGGAACAACAACTTCCACAAGTACTTCCCTTGAATCGAGGATAGGGGAATGTCGGGTTTTTTTTTTTTAAAGGTAGGGGATTCGAACTCTACATCTTGTAGTGAAGTCGGGTGTAGTGTTACCACTAAGTATGCCTGTAACCACAATATCATTACAACACAATGGCTTGTGGAAAACATTCACTGACATCCATCCGCAAAGACCTCCAAGCTTTCTTGCACCTTTCCCGCTTCATCTGCATCTGAGCCAAATATGCTTTTGCCCATTGTTCATTGCTCCCACCCATGCTTAAATCAAAGGGCACTGAGAAACTATTTCGAACATTCGAAGAAAGGCAAAAGCAAGTCAACACGCCTACTAATAAACGCATCGTCACGTACAATATCTGTACTTTTTGTCTACTCATGTCATAAACATATGATCCAAGCTTGGCAAATAATTTACGGTCAAAAGCAAAACAATATTGGCGTCTCCTTTCAAATGCTTCTAAAGATGGACCAAAAACCATGATACTTATTAACGTCATGTCCAAGAAATGAGTATTACCTCAATAGTTCCTCCACCTGGGCACCTTGACTGTCTTTACAATTCCTGCCAAGTATCGCACACCAATTAGATAGCACCAAGAACTCTAAACAAGGGCCTCAATGAAAAACATATCACTACATGTAAACAACTAATTTTCTCCATATATCCCCTTCGCCGGCAACTTGTTTTTCTAGGCATACGGTTATCTAAATAAAATAGGATCACTATCCTTAAGTTTTCCTAAATAAACGTACGGCAATGCTTTGGGATCTTTCGTTGGCATTTTGATTCTTTTAAGCATCAATTTTCTTAATAACAAACAATAGGAGCATTGTTCATTAGAATTTCTAAAATACAACTTAGGGCATACAAAGGTTTTATAACTTTTTTTTTAAGTACATAGGAAAAAAAACCTTTAAATTGATTACAGAAGAAGTATAACTGATGCATAACAAGATTAGAATTTCGAATATAGATTTGTATAGTGATCTATTAAGGTATGTTTTATCTTTAGTATTTAATTTTGAACTTTATACTTTATGATTGTTTACTGAATATTGAGATCTTTGGTTTCCTTCCTCTTTCGTTCTTGTTCTTCTATAAGATCCTTTGTTTCGTCTTCTATGGTTCTATCTCTATCCCTTTTGTGGCTCCATTTCTCTTCTTGGTTCTTTTTCTTTCTAGAATCTATTTCTTCTGTCTTGGTCCTACATCAATGACAACCCCACTTCTCAAGCGAAAAAAAAAATAATCATTTACGTTAAAATAAGAAATTACTAAAATCCAAACCTGGAAATTGATATTCTGAAAAGATGAAGAGGCTTGGTGGAGAGATTATAAATTGCATCAGCGATATGTTCCTTTCCGAAGGCGTATACTACAGGATAACCAAGAAGCCACCTAAAGCATATGAATCAGTGTCATGACCTTTACGCACGGTTGTGCCATATTAAAAGCAACGCAGGGCACGTAAGCCTAGTTTTATTCAATTAATGTAAAAATGCCAATCTGTTGAAAGAAAAAAGAAACTATGCATGAATAGCAGAAACAACGTAATATGGCTTTGTCTCCTAGTTTGTGTGTTATGTGCAGGGAGAATGAAGAAACAATTGATCATTTATTCCTCCACTGCAAGTTGGCTGGTAAATTATGGTATAAACTTTTGGGAGCTGCTTCACTTCCATGGGTCCCTCCCGTTCAAAGTAAGGTAATTTTGATAGAGGAGTTATTTGGCTTTGGTAGAGGAAAGAGAAGTAAATCAATGTAGAAAGCTATGGTTATAGCTATCTTTTGGGTGGTGTGGCTAGAAAGAAATCAGAGGATTTTTGAAGAAAAGGAGTTACCTTTTGAAGATTTATTTGAAATGGCAAAATTTCTGGCATCTCTTTGGGCATCCACAGACAAAGCTTTCAAGGATTTTCCTTTATCTTTGATTTTGCTTAGTTGACAGGAGGTGTTAGCTTGAAGGGTCTTAGTTTTCATCTGGTCTGGTGTTTAGAGTAGTTGTGGTTGTTTTAGTGTGTCCTGTTAGTCTTTGAGACGTTTGTTGTCTTTTGGTTCTTTTTTAAAAAAAAAAAAAAAAAAAATTCCTGATGGATCTCTCAGGCATCTAATTTTTGTACTTTTTCATTTCATTACTGAAATGTTGTTTCTTATTTAAAAAAAAAAAAAAAAAAAGCAGTGTAAAAGGAAAGTGTTTTGAACTGCCAACTCAGTGATGACTTAACCAGTCTTCCAGGGATTGCCATTTAGAAGATAACTGGTTAAGCTTCTATAATATATGTGTGTGTGTATGTGTGTACTGACTTGTGCTAATCTGCAAACCGACTTAATTGATAGGTTAACACGGTACCTTTTTTTGGAATACAACACAAAATTATAACTTCTCTGTTCTGATTGCTTTACCCCTTCATTTTTCTGTCAAATCCATTAATCTATTTTTCAAGTAGAATTATGAGAATTTTTCAATTGCTGAAGGATTTTTATCAGCTTAACTAGTTGGCTGTATAGGAAAAAGACACACAGTGTGTTTGGTTAACATATCTGATAGTGGGATCTTCAATGTCGTGATGTGGTCCATTGAAGATCAGAACACACTTACATTGCAGAAATACTTGCTTCATAAAACAATAAAAGACAAAACAAGGGGGAAAAAAGAAAAAGAAAAAAAAATACTTTTCTACCTCAGATTTTAAAATTTTCTTTCAGTTAGTTTAATAGATCTTCTTTCACTTGACTGGAATTGTTAGCCTTTTTATTTTATTTTATTTTTTATCTTCATTAAACTAGAGTGTGTGTCTTTGTCTCTCTAAGGAGAGTTGTTGCAGGTAATGTTTTCAAAACTTCTAATCAAAATAATTTGCATGATTTAACTATTTATCCCCTTTTTTCGTTCTCCCTCTCTCAACTTTACAGTGACAAGAAATTAAAGGTGACCATTTCGAAATCATTATCAATTTCTTGCAGACTTCTCATTTTCTATGAGAGGCGCAGTTCATTTGGCCTCACCAAGAAACATCCCTTGCTATCTTTCTTTCGAGGATCGCCAAGAAACATCCCTAGGAACAACGACGGAAAGGTCGGATACACCATAATGTGACATAATTTTGTTTTTCAGCAAATACGCCCTCTATTTTTCTACCAGCTGTGGAAAGTAGTAGTTGAAATATATTATACTATCTACAAGAATGCATTTTTTTAATAATTAAGTATGCATTCATTACGAAATAAATGATGGCATGATAAGGAAATACCCATTTAAAGTTGGCACGGTAACTTCAGCATCTTGCAAGCAGCTACTGAGATCAATAAAGTCAGATGACTGTGAAGTCATACCGTCATTGACAGGAGATTTAGCACTAACCATGCTATCTGTCCTGTCACTTGGTGAAGAATCATTCTCCGTCCCCTCCAAGGGAAATAACGAAGAGAACAACTTTAGAACTGATACAAGCTGCATCCCTAATGGGGTTTTCTCTGGCTGTGCTATCATCTGGAACAAAATGAAAAGAGAACCTTCACCAAAGAGAAAAAAGGAGCAAGTCCATTGTAAAGATTAAAGAAAAATGAGTCCACGAGAAGACCTTAGGAGGATCCTGTTCAAGGTCCACGAAGAGAAGCTGAGAATCTGAGTTCAAGCTTGACTGAACATGCGCCGCAAGCTCTCTCATGTGTATTAAATAAATCATATCTCCTATGATCATTACTCTTAGATGCTCAAAAATGCGCAACTCCTGCACTTTTTCCACAACATATAACAATTAGTTTGTGTAGGCGAATCAGTTGGTTTGGCTAGTTTAAATTTAAACTTGGTTTGGTTGTTAGTCAGGTTGTTTTTTTCATGTTCCTATTTAGTAGGCAGATAGACAGAGGAGGTTGCTAGATTAGTGGAAAGAAAAGCTTATATAAGCTGGTTGTGTGCATTCTTTTTCTTTAAGGATTTTCAGACTTTAACAATAATATTGCAGTTTTTTTATTGCCATCTTCCTTGTGTTAGCTTTTAGTTTGCTGTTGCACAACAAGTCCATAATTGAAGGAATTTGACAAGATAGTTAAAAATAATAGAGTTGTCACGAATTTCATGAGAAACAGACTCCGCCTAGGTAAATCATGTCCATCGTCAACTTGAACTGCAAAAGTAACTAACGAAAATTTAACCAGGAAAATTCAATAAATTGCATACAAAAAACTTAGAATGCTGATATTTTGGAAGTTGTAAAGAGGCTATATATATATATATATATATTGTGGTTTATTATCTAAAAGTAGTTAGTAAAAAGTTCAAAGTAAGCATAAGCAGAAACTTTACACAAAATATCTTTCTAATAGAAATAAAGTGGCTACAGGTGGTAAAAATTTTGTCAACTAATTAAATTAAATAAGATTGAAAGAAGAATACCTGTTGAATAGACTTCAGAAGGGCACAAAGTCGTTCTTGTAGCTCAGGCATCTTTCCCCCATAGTCTACCATAACAACTGGCCTCATTCCTGTGCATAACGCAAGAACATCTGGCCAAAATAACTCTTCATGTTAACAATTTAGTATACACAAATAAATAAATAAATAAATAAATTAGTTAGTTAAAAAAATTAAACAAAAATCTAGTTAATTATGTAGGAGTTGAAATGCATCACATTCTCGGATCGGTATACATTTAATTACATGGATCATTCTTTCATTTACTTCCTTTTCTTGATTACAAATAAGAAATAACTGCAGAATTTAATATTTTCGTCCAGTTTTTTGTTTTTAACCTCTGTTTTTTCTTCTTTTTGCATTCTTTTTTCGTGCCAATATTTCATTGCTCACAAATGGTTCACTAATAACAACAATCATGATGAAGGATTCCATAGTTTCTCAATCTTATCATGTTATCCTGGTTTTTTATTTCTTTTTTTTCCCCCTTGAAAAGAACTCCATCAACACTGTTACACTCAACTGAACAATAGATCAGAACTCAACTGAAGGGCTCTGTAACCTATTAGCCTGTTCCCTTCTCAAAATCTTTTCTTCATTTTTTGTCGAACGGGTTTACATTTTCAAGTTCCAATATCCATAATCTTGAACTTTTGAGGGGGCAAGAAACTTCAATGAGAATGCCAATACAAAATGCCCTATACCATGGATTACGAGGATTAAACTTTGGGGCATACATGTGACATTTCTTTTATTGAAATTGATAATAAGTAAATAACAAGAACAATGCGTATAATATCCATCCAAAAACAGGTAAAAACTTGAAGTGACCTATTTTAAAGTATAATTTAGTGGATATCATTGTTTTGTTAAATTTAACAGATTATGATCGAATCAACGGATTTTGGGAATTTATCCTTTTTGTTTTTATTTTTTTAATTAGGCTTCCGCTACATCACATTGTTTTGTTAAATTAAATAAATATGCATCTTCTAAAATATGAGAATCAACAATTTACGTAATTGAAACTTAATCAAATCAGACACACATTGGGAAATCAATGAATTATAAATCGACTATTTACGAAGATCAGTAATCAATTGATACATTTTATATCAATAAATTTTCCAACACAATTTCCGGAAACTAATTAATCACTCAATCCCATTTTTGGGTTCCAAATATGAATTTGAATCGCTCATAGCAGGATGAGAACTAAGCCAGTTAGCTCTGTTTTACTTCTGCTTAGCCAAATGACAATAACTTCAACAAAAAAAAAGTACGCTTTCTAGAGGCCATCTTTGCACATATCCCTACAAATTTTTTTGTCAAAAGAGACTTTTAATTAACACATACATATATGTATATCTGTGTTTATATATATATAGAGAGAGAGACCTGTGTGGAGTCGACGTCTTGAGGAAGGTTTGAGTCGCCATTTGATATGGGAAAGAGAAGAATCCAACACCTTTAGGGCATCATCCAACTCTGCGACTTCCCGAGAGAATTCGTTCTCCATTAATACTAGAATGCAATGGCTACTGCAAGCAAATGATAAGAGGTTATTGGCAAGTAACCTATTTCAATTGTGGGTTATTGAGACTTTTTTTTTTTGAAAGGGCAGTTATTAACAGTATTAGGAAACTATGACTAAATTAACAGAGTAATTAAGCCCCCCAAAAAACTGATTAATGTCAAAATAGTTCTTCCACTTTTAATTGGCGTAAATTACCCTAATGGCCTCGGTCTATTTAGAAGATAACTCCATAGTTTTGACCCTTTTTTTAATAGCTGAAACTACCTTAAATAAAATGAAAAGGGTGTGAAAAGACTAATGCAATGTTTGACTATATGCGTTAAAACTAAAAGTCTTATTTATCTTACATATTACGGCTCCTAAAAAATATATATTATAATATAAAATTTTTACATATTATATTTTTTAAAATAAAATTAGTTTTAATGATTGATTATAACCAATTCTTTTAAACATTTTATAAATTAACTAAAAGTTTTCATTTTTTTCACTTTTACCAGTCATGTACCAGTCGGGAGGAATTTTGATAAAGGCCTCCTATCAAAATTTTTTTGGTAAATAAACTTTTTTTTGGACAATTTTTGACATAAAAAAAAGATTTTTTAAACATCAAAACAATTTTTTTTTTCTGTTAAAGTTTCTTATTTTACTACAGTTATTTTTCTTATTTTTTTTAAAAAAATTGAGACAACTTACCTGCATAAAAAAACTTTTTTTTTAATTTTTTTTAAAAAAAACCATTTATCCAATTAAAATTTTCTTTTGGCCTTTCATCAAAATCTTACACCGGTCAAGAGACCATTATTTTCTTTGAAAAGGCCAAAACACTTCTAATTAAATCAATTACCATTCAATAAAAATTAAAAAAAAAAGAACAAACAAAATAAAAAACAAATAAGAAAACTTTAAATGTGTTTGTTTTTATTTTTAAATCACAATTTAAATTATTTTTTTACTGTATTTTCTTTTATAAAAATTTAAATCTTTGTTCAAATACTCTACTCAAATACTCGTACCAAACACACCCTTCATCTTCCCTAACTTCGACCTCCCCCAGCCAGACCCTAATCCCTGGGCTCCCCCACCCCTCCGTCATGACCAACCTCTTAACCAAATCCAAACTCGCCAAGAACCCCACCCCTCTATCATGCCTCACTGCGGCGTTGCCTCCGCTCAAATCACAAAAACATATATAATTTGAAGTTTTTTTATTACTTGAAACATCAAAGAAATTTTCAGATTCAAGTTTACCCCAAACCCAAATTGCCGGCCCTTCCTTCGATCTCCCCTGCCCAGTTTGCCATAATAGAAACCCATAAACATCATCACCCTCATTAATTTGATTGTCCAAATTGAGACCCAAATCAAAACATCAAGAAATATCAGCAACCAAATCCCAAATTCACTGGAAAAAAAAAAAGAGCAAAAGGTGATGGACTCCAAAATCAAGAGGTCCTGATTGGCAGAGTGGGATGGTGTTGTTGTGGGTCACAAGATTGGTTGGCTTGTAGTGGAGCTGCGGTGGTTGTGGGTCTGAGAAGAAGAAGAAAAAGAAGAAGAAGAAGAAAAGATGGAGATAGTGATGGGCTTTAAAGAGAGAGATGAAGCTAACCTGCGGTAGGGAGGGCATTAAAGGGGGGTCGCACAAAGGAGGAAGGACTTTCGTGGGGCGGCACTGGCGAGTTAGGCGATGTGGTGGCGGCGGCGTCTGAGAGAAGAAGAAGAAGAAGATGGGATGGTAATGAGAGAGAGACGGCGAAAGGGCGAGCGTAGGGGAGGGGGTCGTTGGTTGTAGACTTTCTGGATACAGTTGATATTGTTTTTAAAATGAGTTAAAGTGTTTTTGTTTAAAAAAAAAAAATTTAAAAATTATATTAAACATGTTTTTAAAATTTTTATCTTGAAAAATTTTTGAAAATATTTTTTAAAATTTTAAAAACGAAACCAAAGCCCTTATGTTTTGTTTTTGTTTTTGTTTTTATTTTTATTTTGTTTTATAATTTTAAATTTTATTTAGTTTAAATTTTTATTAAAAAAACAATAAAAACTGTTATTCTACTAAAATTTTCTTAATATTTACCCATGTGAATACGTGGCCTTCAAATGAGTGAAAACAAGTGACCGTAGTCCGTAAGTTAACAAGATGTTTAAAAAATATAATTAAAATTAAAAATTTTAAATTAAAAATTATAATATATAAAAATTTTATATTACAATAATTTTTTATTTTTTTTATTATTTTAGTTCAAGCTCGCCTCTCTAAAAAAAAAAACCATCCTATCACTTTTCAATTAGATAAGAGATTATTTGAGCAATTTCAATTAATGTGCACAAAAATTTTTGGTATAAAAATTAACCCTTTTTGCCACGTGGGGAATGTCGGTTGGCCCGATGATGGACACAAGAAAAGAAAGAGTAGAAAACTTAAAGACTTTCACGTGCTACTCACGTGATTGAGATACCAAGACAGATCCAGCGCGTTTCTAAGGCGTAGCTTCTCTTCTTCTCGCTTTCTCCTTTTCATTTTGTCCGCGTTTCGCACGCTCTCTTCCCTCGTAACCGACGACTAGTAAAGCAGCCGGTATCGAGACTTGAAACCCTTCCGCCCTCACCGGAATCCCCGCCGGAGTCAGATCTCTTCGCCAGAAAACTCACCGGAATCTCCTTTCTCTGCCATAAACGGTATGACAGTTTCAGATCCTTTGCTTTATCTTTTTCTTTCGTTTATTTGGTGATTGATTAGGATTTTGAAGATCGGTTTCGAACGAATTAGGTTAACTAAAGAGTTTTGATTTTTCTCATTTTGTTTGAGGGTTAAGTGCGTGGTTTTCCCCCTGAGATCTATATTTGTTGATTGGCGCTGAATTAGTCTTGTCGATTTTGCAAAGAAGATTAGATATGGTTGTCGATTGAGATGGATTTCTCTATTCCCCCCACCCCCTTGTTTTTTTTAATTTTGTTGTTGTTCAGTGTTATGAAACATAAACGAAGTAGATAACTCATTTTCTTATCGTTTAAAAAAAAGTTCGACATAACAAACTATTAGCGGTTTGATTTTTCGTATTCTTTTTTGTGGTGATTTTTGGGTGTTTAGTTTATATGATTTCTAATTTTTTTCATCTTTGTTTTCATTTGGAGAAATTTTAAGTAATTTGTGGTGGGATTTGAAGTCGTTGATATCTAGGGAATGTGCATTTCTATTTGAAGAAAGGAAAGAAAAATGGTCCAGTTGAAGGGTCATGAAGTAGTTTAGGGTTTTTGTGACCATAGGGATACATACAATGGAAGGATGAGCAGTTTATGACCATTGAAATGAGGATATTGATAGATTTTAGGGCCGATATTTTATCGAGTAAATATTGTCATCACAAAATGGAATATTGTCATCACTAAACTCATTATCATCTACTTTTCTAGCTGTTACTGCTGGTGCCAGCTCTTGCAATAGTAGTTAAAACATAAGTTTGCTCTTAAATACCTGTGATTGCAATTGCTGAGTATATAATTGGAGTTTTATTATTTTTTTTGAAGGAAATAAATTGACCCTCTTTCTACGATCAGATAAAGGAAAATTGTTGTTAACCGAGTGGAATTTATGAGCTTGGTCTTCTTTTTTTCCCCTACTAGAATCAGCATTCTGATCAAATTTTCTTTTTCTGTTTCTTGATTTTAGTTTCAGAAATGTATAGTAATGTGGGAGCCCAGCCTGGGGTACCACGACCACCCGCAAACTCTCAGCCTAATCCATTTGGGAATGCATTTTATGGAGCTGGTTCAGGCCTTATCCGTGGTGGTTTGGGTGCATATGGGGAGAAAATCCTTGGATCGAGCTCTGAGTATGTTCAAAGCAATGTAAGTAGCACCTCCAGGTTGTTTTTTTTAAAGTACTATAGATTAAGATTTAAGCATCAAAGAAGAGGGAAAGATATAAAATGTAAAATAAGCAGAATTTTGATATTGGCAGATGGAAAGCACTAGTTATTGCATTTAAACCATGTTTTCTTAGTTGTATGATTATTCTTATAGGGAGAATCCTATGGTCTTAAAAATTTCTTTTGATTAAGAAAATCCGATGGATTGTATTTTTTGTTCCTTTTATTTTTCTTGTTTTTTGATCAAGCTTTAGTTTAGGAATAGAACAAAGGGAGGTGTTGGGTGTTAAATTAGTGTCAATGTTTTTGTTTTCCTTTTGATTCCTCCTGTTATCTATTCATTTTAAAAAAGACTGATAGGTGATTACTTTCTGTATTACCTTTTTTTTTTTCCTCCGAAAACTGAACTTTCAAACGTAATAATGAACAAGAAGTTGAATGATCCATGTGTTATCAATTTATCTGTTTGATAGAGACACAACATACATACACACACATTTGATGAGTATGTTGTTCCTAAAATGAGCAAAGCCAAAACTGGAATATTTATCATCACATCTATACCTCAATCTTTTCTTTATGTGCCTAAAACATATCATGTTCTCCCCTAACCAGTGCCGTTAACTTCTTCTGATTATCTTGAAATGAGTAAATAGGCTTGTTGTGCTTTTAGTTCTTGTTAGATTGATACACCTCTTTTTAGATCTACCATTGATGTGTGTGTGTGTGTGTTTGATCATGAGAATCATCAATGTAATATATTGGTTGTGATTTTTTTATGCAATTAACAGATAAGTAGGTATTTCTCCGATCCTCAATACTACTTTCAAGTGAATGACCAGTATGTGAGGAACAAATTGAAGGTTGTCCTATTCCCTTTCCTTCACCGGGTAAGTTATAATCTCTCCCTACCCATTCCCCTGTTTGACCAATGTTTCTTTACCCCACACACACACACACACATAGACGATGTATGTATTACATCAGAAAACTTCCTTTCATTGATAATGAAATCAAGTACAAAGGAAAGAGGAAGGGGGTCCTCAAAACGCAGAAAAAATGAGGAAATAAAAACCTAAAAAAAAAAAATGCATGACCTGTTTTTTCCAATATAATAACTTTTCTCTTTGCTTTCTGTCCTCATTTCTTTTCTTTAGGGTCATTGGACAAGAATAACCGAGCCAGTGGGAGGCAGGCTCTCTTATAAACCCCCAATTTATGACATAAATGCACCAGATTTGTACATTCCTTTTATGGCATTTGGAACCTACGTAGTTCTTGCTGGCTTCTCACTGGGTCTGCATGGAAAGTAAGTATAATAAAGTCTAAAGATGTTACTTTCAATACTGATGGTTAATCACATGAAACATCGTTGCTAGAATAAAGTCTAAGATGTTTTTTTAGCCCTTGATTTTAGCTTTCATAAAACATCATTTCCTACGTGCTCTCCCATTGCTGAAGGAAGTCTTGTTGCTAGAATCTGTGTTGCTCACCATGTCTGCACATAAATGCTTCGTAGTTTTTCTAATTTTCCTATTTCACATTGAGATATCATGTTTGAATTGCTTTGCAGTTGATAAGGTTTTGTGTGTTTTATATCTCTAATTGCTGCTGGTA
Organism: Artocarpus heterophyllus; assembly: GCA_025403435.1. Classification (NCBI taxonomy): domain Eukaryota; kingdom Viridiplantae; phylum Streptophyta; class Magnoliopsida; order Rosales; family Moraceae; genus Artocarpus; species Artocarpus heterophyllus. Next base: position 30,388,254 of record CM046341.1, read on the forward strand.
ATTATGCTTTGATGTATGGATGCTACGATGACAATTTCAGGAGTCAATATTTTGCTGCATGTTTTCCAAAGGGGAAAAAATGAGTGGAAGAGGGATGAAATGCTCTAAGATGAATAAGATGAGCATTTTCCCTTTTTAATAAAAGATGTTTGCACAGTTATATACAGATAGATTCTCTTATGAGGATGTTAGATCATCAAAGAGCGACTTGTTGATAGCCCAAAGCTGTCTAAGTGTCCATCTGGCTTATTAATTTGAAACTTGGCAGAATAAATTTGTGGTTTGAAATAGAAGGTTTGAAAAGTGTGGTTCAAAGAAAAAAGAAAGTACAATGATCATAGCTCTTTTGAGGACAAAATTGTCAGAGAGACGTTGCAAGTGTTTGACCCTACTTTTTGGTTCAAACCTCATGAACTGATGAGCCAAACGGACTCTAAATGGTGGTAATTGGTGAAGCATTTAGGTGGCTGAGCCGGGGGAGTGGGGGGTGACCTTCGTGATCCAGCATGTCTGGTTTGGCTTGCTTTACTTTTGAGGACAAGAAGTTGTCAAAGAGCATGCAGAAAGACCAGTAAAACTGTAGTTTATTTTATATATTTAGCTCTTTGTTTCTCTAAGAGAAGCAGCCTTTCTTTCTCGGTTTAGTGTTAGATAGTGGATGCCACTTGTTACTATTATATTGTCTCAGCTGGGAAAGATATTATTTAAATTACAATATTCTCCAATACCGCATTGTGGTTGCTTCTGGAATTATATATTTTCCTTTGATTGTATCTGCCGTATTGCACATATTGCATCTGAGCATTTTGCAATCCTCATCCTCTGCTGTTTCGTAAAATCTCTTCTTGGTTGTTGCTAGGTTTAGTCCAGAAGCTCTAAACTGGTTGTTCATCAAGGGATTGCTTGGTTGGTTTCTACAAGTCTCACTGCTTAAAGTGACACTGCTCTCGTTGGGGAGTGCCGAGGCACCCTTGCTAGACATTGTGGCATATGCTGGGTACTGTTTCACAGGATTGTGCTTGGCAGTTCTGGGGCGAATTTTGTGGGGCTACTCTTACTACTTTTTGATGCCTTGGACCTGTTTGTGCATGGGAATTTTCTTGGTGAAGACTATGAAGAGAGTCCTCTTTGCGGAGGTGAGGAGTTATGATTCGAGCAGGCACCATTATCTCTTGCTGTTTATAGCTTTGGCTCAGTTCCCGCTTTTTGCATGGCTTGGCAACATAAGTGTTAATTGGCTTATATAGAGATCATGGTTTCATTTTGGGGTTTGGAAAATTGTTTGATTTTGTAGTTTGGAAAAAGAAAATTCTGTGTTCATAATAGTTCTAAAGTGATGTAGGAAATTTTCTTCATACTCATGGCGACAGAATTCTGTGCTGCCCGTTTTAACAATTATTCGGAAGTTTGAGTGGTTTTCCCTTTTGTTTTTAACCCCCATCATGTGTGGAGGTAATGGTGTGACAAAGTGGGACAACGCAGCTTAATTCATTACTGAAAGGGGGAAAAAGAAAGGCACTTAATTGGGTTTCTATGTTTAGAATTTTTTTTAATTGATGGCAAGTTTTCAGAAAGGTCATCTTTTGAAAAATTCACAGGCACAGAAAAGTGTGAACTTCATTAAACATGTAATTGGCCTGTTTTGGTTTAGGGGTTTAAATAAAATATTAAATTTTTATAAAAAAAATATTTTAACAAAATTGTTGGAACTATGATTAGAACTTCCGAAACAAACGGACAGATGTAGAATGTGAATTGTATTGTGACATAAATAAACACGTTATTTAAAAGTATACATAACATGTAATTTTCTTTTAATTTCATTCGACGACTAAAATCTAAATTGGATCTTTATGATGAAGACCTGAGAGTAGAGTTGAGAATAGGGTTTGATCGGAAATCTACCGTCGTTAGTTTGTGGACAAAACGAGACCGTTTGATCCGATTAATCTAGTATCCACAAGCACCACAATTGTTTAGAAAAGGACAAAAAAATGGAAGGAAGAAAATAAAGAAAAAAAAAAAAAAGTTTCTCTGTTCTTGCGTTGTGGGAGCAGCACGTGAAAACGGATTTCTCTCTATATTGATGTTAAAGACAAGTCCAACTATGTCATTTACGAAACTAAAACGACACTTCTGTACTACATGCGTTGAACAGCAACTTCCTCCTATGAATGTTCCTTCTTTCTTTTATTTTTTGGTTGTTCTTTTAAGATTTTGAAAACAATTGATTGTTTTTCTTCATTCCTGAGGGGAAAAAAAAGGGACCAGATGCATTAAACGGCAACTTCCTCACTAATGATGCAAGAGCATTTTTAAACCTTTATTTGTAGCAGCAATTCCTTACTCCTTTGTTCTTGATGACTGTTGATTGTTGGGGGCTTTTTCTTTTCTCTTTTTTTTTTTTTTTTTTTTGAAGATGGATTTGAATAAATCCTACATTGTTGCACAATGGTCGAAATTCCAGAAAAGAAAAGAAAAACTTTACTCCGTCAATAAAGTGCAACAGAAGATTAAGCGCTAACTCATTTTTTAGAAAAAGCGGCAACTTGAAGATTGGAAGGAAGATTCAAGATTGGAGTTGTTAGTAAGAATGTTGACTTTGAACTCATTTATTAAAGGAGTTTTCTGCAGTCCCAAGCATCCTCTTGCCTTTGACAACGTCATTTTAACGATGCCCTTTTAACTTATATAGTGTAAAACAAAAATAAACTATAGTGTAAAATTCTTACATGTTATAGTAAATTGGTTCTAACTTTTATTTTAACTGTGTTGTTAAACACACTCTAAAGTTGTAACATTACTTTCTTGTGGCATTAATAAATGATGCTATAAAAGCGACATATGATGAAATTTTCTCTATTATTTAGTAGTTATGTTGGCCTCAAATCCCTTGTCCTATTACTATTTACTGAAACTATGTCTTGGGTTTTGACGTTTGGTATTTTTTTTTTGTTTTTTCTTTTTTTTCTCTTTTCATTTCCACATTGCCCTTGCACATAGCACCATTTTTGCTCCTTTTTTTTTTTTTCAAACCAAAAGTTTGTTTTCATTGTTTGCTGGTGCTCCATCCCAATATTTACATGGCGATGATCTATATACACATACTGCTTAAAGGAATGCAAATTAGATTATTTAACTATATATTCATGATAATGTTTTCGTTTTCTCCCTCTAAAGGCGAACTTTCTATTAGGAAAATTAGAAGTCAATGGTTCTCAGTTGTACATATTCTATATTTGTGTGTAAATATTTTGTTAATTATTATTTCTGTGTTTAGGAAAGTAGTGATAGGACAATTATCCTTTCCCTTTTTTTTTAATCAAGCATGTAATGTGAATATATTGTAATTGACTCCTTAATGAAAATTGATGAAGCAATTTCCAAAAGTTTTCTTTCTCTTCTACATTTTTACTTTTTATTTTCCTTCTTTAAAAATACGTTTTTTGGGGTAAAAAGCTTACATATTGTTGTTTAAATTTTGTATTTTGTTTTTTAAGGGTTATTTTATGTTTCTATATTCATGATGTTGTTGTAAAATACACATAGTATCATTATAGGTTTTCATATAGTGATTAAAAGTATTATTATAGGTTTTCATATATAGTGATTAAACTTTTTTTTTTTTTTTGCATTTTGTGAAACAATGTTATGTATATTGTGCTAGAATACACATAATATTATAACTTATGTCTTAATGTGTATATCTATTAGATTCAAATCCTAGATCCGTTACTGCTTTGGAAACCCAATAAAACCCATTTATTTTTATAAATTCTCTGTTAGGTTAATCATTTAACCTTGTGTGAAAATATTGCCCTTAAGAAAATCCAAAATTGTAGTTAATGCACTTTTATTGAAGTAAATAATAAGTTTTAAAAATATTTATAATAAATATCAATAATTAAAAATTTACTTGGTAAAGATATTTTTTATTTATCTATTTATTATGAGTAAAAAAATACCAATTAATTTTTTTATCATTATTTTTTTGAAGGATTTTTATTACTATTTACTATAAACATTTTTAAAAGTTGATATTTACTTCAAAAAAGTTTCAAAAATCTCACGTGTCCTTCATCCTCCCTCCTTAGTTTAGAGAACGAATACTAAAGAAAAAAAAAAAAAGGGAATAGATTTTAAGGGGTGAAGTTCTTACGTATAAATAATTCCACAATAAACAAAAATGAGTCATACCCGAATCTTAACAGAAAAGAGCTGAATTTTATATAAGTTTCCAAGAATCTTTTATCTTAAAGATACAGAGATAAATAACCTTTTTACAAATATTTTTAAAATAAATATTTATAACTTTTTTAAATTAAATAAAAAACTATTTACCAATGATAAACTTAAATTTATGTCAAGTTTATCAATAATAAACTTAAATATATCAGATTTAACATTAATAAATCCTACAAGTTTATCAAATAAACTCAATTTATTATTAACAAAAGACCACTTGTTTAATTTAAAAAAATTATGATCATTTACTTTAAAAAAGTCATTAAAAAAGCCACCCGTACACTTTTCATCAAGTTTTTGAATTACAGATAATGTTGAAAAGGTGGAGTGAATAATATCCTCCTAAGCAACATTAGCAATGGTGCTCTAGAAGTGAACAAAAATAACAGTATGATGAATGAAATTCTTACGAGTCAGAGATGATAAAAAGAAAGATAACGGGCAATCATCACAAAAATAGATATATTTTCTTTCGCCAAAGACCAGTGTACCCCCAAGATGCATTATAGAATACCGTACATATACATACATAAATACATACTAGTATGTAATTAGGTACGAATGTCTACATTCACATGCCTACATGAATGTCTACTCTCTCTCTCTCTCTCTCTCTATATATATATATATATATATTTATATAGACGTCTAAGTTCAGCCAAGATCGGGAACGATGAAAAACTCGTCATCTTCAACTGGGATTTCAATTCTAGGCTTCTTGTAGGCAGTGTTGGATTTGGTAGGTCTGTATGAGGTAACGTTGCTCGACTGTAGCGCTGGAAGCTGAGGAACTTCCGCAGCTGCCAAGGCTTCCTGAGTTATTTGCTCACCAAGAAGACCCACATCTGCTAGCCATTCCAGTTCTCCAAACTCAAGTGGCTCCTTCTGCTGATGAAATAGCTCCAACTCGCATTAGAAAATGAGGATCGACGGCGAACAAAATCATAGATCGACAAAAATGGCGGTAGTTATAAAGGTTTTTTCTCATAGAAAGACCGTTTAGACAAAACATATATAAGAATACTTCGATGAAATAAAAATCTGGGAGATATTCATTTTACCTTGTCAGAAGATTCAAAATCTGAAAAGTGTAGCAGCTCATCGACAGACCAAGATGATGTGGGGCGAGAAACCTGTTGAGCTGGAGTTTTGGTAGACACTTGTTGTGGGTTCCGAGTTTGTGGCTCGAAGAAGCTCTTTTTGGTGTCCTTATTGCAACTGCCACTCAAGGCGACTCTGATTCCGGTTGCCAAGAGGCGTTGGTGGTTTGCAGAGAGACTGTTGGCTGCATGAATTGGTTCATCACAGTCCTGACAAAAAAGTGCTCTATCTTCCACACAGAAAATGAAAGCTGGCTTGTCCTGTTGAATGGATTAGAAAACATCAGTCCGTTAAAAGGATAGAGCTTTAGCTTTAAAAATATATATATTATTCTCTCTTTATTTTCTGTTCATAAATTATGAAGCTTAAACTAAGGATACAAACTACAAAGGGCAGGTTTCGTTATTCGCTAATTTGCACAAAACCACTTCAAATATGCTCTTGTAGTTTAAACAAAATTGTTACCATATGATAATCATGGTGCCTCTTCTTTACAACCGAGAACCGCATGATGCGATTATAACCGATTTACAGATTTCTGACTATTTACATATCAACCAATAATGAACAAATTGACAAAGGTTTTCCTAAAACAATATTCCCGCAAGTCTGCAACTCATTGAACAGCAAATCTTCCCAACCCCAGTCTCACAGTTATTTCACTCTCTAGTAATAGAAATTGTCTTCTAGTATGACTATTTTTACCAGAAAAGATCACTCAACACAAAAAATTTGGTATTTAAAAATATGGTTAATAACTTGGTATTCTTATCATTATCCTCTCCTATATTGATTTGAATAACTCTGGTTGCAACCATCTACTGCTACTAATCTTTCATTCGGGCAATGAGTTTGAACCAAAAATTTAACTTGCTACAATACAAACTCAAACTTTTTCTCTTTTTTTCTTTTCAAACTCATTTCCCAATCGGCCTATAACTGTATCACATTAGTTTTGGAAGTTACACCTTATATGTGGATACTCGAACATAACAACCACTCAATCAGAACAGAATATAACTACTAATCATGAATCACTTGAGAAAAAAACCTATTTATAGTGAAGAAAAACAAATTACAACTCCAGAATTTTGTCCTTCCAATTTCAGAGGTCGAAGGAGCTTGCTGTCTAGTCTTATGGTTCTATTATATACCACAAATTCAAAGCTTGGTCTGGTAAGTAGACCAACTAGATGAGCAATAGTTTGAGAGTACAAAACAAAAGAAAGTATCTGAAATCAATAAAAGGCAACAGACAAGGACAGATTATGGGGAAAAAAAAAATCTGACTAAAAATCTAAAGAGAAAAGCAAGTAAAACAAAGAATTACTTGGCATATGTCGCATTTAGGAAGCTTATTGGAGAGGCACTGCAGTAGAAGCCTCTGGTGTTTGCTGGCAAGTTTGTTCGCCGCATGAACTTCGACATCGCACTTCGCGCATAAAGCAGCTTCGTCGGCGCAACAAATCACAGTCGCCGGAGCTCTCTCGCACACATCGCACTGAATCTTCATCTTCCTCAAATTATATTCTTCTTTCTACTTCACTTCAAGATACCCAATTTCCTCTTAAACTCAAACTTCACTAATTTCTGATAGATTCAGAAAAATGAAACATGCCCACATGGCAATTCAGAGAGAATAAGAGAAAGAGGGCGAGAGAGAAAGCTTCTTTTTTCAAGATTCGGTACAGGCCAGTGGAAAAATGTTGGAACCACAAAATGCCCTTCTTCCGTTTTTGTTTATTTTTTTGGAAAAATCTCAAGAAGATGGGAAAATGAAAGAGAGAAAAATGGGAGGAAGAGAAAGGAAATGGGGTTGTGGAGGATGTGAAGTGTTAAGAGGATATGAGATTTCCAGAAGATGGGAAAGTGGGTGGTGGAGAGCCGAAGATGGTGGGAGAGTGGAGATAAGGATTGGGATCTTGGGAAATCGAAAGAACGGATCTGAGGAGACCAACGAAGCAGATATGTGGTCTACTTTCCAATGGCAAGCAGCCCCGTGTTCATGCCTGGCTGGATTTAGGCCACTGGTGTTTTAGCGAGAGCTTGTGGCCACAAATAATCCAGAAATTTTATTGATAGCTCTCATTGTCACGTTTGGCCAGTTGTCGCTTTGTTGCCAGAAGGAGTCATTTTCCTTTGAAATTAATTTTTACATCAATTTCCTTTGAAATTATTTCTTAGAGAAATGACATCGAAATGGCAAATTTAACCACTTGTTAAGTGCATAATGCTGGATATTTTGAAATTGTAAAATAAACATGTTTCTGAATTAAATGAATGTTTCAAAGCGGCTAAAAGCCTAGAAATATCCACAATTGAATCAGATATTTTTTTTTCCTTTTTCTCTCTTTACTTTTCGTTTCTCTCTCGCCCCACTTATCTCTGCTCTACTTTTTCTTAGTTAAACATGCATAACCTAAAAAGTAAAAATATAATATATTTTTAAAAGTATTTTTATCAATAAAAAATTTATTTATTATTCATATATTAAATATTATTCTCTTTACATTCATATTTGTTGAATATATAATAAGCAAACAAAAATCTAAAACTATCAATCTAAAACTTTACAATTAGGCATATGATGGATGCTTATGCGGAAAATATGATTCTAAAGGCGACGAGCCTAAATCATAAGATCCACAATTAAAAGAATAAAGTTAGGCGTTTTATTCGTGTAAAGATTGTTATATTGTCTATATCTTTAACGGGAGATGGTTTGTCTTGGCCATTGGAGATAGACACTACGAATAGAAACATTGGTACATTGTCATAGGTGACGATGCATTGGATCAAGATATAAAGTATAATTGATTTGGCTTAATAATTCTGTCTCGGCAAATCAATTCACTTTAGACAACCATATATGTTTTATCTTAATCCTGATATGAATAGTGGACCCGTTGTCTTGACTTATGTCTTTTGATGTACCTAAAGATGACATCTAGATTTTTATGTTGACACGCATGCCAGTAGATTGGAGGCATGACTCTTGATAACATAGACATTGTTATTCATAGATACGGAATCCATAGCTCATCTTTAGGGGTCGATGATATCCCCTTATATGCGCTATCCTATAATTGAAAAACTAGAGTGCTTAACCATTTAGATATATAGTGTAACTGAATAGTACATTGTCTTTAGGATGGTAATTTTTCCGATGGTAAGATAATGGAACATAAGAGAAAAATAATCAGGTATATAAGACAGAATTTATCCTCAAGCCGATGATGGATATCCTATGAGGATACGATACATTATGATATGTCATGAAGACTTAACTATGTTGGAAACAAAATGCGTAGCAGAATTTTTAAAATTTTTCATCAGAGTAATTTCTAAAATACAAGTTTGACATGTTATATGTATAAATTAGACAGATCTTACTAACCTCAGTGTGCCAAAGAACCTCTGCAACCTGTGTAGAGAAGTAATGTTCCAGAAGAGCCTCAACCAACTGGTCTTCTTTGCTATTCTCTATCCATAACCGGAGTGATTGTGGGCTCACACGTACAGCTCTTCCACCGGTGACTCTCCTTCCAACCAATAGAGAGAACCCAAAGCTAATGTTCGTGATTTGTGAACAAAAGCTCTCAGGGAGTTTTTAGATGCTCACTAGAAGAGAATCACTCTTAATCTCTCAAATTGATCTGAGTAAATCATGAGACTCACTCCCTTTTTATAGCTATTGGTCCCAGGGTCAGTCCATATCAGATTAGGTCTCAAAAACTCGAAACAGAATTAAGTTCGGATCAATATCTGATAAGATCCGCGTGAAAACGCGTAATCTTATCTCCCGTTGATCGGCAGGCCGAACAGACCAGTTCGGTAGGCCGACCACGTCATTCGGCAGGCCGACCACGTCATTCGGCAGGCCGATCTCTCGAGAAAAAATCTCCGCGAATATTTTATTTTCCACCGAGATTCTAAAGGATAAAGTCTCAGTTTTGATTCAAATAACCCAATAGAGAAGTTATCTGATCAAAACAAACTTTATCAAGATAATCTCTAAGAAAATAAATCAATTCACAATAATTCTACAAGTTTATCTTGTTCTAATTTGTCCAAAATTAAAACAACAGATAAACAGACAAGAATTATCTGATCGCAATAATTCAACAAGTTTATCTTGAACTAATTTCTTACAAAATTAATTCAACCGATAAACAAACATGAATTATTTGATTCTTATAAATTTTAAACTAATCTGATAAATCCAACATAAGTCACCAATTATTGGAAAAGCACGCCGTGTCGTTATAGGATTTTGTGAGCTAGCAAAGGGGACCAAAATGGACCTATAAAGTTCAAGCTCATGATAATTATGAAACCCAATATCCCAGATATACATTTCACAATTATCAACTCCAACGCTACTCCACTAAAAGCTTGGAGCTACACTCTCGAACTTTATAGAATTACGAAGCTCGTGTAGCTAAGTCTCCATGACATATCATAATGTATCGCATCCCCATATGATCATCCATAATAGGCTTAAGGACAAGTTTTGTCTTACCTTCCCGATTATTTTTATCTTACGTTCTATTGTCTCACCATTAGAAAACTTATCATCCAAAGATAGTATACCATTCGGTTACACCTATGTATCCAAATGGTTGAGCGCTCCAGTTTTTTCCAATTACAGGACAACGCATATAAGAGGATATCATTACTCCTTAAGAGGAGCTATGGATTCCATATCTATGAATAACAAGTCTACGCTATCAAGAGTCATGCCTCCAACGTACCGGCATGCATACCACTATAGAGATGTGGGAGTCACCCTTTGGCACATCAAAAGACACAAGTCGAGACAACGGGCCCACTATTCATCTTAGGATTAAGATACAATACAAATGACTGTCTAAAGTGAATCGATTTGCCAAGACAGAATTATTAATCCAAATCAATTCACTTTATGTCCCAATCCAACACATCGTCACCTATGACAACGTGCCAATGTTTCTATTCACGGAGTCCAACTCTGATGGTCAAGACAAACCATCTCCTAGAAGGGATATAGACAACATAACAATCTTTACATGAATAAAGCGCCCAACTTTATTTCCTCGATTGCGGATCATATGTTTTAGACCGTCACCTTAAGAATCGTGTCTTCTGCATAATCAGTCCATCATATGCCCAATTCTTAAGGTTTAGACTGACAGTCTCAGACTACTGTTTGCTTATCATACATTCAACAAATACGAACATAAAGAGGACAAGATTTGGTATATATAAATGAATAAATTCTTTATTGATAAAAATGTCTCCAAAAGCGTATTACATTTTTACTCCTTAGGGCATACATGTCTAACAAACTGTTTGGGCTTCGTAATTTTATATAGTTTGAGAATGCAGCTCTAAACTTTTAGTGGAGTAACGTTGGAGTTGATAACTATGAAACGTATATCTGGGATATTGGGTTTTATAAATATCAGAAGTTTGAACTATATAAGTCTATTAGGCCCCTTTTGCTAGCGTATAATAAATCCTGTAACGATACGGCATGCTTTTCTAATAAATTGATGATTTATGTTAAATTATTAGATTGGCTGAAATTTGATAGGATCAGATAATTCATATCTGTTTATCGGTTGGATTAATTTTGTGTAAATTAATTCAAGATAAACTTGTTGAATTATCCGAAATATTTATTTTCCTAGAGATTATCTAGATATGACTGTTTTAATTAAATAACTTCTCTATTAGGTTGTTTGACTTAAAGCTAAGGCTCTATTCAAAGAATCTCGAGTGAGAAATAAAAAATTTGTAGGGATCATTTATCGTTGGTTCGGTAGGCCAATCTTCAAGTTCAGCATACTGATGGACTAAGTTCGACAGGTCGATCTGCCAATTCGGCCTACCGATCGAACGATAATCTAATTACGTGTTTTCACACGTTTTTATCAGATTTTGATCTATATTCGAATTTTTGAAGCCGTGTCTGATGAGAACCAACCTAGGGGACGACTTCTATAAGTAGGGAGTGAATTTTCTAAGTTATTTAGATTAGTTGAGAAAGTAAGAGTAAGTGCTCTACTTGTGAGACTTTGAAACTCCCTAAGAGCTATTGTTCACAAATCACAAACTGTAGTTCTGGGTTTTCTTAATTGGTTGGACAGAGAGTCACTAGGGAAGAGCTGTACGACGTGCGCCCATACGCACTCCGATCGTGGATAGAGAATAACAAAGAAAACCAGTTGGTTGACACTCTTTTGGTACACGTTTCTCTTAAAGATACCCAATTTCCTCTTAAACTCAAACTTCACTAATTTCTGATAGATTTAGAAAAATGAAACATGCCTATATGGCAATTCAGAGAGAATAAGAGAAAGAGGGCGAGAGAAAAGCTTCTTTTTTCAAGATTTGGTACAAGCCAATGGAAAAATATTGGAACCACAAAATGCCCTCCTTCCATTTTTGATTTTTTTTTGGAAAAATCTTAAGAAGATGGGAAAATGAAGGAGAGAAAAATGGGAGGAAGAGAAAGGAAATAGGTTGTGGAGGATGTGAAGTGTTAAGAGGATATGAGATTTCTAGAAGATGGGAAAGTGGTTGGTGGAGAGTTGAAGATGGTGGGAGAGTGGAGATAAGGATTGGGATCTTGGGAAATAAAAAAAAAGGATTTGAGGGAACAACGAAGAAGATGTGGGGTCTACTTTCCAATGGCAAGCAGCCCCGTGTTCATGCCTGGCCGGATTTAGGCCACTGGTGTTTTAGCGAGAGATACTTTCCAATGGCAAGCAGCCTCATGTTCATGCCTGGCTGGTGTTAGGCCACTGGTGTTTTAGCGAGAGCTTGTGGCCACAAATAATCCAGATATTTTATTGACAGCTTTCAGCGTCATGTCTCTGGAATGTTTAAAAGGTGGTGGGAATGATTTGTAGAATTATTTTTATTGTAGTATATAAGAGTTTTATATTGTAGCACTTTTTTTTATTGTTACTATAGCATATGAAAGCTTTAAATAACTAAATTTATAATGGGAACTGTGGTTTCTACCACTATATACAACAGGGGGTTAATTGACTTTTTGCTGAATCGTTTGGCCAGTTGTTGCTTTGTTTCCATAAGAAGTCATTTTCCTTTGAAATATAATTTTTAGAAAACTGGTACCACATAGCAGATTTTACTAGTTGTTAGCTAAATTATATTAGATATTTTGAAATGATATAATAATAGTATTTCTGAATAAATCGGTATTTCATAACAGTTAAAAATCTAAAAAATATCTTATAATTGGATCAGATATTTTTTCCCCTTTTCTCTTTACTTTATCGGCTGTTGGACTGAATAGTGAGAACCAAATTTTTTACCACAAACTCAGTTATAAATATTATAAAGCTCTCACATACTACAATAACAATAAAAAAAATTACTACGGTATAAAACTCTCATATACTATAATAAAAGTGGTTCTAACTAATCCCACCACCCTACCAAACACATGATTAGTTTCTCTCTCTCCCCATTTACCTTTGCTATGGTTTCCCCCCTCTCTCCTCCGCCATCAATGGCATAAATGAATTGTTTATTGATAAAAATGTTTTCAAAAACATATTACATTTTTACTCCTTAGGACATACATGTCTAACAAAAGTAAGAGCGGATGATTGGAGAAAAGTTTCTTTCAAGAGATGTACTAAGATTATTGAATAGAGCTCTATATAACGTCCTAATAATTAGTGTATTTTAAGTTACATTGATATTATGTTATCCTACCTTAACCTTAGGCGCACGTTACAAGCTTGACAAATTCCTATTAATCCTTGTATTAATCTATATTAGTGGAGAGTGATATGAAAAGCAAAGATAAGCTACTTTTATACTTTTAAATTGGATATTTTTAACTTAATATTTTGTGATTTTTTGGGTGATTTAATGTTTTTATTTTAGTTTAATTAAATTTTATTTTTATTTTATTCCTAATTTAAATGAATTATTTTTTCTCTTGTGTGTAGGTAAAATAAGTAAGTTGGGTGAAATGGCAATTTGAAGATTATCTGAGGTTAGAAATGACAATAAAAAGATTTAAAATTTGGCATTTACAAACCGTCCATGATCTTTCCCACTTGCAACAAGCAGGAACAGCCTGGCAAGACCTATTTGGACCGTCCGATCAGCTAAAGGTCTCATCAGCACACGCTTGTAGCCGACGTGAACCGGGTGGACCCCACCGTTCACAACAATTTCTGCGAGGTCGTTCTGTCGCCCATTTGAATTTCGCCCGTCGCCTTGGCCTCAAATCCAGCTTCGCTTGTCGAATTGCATTGCATGCTGCCAATTGTCCGTGCTACCAGATGATCCAATTAATGTTTTGTTTTGGACGTTGGCGTGAGCGTACAAGGGCAGTAATTAAAAAAAGGCGCTTTGCACATGTATATATTTCACTCAATGAATTTAAGGCCCAGTTAGCTGGGCGCATGAGCATTGTATCTTTCTCAAGCACTGCAGTCTATTTCTCTCGTAAAGGTGGGTCTCATTGGGGGTCGTATAATAAGACCCATATGATAGGGTCCACCTTTACGAGAGAGGTGGGCTGTAGTCCAAGCGAGACAAAAAAATAAGACCTATCTGGTGAGGTCTATCTTTATGAGAGAAACAGGCCGTAGCATAAGTAGAACAAAAAAAAAAAAATTGTATTAAAAATTTCAATAATTATAACTTTTTAAGATATTCATCTAATTGTTGAATGCTTATAAATATCATCTTTTTAAGGTATTTAAGAGGACACCTTATCCCCATAATTGAGAGCTAGGAAGAAATATCTAGACAATTTCTTTTATATTTTTATTTTTATTTTGAGGTTTATAAATTTTTAGGGGAGAAAATATTTTAAAGCCCAAGAAGAGGATGTTGAAAATTAGAGAGTTAAGCTTCGAGACTTGTGACACCTTTGCATGAGATTTATTTTTTCCAATTTTTTTTATCTTTATATTTTTGTTATTTGAGATGTTGAGCCATTGATTTGTGTTTTTAGAGTTTCGGTTTAGCCTAATTATGATATTTAAATTTTTCTTTGAATTTAATAATGAATTGCTTTTCCTAGTTAAACGTTCTACACTCCTTTTTGTGCTTTTAATTAATTGGTAACTAATTAGATGATTTGTTAATTCATAATTATACAAACAATTCTTATAGGAATGATACTCTATTCTACTCACTACTTTATTACTTGTTAAAGTGAACAATGTGCACTTGCATTGTGTAATTTTTTAGAACAACAAGCCTATAAAATTCACACATTTCTATAGAGATCAATTATAATTCATTTGTTTGCATAAACTGATTCGAGTTGCGAATGGTTAAGTGAAAATTGAGTAATCACACACACATGTGAAGAATCTTAGGTGAGATGAGGTTAGCAATATTTTTTTAATAAATTGAAGAGAATGAAAAATTAGCATTTGGGTAGATAATCGTATCTCAACTAGGCTGGTACTAGGGAGTCTACCCATCCTACACCAAGCCCATCACTTGAAGGCAAGCACTTGAATTAAAATTCTAGACAATTACAATTAACTTAACAAAAATTTGAATTAATACAATTGGAATATCCTTAACACAAGTTGTTACTTAAAAAAAAAAAAAAAAATCCCAGCAGCATCTTTTGTACAACAACAGATTTTAAACTTACCCCACGATATCCAAATAACTACTTCAAAAATCAAAATAACTTCACCACCAAGCCGGCACAACACCGGATCAAAAACGATTTGAAATTTACACACAAAACCTGAGGATTAATTCCACCAAAATGTGCAAGAAGTATTTAAGTCAAATTGACCTCTTTTGAACCCAACACACACATGTAGGGTTAAAAGTCCCAACAATATATATATATATATATATATATATATATATATACATATATATATATATATTTAGTTAATTTGAGTACTATGTACTGAAGAGGCAAAATAGGTAGACTTTAGGCAACAATGGGAAGCAATCAACCCCATGGTCATGGTAATGGTGCAACTCCTATGGATGAAGATGGGGATGAAAATGAGGTTCGAAACGAAGAGGACCAAGGAGGGCAACAAGAAAACGAGCGTCCTCCTGCTCAAAACTTGATTGTTCCACAACGTCAACAAGAAGCCGAACGACGTGTTCGTCCTCGAGATCTTGTTGGTCCACCTCCACCAGAAGCCGGAATTTCACATGGCGGTCTCGGTGGAGTGGGAGGACATTCTCCTCCGCAAGATCTGTTTGTTCCACCTCCACCAGAAGCAGAACGACGTGATCGTCCTCAAGATCTGGTTGGTCCACCTCCACCAGAAGCCGGACGACCACATGGAGGTCTCGGTGGCCTTGGAACACGTCCTCAACATCTGGTTAGTCCACCTCTACCACCTCCACCAGAAGCCGGACGACAACATGGCGGTGTCGTTGGCGTTGGAGGACGTCCTCGTCCTCAACCTCTGTTTCGTCCACCTCCACCACGTCCACTACCTCCACAACCTCCATCACCTCCACCACCTCCACCAGAAGCCGAACGACGTGTTCGTCCTCAAGATCTGGTTTGTCCACCTCCATCAGAAGCCGGACGACAACATGGCGGTGTCGTGGGCGTTGGAGGACGTCCTCGTCCTCAAGATGTGCTTGGTCCATCTCCATCAGAAGCCGGACGACAACATGGCGGTGTCGTTGGCGTTGGAGGACGTCCTCGTCCTCAAGATGTGCTTGGTCCATCTCCACCAGAAGCCGGAATTTCACATGGCGGTCTCGGTCGCCGTACAGCAGACTCAAGCATTAATTCAGCTGTAAAAGCAACTGATGATAAGAAAGGAGGTAAGATCGATTCGTCATGTTCAACGTCTCAAGCGCAGCCTAAAGAAACTCATTATATATATATATATATATATATATATCAAGCACAATACAAACCCTAGCTAGAGTCAACCATGGCTCTCATGCAAAGACAAATTTACACTGTTAAAAAATTTCGAAGTTATATATATACATATGCATACATACATACATAAAATTTAAAAGTTATATATATACATATGCATGCATGCATACATATATATATTTTGGTGAAACTTTTGGTATCCGGACCTATTATGAATGGCACGAACCCTTAAAGGCCCTTCAACATTTAGGTGGTTTAACCGACTAATTTGATATCTAGACCTACTACGAATGACACGAACCCTTAAAGGCCCCTTAACGTTTCGGTGGTAATTCGGAGTTGACCCATGAAGAGACCTAAAAGCAGCAAAAGTCTTACAACACTAGCAACTGTGTTCACAATGACTTGAATTCGAGTAGCTTGCTTCAGTAGAACAATCCACTATCAACTAAACCAACCAACCATACATACATACGTACATACATACATACATACATATATATATATATATATATATATATATATATATATATATATATCAAGCAATAATACAAAACCTAGCTAGTGTCAACCACCGTTTTCATGCAAAGACAAATTTACACATACATACATACATGCATACAAATATATATATATATATATGTATCAAGCATTAATACAAAACCTAGCTAGTGTCAACCACCGCTTTCATGCAAAGACAAATTTACACTATTAAAAATTTTTGAAGGAAAAGTAAACTAATTAATTACCTAGGCCTTGGAGCTGTAACCATGCACGTTTCGATGGTGCTTTGTTCTTAGTTAAAATGTGCATTTCCTTCCAACATCTAGAGATTTGGACGAATTTCTTCTTTGCCATATAGGAAAAGGACAAAAGAAATACTTTTAGAAAAGGATTTGTCTTTTACGGAAAGCTACATTTACAATTTATCTAAGAGTGAGAATAGCTTAAAATGATTTTATGCTTCACATTGCATGGTAGCTAGCTTTTGTTTTTGGTTTTTTGAGTTCTATAAATTTTATATTTCCAAGTTTTTAAATGAAATATGTATTTTAAATTTACCCTTTAAAATAATTTTTTAAATATGTCCCTACTTAAATATTTCTTCATGTAGTCTTAAAACATTATTTTTTAAATAATTCCTAATAAACACTTTTTAACTAATTGCCCAATAAAAATAGTTTTTCTAAAAAAATTTCTATTATTTTAAATATTTTATACATCACATTGCTAGCTTAGATATCTTTCTTTTTGTAACCAAGTACCTTTCAAATATTTGTTACTATAGAATTCTTTCTCTATAATAAGACCCTAAGTACTTTTTAACTAATTGTCCTACTAAATAGTTTTTCACAAATTTATCTTTTTCTCTTGTTTGATATCTTCTATGACTTTTTGAGTGTTTCGATCAAAACAAAATGCTTCTCTTACCTTAAGAGTTTAAGGTAAACATATGCTTGATTTGTCTTCATCTTTTAATTTTTTTAAATGTTTGACATTAATTATATATATATATATATTATAGTTTTCGCTTTAAAATAAATTTTCTCACATATATCCTACTCAAACATTTTTTTCACTAAGTTAAAATATTATTTTCACCAACATGACGCTGATAAAAAGTAATCTTCCTAATATTTCATTGAAATAATTTTCATTAATTTTGTCTTTTTAGCAAAATATTACATTTACTGTTAAGTGTTTTGCCTAAAACGCACATTTTGCATTTTATAATGAACTTGGGATTATTTAACACCTTGGTTGATGGGTTTGATGCACTTCAAGTCCATGTCAGGATATAAAACCTAAAATCACGACTTAATCAAAATCAGGGCCGCTACATTCCCAAAAAAAAGAAAAAAAAAAAAACAGTGCCGCTACAATTTTATCAATTTTTTTTCCTTTTATAAGAATTTTAACTTATGAATCTCTATACTGTATATTAAATAGGTGAATGTCGGGTGAGTGGGGTGGGTTTTTTTTTAAAATCTCAACTCATCCAATCAAAGCTACGGTGTATTAATTTAAATTTAACCTACCAAATTAAGCTAAAGTTCAAAACCAACCCACTCAATTAAAGTTTGGGTGGGTGCATGAGTCGGGCTGAGTAATATAAAAAGAAATAAAAGAAAAATCAAAATTGACAATTTAACCTAAAATGAATCAAAAATCAAAAATTTATAAAATATTGGTCTTATAAAAAGTCCAAAATTATCTCAATAAGTTAAAACCAACATATAAATAAAGTTTCCACAACCCATATTCAAATCAAATACATCAAGGCATAAACTAACAAATAAACTATAATAAAAACCAATACAACAAAAATACTAAGAAACATCAACTAATATAGTGCATAATTGTCAATATCTAATTCCAAGCATCTCTACACACACATCATCTACATTTGTAATACAAAATCCATCAATTGACATAAAATATAATAAGTGTAACAACCACCTATTTTTATGTAACGGATTATGTTAAGTTAGTAACGACGTTAAGTAATTTTCTTATTGATATATGTTATGATTTATGATTTTATATTACTAACTATTTACTCTAAGTGTTGTAACAGGTGACGATCATGTGGAATTGATGTGCTCAAGTGTTCATTACATTGCATGTTTATTTATGATTCATTATGATATGATGTATCCTTGTATGTGAGGACAGTTCGGCAGACCGAACCTTCAGGATCGACAGGCCGAATTGCCCCTCAACAATCGGCAGGCCGAGGGAAACCATCGGCAAGCCAGACTTCATGGAATCGGCAGGCCGAACTGTGCAGTCGGTAGGCCGATGACAGCTGACGAGCAGTCAACCGAAGTCTCCTAAAAATGTGACGATGATGATTGGTTGTGATTGGATAATGATTGATGATTGATTGGCATATTTAGGGATTAATTTCCTTATTTAAGGAAATTAAATAGTTGACTCTTGATTGATTAAATGTAATTGATATGGTTTCCTATTTTGAAGAAGTGAAATATGGTAACTTGAACCATTCTTGGAACTTTGACCTTTCTTTCCCTCAATCCTCTCCACTTTCCATGTGAAGCTTGCCTTAAATTAATCAGAAAATTTCTGAAATTAAAGAGAGATTATCTCTTTCCTTTCTCACCATTCTCATTTTTCACGTAAACATTCTTTTCTCTCTCTCTCTCACGTCTCCTCTCTTTCACTCTCTCTTCTCTACATTTTCTTCTCCATTTTTCCCTGCTGCAAACACCTAAAAGAACACCAAGAAATCTCACTTTCCACCTAGCCAAATTCAAAGATAAACTAGAGAAGCTTCATTTTGAGGTAAGAGCCATTTTCGGTATTTCTGAAATATGTTTTCCTCCTTACTCCGACAGCCATAACTTTGTCTAGGAGTCTTATTTTGCTCTGAGATTTTGGTATGATGTTCATATATATGTTATGTAATGTTCTTCCAAGTTTCAACTCATTTTGATTTTTCTACATTAAGATATGAATTTTCTACCCACTGCCACTCACAGTAAAAATGTTGCTGTTTGGTTATGATGCATGAAAATGTGATTTTTGTTCAAGGGGTAAATGCGCTTTGTTTGCTACGAAATTTGGCAAGAATGTTCATATATATGTTAAGTTATGAACTGGAAATTTTGGTAATGATTTGATGAGTATTTTATGTGTTATGGAATTTTTAGTAAGACTAGGAAAATGGTTAGACTTTTTGGTTATGTGATGTTTTGTGTGATTAAATGATTTGATAGGTGTTAAGATAATTTTGTGGTATTGTGATGTATGTTAATAAGTTGTTAGTAAGAATTTTAGAGTTTAAATTAACGTGTTTTAATTGTTTGAAAATGTTTACTAAAGATTACTCACTACCTGTTAAACCTAAGTTAGTTTTATTTCTAATTTCAAATGTGTGTTTTAACCTAATCCGATTTTTATAAAAGCCAATTTTTGGATATGTTAGAATTCTATATGTCTATTTTATATGTTAATTTTTGTAGATTTTTCAGTGATGTCGAAAAGTAATAAATGGACCTGAGTTTGAGGTAGTTCACTGCCTAACTATTGTTGGCAGATTTCATGTTTGATATGTAAGACTTGTTTTTAGATACTAAATGAAATTTTTATGATAAATGAAAAACCATGGTAATATATTTATGTATTATTTTGGTTCCTGCCAAGTGTGGTACTTAAATTATATGAGAATGTTAAGTTATTAAATTTTTAATTCATGGAGGTCAGAAATATATTTTTGTTGATAGTTTTGATGATTATGGTTATGGATGCATGTTATGAATTATGTTTGCAAGAGATGAATGTATGTGTGATGTTAAATGGAATGGATGTTTTATTCTATGAAAATAAGTATTAATTTTATTTTGTATCTTTAAATGCATAAATGGCATGAATACACTAAGGAACGAGCACATCGAGACTGCGGCGTCGTCACCGATACATGTAAGGTTAAGTAAGCTAGCTAAAAAAAAAGGTAAGTACATTCTCACCTGTAACATGATATGTTTTATAAGGTTTGAAATTATGTGCATAATGATAATTATTCTATGATGGATTTTATGATGGTTTCATTTGAAGTTTTCTTATGAAATATTTTGATGTTCATAAAGTTATGCATGTATGATGATGACGTATTTTAAAGCATAAAAGTTATATATATATATATATGTATCACCTAATAAGTGTTGCACACTAATGTTATGATATATTATGATGTCATGTTTGGTTTAGGATTAGCTGCCCTTTTCCTCTCATGACGGCGCGCTTACAATGATGATTATGGTATAACACTTAGGCCCTTAAGATAAAATGAAATAAGTTTTAATATGGTCAAAGTAATGAAAGATATGTTCCTATGAGAATGTGCCTAGTGCAGTATTAAGATGTATGATGATGATGATGTTCATAAATGTTTTAAGTTGTGAGATTACAATGTACTTACTAAGCTTTAGCTTATTCAGTTTATGTCATGTTGTAGATAAGGGTAAGAAGGTGATGGACTAGACGGAGGGCGTGGAAAGGCGTGTGAGCTAAGCAAAATGAATTGTAACCGGAAGAACGCTAAAGAAGCAAGTTTTATGATTTAAGCTATGATTTATTATTAGAACACATTTATTTATTAAGTTTTAAAGAATACAAAAACTATATTTTAATATTTTATTTTATTATTTTAAGAATTTGGTCTTCTGCATGTTGAAATATTGAACTTGTCTTTAAATTAAGTTTTCTGAAAAGTTTTTGTTTATCTCGGACGGCATGTTGAAGTTTGACCTTTGGCCTACCGAACAACTTCGGCCTGCCGAACCCTCAAGTTCGGTCTGTTGAACTGTAAGTATGTTTTCCAAGATGGTTTAAATGCTTGTTTCTACTTTTTACGGTTTTGGCTAACAATTTAAAGAACATTTAAGATCAAGTAAATTATTATTATCATTATTAATAAGGTTTAATTTATTGAATGTTTTATTAAAAAAAATGCATGCATGGATCCTGGGTTATGTTTTTAAACTATCTTTAAGTTATATGGTTTGTCTTTAAGTAAAGTATTAATTGAAAATATGTAACGACATCTATGACGTTCGTAAGGGGGTGTTACAGGCTTTGGTATCAAAGAGAATTTCCGTTTACAATTCATATCGCCACACGTCAGTCCAAGTCCTCTAAGTAAGTATGTTTTAAAGTTAGATGTTATGATGCAAGTATGATGATAAGAATTAGGTTTAGATGTTTGATGATTAATGCTCTAGAAGTGAAAACCTGTCTTATAAATTAGAAGATTATTCATAAGTTCCTAAATCTTTTAAGAAATTAACAATGGACAGCCACAGAAGGATGCAGACTCGCACCCAGACTAACGAAAGGCTAATGATGATGATCGCCGAGCTGCAGAGGCAACTTGAGGATCAAAGGAGGGAAATCGCAGAATTAAGGGCCAATGGCCAGAATGACGATCGACGAGGCAATGATGTGCCTCTTCTTCCTCCCCAACCATAAGTTAATGAAGTCCCAACTCCTGCTACTGAGCCCAGAATGGTACATCAAGAACCCCTTCTAGTTAGGTGGAAGAGGGTTAAGCCAGCAGACTTCGAGGGTTCTAAGGATCCGCTAGTAGCTCAAGGATGGTTAAAGACGATTAAGGCCACCCTAAGACTCATGGGCTTCACAGACAATGAGAAGGTCCTCTGTGCCTCATACTGCCTCACCATGGAGGCCAGGATTTGTTGGGACGGTATCGAACAGAGCAGGAACGTTAAAGAAATGACATAGGATGACTTTGTTTATGAGTTCAATATGCAGTTTTTCCACATGAACATTACAAGGAAGCACTTCGATGAGTTTGAGAACCTACGCCAAGGGGACATGACGGTCATCGATGTGGTGGCAAAATTCGATCAGTTAGCCTGATTATGCCCTGGGATGGTTAGCAGTGAAAGTGAAAAGGTCAGAAGATTGATCAGAGTCCTCAGGCTAGAAATTGTTGCAATAGTTGATGGGGCAAGTCCACCCAGAAGTCCAGAAGTCAAGAATAGGTTGTTATGAGGGCTCAACGTGCTCAGTTTCACTTGTCTAAGTTAAGAAAGAACCAGCCTCAGTCTGGCCAGCAAGCCTGTAATGCTAACAACCAGAACCGCCTTCTGCACAGGAACAACAACAACAGCAGCAGCAACAACAACAACCAGAATTGGAGGAACAACAAGAGGAAGGGCAACCCTCAGAATTAGCAAGGCCAAGGCAACAAGAGGCATAATGGTGGCCAACCCAACAACAACAATAGCAGGCAGTTTCAACCATGTGCCAAATGTGGAAAGAAACATCTAGGAGAATGCCGCTTAGGGACAAACCAATGTTTTATTTGTGGGCGAGAAGATCATTTTGTCAAGAACTGCCCCAACTTGATGAATGCCAATGCTCCTCAAAGAGCTCCTCCACAAGCCCAACTCCATTAGATGCAAGCTTCCCTTGAAGGGCCACTAATCAGTCAAGGAAGACTTGAAGCCCCGCCTACGAATGCCCGCATCTATGCCATGACAAAGGAACAAGTGGCTACTGAAGCCTCAAGTGTGGTCACAGGTCAAATAACAAGTTTATCTATTGATGTTTATGTTCTCTTTGATACGGGTGCCACACATTCTTTTATATCTACGTCATTTGCCAAGAAATTAAGGGTTTATTTAGAGCTTATGAGACAGGGATTCACTACGACACTACCCTCCGGGGAAGTGATATTATCTACGCACTGTCTGCATACGCTACCCCTATGGATTTCTGATAGGAAACTTTTCATCGACCTCATTGTGATCGACATGTATGACTACAATATGATTCTAGGGATGAATTTTCTAAGCAAGTAGAATGCTTCTATCGAATGTCGGAAATGAAAGGTGATCTTCAATCCAGAAGGTGATCAGAAGTTCGTTTATATTAGCGAGTCTAGAAAGAAACCTAGTATGTTTTTATCAGCAATGAAATAAAGGAAGTTATTAGCAAGTAGCTGTACGGGCTATCTGGCAAACATCGTGGATAAAAGTCAAGAAGATGAGATAAAAATTGAAGATGTGGCAATGGTACATGATTTTCTTGAGGTGTTTTCCGATGACCTAACAAGTCTACAGCTAGAAAGAGAAGTCGAATTCGAGATTGAGCTTGCTTCAGGCACCTACCCAATCTCTAAGGCACCATACAGAATGGCCCCAGCAGAGTTAAAGGAGCTTCATACTCAATTAAAGGAACTACTTGACAAATGCTTCATCAGACCGAGTCACTCACCATGGGAAGCTCCAGTTCTATTTGTTAAGAAGAAGGATGGCTCTATGAGACTCTACATTGATTATAGAGAGCTGAATAATGTAACAATCAAGAACAAGTACCCATTGCCCCAAATCGATGATTTGTTTGATCAGCTCAAGGGTGCATCAGTGTTCTCAAAGATTGATATGCGATCGGGTTATCATCAGTTAAAGATTAAAGAAGGAGATATTCCTAAGACAGCCTTTAGATTGAGGTTTGGTCACTATGAATTTGTGGTTATGCCTTTCGGTCTGATGAATGCACTAGTAGCCTTCATGGATTTGATGAATCGGGTATTCAAGGATTTCTTCGATAAATTTATTGTTGTGTTTATCGATGATATTTTTGTCTATTCAAAGAATCAAGAAGAACATGAGGAGCATTTGAAGATTGTGTTGGAAACATTAAAGAGACACCAGCTTTATGCAAAGTTCTCTAAGTGTGAATTCTGGCTCAACAGAGTGTCTTTCATGGGGCATGTTATATCAAAGGAAGGAATCATGGTAGATCCTGCTAAAGTAGAGGCTGTTCTCAACTAGAAGCAACCGACGAATGCAAGTGAAATAAGGAGCTTCTTGGGTCTAGCAGGATATTATCAGAGATTCGTAGAAGACTTCTCCAAGATAGCAGCTCCACTCATGAATCTAACTTGCAAGGAAAAGAAGTATGAATGGACAGATGCTTGTGAGAAGAGTTTCTAGGAACTGAAGAAGAGGCTAACGACAGCTCCAGTATTGGCTATTCTGGAAGGAAACGATGGATTTGTGATTTACAATGATGCATATAAGATGGACCTTGGAGCTGTTTTAATGCAAAATGAAAGGGTGATTGCCTATGCATCAAGACAACTGAAGGATTATGAAAAGAACTATCCCACTCATGACCTCGAGTTAGCCGCAGTCGTTTTTGTGTTGATGATATAGAGACACTATTTATATGGGGTCCGATGCAAGATCTTCACAGATCATCAAAGTCTGAAGTACTTCTTCACGCAGAGAGACTTGAATATGAGACAAAGAAGATGGCTTGAATTGGTGAAGGATTACGATTGTGAAATTTTATATCACCCTAGAAAGGCTAATAGAGTGGCAGATGCTTTAAGTAGGAAGACAACGGCTACGTTGATGTCAATGCAAGCGATGTCTCATCCTTTGAGAAAGGAAATTCTAAACTTCAGTTTAGAACTTATCATAGGACAGTTGTCAGCACTCACTCTTGCTCCGACGATGTATGATGAAATTCAGAGAAAACAAGATGAAGATGTAAGTCTCGTAAGGATTAAGCAGGAAATGAAAGATGGAAAATGTCGAGAATTTCGTATTGTGGATGACGAAACTCTATACCTCAAGGACTGCTTATGTGTTCCCAATGTTGATGGCTTAAGGGAAAAGATCTTGGCAAAAATTCATGACACTCCTTACTCTATTCATCCAGGTGCAATAAAGATGTATAATGATCTAAGGGGTAACTTCTGGTGGTTTGGAATGAAGCATGATGTTGCCATGTATGTGAAGAAATGTTTGACATGTCACTAAGTCAAAGTTGAACACTAGAAACCTAGTGGTGATTTACAATCTATCCAGATACCGGAATGGAAATGGGAGGAAATAGCAATGGATTTCATTACCGGTTTACCCAAGACTATGAATGGATATGATGCTATCTGGGTTGTTGTGGATCGACTGACGAAGATGACACATTTCATTCCTATCAGGATCACTTACTTTATGGAACGGTTAGCGAAACTTTATGTCAAGGAGATTGTACGACTTCATAGAATTCCCAAGTCAATCATCTCAGATCGTGATGGCAGGTTCACATCCAAGTTCTAGAAAAGCATACAGATTGTTATGGGGACTAAGTTGCATTTCAGTACAGCTTTCCATCCTCAGACTGATGTCCAAACGGAGAGAACAAACCTGATCTTAGAGGATATGCTTTGGGCTTGTACTCTCGACTTCAAAACCAACTGGTGTAAAATGTTGCCATTAACAAAGTTTGCGTATAACAACAGTTATTAGTTGACGATTGAAATGGCACCTTATGAGGCTCTATATGGACGAAAATGCAGGTCGCCAATATGTTGGCATGAGGCCGGTGAAAAGAGGTTAATGGAAAGCGTTGATGCTGAAAGGACTGATTTTGTCAACGAAACTTCTGAGATGATAAAGTTGACAAGAAGAAGAATAGAGACCACTCAAAGCCATCAAAAGAGTTATGCTGACAAGAGGAGAAGACCCTTAGAATTCGCCGTAGGCGAATATGTGTTTTTGAAAGTTACACCAATGAAAGGAGTCATGAGATTTGGTAAGAAAGACAAGTTATTCCCAAGATTCATTGGTCCTTATGAAATCGTGAAGAGGATAGGCAAGGTGGCTTATCAGCTGAAATTACCTTTTGAAATGTCAGCAATGCATGATGTGTTCCATGTCTCTATGCTCAAGAAGTATATTCCAGACCCTATGCATGTGATTGAATCACAAGTAATTGAGATACAAAAGACTTAAGTTTTGAAGAAAAGCCAGTGGAGATCCTCGATCGGAAAACCAAGACCTTGAGGAATAAAGAAATTCCATTGGTCAAGGTATTATGACGAAATCACCAAGTAGAAGAAGCTACAAGGGAACATGAATATGATATGATATGAGAACTATGTATCCACAATTGTTCTGAGTTTCGAGGACGAAACTCTTATAAGGTGGGGAGAATTGTAACACCCACCTATTTTTATGTAATGGATTATGTTAAGTTAGTAACGACATTAAGTAATTTTCTTATTGATATATGTTATGATTTATGATTTTATGTTACTAACTATTTATTCTAAGTGTTATGATAGGTGACGATCACGTGGATTTGATGTGCTCAAGTGTTTATCACATTGTATGTTTATTGATGATTCATTATGATATGATGTAACCTTGTATGTGAGGACAGTTCGACAAGCCGAATTGCCCCTCAACAATCGGCAGGCCGAGAGAAACCATCAGTAGGCCAGACTTCATGGAATCGGCAGGCCGAACTGTTCAGTCGACAGGCCGATGACAGTTGATGAGCAGTCAGCCGAAGTCTCCTAAAAATGTGACGATGATGATTGGTTGTGATTGGATAATGATTGATGATTGGCATATTTATGGATTAATTTCCTCATTTAAGGAAATTAAATAATTGACTCTTGATTGATTGAATGTAATTGATATGGTTTCCTATTTTGAAGAAGTGAAATATGGTAACTTGAACCATTCTTGGAACTTTGACCTTTCTTTCCCTCAATCCTCTCCACCTTCCATGTGAAGCTTGCCTCAAATTAATCAGAAAATTTCTGAAATTAAAGAGAGATTATCTCTTTCCTTTCTCACCATTCTCATTTTTCATGTAAACGTTCTTTTCTCTCTCTCTTTCACGTCTCCTCTCTTTCACTCTCTCTTCTCTACATTTTCTTCTCCATTTTTCCCTGCTGCAAACACCTAAAAGAACACCAAGAAATCTCACTTTCTACCTAGCCAAATTCAAAGATAAACTAGAGAAGCTTCATTTTGAGGTAAGAGCCATTTTCAGTATTTCTGAAATATGTTTTTCACCTTGCTCCGACAGCCATAACTTTGTCTAGGAACCTTATTTTGCTCTGAAATTTTGGTATGATGTTCATATATATGTTATGTAATGTTCTCCCAAGTTTCAACTTATTTTGATTTTTCTACATTAAGATATGAATTTTCTACCCACTGCCACTCACAGTAAAAATGTTGCTGTTTGGTTATGATGCTTGCAAATGTGATTTTTGTTCAAGGGGTAAACGTGCTGTGTTTCCTACGAAATTTCGTAAGAATGTTCATATATATGTTAAGTTATGAACTGGAAATTTTGGTAATTATTTGATGAGTATTTTATGTGTTATGGAATTTTTAGTAAGACTAGGAAAATGGTTAGACTTTTTGGTTATGTGATGTTTTGTGTGATTAAATGATTTGATAGGTGTTAAGATAATTTTGTGGTATTGTGATGTATGTTAATAAGTTGTTAGTAAGAATTTTAGAGTTTAAATTAACGTGTTTTAATTGTTTGAAAATGTTTACTAAAGATTACTCACTACCTGTTAAACCTAAGTTAGTTTTATTTCTAATTTCAAATGTGTGTTTTAACCTAATCCGATTTTTATAAAAGCCAATTTTTGGATATGTTAGAATTCTATATGTCTATTTTATATGTTAATTTTTGTAGATTTTTCAGTGATGTCGAAAAGTAATAAATGGACCTGAGTTTGAGGTAGTTCACTGCCTAACTATTGTTGGCAGATTTCATGTTTGATATGTAAGACTTGTTTTTAGATACTAAATGAAATTTTTATGATAAATGAAAAACCATGGTAATATATTTATGTATTATTTTGGTTCCTGCCAAGTGTGGTACTTAAATTATATGAGAATGTTAAGTTATTAAATTTTTAATTCATAGAGGTCAGAAATATATTTTTGTTGATAGTTTTGATGATTATGGTTATGGATGCATGTTATGAATTATGTTTGCAAGAGATGAATGTATGTGTGATGTTATATGGAATGGATGTTTTATTCTATGAAAATAAGTATTACTTTTATTTTGTATCTTTAAATGAATGAATGACATGAACACACTAAGGAACGAGCACATCGAGACTGCGGCGTCGTCACCGATACATGTAAGGTTAAGTAAGCTAGCTAAAAAAAAAGGTAAGTATATTCTCACCTGCAACATAATATGTTTTATAAGGTTTGAAATTATGTGCATAATGATAATTATTCTATGATGGATTTTATGATGGTTTCATTTAAAGTTTTCTTATGAAATATTTTGATGTTCATAAAGTTATGCATGTATGATGATGACATATTTCAAAGCATGAAAGTTATATATATATGTATCATCTAATAAGTGTTGCACACCAATGTTATGAAATGTTATGATGTCATATTTGGTTTAGGATTAGCTACCCTTTTCTCTCATGACGGCGCGCCTACAATGATGATTATGGTGTAACACTTGGGCCCTTAAGATAAAATGAAATAAGTTTTAATATGGTCAAAGTATTGAAAGATATGTTCCTATGAGAATGTGCCTAGTGCAATATTAAGATGTATGATGATAATGATGTTCATAAATGTTTTAAGTTGTGAGATTACAATGTACTTACTAAGCTTTAGCTTATTCAGTTTATGTCATGTTGTAGATAAGGGTAAGAAGGTGATGGACTAGACGGAGGGCGTGGAAAGGCGTGTGAGCTAAGCAAAATGAATTGTAACCGGAAGAATGCCAAAGAAGCAAGTTTTATGATTTAAGCTATGATTTATTATTATAACACATTTATTTGTTAAGTTTTAAAGACTACAAGAACTATGTTTTAATATTTTATTTTATCATTTTAAGAATTTGGTCTTCTGTATGTTGAAATATTGAACTTGTCTTTAAATTAAGTTTTCTAAAAAGTTTTTGTTTATCTCGGACGGCCTACCGAAGTTTGACCTTCGGCCTGCCGAACTGTAAGTATATTTTCCAAGATGATTTGAATGTTTGTTTCTATTTTTACGGTTTTGGCTAACAATTTAAAGAATGTTTAAGATCAAGTAAATTATTATTATCATTATTAATAACGTTTAATTTATTGAATGTTTTATATAAAAAAAAATGCATGCACGGATCCTGGGTTATGTTTTCAAACGATCTTTAAGTTATATGGTTTGTCTTTAAGTAAAGTATTAAATGAAAATATGTAACGACATCTGTGACGTCTGTAAAGGAGGCGTTACAATAAGCTTCTGTTTATTAATGTAAATACAAAAGAAATAACATGCACATATACTTTTTATCAAAATGTACTTGTCAACTTCTCATAGATCTAAGCAAGAGCATTTATTAAAAAATAATAATAAAAAAGTAAGAAATCCAAAATAATTTAAGGATACTAGAAATGATACACGTTAAAATGCATTTTTTAGCTTTCTGTATGTGTCATATATATATTAAAATTATAAATATATGATATAAATACTTCATATGTGTGTGTTTATATATAAATAGTTAGATGGATTCGGGTTAGGATAGGTTGAAAAAATCCTAACCTATACCCACCCGATGAAACCTTGGGTTGGGTTAGATTGAGTTGCATTACTCGTCACGTTTGGGTTATCTAGGGTTAGGCTTCGTGGGTTAATTGGGTTTGTTAGGTTATTAGTTTTTTTGTTCACCCCTAGATACCTATGCTATATATGAAAGGGAAGATGATTTGTTATTCTACCTTTTGTGTCTTGATTCAAATTTTATAAGAAAAAACTACACCTACTTTTTCCAATTGATCTACAAACAAAATCCTTGCATATATTCATTTTTTTTTTATGATCTATGTGTCACGTTGATTTAGGTTAATGTCACAATGATCTGATTTTGGAACCTCTAGCTTGTCTAGGACAAGGTAACTAAAAGTAAAACAACACGACCTTCTGAGTTACGATTTTCTTGATATATGTAATTTTTAAAGTGGAGACCCTCAATAAGGTGTTTGGCAATGTATGTTCTAACTCATGAATTTTAACTTAAATAGTGTAAAGCTCTCATATGCTACAATAAAAAGCAAAAAGATGCTATAATATAAAGCCCTTACATGCTACAATATTTTAAACTAAAATTGGTTCCAACTACTATTTCTAACCATACTTCTCAAACACCCTATAAAGTGAGAATAGCATAAGCTCAAGTTAGTACATGAACAAGAAAACATGTTAGTGTAATGGGGAATATATTCGGCCTAATTAGGCAAACTAAGACTTAAACACAGTCAAAAACCAAAATTGCTTTTATAATATATACATATATATATATAAACATCTACATATATAAACTTTTAGAAATAAAAATGTAATAACTATCATTAAACTTAACATTGATGTTAGAAAAGTGTAACACCCATAAATTCACATAAAAAAACTTAACAAAAAACTGTTGCAATGTCAATGTTACTGGTTATATTCAACATTTAATCATACTTTAATGACAATCATGTTATACTTATCTAACATCAATGTTATTGTTCAATGAATGCATGTTTTTCACCTTTACATGTTGCGATAGAGGGACCTCCTCTAGAAAAATCATTGAAAAACTCTCTTTCTACACACACACGTGTATATATATATATATATATATATATATATATATATATATATATATATATATATATACAATTTGATAAGCTTACATAATATTTGAGACAACTGAGTTCAAGGAGTAGAAAGTTAACACCTTTTAAAATGTTTTGATTGTTTGTGTTGAGGCTTTGTTTTCATTACGATAAACATACACAAAAAATTTCTTTAAGAGAAAGTTTTGTCATAATAAAGCTCTTGTTCAACTTAGTTTAAGGGGTTTTTTTTCCCTCTTTTGATATTAACTTACTTCTCCTATGTGTTTTATCCATTAATGGAGTTGGTTAGTAAATTTTGCTTTTCTTACCTGATTAATTTTGCTAATTCTTGCCATTCACGTATTCAGATGCCAGATGATTTGGGGAGTAGAATTCGTCCAAAGAGAAAATTTGCTGTACCCAGACGTTTTCTGTTGTGTGTTATATGGTCTTTTTGAGGCCTCCAGACAATAGCTTGAATAACCGTTTGGTTGGTTTAAAATATTTGTGAAATTTTAAGCTTATTAAGAACTATTTTATGTTTTTTTTTTTTTGATGTTGTTTATGTCATGGGTTCTTAATACTTGTTTCTTTTAATAAGGATCTCAGAATTGGATATGTTTTGGTCAAAATTTTTCATGCAGCATTAATCTATCATTTTATCACTTTGGCATGCTTTTAATCTTGAACTAACTAGTATCCTTTTGATCTACTCTTTTGACGAATAAGTGTACTTTTTTCTTTTATTATTATATATTCTTCCCTTTGAAGATTTGAAATCAATTGACATGGAAATTTTTAGTATCAATTTGGTTAGCCATGGAAACTATTTATGTCCACTTGAGACCATAAAATGCATATTAGATAACGGACATACACCAATGGATGTCCTTAAAATAGACAATTATATAGGAAATAGATGTCGGTTAATATATATGTGCTTTACATTTGAAATTGGTTATATTTGAATGAGATTTGTGCATCTAATCAAGAGATTATTGCAACAAAAAGTCGCTAGTCGTTAGAAAACTATCGCTAAAAATATTTTACAAGTTGCTAAATGTTGTCGCTATTCTTTGTTATGACGAAGAGATCCAAAATGATGTCAACAAATATTATAACAACAATAATTGCAAAATTGGTGTCGCTGAAA
Organism: Artocarpus heterophyllus; assembly: GCA_025403435.1. Lineage (NCBI taxonomy): Eukaryota > Viridiplantae > Streptophyta > Magnoliopsida > Rosales > Moraceae > Artocarpus > Artocarpus heterophyllus. The sequence continues at coordinate 30,420,558 of CM046341.1, forward strand.
TTTTTATTGTTTAATCACGTTTTAGCAACAATATATATGTTTGGTCATACCAACAATCAGCGATAGCATATGTCATCGCTAAATCTTTTTTTAATAAAAAAAAAATAATTAATTGATTGTAATTATGTAATTAATTTTAAGTTAGTTTTATTTGATTTGAATTTAAATTTTTTACTAAAAATATTTGTATTTATTAAGTAAATAATATTCTTTAATTAAATAACTATTAATAAATATTAATTGTACTTTAAGTAAAATAACATAAATGAAATAATAATTAATAAAATACCTATCATCAAGGTCAATAACATAACACAAAATAAAGCATACACTACATAAAGTCTAATGGTAAGTAAAAATAATATTAGTCTCATAAAATATACAATGTCTAATCCCCTAAATGTACATTTTCATTATCTTCTTCGTCTTCTCCTTCTTCTTTTCCATCAGTAGGAGGCAGAATACTTGGCAAGGGTGGAGGGATGTTAACATTAACTCTTGGATTTACTTGCCTCATTATAGCATCTACAAGTTGTTGTTGTACATTTGTACAAGCCATCGTTACACATCAGGAGGTAATTGTGTGTGTCGGAAACCAAACTATGATCCAGAAGAGGAAGAGCGAGAACTTAACTATCTTTGACTTAATGTAGGTGACAGGGTTTCAACAGGACTACCAAAATTAAAACCTTGCTAATTGAGTAACATGGTGAGCAAGGATCGTTCTCATAGGATAACTATGTTTAATTATTTAGTCATTGACATTGAAAACCAAAAATTAAAATAAAAACAAAGATGAGGGTTTTAGATTTTTGACTAAATTAACAATTTAAAACAAAAAAAAATAAAGGAAATATTATTAAAAAAATTATAATAAAAATTGGTTATAGGATCTTTCACCACCACTAAACATTAATTATATAGATAATCATAAAAATATTTCCAAATTTTCTATTGAAACTATCAACCGTAGATAACGAGAAAGTCAACTATCCTAACAGTGTAGATTTAATAAGACAAGTGCTCTATTAAACCCCTTTCCATCAAACAACCTAAGAGAAAGCTTGCTAAGTTCAATCTAATAAAAGTATTACATTGAGAAAGATAGGTTGATTTAGGCAACAAATACGTAAAAGCTAGGTTCATTTAACCTATGTTATATATCACATCACAATCACAGAAAAGCCTCACTATAATCGTATGTCACAATTTGCTACTAATGGCTAAAAATGTAAGACAATTACGGATCAAGCATTGTAACTTAGCATTAGGCAATTCTCAAATCATATCTAGTTGTACACCTAAATATAACAAGAAAATAAACCATAAATATTAAATATAGTGAAACACAAATAATCTCAAATGGAAAACTAGAATTAATTTATATAATTTCTACATAATTAAGTTTAGAGTTTAGAAATCACCCATAACCAAAATAAAAACTAAATTAACACAATTACAAAGGAAAAGAGAAAAAGTGAGAGAAAAAAATGAATTTTGGCATTGGAAAGCCATTGCCTCCATTGGAGTTCTCTCCCATGGTCTCCTCTTCCTCTTTGGTTGAGTTTCTCTTGGTTTATGGAAGCCAAAAATGTGTAAAAAAAAAACCCTCTTAAATGAGCTACAAGGATGTATTTATAGTTATGAAGTCTTTTGAAGCTTTAGAGGCTCAAATTCGGGCTAAAATTGAGGTACATATGGGGACAAGGAGAAAAAGGCATGGTGGCACGAAAAAAGTCAAACCTTTCTTGGCAAGAAGTTTGGCATGGCTGAGCCATGATACAGAAGGGATGCACGACCATGAGCCCTATTTGGTGCTATCGTGCCGTTTGTTAAATTAGGATTTCTTGTGCAGTGGTGAGAAATTTGGTTATGGGAGCGTTGTGGTTCTATCTTATGGCGTGGGGGCATGAAAAATATGGCGCTGGGGTGCCATTCTAGCTGTTTCAAATGGCCAAATTCTTCTCTTGGTTTCCTCTCAACTTCGATCCTTGACTTCGAAATGTATCCAAATCAACGATTTTAGTTCCAAAATATTTATTAACATACAAATTGCCTACAAAACATCAAAATATGTTAAAAACACAATAAAGAAAATAACTAACAAATAAACATATGGAAGAATGATATGAAAATGATGTGAAATTATATGCTATCAATAGGGTCCACTCCTTTTCGATGACCTCTACATGACCTAAGCACATTTTCGAGAAAGGCAATATCATCGACGGTAGGGGTAAAAGAGCTCTATCTAGATTATGACAGTTGAGTTTGCCTCTGGTGCTACTCTAAATAGGAGATAAGATGATGACTATTTTACAAAATTTTATAAAAAACATCGTCTTATGTATTAAAAAAACATGACAAGGAAATTTTTCTTGTTTTGAAAATTTGTATGTGTACATTAGATGACGGTTTTGAGTAAGACAATATTAATAATTTTCAAAAAAGGTGGACTTTCTCTTACTCATTCTTGTACTAAAAAATTTTAAAGTTTCTCTTTTCCTTCTTAAATTTTGAAATCTGTCTTCAATTCCACTATATCAAATTTATAAAATCTAAAATTTTTCTCTTAAATCTCCAATTCTCTATCTAAGTTCTCTCACCCTCTTCCTCATCTCTTAACTCTTTCCTCTTCACCTTCTAACTCTATCTCTAAATTCCTTATATCCTCCTACTTTCTCATTCATATCTTCTACTCCTCACTCTCTTAACTAAAGATGACGTTGTGACTCACCGTCAAACTATTATTGTTGCCATCATTGCCTCCCCCTTGTGCACCAAAGTTTGGATACATTTAGAATTTTCTGAAATTTTCATTCTTTGAATTCTTTTTTTTTTGGAATTTCTAATTCTCTTATGGTTCGTGAAGTATTATTTTTTTTGTGGTCGTATTTGTGGATAAATTTTGGCTATAGTTTTTGAAATGTTTGTATATATACATATTTATTTTATATATATACACACACATATATATATATATATATATCTTTGAAAATTTTTATGTATTTTTCTACGTTGGATACAATCAAGTTTATGAATGAAGAGGATGTGAATTTGTAAATAATTTTTAAAATTATTCTTTGAGAAAAATTGTTTCTGTAAATATAGATATATTTTTTAATTTTCAATACTTTTAATGATGGGTTTTATGAAAACCATTAAAAGTGGCACATTAAATGATGATTTTTATAAAAATGTCGTCTAATGTGCCTTTTATGCATGCTTTTGGTGTTTCACATGCATATTATATGATGGCTAAAAACCATCGTCTGATGCGTACCACAAGCTACGACAGTGGATAAAACGATGGTTTAGCTAACCATTATCTTATCTTTAAAATCATTGTCTAATATTCTCTCTACTTGTATCATTAACTATTTGGCCCTATAATTAGGAGTAAAAAAAAAATATTAATTCACAAATGAAATAGTTGCAAAATAAGATCATGTTCAAGGAGGTGAATAAAATGTACTTACATATGCAACCTTTATAGCCTTGTTGGCCCAGCCCTTACCCTAGCAAAAATGCTAATAAAAACAATTGTCGATTGATGACTATAATGGCATGTCTCAAGGTTCATCTGTAACATTAAATTGGTGTTAGAGTTCAATTGTTGATTTTTTTTAATAAAAAATTATTTAATAAAAATTTGTCCTCTTGGAGTTTTTACAGTTTACTGAATTCGTCTGGGATTTAGCCTGTAAAGAAAAAAGTTATATTATTATAGTACATTTTATGTTAGCATGTTAAAAAAAAATATTGATGGGGAAATAAACCTGCAATTGTGGTGAGTCAAACTGATCACAACATTAATGCTAATGGTTAGAATCCATAACAGTGTTAGTCATTTTGGCCCTACCATGTTTTTTGAAGTGGTCATGAAGGTCGTACTTCTAGTCCCAATAGTATTTTTGGGCCTCATGCATAATGTATGCAGCCTGTTCATTAGTTCATGCATAAAAAAACATGTAAATATTAAAACTCATACTTAACTCACAATGCAATGATAATGTGGTCTAGTGTCCGAATGGAGGCTGAGCTTCCCCAATTGATTCAATTGTCACCACCTAAAAATAGGGCCGTAATTAATTAAAAATTAAGTAAGAATAAATCAAGAATAAAGAAAAACTAAATGACATAATTAAACAATGGAATCAGCCAAAATTGCACCTGCTCATAAATAACAACAATAATAATAAAAAGGGCCTTGTGAGGGCTTAAAAGTTTGTAATTAGTTTATATAGTTTGAGTACAAATACTGAAAAATGCCGACATTGAGACAAATTGTACGATACAGATTATGTACAATAGATATAAGTTAAAATACTAAACCACATTGAAAATACTATAGACAAAAGAATTTCAAAAACAGATAAAAAAAATAGTAAACACACTTACCGAGGATAAATCTATAATTTATCAAAAATTATAAAAATGATTAATTAGACACCTTAAAACATACTTCAAAGTCAAAAATCAAGCTCAAATAAAATCCTTGCAAGCATCAACGTGCTAATTTAATCATTTGTGTGCCATTTCAATAGTTTAATAGCAATAATGCATGGTCTTTAAAACAAGATGCACCTATGTTCAAAATATTTTTAAAAGCACAAATTTGGTCTACAACAACTCAAAACAATTTTTAAGGATATCACAAATTGAATAAGAGGTTAAAAATATCAAAAATCACAAATTTGGGAACCGACCTGCCGCCCAAAGCAAGTGGCTTGTTGGTTTCAAGGACTGGCCTGCCGGTTGGTCAGAAAACTGTTTTCAAGTTTTTCATCTTTTGATTTCCAATCAAGTTTTCTTGATCCAAACCTGTTTCAACAGTTCTCAGGCCATAGAATTTATACATAAAAACATAGAAAACAATTTGAAACACTTTAAAACAATTTTCCACAATTTAAAACATCAAATTCACAACTTTTTAATCTCACGCTAAAGTTTGTAGAAAACAAAATCAAGAACATGATCAATCTGAATTCAAAGCTTAAAATCATGAATATCAAACGTGCATCAACTCGGATCCACAATTCTAACATATCTCATCATGTACTTTGAACCAAAAAAAAATATTTATCTCATACTTTATCACATATATTTCAAATATGCGTAAATCATTTTTAAACAAACTTGCATGCTCATATTTACTCTCAAACCTAGAATTTTATTACATCATAGACAAAACTCTTTTAATATAATAAATGAATGTATATAAATATATGACATGTGATAATGAATTGAATAGGCACTTTTCTATGCTATATAGTATGTTATATGCATGGACATATTATTAACACTATCAAATACAAAATAAAATGCAATCGGAATTGAAACAGATTTGACCGGGTTTCTCATATAATAAATTACAACCTAATTAAATAAATTAAATAATTTTTTAATTTATTTAATCTTTAATGTCTTCAAGCTTGATTCGCATCATCTTTGGGTGACGAAGGACTTCTCGGCAGCATTGGGATCATGTTTCGTTGGAGGCACGGCTGCAGCTCCAGTCGTTGCCCAAATAGCGTCCACTTTGAGCGCTACAGCGTGCGGCAGTGTCAAGAGGAAGTTAAACTCTCAGCCCAGCAAGCGGGCCCAAATCTATGTTGGGCTGCAACACTTACTGCAGCAAACACATGCTCCTGCGCGCATGTGCTGAGGTCATCCAATGACCAAGTAATTCGAGGTTTTTTTTTTTTCAATAGAAACAGTTACTATTATAAAAAAAAAGAAGCATATGATACAATAACAGTTTATATAAGACGGGATTCTCCCAACTTGATAAGCCCGTCATATGTATTAAGGGCACAAGTAGCTAAATAATGGGAAAATTTATTTTTCCCTAAATAATGGCAAACTTAGTTTTTTGAGGAAAAAAAAAGAAAATAAGCTAGATATATCTCCCAATAACATTTCAAACTCTTTACAAAAAAAGAAAAAGTCTTCATACTTTAAACAATTGTCAATACATTATACTCTATAAAATGGAGATTTAGACTAATAGCTAGACTCAATATTCTTGAAGATTATGCTACCATCACAAAACCTGAGAACAATATTCTTAATACTCCTTAGAGCATATCAACTTCAACGCTACTCCACTAAAATTTTTTATAAATAATAAATAATAATAAATAAATTCATTATTGATAAAAGTGTCTCCAAGAAAATAAATAACATCCTCCATAGCCTCTGCATAAGTGTAAGGATCCCTGTCATTTTCATTCGGTTCAGCCAAGAAGGCTTCACCATTGAGCATATACCTCTCGAGTTGACGGCCAATCCTCCTACTACACCGAAGCCCCTTAGATTGTTGTTTTGGTTTGTCTAGTTTTTCTACACCGATTGGAGTAGTTTCTGCTGGAACCCCTAGAGTGATTGGATCACTCTTTAACTCCTCAAGCACCACTTTGCTTCGAGGCTTAAAGTTGTCTATGTAAATCTCCTCAAGGAAAGTTGCATTAGTTGAAACTATGACTTTATTTTCCTTTGGGTTATAAAAATAACCCCTTTTAGTCCCTTTTGGATATTCTACAAATATGTAAACTTCTGAACGTGCTTCCAACTTATTCGCATCGTTAAACAGGACATGAGCTGAACATCCCCATATACAAATATGGTTTAAGGATGTCTTCTTGCCTGTTTACAACTCGTCAGGAGTTTTAGGGACCGATTTTGAAGGCATGTTGTTCAAAAGATAGTATGCGTTTTGTAGTGCATATCCCCAAAAGGATAAAAGCAATGATGAATAACTTATCATGGACCTGACCATGTCCAATAAAGTCCTATTTCTTCTCTCCACTATACCATTCTGCTGCGGAGTACCCGACGCAGTCAAATGGGATAAAATCTCATTCTCTAATAAGTGTCCTAAGAACTCATTCGAAAGGTATTCTCTACCTCGATTAGATCAAAGTGCTTTTATGGGCCTACTCAATTGCTTTTTCACTTCAACTTGAAACTCCATGAACTTGTCAAAAGGTTTGCTTTTGTGGTGCATTAGGTACACATACCCATACCTTGAGTAATGGTCTATAAAAGTAACGAAGTACTTATATCCTCCTTGTGCCCAGATATTCATCGGTCCGCAAATATCACTATGCACAAGTTTTAGAACTCCTTCGGCCTATTGCCTTTGGACCCAAATGATCTTTTGGTCATTTTACTCTCCAAACAAGATTTATATTGTGGTATAAATTCCACCTTTAAGTGACTTAAAGGTTCATCCCTTACTAACCTTTGAATCCTATTTATGTTAATATGCCCAAGGCACAAATGCCAAAGATAAGTCTTATTAGAGTGAAAAATTTTAAGCCTTTCAGATTTATTATCATTTAACTCAGCATTAAGCAGTAAGTCCATCTTAGGTTTGATAAAATATAGATTATTTTGCATCCATCCAGAACAGATAAAAGATTTGTTTCTATGAATCACTAGTTTATTATTAAAAGAAACCAAATAGGAGTCTTTAAATAAATAAGCTATAGAAATTAAATTCCTTTTAAATTTAGGAACATAAAAAAATCTCGTAAAATTAAATTCTTATAATTATCAAAATATAGATGGACGTCTCCCTCTGCTTTAACCAAGACCAAGGATCCATCGCCCATCTGAAGCATGAAGTCTTCAAGCTATAGACTTCTCGTTTCTTTGAACCCCTACAGAGAAACACAAAAATGATTAGTTGCTCTAGAATCAATGACCTAAATATTACTAGATTCCTTAACCAAACAAGTTTCTAAATGCTGAAGATCATACCTAGCTCATCAGGAAAGGAAGTCCTTATAATTCTTCTTAATGTGCCTGACCTTCGGGCAGAAAGAACACTTTAGCTTCTTCGGGTTCTTGTTCTTCTTCTTCTTGCTCTTGTTGTTAGCTAGAATAGAAAACTTCCCATCCTTGGTCCATTGTTTCTTTCTATTTCCAAGGTTGGGATTGGAACCAAAAGCAGCCGTCAAATTAGCATCGCCACTAGCAGAAGACTCCTTGATCAGCAGTTTGAACTTTTATAACTGTTTCATTAATTATGTTAAGGTCATATCTCACCTATTACTTAAATTAAAAGTAGCTATGAATGGGATAAACTTCTTAGACAGAGTCTTAAAGACCATAGTCATATGAGTTTTAGCATCGATGTCGGCTCCATTAGTTTGTGCCTTAGCAAGGTAATCCATAACCAACATCATCTGCTCCTTTACAGACGTCCTTGGTCTCTGTTTACAATTAAAAAGTTTTCAAAGCGCCCATTGCCGCTTAGTTAAGGCTTGACATCCAAACATGTCTTCTAGATTATCCAAGATTTGTCTAGCAGTCTCATAATCCTCATGTTGAGCCTGCAACACATTATTCATGCTAGCTATAACATAGCAGCAGGCCTAATCATTTGCATTTTTTCAATGATCATATGCTTGGATTTGATCGTTGGTGGAATCTCTCGTAGGCTAGGGAGGACAAGGGGTTGTTAGCACAAATTTCAGTTTCTCAAAGGAGATGACGATATTCAAGTTTTGTTTCCAATCATTATAATTGTATCTGGTTAATTGGTTTTTGTCAAGTATTGATGATAATGTGTTTTTAGTCATTTTTAATCTATAATAAAGCACCATATACCAACCAAACATAGTATAATAATTTAGTAAGATAACACACTCATGTAAAAACATATAAATGTATTTATGTGTCAAAATCTTGAAAATATCACAACCTTACAATGATAATTGCCAACATAAAATTCAACAACTTTTAGAGGGAGTCATGCCAAATTTAATCAGGAACACAGATTCTTTCCTAATCCATATATGCCATCCAAGACCCATATGATCTAGCATATATTAATAATCATTTCTTTGGCCATTAATTTTATTAACAAAGCTCCTAGGGGAGGTTAATAACAAAATTAACATGAGTGTATAACTATTCTTTCAATATTTTATCTATGATTTATAATCACCACCTAGGGGTGTGCAATCGTAAATCATGCTAAAATACCTTATCCTCTCGAAGATCTAACCCGGTATATGATGAAGTCCCTTCTAGGGATCGAAACCACCATGTGTTACCGATAGACCAACGATTGAGGCCTTAGGTTCTCTCTTCAAAAACCTTCTCCTACTTAATCTTTTGAAATCAAGGTTTTATTTTATAAATATGCATGATCAATTTTAAATGAGCAGTACTCCCTATTCTATATGACATGTTATCAATATACATGGTAAATCATATTATAATGCAGACAAGCAAAGCAATCATGCAAAGCCATAAGCAAAACAATAATAAATAACTGTAATATTATGGTTCCACCATAGAGAATAAAAAACAAAGATTACAAGAAAATAATTGATGAGACTATAAAAGTGAACATTTTCTAAGGTTAAAATCATTTATTTATGTTTTTATTGCTCATTAAAGCCTCTAATTAATAGCATTTTTGAGTTGATAAGTATTTTTGTGTCCTAGTATGAAAATATGTTTAAAAATGTATTTTTAGTATGTTTTTATGTTTAATAATATTTTAAGTAATTTTTAGAGTCGTTTTGGTGTGTTAAATATGTGTATAGTTTGTAAATAGTCAAGACTATAAAAATAATATTATGTGATTTTATTTTAAGTCTTAAAGTGTTTGTAAATGTATTTTGAGTTTGTAAATATGTTCTATTATATCTTTGGTAATTTCTAAAAATAATTATGAGTCTTAAATGGCATATCTGTTAAGGTTTGTTAATTTTAAAAGTTTTTATCTATTTTTAGCAATTTGTAAAATAAATATTTTTAATTATTGTGTAAACAATGTTTGTAAAATAATTAATTTTGGTTTCTTTAATTTATTTTAGATTTAAAATCTGAAGGAAATACAAAGCAAAATGATACAAATAAAGGCAAAATTGAATAAGAAAGGCCTAAAAACACAACAAAAATTTGAATTAATCTAGATGAGGACACATGGCAAAATATGGAGCATTTGATCAGCTACCAAATGTATCTCGTCCGTTGGATTTATGCCACCGTCAGACCTGCGCAAGCCACGCGTCAGCATAGGAGAGCGCGTCAGCGCTGATGTGTGTTAGACGAGCCCTGCGCGTCTGTGAGAGCTGTCTGATTTGGTGTTTACGTCCCACGTGTATTTGTTTCGTTAGCCATCAGATTGGATTACCTGAATTGATTGAATGGCCATCAATCTTGATCCTACTTGGGCCCAATTTCACTGGCGTCTAAGATCTGTTTGATCGCAAAATTAATGGTCTAGATTATGTCGTTTGGATACGTTCAGCAGCCGCATCACACCAGATCTCAAAGCCCAATATGCCTTCCGAGCAATGTCGATCAGCATAAAAGAAAAGAAAAATTTTTAATGAATTCACAAGATTCTCGTGAATAAGGGGAGGTAGGCAGGATCATTTTGATCCACATACAATATTTAAATAATAATAAAAAAATTAAAAAATTGTTTAATAGTGCTTTTCAAGCATTATAAATATCGGCGGCTTCTCCCTCGGTTTTGCACCCCTCAATGGGCCTTTTGGCCCCAACTTCTTTCTCCCTTTTTCTTTGTTTTCTACAATATTCCCTTAACAAAAAATAATAAAATAATATTTAAATTAGTATAGAGAGTCTGGTGAGGTATAGAGATGATCTTATATGCATAGTACTTTGGTATGAATTTTAACTCTATAACTGCTTTGTAATGTTTATATTTTGTGGAAAAAAATATATTTCGATCTTTTTGATAATTATTGTTAATGTTATTATGCTACCCAATTCTTGCATAAATTCAGTCATCATTTTTTTATGTAATTTAATTATGTTGCATAATTAATATTAACAATACTAAAGTCATGCTCGTTTATTAAGTTGACTTTCTGCTGCATTATAAACATAGACTGACACGGTAAATGCTTGATAATTCTTAATTTATTATAGACAGAGGATGATATAGTGTATTCTTAAACCTTTTAATAAGTCGAGGTGCTACTGGAATTAATGCAATAGTTTATTCCATAAAAATATAATAATTTTGATATGTTATTATCTTTTCTAACTTAAAATTATGTTAATTATAATTGTAGTGATAGCGATTATAATTTTCATAATTAGTGCACCTAATCATTAGTGAGAGATGATTATTTTACTACTTTTATAGGAAGACCCTTACTACATTATGGCTTACTATATTATTGCTCTCGGTCGACTTATAAAAATAGTAAAAGTGCTTGCAATTAATGAGAAAAGATATAATAAATCAAATACTTAAGATAGTTATTTATTTAGAGTTAAAATTCCATATTAGTTATAAAACATATAAGGGATTCTCAAAGCTTCACTGTTTTAGATTTTGTTTTGAATTTTGAATTAAAAAACCATAAAAATATTTCTTTTATTTTAAACTTTGTCTTTAAAAATCGCTTGCCTTTTTGAACGTCTGTTTTTATCGATTTGCCTAGTTACAAATTTTTCACCTCCTTATGGATACGATAACTTTTCTATACTACAAATGTCTACTGTTTAAGAAGGAACATTTTGGGGCGTTACAACCAATAATCGAAACATATTATCGATTCTTGAACCTTGAATCTTCAAGTTGTATCAATCTTCATGTAATGTCCATCTTCAAGTCTTCATTTATTTAAATAAATGAGAAACTTATCTCTAAGTTTTATTTCCATTTTCATTTATTTAAAAAAAATGTTGCTTTCTTTTTTTCTTTGCATTAATATATATAATATATAATATATGAGATATTAACACTAATAGCCCTAAACTTTAGAGTCTCCATTATTTTACCCCCCGAACTTTAAAAATCACCACTTTATCCCTTGAACATTCAAAACTCCTCAATTTGCCCCTTGAAATTCAAAAGTCACTATTTTGCCTTTGACCTCTCAAAGCTCACCACTTTGTCTCCTAAATTTTTAATTTTCTATTCAAATAGATGGACTTAAGCCCACGTAATTTGTACATATTATAACTTTTAAGTTTTGTCTTATGTTTATACTCTCACTTGCTACCTTTTTTATTATTATTATTATTATTTGAACTTCTATTTAAGAAGGGTTTGCTTGCTCATTTCTTCTCATTTTTAATGCATAATTTATTTATAAGTAGATAGTGTTTGCTGATATTTGAATTTGAATACTAATAAAGATAAGTTACGTATTAAAGAGAAAGAGATATTGACAAACAATATCGAGAAGAAAATGTACATTCAGACCCATTTTAAATGAGAGCAAATAAAAATGTTAAATGAGAATGTAAATATAAAATAAAACTCGAGAGTGACAAAATCTCATTTTTGTCATTACATGTGATCCATGTGCGAATAATATAGGCTCAATTTTGTCTATTGAATAGAAAATTAGAAAACAAGAAATAAAATAAGGAGTTTTGAAAGTTTGAGGACAAAATAGGAATTTTAAAAATTCAAAGGATAAAGTGAGGAGTTTTAAAAGCTCAAGGTGTAAAGTGGTGATTTTTAACATTTAGAGGTAAAGTAAATGACACCTGAAAATTCAAGGGTTAATAACCCATAGTATATAAGACATGCGAATGATTTTGAGTGCATCCAAATGCACTCCTCGGCATATATTAAATTCCGTGGGCCATAAAGAGCAACATTACATTTTTTTTCAAAAAAAAAAAAACTAATTTAAAAACTCTTTTCAAAATTAGAAATATTTTAACTTTTCAAAAATATAAAACTTAGAGAATAAGTGAACATCGCATGTGGACTTTCCATATACTAGACGTCACACAATGTGAGTCCTATTTATACTGTGTCATCTAATATTAAATAATTATATTATTTAATTCCAAAGTATGTTTTAGTAATTAATAATTCACATCCTATTAATTGGAAACTTTTTAATCCTTTTAATTTCAGTTATTCATTAGTAGTTGTTATTTTACTATTTACAAATTATTTGTTCAAGTGAACAAAGTTTCTTTGCCTGATTGTATTGAAGCTCATCTTCGTGATTCCTTTGAACTATTAGTAGCAATCTTATTTGTAGAAAATGCAAAACAAATCCTTAATTACTTTGCAAAGGAATTGATACAAAGTACAACTGAGGTATTATTCATTTCACAATTTTAATTAGAAATTATTTCTTTTATTGTACATTTAACAAATATTTTTATTTTATATTATTTCTTTTAATGTACATTCAAAATAATAAACTTTTGAAATTTTATGTATAACATGGTATCATAAGAAACATAAAAAGTCATACCAGACTCTCAAGTACAAAAGAATACTTCATATATGTGAAAGCTTCTAAATCTGAATATTTTGATGGAGCCCAATTTAAAGTTGTAGTTACTGATCTAGTTGAAATTTACGCAAATGAAAAACCATTAGACCTGCACGTTATCAGACCTACACGGTATCTAGCACTGAGCTCGGTGTCTATCTTCAAAATCTTACTTAGGTCATCATCATCCACTGCTACTTCTTCTAGGTCCTCTCTTGGTTCTGTCGCAATGATTTCATCATCCATTCTTGGTCCAAGTCTATCTCATTTGATCCATGGTCGACCATCATCATTCTATTCCTAGGGAATTCATAGTCTTGGATCAAATCCAAAAACATTGTCCATGCTTCATATGCTCTCCTACCTCATTATTAGTTAGGAACGTTACTACTTGATGCATATAAAAGAGACTACCTTGAGGGCTCACAAGGTTGGTCTACCTATCATAGCATTATACTGGGTCCCTCTCTTAACAACTATGAAACTCGACATTATAGTCGAGGTGTTTGGTTGGTACTAATAGTAATGGGAAGAGTGATCATACCTTTCAGAACAATGCTATGTTTTTTAAAACTATACAATGGTTGTGAATAAGATATCAACTGAGTCTTGGGTCTGCATTTGGTCTAATGTGTTTGCGTAGAGAATGTCTATTGATCTTCTATTATTGATGAAGACCCTGTAGACTTCTTGATTGCCAATCATGGCAGACACCACTAGCGCATCATTATGAGGAAAGTGAACGTCTCGAGTGTCTTTTTCAGAGAAGGTAATTTCCATGCTAGCTCTTCTTTGTATCTTTGTTGATTTTTCATCTTCCTTTAGCCTGCCTTTGGCATCCCAAGCATAGCTTTTCTAAGACCACCTAGAATTCCCATCGAAATATAGACCTCCATGGATGGTGCAAATCAGTCCTGCATGTAGTTGATTTTTTCCCCTTGGGGTGCTGGATTACTTTGATCAACTCATACACCACCTAGGTGATCCTCTCTGATATATTCCTCAAGTAACCTCTCATGATGAAGTTCTCTATCTCATCCTTTAGGTCAGTGCAGTCTGTAATGTTATAGCTGATCTCTCCATGGAACCTGCAGAGTCTTTCTGATTTCTTTTGGCGAGGTTCTTCCTTATTGAAATTGGCCTTATCAGTATGTTACGATTTTGCTCCTAGTTATAACTTTCCTCAATATTCATATAGAGCTCTATATACGTCTCATACCTTTGATATTGTGATGGTTACGGTACAGGTGAAGCTAGCGATAAGGCCGACATAGGTGCCGAGGGAGGATAATTTTGATTATTATTTTCACTGTTTTGGTTCTTCCTTTTTCCAATGTTCTTTTCTCTATTCTGATTGTGCACCTATTGAGCTAGTTGCTGACATAATGGTGCTATTAGTATTGGAGGATAATATGGCACCTGAGCATCTGTTGATAACCAAGCTGCCTCCTTAGCTTTAATATACTTTTGAGCCTGTGATAAGACAGGCCACATCACTGGTGGTTTCTTATGCAAAGAAAACTTAAAAGTTCCATATTGTAAGTAGCTGAGGACTAATGTCAAGGCTGCATCTTTTGAGCAATTCTTTACTAAAACCATCTCTTCAAAGTAACAATCGATAAAGGACTTTAAAGACTCGATGTTCCCTTGTTTAGCCACTTAAAAGCTTTTTCGAGGTGTTTGTTGTAATCTCCTTCCTATAAACTGGGTAATAAATGCCGCGTATAATTCTTGCAAGCATATGATTGTTAGTGGCCTTAAATTCCTAAACCACCGTCTTACTGGTCTACTAAATATTACATCAAAAGCTTAGCATTTTATTGCATAAGGGGCCCCCTATAGGCTCATGTGTGAATTGAAGAGCTGAGCATGATCATCGAGGTCTTCCTTTCCATCAAACAAGGGAATGTTTAGCAATTTAAGCATGGTTAGCAAGGGTTCAACCATCACCTCTACAGTGAAAGGATGTCCATCTCGGTTATCGAGATTAAGGGCTTGATAACCCTACCTTACCTCCCACCTGTTGACTCTTTCTGCAAGATTAAGATGTTCTTGAAGACTTATCACTGATCCATCAGTATCTTGGCTTTCTGCTTGTTGAGCTTGGATCCAATTTCTAAGGTCTTCTTATCTTCAGCCTTTATTCCTCTCATTATTCACCGAGCCTAAAGGCGCTTCTTGTCCTGGTGCTAAAGGTGATAACCTTTCATGATTCTGGGTGTCATGCACCCTTACTGTATGTCTTCACTGTGCTCTTTTTCTGTCTACTTCCTTGTGATCCCAATGCCCATACTCGGTGTGACTGCATGTTGTTAGAATCACCAGTCCCATCTTGCAGGTTCGCTTCATCTCTTGGAGCTAGTGGGGGACCATTATTATTGCTTGTAGGCCAAGCAAGATTGTTCATGACATTCTCCATCCACTGAAAAGATTGTATCAATTACGGGAAATTCTATGTCAACATCCCAATTTGAGCTTGTAAGGCCGCATTCTAGTTAGAAGGTGCATCATTGAGTGGGGGCATTCGATTTTGGTCATCAACAGGAGGAAGTGACGAGAGCAATTCCTATCTTCCGCCTTAAGTAGCATCGTTGTTTCTGTCATTCTGACCACATTGATCATTTTAGTTCTACTTATTGGTTTTAGAATGTGTTTTCACCATTGGAACAACTGAGAGAATTTTTTTCTAGAAAAAAGGTTGAAAAATTCTTTGACCCCTCCTTTTAGTGCCAATTGTTTATAGGTAAAGCTTGTCTAATAAGATTTTATTAAATTCCTCATCAAGATAATCACTCACGAATGAATTAAATAAAGCAATAAAGTAAATAATAGCAAGAACACAAGAATTTAGAGCGGTTTACCTCAATTGAAGGCTACGTCTACTATGAGTTTTCTTAGATGATAGGGTTTCACTATGAGAAAATTAGAATACAAAAGATTTGTTGCCAAGAATTGGAGTTAGGCTATTCTTTAGAATTGGCCTCTATTTATAGTACATGGGAATGATCAATGCCTTACTCCTTAAGCCTAGTTAAAATTCAAATGCAAGATAATTTTATCTCCTATTGGCTAGACCTCATCACCGTGATCTCGTATAGGCCTTATCCTTTATGAGTTTCTTAGATTCGGTAGATCATGATCAGCTAGAGTGCTTATCACCGTCTTTGAAATCTTTTAGTTTAAATACAGATGCAAATAGATCATTTTACCCTTCTCAGATGTCATATGGAAAGAAGCTTCTAGAGCACATCGAGGCAATATGGACTAGATTAACCTTGGGCCTTTCTCGGCTCAATAACCCACCATGCCCAACTCGATGATTCGACAACAAATGTTAACATGGCACTCCTCTTTAAACTTAGGTGGCAAATACTGCAGGGAAGTCAGGATGTTTGATGTGAAGCTATTAGAGCCAAATATTGCTATAAGGAAGAATTCTTGGACATAACTGAAAAACAGGATGCATCGATAGTGTGGAAGAGCATCCTATCGTGTAGAGAGATACTAATAAGGGGTAGTGGTTTCATCATCTAGATCAAAAGTGGACATCTAGAAGTGTCCATGGATTATGTGGAGCAAAGACGACCTTTAGAGAGCAAGATTCAACTCAAATACTGCCTTGTAATCATCCAAAGTGAGCATCCTGTTTCTCCCCTTTCTAGAAATTGGAATATACCTCTACTGTAACACCCGCCTATTTTATGTAATGGACCACGTTAAGTTAGTAACGTTGTTAAGAAATTTTATTAATAAATTACGTTATATGATATGATATGTGATGTGCATGTTATTAACTTTTTATGTCAAGTTTTCTGACAGGTGACGACCGCATGGGATCATTGTGCTCTAGTGTTCATGTGAAATTTTGAATGTATGTTTATTTATGAGGCAATAAAGTATGAATGTTTTATTGTATGGCATTTAAGGATAGTTCGGCAGGCCAAACTTTTAAGATCGGCAGGCCGAACATTCTGCCCGAGATCGGCAGGCCGAAGAAACCCATCAGCAGGCCAAACTTGTGGAACCGGTAGGCCAAAAGGGGAAAATCAATAGGCCAAAAGGGGAAAATCGACAAGCCAAACACGGCTGACGAGCAGTCAGCAGAAATCTCTCCAAATTTATGGCTGAGATAATTATGTTAATTGGGTGATTTAATTGTGATTAATTGGCATAATAAAGGATTGAATTTGTCAGTTAGGGAAATTAAAGGGGTTTGACTTGCATTGATTTGTGTCAATTTAAATGGTTTCCAATTTTAAATGGGCAAAACATGGAGGGTTGTGAGTGATTGTTTGATTTCCTCTTTTCTCTCCTTTTCTCCACGCCTCTTGCCTCCCTAAGCAGTTAGAAAATTCTGACTTAATGAAGGAAATTGAATTCCCATCAATTATGCTTATTACGTTAAAAATTTTAACGTTTCTTTTTTTCATTATTTTCTCTCCTTCTCACGTTTTTCCTTTCAAACATCTGAGATGTTATTTCATTTTCTCTTTCTCTTCTCCACCAGTTCTTTCTCTCTCTTTCACGAAAATTCTCTGCAAATATTGAAAGAAAAAGTCATATTTCGTTGGTTAGAATTCAAGGACTTTAAGAAGAAATTTCGAGGTAAGAACTTTTCTAGTAGTTTTGAAAAGAAATTCTTCTCCTTAATCCGACTACATATCTTTCTATAGGTATTGTGTTTTATCTCTAATTTTTAAATGTGATGTTATACATATATGTATTATGTGATGTTTCTTAACGATTCTTGTACTTTCGGTATTTTTATGAAAAATAAATATTTCTATCTTCTACTCTTCACAGTAATATTACTGTTTAACCTAGATGCATGAAAAATGTAATGATTATTCAAGAGGTAAAGAATGATGATTTCATGAAAAATTGTTAAGAATATGCATAAGTATGTATGATGAATGTATTTTATGTATGAAATTTTTATGAGATGACAATGAGAAAACTGTTTTAATAATGCTATTTCTAGATTTTTGTTTATGAAATGTTATATGTTATATATATATATATATTTAAATGATTTTATGATAATGAAATGATTTTATGCATGAAAATAAGATGTTTGTATGAATTAATAAATTAAAGTATATGTGTTTTAAATTATTAGAAAACATTTTTCAAAAAGATTTTCATTTTTACAATGTATGAAATGTTTGGATTTTTAAGGAAGCATGTTATGAATAGCGTTTATATGTTTTGATGATAATTTTATGATGATGATTATGAGATATGTTAGTAAAATGTGATGAATGTATACGAGTATTATATGTATGAATGTTATGAGAATGGATATTTCATGATATGTATTAATGTTATTGCATCTTTAAATGGAAAATGACATGAACACTCAAGGAACGAGCACTACGAGACCGCGCCGTCGTCACCAAATCACGTTAAGGTTAAGTAAGCTAATGATAATGTAAGTACATTCTCACCTGCAACATGACACGTTTTACAAGATTTGACGTTATGTTCTTAATGATATTCATGATGATTTTATGGATATTTTTCCTTAAGAATTTCTATTAAGATTTTCATGATCTTAAGTTATGCATGATGTTTATGGCATGTTTTAAAGTGTGAAAATTATGTATATATGTATCAACTAATAAGTGTTGCACACCCAATGTTATGAAATGATATGTTATGATGTTATGTTTGGTTTGGGATTACCTACCATTCTCCTTGAATGACGGCGCGCCTATGATGATGTTTATGGTGCAACACTTGGGCCCTTAAGATAAAGATGGAATAAGTTTAAAGATGGTCAACGTAATGAAAGATATGTTTCTATGAAATTGTGCTTAAGGCACTTTTATGATACGATGACAATGGTGATGATGATGATGTTTATGAAATGTTTTAAATTATGAGAATTATATGTACTTAATCATGTTTTATGTCATGTTGTAGATAAGGATAAGAAAATCATGGACTAGGCGGAGGACATGGGAAGGCTTGTGAGCATTATGCAAAATGAATTGTAACTGGAAGCACGCCAAGAAGAACGCTCTTATGTTTTTAATTAAGTTATATATTTGAACATATATTTTTATGTTAAGTTTTAAGAATACTTATATTATGATTTTATAAGTTATTTTATCACTTTTTAATGAATTATAAACTTCTGCTATATTTTACGAAAAGTTGGTATGTCTTAAAATTTAAGTTTTCTCAAGGATTGGTCTCGGACGGCCTGCCGAACTTTTTGGCTGGCCTGCCGATGTCTAGAAGTTCGGCCTGCCGATCGCATTTTTCGGTCTGCCGAACATGGATGAGTTTTTGGTCAGAATTGCAAAGCCTCTGCCAGCCTGCCGGTTGAGAGAACTCTGGCCTGCCGATCATGTTCGGCCTGCCGAAGTCCCAAGTTCGGCCTGCCGAACTGTAGGAGCAAATGAGTTTTAAATGATGACATAATTAAGGAGATTTGATGTGATGTTTTGTTAAATCCTGATTTTTTACAACTTGGTAAACCTATATTATTAAATATGTTCATGATTAATTTAAGTATAATTGAATAAATTATTATATGGAATAAGTTAAACAATGTTAAGTTTTAAAAAAAAAATTTGGAGGTATGAATGGATCCTGGTTATGTATGTTAAGTACTTTTAAAATCATTAGTACCGTTTAAGTTTGATATTATTTATATGATTAAAGTTTAAGCAAGTACGAATGTATGTACGTATGTAATGACATATGTGACATCCGAATTAAGGGCGTTCTCAATTGGTACTCATGAAGGAAATAAGAACCTCTTAAGGGAGGTTTGAGGTTCAAACCATGAGGGACGCGAAATAAAACCCTAAGGGACCAGTAGGTTCTAGAGGGGACAGTACAGATGAGTGGGGCAACACAGTGGGATGCTTGAGTGGGGCCAGCCGCCACAATAAAACGCGCGTTTTATTGTGGCGGCTGGCCCTACTCAAGCCCCCATGAGGTCCACATTCATTCATACTGTCCCACTGGTCCCTCAGGGTTTTATTTCGTATCCCTCATGGCTCGAACCTCAAACCTCAAACAGTGTTAGTTAATAACCGTGGAGAAAAGGGTCTCAAAACTATTCTACCCAATATATATATATATAGGTTCAAATATATATATATATATATATATATGTTGGGTTTGGTGCCCTAAAAACTGTGACATTATTTATATTGTTAATAAATACATAAAATGACATTTATTATTATTTTGGTTGATTATATGTATTATGAATACATTTATAAACATCAAGAAAATTTCAAGATTATTTATGTGACTATAAATTTAGCATATAAGTGTTATTTGCTTAGGGATAAAATTTATAGATAATAATCTAAATAGTCCGTAATAATTAATTAAAGTTTGGGATCTTTAATTAAAAATTACAAGTACGGTCCAATCTCATCTAAAATGAAATAGTCATTATCCGGACTATTAATGTAGAGACATTGGGTTGGAGGTACTTTATATAATGAGATTATATAGGACTGGACCAGATAAATTGTGAATCTCTAATAATCATCCGTTACAAATAGAGTATTCAAATTTATCACTATGATGATCATATATTTGACAGTCTTAATCCTGAGTATTTATTAGACTCCTATTTATTACATTATGTTTTTTGACTTGCATGGTAAGATTTTTCTAAGCACAGATTATAACTTAGCATCTTAGAAACATAAAGTAATAAATGACTGGGAATAATATTATACAGATATGGAATCCATTCCTTCCTTATGGAAGTTAGAAAAATAGTTCTCTTGAGTGATAATTCAAGGTTTGAACAGTAGAGCGCTTGTTCATAATAAGATTATGAATTAATTGTTCATTAGAGAATTATTGGAACTCAAGGATAAAGATGTAATAAGAGAGGTGAACGGAAATTGAACCTAGCTCTTATTATGAACTATTTATGGAGGACTGACTTATATGTAATGGTTATATCAATGGACTACTCGTTAATTTTCTTTGAGTAATTTTATTATAATCTCAAGAGTTCAGTTTCAGGTTTTTAGTGGAGTAACACTGAAACTAATAAATTTGACACATTAATTAAAGAGTTTGATTAAATGTCAAATTTATTGGAGCTTGGGTTATAGGTCCATAGGTCCCCAATACCACCTCCGTAACACTATATTGGATTTTTGCATAGAATGAATTATACATGTTTAATTCAGAATTATTGAATTCTGAATTAAGTTTTTCACACTTGAATTATTAACGTGACACAGAAAAATGTTCTCTGTGACACAATGTAATGTGATAAATGTTATCACATTTAACTGAGCATTAGTTAATTAATTGATTATTGTTAAAATCTATTCTTAAATAAATGTGATTTATTTTTGAATTGAGATTTAGATATATATATATATATATGTGGTTTTGAACCAAATCTTTATATATATATATATATAAGATTTTATAATATATTAATATATATATATATATTAATATAATATTTATAAAAAAAAAGGAAAAGGGGAACGTGAAACTGCAGTTTCTCGATCTCCTTTATATACTTATATACATATATAAGTAAACCAAATCAGAACATGTGATTCGGTCAAATTAAAAAAAAAAAAGAAAAAAAAGAAAAAGAGGTAAACTTGCTCTTTCACGGATTCCTTATATATATACATGTGCATATGTGTGTGAAGACCGGATAAGGATTCGGGAAACAAACGAAAAAGAAAAAAGAAGAAAAAGGAAAGAAAAAGAAAGGGGAATATAAAATTACTAATGGCTCAAATATAAAAATGGAGAGATAACAGTTATCTCAGTAATTTTTATTCACATAATTTTTAGAGAGAAAAACTGAGAGTTCTTCTCTAAAGAAAGAAAAAAAAGGTTTGCTATCTCATGTGTTGAGTACATAGCAGATTCAGAAAAGTGTGAGGAAAATTCATTCTTGCAGTTTGACGCCCACTCGTCTTTCCATTAATGTGAAGGCCTGGTTTGGAAGATCGTGGTGTGAAAGAGGAAAGCTAGGATACCCTGATAGTTTTCAAAAAGTTAGTAAAATTTCCTAAAGCTTTCTGTAATTAAAATTATATATCTTTTCCCGATGAACAAAGTTTTCAGAAAATTTTTGTTTGTCAATGATCCGTTCCTTCCGCTGCGTTTCATGTTTTAATTCCAACAAATGGTATCAGAGAGGGTTATAACATATATAATTTTAATTAAACATGATTTTATTTTAATGATATCATGTTTTTGATGCATGTTTGTGGGCACTTTGCATCTTTGTTAATTTTTATTCATGTGATGAATGGGTGTTTAATGAAAGGATTTTTGGTCGTTAATTATATGGTCCTTTTGGATTAATAATTTTATTTTCAGTTTGATTAGATCAATCTGTGTAAACCCATAAAGGGGTATAGGCTTTTTGTAATTTATTATTATTATTTTTTCTTCTCTCTTCTCTTTCACTTGCTACACGTGGAACGATGAAGAAAAAGATGTCCATTGGATTTTTTGGCCCAGTTGAGAACTGTGGGCCTATTAGATTTCAAAGGTAATCCAGCAAATTGTTGCACAATAAACCACTTAATGAAGACTGCAAAATTAGATCAGGGAATTATGTATAAATTACAAGAAGACCGCTGTAATTTTATTTTTTATTTTTTATTTTTTTCGGGTTGTAATTTTAATTATCCAAAAGGACCCGGTCAAAAATTCATTGTTTATTTTCATTTTTATTGTCATGTGATGATTGTGATAACATGTTCATGCATGATAATATGTCATCTAGGAAAGTGCTCATTTATAGTATTGTAACATGACATGCATACGCTTAGCATATTATTTTTATAAAGGAGTTTATAAAATGATTTAATATGTGTTAGTATTAATTTAATGAGATTAAATTAATTGGGTTGGTTTTATAGAATCTTAATTTATTAATCAACCAAATAATGTGAATTTAGTTTTAACAGTTAAGACTTAGTAAAATTCACATTAATTCTAAGTTATCTAATTTTAAATTGTTTAATATTTGGTAACTTAGACAATTCATAATAAATTTAGATTTTTAGAAAATCTGGTAATTTATTTAAGTATAAATAGAATGAGATTCTATTAACACATAATATAATCTAGTAATTAAAAAATTGTTTTTATCTACTAGAATTATGAAACATATGATGTTTTATAAGATAAAACACATCTTTTAAAATAATAAGTGGGAGAAGGTAATATGACAATATAACCTGCGGTCTCCACTATTAGTACAACACCGTGAGATTTAGGTGGCGCCTCGCGACGCTTTGATTTCGTCCTCCCTACGGAGGGTGTCCATTTAAATCAATATCAAGGTTGGCTTCCTTGAGATAGGATTTTATAATGTATTTCAAAATTGACCTACCCTATGGCGGCAATTTTGAGTTAAGTTGTTAAAATCCAAAATAGTGGGTTACACTCATAAAGACATAATTAAATTGTTAATTATATCTTGACCAAAATAAACGGTTATTAATAAATATAGAAAATAGAAGATATTTTGAATATATTTATTAATTGAGAATGTCTCAATTCAATTCATAAATAATTTGACCTACCATATGGCGGCACTTTATTTATTAAAATTGAATAATCGTGGAATTAGTAAAATATTTTTTGTGTTTTTCATATGCGTCATGCATCACGTTTACTATTCCAAAACATATATTTATGATGTTTATGCAGCCATTTTAATTTATGCTATTTTATTTATTTATTACAGCAACAATGTCTAATCCAATCATTGCCATTCTCTCAACTGAAAAATTAACCGGAGATAATTTTGTCAAGTGGAAGAGTAATATGAACATTGTACTAATTTGCGAAAGTTACAAGTTTGTCCTGACGGAGGAATGTCCTCCAGAGCCTGCTGCCAATGCTCCTCGTAATGTACGGGAAGCATATGATCGTTGGATTCAGGCAAACAATAAGGCCTGCTGTTTTCTTTTGGCTGGGATGTCTGACGTGCTTAGGATGAAGCACGAAAGCATGGAGACCGCTTTTGAGATAATGCAGTCTCTGCAAGACATGTTTGGTAAACCTTCTAAAAAGGCACGCCACGAAGCTGTTAAGGCTGTAATGAATGCAAAAATGAAGGCAGGGATTTCGGTCAGAGAACATGTTCTCAACATGGTTAACTATCTCCATGAGGCCGAGGTGAATGGGGCTATGATAGATGAAGCCACATAGGTGGGGATGATTTTGGAAACCCTCTCCCCTGCCTTCCTTTAGTTCAAAAGCAACTATTTCATGAACAAGCTGAAATATAACATGATTGAGTTGCTTAATGAGCTTCAAACCTTCGAGTCTATTTCCAAAGAAAAGACTAAAGAAGCTGAGGCAAATGTTGCAGAAGCTCAACCCTCCTCTTCTGCTCAACCCTCCTCTTCTGCCCAAAGAATAAGAATAAGAATGGAGGGCAACCTAAGAAGAACAAAAGCAACAACAACAAAAAGAGCTCCAACCAAAAGAAGCCTAAAGGAAAATGTTTCCACTGCTGCGTAGTTGGGCACTGGAAGAGAAACTGCAAGAAGTATCTTCAGGAGCTCAAAGAAAAGAAGAACAACGGTAAATCAGATTTACTCGTTTTAGAAGCTTGTTTAGTTGAAGATGATACTTCACCTTGGATAATTGATTCAGGGGCAACTAACCATGTTTGTTCTTCTTTGCAGATGCTTAGTTCTTCAAGGGAGCTTGCCGACGGGGAACAAACAATGAGAGTGGGAACGGGAGAGGTTGTTTCAGCAAGAGCAGTAGGAGTTGTTAAACTTTATTTTAGAAATAAGTTTTTAATTTTAGACAATGTTTATTACATTCCTTGTTTTCGTAGAAATTTGATTTCTGTTTCCAGGTTGTTTGAACAAATGTTTAATGTTTCTTTCAATAATAATTATGTTAATATTTCTAGAAATGGTTTGGATATTTGTTCTGTGCATCTGAAAAATAGGCTTTACACCTTAAGGCCCAACGAAAAAGCACTGCTTAATACCGAAATGTTCAAAGTTGAACAACCTAAACCCAAGAAGCAAAAGATTTCTTCTAATAATGAAACATACCTATGGCACCTTAGATTAGGTCACGTCAACCTTGACAGAATTAACAGACTGGTAAAGGAAGGTCTTTTAAAAGAGCTAAAAGTTAGTTTTCTACCAGTTTGTGAATCTTGTCTTGAAGGTAAAATGACTAAGAGGGCTTTCTCTGCAAAAGGCGAAAAGGCCAAGGAACCACTTGAGCTAATACATTCAGATGTTTGTGGTCCAATGAATGTACAAGCCTGTGGTCGTTACGAATATTTCGTCACATTTATTGATGATTATTCAAGGTATGGTTACATATACCTAATGCAAAGGAAATCTGAAACTTTTGGAAAGTTCAAAGAATTCCAAGCGGAAGCTGAAAAGCAATTAGGAAAGACGGTGAAGAGTCTTCGATCTGATCGAGGAGGAGAATACCTTGATATTGAATTCAAGGATTATATGATAGAACATGGTATTCTATCACAACTCACCGCACCTGGAACACCACAACAAAATGGTGTTGCAGAGAGAAGAAATAGAGCGTTGCTTGATATGGTGAGATCCATGCTTAGCTACTCATCATTACCCACTTCATTTTGGGGATATGCACTACAAGCTGCAGTATATCTTCTAAACATAGTTCCATCTAAGTCTATTTCAAAAACACCTCTAGAGTTATGGAATGGTCGCAAACCTAGTATGCGACATATTTGTATATGGGGGTGTCCAGCACATGTGCTGAAAGGTAAGACTGGGAAGTTGGAACCACGTTCTGAAGTATGCTTATTCGTGGGATACCCAAAAGGAACGAGGGGAGGTTTGTTTTATAGTCCACAGGATAAGAAAGTATTTGTATCGACAAATGCCACTTTTCTCGAGAATGATTATATGCAAACTATAAACCTCGTAGCAAAATTGTACTTGAAGAGTTACTTTCTGATCAGATCAGACCGCAACCAACAACTGTTGTCAAAGGACAAAATGAGGAGGCCACATCTTCCTATCAGAATGTCATACCACCTCGACGTAGTGGGAGGGTTGTGAGACCACCTGCTCGCTACAAAGAACTTGGAGAAGAAAATGTTGCTATCTCTGATAATGGTGAAGATGATCCATTGACATATCGTGATGCAATAGAAGTTTCTGAGAAGAAAAAATGGCTGGAGGCTATGAACCTTGAAATGGAGTCCATGTACTCCAATTCAGTCTGGGATCTTGTAGGCCTACCTGAAGGGATAAAACCCATAGGGTGCAAATGGATTTACAAGAAGAAAAGAGGAGTGGATGGGAAAGTTGAGACTTTCAAAGCTAGGCTTGTGGCAAAGGGTTATACCCAAAAGGAGGGAGTTGACTATGAAGAAACTTTCTCGCCTGTAGCTATGCTTAAATCCATTCAGATTCTTTTATCCATTGCTGCTTGTCTTGATTATGAGATATGGCAAATGGATGTCAAGACTGCCTTTTTGAATGGCTATCTTGAGGAAAACATCTATATGGTGCAACCAGAAGGGTTTGTAGTCAAAGGTCAAGAGCAAAAAGTTTGCAAGTTGTAGAGGTCCATATATGGACTCAAGCAAGCTTCAAGATCTTGGAACTTGAGATTTGATGAAGCGATCAAATCTTATGGTTTCGATCAAAATATTGATGAACCTTGTGTTTACAAGTACATCAAAGATAAGAAGGTGGTCTTCTTGGTTCTTTATGTAGATGATATCCTACTCATTGGGAATGATGTAGGCGTATTATCTGATGTAAAGAAATGGCTCGCCAGCAATTTCCAAATGAAAGATTTAGGAGAAGCAAGTTATGTTCTTGGAATCCAACTCATAAGAGATCGCAAGAACAAACTGTTGGCGCTGTCTCAGGCATCGTATATCGATAAGGTGCTTATCAGATTTTCGATGCAAAACTCCAAGAAAGGTAATTTACCTACACGTCATGGAGTTTATCTTTCAAAAGAGCAGTGTCCTAAGACACCTCAAGAGGAAGAAAATATGAGACGGGTACCCTATGCATCTGCAGTAGGAAGTCTAATGTATGCCAGGTTGTGTACAAGACCTGACATTTGCTATGCGGTGGGTATAGTCAGTCGGTATCAATCCAGCCCATGATTAGATCATTGGGTGGGGGTTAAACATATTCTCAAGTATCTTAGGAGAACGAGAAACTATATGCTAGTTTATTTTGGTGAGAATTTGATTCCCATTGGATACACTGATTCTGATTTTCAATCAGACAAAGATACACATAAATCTACTTCTGGATCAGTGTTTACTTTTGGTAGTGGAGCCATAGTTTGGAGAAGCATCAAACAATCTTGTATTGCTGATTCAACTATGAAAGCAGAATATGTGGCTGCTTGTGAAGCAGCTAAAGAAGTTGTTTGGCTCCGTAAGTTCTTAAATGATTTGGAAGTAGTTCCAGGCATGTATAAACCACTCACACTGTATTGTGACAATAGTGGTGCAGTGGCAAATTCAAGAGAACCTAGAAGCCACAAAAGAGGAAGGCATATAGAAAGAAAATATCATTTGATTAGAGAGATAGTGCATCGAGGCGATGTGGAAGTTGTGAAGATAGCGTCGGAAAACAACCTTGCCGACCCTTTCACCAAGACGTTACCTGCAAAGAGCTTTGAGGGACACTTGGAAGGCTTAGGTCTTAGAGACATGTCTCACCTACTTTAGGGCAAGTGGGAGATTGTTGGGTTTGGCACCCTAAAAGCTGTGACATTGTACATATTGTTAATAAATAAATAAAATGACATTTATTATTATTTTGGTTGATTATATGTATTATGAATACATTTATAAACATCAAGAAAATTCCATGATTATTTATGTGACTATAAATTTAACATATAAGTGTTATTTGCTTAGGGATAAAATTTATAGATAATAATCTAAATAGTCTGTAATAATTAATTAAAGTTTGGGATCTTTAATTAAAAATTACAAGTACGGTCCAATCTCATCTAAAATGAAATAGTTATTATCTGGACTATTAATGTAGAGACATTGGGTTGGAGGTATTTTATATAATGAGATTGTATAGGTCTGGACCAGATAAATTATAAATCTCTAATAATCATCCGTTACAAATAGAGTATTCAAATTTATCACTATGATGATCTTATATTTGACAGTCTTAATCTTGAGTATTTATTAGACTCCTATTTATTACATTATATTTTTTGACTTGCATGGTAAGATTTGTCTAAGCACGGATTATAACTTAGCATCTTAGAAACATAAATTAATAAATGGCTAGGAATAATATTATACAGATATGGAATCCATTCCTTCCCTATGGAAGTTAGAAAAATAGTTCTCTTGAGTACCTCCAATAATTCCAATATATTTATGAACTATTTATGGAGGACTGACTTATATGTAATGGTTATATCAATGGACTACTCGTTAATTTTCTTTGAGTAATTTTACTATAATCTCAAGAGTTCAGTTTCAGGTTTTTAGTGGAGTAACACTGAAACTAATAAATTTGACACATTAATTAAAGAGTTTGATTAAATGTCAAATTTATTGGAGCTTGGGTTATAGGTCCATAGGTCCCCAATACCACCTCCGTAACACTATATTGGATTTTTGCATAGAATGAATTATACATGTTTAATTCAAAATTATTGAATTCTGAATTAAGTTTTTCACACTTGAATTATTAACGTGACACAGAAAAATGTTCTCTGTGACACACAATGTAATGTGATAAATGTTATCACATTTAACTGAGCATTAGTTAATTAATTGATTATTGTTAAAATCTATTCTTAAATAAATGTGATTTATTTTTGAATTGAGATTTAGATATATATATATATATATATATGGTTTTGAACCAAATCTTTATATATATATATATATAAGATTTTATAATATATTAATATATATATATATATATTAATATAATATTTATAAAAAAAAAAGGAAAAGAGGAACGTGAAACTGCAGTTTCTCGTTCTCCTTTATATATTTATATACATATATAAGTAAACCGAATCACATGTTGCGATTCGGTCAAATTAAAAAAAAAGAAAAAAAAGAAAAAGAGGTAAACTTGCTCTTTTAGGGATTCTTTATATATATACATGTGCATATGTGTGTGAAGACCAGATAAGGATTCGGGAAACAAACGAAAAAGAAAAAGAAGAAAAAGGAAAGAAAAAGAAAGGGGAATATAAAATT
This sequence comes from Artocarpus heterophyllus, assembly GCA_025403435.1. Taxonomy (NCBI): domain Eukaryota; kingdom Viridiplantae; phylum Streptophyta; class Magnoliopsida; order Rosales; family Moraceae; genus Artocarpus; species Artocarpus heterophyllus. The sequence goes on from CM046341.1 coordinate 30,450,030, forward strand.
ACTAATGGCTCAGATATAAAAAGGGAGAGATAACAGTTATCTCAGTAATTTTTATTCACATAATTTTTAGAGAGAAAAACTGAGAGTTCTTCTCTAAAGAAAAAAAAAGGTCTGCTATCTCATGTGTTGAGTACATAGCAGATTCAGAAAAGTGTGAGGAAAATTCATTCTTGCAGTTTGACGCCCACTCGTCTTTCCATTGGTGTGGAGGCCTGGCTTGGAAGATCGTGGTGTCAAAGAGGAAAGCTAGGATACCCTGATAGTCTTCAAAAGGTTAGTAAAAATTGCTAAAGCTTTCTGTAATTAAAATTATATATTTATTCCAGATGAACAAAGTTTTCAGAAAATTTTTGTTTGTCAACGATCCGTTCCTTCCTCTGCGTTTCATGTTTTAATTCCAACAATATATACATACATACATACATATATCCTTTTAGACTTTAGAGTAGACCTCTTCTTGAGTTTTGTAGTGGCGTAGTTGCTTCTGTACCATCCACACGGCAGCTTTCTGCATCTGATGATGATATTGTCGAAGTAGAGCCTCTCAGTTCTTCCATTTGTGCTGCTATACTATATCAATACACGAAACAAATTAACATACAAGCTTTTAGAGGAAAAAAATGGATTCGTAATTTTATATGTGCAAGAAAAATACACATGCTTTTACTCGCCACTAGTATGAGACAAAAAATATATACATTCCCTTACTCTCCATTTTTAGCGAAAAATAGATTCTTAATTTCATGTTAAAGTTTGTCAGCCTTTCATGCATTTTTGCTTAATTTGTTAAATTTGGTCTTTTTTTGTCTAATAAAGCATGGGTTTATAAAGAATATCATAAGCGGAGACGTTAGATTAGAGTTGGGATATATGTTGAGCTTTCATTTTGATTAAAATTGCTCCTTTTTTGTATATATTTGAACATGGCAAAACCTCTTTTTCTTTTTTATCTGTTATCTTTTTAATTTTTGTATTTAGTAATGTTGTAATCTACAACTGTACCTCCATCCCCAGAGCAAGTAAAATCATCGGCAGCAACGAGAACAATTAAACAACGGCAATGGATTGGGCCCGAAGTATAAATTCAAAACAAAAAGGAAAAGGTGAAATTAAAGAAAAAATTTAGGGAGATAAACAGTTTATTGGTAAATATATACACCACCTTGTCAACAACTACCTTGGAAAACATGCAGGCAGTGTACCAATAGCCTCAAAAAAGATTAGAACCCCCTGTTCGGTGAAGAAAAGTTGAGAATTGGTTCTTTACGATCTCTAATTGCACAGAAAGGTTATACGTTCTAATTTGTAGCTAAAGTACCTGCAATGCCTGTAGTCTTTTCCAGGGGAGTGGGGCTTTCCTAAGAACAAAAAGCATTGCGTGCACATGCAATGCAGTTCTATTCTTTCATGTTCTATCATTATCAACTAGTTTTCTTTCTTTCCTTCCATCTTTTTTTTTTCCTGAAGAGTGCACATGCACTAAAGGGAACCCTACAAGGCACAGGTTTATTTAAATGAGAAAAAAAGTGTTAAAGTTTCATGTTGCTTTCTTTCTTTTGCTTACAAAAAACCCCCAAAAAAAAAAAGAGAAAAAAAAAGAAGGTGCCCACGAACAGGATTTTTTCCCCCCTTTTGCGCGTGGTTGAGTTTGTTGCCTGAAATGTATAATTTTTATCTATCTTATGATAAATAAATTTATGACCCATATAACAAATTTTATTTTATCTGATATATTGAGGAAGTATACTATGACTTTGTATTTATATAGCTGACTATTTAATTATGTATGAAGTGTTTATAATGGAGAGGATTTTAGTTTAAAGGAATAAATCTAGTTATAGTCTTTGAATTTTTTTCTCTCTGTAAAACAAGTCTATATATGAAATTAATTTTGTCTTATAATAGTCCCTGAGCTCAAAAAGTATCTCATGAATAGTCATGTGGTTAACTCTTGGATGGAAACCATCAAATCGAATTCATGATAGTTCCTTGAACTCTTTTCTCGCTCTAAAAATGTTTCTTCGATTAAAACTAATACTAATTTAGCGCTTGAACAAAAAATATGCCCAAATTAGTTCATTTAATTAATAAAGAAAGATAAAAAAACTTTAGGCACAAAAATATATATATTGTGTTGAGAGGGGATATTCGAATAAAAATTTGTAGGAGACATTAAGCTTATTTCATGCTTTTGTCCTTGTAGAGGATGAATTCTACAACTAAATTTGTTCAAGCTCCAATGGCCGTTCCTAGGAGTCGATCAAGTGGGAGTTAGTTGGTTAGTGTTGAATTGACATTCAACAAGAATAAAGTGTAAAATGTGATACAAATAAAAGATTACACGTATTTATTGTGGTTCACCTCTGGAACAGAAGCTACGTACATTGGAGGGTCTCAAGGTTTCATTATATGTTGAAATAGTACAATAATTGAGGAGATAGATAATAGGGGTGAGAGAGGAGGAGATTTAAAGATAGAAAGTAAAGAGAGAGAGGGGGTAAATATTCAGAGTACAAAAGTGTGTAATTTATGGGATCAATTCCATATTTATAGGGGACACATTAGACCTCTAAATTGCCTAATTTTAGAGCTGATTATGAGTTAACCAAGGAAAGGGTAACTTCTTTATTTTCTTCCAGTTGACTTTCTCATTTGCGTGTTTCCTCGTTTGGCTTGAGTTTCATCTTCCCAAGCTTGTATCACGCTCTGGGGCACCCCTGTCCCAAAAATTAGTTCAAAGACATCCAATTTTCGCCTTGAAATTGCAGTGTGAAAGATGGATTGTCCATTTCCATCCTTTTCCCAAATTAAATCAGGAAATGACCGGAGGAGTTTGGCTACAAATTTGTAATTCTCCAATGCTGCTGCTTCGAATAATAAGTGGCGTGGACTCTTAACAATATCTTGGAGCACATTCCTATCCCATTTCCTAAGTTCACTTAAGAGTTGTTCAAGAAAATTGAAAGCTTCATCTTGCAAACTGGGAGAATTGCTCGCGGACGTAAAATGGGGACCTGATAGTGAGAAATTAATCCATTAATTAGTTTGTCACATATAATAATTAGAATGAGAATTAGAAAGGTATTCCAAATTTTATAGATCTATACTAACATAGGTGTAAAATTTGGTTGAAGATTCCTTGACGTTGGGAAGCGAATATTGAAGGCTTTTGAGCTAACACATGCAAAACTGTTTTTGAATTGGAATCACGTCTACAGTCTAATTTGAGATCAGGACAACCAGCTAGTATCCTTGACGCCAATTCTCTATCATTTAACCAAAATAATATTGACAACATAAGCCCAATAAAAAAAAAAAACAAAAACAAAAATGTTTACAACAATTTATGGTATGTGGCACTATAGGAGTAGGCTGTGGAGCTCCTCCAAGATGGTTTTAACGGAAATTCATATTGCTGCTTTTACTATGAAAAATATTTAATTTTCTTTTCCCTTTAGGTTTTACTCACCATGGTTTGATATTCAACGCGTCGTTGATCCTTTATGCTAGTTGTACTATCTTTTTATTTATTAAAAACAAAGATGTTACTAAAGGAGTGAAAAAACAAGTATAGTACTTTTAAGAAAGTATAATTGCTCTCTTGAAGATAATTAATTTGAACAAAGCGAAAAACAAATAGAAAATTAGACTTTGTGATTAAAATATACGGCATAGATATTTCTGTATTTAATTAATCACATTAGCCCACAGTTTTTTATGAAGTTTGATATATATTAATGCAGGCAGAAGAGAAAATAGTAAATTATATATAATGAAAATGATATAGTCCTTCTCCCTTTGTTTATCAAGGCACTTACCAAACATCTCATTGTTGACACACGCAAAAAACAGGTGAATTTTATCATTATTCCCCATAGAACGTGGTTCTTCGTTATGTTTGGAGTATAGCTCGGAAGCTATGTCCTCATGACCAAACACAGCAGCAATATAAGTTGGAGTCATGTTGTTGCCACCTGCAGTGCAAATTAAATTATGATCCTCTTTCCATAGTTTTCTAACGTTTTCAGACGCTTCAGCTACGGTGGCGGTGCAAAGGGCTGTATTGTTGCTTGCATCTCTATTGTTGATAAAGTCACCTGCACCAGGCTCCTGAAGAAGCATTTCAACAAACTTAACTTGCTTTGCTCCGGCGGCAATGTGAAGAGCGGTTTCACTTGTCACACTTAGAACTGGCGAGTTCAATAAGGCCGATCTTTGTCCTGCGGCCTCTCGTAAGATTTTGCTAGCAGCATTCCAATTACCTGTTGTTGCGGCACGATACAGTTTCCTCATGCTCGTAAGATTTTGCTAGCAGCATTCCAATTACCAGTTGTTGCAGCACGATACAATTTCCTCATGCATTTTAATCTCTGTATTTCTAAACGTTGGATAAAAAAAGTGATTTCCAATTTAAAACAACATATAATCAAGAGATTTTGAAATTTTGAAAGAGGTAAAATTACTTACACCCCCTGTCTTTTGTTAAATAACAAAAACACATCTTAAACTAAAACTAATCAAGATTATTAAGCAACTCAATCATATTATATTTCAACTGGTTTATGAAATAGTTGCTTTTAAACTGAAGGAACGCAGGGGAGATTCTAAAATCATCCCCACCTGTGTGGCTTCATCTATCACAGCCCCATTCACCTCAGCCTCACGAAGATAGTTAACCATGTTGAGAACATGTTCTTTGACCGAAATCCCTGCCTTCATTTTGGCATTCATTACCGCCTTAACGGCTTCGTGGCGTGTCTTTTTAGAAGGTTTACCAAACATGTCTTGTAGAGACTACATTATCTCATAAGCGGTCTCCATGCTTTCGTCCTTCATCCTAAGCACGTCAGACATGCCAGCCAAAAAAAAAAAATACAACGGGCCTTGTTGTTTGCCTGGATCCAACAATCATATGCTTTTCGCACATTACAAGAAGCATTGGCAGCAAGCGATGGAGGACATTCCTCCGTCAGGACAAACTTTTAATTTTCACAAATTAGTACAATGTTCATGTTACCTTCCACTTGACAAAATTATATTCGGTTAATTTTTCATTTGAGAGAATAGAGATGATTGGATTAGACATTGTTGTTGTAATAAATAAATAAAATAACATAAATTAAATGGTTGCATAAACATCATAAATATATATTTTGGAATAGTAAACGTGATGCGTGATGCATATGGAAAAACACAAAATAGTATATTACTAATTCCAAGATTATTCAATTTTAATAAATAAAGTGCCGCCGTAGGGTAGGTCAAATTATTTATGAATTGAATTGAGACATTCTCAATTAATAAATATATTCAAAATATCTCATATTTTATATATTTATTAATAACCGTTTATTTTGGTCAAGATATAATTAACAATTTAATTATGTCTTTATGAGTGTAACCCACTATTTTGGATTTTAACAACTTAACTTAAAATTGCCGCCGTAGGGTAGGACAATTTTGAAATACATTATAAAATTCTATCTCTTGGAAGCCAACTTTGATATTGATTTAAATGGACACCGTCTGTAGGAAGGACGAAATCAAAGCGTCGTAAGGCGCCACCTAAATCTCACAGTGTTGTGCTAATAGTGGAGATTGCAAATTATATTGTCATATTACCTTCTCCCACTCATTATTTTAAAAATGTGTTTTATCTTATAAGGTATCATATGTTTCATAACTCTAGTAAATAAAAACAATTTTTAATTATTATGTGTTAATAGAATCCTATTCTATTTACACTTAAATAAATTACCAGATTTTATACAAATCTAAATTTATTGTGAATTGTCTAAGTTACCGAGTATTAAACAATTTAAAATTAGATAACTTAGAATTAATGTGAATTTTACCAAGCCTTAACGATTAAAACTAAATTCACATTATTTGGTTGATTAATAAATTAAGATTCTATAAAACCAACCCAATTAATTTAATCTCATTAAATTAATGCTAACACATATTAAATTATTTTTATAAACTCCTTTATTAAAAAAAATATACAAGTGTATGCATGTCATGTTGCAATAACTATAAGTGGGCACTTCTTAGATGACATGTTATAATGCATGAACATGTTATCACTGTCATCACATGAAGATAAAGCATGAAAATAAACAATGGATTTTTGATCGGATCCTTTTGGATAATTAAAATTACAACCCATAACAAAAATAAGAGAAAAAAATAAAAATTACATAGGTCTTCTTGTAATAACATAAGTCTCAGCTCCAATTTTACAGTCTCCATCAGGTGGTTTACTGTGCAATAATTTGTTGGGTTACCTTTGAAATTGATAGGCCCAAAGTTCTCAACTGGGCTGAAAGATCCAATGAACTTCTTTTTCTTCATCGCTCCACATGTAGCACGTGAAGGAGAGGAGAAAAGAAAAAAATAAAAATAATAACAATAAATTACAAAAAAGCCTATACCCCTTTATGGGTTTACACAGATTTGATCTAATTAGACTGAAAATAAAATTATCAATCCAAAAGGACCATATAATTAACGACCAAAAATCCATTCATTAAATAACCATTCATCACATGAATAAAAATTACAAAGATGCAAAGTGCCTACAAACATACATCAAAAACATGATATTATCAAAATAAAATCATGGTAATTAAAATTATATATGCTATATCCCGCTCTGATACTATTTGTTGAAATTAAAATACAAAACGCAGCGGAAGGAACGAATCGTTGACAAACAAAATTTTTTTGAAAACTTTGTTCATCGTTAATAGCTATACAATTTTAATTAATAATAGAAAGCTTTGGGGATTTTTACCAACCTTTTGAAGACTATCAGGGTATCCTAGCTTTCCTCTTTGACACCACGATCTTCCAATCTAGGCCTCTACACCAATGGAATGATGAGTGGGCGTCAAACTGCAAGAATAAATTTTCCTCACACTTTTCTGAATCTGTTATGTACTTAACACATGTGATAGCATACCTTTTTTTTCAGAGAAGAACTATCAGTTTTTCTCTTTGGGTATTTTGCAAAAGTTACGTGAATAAAAAATCTCTTGAGATAACTGTTTTCTCTCCCTTTTAATATCTGAGCCATTAGTAATTTTTTAATTAATTTTAATTTTGAAATAACCACCATATTAGATATATGAAGAAATAATATATTTTATATGATTCTAACCTTTGTCCTTTCCCCCTTTTTTTTTAAAAAATAAATTTTAAAAAAATGTTTAACTTTTAATATATATATATATATATAAGTTACATTTACGAAAACATAAACTTCTTTTCTTTTTTTTTCTTTTTCTTTTTATAAACAAATCACAACTGATTCGTTTATATATATATATATATATATATAATATACATAAAGTAAAAACAAACGTAAACGTTTGTTTATTTTAATATATGTATATTAATGTATTATAAAATCTTATATATAAATAAGATTTGGTTCAAAACCACATATATATATATATATATATCTAAATCTAAATTCAAAATAAATCACATTTATTTAAGAATACATTTTAAAATTAATCAATTAATTAATTAACTAATGCTCAGTTAAATGTGACAATATTTATCACATTACATTATATGTCATAGAGAATATTTTGTTGTGTCAAATTAATAATTCAAGTCTGAAATGATTAATTCAGAATTCAATAATTCCAAACTAAATATATATAATTCATTCTATGCATTAAATCCAATATAGTGTCATAGAGATGGCATTGGGGACTTATGGACCTATAACCCAAGCTCCAATAAATTTGACAATTAATCAAACTCTTTAATTAATGTGTCAAATTTATCAATTTTAGTGTTACTCCACTAAAAACCTAAAACTGAACTCTCGATATTATAGTAAAATTACTCAAAGAAAATAAGCGAGTAGTCCATTGATAAAATCATTACATATAAGTTAGTCCTCCATAAATAGTTTATAATAAGAGCTAGGTTCAATTTTCATTTACCTCTTTTATTATATCTTTATCCTTGAGTTCCAATAATTCTCTAATGAATAGTTAATTCATAATCTTATTATGAATGAGCTCTCTACTGTTCAAACCTCGAATCATCAATTAAGAGAACTATATTTCTAACTTCCATAAGGAAGGAATGGATTCCATATCTGTATAATATTATTCCCAGCCATTCATTACGTTATGTTTCCAAGATACTAAGTTATGATATGTGCTTAGACAAATCTTATCATGCAAGTCAAAAAACATAATGTCATAAATAGAAGTCTAATAAATACTCAGGATTAAGACTGTCAAATATATGATCATCATAGTGATAAATTTAAATACTTTATTTGTAACGGATGATTATTAAAAATTCATAATTTATCTGGTCCAGTCCTATATAATCTCATTGTATAAAATACCTCCAATCCAATGTCTCTACATTAATAGTCTAGATAATGACTATTTCATTTTAAATGAGATTGGACCATACTTGTAATATTTAATTAAAGATCCCAAATTTTAATTAATTATTACATACTATTTAGATTATTATCTATAAATTTTACCTCTAAGCATATAACACTTAAATGCTAAATTTATAGTCACATAAATAATCATAAAATTTTCTTGATGTTTATAAATGCATTCATAACACATATAAGCAACCAAAATAATTATAAATGTCACTTTATTTATTTATTATCAATATGTACAATGTCATAGCTTTTAGGACACCAAACCCTACATTTATTCAATAGTTAATGTAACACCCACCTATTTTATGTAACGGATAATATTATATTAATGACGACGTTAAATATTATATTCCATAATGATTTATGATAATATTGTCACTAACTATTTATTCTAAGTGTTTTGACAGGTGACGGTCACATGGAATTAATGTGCTCAAGGTTCATGTTATTATTATTTTATGATGATTCATTAATGATTTAAATGTTATGATGTATTCTTGTATGCAAGGATAGTTCGACAGATCGAACCTTCAAGTTCGGCAGGCCGAATTGTCCTTCAAGCATCGGTAGGCCGATGGAAATCATCGGCAAGCTAGACCTTGTGAAATCAGCAGGCCGACGTGAGGAATCAGCAGGCCGATGGCAGTTGATGAGCAGTAAGCAAAAGTCTCTCCAAATTTGTGATTGAGATAATTACGATGATTGGATGGTTTAATGTGATTGATTGACATATTTATGGATTAATTTCCTCATTTAAGGAAATAAAATAATTGACATTTGATTGATTGAATGTAATAGATATGGTTTCCTTTTTGAAGAGTTAAAATATGGTAAGATGAGATGATTTGTTGAGTTTCCCCTTATCTCTCTCAATTCCCCATGATTTTAGTCAAAAATTTCTGATAATAATGCAGTAGACAAGCCTCCTTTGTATGTTACTTCCATTTCCATTTTCACGATAATTTTTGCTCTCTCTCTCTCTCACGATTTCTCTCTGTCACTCTCTTCCCTTCATGTTTTCATCTTCATTCCCTCTCAAATTTCCCTGCTATTATTTGTAAGAAATATTGAAATTTCTTTGGTTGAATTTGAAGGAGTTTGTGAAGAAATTTGTTTAAGGTAAGAACTCTTTTTTTCGGTGTTTCTGAAATGTATATCTCCTCCTTAATCTGACTGCCATAACTTTGTATAGGAATTTATTTTGCTCTGATTTTTTAATATGTTATTCATGTATATGTTATGTGATTTTCCTCCAAGTTTCACGTTATTTTGATTTCTCTACATTAAGATACGAATTTTCTACCCTCTGCCACTCACAGTAAAATGTTGTTGTTTTATTATGTTGCTCAAAAATGTGGTTTTTGTTCAAGGGGTAAATGTGCTTTGATTTTTACAAAATTTGGCAAATATGTTTATGTATATGGTATGTTATGAACTGGAAAGTTTGGTGATGATTTGATGAATATTTTATGTAATATGAAATTTTTATTGAAGCTAGGTTTTTAGACTGCTTTTATCGGTAAATTGTTGAACTCTAATTGTGTGATGTTTTGTATGACTAAATGATTTTATTGGATGACACGAATTTTTAAGGTGCTGTATTTGTATATTAATATGATGTCATAAGAATTTTGAGGCCTAAATAAATTTGTTTTGATTGTTTGTAAATGATGAACTCATGTAACTCACTGCTTAATATGTTAGAAGTTAGTTTTGCTACTGATTTCAATTGTGCATTTTGACCCACTCCAATTTTTTTGGAAGCCAATTATTCGATATGTTAGATTTCTATATGTCTATTGTATGTGTTAATTTTTGTAGATTTTTCTGTGATGTCAATATGTGATAAACGGACATGAGTTTAAAGTTGCTTACTGCTTTGTGTTGATTTGCAGACTTTTATGTCATGAAATTATGACTTGTTTTAAATGTTAAATAAAATATGTTATAATCTATGTTTCAAGAGATGAATGTATGTGAGATGATATATGGTAATGGATGTTATGTTGTGGTGATTAATTCATTAAAAATATATGTTAATTGCCAATTTTATTTATTTATTTTTTTATGAATGTATGACATGAACACAATATGAAGTGAGCACATCGAGACCGTGGCGTCGTCACCTACAAAATTAAGGTTAAGTAAGCTTCAAAGGTAAGTACATTCTCACCTGCAACATGATATGTTTTATAAAGGTTTGAAATTATGTTCATGATGATATTTATGACGATTTTATGATGATTTCATTTAAATATTACTTATGAAAGATTTGATGTTCAAAAGTTATACAAGTATGATGATGACGTATTTCAAAGCATGAAAGTATATATATGTATATATGTATCACCTAATTAAGTGTTGCACACCCAATGTTATGATATTTTTATGTTTATGATGTCATGTTTGGTTTGGGATTAGCTACCCCTCTCCTCTCATGACGGCGCGCCTATGATAATATTTATGGTGCAACACTTAGGCCTTTAAGATAAAATAAATTAAGTTTTAAAATGGATAAAGTTACAAAAGATATGTTCCATATGAAATTGTGCCTAGTGCACTATTATGACTATGATGATGATGTTCATAAACGTTTTAAGTTGTGAGATATGAAAATGTACTTACTAATCATTAGCTTACTTAGTTTATATCATGTTGTAGATAAGGGTAAGAAGGTCATGGACTAGGTGGAAGACAAGGAAAGGTGTGTGAACATTAAGAACGATGAATTGTAAACAGAAATATGCCAAGAAGGAAGTTTTTTTTTTATGATTTGAATTATGTTTTATAATTTACTTACGACTATTGATAAGTTTTTAAAGAATATTTGAACTATCCTTTATTATTTTATCTTATTACTTTTTAAGTATTTTGTCTTACGCATTTGAATTATGGAGTTTGAAATTTTAAAAATTGATTTTTAAGCGTCGGTCAGCCTGCCGATCGTTATTGATCGGCCTACCGAAAACTCTGTACCGGCCTGTCGATCTTGTTGGATTTGAAATCTTGATTTTTTTTTGCAGAGCCTCGGACGGCCTGCAGAAGTTTGAGCTTCAGTCTGCTAGACATCTTTGGCCTGCCGAGCCTACAAGTTCGGCCTGCCAAACTGTAAGAATGTTTTCCAAGTTTATTTTAAAAGGTTGTTTCTATTGTCAATGGTTTTGATAAGATATTTAAAAGAATGTTTATGATCAAGTAATTTATTGTTTTAAGATGGATTAAGATATTTGATGTAAAATATATATATATATATATGCATAGATCCTGGATATGTTTTCTCAAATTATGTTTTCAAACTATCTTCAAGTTATATGGTTGTTCTCAAAGTAAAAGTTTAAATGAAAGTATGTAACGATATCTGTGACGTCCGTAAGGGGGTGCTACAGGCTTTGGTATCAGAGCGAATTTTCATTTACAATTCATATTACCACACGTCAGTCCAAGTGCTCCAAGTAAGTATGTTATAAAGTTGATATTATGATGCAAGTATGATGATAAGGTTTAGGTTTAGATGGTGACCTCCGTTCAATCTAATTCCACTCCTACAAAAATCATCCAGTACCGACTGCATGTAGATCGAGGTGACTCAGACTGCAGTAACAGAGTCCAGAATGATGTTTTCAACAATAATAAATCTCCATGGATCATTCCTAGCCATCCACAGTGGTCTGAGGAGCACTGCTGAGGATGCAGCGTAGACTGTGGATAAAGCGAGATGCAACTGGACCCGCACAGCTCGGAGTCCAGGTAAGTAGGAATCTCACCTACAGTATGAATAGTTTTTAAAATAAATTAATTTTAAATATTTTCATAAAAATTTATGAAAATGCATGATCAGTGATTTATTACACTGTTATATGTTATGATGTGATATGTTATGTTATGAAATGATATGAAATGCTATGATGATGATGATGATGATGATGATATGATTAGTGTGTGATGTATGCAATATATAATTATATTGTTTAATCACTTTCAAGTCAAGTATGATAATGATTTACGACTCATGTATGATTAAGATTCACGATTCGTGAATTTCAAAATTGTGATGTTATGTAGTGATAAGTCATATTACATATACACAATAAGACAAGTGAAACTTATGAGACAAGTTAAGGGTGTCGTACCAACCTCTCGACCCACGGGGAGGCTCCATGTTAAAGAAATGAATGATCTTGGTGTCGTTGGGATCTCGCGAACCCTAACTTCCCAAGACTCGCGTGCAACCGGTACGATCACTCGGGCCCAAAGTAAGAAGATAAGTTGCAGCTTAAATAATTAAGCATAAATCAAGTTGATAAGTAAACATAAAATGCTCATGCATATTTTTATTAAAATGATTTTTAATTATGTTTTGCGAGGCTAATTTCCTACGTGCTGAGCGAAAGCTCATTTAAGTATGTTCACGCTGTAGGTAAGAAAACCTGTCAGCGACACTTGATGGGCAGTGGTAAGCGGCGGACGAATGGTGAAGATGGGAATGGATACCGCTCACGCAATGTAATATTTTCGCATTATTATTTTATGAATTTATGCATGTTTTATTTTACGAAATTTCATATGCTACACTTTACGAAAATTATGTGCATATGAATAAGTAAATAATTTACGTAATTATGTTTTAAAAACAGAGCTTGTGATTACGCAACCTTGGTCCAGAGGATTTTAAAGTTTAAAAATGTTGCAATAGTTAATGAACAAATTTTGTAAGAAAGAAAATTATAAGTTCATTTAGAATTACAAAGGATTAATGAAGTTTTACACTAAGTTAAGAAATGAAATTTATGAATATGTTTTATAAAATCATTATAAAAGTTTAAAAGAAAAGCTTTAAGAAATTAGTATCTTAAACTTAAAAGTTAAGTTATAAGAAATTATTTTTTGTTTAGTTAAGGTTTACTTTAAGAAAATAATATTATATTTTTAAGACGTTAAAATTATAAGCAAAAATATATAATAATTGCTAAGAAAGTTTTAGAGAGCATTTACATGAGATTTTATTTTAATATTTAATTTAAAATTGTCTTGAAAATAGCTTTATCTAAATTGAGAAATGTCTTTAAAGTAATACTTGCTAAATAATTACTCTTATGTTTTAAAAGGAAAAGTTCAACAAAATTACTATGATTATGTTTTAAGAAATTAACGTTATGAGTTATGTGAATGATCTTGAGCTTTTAGAAATTATGATTATGTTAAAACATAATAATTATTATATCGTTTAAGGTTCTATGTTGATAATTCTTTGTTACCAAGAATTCATTTGTTACTAAGTTTTGGGGAAACAATTATTATTGCCTCTAAGGTATTATGTTTAAGGATTCAACAACAAGAATCCATTTATATCACAAAAAAAAAAAAAAATTATTTCACAAAGTTCTGTACTTTATTCGTAAGTATATTTAAGTTCATGGACATGTTTAAGTTAAGTGACGGCCACGTAGGGCGGGTCGTTACAGATGGTATCAGAGCCGGTGTCCTGCCATCCTACTTCACATCGTCACGCGCCTGCTTCGCCTCAGTCCAAGTAAGTTATGTTAATTAAATGTTAAGACAAGTTACGTTAAATGATAGGTGCCGATTTTTCATGTAATGACAATCAAGTTATCGACATGCAAGTACAAGTTTAGATGTCCTTTTATGGTCCAACGCCAAGCTTAGCCATCAAGATGCCTCAAATCACGGGAAGCGACATTGACTGACAACTTCCTAAGCAAGCAGGACAACTCCTAGAATCACGTGAACGCTCAAACCAACGCTTAGAGATGGTTGACACTCAAAGTACAATACAAGCGAGAATATTTGGATTTACAACCACAGAAGAGATAGATTGGCGAGTCGATAGAGGATCTAAAGGTTCTATGAAATCTTCTCCAGATTTCAAAACAAAAAAATTATTAATAAATCTCACTAATTTTAATGTAACATTTTCAATTATTATATTACAAAAAAATAATAATAAATTTAAATAATAACAAAATGGACATTTTCTAAACTTCTTTCCTCTCTTTCTCACGACTTGCTTTTTATTTGTAATTTATCTATCATTCCACTATATTAAATATGGAGCTACGATCAAGGTGGCTACGTCTCAGAAAAGAAAAGAAGACGCAAGTTCTTCACAGCTCAATTATTAAGCCATGACCAAAGCCGCTCCCCATGCAGCATACAAGCAGATCTTCACAAAAGCCAATTCCACTGGCGGATAGACAATACACTACACTTTGCCACGAGAATAAAGGAAGTCACAAATGGGACATGCAAGGGACGTAAGAACGCAGCCTTCCTCAAAGAATTACCACCAAAGACGAGGATGTCAAGACATTTCTTCGAAGCACGAATGAGTACTTAGTCAGAAAGAATTTTCCAGCTTGGACCATTAACAAGGACATCGATATCTATATCAGAGATGACGTAAGAGAATAAATAGGCATAGTACTACTACGGGGCTAGTAGTGAGACACGCCATAAAATTGATTAAGTATACGTATAGTATACAAAATAAGATTTATGTATGAACAATAGAAGTTTTTGATATGAAGAACTTCATGTTATGTGACCCACTAGAGACGAGTCAAGTCTCGATCTCAACAACGGTCTATGATATGCAAAGATTGCTAACAAAGAAAGTGTTTAGCAATTTCATGATATGAAAGTATGATTGACACATGTATGAATGTTACGAACTATGATTGCTGTATGCATTGTGACCCATGAATAAGACATGAAATAGTTGCTAATAAAAGTGAAATGTATAGCAACTCCATGATATGAAAGGATGAACGTTATGCATATGTATGATAAGAATATGCATGACATGAAAATGAATAAAATGTGAAAGCATGGCATGTAAAAGTATGATATGAATAACATGTATATGTATGATATGTTTGTGAATATGATGTGTAAGTATGATTTATGTATGAAAGTTATGATTGATGTTTGTTATTTGGATTATAAACATGATATTGTTTATAAGTACCATAAAATGCATAATAAGTATGCATGATTAAGCCCATGAGGAACCCAGTAAGGACTTAACGTATTAGATTACGATAAAATAATAGATTCCACAAAAATCATCGTTTCGGTAAGGATAAACACATAGATCCTTATAAGAAATTGGATATAAGCAAAAGTTCAAGGTATAAGAGAAGGACTTCCTAGAGGTCACAGACTGTCTATGGGTGGTTACTTCTAAACTAGTATCCGACCAAATAGACCCTAAAATAGTGATCTCAAGATGAGACGATTTCCTCCCCAACCCACTGATAATATATATATAAAATATATATATATATTGGAAAGAGAATAAACAATATAAGTTATGTGGATCGGTCGAACACCATCCTATAAGAAGTTAAGATCATGATAAAAAGAGATTAAAGAAGCAAAGTTGCTTCCACATACCCAAGAGATGTAAGTAACATCGCAAGGATATTAGAAAAGAATAAGACTGACAAAGTACAGTCATTAATATATCGGGTTAAGAAATAGGAGATAAGAAGACTACAGAATGGTTCAAAATCTGAACCCTACAATAGAGCTACGAAACCCCGATAGAGTAACCATAACAAAGAGAAACCAATAGAAATTTCTAAACAAGAGAATACAGTCCATTATATGACTCGATGACATCTAGTCATCAATAGTCGAAGAGCCAGTTTAAGATAAGTAGGTAGATATGTTCTTTCAAGAACACAGTCTACTATGTCGGTAAATGACCTTTAGTCATCAACAAATAGAGAAGCAATTTAAGACAAGTAGACAAAGATGTCCACTTAAGATAGCAAATATAAGATTCTTAGCTGAAATAGTAAGCTTACAGAATCCAAGCTACTAAGCTAAGAAGACCACCTCATGCAGAAGTGGTCCCCCTCTAGTTAACGAAGTCTTTAGATGAGACAAGACTCTTGGAATAAGCAAGATCAGAGACGTTAGAGTCAAACACTGAACCTTCATTAGAAACAGATGCTACGAAATACAGGCATAGGGATAATAAAAACCCTTTGACTAGCTAAGACGTGCCATATTGAGGAGAAATCCTCTAGAATTGGTGGTAGAGCATACTAATGAGAGTATTGCTCAACCTTTTAAGAAAAACTCAGTTATGTAGCCAATGGTCGGAGTAATCCTAAGTTATTTTCATAATATATATATATATATATAAGTATATATATATATATATATATGTAAGTGTGCTTAGCACGTAAAATAAGCCCAACCATGATATCAGCCTAATAGTAAAATTTTTGGGACTCTTAGCAGAAGACTTCCAAAGCTGAGACTATGAAGTTGTAGCAAGTCCCTCAAGAAATGATAGACATAACGAAGTGGTTCCTTTGAGAGCATCGATGCGACCTCCTCAATAAGAGTATAGACAGTAAGAATTAGAGAACTGATGATGTCTGGACAATATGATTAGTAAGTTTAAGAGTACGATGTCGAGGCTTGGGACGTAGCGGTGGTTTAAGGGCCATTTATACGCCCCTCCCGACGCCAAATAAAAAGGTGCGCTAATATTAAGATTAGAGATAATATGCAGGGAGGATGACACATATAGTGTCTGCCAAGTAAAGTTATGCATCTTAGGATAGTTTTATAGGCACGTCTCAACGTTAGGAATTACATGATAGACAAGTAAGGCTTGTCGCCCTTCCAATCGCAATAGAACTGATAGGATTTGTCATTTGATGAGTTAGAATATATCGTTAATATATATATATATATAGCTATATTAACCAAACTCACAATTAGAGTGATGCAGATTAACACGTTAAAATTATGATGACACAGTAAGACATTTACCTCGAGTAAGGTCATAAGAATAGGTGTCCAGCCCAAATTGTTCATCTAAAAGATAGATGAACATTAAAAAAAAATATACATAGATTTCTTTCTGATAAAATATTATAGCCATCAAAACTAATGACCTATAAGTATACCCTTCATCACATCACATGAACATAATATATTTTAAAAGGATGTTTTTTGTTAATTTGATATAAAAATTTCAACTTACATTCTTTTCCAACGAATACACTTACTATAAGCCATTTTTACAAATTTTATGGGTGTAATATGAACTCTCTTGTTGTCATGAACCAATCAAGTTAAAGAATATAATGGTCAAATCCTTGAGGAAGAAGTAAGTTCCAAGATAGGGACCATCCATGTTAAGTTAAGGGTTCTAATAGCTTGAGATCAATATTATACTAAAAGTACCTATGGATTAAATAGGACCCATAAACAGCTTTTTCTTTTATTATAAACACGTTTTGGTCCTTACTCATAAAGCACAAAATTTTGTCAAGTTTAAAATTTGATTTAAATTGTCAAAAAAAAAAAACAAATGTGTTTGACAAATTATTACTACTATTTTCAATAAGTAAATAGAAGTTATGAAATGTTTTGAATAGACAAAAAAATGGTTTTTATTAAAATGAAAATGACCGTTATATTTTAGAAAGTTATAAATACATATATGTATATATATATATATATATACACGTACAGAGACTTTCATAGAAATAGTAAGGAAACATTAGAATGATATAGGACACTAAAGTGGCCTAAAAAGAAGAAACAAATAGTCAACTATAGACACGAAGTTCACAAGTAGAGAAAGTTAAGACACATCATGAATGTTTCCACAGTGGAAACAAGGTTGATTAGAACCTCAAATGAGAGATAAGCGTTATGAATTTTAAAATATAGTAAGATGGCATATACATGATTTTGCCATTGAATAAGTTGAGATAGTTAAGGCTAGAATGACACGATTTTATATGAAAATAGTTGCTCAAAAGAGTAGAATTTTAATCCCAAGGTGGGTAGAACATATACTAGACCCTAATGAACCTTTTTACAGGTTAAAGGAGACAATGTAGTTTTGCTCTTCTAGAAGAGCATACCCCACTCAATAGCATGAGATTTAAACCAAAAATGATTTCTTACCCATAAATGGGCCGTGAAAACCGTAAAACTACCCAAGTTTTTACGATATGCTACATTAGCATGTCCTAGATTCTAGGGTAAGTATAAGTAAAGGGAATCAATCGTACGATTTCATAAGATATGAGAATCTATTACCCCAATATGTCGCGATAGTATGTTGAAATGTCTAGAATAAGCCTACCTAAGGAGAACCTATGGTACGATCTCCATAGGTTTGGGGATATAATGTACCCCCTTTATGTAGTATCACCATGAGATTTTCTATTGGCAGAAAGATAAAATCTCCAATTTGCCTTTAAGAGACTAGAAGAAATTGCTAAAAGACAATAGTTTTGATTAGAAATCGTGAGAACGATTTAAATAATCAAGTATAACCTAGAAATTTTCCATGACCAATATAAAGGTGACGTGAGCAAAACCAAGAGAAACCCTACGAATATGAAAAATGGGAATGAATTTCCTTTTTCTCGCACCTCAAGGAGAGGCAAGACAAGTTCAAGAGAGATATGAAATGATAAGCGTAAATGTTATGAACCCTTAGAAGTTTTAAAACAAGTAGATGAACATGTTGAAGACAATCATTATCACTAGTCAGGGATGACTAGGTAATAAAGACTTATAGAGTAAACAATAAAAAGATAAATTTCTTGGCCAGACTCTATGTACCAGATCATGATCTGGAGACAGATACGCAACCTAACATGTGAAATAGAATAAGTGTAAGTCGTGAAACAAGAGAAAGAATAGCTTCAAGGAAGCAAGGACAAATTTCCATATCAAGATTTTGAGGCAAAGTTGCCAAAAGAAAGAAAAACCCTATGAGATTAGGATACGAAGCCATAGGATACCCCTAGTTTATCTCAATTTTCGAGGACGAAAATTTTATAAGGTGGGTAGATTGTAATGACCGAAAAAATCTAGAAATTAATAAGTATAATTAATTGAGGATTTTTCCATAATTACTCAGCTAAGTACTTGAGAGAGTACAAGTTGAGCATTTATTAGCACGCAAATTTGAAGGTTTTACTAGCCATAAGACCTTAGAAATAAATAATGTTGTGAATGCACAAATTTATGTGCTTTATTTATGAAACATATAACAACGTAATGTTATAATAGTACATTAAAATAATTAAAAATAATTATTTAATGTGCTAAATTAAAAGTTTATGATTTATTGATTTCATATATAAGCCAAAGAAGTGATTTTATTACGAATCTCAATTAGAATGTTTAAATTGGGATTACTTGACAACAAGTGAAATTTTCAACTTACTATGATGATGTGGAAAATTCCTATATGATGTCAGTTTAGTAAAAGAAACCCAGATCAAAAGTGATCATGAGCTCCATACCATAAATTGAAAATGGTGAGCACCAAGTTCAAGTATGCAAGATTCATGACAATTTTACTAAGATTGATCTCGAAATTTATAGAGATCATAAAGTAAGATAAGAATTTTAAGAAAGTTATAAAGATCATTGGAAGTTTGAGAATTTCAATATTTTGAATGTGTATAGTTAATTATTATATACATTAATAATTACGTAAAGTTTATTATTATTGTTGTAATGACAATAATAATAATAGCAGCTGTCATAGTAATAGTAAAGAAGAAGAAGAGCGTTGATAGAGTCCACAAACGCTGATCTATTGGTAAGAAGTGGATCTATAAATGGTTCGTTACGAGAAATAGTTCAGGTTATATCCGTAAAGCATGAAATTGTGCTAAGTTGGGAATTTTCAATTAAATTGACTTTTAGATAGCCAATTTAATTTACAAAACTTTTACAAAATTACAACTATTGTTTTCATAATAAAATTTGAAGTTTACAACATGAAAATTTCTAATGAGAAATATATGTTATTACATTTTAAAGTTTTAAAAATTTAAAAATAATAAAAATACTTATATTGAGCAAAGTTTTAAACATATAACATTTCCTTAAAATACATACATATGTATATATACACATGTATAAATATAGAAACAGTTATGAAAATAGTTAATCATCGGTTTTGAAGACAAATGTTTCAAAGTTTACGTTTTCAAAATTAAATCATAAAATCCATATAGTATGGATAAAATTTATGAAAATGACTTTTATGTCAGTATGAATATTTTAGTAACACAATAATACAACAAGAAAATTAGAAATTTATGTGATTATCTTTAGAGTGCAGATAAGTTACAGTTTTTAAAGGTACAATTATGTTTACAGAAATTTAAAGTTACGGATCAAATTTGATCTACCCGGTATTGCATGGTTTAGACTGTATAGACCACAAATGGTCTATAAATACATGACAAAAAAAAAAAAATCAGCCATCACCCAATCAAATCAGCTCATTCCTTCTCTCTCTACTTTCTCTTTCTACTCTCTCTCTCCTCAAACCCAGTCCAAGATCCGACCTCCATTTTCGACACCTCCTACACCATCGGGAAGATCTCAAGAAGCTGAGTCCGAGGGTGTGCCGTGCCACCCACAACTCCACCAGAGATGACCACACACGCCGGTTGAAGCTGCAGAAACACGTCATCTTTTTGACGTGATTTCTCCTCCGTCCGACCTCCGATTGACACGATCTTGGTGTCAACGAACTCAGATCAAAGAGACAAAGAGAATGGCACCGATATTACGGTACGATTCTCACTGGAAAAGCCTTGACGAAATCCTTCAATTTCTGCCATCGAGTCGCCGTCGAAGTCGCCTTGTCCAGTGATGGTCTGGTGCACCGCCGCCCCCATTCTGTTCAGAGGGCGACGGGGAGTAAAATGCCTCAACCAATTTCACGATCGAGCAGCCGTTCATCGGAGTTCCATCTCAACCGTCGTGTGCCGCCACGAGGAACACCGATCATGATGTTCCTGGCCGCCTCGCCCCAAATTGGATGAGGAGAAATGTCCAGGCCTGCACGAGGAAGCTTCCCAACACCTCAATTTTGGGGAAACGCCGCGAGAAGGCAGAGAACCAAGATCCACCGTGGAGTGCCACCGTGAGGAGGTGCAGCCACCGTTCCACATGGTGTTGAGCAGCTCCACCTTAGGGGAAACACTCATAAACATATGGGGATCAAAATGCCTAGGTTAATTTCAAGGTAGCTTCGCCGGAAGACCGAGATCGGAGTCTCGATTTTTGCTGCCGCCGTCGAGCTTCGATCCGCATGGTTAGAGGTCGAATTGGGTAAAATTGACACCACCATTGGACTCAGAAGGGTCGACTTAGGGGGGGTAGGCTCGAGCTCAGCCCCCAACGGAGCCAATCGCCATTGGTCAGTCGCCGGTCAACTGCTAGTCAACACCACTTTGGGTTTTCGTGATCCGGACCTCCGATTGAAGATCCGAGACCACCTCCTGACTCGTTTCGGTGCTCTGAACACGATGGTGATCTCCGTTCAAGCTAATTCCACTCCAGCAAAAATCATCTGGTACCGACTGCACGTAGATCGAGGCGACTCAGACTGCAGTAACGGAGTCTAAAATGATGTTTTCAACAATAATAAATCTCCATGGATCATTCCTAGCCATCCACAGTGGTTCGAGAAGCACTGCTGAGGATGCAGCGTAGACTGTAGATACAACGAGATGCAACTAGACCCGCACAGCTCAGAGTCCAGGTAAGTAGGAATCTCACCTACAGTATGAATAGTTTTAAAAATAAATTAATTTTAAATATTTTCATAAAAATTTATGAAAATACATGATCAGTGATTTATTACACTGTTATATGTTATGATGTGATATGTTATGTTATGATGTGATATGTTATGTTATGAAATGATGTGAAATGCTATGATGATGACGACGATGATGATATGATTAGTGTGTGATGTATGCAATATATAAATTATATTGTTTAATCACTTTCAAGTCAAGTATGATAATGATTTACGACTCATGTATGATTAAGATTCACGATTCGTGAATTACGAAATTGTGATGTTATGTAGTGATAAGTCATATTATATATACACAATAAGACAAGTGAAACTTATGAGACAAGTTAAGGGTGTCGTACCAACCTCTCGACCCACGGGGAGGCTCCATGTTAAAGAAATGAATGATCTTGGTGTCGTTGGGATCTCGCGAACCCTAACTTCCCAAGACTCGCGTGCTACCGGTACGATCACTCGGGCCCAAAGTAAGAAGATAAGTTACAGCTTAAATAATTAAGCATAAATCAAGTTGATAAGTAAGCATAAAATGCTCATGCATATTTTTATTAAAATGATTTTTAATTATGTTTTGCGAGGCTAATTTCCTACTTGCTGAGCGAAAGCTCATTTAATTATGTTCATGCTGTAGGTAATAAAACCTGTCAGCGACACTTGATGGGCAGTGGTGAGCGGCGGACGAATGGTGAAGATGGGAATGGATACCGCTCACGTAATGTAATATTTCCGCATTATTATTTTATGAATTTATGCATGTTTTATTTTATGAAATTTCGTATGCTACACTTTACGAAAATTATGTGCATATGAATAAGTAAATAATTTACGTAATTATGTTTTAAAAACTGAGCTTGTGATTACGCAACCTTGGTCCAGAGGATTTTAAAGTTTAAAAATGTTGCAATAGTTAATGCAACAAATGCACAAATTTTGTAAGAAAGAAAATTATAAGTTCATTTAGAATTACAAAGGATTAATGAAGTTTTACACTAAGTTAAGAAATGAAATTTATGAATATGTTTTATGAAATCATTATAAAAGTTTAAAGGAAAAGCTTTAAGAAATTAGTATCTTAAACTTAAAAGTTAAGTTATAAGAAATTATGTTTTGTTTAGTTAAGGTTTACTTTAAGAAAATAATATGATATTTTTAAGACATTAAAGTTATAAGCAAAAATATATAATAATTGCTAAGAAAGTTTTAGAGAGCATTTACATGAGATTTTATTTTAATATTTAATTTAAAATTGTCTTGAAAATAGCTTTATCTAAATTGAGAAATGTCTTTAAAGTAATACTTGCTAAATAATTACTCTTATGTTTTAAAAGGAAAAGTTCAACAAAATTACTATGGTTATGTTTTAAGAAATTAACGTTATGAGTTATGCGAATGATCATGAGCTTTTAGAAATTATGATTATGTTAAAACATAATGATTATTATATCGTTTAAGGTTCTATGTTGATAATTCTTTGTTACCAAGAATTCATTTGTTACTAAGTTTTGGGGAAACAATTATTATTTCCTCTAAGTTATTATGTTTAAGGATTCAAACAACAAGAATCCATTTATATCACCAAAAAAAAAATTATTTCGCAAAGTTCTGTACTTTATTCGTAAGTATATTTAAGTTCATGGACATGTTTAAGTTAAGTAACGGCCACGTAGGGCGGGTCGTTATAGAGATACTGAGAAGGGGTAGTGGTTTTGTTGTTGGATCTAGATCGAAGGTGGACATCTAGAAGTGTCCATGGATTCTGTGGAGCAAAGACGACTTTTGGAGAATGAGATTCAACTCAAATACTACATTGCAATTATCCAAAGTGAGCACTTCTCCCCTTTCTATAAACTGGAATATACCTCTAGTGCAGTCCATGTTTGACGGTCAAACTGTGCAACCTATCTTAAGCATCTGCCCATGACTTTGGCCAAACGACGACAAACTGATATGGCTGGGTTATAAAAGTGTGGGAGTTTTTCTGATAAAAACACGCACAAGATGATTAGGGGATACATAGGTTCAGGAAACCAAATCTGGAAAGCTCTCTGGCGTGCTAAGTTACATGAGAGATTAAAGTTTTTCCTCTAGAATGTGGCCAATAATGCCCTTGTAACAAAAGACCGTGCTCCATGGATCTCAAGAAATAGTGATAAGTGTTGCTTGTTATGTGGAACAACCCGTGATCTCAAAAAGCACTGTGGTGTCGCTATAGTGGCTTGGTTTGCTAGCTGATGGGCTATTCGGAGTGATACGCTGCAGTTTGGGAATTGTATCTGTTAGAAAAATAATTTTTCATGTGGGCACACATATGTAATTAAATGTGTTATTTAATGCTATCCTAAAGTAAAGCCTAAATTAAAGTGATATAATTAAGATAAAGTTAAAAGGCTTTATTGGGTATTAAAAATAATGTATGGGTTATATTTGTTAATATTATATGTGCAGATACCAATTTGTAATTTCCAGATTTTATGATGGGCGAAACTGGAAATACACTAAAATAACAAAAGTCATATATTTAGGTTATGGTCCCCAATTCATACGTATCATCATTCATTCAGAAAATTTTCAGATATTCCTACTTCTCTGAAATCCCATCTTCAGAAAAGAATTCAAGGAATACGTATTGAATTGGAAGGCAATAACCCATATCAATTCAAGATCATGAATTCAGGTACGCTTCCGCAATTTGGTATGATTCTTCTCAATAGTTTGACATGAACGATCCTGTAGAAATTTTGGTACAATCTGATTTAACAAGTGGCATCAGAGCGGATTTCATGTTGAATTATTGAGAAATTTTTTCTCAAAAGTTTTGTTTAATACGGATTCATTGAATTCTGTATGTACGTTTGTGGAATTAATATGGACAACTGTACGTATCTTTGTGGAATTGATTATGGATACTGTGCAAAATTGTTGATTTTGTTTTTTACTTCTTTCGTGAATCTGTATTCATTTAACAAAACAAGAATCAGTAAAGGCTTGCTTTGTTTAATACGATTTCATTGAAATCGTTCGATCATGAATTCAGTTATACGACAACAGCCGTGGCATTCGTTTGTTTGTGTGATTCGTTTGTTTGCTGGGTTGAGTAACCCTTTGGTATACCGGCGGCAATCTCACTGCCGCCGGCAAGGAAATCAAGCCGCGACCATCAGCCTTGGCCGGAAAGTAAGAGCGGCGGCCTCTGGCTGCTGCGAAGGAGAGAAAATGGCGGCCAAAAGCCACTGTTGAGCCGGCCGTGCTGATTTTTTGCCTAAGGGAGAGAGACGGCTGTTCTTGGGTTTTGCCGGCGGCTTGTTGCTCCGCCGCCGGCGCCGGCACTCTCTGGGTGCGACCGTCAAGTCGCGCCCGTTGGCAGAACGGCGGGGTGGATCGGCGGCGGCATCGGTAGCAACTGCCTGGGATCGTTTCCCAGAAGTTGCGATTCCTGGCAAGAACAAGTTTTGGGCTTCAGCCCAGGTGAAGCCCGCCACATGGGCCCGTAAGCAGGCAGTAACCCAGGGGCTCAACCCCTGGGTGACCCATATTTAAAAAAAAAAAAAAAAAAAAAAAAGGGAGAACCGGGGGTTTGGGGGGGCTGAATGTGGACCCGGGTTGGGTTATCCTGACCCGGTCCACAACCCAACCCGGTTTCCTTTGACTGCCAGTCAATGGTCAACAGTCAACGTTGACTTTGACCGTTGACCGGTCAAGTTGACTTTTTTATAATAAAAAAATTTTTTTTTTTTTTGGTCAATTTTGGATGCAACTTTAAAATTCAAATTGTGTTTTTAGATGATTAATATTATCAAATTAATTAATTGAACCAATAAGCTGCCAAAGTAGCCTCTTTTGTGGATGTTGATTAATTTGTGATATTAAGAAGGTTGTGTGAATTTAATTCATGCGAATATTAATCGGCCCAAAGGAAGTTTAATATTTGGCAGAATTAAATTCATACCTGTGGTGATAAATATGTAACAATTATATGGTTATTTTCGGTATGTGAATAATAAGTGGATCCAAAGATTAGCTTATTATTTGACATAATTTATTGTTAATATTTGATCACTGCACCAAGAACACCACTTACAAGTTAATATTTCTGTCCAAAGACTAAATATTAATGTTGTTACAGGTTTCTTGTGATGGGATATGACATTGTTTGAATTTTATTGGTTGTTTTATGTGAATATGTGATTTTGTTCTTTGTTCAGCTACTGCATCATCTTCATCAATATCTGCTAATGTTAATTCCATTCCTATGCTGAATGGGACTAACTTCAAGGAATGGAAAGAGAATGTGTTGATCGTTCTCGGTTGCCTTGATCTGGACTTGGCCATAAGGGTTGAACGTCCCACTGTTATAGATTCTAGTTCCACTGAGGATAAAAAGGAACTTGAAAGATGGGATCGTTCTAACAGAATGAGTCCAATGATCATTAAGAAAGGCATTCCAGAAGTCTTCAGGGGCACTGTACCTGATGAGGTCACTACTGCCAAGGGTTTCCTTGAGGCTATAGAGAAATTCTTTGCAAAGAATGATAAGGCTGAAACAAGCACGCTTTTGGCGAGCTTGATTTCAATGAGGTACAAAGCAAAAGGAAACATAAGGGAGTACATTATGGAAATGTCTCATCTTGCTTCAAGATTAAAGACACTAGATCTGGAGATTTCTGAGGACCTTCTAGTGCATCTTGTCTTGATTTCTCTTCCTGCACAATTCAGCCAATTCAAGATCAGTTACAACTGCCAGAAAGAGAAATGGACTCTTAATGAGTTAATTTCTTATTGTGTGCAAGAGGAAGAAAGACTGAAGCAAGAGAAGACTGAAAGTGCTCACTTGGCTAGCACCTCTAAGGACAAAAAGAAGAAAAGAAAGAAAAGCAGTGAAGCTGCTAAAGGTCCAGCACAAAAGAAACAAGATAAGGATAAAAATGATGGAAATGTTGCTTGTTTCTTTTGTGGTAAACCTGGACACATGAAGAAGGTCTGCACCAAGTATCATGCTTGGCGTGCAAAGAAAGGTATGCTTCTCAATTTGGTTTGTTCTGAGGTTAATTTAACTTCAGTGCCAAGACACACTTGGTGGATAGATTCAGGTGCCACTACTCATATAAGTGTGTCTATGCAGGGTTGCCTGAGCTACCGAAAGCCAATTGATGCTGAAAGATTCATCTATGTGGGAGATGGCAAATCGGTAGAAGTTGAAGCTATAGGGCATTTTAGGTTATTGTTAAGTTCTGGTTATTATTTGGATTTGAAAGACACCTTTGTAGTACCGTCGTTTAGGCGGAATTTAATTTCTATTTCTGCTTTGGACAAATTTGGATATTGTTGTTCATTTAGAAATAGTCAGTTTAGTCTTTCTTTAAATTCAAATGTTGTTGGTACCGGTTCTTTATCATTTCAAGATAACCTATATTTGCTTGATACAGTTGCTTCTTATAACGAAACCTTGCATATTAATTCTCGTGGCATAAAACGTAAATTAATCGATGAGAATTCTGCTGTATTATGGCATAAGCGATTGGGACATATTTCAAGAAAAAGGATAGAAAGGCTTGTGTCAGATGGAATTCTTGATTCCCTTGATTTTACAAATTTTGATATATGTGTTGATTGTATTAAAGGGAAACAGACAAACAAAAGGGGATTGGGTGCCAATAGAGCTACGGATGTCTTAGAATTGATACATACAGATATTTATGGACCATTTCCTGTGGCTTCATGGAATGGTCAACAATATTTTGTATCGTTCATAGACGATTACTCCCGGTATGGCTACCTATATCTTATACATGAGAAGTCACAGACTTTGGACGTGTTCAAGTCATACAAGGCTGAGGTTGAACTTCAACTCAGCAAAAGAATTAAGGCCGTTAGATCTGATCGTGGTGGTGAATACTATGGCAGATATGACGGATCAGGTGAACAACGTCCAGGACCTTTTGCTAAATTCCTAGAGGAATGCGGGATAGTCCCTCAATATACCATGTCAGGTTCACCTAGCATGAATGGTGTAGCTGAGAGACGAAACCGGACACTTAAGGACATGGTGAGGAGTATGATTTGTCATTCCACCTTACCTAAATCCCTCTGGGGTGAAGCACTCAAGACTGCAGCTTACATTCTTAACAGAGTACCAACAAAAGCAGCAGCTAAAACACCTTATGAGCTTTGGACTGGCAAAAGGCCTAGTCTGAAGCATTTACATACTTGGGGTTGTCCAGCAGAAGCAAGGCCTTATACGCCTAATGAAAAGAAATTGGACTCCAAGACAGTGAGCTGCTATTTCATTGGATACTCTGAACGGTCAAGGGGTTACAAATTTTATGGTCCCACTACTAAGGCTATTTTTGAGACGGGAATTGCAACATTCTTTGAGGATGTTGAGTTTGGGGGGAGAAATAAGGTTAGAAACTTTGTCTTTGAGGATGAATTTGATCCTGTTCCTTTTGTACAAGAGGGATTGGTTCCTATTCCTACAATTGCTTTTGATAATGTTCAGGCGTCTATCCCTGACGTTGATCAAATTGCATATCAAGAACAACCAGACATAGTCATTCAACCCCTTCAGGTACAAACTCAACAACCTCAAGAACAAGAACCTCAGGAACTTGTGTCATTAAGGAGATCCACTAGAGAAAGGAGAAGTGCTATTTCGGATGATTACATAGTATTTCTCCAAGAACATGAGGACAGTGTTGGATTGATGGATGATGATCCGATCAATGTCCGTCAAGCCATGCATAGTTCTAACTCTCAAAAGTGGATGGATGCCATGAAGGATGAGATAAAGTCTATGAAGGACAATGACGTTTGGGATCTCGTTCCATTACCTGAAGGAGCGAAGCCCATTGGTTGTAAATGGATATTTAAAACCAAGAGGGATTCGAAGGGTGATGTAGAGAGATATAAGGCTCGTCTTATTGCTAAGGGCTTTACTCAAAAGGAAGGCATTGATTATAAAGAGACTTTCTCTCCGGTTTCAACGAAAGACTCTTTTAGGACAATTATGGCACTTGTAGCGCATTTTGATCTTGAGCTACATCAGATGGATGTTAAGACAGCGTTTCTAAATGGTGACATTGATGAAACGATCTATATGGTGCAACCAGAAAACTTTGAGTCGGGAGACCCAAAGAAGATGGTTTGCAAATTAAAGAAATCCATCTATGGGCTTAAGCAAGCTTCTCGTCAATGGTATTACAAATTTCATCAAGTGATAGTCTTATTCTGTTTCGAGATGAACACTGTGGATGATTGTATATACCATAAGTTCAGTGGGAGTAAGTGTATTTTCTTGGTATTGTACGTTGATGACATACTGCTTGCCACCAATGATATAGGCTTATTGCACGAAACCAAGAGATTTCTATCGAAGAAATTTGAAATGAAAGATCTTGGTGATGCCTCTTTTGTATTAGGAATTAAGATACACCGGGATCGCTCTCGGGGTTTACTTGGGTTATCACAAAAGAGCTATATCGAAAAGGTGCTTAAAAGATTTGGCATGCAGGATTGTAAACCAGGAGATACCCCTGTGGCTAAAGGAGATAAATTCAGTTTAAGTCAGTATCCTAAGAACGACCTTGAGGTTAAGGGAATAGAAAAGATCCCATATGCATCAGCTGTTGGGAGTCTAATGTATGCTTAAGTTTGTACTCGTCCAGATATAGCATACATTGTTGGATTATTGGGCAGATATTTGAGTAACCTTGGAATGGATCATTGGAAAGCAGCCAAACGGGTTATGCGATATTTACAAAGAACAAAAGATCACATGCTTACATATAGAAGGTCAGACCAACTCGAGATCATTGGTTATTCAGATTCGGATTTTGCTGGATGTCAAGATAGTCGTCGATCCACTTCGGGCTATATTTTTCTGCTTGCTGGAGGAGCTATTTCTTGGAGGAGTGCCAAGCAGTCACTCATAGCTTCTTCCACTATGGAGGCAGAATTTATAGCATGTTATGAGGCATCCAATCATGGAATATGGCTGCGAAACTTTGTCACTGGGCTGCAAATTGTGAAAAGTATAGAAAGACCACTTAAGTTGTTTTGTGACAATAAATCTGCAGTCTTATATTCCAACAACAACAGAAGCTCTTCAAAGTCAAAACATATAGAGATTAAGTTTCTTGTTGTTAAAGAAAGAGTTCAGAGTGGTCAGGTGTCTATAGAGCATATTGGTACAAACTCCATGATAGCGGATCCGCTTACTAAAGGGCTTCCACCCAAGGTCTTTCATGAGCACACTGCTCACATGGGTGTTCAGTTATTTGATGATATGCAGTTTTAGTGGGAGTTTGTATTTGAATGCTAATTTTCTTTATATAAAGACATTGTGTGTTTGTATATGTTTTCTGCAGAAATAAAGAATACAGTTTATTTACACTCTGATTTTGGTACGGTTTTGATCTCATTCAGATATAAAGTAGGACCAGTTGGAAATAGACATGTTTATATCACATTGCATGTAATTTCCATGCTACACATCCATACTTGATCTATGTCATTTGGTTATATCGATATACGTAATCATTGATGGGTTTAGTCACGCTACATTTGTGACGAAGACCGCTTTGGTTCTATATTAGTATGATCAATGGACGAGATTGTTCAGGAATACCTTTATGTGTGATAGCAAAGGTTGAGCTCACTAAAGTTAACACATTTTTGTAAAGATACATATGTGACCCAAGTGGGAGATTGTTAGAAAAATAATTTTTCATGTGGGCACACATATGTAATTAAATGTGTTATTTAATGCTATCCTAAAGTAAAGCCTAAATTAAAGTGATATAATTAAGATAAAGTTAAAAGGCTTTATTGGGTATTAAAAATAATGTATGGGTTATATTTGTTAATATTATATGTGCAGATACCAATTTGTAATTTCCAGATTTTATGATGGGCGAAACTGGAAATACACTAAAATAACAAAAGTTATATATTTAGGTTATGGTCCCCAATTCATACGTATCATCATTCATTCAGAAAATTTTCAGATATTCCTACTTCTCTGAAATCCCATCTTCAGAAAAGAATTCAAGGAATACGTATTGAATTGGAAGGCAATAACCCATATCAATTCAAGATCATGAATTCAGGTACGCTTCCGCAATTTGGTATGATTCTTCTCAATAGTTTGACATGAACGATCCTGTAGAAATTTTGGTACAATCTGATTTAACAGTATCTCCATTATTGAATGGATTTTGGCTCTACCTCCACATAACAAGTATGGTACCTTGGACGGTGCAGATTGGACTTTGTTGTTCTGAACAGTAA
Source organism: Artocarpus heterophyllus (assembly GCA_025403435.1). Lineage (NCBI taxonomy): Eukaryota > Viridiplantae > Streptophyta > Magnoliopsida > Rosales > Moraceae > Artocarpus > Artocarpus heterophyllus. Next base: position 30,481,385 of record CM046341.1, read on the forward strand.
TGTGTGATTTTATTTGGAAAGCTCGCAATAGGAAACCAGCCTTCATCGGATGATATTCTGTGGACTACCTACAAACTGTACAATGAGCACAAAGCTACTAGATCAAGAAAGAATCTACCGAAGTCTCCAACAACTATAGGGACAACCAACATGCAGTAGGAGCTATTTTCTGGTTCCAAGGAAAGTGTATTGAACCAGTGATCACTTATTACGGGGTAGCGTGGTCAGCATTGGAGGCTGAATTCCAAGCTCAGGCTATTTTACTGGCTACGTCGTTTGCAAGAACCAGCAATCAGGCTCGGGCAGAACTCCTAGTGGAAAGTGATCCGAAGACATCCTCAACGCCCAGAGTCAATGCCCATAATGGTGGTGTAGACTGTAGTCATGTCATTGATGACATTTTAAATTTAGTACCAGCATTTAATTTCCTTTCTTTCAAGTGGATTTCTAGATCCAGAGATACTAGTGCAATAATCTTTGTAAATGGGCCCTACAGAGTAAGTGCTCTGGTGTTGCTACTTTAATCTTACGAGATGATCAACAAAAGCACTTTTGTTGATGATAAAAGAAAAAAAAATAGAGAACGCGGGAGGGACAGGTGTTGCGTGCGGACTGGTGGAGAAAAATTGGCCTCCATGTGGTTGGCCTTGTAGAGGAGATCTAATCGAGCTGGGGCCGTGGAAGCTGGAGGACTAAAACGCAATAGGGAGAAACTCGTGCAGCATGCTGAACGAGCATGTGTGGTGCATTGCAGGTGAAGTAGGTCCTACATGGACCCATGTGCTAGTTCAGCGCCGCGTGGCGCTAGAGATGTTGGGGTCCATTGCTTCAAATTGCTGGGCATGGGCTCTTTTCTTTTTGGTTGCTATTTTGGTTTGGATATTTATTTCGGAAAAAATTATATGATATGTCATATTTTTAAAAGTTGTAATTATTTATGCTGTACTTAAAAATGTTATGTCATACTATTATTCATAATACATGGTTAGTTATAGCACAAATAAATATATATTACATTTATAAAAAGCAAGTCGTAGACGATAATATTTATGAAAATATCCCATTATTTAGTTCTATGCAAAAAGAGAAGAGAAACAAATTAAGTACTGGGTTTTGGAATTTTCAAAATGAATTGCTTCGATTTAAACATTTCCCAACTTAAACACTTAAATAAAATGAGTGAAAATATTGAAATAAAGCTTTAATATTTAACGATTATTCTTTCGTAAACAATGTCCAAAGTACATATTTGTGTATTTATCAATTGACCCCTTAAAAAAAAAATCCTTGCATGTCCATAATATGAGCAAACACACTCGTAATTCTTTAAATTCATCGTGAGAACCTCTCTAACCCAAATCACCAATGGACGTAGTTGTCGTCACGTTCATTAAACACGAACCACCATAATTTTATTTTTTTTGACCTTTTATGTTTTTCTGCGCTTTAATTTGCTGCGTAATATATGCATATTTAATTAGTGAAATAGAATTGCATTCTTTCTTGGCGAATGTTCATTATTAACCATATTTGTAAATGAGAAATTCATAAATTTGTTTGTATTTCACGTGGGTAAGAAACTCTAAAGATTTTCCTTCCGCTCAAAGAATGAATTTCACCAAAATGTGAAGTTAAACCGAGGAATAAAACATCAACCAAAGTGTGTAAAAGCCCAATAAAAAAAATTCACCGCAATCATTTAACCGAAAAATCAAATTATTATATCATTAACCAACAAAATTAAAATAAATTAAACATACAAAAATTTGTCTAATTATTACACCAAAGTCAAAGGATAACATCATTAGAGCGAATTCGAGAATCACAAATATATAGCTAATTAACGGAAACGATGACGCTACGACGACCTTTTAATATTAAAACATGTTTCAACTGTTGCAATGAGGAATGATACCATCATGCATACCAGAGAGACTATAAGTGAGGCTAGTCCAAATTTGAATTTGCGGGGCAGGGAGGAGATAAAATCCTCCTCCGCAAAACGCGATATGAGGATGGAAAAGAACATTATCATTGACGTTGTGGACAAGCCCATGGCGATTGCATTAGTCACTAAAACGCTAGTCAATTCTCCCTTGTGATGAATGGTGAAGCTTTTATTATTGTCATTGCTGCCACCGGGGATAATAGAAGAGGCAGGGTAAGCTACTGTCACAATAAGTGTTGCAACAAGAAGACAATAACTGGCATTTTTTTTCATCCATGTTTCTCCTTTTCGTCTCAGCTCTTCGTGCTCCAAAGTAAACACTTGCCTAGGTGTTTTTCCGTAGTTGTTTTCTCTGTCCCTATATTGAGCAGGCACAAATCTTTGCAGTTCCTGTCGTTTCCATTAGGTGAAATGTTGTTATGAGTTGCACTATATGATGATGATGATGATGATGATGATGATAATATAATAAAAGGATTTGTAATGTGCACGCCAATCTCACTGTCTCCCATAACATATGTAAAAAGAAAATGGGAAGGGAAGCCTCGTGAACAAGAAAATAAAAACAAAACAAAATATGAGAAAGGGTAAAAATTATTGAATAAGAAGGTTGAGTTATTTTAAATATACTTACCTTAAAAAACAAGACTTCTTTTTGCATTTGGAAAGCTTCCCCTGCTAATGAATTCAGTACATCATTAGGTGGTAATTTTGCAGCAAAGTGCAATATGTTGTTTCCAGTAGTTTCGTCTTCCCAAGCTTGTATCACGCACTGGAGCACCCCTGTCCCAAAAATTATTTCAAAGACATCCAATTTTCGGTTCGAAATCGCAGCATGAAATATGAGTTGTCCCTTTGCATCCTTTTCCCAAATTAAATCAGGAAATGACCGGAGGAGTTTGGCTACAAATTTATAATTCCCCAATGCTGCTGCTTCGAATAATAAGTGGCGTGGACTCTTAACAATATCTTGGAGCACATTTCTATCCCGTCTCCTAAGTTCCCTTAAAACTTTTTTGAGAAACTCGAAAGCTTTAGCTTGCAAAGTGGGAGAATTGCTCGCGGACGTAAAATGGGTACCTGATAGTGAGAAATTAATCCATTAATTAGTTTGTCACATATAATAATTAGAATGATAATTAGAAAGGTATTCCAAATTTTATCGATCTATACTAACATTGGTGTAAAATTTGGTTGAAGATTCCTTGACGTTGGGAAGCGAATATCGAAGGCTTTCGAGCTAACACATGCAAAACTGTTTCTGAATTGGAATCACGTCTACAGTCTAATTTGAGATCAGGACAACCAGCCAGTATCCTTGACGCCAATTCTGCATCATTTAACCAAAATAATATTGACAACATAAGCCCAATTAAAAAAAAAAAAACAAAAACAAAAATGTTTACAACAATTTATGGTATGTGGCACTATAGGAGTAGGCTGTGGAGCTCCTCCAAGATGGTTTTAACGGAAATTCATATTGCTGCTTTTACTATGAAAAAGATTTAATTTTCTTTTCCTTTTAGGTTTTACTCACCAAGGTTTGATATTCAATGAGTCGTTGATCCTTTATGCTAGTTGTACTATCCTTTTATTTATTAAAAACAAAGATGTTACTAAAGGACTGAAAAAACAAGTATAGTACTTTTAAGAAAGTATAATTGTGCTCTTGAAGATAATTAATTTGATCAAAGCGAAAAAACAAATAGAAAATTAGACTTTGTGATTAAAATATAAGGCACAGAGATTTCTGTTTTTAATTAATCACATTAGCCCACAGTTTCTTATGAAGTCTGATATATATATTAATGCATGCAGAAGAGAAAATAGTAAATTATATATAACGAAAATTATTTAGTCCTTCTCCCTTTATTTATCAAGGCACTCACCAAACATCTCATTGTTGATACACGCAAAAAACAGGTGAATTTTATCATTATCCCGCATAGGATGTTGTCTGATATGTTCGGAGTATAGCTCGGAAGCTATGTCCTCATGACCAAACGCAGCAGCTATATAAGCTGGAGTCATGTTGTTGCCACCTGCTTTGCAAATTAAATCAAGATTCTTGTTCCATAGTTTTCTAACGATTTCAGACGCTCCAGCTGCGGCAGCGGTGCAAAGGGCTGTATTGTTGCTTGCATCTGTTTTGCCGATAAAGTCCTCTATAGTATCCTCCAGAAGAAGCTTTTCAACAAACTTAACTTGCTTTGCTCCAGCGGCAATGTGAAGAGCGGTTTCACTTGTCACAGTTAGAACCGGCGAGTTCAATAAGGCCGATCTTTGTCCTGCGGCCTCTCGTAAGATTTTGCTAGCAGCATTCCAATTACCAGTTGTTGCTGCATGATACAGTTTCCTCATGCGTTCTAATCTCTGTATTTCTAAACGTTGGATAAACAAAAGTGAGTTCCAATTTAAAACAACATATAGTCAAGAGATTTTGAAATTTTGAACGAGGTAAAATTTATTGACACCGCTGTCTTTTGTTAAAATAACAAAAACACTCCCTAAGCTAAAACTAATCACATTGACTCCCCTAACTGTTAAAAAAATTATAGAGAGACCCCTATATTAGTATCTCTGTTATTTTGACTCAGTATTATTAGTCCTTTTGAAATTAACATATAATAAGGATAGAGATAGTACCATCATCTGGAATATCAACAATATGATCGTTGTTTTGTTCAGGACGTACAGAACTAGGATTTGTTGGTGGTTGCGACGGATTTTTAAGTGTGAAAACAACTTGCATCTGTTCTATTTCCATACCATTTGCGCGACCTATTGCTTGAGCTGTTGAGCTAAAAGCTTCATTTTCTGCTACTTGTTCTATACGTCATAGATATAAAATATGAACAAATTAATATTATGCGTGTGTTTTCGAGCAAAAAAAGAATGAAAATATAAAAGCCAACAGAGAACAAGGTTTGACCTCTTCTTAAGTTATAAGCAGGTTGAATAATATGATGTACTGGGCCAGTAATAGTAACAACTGCTAGATTTGGCTCTTCTATGTTACCATTCACGTTGGGGCCTTGCGCACCTGTTGATGATATTAATGATGTAGACGCTTCCGCTTCCCTTTGTATTGCTATATGATATATCAAGGACATATATTGTGGTAACCAATATTATTCTCATTAACCAAAACAAAAATAACGACCATGACAATGATAATAATAATAATAAGAAAATCATTTTCATTTCCATGGACTGCAAGCCTATTACTCGCATTTTTGTAGGCCCCAGTTTAATACATAGTATATTTTTTAGATTGGGTCCTACTGTTTTATTAACGGGGTTATAACCATAAGGTTAAATAGGATTGTTCTAATAATAATTAAATAGGTTTTGTGTACGATACAAATAGAGTCTGTATCGATGCTGCTGTGAAAGAAAAATCTTCCAAAAGGGAATATGAAGTTAGTATGAAAATGGTGACAGTCTGCAAGATTGCAGACCATCAGGTGCCCTTTCTATGTCACTATTAATTACAAGACTAAACACAGAAGATTCGTTTTCTGCTCCTATATATATGTATATATATCATGCAAAACAGTGTTAGTTAATAACCTTGGAGAAAAGGGTCTCAAAACTATTCTACCCTATATATATATATATATGTAGGTTCAAGTGTGTGTATATATATATATATCCTTTTTAGACTGTAGAGTAGACTTCTTGTTAAGTTTTGCAACTCTATACCATCCACACGGCAGCTTTCTGCATCTGATGATGATATTGTAGAAGTACAGCCTCCCAGTTCTTCCCTTTGTGCTTCCATACTATATCAATGCACGAAACAAATTAAGACACAAGCTTTTAGAGTAAAAAATGGACTCTTAATTTTATACGTTCAAGAAAATACACATGCTTTTTCTCGCCACGAGTATGAGACACAAAAAATATATACATTCCCTTACTCTCCATTTTTAGCGGAAAATAGATTCTTAATTTTATTTAAGTTTGTCAACCTTTCATGCATTTTTGCTTAATTTGTTAAATTTGGTCTTTTCTTGTCTAATAAAGCATGGGTTTATAAAGAATATCATAAGCGGAGACGTTAGATTAGAGTTGGGATATATGTTGAGCTTTCATTTTGATTAAAATTGCTCCTTTTTTGTATATATTTGAACGTGGCAAAACCTCTTTTTTCTTTTTTATCTTTTATCTTTTTAATTTTTGTATTTAGTAATGTTGTAATCTACAACTGTACCTCCATCCCCAGAGCAAGTAAAATCATCGGCAGCAACGAGAACAATAAAACAACGACAATGAATTGGGCCCGAAATATAAATTCAAAACAAAAAGTAAAAGGTGAAATTGAACAAAAAATTTAGGGAGATAAACAGTTTATTGGTAAATATATATACCACCTTGTGAACAACTACCTTGGAAAACATGCAGGAAGTGTACCAATAGCCTCAAAATAGATTAGAACCCCCTGTTCGGTGAAGAAAAGTTGAGAATCGGTTCTTTACAAATCTCTAATTGCACAGAAAGGTTATACGTTCTAATTTATAGCTAAAGTACCTGCATTGTCCGTAGTCTTTTCCAGGGAAGTGGGGCTTTCCTAAGAACAAAAGCATTGCGTGCACATGCAACGCAGTTCTTTTCTTTCATGTTCTATCATTATCAACTAGTTTTCTTTCTTTCCTTCCTTCTTTTTTTTTTTTCCTGAAGAGTGCACATGCACTAAAGGGAACCCTACAAGGTACAGGTTTATGTAAATGAGAAAAAAAGTGTTAAAGTTTCATGTTGCTTTCTTTCTTTTGCTTAGAAAAAACCCCCCAAAAAAAAAAGAAGGTGCCCACGAACAGGATTTTTTTCCCCCTTTTGCGCGTGGTTGAGTTTGTTGCCTGAAATGTATAATTTTTATCTATCTTATAATAAATAAATTTATGACCCATATAACAAATTTTATTTTATCTGATATATTTAGGAAGTACACTATGACTTTGTATTTATATAGCTGACTATTTAATTATGTATGAAGTGCTTACAATGGAGAGGATTTTAGTTTAAAGGAATAAATCTAGGTATAGTCTCTGAATTTTTTTCTCTCTGTAAAATAAGTCTATATATGTAATTAATTTTGTCTTATAAATAATCTCTAAACTCAAAAAGTATCTCATGAATAGTCGTTCAGTTAACTCTTGGATGGAAACCATCAAATCGAATTCATTATAGATCCCTGAACTTTTTTCTCGCTCTAAAAATGTTTCTTCGATTAAAACAATTCTAATTTAGCCCTTGAAAAAAAAAATGCCCAAATTAGTTCATTTAATTAATAAAGAAAGATGAAAAACTTTAGGCACAAAAAAATATATATTGTGTTCAGGGGGGATATTCGACTAAAAATTTGTAGGAGACATTAAAGCTTATTTCATGCTTTTGTCCTTGTAGAGGATGAATTCTACAACTAAATTTGTTTAAGCTCCAATGGCCGTTCCCAGGCGTCGATCGAGTGGGAGTTAGTTGGTTAGTGTTGAATTGACATGCAACGAGAATAAAGTGTAAAATGTGATACAAATAAAAGATTACACGTAATTATTGTGGTTCACCTCTGGAACAGAAGCTACATACATTGGAGGGTCTCAAGGTTTCATTATATGTTGAAATAGTACAATAATTGAGGTGATAGATAATAGGGGTGAGAGAGGAGGAGATTTAAAGATAGAAAGTAAAGAGAGAGAGGGGGTAAATATTCATAGTACAAAAGTGTGTAATTTATGGGATCAATTCCATATTTATAGGGGACACATTAGACCTCTAAATCGCCTAATTTTATAGCTGATTATGAGTTAACCAAGGAAAGGGTAACTTCTTTATTTTCTTCCAGTTGACTTTCTCATTTGCGTGTTTCCTCGTTTGGCTTGAGTTTCATCTTCCCAAGCTTGTATCACGCTCTGGAGCACCCCTGTCCCAAAAATTAGTTCAAAGACATCCAATTTTCGCCTCGAAATTGCAGTGTGAAAGATGGATTGTCCATTTCCATCCTTTTCCCAAATTAAATCAGGAAATGACCGGAGGAGTTTGGCTACAAATTTGTAATTCCCCAATGCTGCTGCTTCGAATAATAAGTGGCGTGGACTCTTAACAATATCTTGGTGCACATTCCTATCCCATTTCCTAAGTTCACTTAAGACTTGTTCAAGAAAATTGAAATCTTCATCTTGCAAACTGGGAGAATTGCTCGCGGACATAAAATGGGGACCTGATAGTGAGAAATTAATCCATTAATTAGTTTGTCACATATAATAATTAGAATGAGAATTAGAAAGGTATTACAAATTTTATAGATCTATACTAACATAGGTGTTAAATTTGGTTGAAGATTCCTTGACGTTGGGAAGCGAATATCGAAGGCTTTCGAGCTAACACATGCAAAACTGTTTCTGAATTGGAATCACGTCTACAGTCTAATTTGAGATCAGGACAACCAGCTAGTATCCTTGACGCCAATTCTGCATCATTTAACGAAAATAATATTGACAACATAAGCCCAATAAAAAAAAAACAAAAACAAAAATGTTTACAACAATTTATGGTATGTGGCACTATAAGAGTAGGCTGTGGAGCTCCTCCAAGATGGTTTTAACGAAAATTCATATTGCTGCTTTTACTATGAAAAAGATTTAATTTTCTTTTCCCTTTAGGTTTTACTCACCGTGGTTTGATATTCAATGAGTCGTTGATCCTTTATGCTAGTTGTACTATCTTTTTATTTATTAAAAACAAAGATGTTACTAAAGGAATGAAAAAACAAGTATAGTACTTTTAAGAAAGTATAATTGTGCTCTTGAAGATTATTAATTTGAACAAAGCGAAAAACAAATAGAAAAACAAAGCGAAAAACAAATAAAAAATTAAACTTTGTGATTAAAATATACGGCACAGATATTTCTGTATTTAATTCATCACATTAGCCCACGGTTTTTTATGATGTCTGATATATATTAATGCAGGCAGAAGAGAAAATAGTAAATTATATATAACGAAAATGATATAGTCCTTCTCCCTTTGTTTATCAAGGCACTTACCAAACATCTCATTGTTGACACACGCAAGAAACTGGTGAATTTTATCATTATTCCCCATAGAACGTGGTTCTTCGTTATGTTTGGAGTATAGCTCGGAAGCTATGTCCTCATGACCAAACGCTGCAGCTATATAAGCTGGTGTCATGTTGTTGCCACCTGCTGTGCCAATTAAATTAGGATCCTTGTTCCATAGTTTTCTAACGATTTCAGACGCTCCAGCTGCGGCAGCGGTGCAAAGGGCTGTATTGTTGCTTGCATCTCTATTGTTGATAAAGTCACCTACACCAGGCTCCTGAAGAAGCATTTCAACAAACTTAACTTGCTTTGCTCCGGCGGCAATGTGAAGAGCGGTTTCACTTGTCACACTTAGAACTGGCGAGTTCAATAAGGCTGATCTTTGTCCTGCAGCCTCTCGTAAGATTTTGCTTGCAGCATTCCAATTACCAGTTGTTGCGGCACGATACAGTTTCCTCATGCATTTTAATCTTTGTATTTCTAAACGTTGGATAAAAAAAGTGAGTTCCAATTTAAAACAACATATAGTCAAGAGATTTTGAAATTTTGAACGAGGTAAAATTTATTGACACCGCTGTCTTTTGTTAAAATAACAAAAACACTCCCTAAGCTAAAACTAATCACATTGACCCCCTAACTGTTAAAAAAAATTATAGAGAGACCCCTATATTAGTATCTCTGTTATTTTGACTCAGTATAATGAGTCCTTTTGAAATTAACATATTATAAGGATAGAGATAGTACCATCATCTGGAATATCAACAATATGATCGTTGTTTTGCTCAGGACGTACAGAACTAGGATTTGTTGGTGGTTGCGACGGATTTTTAAGTGTGAAAACAACTTGCATCTGTTCTATTTCCATACCATTTGCGCGACCTATTGCTTGAGATGTTGAGCTAAAAGCTTCATTTTCTGCTACTTGCTTTATACGTCATAGATATAAAATATGAACAAATTAATATTATGCGTGTGTTTTCGAGCAAAAAAAGAATGAAAATATAAAAGCCGAGAGAGAACAAGGTTTGACCTCTTATTAAGTTATAAGCAGGTTGAATAATATGATGTACTGGGCCAGTAATTGTAAAAACTGCTAGATTTGGCTCTTCTATGTTACCGTTCACGTTGGGGCCTTGCGCACCTGTTGATGATATTAATGATGTAGACGCTTCCGCTTCCCTTTGTATTGCTATATGATATATCAAGGACATATATTGTGGTAACCAATATTATTCTCATTAACCAAAACAAAAATAACGACCATGACAATGATAATAATAATAATAAGAAAAATCATTTTCATTTCCATGGGCTGCAAGCCTATTACTCACATTTTTATAGGCCTCAGTTTAATATATGGTGTATTTTTTAGATTGGGTCTTACTGTTTTATTAACGGGGTTATAACCAAAAAGTTAAATAAGATTTTCTAATAATAATAAAATAGGTTTTGTGTACGATACAAATAGAGTCTGTATCGATGCTGCTGTGAAAGAAAATCTTCAAAAAGGGAATATGAAGTTAGTAGGAAAATGGTGACAGTCTGCAAGATTGCGGACCATCAGGTGCCCTTTCTATGTCACTATTAATTACATGACTAAACACAGAAGATTCTTTTTCTGCTCCTATATATATGTATATATATTATGCAACACAGTGTCAGTTAATGACCTTGGAGAACAGTGTCTCAAAACTATTTTACCCTATATATATATATATATATGTAGGTTCAAGTGTATATACATATATATATATATATGTAGGTTCAAGTGTATATATATATATATATATATATATATATATATATATCCTTTTAAGACTTTAGTGTAGACTTCTTGTTAAGTTTTGCAACTCTATACCATCCACACGGCAGCTTTCTGCATCTGATGATGATATTGTCGAGTTACAGCCTCCCAGTTCTTCCCTTTGTGCTTCCATACTATATCAATGCACGAAACAAATTAAGATACAAGCTTTTAGAGGAAAAATGGGACTCTTAATTTTATACGTTCAAGAAAATACACATGCTTTTACTCGCCACGAGTATGAGACACAAAAAATATTATACGCTCCCTTACTCTCCATTTTTAGCAGAAAATAGATTCTTAATTTTATGTTAAGTTTGTCAGCCTTTCATGCATTTTTGCTTAATTTGTTAAATTTGGTCTTTTCTTGTCTAATAAAGCATGGGTTTATAAAGAATATCATAAGCGGAGACGTTAGATTAGAGTTGGGATATATGTTGAGCTTTCATTTTGATTAAAATTGCTCCTTTTTTGTATATATTTGAACGTGGCAAAACCTATTTTTTCTTTTTATCTTTTATCTTTTTAATTTTTGTATTTAGTAATGTTGTAATCTGCAACTGTACCTCCATCCCCAGAGCAAGTAAAATCATCGGCAGCAACGAGAACAATAAAACAACGACAATGAATTGGGCCCGAAATATAAATTCAAAACAAAAAGGAAAAGGTGAAATTAAACAAAAAATTTAGGGAGATAAACAGTTTATTGGTAAATATATACACCACCATGTTAAGAACTACCATGGAAAACATGCAGGAAGTGAACCAATAGCCTCAAAATAGATTAGAACCCCCTGTTCGGTGAAGAAAAGTTGAGCATTGGTTCTTTACAAATCTCTAATTGCACAGAAAGGTTATACGTTCTAATTTATAGCTAAAGCACCTGCAATGCCTGCAGTCTTTTCCAGGGGAGTGGGGCTTTCCTAAGAACAAAAGCATTGCGTGCGCATGCAACGCAGTTCTTTTCTTTCATGTTCTATCATTGTCAACTAGTTTTCTTTCTTTCCTTCCTTCTTTTTTTTTCCTGAAGAGTGCACATGCACTAAAGGGAACGCTACAAGGTACAGGTTTATTTAAATGAGAAAAAAAGTGATAAAGTTTCATGTTGCTTTCTTTCTTTTGCTTAGAAAAAACCCAAAAAAAAAATAAAAGAAAAAAAAATGAAGGTGTCCACGAACAGGATTTTTTTCCCCCTTTTGCGCGTGGTTGAGTTTGTTGCCTGAAATGTATAATTTTTATCTATCTTATGATAAATAAATTTATGACCCATATAACAAATTTTATTTTATCTGATATATTGAGGAAGTATACTATGACTTTGTATTTATATAGCTGACTATTTAATTATGTATGAAGTGTTTATAATGGAGAGGATTTTAGTTTAAAGGAAGAAATCTAGTTATAGTCTTCGAATTTTTTTCTCTCTGTAAAATAAGTCTATATATGTAATTAATTTTGTCTTATAATAGTCTATGAGCTCAAAAAGTATCTCATGAATAGTCCTGCGGTTAACTCTTAGATGGAAACCATCAAATCGAATTCATGATAGATCCTTGAACTTTTTTCTCGCTCTAAAAATGTTTCTTCGATTAAAACTAATACTAATTTAGCCCTTGAACAAAAAATATGCCCAAATTAGTTCATTTAATTAATAAAGAAAGATGAAAAACTTTAGGCACAAAAAAATATATATTGTGTTGAGGGGAGATATTCGAATAAAAATTTGTAGGAGACATTAAGCTTATTTCATGCTTTTGTCCTTGTAGAGGATGAATTCTACAACTAAATTTGTTTAAGCTCCAATAGCCGTTCCCACGAGTCGATCGAGTGGGAGTTAGTTGGTTAATGTCGAATTGACATGCAACAAGAATAAAGTGTAAAATGTGATACAAATAAAAGATTACACATATTTTTTGTGGTTCACCTCTGGAACAAAAGGTATGTACATTGGAGGGTCCCAAGGTTTCATTATATGTTGAAATAGTACAATAATTGAGGTGATAGATAATAGGGGTGAGAGAGGAGGAGATTTAAAGATAGAAAGTAAAGAGAGAGAGGGGGTAAATATTCAGAGTACAAAAGTGTGTAATTTATGGGATCAATTCCATATTTATAGGGGACACATTAGACCTCTAAATTGCCTAATTTTAGAGCTGATTATGAGTTAACCAAGGAAAGGGTAACTTCTTTATTTTCTTCTAGTTGACTTTCTCATTTGCGTGTTTCCTCGTTTGGCTTGAGTTGCTTCTTTTCCAAGATTTATGTTGTCCTTGCCTTTATCTACGAATTTGGCTGATTTGGTCTTTATAGGATCCGAAGATGATCCTTTCTTGATTTGTTTTATGTGGTGCTCATTGATCTCTAGTCGATTATCAACTCCACTCGACTCGCCATCTCTAGTCAATTTGACTAGTTGACTTTCTCCATTCCTTTTTTTTAGGCAATCGACTGAAATATGTATGGTAATTATTAAAGTGCTATTTTTACCCCTAACAGCAAGCCCTAACTCCTTACTCAAAGGATATCTACAACAAAAAGTTTCTAGGTCTTGAGGGTGCTTTTTTTATCTTCATTTAGTGTCTTTTTGATCTTCAAGGAAGGTTCTCAAAGGTTGAGTATAATTGTTGCCTAGAATGGCACGCTCGAACGAAGCTTCCACATGGCATTTCCTTCCTGCTACGCTCAGTGGCGATTGGACATGGGAAACGATGTGTTGCATGGACCTAAGTTTCTAGGTGCACATTCTCATGTTTTAAAATTATGAGGCCTACCTGAATTGATCTAGGTAGTTGGTGAAATTCAATCTTGACCATCCAAATTGATTTGGGCATTAAATGCAAATTTGAACATGATTTAGTTCATTTCTTTCCCATTTTTACTTATGATAACTATTGTGGTGCTCCTTCCTCTTTCTCCATTGCTGCTGAATTTATCTCAAACATTTTCCAGGGTATTTTTCCTTTGCTTCCTCTTTTCTTGCTTTCCTTTTTGCATTTTTGCTTGCCAAGGACACTTAGGTTGTCTTATTTCACTTCCAAATCTTTTCTCCCATAGAGCCCATTTAGGTCTTGAACCCTTCTTTTGTTAGATTTCTTAGGAACCAAAGAAAGGAAAGAAAAAGGTGAAAAGGAAAAAAAAGAGAATTAGTTTTGTTTTGTACCTACGATCATGGGACTATTAGTTGATCTTGAGCCTTTTGGTGTTTTGGGTCTTTTTAAGCCATCACATATGCCGTTGGCATGTGGTTTGAAATAGGGTCACTTCTGTGAACCGTCGATCGCTTGTTCCAAAGGAATCAAACAAAAGCCTTTCACAATCATAGACCACAATTTGCTAATAATGATTAGAAAATCAAGACAATTACGGATCAAGAATTCTATCCTAATAATAGAATATTCTTAAGTCTTATTTAATTGGGGAACTCAAATAAAATAAGAAAATAACCACAAACAATAATTATAAAAGAACATAAAGAATTTTGATTGGAAAATTTAAAATAATTATGAAAATATAAATCACATGGCCATGTCGAGAGTTTTGAAATCATCCTTAATAAAAAAAATTAGCCTAGCATAATTGAAAATAAAAATGAAAATAAAAAAATTAACATTAGAAGCTCAAGAAAACGAATGAAAAGAAGAAATAGAATGGTTTTCAAAAATCTTTAAGTCGATGATCTCTTTAGAGCCACCCTTCATGTCTCTCCTCCTATCTTCTTTGTGTCTCCTTTTGCTAAAAAATTATGATGAAAATAGTATTTTTTATGCTCCAAAGTGATGTATTTATAGCTTTCTAAGGTTGGGATGAAAATAAAACAATTTGGAGCCTTTTTTGTTAAACAATCAAGTAAAAACTTATCAACAAGTGTAGAAGCATGAAAAGAGGGTGTTGGGGTATGCATGCTTGAATTTTAGCTTGCCTAGTGCTAGGGCACCAATAAGGTGGTACTGGATTAATAACTCTACCACACTTATCTTTTTTTAGTCCTTAAGCAACCTAAACAAAAAGAAGACAAGGCATACTAAACTTCCAATCTTTTATCTCATAAAACAATAAGAAATCATAGTGTTGAACTCAAAAAGTATTGAGTTAAATCCATAGTCATGCTAAAACGAATACATCCTACAACAATCATACTTAGTCTGTGTAAAATAGCCAATGTTCATGATTTTGTGCATGCTTTTAATAAGAGAATCCTCATAAACCTTGCAAAAACAATCACCCAATTTCTAATAAGGGTGTCAAACATCATAAGCTCTTCCTTTGATACGAATCTCCACTATGCCTAAGGCACCACTTGAAATCAAAAGGTCTTCAATACAAGTCGTAACGGGACCAAAGGGTAGTGGCTAAAAGAAGAAGGACGAGAATATCACAAAGATTCTAAAAACTTCATGGAGTTAGAGACATTGTAGAATTTTCAAAAGACACCTATCAAAATCTATACAAGTAAATATAAAACATAGACCAAATATCATTGTGTTAGGGCTTTATTTCATTCTATAAAACCTTGTAGTATACAAAAGGATGATAGAAAAGCTCAAGAGTATTATTATAATTTTTTTTCTTAATATATATTTTATTTTTTATTATTTTTATTTGTGATTTTCTTTCATTAGCTATCCTTTCAAAACCTTTCCCTTCCTTTCGATTGATTCTTACTTTTCCTCACACTTATCTTTTGTTCGAAACTTAATCCTTGCTAATTTGCTCTTGTAGATGAAATAAGTCTCTAAAGCTTCAATCCATCTTTAGAACAAGCATAAAGACATAAATATGCTCAGGCTAGGTAAGAAGATATGGTTAGGCAAAGAAAAAGGTCTATATGAGGGCTTAAATTAGCTTACTGGGGGATCATCCTCTTGGAAAAATCAATTCGGATTCTGCTTTCATTTTTTCACCTTTTTCTTTTTTTCCTTAGATGGATAATGGTTGGTTCAATTGAATTTCTAATCAAAGGATCCAACTGTTGAAGAATTTGTTAGTATAATAAGAGAATGAAGGTTGACAAATTCTAGAAACAAAAATGGGGTTAAGGTGTATTGAGAATAGTTTGCTAACGAGTTTTTAAAGACAAATTATCCCCAAGATGTAACAGACTTTAAACAAAAATTTTAGCAATAATATTGTGCTCCAAAACAAGATATGAAAACCATTAATTTCTGGATATTTACTAAAATGCAGGGATACCATTTCATGAATCAGTGCAACCATCTCAATTTATGCAACATTTCACGTAAAGGTATCCTTTTGTAAATTACAACAGTTACGTCTGTTGCTAATAGGTATTCCGAATTTCTATGAAAACATACAATTAAACAACATGCTAGTTCCAAACAACTGAAAGGATTCATTTATGTGAAACCATTTTTTTCAGTTGGGGCCATAGGCTAGCTTCTTGCCCCCCCCCCCCCCGCCCCCCCCCCTCCCGAGTAGGAGTTAAAGTAGCCCTTCGCAAAGTTGGATTAAAAAAAGAGTGGTCCGAGCTTGAACTGTGGTTTCATCTCAGTTTATTCATTATTCTATTACTTAGAAGAGAATTCTATAAACACAGATGGTCCACCCCGAGCTCTCATGCAATCTTGAGATTGGTTATCAACGTTTCGTATTTGGCCTCGTTGTTGGAGACCCTAAAACAAAATCAGAGCACGTAACTAGTCATGTAACCATTTGAGCTAATGAGGATGAGTTCGACACCCAACTTGTTCATGCTAGATGACCCGTCCACGAATAATTTCCACTCAGGTTTAGGTCCACTCGTACTGCTATAGGTAGGATTAAAGCCTTCCACGGGTGCCTTTTCGGCCGAAAGGGTGGATTGGTCAATGCTCATGAATTCAGTTATTAAGACAGCTAGAGCTTGTGCCTTAATTGCCATCTAAGGGCACGAACTATATCTCAAATTCTCCGAGCTCAATCGACCACTTGGCCATCTGATTAGAAATTTCTAGATTTTGAAGGATCTAGCACAAGAGGTACTTAGTTGTGATTTAGATGGTGTGCCCTTGGAAGTATGGCCGAAGCTTCTGAGCAGAGGTGATGAGGGCTAGGGCTAGCTTTTCTAATGGCGAATACCTCTCCTTGGTAGGCTTTGCTGGTGTAGTAGACCTGTTTCTAAACTCCTTTTTATTTTTGGACTAGGATCGAGCTGACAGCCTTCTCAGACACCACTAAGTAGGCATAAAGTACCTCTCCCTATAGAGGTTTGGATAGAGCAGAGGTATGACCAAGTGCTTTTAAGACTCATGAATGCTTCCTTACACTCTTTGCTCCACTCAAATCTCCCTTAAGTGCTTGAAAAAAGGTTAGCACTTGTTGGTAGATCAGGAGAGAATTTGGACAAAGCAGTGACCATTCTAGTGAGTTTCTAGACTTCCTTGATTGTGCGGGGAAAGTACATGTCCACCATTGCTTGGGCCTTGGTAGGGTTGACCTCGATGCCATGATGGTTGATAATGAATCTGAGGAACTTTCTTAACTCTACCCCAAACACGCACTTAATTGGGTTGAGCTTCATTTTGTATTCTTAGAGGATGTTGAAGCTATCCCAAAGATCAACAATATAATTAGTTGCTCGGACAGACTTCACTAGCATGTCCTCGATGTATACTTCTATGGTCTTTCAGATCTATCGAGCAAACATCTTGTTCACTAGACACTAATAGGTGGTGTCGATGTTTTTTAACCCGAAAGGCATAATAACATAGTAGAACAACCCCTAATCAATTGTGACTGTGGCTTTGACTTGGCCTTCCTCGGCCATTCTAATTTGATTGTACCCCAAGTAGGCATCCATAAAGCTTAGCAATTCATGATCAATGATTGCATCCACCAATTAGTCAATCCGAGGTAGAGGAAAGCAGTCCTTATAGTAGGCTTTGTTTAGGTCTGTAAAGTCAATACAGATTCTCCATTTCCTGTTAGCCTTCTTGACCAAGATCATATTCATCAGCCACTCGAGGTATGTGACCTCTTGGATGAACCAAACCTTCAGCAGCTTCTGAACCTCTTCATTAATAGCAGCATACCTCTCTAGATTGAAGGCTCTTCTCTTCTAGATGACCAGCTCGTGCTCAAGATTGACGTTTAACTGGTGGCTGATTATGCTCTGGGTCAATCCCTGGTAGGTCTTTGTGGGACCAAACAAACACATCCTGATATTCCATCAGGAACTTCTCTAGATCTGCATAGATCTAGGTTTTAAATGAGAACTAAGCATGACCGTTCAGTCAGGATGTTCGAGGTCCAAATGGTATGGGGTAAGATCTTCTATAGGTGTGGCCCATACTTCTTTTTTGGGAAGCCATGGATCCAAGTAGGACAACATTTTTGCTCCCTCGTCGGCTGAGAATTCAACCTTATCCACTTTATAACTAACCGAGACATTCAACTCCATTCTCTATGATGAACTTCATGGCCAAGTGGTAAGTAGAGACCACGGCTTTCAGGGCATTTAGGGTCGGCCTCCCAATGATGATATTATGTTGGGACGGCTTGTCGACCACCAAGAATTTGACAAGCTACGTGACCCGAGCACAATCTTTGTCGAAAGTGACCAATAAATAAATCATGCCTACTACTCAGACACACTCTCTTGAGATGACCGGGACAAGCACAATGTTGTTGATCTTCAATTTATCAATGACATAATTGAACTAAATGTTCACCAAGCTGCAATTTTCAATTAGCACCCATCGAACAATATTGTTTGTGATCTACAGCTTGCACACTAGGGCGTCATTGTGCAGGTGGATAAGCCTATCTGCCCCCTCCTTGGTAAAGGTGATTGCAATATCTTCCTGCATGCATATCTTATTGAAATGCTCGAACATGTTCATCTGGTCCCCTTTTTCAGCCAAGCAGGCTTCCTAGCATAGGCATGCCGACCCCTAGAGGTATGCCCAATAACTGGCCTGTCAAAGATCATATGCATAATGTTCGGCAGGTCTAGGGCATTCATACTTTCAGTATTTTGTGTTCTTGGCTAGCCTTCCCTAGCCAGTTGGTCATTTCTTCTTATGTTGTTGCCGAGGGTGAAAACTTGTTTGACAAACTCCTTGAGGTATCTGTCTCTTGATTTGGTCTTTCAGTTGAATACAATCCTGTGTGTTATGCCTGATGTCCTTGTGGAAGTTTCAATACTTATTTTGATCTCAAGCGAGGTAAGCCCTCCAACTCTAGAGCATGTCAAAGACTAAGGCCAGCGAATCTTGTAGGGAATTATTCCAACCATCTCGAGGCTTGAGTTGACCATCCTGGACTAAGCGGTTACTTCGAGAGACACTTTCCAGGGTTTAGGTACTAGCTTGCTCAGAGTCTCGTTCATCGTGGGAACCGTCGTTCAGCCCTACTTGACCACCTGCCTGGTCTTCTTGAGCCAGCAGAAAAGAGCAAGGGGCGGTTGTTGTGCTTATTATTGTGACATCTCAGTAGTTAGGGTTGCTCTACTTACACTGCCTTGCTGCCACATAAAGATCAGGCTACTCGAGGCTTACCACGAGGTCAGGCATGGTTTTGGTTTCAGGCGTTCCCCAACCTCTCTTATCAAGGAACCTCATCCTGAGTTTTTCTTCTTGTGGCCATGTCAAGTGAGGATGCTATCACTGGGAATGCTGGAAAGGCATGGGCCCTCCTTCTAGCACCAAACTATTAATGCTCTGTCGTTGATCAACTCCACATGCGGCTATGCATGGTGGTCAGACTACTTGCCCCGTTCGTCTCAGCTTTCTAAGGAGTACCGTTAATAAGAATAGAGTACGCTTTAAAGGCCAAGGGGGAGACCAATGTGGTGTTGGCCAAGGACTCTCTGACACTTAAGTCAAGTACCAGTCCAGCCGAGATTGGGAGAAGGGTTGGGTGAGAGAAAGTCCACGTACTTCTTAGGTGGGCTGAATGCTTTCTATTTATAGACTACCACTTGGGCCAGGTGTAAGGCGGGTTTGACATATGACCCGCGTGTCTCATCAAGTGGTATTAGGAGGTTGACAAGTGTCACAATCCCAAAAAGTGGTCAACCCTTCATCTAAATGCTATAATGAGGCCATGTGTCGGCCTTGAAGACAAGTTGCTAGTAGGTTTCATGTTGTATTTGTCTGTGCTAAGCATGTGCTCTTCTCAAAGAGGTGATATCCTGCGTGGCAACCAAAGGAGGCTTGGGGGATCACCTCAGAAGGCAGTGCCGACCAAAGGGGAGTATTGTAAGCTCTAGGAGTGACATCTACCATGCATGGTGGTCGGACAGCCGAGGTAAGTTCCTCGAGGAATGGTGCCCAGCATACCCTTAACAAGTGTTGTTTGCTTAAGATGGAATTTGCACCTGCAACATGGACGTGAATTTCAATATGTTTATGTAAAAACCTACATACTAAATTATGGGTTCATCTTTATTATTTGGCTTGAGAGTATTGGCATCCATAAATCTTTGAGATAACAACTAACATTGACACACCCATAAGGCTTGATCAAATCATTACTTAATCCTCTTCTAGAATATTGTTTAATTTGAAAACCATCAAAACCCCTATCAGAAACCTTTTGTGTTGGAAGAATAGGATACTCTACCTTTTCCTCCCTTGATGGACACAAAACCATCCTAGATTTTTGTACACACTACTCGTTGATTAGACACTCTATAATCAATTGCTCTAAGAGCGAGCCTCAAGAGTGACCCTGTAAAAACAAATAAAATGATTCGTCTAGATAAAAATAATAATTATGCTTTGGACTCATCTTCATCAAAGGTGCATTTTGATATTGTCTTCAAGTCTTTAAACCCTAATAATTTGGTGGTTACTTTACCTTTTGTTTAGGAGCTAATCAAAACTAAAAAACTTTTGATAAAGTTAATCATTTTGTCTCACAATCGTGGGTGGATCAAGCTAAAGCCAGATACAAAGAACAATTTTAACTTAGTCAAGCCAAGAAAGACAAAGAGTAAAAGTTAGATGTTAATACTAGCAAGCTGGTCTGAAACTACTAGAAGTAGAGGTAATCCATATTTATGGGAATTTTTAGGGAATTAGGAATGATTGTTCCCAAAATTCTATTAAAAATTTTGCCAAAATCATTCTTCAATTTTTCTTTGTATCTCTAAGAGGGTTTTTATGGGGGGCATATTTAGATAGATTTTATTGAAAGCTAGAAAAGAACTGTACAAAGAAAGAGACCAAAACAAAGACTACTTCCATTTACCTTATACATCCAAAATAACATCATTAGGAATAAAGCTAAGATCTAAAAAACAAAAAAAAAATAGTGGATAAGGACCATTTTCTAATGTTTTTGACTAGTATGTTTGCAATGCGAGAAGTCTAGACACATTAAAGCATAGGCAAAGCTTGGAAGCTTTATAAGTATCATGGAGCACCTCATTGGTCTTCCAATCATAGTGAGAAAAGGTCCAATGATAGCATGGCTGAGATTCTTATACAATCAAAGCTTAACCATTGGTTTATGAGCTGGGCTTTCAATAAAACATGGTTTAGACACATGGATAATATCCTAAAAAACCCAGGAAATGACACCCTCAAAGTCACAGACTATAACAAAAACAATGGCATCATTTTTCTAGATAGCAGCATCGATATTTAATTTGGTCTAGTCACACAATAACAACAGCTAGGAGAAGGAAGAAGGTAGGCTAGCATATAGGGCCAAAAGAATTGTCTTCTACTTTGAGAAGGCCTTGGAGGAGATTTTACTAAGCAACTAGATGTTCGATTGAACCTGCTCAAAGACCAACCAATTTCTAGCATGCCAAATTTTGTCGAGGACAATGGAGGAAGAAAGTAAGAGATACACAGAACGGGAGAGTCAAGATAGAATTTAAAGAACTCTGCCACAGTGTGGACTTATAGAAGATCGGGTTTCACCCCCATGAAGAAACAAGCCAAACTACTTTAGTGGCAGGATAAGTGAGAAAGAGATGGAAGATAGTTTCAACTTCCTTGCTGCAAAAGGGACAATTGATTTTGCAACTAATGAATCAGTTAAGCTTTACATGAGTAAGGAGGATGTCCCAACAAACTTGCCACCAAAAGATTTAGTGATGCTATAGAATTTTTGCACACCAAAGCTTCTTCCAAGCAACATCAATCCAAGGGATAGAAGAACATGGATTCCCAAAGCAAGAAGGTAAGCATACTTGGAGGTTAAGTGCCCAAGCTTGCACTTCTCCCTAATCCAATTATAGTCTGAAGGGGGTAAGGATGAGAGAGGAATGTTAAGAACAACCCTTGTTGAGACATGGTCAAATAAATCCCAAACTAAGTTGGTATTCTAGACAAATCCAAAAATAGGAAGAGATCCTCGATAGAGTTAATGTATAGGGAAAAGGTGAGAACAGTTGGAAGAGGCTTGAAGTTGGGCAAGCTGGGGACCTAAGGCTCCAACTAAATATTGATTCTTCGACCATCACCAATCTGACCACAGATCCTTTTAAGAAGAATAGGTTACATGGAAAGAAGAGTTTTCCAAAACAAAGAGTCTAAGCTTTTTTTTCTCGTAAAGGTAAATGAAGGAACCTCTACTATATTTAGCAACAAAAACATGGGCTCAAAAAGCATCCTTGTCAGTTAGAATCCTCCAGTCCAATTTGAGGAAAGCACTTCTATTGAGACCTGTAGATCGTTTAAGTCCAAGACCACCCAAAGCATAAGGGCTATATATGTCATTTTAAGATTTCCAGTAGATTCCCTAGTGATCATTTATTAAACCCTGCCAAAAGTGGCTAAGAAATCAATCAAGAGTTTTGGCAACATTTTTAGGGACTAGTTTGACCATTAAGGAATGGGATGGGAAATCTTGAGCAACTAATTGAATCAAGGTTAAACGTCTTGCCTTAAAAAAGACCTTACTCTTCTAGCGAACCACCTTTTTATTTATGTAATCAATCAATATCTTCCAATCTGAAGGCCTTTTCTAATTTGAAAACATCTAAATAAGCTAATATTTTTCATCAAGATCTAGAAATTGTACCTCAACAAGAGAAATTTTGAAGGAGTGATCAAGATTAGAGTCAAAACTTTCAAAGAAACTTTGGTAGCAAATACTTATTCTTTACTGTAACCTAATTCAGTTGCCGATAGTCAATACGTAACCTAAGAGACCTATCATGCTTCTTGATGAACAAGACTGGTGCGCCCCACGGTAACATGTTGTTCCTAATGTACCCTTTATCAGCAAGTTCCTCAAATTGTTTCTTTAACTTTTTCATCTCTACTGGCACCATATGATATGGTGCAATGGAAATTGGAGCAGTTGCATGAATTAACTTTATGCTAAACTTTATCTCTAGATTCGACGAAAATTTGGATAAGTCATCGGGAAATACATATGACCTATACTAGGGATGTTTTACTAGAATTTTGAGGGCAGAAGTTCTATCTAGCAAAGGCATCTGTTGGGGAGTAAACTAGTGGAACTAGGGCTAGGGAAACTACAAAGGTAGAGGCTGTTAGGATCCATTCCTATAAAAGGATGGTATTGCTGCATGTCAGAACTCCTTGAAATACTATTGTAGGATCTTCCCCTTACACTCTCACTACCATCTGTCAAAAAGTAGTGAACATGGCATTCATCACACCCTCGTTGTGAATAGGTCAGAGCCAGTAGGACAACACTTAAATGCCATTCTCTCGGTTCTAAAAAGACAACTAGACTGGTGGTGGTTTCCTAATGTCCTACTTATATATGCATAATTCCCAAGGTTTCAAAACCTAAGGCTATGATACCAACTCTTCTCACACCCTCAAACTGTGGTAGTTGCAACGCCCCTTACTGACGTCACAGATGTCGTTACATTCATTCATTAATACTTTTAAGGTTAATGATAAACTATCTGATAAAAACTTTATTTTGCAAAACATACCCAGGATCCATGCATACATTTTTTAAAAAAAATATCCAATAACTTAATCCATTTTTATAATAATAATAATAATAATTTACCTGATCATAAACATTCTTTAAATAGTTTATCAGTACCAAAATAAAATTAAATAACTTTTTAAACCTTCTTGAGAAAAACTACACTTACTATTCGGCAAACCGAACTTGTGGATTCGGTAGGCCGAAGTTCAATCTTCGGCAGGCTGTCCAAGGCTCTACAAAACAGGATTTTAAAATCGATAAGATCGGCAGGCCGGTACAGGGTAATCGGCAGGCCGATCCATCCCTTGGTAATCTGACCAGTAATGATCGACAGGTCGACCGACTATCAAAAATTAATTTCTTAAATTAAATCTCAATAATTTAAAATGCGAAAGACATAGGATAAATCTATAAGGTTAAAATAACATAGTTTCAATCTTTAAAAATTAACAAATAGACACACTCAAAAATTTATAAAATAAAGTTTATATCATTAAAAGAAAAATCCCTTCTTTGGCGTTCTTCCGTTTGCAATTCATTGTCCTTAGCTCACATGCCTTTCCATGTCCTCCACCTAATCCAAAACCTTCTTACCTTTATCTGCAACATGATGTAAAAATAGAATAAGCTAATGCTTAGTAAGTATATTTATATCTCACAACTTAACACATTGTATGAACATCGTTATCAACATCATCATAATAGTGCTCTAGGCACAATTTTATAAGGAACATATCTTTTATTACATTGTCCATATTAAAACTTTATTCATTTTATCTTAAGGGCCAAGTGTTGCACCATAATCATTATTGTAGGCGCGCCGTCATGAGAGGAGAAGGGTAGCTAATCCTAAACCAAACATGACATTATAACATATCATAACATAACATTGGTATGTAACACTTATTTAGGTGATACATAAACATACATATTTAAACTTTCATGCTTTGAAATACGTCATCATCATACATGCATAACTTTTGAACATAAAAATCTTTCATAAGTAATATTTAAATGAAATCATCATAGAAATCATGATAAACATAATTTAAAACCTTTATAAAACATATCATGTTGTAGGTGAGGATGTACTTACTTGTATAGCTTACTTAATCTTAATTTGTAGGTGATGTCGTTGCGGTCTCGATGTGCTTGCTCCTTATCGTGTTCATGTCATACATTCATTTAAAATAATAATTAACATTTATTTTTCATGAGACCATGAAATCATTCAACACCACATAACTTATTCCAATACCAAAATACATCCCACATATATTCTTTCTCAAAGTCATACACAGCTTCCAACATTGCAACTTACACATATTCATATAGTGCACATTACATTAAAAAATATAACATCAATAATGTACCACTTCCCACTTGCTATTCAACTCACACAGCAACTATACCAAATACACACAGTCATATATAATTTACATTCGCACATGAACATATATACATTATAAAATATTAATAGTCATTTATCACTACAATTATACAATAGTACAAAATATTGTACACACCTCTATAAAATAAAATATGGCAACTACTAGTAACTTATCTACCTCACACAAAATATAACATAATGATTACCAATCTTTTAATGACAACATATTAACATACAAATACAAAAATTCAGTACCACAAAATTTCATCATCAAATAAATTCATTTAATTAAACAAAAAAAAAAGTCACACAACACAAGTCCAAACAATCCACCGATAAAGCAGTCTTAAAACCTAACCTTAACGAAAATTTGATAACACATGAAATATACATCATTTTACCATGAGAATTTTGACTTCAATGCTTTAAATATACATGAATATAATTGCCAAAATTGATGAAAAATGACATTCATTTGCCTCTAGAACTAAGACCACATTTTCGTGCAACATAACAAATCAGCAATATTTTTCTTGTAAGTGGTAGAGAGAAGAAAATTCATAACTTACTATAGAAACATCCAATTAAATTGAAATTTAGAGAAACATCACATAACACATACATAAATAACATATTAAAATATCAGAACAAACGGAAATTCTTAGACAAAGATATGGCAGTCGGATTCTAGGGGAACATTACGTTGTAGGAGCATCGAGAACAAGTTTCTACCTTAAAACAATCTTCCTCAAATTTCCTTCAAATTCACCCAAAGAAAATGCAATATTTTATTCAAATGATAACCGAAGAATTGAGGGAGAGAAGAAAGAGAAAAACATGAAAAAAGAGAAAAAGAAAATGTTTGAGAGAAATTTTTTGAGAGAGAGAGAGTGTGTGTGTGTGAATTACATGAACTAAAATGAGGGAGGAGGTAGGTCAACTTATTTCTTGTAAAAATCAAAATTTTTTCTGACTAAATTGTGGTCATTTCACGTGGAGGATGGGGAGTAATAAGGGAAAGTCAATCAATCATTCTTACTTACCATTTTTCACATTTTAAAAATGGAAACCATAATCAATTAAATCCAATCAATTAAAAGTCAAATGTTTCATTTCCTAAAATGAGGAAATTAATCCAAAAATATGTCAATCAATCAACAATCAATATCCAATCACATATTTATCTTTATCAAAAATTTTGGGAGATTTTCTGCTGACTGCTTGTTAGCTGTCATCGGCCTGTCGATGTCTAACTTCGGCATGCCGATCCTGTGAAGTCTGGCCTGCCGACGATATTCCATTGGCCTGTCGATTCTTGAGGGACAATTCGGCCTGCCGAACTTGAAGGTTCAGCCTGTCGATCTGCCCTAACTCACTAGAATTCGTCAAAGCATTAAATTATTACAAAATCATAATTAAACATACAATATAAAAACATGAACACTTTGAGTACATCAATTCCACGTGACCGTCACCTGTCATATCACTTAGAATAAAATGGTTAGTAACATAATATCATATATCATAACGCATAAAGAAGTTACTTGACGTCGTTAATCATTCGTTACATGAAAATTCAGCAGGTGTTACAGTAGTGACGTGGTGGTTTAATTAAAATAATAAATTAAAATTAAAGTTAAACTTCTATGATTCAAAACTTTATTTTCTCAACTTTTCAAAATATCTAAATAAAAGTTAATTAGTTCTAATAACTTAACAAATTGAAATAAAAGTAACTTAAAATAAAAACATAATATAATAAACAAGAATTACTAAGATAACCTCGATAAATTAGAAAATAAAAAAATCTACCAAATACCATATGGGTCCCATTGGACCTCACAATAGTGCATACATAACTTAAATCGAAAGAAAATAGTATTTAAATCATAGTCCAAAAAAAAAATAGTGCATGATAAATAATCTCATTATTATATACCTTAATAAAAAACACGAATAACCAAATCAACTCACGAACTCCACAAGCAATCCAGCAACAATCAACCTAGCTATATAAGGGAAAATAAAATAAAACACAAGTAGAAAACTGTGACTGAAAGGTTCAGTAGGATTTCAAGTTCAAAACTGTATTTAGTAGTAAAACAGAAGCAGTACGAATAAATTAAATGTGATAAATAAACAAAATAAGGCATTTAATATAATTTTCGCAAAATCATAAATAATAACTTACTTATTGCAAAACCTAGAATGAACACCATCGAAATGGCTAGATCAAGGTTTTGGGACCTGCCCCTAGGTCGTTCTCTGTACAACCTGAACTCTATATGGCACCATACATTTAAAACCACTACTAATCGAGGAATCTCACTCAATATGCTTATGCCAAGATATTGATATTTTTTCAAATTCATTTCTCTTTGGAAGCATATTTTAAAAACATTTGAAAATAACTTTAAAAAGCATTTAAAAATATAATTTAAAGTTAAAACACTTAAATATCATGCCTAAGAAGGAAGGGTATAAAATCCTACCTCTATTCCAAGCAACAGAATATCTTTGCACCTTAACTAGCTCTGCTCAATTGTTCCATGGAAACAACAACTAACCGTAATAATAAACTTAATTACTAACACCAGAACTTATACTATAGCTCATTAGTTTTGTTTGAAGAACTGGGTTTCAGCTATGAGGTTTTGAATCTAAAAGCTATGAGTTTTTGAAACTAAAAGAGGGAGGGAGGGAGGGAGTGAGAGATAGAGAAAGAGTTGAATTTATGGTGAGGTTTGGCTTTTAATCAAAGATTTCTAATGGTGACATGGCTCAAAACCATGAGCTATTGATGGTCTTAAGGGAGGAAGATTCAAGGCCTGACTCATCATGTGAAAATGTCTGAGTGGAGGAGAGGGGTTGCTTTAGAATTTTTGTCAAAAGCTGGGCTTTCAGAAATAATTAATTAAGACATAAGGAAAATATGCAATTTAATTAAAGTTAGTAAGGTACTGAAAAAATGACTAGAAATTTTATTTCAAAATAATTAATAATTTTTGAAAATAAAATATATCAAATAAAATGAATTAAGAAAATGAAGATTTTAAAAATGAGTAAGATCAATTATTAAATTTTAATTAGACACACTAGTTGACATTGTACCCTAATTTTAGTTAATTAAATTTAGGACATTACAATTACCTAGCCTCAAATATGAATAGAGTGAGCTTGATGGCCCGGAAGCCAAACTATGGGGGAACTAACTACCAGTAACAACATCTGCTTCCATGACAAAAGCATAACACAAAAGAGGAGCTCAAATATTGATACAAGTACAAAAACAGAAGAAACAGGATAGAGAGAAGATGGAGAGAATAGGGTGGCGAGGAAGGGGGTGGAGGGTCGCCAGACTTGGGTTAGTAGCGATTCTTTATCTGCTAATTTTTCGCACTCTTTAGGGTCAACATGCACTTTGTTTGAGTGTGTTTGTTACCACAATTATAAGTTTAGTGGTCTCCGAGATCTTACAGGAGGGAAAGGAGCATAGCCCATAGAAAACATGAATTGAAAGAATGATATGTGCGGCAAAAGGGGAATAATTAAACAGTTACAAAAACATTGTTCACTAATCAGCAATATGATACAAAGTACGGTACATAAGCATTAGCCAAAAAAAAAAAACCTATAATACACGAAATGATTAAAAAGAGCCCTCAACACTGGCTCTTGTGATTCCGCGCACTAGCTGACACAAGGTCACTTACGAAGCACATGCTTTTTACCTTTCCCTGACAAAAGCCTATAGAGAAGTGCAGAATCCCACAATTTCCATAAAAGCTGCAACTGTTGCATAAGTATGTATAAAGTAACCGGAATAAATGTACCTATAAAAGTTGTGGTAGGAACCCACTTTAATCCATGAGGAAGAGAAAAGAATAATCTTCCCATGAATGCTACCATCGTCGTTGACGTAGAGACTAAAAGTGTGACATGCCCAATACTCAATTTCAAGGGTAGCAGACAAAGGAAATCCATTTCTCCATAGCTTGATGTAAGAATTGACAAGAACACTAGGGTTGAGATTGAAGAGGAAACTAACGTCGATGATTCGATTATGCTAAGAACATGAGACGAAAACCGACTTCTTTCTTTACCGTTAGTAGCAAGCTGGAAAGCTGCAATAAAAGCTATAGTTGAAACAAGCAAGGAAACCAACGAGCATGATGTAGCAGTGCCTTTCATCCAACTCTCTCCATCTTTAAACAAAGCGGAATGCGATAGAGTGAATATATCTTTTGGGGTTAAGCCATTTGAATTTTTTCTTTTCGCATAAGATGGTTGCATGATCTTCTTCACGGCCTGCAAATTAAGTATTTTACCTCATAATCAATATCTCTTCGAATTGCCTATATAATTTTATTAATTATCAAATCTGTTGGATTTATAGCTATATTAGAGTGCTTGCCTCAAACCATATTAAGTCGTGATGTAATTGCAATCCTCCAAGCTCAGGATAGCGTTTATGTTGAGGCAGTAATGTCGCAGCAAGGTGTAACATATTGTTCTTTTCGGTGTCTTCAAAGGTTAGTATGACATCTTTCACATAGCCAATCTCATGTAATAGACTGAAGATGTTTGCATGACGATTCAAGACAGCAACGTGGAATATAGTTCGGTTTTTCTCATCGACTTCCCATACCAAATCAGGGTAAGAGTGAATAAGCTCCAACAAGAATTGAAAGTTCCCCAATTCTGCAGCCTCAAATAAAAATCTTGATGGTTCTTCAATAATTTGTTTCACCTTCAAGTCTGGTAATTGTACTAAAATTTCGTTCCACAGGCCTTTCGTAAGTTTAAGGGCATCACTTTCTACGTAATTTGTATCGCATGAGGACATCAATCCTATGATGATGGAGTAAAATTAGTCCTAAATACAACTTCTGTCCTAAAAATAAATTAACTTGGTATAGATTTGATATTTCAATAACTAACAAAAGAAAGACTAGACATCATCTGAAGCAAAGTTCATTATAACAGGGAATGATCGAAATTTAAATGGCTATGCTACATTGTATCCTATGAGTACTTAGGGAATTCAAATAATCTGCGCAAATTATATGCATCTTGTAATTTGCCATACTTATACCTTTTCTCAAAATATTTAAAAAGAAAAATAAGTACTAGGAGAAAGAAAGATACTCATGCTGGTGCAACTCTTGCAGAGTCTTGCACTTTGCTTAAGAAATACCAATGGCTTTCGGGCTAAAACATGCAACGCCGTATCACCATTTACATCACGAGCGAGGGCCAGTGTACTGTCATCTTTAAACATTTTCAAGGCCAGACCTGCATATGCAATCGCATATGAAGTCTAAGCTCACAAAATTGAATGCCAACCGAATGTAAATATTTGATGAATACTAATCTTGAATGTAGACATTCTGATTTATAAGCTACAATTTTACTTTTACAGAAATTATATCTATATATATATATATATAATGTTTCTGTAAAAGTGAAATTGTAGCACCCAAATCAGAATGTCTACAACTAAAGTAATGCTTACTGTTGATGCTTACCGCTGTCCGGCGTCGGATCAACACCCAGGTGTGACTGTACACCTTTTGACCTCCTCTAAGCTTGCCCCTGGTCGGGATTGAGTACCTGCGAGAGAGGTAATTCGGAGAAATGGGGTTAGTCAGTAGACAAGGGCTCTCCGATGCTCAAGGCAAGAACTGTTCGGCAGAGGTCGGCAGCTAATTAAGTGAGAAGAGGTCTCTCCCTCTAAAACGTCATAAATGCATCCTATTTATAGGCCACCAGCTGGATCGGGTGGAAGATGGGTTTTACCCATTACCCAAGTGTCACATCAAAGTGTATCAAGCAATAGGTGACAAGTGTCGCGCCCATTGTCCAATGGATTGGACTCTATCGGACGGCGGCACGTCTGCCTGGTCTTGGCCTACAAGGATGGGCAGTGACGTATTGTGATGAATAGCATGGCCCGACCCGAGCTACTGTACATCCCCGAGGTGGCAGCCTTCTTGGGGGTGTGCCCTCAGATGAGTGGAAGGCTCCTCGGGAAGAAGCATAAGTCGTCGGGTCGGGCGGTAGCCTATGTCTGCCGGAACTGGGTTGCCGACCACCAAAGTTAATGTCCTCGGTGGAACTGCCGAGCTAACCCTCAACATTAGCCCCCCAGTGCACCTGGTCGGTGTTCGGCCGAGTGGACTATGCCTGGTGGGTGAGGTCGGCTCAAAAGAAGAAGACTAAGCGACACTTAGAAGCGGGGTGAGGTGAAAAGACGCGCGGATCAGGCGGGGGACGCGTGTCGCGTCGCAGCCGTCTGTGTGGCTGTCAGGCGTATTAATTGCGCCTTTTGGGTTTTCGCGCTCAAACTTCCCGCTTAAAATGGCTATAAATAGGGTCCCTCCCCTCCGTAAATTGCACTTCACTTTCAGAAATTTACGAACGAGAAATTTTAGCTGCCGAGCTCAAGTAATAGCCGAGGATTATATCGACCGAGCTACCAAGAACCCGAGCAGGTAATTTCCCCAAGTGAAAATGAGTGATTTGTCCGACTCGCAAAACGTGGAGGTTTCATGGTCGGAAAGCAGCGGGGAGAGCAGTAGCTCTTCTTCGACTCAATCTGACGCCGAGGTAGCGTCCCAAAGACGGGAAGGGGCCAAGCGGCTGGAGCAGATCTTAAGGGTCGATTCCCAGACCTTGCCCGAGCAAGAATTTTTAAATTTGCTGGGCGGGCACAAACTTATCAGGCCGTCCAGGGAGCAAGACCCTTACACTGGGGCGGCAACAGCGGGCCATTCCCAAGTTTTTCCAAGGGAGAGGACCGAGTTTCAAGCCCATGAGGACGCTCCGAGCACCTCTGGTCGGAATGCCGAGGCCCCCGTCCAAGTTCCAGGTGTGATTACGATTGATGCCTCCGATGAGGAGCATGCGGCCGAGGAGGCAGGGGCAGAACAGCCGGAGATGGAGCAGGAGGTCCAGGCCACCCGCGTACGGGGCGTTACAGCATATCGGATAAATCGTCCTGGGCAAACCTCGGCGGTAGGATATACGAGCGTGATTACAGAGTCGCGGTTAGAGACTCTACGCGCCAAATATGGTATTCCGGCCGATGTGGATCTCGTCGTTCCCGGCGAGTGAGATTCACCTTTAGAGGCACCGGAGGGGTTCATTACGCTTTACGCCGAGTTCTTTAAGGCCGGGCTGCGTCTGCCACTGCACCGTTTCCTTCGCCGGGCGCTTAATGACTTTAATGTGTGCCCGGCACAATTAAACCCGAATAGCTATAGGTCGCTGATCGGGATGTATATTTTGTGGAAGTACCACCGGAGTACTGAGATGCCGCTGGAGGCCTTCAAGCAAGTATACAAGATGAAGAAGCTTCCTCGGCAGTCCGGTTGGTACTACTTCACCGGCTTCAGAAAGGACTTTATCCTGGGCAACCCCGACTCGGACAAGCTGTGAAAGTACGAGTGGTTTTACGTCGAGGGGAACTTTTTAGCCCGAGCCGGTGAAGTTGTCCCCAAAGATGAACAAGTGCCGGGGTCATTTGAGCAGGAGCACGTCTGGACTAAGCGCCCTTGGGCACCGAGCCATGTGATAGAGGCTGTGGACGAACTGTTCGAAAAGCCCGAGTCATCCAGACAACAGTCCTTTCTTCTGAGAAAGGACACCCTGTCCAGATACGGTTGGTTCGGGGAATCAAGCAGTCTTCCCCGAGCTAGGCGTTCTGCCCGGGAAACCGGGCAGGTTACTATTGCCCGTACGGGTGATGCGGATCTTCCAGGACCAAGCACTTCCCGGTCCGGGTGGCCGACGAGGGAGCCTTCATTGTCCAGTACCGAGGACTCGTCCAGTGGCTCCCTCGATGCGGGGCCACCTGTAGCCGACGAGAACCTCGAGGGCGTGATTAGGCTCCTGTACCCGTCGGGCCAACTCTGGATCGGAGGTCAGCCCATAACTTTATTTACAGTCGCCGTCCTCTTTTATTTCATCCTTTGTTTAACTTGGATTTTCTTTGTGCAGAAATGACCGGACCGAGCTCTCGCGCTGGTAGGCTTGCCCAGATGACTACACAGAGGAAGGACAAGGGCAAGGCCGCCGAGACCAGCAAGAAGCGTAAGCGGACGCCAGCACCCGAGCCCCAGGCACGTACCGGGCAAACCTCCACAACAATCCAAGCTCCAGCACCACTGCCAGTAAGGACCTCGTCTGAGGTCGGCCGAGTAGACGAGGTATCCAGAGGTTCTTCCGAGAACCCACAAAGAAGGCGCCCGAACTACCGCGGGATGCTCCTTGAACGCATCGGGGACGTGGCTCCCTCGAATGACTTCTTTATGGAGATTCAGGGTGAGGACTTCCCCGATTTGTGCAACCTGGCGCTCCGAACGGCAACCTCAGTAAGTATCCAGGCCGACTAAATGGTTGCAGGGATTTCCCATAATATTGCCGAGAACTTATCCCTTTACTTTTCACAGCTGAGCACCGTTGTGCACATGGCGCACTCCATCGAGGTGAGGGAGGTCCACAAGGAGCAAGAGAGGCATAAGAAGACCCTCCTCCTGAAGTTGGACTCCGACAGAGAGCTTAAAGACACGAAGGATGAACTAGGTCGGGCCAAGGAGGAGGCTCAGAAAGCAAAGTCCGAGGTCGAGGACATGTTGAGGCGACTTAGGGAGGCAGAGGATAAGGCCGCTCGGCAGGAGGAGAGAGCTGCTCGGCTAGAGGGGCGGTTAGCAACTCTGCAAGCCGAGCACCACAAGTTCATTGCCGGTCTCCCCGACCAGCTGGCTGCTGCGGTCGAGGAATTTAAGGCATCCCCCGAATATACCGACCTCTACTTTGATGGAATGGCCGATCTCCATGACCATCTAATCGAGAAGCATCCCGAGGCGGCTACATTCGATTGGTCGGTCATCGCTGAACCGGACCAGGGCGACGCCGAGCCACAGCGGGACGCTGGAGAAGAGATCGTTGTTGTGGACGGTGACGATGACGGGGATGTACCGGCTGTCGAGCCAGGCCAAGACGACAACGCGGCCGGGGATGAGACTCAGGCCGGTGATGAGACTCGGGCCGATTGATCCTCTGTTTTTTTTTTGCTTTTTACAATCGGGCTTGGGAGGTGCCCGACTTTCTTGTACCTCCCTACTGAACAAATTTAAAACTTTTTATATTTTCCCGTTTTGCATCCACTTCCTTACGTGTAGTTTTATTTTACATCCCACGTAATGTTTAAAGTTAGATACTTCTCGGGTAGGTTCCCAGGCTAGGAGACAATTGACCGAGCAGTTGTAAATGGTACAATTGTTCTCGGTTGATTCCAGTACCTTTGTCCTCAATGAATCCGAGGACTTCAGTTCTCGGTCGTTCCGAGTAGTTATCCACTTCTGCTTAGTTATCCAAGCAAGTTTAGGTTTCTGGTCTCGGTCGGGCAGAATGTAAACGGCGTACAGCTGCCCTTACCCTGTCGCCCCCCGTAGACTTGTGGAAGTTTTAAAGAAACTTTACAAGTTTAGGACTAATCGGGCACATAAATGTGCCGAGCAACTTAAAGGTGTCTGCATGACAGACATACATATATTGACTAGCCCCCTTGTCCAGTTTGACGAGGATGGCCCTTGGCTGGGAGTTAACATCATGTCTTCCGAGCTGGGGTTCTGGCGTCTTGGCTTAACTCTTCCCTTAAAAACATTGCTGAGACAGAATGAGACTAGGGAAGTTGTGTTCCATGAATGTAATATTTACATTGCCCTTTCCAGTCCTACTCAGCAGGTCTAGTTACAAAAGAATTGTGGCCAGAATCTGGCTCTGATTTCCTGTTCTTTTTCAGGAATAGAATCTTTTTAATAGCTCGGCATTCCAAGGATGCCCAAGCTTATTTCCCTCCAAATCGATTAGCCTGTAGGTGCCTGATCGCACGACACCTTCGATTTTAAAAGGTCCTCCCCACTTCGGACCAAAGGACCCGAGACCGGGTTGTTGTACTGTGACTTTCTTCATTACTAAGTCACCAACCTTAAAGCTCCTCGGCTGGACCCGTTTGTTGTAATACCCAGCTATAACCTGATTCCGGGCTGCATTACGGATGGATGCTCGGTTCCTTTTTTCTTCAAGTAGGTCGAGCTCAGTCATCATGAGCTGTTCATTAAATTTCTCTTCGTATTGCTCAACCCTTAAGGTCGGCAATCCAACCTCGGCTGGGATGACGGCCTCCGCGCCGTAGACTAGGGAGAACGGTGTCTCGCCAGTTGCAGCTCGCGCGGTCGTTCGGTATGCCCAGAGCACTTGGGGCAGCTCGTCGATCCACGCACCTTTGAGCCTTTCGAGCTTCTTCTTCAGATTGTCTTTAATCGTCTTGTTCACGGCCTCTACTTGGCCGTTACTCTACGGATAGCTCGGAGAAGAGAAGACTTTCTTAATGCCGAGCTTCTCACACAAATGCCGTAAACCCGAGGAGTCAAACTGCTTAGCATTGTCGGTAACGATAGTGTGTGGGATTCCGAACCGACAGACGATATTTTTCCATACGAAGTTGGTGCACCTAGCTTCAGTTATATTGGTGCAAGGCTTGACCTCGATCCATTTTGTCAGATAGTCGATAGCGACGACACAATATTTGAATTGTGAACGAGCCGGAGGGAGTGGTCCGATCAAGTCGATGGCCCATTTTGCAAACGGCCATGCTGACGTCACCGGATTTAAAGGCTCGGCGTGCGAACCAAGCATCCTAGCAAATTGCTGACATTTGAGGCATTTTCGTGCAAAGTTCACGCAGTCTTGCTGCATACTAGGCCAGTAGTAACCCTGCCGCAGGCACTTCTAGGCTAAGGAGCGTCCACCGGAGTGATTGCCGCAGAGACCTTCATGAATCTCTTTCATTAAGTACTCGGCCTCCTGGGGACCCAAACATCTCAAGCATGGCGTTGAGTAGCCGCGTCGGGATAGCTTTTCCCCAATCATTGAATACCGGGTCGAGCTGTTGCGTATGCGACGTGCTTCTTCTCGATCATCGGGTAATTCAGCCATGGTCAGGTACCGGATTATTGGGTCCATCCACGAGCATTTTGGTTCGGCTGCCAGGCTCATGACCTCTTTACTGATACTTGGTCCGGAGAGTCTTTCAATAGGGACGGAGATCGGGTCTACTCCGCCTATCCTGGAGGCTAGTCGAGCGAGGACATCGGCTTCCACATTCTCGGACCGGGGGATTTGCCTAAAAGTGTAGGACTTGAATTGTCCGAGCAACCGTTTCGCTTCTTTTAAATATGCCGTCATTGATTTTGCTCGGGCCTGGAATCGTCCTGTGACTTGCTGCACCACCAGCATTGAGTCACTATAGATAGTCAGCCGATCAACTCCAAGGTCCCGGGCAATTCGTAGACCGGCTAGCAAAGCTTCGTATTCCGCTTCGTTATTTGAGGTCTTGAAGTCGAAAGAAGGGCATAAATGACCTTATATCCGTCAGGGCTTGTTAAAATCAAGCCTGCCCCCGACCCATCGACGCAGGTTGAGCCATCGACGTGTAGTCTCCAGTTCAACTCCGAGGAGAGGCCTTGTTCACTGCAGCCTGCCATGTCCGGCTCTTCCATGGGCGATTTCTCAACTGAGGGAGCAATCTTTCCGGCCTCCGTAAATTCGGCAAGGAAATCCGCCAAGACTTGAGCCTTTATTGTCGTTCTTGGCACGAAATGTATATCATACTGGCCCAACTCGACCGACCACTTGGCCATCCGACCTGATGTCTCCGGGCTCTGTAGAATTTGCCGGAGTGGAAACTTGGTCGAGATCTTAACAGTATGGCCTTGGTAATACGGCCGAAGTTTTCGAACTGATGTTATTAGAGCGAATGCCAGCTTCTCCAATGATGAATAGCACTCCTCGGCACCTTGGAATGCGTGGCTGGTGTAGTAGACGGGTCTCTGAATCCCGTCTTCATCTCGGATTAACACCGAGCTGACAGCCTTCTCCGAGACGGCTAAATAGGCGGTTAAAACCTCACCGGGCGAAGGTTTGGACAGGAGCGGGGGTGTGGCTAGGTAAGTTTTTAAGCCTTGGAAAGCATCCTCACACTCCCTGCTCCACTCAAACCTCCCCTTAAGTGCCTTGAAAAAGGGGTCACACTTGTCAGTAGCCCGGGAGACAAATCTTGACAGGGCAGCCACCATGCCAGTAAGCCTTTGCACGTCTTTTACAGTCCGAGGGGAATGTATGTCTATGATTGCCTGGGCTTTAGCCGGGTTCACCTCGATTCCTCGTCGGTTAACCAAAAATCTGATGAATTTGCTGGAGCCGACGCCAAAAGCGCATTTTGCCGGGTTAAGTTTCATCCCATACTCCTGGAGAATGTCAAAGCTAGCTCGGAGGTCGGCTATGTGGTCCATCGCTTGGATAGATTTTACTAACATGTCGTCCACATAGACCTCCATAGTTTTCCCGATCAGCCGAGCGAACATTTTGTTAACGAGTCGTTGATAGGTAGCTCCGGCGTTCTTGAGACCAAATGGCATCACAACATAACAATACAAACCCTGGTCAGTAACGAATGAGGTCTTAATTTGGTCCTCTTCGGCCATTCTTATCTGATTATACCCGGAGTACGCGTCCATAAAGCTCAAGAGCTCGTGTCCGGCTGTGGCGTCAACGAGCTGGTCTATCTGAGGAAGCGGGAAGCAATCCTTGGGGCAGGTCTTGTTAAGGTCGGTATAATCGATGCAGACCTGCCACTTGCCATTCGCCTTTTTGACAAGGACGACATTTGCCAACCATTCTGGATATTTGACCTCTCTAATGAACCCAGCCTTTAATAGTTTCTGGACTTCATCGTTTATCGCGGCGTATCTCTCCGGGTTGAAGGCTCTTCGTCTTTGTATCACCGGCCTGTGACCAGGTTGGACGTTAAGCCGATGGCTGATGATGCTCGGATCTATGCCGGGCATGTCTTCATGAGACCATGCAAAAACGTCACGGTACTCGGAAAGAAGGGATTCCAGGTCGGCCCGGATCTCAGGTTGTAACTGAGACCCGAGTTGGACTGTGCGTTCTGGCCTTTCGGGGTCCAGGGAGAACGGCACTAAGTCTTCGACAGGGGTGCCCCTTACTTCTTCCTCGGGAAACCTGGGGTCTAGGTCCTCGAGCATCTTCGGCATCGGATCGGTTGGGAGGTCGATCTCGTCGATTGTGTGCACGGCCATAATTCCCTGCTGCTGGGCTGAGGCTGCCCGAACTGCGTTTGCATAGCAAGCCCGGGAATCCGCCTGGGATGAGCGGATTACTCCAACGCCACCATCGGTTGGGAACTTCATTACCAGGTGATATGTCGAGACCACGGCTTTTAATCCGTTGAGTGTCGGTCGTCCGATGATTATGTTATACTGAGAAGGTTTGTCGACGACCAAAAAGTTGACCACCCGAGTGACCCTGGCAACACCTTCTCCAAAAGTTACCGGAAGACTAACCTTCCCGGTTGCTCGGACACATTCACCCGCGAAGCCGAAAAGTGGGGTCCGAACCGAAGTTAAAGGCGCGTTGTTGATCTTCAGTCTGTCGAACACCTGCTTAAAGAGGATGTCTGCCGAACTGCCATTGTCAATTAAAACACGTCATACAACGTTGTTGGCGATAGGCAGTTCGTAAACCAAGGCATCGTTGTGGGGATGCATCAGCCGGTCTGCTTCCTCCTCAGTGAAGGTGATGGGGATGTCTTCTTGGCGGCATATCTTATTGATGTGCTCGGAGACATTCATGAAATCACCCCGTTCGACGCGCCGGGCTTCTCTGACGTAGGATCACCGCCCACTCGATGTGTCCCCGGCGACAGGCCCGTCGAGTATCATGTGTACGATATTCGGGGGTTCCGGGGCGTTCACACTATCGGTCCTGGGTCGGCCCTGTATGTCTCGGCCCGACGAGTCGTTTCTTCCAGAGGTCGCCCTCAGGTTTATGGCCTTCTCCACGAACTCCTGCAATAGACCTTCTCGGACCAGCCTTTCTATTTGGTCCTTAAGTTGGATGCATTCTCGGGTCGTATGACCCACATCCTGATGGAATTTGCAAAACTTTGACTGGTCACGCTTCGCCCTAAAGCCTCGAAGCTTGGGCGGCGGTGTCAGCAGATTCTTGTCGCCGACCTGGGCGAGCACCTCGTCAATGGTTGCCACCAGAGGTGTGTAGTTTTGGAACTTGCCGGTCGGCCCCTTCGGCCTGTCAGATTTCTCCTTCTTTTGCTTCTTCGGATGCTCGGCACTACCCTGCTCCGGGCCTTTTTTCTACTTCTTTTCCTTTTTTGTCCCGCTCGGGCCAGCCTCCTCCCGACGGCTTTTCATATACTCGGCAGCGTCTGCATGTCTTTGAGCGTAGCCGAGCATTTGTGAAAATGTGTTTGGCTGTTCGAAGGCTAGGGACCAGGTCATCTTCTCGTCTCGGAGGCCCCCTACAAAAATATGCTTGAGGGTCTCGTCTTCGACATGCTTGACCTCAAGAGCAGCCCGGGTAAATCTGTTGACGTAGTCCTTGACACTGTCGTCTCCCTGCGTGACAGCGTACAGGGAAGTTATTTCTTTCCTCCGCGTCCTAGTCGTAGAGAATGCAGCGGAGAAGGCGTCAGTTAAATGCCCACAAGAAGAAATCGACCCTGGTTCGAGCCGTCGAAACCACTGCCGAGCAGGTCCTGTAAGGGTGAGCGAGAAGGCTTTGCACATTGCAGCATCACTGGCATTCTGCAACAGCATGTGCCCGCGAAAGAGCTCGGCATGCTCATCCGCGTCGGTGGCCCCATCGTAAGACTTGATTTGTGGGACCTTGAACTTCGGCGGCATAGGTGCCCGCATTATGTGATCCGAGAAGGGCGGACCCTGCGCCCCGATCTCATCCAAACCGAACCTGCAATTGCGGATCTCATCGATTTGTCGCTGCAGCACTCGAAATTGGCGGCTGTTCGTATCTTCGGACAGTTCGACCCGATAAGGTACTCCGCCCTCAGCACGGCCTTCAGCTCCGCCTTGGCGATTCCTGTTAATCCCTCTGTATCCGAGCCGATCAAATACCGAGGCTCTGGAACCTTGTGGTGAAGGGACACGATGTGGTTGACGTCCCATCTGGCGTTCATGAACCAATCTATTATCGAGCAGGGGCGCTCTGGTGGATCCCGGGGATTGCTCTGATCGGTCCTCCCAGTTGGTGGCGCTCTGCTCACGCCGACCCTCTGCCTGGTCAACCCGGGCAGGGGGTGGCGGTTCTGGCGCAGCTTGCTGTCGAGCTTGCACAAGCTACCGAGTTAATATCCGAACCGCATCTGTGAGCTCCCGGATCGGGTCTTGTGCAGCTCGGGCCTGCACCGACTCGGCTCTTGCCGCACTTCCTTGCCCCTCGGACCAAGATCTGGCCGTCCGAGGACGACTGCTGGGCCGTTCTGTGGCTGGTTGCTTGTGCCTGGCATCGCCCGACTCCTGATGTCGGGCGGTATTGTCTCTTGCGTTACCTCGTGTTGTCATTTTAGAAATCCGAGGTAAAATAACGTTGGGTTGGGGCGCGTCGGCCCTCCTTCTAGCGCCAAAATGTTGATGCTTACCGCTGTCCGGCGTCGGATCAACATCCAGGTGTGACTGTACACCTTTTGACCTCCTCTAAGCTTGCCCCTGGTCGGGATTGAGTACCTGCGAGAGAGGTAATTCGGAGAAATGGGGTTAGTCAGTAGACAAGGGCTCTCCGATGCTCAAGGCAAGAACTGTTCGGCAGAGGTCGGCAGCTAATTAAGTGAGAAGAGGTCTCTCCCTCTAAAACGTCATAAATGCATCCTATTTATAGGCCACCAGCTGGATCGGGTGGAAGATGGGTTTTACCCATTACCCAAGTGTCACATCAAAGTGTATCAAGCAATAGGTGACAAGTGTCGCGCCCATTGTCCAATGGATTGGACTCTATCGTACTAATTAGGATGGTCAATAGACTCTTGGCCATGAGAATATAGTAAGCAATTTGTATTATTGTGGACAATACCCAATTGAGGTGGAACTATTGGAAGTGAGAAGGATTTGTGACGTAGGATCAAGATATAGGAGATAGAATTAAAGAGAGAAGGATAAAATGAAAATTTAAATAAAGAAGAGAAAGAAAAATTCAGAGAGAGAATAAAAACTCAAGATTTGAAAACTATGAATTTTAATATTAATTAACCATTTGCCCTTGAGATTAAATCGCAAGGAAAACCAAATAACAAACTATACAGGTATTAAATCAACATTGTGGCTTTCTAAATCAACCGGAAGGCCCACCTCTGTGGTTGCCACGATTTTTTGCCAATCAATACTTGTTAGGGTTTTTAGCAGTGTTACCTCCTAAACTTATTGTACATTAGCAATTTGCTTCTTTGAACTTTTAAATTTGACAAGTTGCGCCTTGAACTTACAAATTCATAGCAAATCATTGTCTATTGATAGTTGTGTTAGCTTTTTGACTAAAGTTGATGTGTGATTTCTACATAGATTACTAAATAAGATTATCAAAGGTTTTTTATTTCGAATGTTAGCCAAACTTATATTTAAAACAACGCTTATTTAAAATTTTTAATTTTGATAAAAACTTAATTAAAGATACTAATCATAATAAAGCAATTTTTATTTTCTAAGACGTAACTTCAATGAGAGTCAGGATTTTGTTTTGTAGGGCATAAATAATACGAAAAATTATCAAAAACTCACAAAATATAAAAACTTAGTTCTTCGTACATGTTAAAGAACGATCTTCTCCTTTAAGAATTTTAATTCTTGGGCATATAGGTTATTAACTTCTGTGATCTAGTATACTCCAAAAATTAAAATAACAATCATAAAAAAAAAAAAAATCAAAATCGCATGAGCTCTTTGAAACACTTACTGGAATCTTTCATTAGGTAAAGCAATGGCCTCCTCCGCTGATCTGAAGCCGAAGGGTGTTCTGGACACTTATCTTCATTTTTATTTTGTTCATCGTCCCCTGTGTTCATTTTTGTGTCTTGCAGAGCAAATTCTACATGAGCATAAAAAAAAAGGAAAAAAAAAAAAGCATCCCCTCAGTTTTTTTAAAAGAATAAAAAAATCAACCAATTAAATTATTAAAAATTTCAATAATACCCTAATTAATAACCATTTAAATACTTTTAAAATATTTTGTATATTATTCAAGCATCAACTTTTTAAAAAAAATTAGAACCAAACTTGGAATAAAAGCTGACAAAAATATTAAAAAAATAAAATAAAAAATTAAAGCCAAAAATAAATCTTGGAAGTATTAAACAAGAGTGGACATAAGAGTGGACTAGGTTATTGATACATGATCGTACTATTGTGACTATTCGTTAACTATTGTGACTATGTCCTACTATTGTGACTATTCGTTCACTTTTTTATTCACATATGAATGGCTGAGACAAAGCCAAATACCAACGACCCGATGAAGATCCCTGACAGGAAAACACAAAAACAAAAAAACAAAATTCTGATAAAGAAGAACATGCGTTGTGTGTC
This sequence comes from Artocarpus heterophyllus, assembly GCA_025403435.1. NCBI lineage: Eukaryota > Viridiplantae > Streptophyta > Magnoliopsida > Rosales > Moraceae > Artocarpus > Artocarpus heterophyllus. The sequence goes on from CM046341.1 coordinate 30,523,932, forward strand.
GTGTCTAATGCAGACCATGTTCAAATAGTTGATGTAGGACCCACCTCGCCATCTGTCTTCTCCATTATTATTTTTTTTTTTCCATTGACAGCAAGGATTTTGTTTCGTAGAGCTTAAATAATGTCAAAAAATCAAAAACTAGGAAAATATTAACAGTTAATTCTATTAATTAAATGGAAATATGTGTTACGCACTCAGTCTTATTGATTTTTTTATACTTAAAGAGTTTAGTTTTTTTAATTTATTATACCCTTACAATTTATTTAAAGAATATTTTAAATAAAATAAAATGCACATTTCAATCAAAATGTATTTTTGGTTTAATATTATATATATGTGGTTAAGTAGAACATATTTAGGTAATAAAAATTTTAATGGAAAAAATAGATAACAATATTTCATAAATATTTTTTTATACAAAAATTTTGTTGCTTTAAGCAGGAAAAAAAAATTAAGCAGGGACACATTTGAAATTTGAAAAAAAAAACTTTAATAATGTAGATTAAAGAAAAGATACTCGTAAAAAATTAATAATTGAGAGTTGTTAAAAAATACTCAAGGAAGGACACATTTGACAAAAAAAATTTTCTTACATCATTTAAAAAAAGACATGGATCATTATTGATTTAAAAAATACCATGAAAAGAAGGCAAAAATCTTTAAAAAATTAATAATAGGAGCAAATTGGAGAAATATTTCAATTAAGAACATTTAAACATGCTAAGATTTATAGGGGAAAAAAGCAAAGCAAAATCAGGAAAAAAAATTTAAAAAAATGAAAAAGTGGATGCATGTTTGAAACCTTTGTCACTAATAATACAAAGGAGGTATATAGAGGAACAAATCCAATTAACGTGGCCCTACTCGTAAAAAGACTACCTGCATATTTCTGTTAGCTTTTGCCAGATGGCCCTACTCAACTGGTCTTTTTTTAAATGTATTTCTTTTAACTTTCTTATTTATCATGTTAAACATTATCTGAGGGACTTTTTTTTTTCATTTCCAAAGTAAAACCATGATGTCAGTATTTAATCATCTTAGTCTTCTAACAAAACTACTCTTATTTTACAAAAAAAAAATAGAGCTAAACAAACCCGTAGAGATATCGGCTAAACAAGAAGGAGAATTGTCCTAATTTCCTCTTAAAGTATGGTTGGACCAACAAGATAGGTCACAAGCGGCTTTACTCTCTTTGTTTCGGAATGAGGATGGGAAGCTCTCTAATAAATGATAGGTTTCGGTGCCTACAATCGTAGAGCGGAAGGAGAACTTAAACTTTACTATACCCCTCATCATGACCATTACCAAATTTCAGTACTCGGAGGAAGAAATCTCAATAAAAACTTGTAAGGAAGAAGTCTTAAAAGGAAAAAAAAAAATCCAAACAAGAAAGAAGGTATGACTAAGAGGCAACACATATGTATGAAATTAATGAATCGCTGCATAAGTTTAATATTAATTTTAGAAACTTGTTCAGCAAAGTGTTTTTGAGTACGTATTCTTCTCTTTCATTTTCATCCCTCCAATTTATTTTTTTCTTCTTATGTTGTTATCTTCTGTTTATGTTTTTTCTTTTTCTTTTTTTTTGGGTAAATTTATGTTCTATTTTCTTGGTTCAGCCGCTTTCTAACTTCATACTCGCAAAAAAAAAGAAAGGAAAATTATTAGAAACAAGAATCACAGCAAAAAAGCAGAAAAAGAATGGAAAGGTATAATAACCATCACCCAAGAGATTTGTTTCTGGATGAATAATAATTAGAGTTAAAGGCTTGCTTTCAAACATGAGAACCAGAAATAGATACACAACTTGACGAAAATTTGTTTAATCCTATGGCCACGCCGTTTCCAAATGATGAATTTCTCTGAAACGTCTGTAATCGTGATTCCTTAGTAAATGTAAAGAAGAGTAGATTATTGTTGGCTTCCTATATATATGGAGATATATGGACACTCAAAAAAAAAAAAAAACCAACAACAACAACTATCATCCCTTTCGTCTCTTATGTCCTTCTCTCTATAGGGATAAATGTTTTTAACTGCCGTTTGATATGCATGTGAAAGTTCATCGAAAAAAATGGTAATTTTTAAAATTTTAAAAGTTCAAAGAGTAAATTAGTGTTTTTATATTTCAAAAAACAAAATAAAGAAGACTTTAAAGTTTAAACACTTTTGCTATTAATAACATTTTTTTTGGTCCTCTGAAAATTATAAATTAAGTTATTAAAATATAGAAGAAGGTAAATATAATCGCTATCGGTTAAGCAAAAGACAATAAGGCCCGATTAATCGGGACATTGTGTTGTCTTCCTCAAAATTTATAAAAACTATGATGGCGTGCGGTAAATTACTACTGATACGGTGCCTCACCACAGAGTTTTTCTTAACAATAGAATTTTCAATTATTTGTTAATCACTCTTAATTATAACAAAATTCTTTCTTGATTGCTCTGAATTAATCATGGCTAATTCACAACATTTGTTTGCTAATTATTTTCTTAATGATTTTCAAATAGGATTCATTTATGGGGACAGATGCTTGCAATAAACATAAATTGCAATAAAAAAACAAAGGAAATGAAAAACATGAGTAAAAAGAAAGTTCGATTCCTATATGTAAAACTGGAAATAAAGGGACCTTCCAAAAAAAAATGGAAAATAAAGGGGAAAAAGAGAGGTACATTCGGAGCAAAAGAAAAAAAAAGGAAACATTTTGTCAACACAAGCTATTAACTAAGCTAGTTCAGAACAAATATTACATGTTCTCAAAGTTTTGATCTGCAATTCTAGTAGTAGCATATTTATGTTCCCAGTTTCGAAAAGTAAAGTTTTTTTAAGGAAAAAAATAACGTATTTTAACAATGATATCAATATAGATAATTTTGTGTTTAATAAATTCAAAATATATATTATAATACAAATATGAAATAATAAGGCAAAGTATAAAAATAAAGCCGACCCCCAAAAACGTGTACAATTTTCAAAAAAAAAAAGTTTTATGGGCTCCACTGCTTAGCAAGCACTGTATTGCAAGTTTAAAATTGTATTTTGCCTAATCATTTAAACACTTATAAAAGCAACTGTAGGGATCCGTTCAGAATAGCTATGCTTTTGCTTCTAAGTAGTAGAAAAAGAAAAACACAAACTAAGGCTTTTTAACTAGTATTTGAGTAGTACATGAAAAAGTGCTTTTTGATTTCACAAGAGCTTTTGTACATATTTGGCTAATAAGTCTAAAACCCTTATTAATATAAAATTTAAGGATATAGATGAAATTTTTAATTTATTATTCTTATATATAAGTTTGATAGTGTAAATAAAAAAAAGCTTTTCATAAGTATTTGTTCATAAGTACCCTTGATCTGTCTTCTCCAATAAATGTATATAAAAGCTATAAGCATTTTTCCATGGGTTATCCAAACAGACTCATAAGTAGCATTTAGATAGAATAAGTTATAAGCAACTTAAATTAAGTCATTCCAAATGAGCTCTAAGACTCATAAAGCCAAAAATAGCTTTCACGAATCCTTTAATTAAACTCATAAATACAAAAGCAACTTTTTGAAATCTATCACAAACAAGAGCATTGACAGATTATATGAATATAGATAAATTAATAGGCCTTTTGACAATTTAGTTTAAATTAACCTAAAAATTAAGATTCAAATCAATTTTAGTTCTTGATATAAATTTTGTTTCTAAACAAGCCACAAATATAATCTTTAATACCTATATTATAAGTGAGAGTTTTCTCGTGGCACTATTCAAAAATTGTCAAGTTATTTTTTTTTTTTTTGTGGTTTTTATTCTGTTTTTCTTTTGCAAAGTCCTATTTTTTGCTTTTCCTACCACTTAATTTTTTTTTTACCAAATATACTGTCACGCCCCGGAGTACGGGAGGTGACGTGGCGGAATATTTAGATTAATTAAAAGAGGATTTAATTGAAATCAAGAGTTTAAGAATCAAATTAAATGAAAATTAAGAAGATTTTCCACCACATTTTATAAAAGAATTTATAAAATATTAGGCAAATAATGGAAATTAAATAAAAACCGCGAATATGGGTTCCACAATCCACAACTTGTGCACACATATGGTACTGACAATATCATAAATACAATTACAGTCCAAGTACGAATAAAGTTAAAATCTTACATGCCTTGATTAATAATACAGAATATAAATAAACTCTTCTATTGCTCCTGAGTTCGGTCTGAAGAGTCTTCTCCAAACCTAAATGGGAAACCACCTAGAAGGGGGGGGGGGGGAATTTAAAACAGATAAAACGTGAGCGAAAGGCTCAGTAGGACTATGTTTTATAAAAATAATTTAATGCAAAGGAACATAGCATTATTAGAAGTTATTCAAAAGGAAACTTAAATAAATAAATAATTTGAGTAGAACCGTCTTGACACAGAACAGTTTACTCGTCAAATCAAAACACCATTTTACTTTTACCTAGGCAAACCATGATATCAACACCGTAGTGGCCCAGTTGGGTTTCGGGACCTGCCCCCAAGGTCGATCGCTACACGACCCGATCTCTGATATGGCATCATGCCCATGTGTTTATTATCATTATCATTCAAAACCCAATTACCGAGTGTTGTCAGTTACATTTATTATGAAGTTCATTTCATAGTCACGGTATATTAAAATATAACCGATAAAACCATTTTCAAACAACCGTTGAAAACATTTTAATAGAAATCATTTTCAAAGCCAAATCATTTCAAAACCAGGCTACCAAAGAAATAGGATAGAAGTCCTACCTCAATACTCGTGCCAGTACCCCACACCGTAATCCCGGTCCGCTATACGTTAGCTTCACGGAACCACGAACAATCCTAGATACAAACTAAGTCAATCAATATCTAGTTTGAGACATTTTATGTTACTAAATCACTTCATGATGTCCTAGTGTGCCATTTGTACCTTTAAAATCATCCTATAAGGTTGGGATTTAAATCTGGGTTCAAAACAGTGAAAACGGGTAAAAATCACAAAATTTTTCATGCTTCGATCGGCCTGCCGAACGCCCTGTTTCGGCCTACCGGACGCCCTGTTTCGGCCTGCCGAACTACACAGTTCGGCCTACAGGAAGCAAGGTTCGGCCTGCCGAACATTTCCCCAGATTCGGCCTGCCGGTCGGAAGAACACTGGCCTGCCGATCATCACTCTGGCCTGTCGAACACACAATTCGGCCTGCCGAGCTGGGAAAATCCAGAAATCCCAGCCACGGGTTTCTCGATCCCCAAAATCCAAATCTTGGTTCCAACCTGTTTTTCTCAAATCCCAGGCATGAAAAATAATCATAGTTGATAGAAAAACATTCTAAAACATGTTTGGACTCATTTAAACAAGATTTGAACTCGAAATCCTCAAAAATCCAAAAATGAGAAAATGAGGGGAAACATGAAAAATCTTGAATTCAATCTGTTTTTCTTCAATCTAAGCTTAGATTCTAGTTGTTCTAAGTTCATCTAACTCAAATCCAAGGTTTTCTAAGCTTAAACAAACTTAGATTTCAAAAACACACAAAATTGAAAACTTTGTAAAAAGTTTAGAAATTTCGAATCTAACCTCGAATCGAAGCTTCAATCCGCGTTCTTGGTTGCCGAATCACGTCCCCGAGCTTCCTCCTTGCTATCCCGAAGCTTGGATTCGAAATGGAGTTCAAAATTTGAGAGAGAATTGAGAGAGAGAGGAGATGCCGAGAGAGAGAGAGGGAAGAGAGAGGGTGAAACGTGAGAGTGAGGAGAGAGAGAGGAAGGAAGGAAATAAATAGAGAAAATCGGTGGACGGTTTTACTGTGTGAAAACCATGTGCCGCCCACGGTTTTGCAAAACAGAGTATTTTTAACATTTTTCAAATTGTTGTGTTTTAAAACTCAAAACATCATTTTAAAACAATAAGAAATCATTTAAATGCATTGATTTAACAAAACAACCAAAATTTCAAATTCCAACCAAATAATCTAATTAAAGTTAAAACGTTAATTATGGCACACTAATTCATCATTTACATTACACTAACATTAAATAAATTTCAGGGCGTTACATATACTCTAAAACATTATCCTTTCACTTGTGTCCTTTATAAATTAAATTTATTTTTGTAGCTTCTCTGCTCCAATATTTTATTTAAATGTGTCCTTATTTAAATAACATTTTCCTTTTTCATATGTACACCCTAATTTGTTTTCTATTTAATATAAAATTTTATGTAAATACACGTTTTGACTAGAACATGTTGATGAGACTGTAAAAGTGTACATTTTCTAAGGCTTAAATCATTTATTTATACTTTTATTTCTCATTACATCCTCTAATTAATAGCATTTTGTGTTAATAAGTATTTTTGTGTCTTAGTGTGTAAATATGTTTAAAAATGTGCTTTTAGTGTGTTTTTATGCTTAATAGAATTGTTAGTAATTTTTAGAGTCATTTTAGTGTGTTAAATAAGTGTCTAGTCTGTAAATAGTTAAAACTGTAAAAGTAATGTGGTTATTTTATTTTAAGTTTTAGTGTGTTTGGTAGTATGTTTTAAGTTAGTAAATATGTCTTATTATATTTTTAGTAATTTCTAAAAATATTTTCAAGTCATAAAAATTATATCAGTGTCAAACCGTAAGAGACTGAAAATTTTAGGAGTTTTATTTATTTTTGTGTGTTTTAATGTAAAATAAATATTTTTAATATTTTTGTAAATATTATGTTTGTAAAATAATTACTATTAGTGTGTTTGTGATTTTTAGATTTAAAATCTGGAGGAAAAACGGAGCAAAAAGACACCAAAACAGACAAAATCGGACATCAAATGCATCGAGAAAATAAACAAAATTTGAATTTAAAATTAATGGGACACGTGGCAATTTTCTGACCGTTGGATTCACTGACAAATTAATCGTGACCGTCCGAGGAAGAGACATGTGTCATCACGTCATCCAGTGCTGTCCACATGGCATTCTCTGATTGGCGCGTGCATCACACGCGCCGACAAGCTACAGGCGAGTCAGAGAGCATCTCGGGCTGTGTCTGCTCGCGTGCGGTCGTCTCCACGTGTAACCGTTCTCTCAGCCATTGGATTGGTTACCAAGACTGATCCGATGGTCTTCTCTCTTGGCCACGCAGCCCCACCTGGACCCATTTTCGTGTGTGTCTCCAGACCGTCGGATCACGTCTTCAACGGCCCAGATCGTCCCATAGCCGTGCTCCCAGCCATCGAGAAGCACAGAATCTCAGCAAGATTCTCATGCATTAATGAATGCCCAACGCGAAGAAGAAAAAGAGGAGAAAAAAAGGATCCACATGATTCGAATTTGTCAACTTTCAACAGGAAAAAAAATAATTACAAACAACAAGTTGTGATTTTTAAGCCCCTATAAATACTGAGGCATTTGCCTCAGTTGCATACTCCTCAACAGGCCTTTGGCCCTCTTTTCCATTCTTTTTTCTTCTGCTACGTTAGACTCAGCAGTATCTTCTTAGGTAAAAATAATAATAATAAAATAATGCTTAAATTAGTATAGAGAATCTGGTGAGGCAGAGAGATGATCTTATATGCATAGTATTCTGGTATGGGTTTTTACTCTATATCTGTGTTATAATGCTTATATTTTTGTAGAATAAATTATATCTTTATGTTTTCAATAATTATTGTTACTGTTGTTATGCTGCCAATTTTTACATAAATTCAGTCATGCTTTCTTTATGTATAGGAATCGACTTGGTGAGGATCTAGGGCTTGATGTCTCCTCACCCGACACTCTTGGAATTATTGAAGAGTGGAAAAGCATGCCTATTTAGGTTTCGATGAGTTGAGTGATGAAATACTCTATTGAGACATAGATACCTATGAACATTGATGAACTATAATACTTGTATGTATGCATATGTAGGAAACTCGGTAATGGTTAACGTAAAGTATCTATAGAATGTGATCATAATGAATCTCATAAGTTGTATAATGATTGAAAACTAACTAACCATGCAGGTGTTAATATAGTAATAAATAAAACCTAAAGGAGAGTAATAGTTTTCTCTAATGGGCATATCAATGCTTATTCTTATTATATTTACATCTCTTAGTTGGAATTCAGTATAACTTGTTTGACGAGGAATAGGTGACAACACTGCTGGTTTCATGTTAGAAAATCTTAGTTTATTTGTAATTCACCCAAATCATGTAAGATTTATAATACGTTTGTGGTGGCTGTGTTGAGTTACATATGTGATTTGAAAATTGTACAGTAATGATGATGACTGTATTTTAATATTTAGTGCCACACGAAAACTGTGGTTTATTATTTAAAGCTTATGTTTATTTTATGTTTAATTCAAAGACCCATGGGCAATGTTTTTATTTTTTTTGAGATGGTATTGTAATTAAATTTTTTTATATTCATTCAATACTGCTAACCCTCATATAAGGGCGTTACACAACATTTGTGATTGTCTTACTAATAATAGTGGCAATCAAATTTGGTCATGATTGAAATACCATAAAATTGTCATATGATAGAGAGATCTATGAAACTTAATAACTTTATGAATTTCTTGTTCTTAATTAATAATAGTGAGTTTAGAATTTTCAAAGAGATGTAGGAAGTTTATTTGTCAAGATATGTTGTTACTGCTTAAAAAAGTTAAAGATTAATTTAAAAAAAATTTATTGTTGGCATAAAAATAAATCTTGAATAATTATAGTAGGTAATTTGAACATAATAAATTCAAGTAAAATCGGAAACCCTGGAGTCTTAAATCTATTGAACTTATATTCGTTAAATTGTGTCTTGTTTTTATTTTAATTTTAATTTCTAGTTTTAATTGTAAATTTCAAAAAATCATCTCTTTATTTCCTTGTTCAAATAAAATTAAAGTTAAATAAATTTCATAATTACTAAAAAACAACTCTCGAGATGACGATCTTTACTCTCATTTTATTACTTATATGTGATCTCATGCACTTGTCATTTTTCAAATAACAGTTTTGCTCACTCCATCACTATCTCTCTTTTTCTTTCTATTTATTTTTTTTAATTCATCCACTTTTTCTTTGTCTTCATTTATTCCTTTTCCTTTACATAACATTATATATCTTTTCTCTTTATTTTTCATCCTTATAACCTTATATGTATATGGATTAATTTCATATATGTCACTTGAACCATGTACCATGTTTCACTTTGCTAGCCAAATTTGTAAAACTTATTAAAATTATTTATAGAAAATAAGTCAAAAACTCAAGTTTTAAATATTATTTGTTAATTGTAATCTCCAAGTGTCATTCCTGTTTCTTTCCATTTAAATCTGTTATCTTTTGCTTTAGTCATTTTAATTAGGAATATATATTCTTTCCTTGCGTATGTTTTTCTTTTTTTTTTCCTTTTTTTTTTTTCTCTAATGGCACTTTGAACTACTTTTTGTCTCATAATTGCCATTCATCAACTTTACTCATCCTGAAACATTTTCTCTCACATGTGGCCATACTCAACTTTCTTTAGGTGGCCTTCTCAACTATTATTTTTATCCTATTTACTTTTCCTATACAATTTTGTTGACTTTAAAAAAAAAAAAAACAATGCTTTATTTTTCCACATGTGCCGAAACTTTCTATCGCACAGGTACCAAACATATGTTTTGATTGAAATGTGCGTTAGGATAGATGCCATTAAAGCATATGATGTTTTTATAATAGGCATATTTTATAAATAATTAAAGTGAATTTTTCATTATTTTTTTGAAATGGGAAACTACCATTGAAACTAAAACAACTATAAATATAGTCATTTGAGACCATCTGTTCTGGAAGAATCTAACCCCAAATACTGATTGGATCCATTGATAAAGAAGGATGAAGTACGATAACTAAATTTAAGTATCAAGACCCAAAATGGAAAAGTCCACTCAACGCATACAATAAAGCACGATAAGGGCTCATTTTAAAAACCCATTATAGTCAATGGAAAAAAACCAATCGACTGGAACCAAACGCTCCTCGCCAAGGGAACAAACGACACGGTCTATAGTAAGGCCTAGTTGGACACCTACATACATCCCACCCATAACAAGGGAAGAGACAAATAAACTAAAATCGGAGGTAACAAGACCACCTTCATTATTACAATGACAAACCAATAAAACATAGAAAATAACATACTTCTAAGCGGTAAAAACACCATCGATTTTATTTGATAAATACAAAGCATAAAACAAATGGGTAAGACCCAATCGTCAACACCGAAGACACCAGTGATAAGTTGGCCATCGTCAAATGAGGACTAGAACTTTGTGAACTTACCGAAAAATTGATGGAGAGCCCGATTGGATCTTCGCTGCCCTTATCCGCCAACCATTTGCTAATAAGATTTAAGAATATACAATGCCATCCTCCATCTACGACTAATCAAGAATTAACAAGCATTAACCATGCCAGTTCATATCTATAATATAGCAAAAACTCAAGTTAATAAATAAATATAAACTTAAAGTTAGTTAAAAAATTTACCTTGAAAATATATTATAAGCATTTACTGTGTCATTTTTTGTTAACTACTAATGAAAGTTCCCTTAAGTATTACTCGTCTAGTTTATGTCTGCGATAAGTCAAACTCTCCAATTTTACAAGAAAATAACTTAAAATAACTCTAAATTTACTAAGTTTTTTAAAATGATTTTGGTATTATAATAGCTTAGAAAACGTAAAATAAAATAAAATAATATAATATAAAATAAAATAAAAAATAAAAAAGCTAAGCTAAAATAACTAAAATCTCACCCACTTTAGCTAAAAAGGAATTTAGAATACTTTTTGAAAATAAAATAACAAAAATAAAGTAAAATCATTACTTAAATATTGTTTACTGAAAATATTATGCATAAACTACACTAAATAGTGGAGAAAAGATCTTGATATAAAGCTGAGTCTGAAACTCAGCATTTACTCAAGTCTCAGACGAAGGAAATAAATTGATGTTTGCATGCTATTTATAGACGTTTTCATACTTACTTGACAAGTAATTTACAAATAAAATTATAAAACAAGGGTCTATATTTCATACTTACAAATAAAATATAAATAAGTAGCGAATGGATAAGAAACGAAGCACTTAAGTCTTCAAAGCAGGTTCGGAGGAGAATAAAATGGGGCTAATCCTGATGCAAGTGGCAGCCCCACATGAACATGTTTATTACATTTAAAACATTTTTTTTTCTTTTCTCCACATATCTTCCTTCCTTTTCTTTTTTTCTGTGCTTTTCTTTTTATATGTCTTGTCTTCACGCCAACAAAGTTGGCTGACTCCTTTTTCTTCTTCTTCTTCTTCTTCTTTTTTTAATTTTATTAAAAAGTGATGACCTATTTGATGATGTAACATTTACGGTCTAATTTTACTTATTCTTTTTGCTATCTCTTTGTTCTAGATTTCAAATCTAAAGACACATAATTAAAACTAAATTAATTATTTTATAAATATAATATTTATAATAATTATAAACATATTTATTTTACATTAAAAACACAATATATATTTCTAAAAATTACCAAAAATATTCTTAAACAGAAAAATACACTAAAAACACATAATTAAATATATTTTCACATTAACACACAAATACTATTTAACAGACAAATGTTACAATTAAGGAGTTTAATGAGAAAAATAAATACAAAATGATGATATTTAACCTAAATAAATATGCTTTTTCACAGTCTCATCACTCCCTCACTCTCTTCACCTCCCCTTGCCCTGCTGCCAGTGTCAAGCAATGTACAAGCAAAGGTCTCCCATCAAAGTCACTAATCCTGGTGGTCGAGAAGGCATCGTATCTCTTGCCCACCCAACACCCCTCCGCTGGAAGACCTACCCGTTGATGACGATCCCCACCCCCAAGATTTTTCCCTGATGGTTTTTTGAATTTTTCTTTTTTCTTTTTAATTTGTTATTTTAAAAAGTTTGGTCAGAAAATAAAAAAAAATGATAGGGTGGAGTTGTTTCTTTTTTTTTTTTGAAACTTAGAGGCCGTTTGGTATTTTTTAAAATAGTGAAAATATTTTTGTTTTAGAAAATAAGAATTTTTTAAAAATTGTGCTAATAGTGTTTTTAAAATTTTTACCTCAAAAAACGTATGAAAACATTTTTAAAAATTTTGAGAACAAAAACAAACGGGACCTTAGATTTTGAACCATTAACTTTCAATTCAACAGCTAAAAAAGGGTTTTATTTGAGTAGGTCATATTAGAGCATTCCCATTGAAAAAATCAATGAAGTGACTGAAATATATAAGATATTAAAAGAAAAGCAACAACAAAAAACCATAAAGGTGAGAAGAAAAAAACAAAGCATAAAAAATGCAAATGAGAAAGTAGGAAAACAAAACAAAAAAAAAACAAAGAGGACTAAAAAAATAAAGATGAAAAAAGTGAAAAACCTAAAAAAAAGGGGACGGAAATGGGTTAAAAAAAACGGAAGGACAAAAACCAAGAAAAGGCAAGGGAATGTTTTGCTCCCGCTATCCACGTGTCAGCAGCGAAGGAAGAGGCCTTAACCTCTTTTTTATAGTATATAAGAATATAGAGCACGCGCCGCACGTGTGTATTATTGTATTCTTCTGACATGGATATCTAAAATTTATTGGAGAAATAGTTTTACTCATTTATTATTCACCTAATAGTTTAGTTTTGTGAACATGTCGTACGAAGCTATTTTTGTAAGAATGAAGAGCTTTATGTATGAATGAACATGTTGTTTTATGAATGTGAACCAGTTGTATAAAAACTTTTATGGTAAGATGGGGGGGGGAAAAGAAAAAAAGACAAATTGGAGTGAAATTTTCTTCTTCTCTTTCATTGTGAAGTTTGGTTTGAGATGCATAATTCACTGATGTTGATACAAAATATACCCATGTACTTTGTCTTATGCCTTTACAAACAATGCAAAGCTTTACAAAAAAAGCTGTGAAGAGAATAGTAAAAAAGACGGCTACATTTTTCGTCTCGCTCAAGCATTCTTCGGAAGTTGATTCCACTCCTCTTGTGTGCATTGTTGGCTCCCTAGCAAGGGAAAAAAAGTTATAGGTTGCACTTGGAAATGAACTGATATTCAACAACGGCAAACACAAGAAGCATGAACTAATATTGACCTTTTTGCTTTTGCTGAGCAGGACAACCCCTTCTTGTTGTGGCCGGGTGTTCCACAAACACCACACTTAATTAGTCAATCATTTCTTTCTCAACCTTGTTGGCTGTGAGGATCCAGCTTGAACTTCATCGGGCTCTTTACGCCTAACTCTTCTTGGCCTACCGGGAAATCCGGTTGCTTTGGTGGTGTTAAACCTGTCTCAGTCCACATCTTAGGACCATTCATTGGCCTTTATGGTGGGAGTGCATGCCTTCAAATAGGACTCCTTGTTGTAACACTATGTACAAAATCCATTGGCTCTAAATCTCGACTACAAATGCATGCAATGGCAGGCGGACAAGGCAGTCCAATCCATTCCCACCTCCTACAGCTGCATGTCTTCTTATTGAGGTCAACACAATATTGATCATTCGAAGAATCATTGGCTTCAAACTTCATACCACCACAATATCTAGGTATTGACTGTAAAGATTCCATCTTGTACTTCTCCAATGATTTAAAAGTCCTTGGTCCAATTTAGTGGGACCATTTGTTTGCCACTTTTTTCTTATCAACCAACCTCTTCACGATGTAGTGTCTAAATAACTCAAGACACGTTATGATTGGCTTGTCTCTTGCTTCCAGAATTGCATTCATTAAAAAAGTTGCATTCATGAATGAAAAAGTCAGCTGTCGGATTTGGGCGAGAGCCTAATTGTTTGTTCCCCAATAAGGTATCAACTGCAATTATGCAATTGCTTGATGTATTATATCTCTGGTTGGTAAAAGTAATGTTGCAAATATATATATGTATATATATATATTTATGAGAAATGTCCTTGAATAAGATTTCACAAGTACAGATAAAGGTATTCACCATACGATATTGTAGGAGACGGTATCCAAAGAGGCCCACAAATAGTAGTCTTGTAGCATTGGAAAGTGGAAAAGGCAATTTTTCTCTACCAACGAAGCACACTATTTTAAGATTTTAATGGTCTAATCTATAACTGTTCACATCAACAATTTGCAATGCACGTTATGAAATTGCTTCAGTCGTAGATAAATTAATCCAACGATTAAAACACCAATGCTCTACGGATAGAGTGAAATTGCCTTTTCCACTATAAAAATTCCACTAGTATCATAGTGGAATAGATTGTTAAGTCCCTCAAAACTATATCAAGCAACGAACTTCAAGAACTACTTTAAGTCTCGCTATTCAAACCAATTTTACAAATCTCAACACCTCAAAGAATTTTTCAAGTTAAAAAAGTCTAAATAATTTTTCAAGTTAAAAAAGTCTAAATAAATACGTGTTTGTCGACGTAAAATGACAAAACTTCATATTTAGAAAACCGAGTACTTCATAAAACAAGATCTTAAAAGCAATTAAGGACAAAAATTTATCCTAGAAGTAATAAGAAAAAGGCTTGAGGAAAATATATTGGACTCCAGTTTACACTCATCTATTATTCTTAAGAAACTAGTTTGCTTGTTTAATCTCAATCTCTTATTCAAGAATGTTGATTTAGCGTTGGAGGAAATTTTACTCTTAATGTATGGTTCACACTTTATGTTATAAAAATAACGCCATTGTAACAAAGAACAAGAACACACAGAATTTATATAGAAACCTAAAACGGAAAAAAACCACGGGCAGAGGAGAAAAAAATCACTAAACTCGTGAAGATTACAATGGAGGCATTAGGGAGGTTCAAAATTCGTTAATCATAAAACCCTAACGCAATACATCATATATATAGATATAGGCAAAACCTTATGGGCTAAAATATATATAAATATATATATATATATATATATATATATATAAACTAAACGGCCCAACAACAACGGTCCGTACCGCGGGGGCTCACCCCTGGTGAGATCAGTGGTGGGCTACGGGATCGGGCCTATCATCTCAATCCCTCCGCTACCACTACAGATCTCATGAAAAATCTCACTTTTGTCTTTCACCATAATTTGTCACATCGTGAGCTTTTCGGGTCCGGCCAAACTGAATTCGGGTCACCAAACTTTAACATTTTAAATAAGAAGCTGCTAATAGAAATATCATATACATGAATAGCAGTATTGAGACATCGATATATATACATGCCCTTATATCTAATCCTATAGTGGCCTATATCTATACAACATCTGTATTAATGCATAGATGGGTATCATACAAATATAAAGATATATAAATACACTCGTTCATACAGACTTTTATGTCCTCAGCTGGACTCGTTTACTTACCGCTCATGGGAATATGTGAAAGAGACATATTCAATTTGTAGCTACAGATCAAAACTATGACTATTGAAGTGGAAAATTGGATGATCTCTTTCTCTCTTGATATTGTGTGACCTAATTTCTTTAGCCACGCTTGCCTGCAGAGTTGGAGGACCACACACGATAACACCGGCATCAACGCAGCCCCAACGCTTCGATAGGTACGCGAAAATTTCTGCGTAAGAACACAAAATACTTAAGTAAAAAGTCATGACACTTCTCTAAGGCAATGGAGGGACAACTTGAACCTCAAAAATTCGAGTTTAAAATGTTTGTATGATCGTCAAATTTTAATTTAGGTGCATGTTTCAGAAACTAAAAACCTGGACAGAAGAATCCTATATATGCAACTCCTTGCAACCAATCTTAGAAGTTTTTCTATTTACCTAGTCGTCCTATGTACATTACAATGGGTGAAAGTACTTGCAACAAATGAAAACTTTCAAAGAGGAAAGAACCATGCTAGAGATGCAACTAGACAGTTAGTTGGCTGACCGAGAGACATGGCTGCAAGTCTAAACAGATTAGCTGTACATAAGCCTTTTCAAACTGAAATTTCAACCAAGAAGAAACTATTTCTTCCTTATTTTTCAAATTGATATTTGACATTCATGAAGCCAACACAATTTAATCAAGCAGTCGCAATTCACTATTCTACGCTTTATCCCGAGTACTCCAACCAAGACAAAATGCAAAGTCAATTATGGAATTCTATAATTTTGGGGGCCATAGTTTTTGCAATGAATAAATCATTTTTTAATTTTTTTTCCCGACCTTAATGGTCATTCAACAATCTTGAATTGCATGTCCATTCAATATATTTGATCACACTAAGGCAACATCCTGGTTACTTAGATCTATATAATGTCCCAATACCTTTAGCCACCTTGAAAATTACAGCTTTGTTCGCTTGTGCTTCACAACCAGAAATACATTACCAATCTTCATAATGGCTCCTCCAAGTTACAAATTCTTATCCAGAATAGTAACTTCCATAAAGGATTTGGATCTATTTCATGCATTTGGGCTTATGTCTATTTGTGATTACCTGAATTTTCCACGATTTCCTATATGTTTCATGAAATTTTAAAAGAACATAGTAAAAAGATATACATCGAGGAAAATACCTTTGAAGTCTGGTCTTGCACCATACTTGAAATGAGTTGAACTTGTAGGAACCCCGAGAGAATCCTTCTGATTTGAAATTTCATTACGTTGTGACGAATCAAACTTAATCGTATTGTCTTCATATCCTTCCCTTTCTGAAATTCTTGTTTCCCACAGACGCCATAAACCAACCACAGCACCACCAAAGACTAGGATACTCACAGTCATGCAAGCTATCAGAAGAAGTCCTTTGTACCACCATTTATAGATTCCATAAGGTTTTATGTAAAATATTTCCAACAAAGCCATCAAGATGATTAATCCCAATGTAGATGAGATGATATATAATCCAGACCACACCTTATGTCCTGTGCCGACCAAACCCGACATGCTACAACCTTTAGATGCGGGGAAAGCAGGACAGTTTGTAATGCTTTGAACATTACCCTCTTCCTACATATCGGGATGAAATAAAAAACTCTGAATGAGATAGTG
This sequence comes from Artocarpus heterophyllus, assembly GCA_025403435.1. Lineage (NCBI taxonomy): Eukaryota > Viridiplantae > Streptophyta > Magnoliopsida > Rosales > Moraceae > Artocarpus > Artocarpus heterophyllus. The sequence continues at coordinate 30,540,947 of CM046341.1, forward strand.
TCAAGAAAAAGAAAAAGAGAATTACTAAAGAAAGGTGCAAGAAATCTATATTAGTTCGAGTCAACATACCAGGGAAGGTTCTGATTCCCGAGTGACATAAACAAGAGTCTCGAGATTTAGTTTGTCTGAGTAAAACGGGCATATTGACTCAATATCAATGGTAGAAAGAAGAGGAAGCTCAGTAGTTTTTTTCACAGCCCAAATAATTGTAATGTTTCTAGGAAGGCAAGGCTTCCCTTCCCTGATACGGTGGAAAACGTCACTCAAGATAGCAAGGAATGGTGAAATCCCAATGCCACCTGCTACTAAAACAAGGTTTTCATACCTAATTTAGAAGAAAAAATGGTAAGGTCAGCTCTTCGATAAAAGTAACTTCCAAACCAGAAGTAACATTGGTCGTAAATAAATGATGCTAATACAAAGATTAGACTACGTACATCAAGTGGTATGGTGACTCATGCCCATATGGTCCCTCAACCGAAACTGTTAATTTAGTATGAGGTATTAAAGGCAGCTCTTCTTCTGGTGTTGCCCCAGCAATATTTAAGATCTTGTCTCTAAGCTTAGCGGTCCATTCTCCGAGAACCTTTATGAGAACGGACATATGATATTTACCATCCAGAGGACTAGAAGAAACACTGAAAGGATGCCACTGCAGCCATGATAACTCCCGTACTTGAAGAAAAACGAAACTGAGGGCATTGTATCGCAGATCTGATATTATCAGGGCAAACGGTGAGAGAACTTTGAAAAACCGGATAGAAAAAGGAACACACTACATTCATGAAAAAAGGACTTACTTGCAGGCTTTGAAAGGACAAGTTCCACAGTTCCACAAGGAAGGCACTTTGCTGAAATTATTTCCACGACTTTTCGTGATTGGCAGAACCTCAAAAAGCGATCAAGCATGAAAAGAAATATTCCCCCAGCAGCGAAACAGAATATGAAATCGCCAACATGCAACGCCAAGAATAAAACAAAGACTATGTATAGCTGATGGGTGTAAAAAAACAACTCAAAATTCAGCTTTCTCACTGGAGGGAGTGAGGTCGCCCACATCAGCAAGCCAGCTGCAAGACTGATAACCCCTGGAAGGTTGGCTACACCAACATCTTTCCACTCTACTATCTGAATAAAACAATTGAGGGTATGAAAAACTTGTACAGCCAATGCTGTCAAGCAACTAATGAACAACAACAACAACAACAACAACAACAATAATAATAATAAATAACACATATATGTGTAATCTCTCTTTCTTGGAAAGGTTAAAGCATATAGAGATAATAAAGAATTACAGAAATTATCCGTTTCCATATCTCGACCAAAATTGACGTAAACCATTAACGTTTCACTTTTAGCACTTTGGTGTCTTTTGAAGAATATAGTCATCATCATGCTTTTATTCCTGAACATATTCTAATTGCTTGCCCTAGGACATTTAAGAAAAAATATAGCAAGAAGTTTGTAGAAAAAGGCACAAGGACTGTCACCTTGCTATAGAAATAATTAGACGATTTACATCTCAAGAAATCTAGAGAGATGTTAGAATTTCTATTTGTTTATACAAAGAGTAATTTCAGAATTTTGGCCTATCCACCATAGACCAGTGACCACCATCAAATGGTGTTCCATCTCTTTCAAAATATTGACACACATGTTTGCCTATGTGTTTGGCCTTTAGTTTGAGCCAACTACAAATACATAAAGGGTAAATTTCACTTTTGCCTTGAACCATGCAACTTATCCTATTTTGGCCCTTGGACTTCAAAATGTGACAAGTCACACTCTTGAACTATGCAACTTGTCCCATTTTGACTCTTCTGTTACTAAATCCGTTAAATATTAACAAACAAACAAACAAACAATTATAAATGCGGCATTTACACTCACCTTTTCTGCGAGACGACCCTCCATTGCCCATCCGATTACATATAGTAGCCCATGGAGAGTAAATAATACCATTGTGAGATGTCCCAGCCACACATGATACCTTGTAGCATGTTCAAAAGGGATATCAATAAGGCGGAGAAGGACCGATCCCCTTGCAACTGGCAGGAACAGAAATGCCAAGCAAAATATCCCAATTTGACCAAGCCGAAGTCCCATAATTTCCAAGAACAAACCACTGAAAAAAACCAAATACTGTGTTAAACATGAAGACAAATAAAGAAGTCCAGAGAGACAAAAGGTATTCACTTCAAAGTAAAAGAAATCTATTCAGTACGGTGGCGTAAGAACTGTCTGTATGTTCAAACTCTCTATATTTAGGGATTACAGTTTTAGTGTCTTTATACAGGCTATGAATTGGTAATTTAGAATATGAGAATCTTGACAGATGAAGCAAAAGCAAACATTTACTTAGCAAACAAAGAAGTTCACTAAAGGCCATTTTAATAAACTTGGAGCAGGTCTGCTTTGGGTGAAATACAAAAACAATAAACGGAAACATAATATGAAAATAATTGTGAAATGGGAGAGCCTTTTAAACAGAAACAAATATCTGCAGAGAAGATTCAAGGTATAACCATGAAGAACATAGAATGATATACCTTTGCTCTTTAAAGCTTAACAGGTCAACTTCACCGATAAGGTTGAGAGTCTGCAAGGTATAAGCATAGACAGCCCAGATAACATACAGACCAAAGAGGAGAATCCCAATAAACTCAGCAGCAGAAACGACCCCAAAAGGTCCATCCACAATGACAGGGAAAGTCCACAACCGGAAACTTGGAAAACGTGAGGTCCTCTTCCTATAGCACAACAAACATTGTTAAGTTAAAAGAAGTCTGTAAAACTGAGAATAAGAAGCTAAAATAGAAAGCATATTAATCACACGATGCATTGTAAAGATATCAAAACAAGTACCAACATAAAAGAAGGTACATTACATACTTGGCAAGCTCCTCTTCCCCATGGATGACAAGATATGCAACCGAAAGGAACGAAATGACGAGGATCGGAGCGGAAAACAACAAGAACAAGCTTCCTACAGTTTCACAGCATAAAGTTTCAGTGTACATCACTAAGCAGACAACAACAGTTACTTAAGAGGAAATAAAAGTGTAGCTCAGATGCAAACCTGTAATTCCGAAAACAGTTCCACTAGTTGCTTCGTACGATTTTCTGACAAGTTTGTTAAAAAACCCTGCTGGTAAGAGAAAAATAATAGCAACCCATAAAATGAAAATCACCCACATCACAATTCTGAGTATCAACTTCACCAGTGATACAGAAAAAGATGCCTCCCTGATATAACCAGGTTCCATATTTGGACTCAACAGAAGAGGCTTATGAACAGCGTTTTCATCCATGGTGAAAAAAAAGATCAAACAACTCAAACACTTTCTTTTTTTTTTTTTTCCTTTCTTTTGTTTGGTTCAACTTATTAGCTCAACCTCAGTGCCCTGACCTCACTGACCCCCAAGCAAAGAAAACCCAACTGCATATAAAAACATTGAACAAGAAAACCCCACATTTGTGGAGCCCATTTCCATTGCAGCCGTGCATTTTAAGTATGTCACAGTCACAAAACATATTATCTACTTGAAATTACAAAAAAAGAAAATTAATTGCCTTCCACAAAAATAAAATAAAAACTACCAACAATAATCAGCCTTGTCCTACCAAAAAATTAGTTAACATCTTGACCTTAAGCCACAACTGCCAATCTTTAAGGAATCAGTACAGCCACGTGAATTGATATTAGGGTCAACATGTATCGCAAAAATCCGAGACAAATAAAGGCCACAAGCGCTTTTGTCAGACCCATTAAAAAAAAAAAATCAATATAGGCAGTACAAGCAGATAAAGAAATTAGTGGGAGCAGAAGAGACAGAGGACTGATGACCGCGAATTCAGAAAACCCACAAACAAAATTATCTGATGGTATTGTTCAACACTGCATTTAAGAGGAAAATGGTACAGAATAAAAAGTACTTATGAACAAGAAAGCGAAATATCATCACCTCGTTTCAATAGGGCCCTGTATGTGTGGAGTAAATTTAGCCACTCGAATCTTTTTTTCCCTCTCCCTTTTCTGCTTCTAAGAAAATCCCACTTGTCGCCTAGAAAGTGCGATTGGTTTTTCTTTCTTTCTCCTTCATATATGTATATTATATTCGTTATTATGAGGAGTGAGAATGAAGAAAGCAGAAAATCGACCATCCACACACATGTTTTCTTTTCTTTTCTTTTCTTTTCTTTTCTTTTCTACCAATCGAACAAAAACTACAGCGACAAAAATAGACTATCTGAAAGAGCAGCTCCTCTAGCAATCCTATTTCACCGGAAGATTTTGATGAACAGGACAAAAGAAAATTTTAATTAGGTAAATAGTTTTTTTTAACTAAAAAATATGTTTTTTTATGTAAATAAGTTATCTTAGTTTTTTTAAAAAAAATAAAAAAAAATGATTGTAGCAGAATAAGAAACCTCAACAGAAAAAAAAAAAACTGGAACCATTTTAATGTTTAAAAAATATTTTTTTTGATGTCAAAAACTGTCTAAAAAAAAGGTCTATTTACTAAAAAAAATTTTAACCGGAGACCCTTTATCAAAATCCCTCTCTTTCACCTTACGTTATGAATCCTATTTAACTTTATAAGGATATACTCGTTGTTAACAAGGTAGTAAAACCCCATATCAAAATTTATATTACACATAAATTATGAATTATGGTCTACAACTTTGTAAATAAGAGAGCTTATAACCTATAACGACGAGGAGGCTTTTTCTCCAAGCATAGACCACAGAAGAGGACTTTCATGCAACACGCATGCGAACCTGCGACAAGTTGTCAATCAATTTCACGTAACCATTATTAAACCGTTATTTTTTAACTACATTCAAACTAAAATAATATAATTGGGCACATTTGACAACCAACCATACTAGAACCACTAGCAAAAACAAACAAAATATAGAAACAAATTTACAACCGTCCACACGCTGGGATGGCTGCCTCAAATACGTGATATTTTGTAAATGATATATTCATTAATAAAAAGGTTTTTTATTCTTGTACTTTGTATTTTAAAAATGTCAAAAATTTATAGCCTGTATTTTGAGTTGGTGCACATTTAGGGTCTGTTTGACAAATTGATTCGAATTAGTGATTTGATTTGAGTTGTGTGATTTAAATTAGTAATTTAAATTGTTATTTGAATTGTCGTTTAGATGTGTATTTAAATTTTAATCTAAATATGAAATAAAATTAGAACTTATGTTTAAAGAGGTAGTGAAAATAATTTTTAGTTTATTAACAAATCTAATAAAATTTTAATGTTAATGATTCTAAGAAATATGCAATATGAATCTTAATTCATTCTTATCTTCACTAGGAAACATAATAAAAAAAAATATCTCAATTGAATATCTAATAAAAAAGTTATGATTTTTTTCTCAAATATAAGAGAGAGAATTTCAGCTTTTACTATAACAAAGATATCCGAGTATTAAGGTTTAAGGGGGTCAAAACTCTAAAAACTTAGATTCTTGATGTTCATTTGATTCGGATTTTAGAGAAAATAAATATGTATCTAAAGAATTCTTGATACTTCGAATCTAAATTTAAGTGTATTGAGTCCAAAAAGTCCTAAAACCAAACAACCTCTCTTACACCTTGAGATTTCAAATTTATTTCAAATTCTTACTTTTTTTCGAATTAATGCTTTATTTCAAAGTCTCTGCAGTGCACCAAGTACTTTGAGGATTTTGGGTATCTGATAAACCCCCAATAGCCCATCGCATTCATCTTCCTTGTCGCTAGACACACATGGATTTTGGGAAGATAACCCTAGCAGGGCTTGAGAAGAAAGTTTTCGTTCCTGCTTGCTTTCTTTCTTTTATGGAAACTTTGGATTGTTTGGTATTGTTTTCAAAAAGGCGAAAATGTTTTTGTTTTGAAATATAGAAATTTTTTGATAAATGTACTGAGAGTATTTTTAAAATTTTTGCCTCGAAAACATTTTCAAAAATTTTGAGAATAAAACCAAACGGGACTTTAATTTTTATTGATTTACATCTAAAAGAAAGTAGGAGATTTTTTAATTATTTTTCTTCATTTTTTGTATTTTTAAAATTTTTCTGTCTAGGGTATTTAGGTCTTTTTGAGTTACAATTGAATGCTGGCAAAAAAGGTAAGAATTTGACATAAAATTAAAATCTCAACATATACACACGCAACCGTGTAAAATATAGGGTATAATTTGTTGACATTCTAAAAATACGAGGTATAAAAATGAAAAAAAATATATAAATAAATAAAGTGAATATTTCATTATATTTATGTATGTGTATTTTAAATACTTTCTGAATATTATTAAAATTCTATTATTATCTATGTGACTTTAAACATTATATATAAGTATTATAAACAAAAGGATAATATTTAAGAATGATAATTAAAAGAGTTAGTAACATATAATTAATTATTTAATTAAAGTCTGAAATCTTTAATTGAGCGTTATTAGTGCCAATCATTTTCATTAAGGATAGAATTGTCTTCTCTGAACCGTTAATGCAGTGAGTCATTAAATGAGTGCATGGTATATAATGAGATTATGTGGGACCGAGACATGATGTAATATGAACAACTAATAATTTGTGTTAAATATGAAAAGTTTTAATGACATCGAGCGATGGTCATATATAAGATGATCTTAATTTTGAGTTATTAGCAAACTCTTATTTTATGGATTTACATCTTTTGCTTTACTCAGTACGGGTTCAAGAATATAATTTTATCCCTTATATTTTGAAGGCATAATGAAGTGAGTAGCCAGGAATGTTAATATTAAAAGATGGAATCCATTTCTTCTCTAACGAAAAACAGCAAAATAATTCTCTTGAGTATTAATTAGGGTCTTGAATAATAAGAGCGTTCAATTCGTGATTAAGTTCATGATAAATTCATCAAAGAATCAATGACACTCAAGAATAAATAAGTAATTAGATAGGTTAATAGATTTTAATTAGCTCTAATTGTGAATTATTTATAGATGATCAATTAAGACCATGAAAATTATTGCTCGGTTCTCATCAAAGAAGCTAAAAGGTATCGTAAGTCTCAAAAACCTAAAATAAAACAAAAGCATAAATGATTTTTTATTTTTTCATTTTTTAATTTTAATGATTTTTTAACAATTTTATTATTATTTTTTATGAAAAACAAAATAAATCCTACATCCTAAAGCCTTGCCTCCATACTTAATCTTTAGATTGTCCTCACTATAAGACCAAACATAGCGAAAAAGATGAAAAGAAATACCAAAAAAAAAACAAGAAAAACAATAAAATGATAGAATGGAGGAGGGTTAGAAAAATCAAATCTATTATAATAAGCTCTATATCCGTTGGGTTGCCTCCTAAAATGCGCTTGGTTTAATGTTCTTAGCTTGACACAGTCCCTGCCTTCATCCTCCATCTTAGTCAGGGTCGTTTTCAAGAATGGTCTCCGAAAGAGTATAGGTGTCAGATTAAGTGTGGAGTCATCCTCCCTATCAAGCGCATAGAAGTCTGTGGGTAAGACCAAACCATTTACCTACACCAAAACATCTTCCATAACTCCCATGGGGTAAACGTTAGAGCGACCAGCAAGTTGTAGAATTACATCGGTTTTCATAAGTATATGATATTTAAAGAAGCATAAATAGACATGGCATAATATTAATCGATGCTCCTAAATCTATCAAGGGCTTTATCAAACTTGGTGCTATCAATAGTGAAAGGTATAGTGAACGTACATGGATCCTTTTACTTAGGACGGAGCATTCTCCCCCACACCTATTACTTAATTACCCTTTAGCTTCCGCTTGGGGGTGTGTAACTCTTTGAGGAATTTGGCATAGCGTAGCACCTACTTGATAGCATCTAGGAGTGATATGTTTACCTAGACCTTGTAGAAGATCTCTAGAATCTCTTTCTCATGTTCCTCCTTCTTGGATTTTGCTAATCTGCTTAGAAAAGGATGACAAGTGACATAAGAAAAGATAGGAGTTTTGGAACTTACCTTAAGAGCTGAAGGGTTGTCGATGGGAGAGGTGACTTCATCTTTCTTCTCAAGTGCTTTCTCCATTTGTGGTCTTTTTTCTTCCACATGTAGTTTTGATTTTGGAGTCTCTAGTTGCTTCTCACTCCTCAACATTATAGCACTAATGTTGTCTCTTGGATTCACCATAGTTTGTGATGGTAATTTCTGGAATCTTTTGCCTCCAACCGTCTCACAGCACTAGCCAATTGGTCCTACTTGAGTCTACAAGTTTTGGATGCTTGCCTTTGCCTCTTGTTGGAATTGCAATGTGTTACTAGCCAAAGTCTTAACTATGTCTTCAAGAGTCGTACATGTATTTTGCGGAGCGGGTTGGGGCCAGGCTTAATATGATTGTTGTATTAATTGTGTAGCCTTGTGGTCGGTTCATTGTGGGATTTGGAGCTGCCAGGTTGTTCATTCCTACCATAGCTTAAATTCGGATGATCCCTTCATCCCTCATTGTAGGTGTTGGATAAGGGGTCATACTTTCTTGGTTGTTCTAAGAATCCTCCTATTGTATTGGTAGGGGTGGCAAAACGTGTTGGCGGGTCGGGTTAGTGTCGGGTTGAAGTTAATTTTTACAAAATTAGGTCGATACTAACCCGACCCGTGACACGAACGGGTTGAGAATTCTCAACCCTAACACGACCCGTGTCAACCCGTTTCTTATGCACAATGTTAAAAAATATGACCCGCGACCCGTTTTTGACCCGTAACCCGATTGTGACCCGTAACCCGCCTCTAACCTGCCTCTAACCTGCCTCCATTAATATATATAATATTAAAAAAAAACATAAAATTAGAAGAGTTTCATACCATTTCAACAAGAAGATGAGTGATAAGAAAGGTAGGGTTTAATATTTTAAGAGCTTATATTATATATGAAATAATATTAATTTTTTTAAAGTTAATTAATTAAATACGGGTCAGAAACGGGTCATTTTAGTGTCAGACGGGTTGACCTGAACACGACCTGTTTTTTGACAGGTCAGTTTCGGGTCGACACTAAAATGACCCGTGGTCAAATTTTTTGACACTAACCCGCAAAAAACCGTGTCGGATTCGTGTCGTGTCGTCGTGTCGCAACCCGTATTGTCGGCCCTATGTATTGGCTTGCTCCATATTGCCTTCTTGCAAAGTTGGGCACAAGTCAGTAGAATGGCCCATTGTGGAACAAATTTCACACATTTTAACTTGTTGCATATTTCACATGGCCCTATGTTGCACAAGTGAAGTGAGATAAGAAAGTTATTGTTCAATGGTAGAAGTAGTACCAACCTTATTCACTTTCTTTAGTAATGGCAACAGTTCATGTCGACGGCCAAATTGTCAGGAGTTAGCTGCCATGTTTGCAAATTAAGGCTCTTATAGCTTTGGGAGTTTTGTCAACAAGGACTCCTATACTTGCGGCATCTATCACGCTCCTATCCGTTGGCATAAGACCCTCGTAGAAATATTGAATAACAAGTTGTTCACTTACTTGATGGTGAGGACAACTTGCTACAACTTCTTGAATCTTTCCTAATATTCATAGCGTATCTCTTCATTGTATTGCTAGATGGGGTACTCAATGCAATGCAGCTGTTGATCGAGAAGCAGAGGTGCCATCTCTTCTTTCTTCTTCTTCTTTTCTTCTTCTTCTTCTTTGAGTACCGAGTGTTTGAAGAATCACTCGATGATGGGGTGCAAAATTGGCTCACGTTCAATGCCAAACTGACAATCTCACAAAATTTCTGATCCTTAAATTTGTTCGTCAATTTTTCGTCAGACATCCAATAATGTGCAGCCCTGAAAGCAAAGAAAGCCAAAAACTAAATTAAATAAAAACTAAAACAAAAAGAAAAACTAATAACAAATTAATTAAGAAATCAATCCCCAACAACAACACCAAAATTTGATAAGTTTCTAAAAGGGTTACTAAATTAAACTTTACATGGTTAGCCATTATTAAGTTTAATAACAAGCAAGGGTCATTCCGGCATAATATTGATCTTAATTGATTATTAATTCTTTGATTAAATAAAAAGGGGTTTTAATTAATTAACTAAGTTATTAAAAATTAAAGAAAACAACACAAATAAATAAATAAATAGATAAAAGCAAGCCAAATTTCATGAGGTTGTAAACAATAATAATAAAGTCGGCTAAAATATCATTCTCCACCACTAAATAAAAATTATACCATTGATCACAAAATTATTTTCAATTTTTAATAGTAACTACTAACTATAGATAACAATAAGCTCTGCTATCCTAATCTTTCCTTACTTTGTCTCTAAATAATATAAGCTGTTTATTTAATCTCTTTACATTAAATAACTTAAAAAAAGCTTTCTAGATTTAACGTAACAGAAGCATTAAAATGGGAAAGATAAGCTGATCAAGGCAACAAACTCATAAGCTCAGTTCATTTTATGCTCCACATTTAATCATATGAAAAATTAACCATAATCAATTACCACAAATCGCTACTAATTTTTGAAAAACAAGACAACTATAGATCAAGAATCACAATCCAACAATAATTAATTTTCCAGTCCTATTTAGTTAGCCACCTAAACAAAACAAGAAAATAACCATAAACAATAATAATAGAAGAACATAAACAATTTCGATTCAAAATTTGAAAATAATTCTAAAACTATCAATCACATAATCATGTCTAAGCTTTTAATATCACTCTTAACCACAAATTAATTTAGCCTAGAATAATTGAAAATGAAAACAAAATTATAAAAGTAAACATCATTAAGAATTCAAGAGAATGAAGGAAACTAAAGAATGGATTGGTCTTAAAAAATCTTCATGCTAATAATATTCTTGGAACCACCATGTGTGCCTCTCTTCTTCTTCTTTTTTTCGCTTCCTTGGTCGGCAAATTATGAGAAAAGCTAATGTCTTTTGTGCTTGTAAGTGTGGTATTTATAGGTTGCATTATTAGGATGAATAGGGGTAAGTTTGGACCTTCATTAGGTAAAAAATCAGAGTAAAACTTGGAAACATGCATGCGGGCATCAAATTTTGGCACAAAAGTGTGCATTTTTTTTTTTTTAGTTTCAGGACGTCCAGGGCACACGAGGGTGCCATTTGGTCTTGCTAGGGTGCCATTTGGCCTCACTCTGGCGCCAAGGGACAAAACTGAGGTGTTAGGGGTGTTGGTAATGGGCATTGAGGCGCTGGTTGACTATCCCCTGATGCTGGAGTGTCGGTTTCTAGCACTGGGGCACCGGTTGGGTGCTTTATCTACCTTGATTTCTTCCATCTTCAATTTTCTGATCCAAAATACATCCAACGTATGGTTTTTGATCCAAAATACTCATTAACACCTAAAACACCTACAAAACAAAAAAATGCAAATAAAACACAACCAAAAAAAAAAAAAAACTAACAAAGATAAAATAGGAAGAATGACAAAAAAATAATGTGAAATTAAGTGTTGTCATACGGTTTAAAGAAAATTCTTATCACAGGTCAAGTTTAGGTTTGATTGAAAATGAGGAAGAAACAAACAAAACAGAAACAAACAAAACATGTGACACGAATTGCTACCTTTATATATAAGCAACTAAACAAGCATGTTGAAGTACACATGCTTGCACGTGTGCTAATGCAATAAATTGTATAAAAGTAAAAGTGATACGTGTCACATAGTTAGTTTGGCACCTGAAATAGCAATTTAAGCAGCGTGTGTTGTTGACATTGTTGGAGAATTTATGCATGGGATAAGATACGGAGGCTTTGAATTTCTGACAAGTTGATAGAGTCCGAGACGTACTGAAATATTTTTTTCAAAAGTTTTATTTGCTCTTAATACTAAGTTTGTCAATGGGTTTAATGGCAAATTATTTTTAAAATACAACAAACTCTTGAATATAATACCTTGTAATAACATGGTGTTTCAAAACAATAAATAAAACCTGTAAATTTTTTAGAGATTTGATAAATAATAAGGGTGTCATGTCATGAAACGATATAATCATTGTAACATATATAACCATTCACATATAAATGTACCTTTATATTGTAAAGATATCTTTTTATGTAACATCACATCTATTATAACGGATATATCTATTACTAATACACATTCAAATTTGTTTCAAAACATATAACCAATAAGCATATCGGTTCGAAACAATTTAAAAAACATAAGATTTGAAGACGTATAAGCTTGGGCCGGCGCTGGATGCCTCGATGTTGACAGTAAAACATGAAAAAACATGTTGAACAACACTGGGTGCCACGCCACAAATTTCAAGCTCCATGGCGCTACATATTGATGCTAAATACACTAAAAAATATGTATTTATATATTTTCTTACATGTTTTTAATCTTATAACATATAAGAGACATATTATAATCTCTCTTACAAGAACTCATGTGAAAGAAAATAGTTTATAAGCAACTAAACAAACATGTTGAAGTACACATGCATGTGTCCCCATGCTGCTTTATATATACACACACACTTATAAGTATACTCCAAAGTACTTTTTTTTTCTCAACTTAGCTTTCATTTGCCTTTTTGCAAGAGTCACATAAAAGAGAGTTTTATTCTTCTCATGTTCATTCATTTTCTGTGTTTATTTTGTCGTTTTGTATTTTTAATTGAAATCTTACCTTTTTTTATCTTCTCTTTTGTGTTTTCCCTTGCTAAAATATTATATTTTAAATGCATTTCGTTGAAATACCCTTTTCTTCGATTTTTCTGTATTGAGATCATTTTTAAAATAATAAAATTACTAATGTAAGTAAAAAAGAACTTTCAAACAAAATATAAAAACAAATCAAATCTAAAACTTGTATAAAATATAATAAATTTTGGCTACATTTTGGACGTAGTTTCCACTAGCAACCATATAGACAAAAGATTTGAGATGGTCAGGCTTTAACCTCTTCTTCCTCAAGCAATGCTCTTCCCTCAAACACATACGCCAAACTCACGGCGTTCTAGTAGACTAGTCCCCAGAGATATTCACTGTTAAGCTTTGGGAACTGGGTTGATCTTGGATGCTCAGAAGATGTTTGATGAAATGAACTTCATGGACAAGGCGCTTTGGAATGCCATTGTGTGGGGTTATGCCAAGATGGGCGATGTCGATATATGCTCGGAATGTGTTTAAAGATGTGCCTGAAAGGAATTTGATTTCTTGGACCCCTTTCATATTTTTTTCTTTTTAATGCTCAGATGAAACTGCTATAAGAGGCTATTATAGCTTTTAATAGAATGCAGGTTGACAATGTGGAGCCCGATGAAGTTGTGATCTTGTCGCTGCTAGCTACTTGTACCTATCTGGGTTCATTGCGGTTAGGGGAGAGGATCCATAACTATATCCATAATCAAATTTTTCAGAAAGCTTTCTCTTAATAATGCATTAGTAGACATGTATGTTAAATCAGGAAACAAAAGAAACGCCTCATATGTTTATGAGCGCATCATTGAAAAAGGTGTTGTAACTTGGACAACCATTGCTTGCTGGCCTAGCACTTCATGGTCTTGTAAGAGAGGCCAGTGTAATGTTCTCTCAAATGGAAAGTTCTCTAGCTGAGCCAAATGATACGACTTCCGTTGTCCTCCTTTCTGCGTGTAGACATTCTGGGTTAGTTGAAACGGAGCGCTGGTACTTCAACAACATGGATTCTAGATATGGGATTCAATCAAAAATTGAGCACTGAGGATGCATGATTGATTTACTGGGACAGGGTGGTTATCTGTCAGAGGCGAGGCGTGTGAACTTGTTAAACCAATGCCATTCGAAGCAAATGCAGCCATATGGGGATCTCTTCCTGGTGCTTCTTCTAACATGCATGGTAATGTTGAGCTTGGAGAACCTGGTTTGCAGCATCTAATGATGTAGGAACCACAGAATTGTGGGAGTTATATGCTTTTATCGAATATTTACTCTGCTCTTGATGGATGGGATGAATCTGGGATGGTAAGGAAGGTCACAACGGACATTGGCATTAAGAAGATGCTTGGCGGGAGTTTCACTGAACTGAATAACAGAATTAATCGATTTATTGCCGGAGACACCTTACATTCAGTGTTTAATAGGATATTTGAAGTTGCGTGAGATTTGTTATCAGTTGAAGATGATTGGGAATCTTCAGAAGGAAAGAATTGAGCTTCTTGAGCTTGATATCTCGGTGAGATCTTATGCTAATTAAGTTCATTGAGGTTTACTTTAGTCTGCCTCTAAACCGTCCACATTTTAGTACCACAAGATGCATCTAGGATAGAACACAGGATGTGCAGCCTTTGCTTCCCGAGCTGATAGACCGACTTTTAACCAGCGTCGAGAAGAGTAGAACTTCTATATGTTTATGAAGATGACAAAGCAAGCGAAATGAATGCTACGTGGCTCAAGGTCACATCTCACTATTACATGTGCTACTGAATTATGATGACATCTTTATAGTGACAGAAGCTTTGCTAAATCAATATAGATGTTTGAGCAGTTCCTCACCAAGTAGGTGACTTTCTCCAAAACTCTATTCTTTTGCTGCCAGTACATTTAAACTACACATTCTCACTTCATGCCGCTGCTTCTCACTTCTTTTCTTTGCCTGTTTCTCACCTTTCATTGACCAAATGGTACTTTCAGTCATAAATGACAACATTAAGTGTGCTTCGAACAAAAGAAGAATATCGTGAATGCCCCATATATTGACTTGCACAAATCTACTGTTTTGTACATTGTTCATTTTGAGAGTTAGAAGAAGCAATTGAAGACGACATACTTTGTTTTTGTGTGATGTATTATATGACTTGACCTTGTTTATATAAAACTTTAAATTTAAAGGATCGATTCCACGACAAGGGTACATCTATTTAAGTCTTGGTACTCTTGAAACACCTGCCACCTACTCAGCATGTGCACAAAACTAGTACCATAAGTACAAAAGATTACTAATATGAACTGTTAAGGTGCTTTATGATGCTTCCATTCTCTGATCTGTAAGGGGCTGGGATCTGATTTTGTATTGAACAAGAGCTCTAGGCTTTTGTCTAGCTGTTCTTGGTTTTCGTTTTTGTTCCTGTTTTGCTTGACCTCTCGTCCCCTTTCGCTTTCCCTTGTAGTCGTTTTTGGTTTTATATAATAAAGTCTCTCTATTTCTTACAAAAAAAAATAAAAATTGCAAATATGAACAGAAAATCCAAATTGTCAGTGGATCTTTCATCCAATAAAAAGCCATGTCCTACACATCATGCTAATTCCCTAATAGGGATACTTCCCTCATCACCTTTTTTTTTATTTTTTTTTTCAGAATGAGGAAAAAAGAGTAAAAAAGTACCTACCCTCTTAATTCTTTCATGCCAAGAATCTGAAATCGCATAGAGGGATGATAAAAAAATCCAGACTTGCCCAATATAGTTAACCAACCATCCACGGCACCACCTTCCTCTACCAATGCTATTAATTTCTTGTGTAATAAGTAATAACTTAAGCAAGAAAAATTAGAACATTGACCCCAAACCTTTGTAGTATCCTTCAATGTTATTCATCCTCTGCGTTTTTAATTTTTTTCTTTGACAGCCCATATTGCCATAAAAACCAGAATTAACTCCTGTTTCTTTAGAAAAAACGAAGTGACATTTGATATCAATTTAATTTCTTGAACATTCCTTCTGGTTGATCCTATGAACTAGTTCTGCACATTATCCTCGGGAAAAAAAAAAAAAAAAAAAGCCTTCCCACACATGTCTAGTCTCCATTTGTGCGCTTCTTTATGTTTCTAGGAGAGGCTTCTAAAAGAGAATGAAAAGAATATTTGATTTGCATTGTAAGTTTAAATTTTTTAGTCAGTCATTTTTAACTTCTCTGAGACCAGAGTTTTGTTTACATCTAACCTAGATTCAAAAGCATTTCTAACTTTCTCAGACTGGACAGTGAAAAGATAAAATTCCTTTGTCTGTTGCATTTGTACAAAATTCTATGCTATAATCAAATTTTCAATGAGCCTACTGCTTATGGATCTGAAAATAATTTTGTATACAACTAAGTACGTGGTCAGGTGGTCTCGTGGGGCATCCGACGTGCTGAACATTCAATGTTTGCTTAACTGAGAGTCCCAGCCATTGTCCTTGGTATGGAGCTTTATGAGGACATTTTGATACATCACATGAAGACATCTTCATAATTCTGTGTCATTGCTCATTAGTCCATGAATAAAAGAATTTCTATTGTTCGATTTGAGGTTGCTACATGGCGAACTAAAAAAAAGAAAAAAAAAAAGAAACAGCCCAATTTTTTCTATATAGGTTGCTCTCTGGAACTGCTTCAAAGGATTAAACTTTGAAAAAATTCATCCTCAAGTCCCAATTCTTGAAACCCTAGTGCTAGAAGAGCACCAGCCCAAAAAATCTGAACTTTGCCTGTAAGAAGATAACATATACCTGTCAAGAATGGAACAAGAGAACAATATCAGATCACAAATTTGAGAGATGAAACAATAGGTTTGATTTTGTTGAAGTTTCTCATTTTGCATAAAACAACTTTGTGAGATTCATACAGGGGAGAAAAGGAACAAGGCCTAGTTTTAGTTATTTAACCTTTTTTTCTTACCTGAGTTTTCTGTATTTTCTTGCGACTTTACCAATGTCATGATTGGTTCCTTTAGGATTTCGTTTCCCAAAAATAAGGCTCTCTGAGTTCTGATGTTATGTAGACCCGGTCTTAACCTGATTGCCAAGCTCTGATCTGCTCTGTCCATGTCTTCATTTTCACTGTTGTCCATACATATCTCTGTTGGCACTTGTGGACGTTGTAGTTTTTGTTCTGATATTGAAATTGATGAGCCAGAATCTTGTCTAGTGTCAAACATATTACGGGCTAATTTGGAGGGAGATAACAATTCACCCTGTTCGTTGTTTAGAGACATACTATCTGCAGGCGAGAATTTATACCACGAGTTGTTTTCTTGAGAAATATTATCTGAACATTGTTTTCTGCCTTTTTCTTCCCAAATTACAAATGTCTTATTCACCCGGTTACCATCTTGATTCAAATTTGAAGAAGAGCCACACTTATATTCCTCCATCAACTCCTCATCAATCAAATCCCTTGTGTATAGTATTGTCCCTCCGTCAAATTTATCCAATGAGCATATGGAGCTGCAACTAGAATCCCTATCGATAATACCGTCTAGATTTATTGGAAGTTTGTGAAGATCTATGTCTTGTCTGGACCTCCCAAATCCTGCAACGTCAGCATAATTTTCAAGTTGTTTGCCGTCAGCATTCTTCTTCCTTCTAAACTTGTACTTATGATAATTTCCATTTGGCAAATCATCTTCTTTCTCTTCCTTTTTTGTTTGTTTCTTCTCTGGGATAGGAAATGCTAGAACCTGTTTACTCTTTCGGGAAACATTGGTGATAGTAGGTTCTTTCTTGTTTAGTCGTAGCCAATTGTCCACCTTCAGCAAGTTTGTGGAGCCAGAACTATTTTTCTTTCCTTTTCCATGTCTGTCATTGTTGACAAAACCGTCCTTCTGCTGAACTGAACTCTTTGATGATGTTTCCTGATCTGAGAATATTATATTTTTTACATTGCATTCAGTTGCACCTTGACTGTACTCAGTTTCGTCATCTGTATTACTTTTCACATTCAAGTCCACCAAACAGCTATTTCTGGAGATGCTGCATTCTGAATTTTTTTCTGATGTATGCTTTATAGGGAAATTCAGAGACTCGGCACGATATGACGACGCTCTTCTCCTTCTTGCAGGTACTTTGACTTTCTCCTTGTCGGTCTGGTAGTCTACTCCTGACTTTCCTCTACTGCAAGCAGTAGGTTTCATAAATCTTGGTATCTGTGACAAGGGAGCTGTTGTGACCTCTTTAGTCTTGCTCCTCATTCTTTCAAGATTGTGTTGGGTAAATTTATTTGATAAATGGGAAGCATCCAGTTTCTCATTAGAAGATGGAGCTGTCCCTGCTAGTCTTTCTAATTCCTCATTTAACTTCTTGATGTTTCTTCTAACATCTTGACGCTCATCTTCAATTCTTTTCATTTCCTGCTGCATGTTTGTTATTGCAATTTCCCTCTGCCTTCTTTCTTCCTGATATTCGATATTGTAAGCTACAGGTCAGAGACTCAGAATTTGCGGAGTTCAGGAACTTCATACAAAAATAGCAAATTGTAATTTCAGATGATGCTCAGAGATCACACTTCTAGAAGCCTAACCAGGTAATAAATTGCGTTTCCTGGGATACTTCACTAAATACTGCCATTTATTGACTTACTTAGTTTTTGTATTAAAGTAATTTGCATAGCATCTTAATTACTGTTTATCAAGGCTTTCTAACCACGCGCATAAAGAAAATTCTAATGTCAATTTAACATCTTGAAACTGTATTACATTTATACTAGAGATAATGTATCGACAAAATATGTAACAACGAGTTGATGGTCGACCACTGTCTAATGTCGTTGGTTCATGAATTAGTGGTGTGTATATTTCCAGGTTTTCTTAGCTACTTCTTTTGGTTTTAGATATTCTTTCCATTTCGTTTGAAAAATTTTATAGTATGAAATTTAAGTCTACATATTATACATCAATTTGGTTGAAACATTTCCCAAGTGCATCATTTTCGAATCTATGGGCATCCTTACCAATGATTAGGTGACCAACTTAGGGACTAAATTAGTCATTCCCTTCTTATCAACTTAGTTTGAATCTATGTGAAAGATTGATTTGTTATGGATTTATTTGAATCATTCAATCATGATATGAGTTTTATATGCAATGTCTGTGTAAAATGCAATGTATGATGGTTAGGGCTAACCCAACTACAGGAATAGTTGTTTTGTATTTAAAATAGGATTAATTTTACAAATAGTCTCTGAGGCTTACTCTCAGTCCCATTTTAGTCCTTAACATTTCAAAAGTTCCACTTTGGTCCCTGACCTATTATTTAGTCTCAGTTTTCGTCTTTCCATTAGTTAGGTGTTAAATATTTATTAGAAAACTTTTAAAATGTCCCGCTTTGATTTCCAATATATTACTTTGTTTTGTTTTTGGTCCTTAAACTATTCTAATAGAAAAATTATTTTAAAAGTAAAACAACTGAAAAAAAGTTTTTAATCTTCTCTGGTTACTGGCCATTGAACTGAAAGATTAATCTATTGCATAATTATTTTATTTTTTTATTTTTTATTTATCTCTTTAGATTGATTCTTTGTGATCTAAAATTTTTATGTTCCCTTCGGAAAGACCAGAAGATCTTCAACACTAGTTTCATAGAGTGGAATACTTACTATCATGGTCTTATTATATTTTAAATGTTTGCAAACTTATCACTTAGTGTTTCTAGTACTGAACTTCTCGTGGTTTGGTACTTCATCCTGAACTTTCTTTTTCTTAACAATTTTTAGTGCTTGAATTTCCAAGAGTAGCAATTAACTCCAGCCACTAATGGAAGTTAAATTTTAGGAAAGCCAATGACTAATTCAGGGACTAAAAAAAACATATATAGATGGATGAAAATACCAAACTATGAAAAGGTTAAAAGGGCACCGGTGCTAAAAGTTTAAAATCATTCCATCTAAAAAGCAACCTTCAGTTAATAATTGCTACTATTTTGTAAATTCAAGAACCATATTGCTAAGAAAAATTATATATGCTTTTATGAAACTTTTAAATGCTTTTAGTACATGTCAAACGGCTGCTTATCAAAAGTGAAAAGGAAAGTAAAAGTTAAAAAAAAATGAAAAGAAAAGAAGACTAATTGGATTGGTAAATGAACAAATAGCTTATGAAGTTATATGAGAAGTCTAAGCAACACAATGTTAAATCTACTTACAGTTGAGTCCGTGTTTCCAAGATGAATGCTTCTCACTCTTGTTGCAAAATTCAAAGAGCACACTGTCTCACATAGATCTTCTTCTTTTGGACTAACATGCACTAACATCAGAGTTTTTGAATCCTCTCCTGAAATTGAAAGATATATGTGGTGAAGGAAAGACAGAGTTCAAGTTTGCTAGTTTAAATATATTGTTTAAATGTGAAACAAGAGGTGTAGTTCTTTTCATGAATATTTCCATTTCTTTTCATGAATATTTCCATCTTTCTGTAATGGTGTTTTCCTGCAATATTTTTCTTGGCTGTGTTCTACTATGGAGAAAAGTCACACTCATACACGCTTTTTTTTTTTTTTTTTTGTCAAACGGAGGGAACCTTGGTAACACATCGTGAATTTAAGAACAGAACATTCTAATGTGTAGTGTAGATATGGTGCTTTTCTCTTGGTAGTTTTTTTAAGATAAGAAAGATGGCAGATTAAATGTTTTAGGGAGGAACCATTGTTACCAAGGGAGTCTTTAAGAACTTGTGTCAGCTTGCTGTTCCTGTCAAAAGTAAAACAAGATTCTCAGCATGGATTATTTAAGTAATGTTAAAGAAGCCAAACAATTTGCCAATAGCTACAAGACAAATTACTAAAATCTTACTTTTACGAATATATTTGTCGAATAGCTAGGGAAATTTGACCTAGGAATTAATTTCCTGATTTCTAGGGATCAGATTAGTTTTTGTTTTATTTGTTTCCTTTTTTGCACAATAAGAAAATTTCCAAATTTCCTCTAACTGTATTTTATCTCTAGATTCAAGGGATTCAATGGCTGATTTGTGGCCTTGCTTCCCTTCATATATTATATGTTTTATTCACTGAAATAATAAGAAGAAATTCAATATTCTCTTCTCAAACCTTCATGGTATCAGAGACTGGTTCTTGATTTGGCTCTAAGATGGTCAAAATGGCCACTACTGGAGCTAAAAAGACAGCAGCTACAGAAACCGATTCTTTAGAGACAACTACAGAGGGCTCCAGTCAAGGGACCAACATGGCAAACAATGGAGCAGATCAATTTTCCCAAACGCAGTCCTTCCTTTTAACATCCCATAAGTTAAATGGAAAAAACTCCCCAGAATGGGCTCAATCCATGAAGTTGGCAATTGACAGTGGAGGCAAACTCGGGTATTTGACTGGCGAAGTGAAACAACCAGCAGCTGGAGACCCAAATCTTCATTCATGGAGGTTAGAATATTCATTGGTCATTGTCTGGTTGATTAACTCGATGGATCAGACCATAGGTAAACCCCATCTTTTTTTACCTACCGCCAAAGACATGTGGGAGGCTGTAAAAGAGACTTGGATTTAGAAAATTCATCTCAGATTTTTAACCTAAAAACAAAATTGTGGGAAACCAAACAGGGAGAAAAAGAGGTTATGGTGTACTATTAGGAGATGGTTTCACTGTGGCAGAAATTAGACCAATGTTATAATGATGAATGTGAATGTCTTCCTGATAGCGTGAAAATTATGAAAAAGGAAAAGAATGACCGAGTATATTTGTTTTTGGCGGGTCTTAACCGTGATTTGGATGAAGCCAGGTCTCGGATTCTTGGAAAAAAACCTCTGCCATCTCTTCGTGAGGCATTTTCTGAAATTAGAAGAGAAGAAACCAGGGGGAAGTCATGTTGCCCAATCTGCAATCAAAGGCAGTAACTGAAGCAAAAACTTCAACACTTGTTTCCAGAGATACCGAGTCTAAAGGAGAAAGAAAGAAGAAACCCTGGTTGGCATACAAGGAAAAACTGCTAGAAGATCCATGGAAAGCCTACAAATTGGAAGAAGAACCTAGGAATGAAAACTGTAAAATCAAGGGCAGCAAGTCAATTCAAAAGCGTCTCCATTCACAGAGTAGCTTAAGCAGTTGTACAGACTTTTCCAATGTCCACAATTTATAGTAAATCCCTCTTGTTCTTTAGCCCAAAAAGGTAACTTTGTTAGTGCTCTCCTTAGTTTTAATTCAAGTCAAACCAACACATGGATCCTAGATTATGATGCAACTGATCATATGACAAGTTGTTCAAATTTTTTCTCGACTTACATACCTTGTGCAGGGATCAAAAAAATAAAAATTGATGATGGTTCTCTCTCAGCAATTGCTGGGACAGGATCCATTGTTATATCCTTTTTCTTAACCCTACATAATGTTCTTCATGTACCCAAGCTGTCTTGTAATCTTTTGTTAATTAGCAAATTAACTAATGATCTCAATTGTCGAGTTAATTTCTATCCCACTTGGTGTGAGTTTCAGGAACTAGCCTCGGAGAAGATGATTGGCAATGCTAGAGAAAGTGGAGGTCTCTATGTTTTCGAGGATGGAACTGATTCGGGCAAACAAAGTAAAGGAACCTGTTTTAATTCTATTTCTGTTTCTATAGACAATAACGTTATGTTATAGTATTGCAGATTAGGACATCCAAGTTTTCATTATTTAAAGCACTTGTTTCCTAGTTTGTTTAAGAATAAAAGTCCATCTTCATTTCAATGTGAAATATGTGAGCTTGCAAAACATTATTGTTCAGTTTTTCCTCCAAAACCGTGCCAAGCATCAAAACCTTTTTAATTAATTCACAGTGATGTATGGGGACCATCTAGGGTGTCAACAACTTCGGGGAAAAAATGGTTTGTTAGCTTTATTGAGGATCACACAAAAGTAAGTTAGGTATACCTGTTAAAAGAAAAATGTGAAGTGGAACATGTTTTAAAATTTTTTTTTTGCTATGGTAGAAACACAGTTTCAAGAAAAAATAAAAATATTTGGAATTAATAATCGCAAGGAATATTTTAAAAAAAATTCTAGGAAATTTTTTTTTGGAAAAAGGGATGATACATCAAAGCTTTTGCGATGACACATCACAACAAAACAGTGTAGCAGGGTGGAAAAACAAACACCTTTTAGAGGTTGCTAGAGCATTGTTGATTATGAATAAGGTTCCTAAGTATCTTTGGGGTGAAGCCATTCTTACAGCTACGTACCTTATAAATCAAATGCCCACAAAAATTCTAAAATTTCAGCCACCTCTAAATGTTTTCCAACAACATTTTTCCATATCTAAGATGTCCCCTAACTTGCCATTTAAAGTGTTTGGGTGTAGTGCATTTGTTCATATACATGATCACAATCATAAAAAGTTAGATCCACGCGCAAGGAAGTGTCTTTGTAGGCTCTGCTCCAACCCAGAAAGGATACAAATACTATAATCCCAGCTTGAAAAAAATGTTTGTCACCATGGATGTCACCATTTTTTAGTCCGAACCATTTTTTGAAACTCATCTTCCGGGGGAGACACACATTGAAGATTGGGATCTAAATCTAGATTTCCTTCAAATACCTATAAAATTTTAGATGATGGACCAAATTTTTTCATAAATGAAGAACCTAGTGCTTTAACTAATGAAAACCCAAGTCCTAAACTACAGAACCGTCTAGAACCAGCGATGGGATTACAACAGAAACCAAGGAACTTCTTGTTTACTCGCAGAGGAAACAAATTCAAAACAACGAGACTAATGCTTCTCAACAATGTCAAGAATTTGAACCGAAGGCTAATCAAAACTCTACTAAACTCTCAAGTAACTCTCAAACCGAACCTATTCAAGTCAGTCCACCCAATTCCAAATCTGATTCAATTCTATTTGTGCCTAAGTTTCCTAATCTTCATATTCCCATTGCTAACTGTAAGGGCATTAGAACTGGTACCAGATATCCCATGTCAAATTTTGTCCCTTACAAAAACTTGTCACCCTCTTTCTTAGCCTTTACTTCATAACTGTCTTGTGTGGAGATTCCAAAGACTATACAAGATGCTCTGCATGTTCTTGAGTGGAAGGAGGCTATTCTTGAAGAGAGGAGGGCCCTTGAAAACAATGAAACATGGGAATTAATGGACCTGCCTAGAGGATAAAAGACAGTGGGGTGCAAATGGGTGTTCACAACTAAATACAGGTCTAACGGATCACTTGCACAATACAAGGCTTGCTTGGCGGCCAAAGGGTTTATTCAAACGTATGGTATTGACTACTTGGAAACCTTTTCACCAGTGACAAAACTAAATACAGTGAGATTACTCCTATCAATTGCAGCCAACCTTGACTGGCCCCTCCATCAATTAGATGTAAAGAATTCATTTCTTAATGGAGACCTGGAAGAGGAAGTTTATATGGATCCACCACCAGCTTTTGAAAAGAAGTACGAATTGAAGGTCTGCAGGCCGAAAAAGTCTCTTTATGGATTAAAGCAATCACCTAGAGCCTGGTTCGAGAAGTTCACTCGATTTGTAAAAGGTCAAGGGTACGTTCAAGGACAGACTAATCACACCATGTTCGCAAGGCATTCAACAGATGGGAAAATAGCGATTCTCATAGTAGATGTGGACGACATTGTTCTGACCGGAGATGACACAGCTGAAATAGAGCAGTTGAAAGGGAGCATTGCTTTGGAGTTTGAAATTAAAGACTTGGGATCGTTGAGATATTTTCTTGGATTGGAGGTAGCTCGATCTAAGAAAGGAATCTTCATGTCACAAAGGAAGTATGTTATTGACCTACCCATGAAACAGGAATGAGTGATTTTGGCCCCGTAGAGACTCCAATTGATCCTAATCGGAAGCTTGGAGAAGGAAAAGGTGATCCAGTGGATACGACTCGATACCAAAAGCTGGTTGGGAAGCTAATCTACCTATCACACACGCTTCTTGATATTGCATTTCTGTAAGCCTTGTAAGTCAGTTCATGCACTCCCTTTGTGAAGAACACCTTGAAGCCATGTATAGAATCCTGAAGTATTTGAAGAGCTCACCAGGAAAAGTTCTATTCTTCAAGAAAAACGAACAACAGAATATTGAAGCGTATACAGATGCAGATTGGGCTGGTTCCGTGACTAATAGAAAATCAACCTCAGGTTATTGTACGTTTGTGTGGGGAAACCTAGTGACCTGAAGGAGCAAGAGGCAAAATATGGTTGGTAGGAGTAGCGTGGAAGCAAAATACAGATCAATTGCTAATGGGACTTGTGAGATGATGTGGCTAACACGATTTTTGGAGGAACTAAAGAGTCCTTTGACTATGCCTATGAAGTTGTACTGCGACAATAAAGCAGCTATCAGTATTGCAAACATTCTAATTCAACACGACAGAATGAAACACTGTTGAGATCGACCGGACCTTTAGAAAGAAGAAATTGGAAACAGGAACAATTTGTATGCCGTTTGTTCCAACTTCATAACAGAGAGCTTATATTTTTACCAAGGCACTATTCCGACCTAACTACGAGTTTCTCATCAGCAAGTTGGGCATGATAGAACCAACTTAAGGGGAGGTGTCGAATAGTTAAGGAAATTGACCTAAATTAGTTTTCTGATTTCTAGAGATTTGATTAGTTTCTGTTTTATTTGTTTCCTTTTGTGTGCAATAAGGAAATTTCCAGATTTCCTCTAGTTGTATTTTATTCCTAGAACCAAGGGATTCAATGGCTGATTTGTGGGCTTTCCTCTAGTTGTACGTTTTATTCACTGAAATAATAAGAAGAAATTTAGTCTTCTCTTCTCAAACCTTCAATATTGGAAGCTTCAAATAGAGTTGAAAACTTGTTAGTCTAATTGCTCACTGATAAATGAAAATAGGATAGAGCAAAACTAGTTATTTCACATAAATCGCTTTGTTGGGTTGTTGAATCCCAATTTAACTAAATAAAGTTTGTTGTTACAATAATCACGATGATCTAGTGGAGTTCTGCACCTTTTTTTTTTGGTGAAAGATTAGGCAGTAATTAGATCTACTTAAATTATATGGATTAATGATTTGAGCGAGCGGCATAGTTACCTATAAGGTACGTGAACGTTTTTCTTTTGAAGCGCATTGATGACGTCTCCGAGAGCAGAGAGTGACAAGTTAATGGCCTTCCCTTCATCAAGTCTCCTACCCAATGCCTTTGTCTTAAGAACACGCTCACTTCCCCCAAGATCAATGAACCATATCTTATTTGTTTCCCGGCGCCTTTCAGGGGCATCAAAACACGTGATTGATAGGCGGATCAAACTGAAAACAGTATCGGAAAAGTTGAAGTCAGAATAGAGAAGTAATTTCTTTACAAAGGACCTAAAAGTCAAATATGCAAGCCAGATACATGTTTTTTTATTCTTGGTCCCAGATTTGCAAAATTGAGCTGACTAGGCTTTTTTAGTTGGGCAAGCATTTACCAGTGTGATCTGCTTGATGTTATGTTAGAATTTGTAGAAGCAGTTGATCTAAAGCGGCATCCTAATCTATACAGCCTCAAAGCTTGGTTGAAGTCAGTTACTCGAATAGCCACAAGGTTGTCTATCTCAACCCCACCCTTTGGATCTGTGTGGATTAAGAGACTGTTCACGTAAGAATAAAACAATGTTAGAGAGCAGGCAATGCACTTAACAAATACAAGTTTAGAAGGCAACTGCACTAATAATTTTGCATGGTAGATGACACAAGACGACGTGACTGAACTTTAACGGTTTAAAATTGTACTTGAGCATGGTGAAAATTGGTTCCTATTATATTCTTATCACGTCGAGTCACCTAGAGGATACAAGACATTATAGCTTATCGATAAATTTTTATTTTATTTTATTTTTCTATATTCATTAACTATTTGAGCTATACCTGCTTTGTGTTTCATCTCATTCTTTCACCATTTCAGCTTATTTTGAGATTAATGGCATCACACCAGAAGGATGTACTTTTACATATGCAAAACTGAGAGCAACAAAAAGGTTCTTGGCGTCAACTTCTAAAGATGCCCCTTTCAAAGAATCTTATCCCCAACAAAAAATGAGCATTTCTTTTTAATCTATGAATGAAGTTATTAATGTTATTGTTATTTTATTTCTCCAATTAAATATGCTTTTGGATGTCGTTATAATCGAGTATTTTTAAGAATCTTCCGTGTCAAAATTGCATCAAGGGATTACTAGTGAGATCAGCAATTTCATCCATTAAATTCCATGCGCAAACTGATAAAAGCAGTTTTATTTTGACAAAGTTTTCCTGATTTATGTGGCTACAGATTTTCATATTAGTTGGTGCTCAAGATTTACTGCATGAAGTTGGTGCCCTTGTACGAGGGAATGTTACAATCCAGCTACCAACACCTTAGTTTTCTTCATACTGAAGCAACATTTATTTGCAAACTCCCTTTAACACTTTGAAATGCAATGCTGGAACTTACATAATAAAAGTTGGGTTTCTATCATTTTGGTAGCCTGTATTTTAAGGAAACATCATATTGTTTGTCATTTGAAAAATAAGAAGAAAGTACCCTACGATTTTTGAAATATCATTTTGGTACTCTGAATTCGTGTTATGTGACATGAAATTTCTAACTTACTCCTTTATCAATGAACCTCAAATTATTTTGTGCAAAGTATAAAAGAAAACAAGTACAAATAATGCCAAAAGAATGGATAAGTCCACATACATGCTTTTCTTTGATGAGTTTTGTTTAATCTTTTGTTTTGAATTTCTACTATAGTTTTACAAAATTAATTTGGGTTTCATTATTAAAAAGGTAAAAAGTAAATTTACATTAAAAAACACAAACTCAGGGTACCCAAATGATATTTTTAAAAACCACAGGATGGGTACCAATGTGATACAAGGGTACCAAAATGATAATATCCCATTAAAGTTTTATGACAAACTATTGCTTGGAATCATGATTCCTGTTTGCTTGGGTTTCCTGAGATTTTGCTGCATGATTTATGTGTAATGTGTATTGGAATATATGTGAGCATGAATGCGCATCAATGTGTGCATACTCACCTTGGTGGCATGGGGTCCATTGCTTTTGTTGGCTGAGGAACAAGCAAGTCTTTAAGGTTTCCAAGATAAATCTCAAGCATACTGAAACTGAAGAGAAATACACGGTTGCTATCAACTGCTTGCTTGAAGATTGCCTCCATTGCACGAGGCACCACCCCAGGGGAATGTGGAGTACCTTCCTGCAATATATAGGATAAGAAACAAGTGTAGTCAAAACGATTATTATTGCTTATTTCTGCGGTATTTTGCATTTTAAGTCATTTGAGTCACTTTTTAAAGTGAGAATGCTCGGCAGGATCTATCACTTCTTTTTAGCCCTTTGCTTGGCTCTGTCTAACAGACCCCTTACAAGTTTCTGACACTTTTACATTGGCACAAGCAGTTCCAGCAGCATTGAAGCCCTGATTTCTTATTTGTTTATAATGATTTCTTGGCATGCATGTGACTAATCCCTTTTTTGCGTGAGATGATTCTCATTTCTCACCATGGTAAAGCTTTTCCCCGTGCCAGTCTGTCCATACGCAAATATGCATGCATGGTAACCATCCAAGGCCGACTTTATGACCGGCTCAATTTCTGCAAAGACTTCATCTGATATCCAAGCATCAAGGTCTTAGTCAAAATAAGGATGAGAACTTCTGCTGTGTTATCAGCATATGATAATTTGGTTGATCAGTTGGGCGTCAATAAGGAAAAGAATGTATGGGATGTAGAAAGTTTGTACAAGCACCTTGTGATGAACCTGGGTGGAAAACCTTGTCAAAACTGTAAGTTTTACTCTTGTTCTCAGCTACTTTTAGAAGAACGTTACTTGAATCCAAAGCTGCAACGGGTCTTAAATGCCCAAAGTTCTCCCCTATTGCAATCGGTCTAATACGACAGAACACACGAATGTTCCCTGCGTTCAAACATTTGGTAAGCATACAACTGAATGTCATGTATGTTCTGATTGCAATTCTATTCTTCAATACCCTTCTGACAGTTTACTTTTTCTTATTTGAACATGAATAATTGAATTATACTTGTGCGCTTCTTTTCCTTAACTACACATGATATTGCTGTGTCATAATTTCAGTTCAACACAATATGCAATAAATTCCGAGTTGAAGATGACTAACCTCTTAAGTCCAGAAACTCATTCAGGACCTGCTTTCTCCGTGTGTTTAGTTCATTTATGTAGGCAGTTAAAGCGACCAGTTCATCTGTTCTAGAGAATCGAGAAGGTCAATTGGTTAAAGATTGCTTTGATAAACTATGAGGAGACTTCGAACCTACGCAGATGCTAATGAGCACAACAGAAGGGAGAAACTGAGATATGTAAGGCAAGGATTTACCTTCAATCTTTGAGATGGCGTTATGCAATTCATCATCTGCCTTCACTGCAGAATCCTTTGTTTTAACATTTGTCGGATTAAATTCGATTGTTGACACTTCAGGTGGTACGGTTTTCATTATATCACAAACGGATTTGACCCAGTTGGAAGTGAGATGTGATTTCCATCCTAGTAGGGAGTGGATTGTTTCAGCAAGTTTGTTAACAGATTTTCTGGTTTCCATGGCTGTATATTCTGCGGGTGTTACGTGCACGGTATACTCCTGGTTTACTCGTTCCTTTTGTATGTATATTTAAGGTCTATATCTGCAACTGATCTTTTTACAGAAAGAAATCGAGTAAGTACATTTCGTTTTTCCTCTTATTTTCTTTTCTGGCAAAGGGTAAACTAGTCTGTGTGAGATGTTTAACTTTTGATCCTTGTAGCATAATAAAATAAAATAAAATAAAAATCAACAAAAGAAGATTTTACTGATTGTCATCAGAAATATGGATAAGAAGTTTGTCAACATATAACTTCTCTCTGTTTTGCTTAGAGCCAATTAAGGAACATGGTTCAAACAAAGCAGTTTTAGTTCAAATCAACTTTGTTACGGTGATTTCTCTCGCAAAACTTATTGTTTCAAACTCTTGGTTCCGACTATGTTCCCAAAAGCACTCTTAAGAATCAATGATTTCGAAAAAAATAGTTGTTTACAGAACTTTTTCTTTGTTGATTTGTGAAAATAAGAAGAAAAAAAAAGGTTAAATAGAAAAGAAAAAGTAGGGGTTTTAAGATTGTTACTAGGGAAGCGTTGAAGAGTCAGATAGGGAAGTTGCAGAGGCCTTGGTAGATCAGAAAACCCAGCAATCATAGTTTGCATATAAGACTATAATTATTATGTTGGCAGCCACAAGAGCACAAATACTGTAGCATGTAAGAGAAAACAATATATAAAAGTTAATTGGAACCATAATTTGCGGTTCGAACGGTGTTCCAAACAGAACATAAAACAGCACTCTTTGTACGGTCTGATTAAACGAACAACTTTTTCTCAAGCACTCCCCTCCTCCGTTATGAGCAAACCAGACCACAGAAGGATGAAAAATAGGACAAAAGACCTAGGAAGCAAAATAAAAAAACAACTTGCTAAAGGTTTGTGATAATCTATTTATGTTTTTGCTAGCTATAACAATTGTTTCATGCATCTTGAAGGCAGAAGAATTACATAAAAAATAAAATAAAATAAAACACCAGGCATTCTTTGAAATAATTAAAAAAAAATAAAAATGTCAGAGCTAAAAATACCATGGATTTGGATGAAGGAAATAGCTGCTCCAACATCCCACTTTAGCTGCAATAAAGTAAGCCTCTAACTCTTGTATATTCTAACCAAATATTTGAAAGAGTCAATGCCCATTTCAGAATTAAGGGTGTATATTAGTCTAGTCATGAATATAGAAGCAAGGAAGATAAAAACAGAGAGAGAGAGAGGAAAGAATGGTGGTATAATATGCTCAAAAATGGATCAAATATTAGAGAAAGTGTTTTTGTTGTGTTGCAATACTAGAAGTAGAAAAATATATGAAAGAAGAAGAAAAATGACTGCAAAACTTTTGTTTTATTATCAAGATTTATCTAAGCGGCCATCTGAAAGCATCAAGAGAAACGTCATTAAATTCATAGGTCATACAGGCAATCATTGTTGGATTCTTCCTTATTGACAAAACAAAATACCTCATATCCTGCTTTCAGTATATGTATAAGAGATGGAAAGAGAGAGGCTCCTGCTTTCAGTATATGAATGAGAGAGAGAAAATTTGCTGGCCTTGGATCATTACTGAGTGGTGAAAAAACATGTGAGATTTTTTCGTAGGGTAATCTATAGAAATATATGCATATATATATATATACATATGAATGTATGTATTTATGGATGCATATTTTCTACCTTAAATAACACAACTGTAGTTCTAACTAATTTTTGACTCAAGTTTTACAAAAAAACACTGTAATAAAAGTTAATTGGAATTATATTTTTATATAGTTTGGACTTTGTTCTTAAAAGTTTTATTAAATTTGTACACAATTTAATTTTAATGTGTTTTTATGCATAAAGCGAAAAAAATGTCACAACTTTCAAATAAAGCTCAAATCTTCAACTTATGATTAAAATAAAAAGATTTATAACTAACTAAATTATCCTCACTCACTCGTCTTTTATATGTTGCTATAATGAAACATTATTTACATCATGTAACATGCCCTGGTATTGATAAAAATGCAATATTCAATGGGGTAGAGTCATTTAAAGCTATGTGCCATTAATAGAGCTCACCAACCAAGATATGCCCACATTCTATTTCTCAATTAATTTGTCTAAGCTTCCATCTGGGTCCCACCTGGTTAATGTTTCTAAAGAGGGTTTTTTTTTTTTTTTTAATGTTTTGCAAACTACGCCAACATAGACCAATCAATAGGGCCACAGAAAATTCAATTCCAACTTACGATGATGACCCGCAGAACAATGAAAATCCTATTTACTATTATCTTAAATGATTTTGCTTTCTCCTCTTGAAACACACAAATGAACTGATAGGCTACTATGCGATCATAGTACTTCTAAACCACTATTTGAGTTTGTATACGATGTTCATCGAAATGGCAAAATAAATAATTTTTAATTTCAATCTTGACATCCAAGAAACAAGGTTGTTTCGCTTTGATCCCTAAACATTCAACAAAGACATTAATAGCCACCGAACTCTCTAAATGTTACACTAATAGTGTCATTGTTAAAAATCTATCAATTTCATCACGTGAGGCACACTTGATTTGTATGTGAAGTGTAATATCATAAAAGTACTTTTTTATTGTTTGATTTGGGTAGTTGTTTAGCCTGGATTATATCTGTCTCATATAGAGATGTCAATTCGGGGCGTCTGACATAACTTAACCCATATCCAAAAGAAAAAAATTAAGGAGATATTTATGTTGTATGCTACCCATTCTACAATTGAATTTATTTATATCACATGTTTAAAAACTATTTGAAAATATGTCACTATGAGTAATTTTTTATATGTTGATCAAACTACCCGTAACTAAACTTAGTTTTTCCTTTCTTTCTTTCTTTCTTTCTTTCTTTCTTTTTTTCTTTCTTTCTTTCTTTGGATATAGGCCAATATGTTAAGGGTATATTTGGGTATTTTTAATATATGTGATGATGTGGCTATGATGTTCTTTGGGAATATTTTTTTATGTCATAAATCAAGCCAAGCTTAAAATTTATAGTATTTTATAAATAGCCCAAAATTAGGCCAAGACTGCCCAGTTGATGAAAAGTGATGCCTAATTAAGCCCAAAGTCCACATGGTCCAATGGCCCCATTTTTACAAGGCTTTTTATAACATATAATTGACCCGGCCCAACCAATTCTATTTTTGGCATAAATCTTTGGCCAATTCTTGAAGTGGGTCAAGTCTCGGGTCAAAGAGATAGGTCTCGTTCGGGCTTGTCC
This sequence comes from Artocarpus heterophyllus, assembly GCA_025403435.1. Lineage (NCBI taxonomy): Eukaryota > Viridiplantae > Streptophyta > Magnoliopsida > Rosales > Moraceae > Artocarpus > Artocarpus heterophyllus. The sequence goes on from CM046341.1 coordinate 30,573,461, forward strand.
AAATTGATACCTCTAGACTTACTTGACGATATCCATCATTTTTTAATTTTTTTTTTTTGCAAAGGTACCGTGAATGTAACACTTGAAAAACTCGATGACTATTAATATGTCAGTTGAAAATTTAAAGATCAAAACAAGATAACTAATATTCAACGGAACCAAAAGTGAAATCAATCTATAATTTTTTTTTAAGAGACAGTCGGTTCACTTGGAGCTTGCACGACTAGGAGTTTTCTGGGTTTATCCAAACCGGGTTTGAAACAACAAAATAAACAAGAAAAGGGCTCGACGCACTCAAGTATAATCTGTCAGGTGGTGGTAGTTATTTTAGCACCAATATGGCAGCCATTCACTTGCCAAGTTTGCTTTTTCTTCAATAGAAGATTCATTTGGCTTCAAAACAGCTCTTCTTGTATCCTTGTGTTAATTTACCTGGAATTCTCTTACTAAAATTTTCGAAGTTTCTTTCAGAAATAAAGAAAGAAAGAAAGAAAGAACCTCACCTAAATACATAGAGACCACAGCTAAATTTTAGTCAAATCATAAGCTATCATGTAATAAATAGTAGAAGAGTTATGTGTTCTTGGCATTCTATTGCTGTGGTTGCTTGTTCTTAAATGAAAGTTCAATAATATTAATCAATACTTAGCATTAAGTAGCAATGATTTAAGCCTGTTTGATCTTTTTTAAAAACAAATGGCGGTGTTTAACATTTGTCTTTTTATAATAACTTTTAAAAATTACATTGAGATTGAGTTGACGGGACAAGACTTGCGTCGGGATAAGACTAATAATCTCAACCCAACCCTGATATGATCTCGGCCTAACGTTGATGGCAATTGACGTACATGGCTAAATTTTTATAGTAGAAAAATTTAATGTCCTCTTTTGTAACTAAATTCAACATTGGTCCTCAAAAATTTATTTAATTATATGGACAACAATAACCTTGTATATAAAAGGTCAAAATATCCAGCAAATTGTTGTTCACCACCATTAATACTATTTATTGACCTAATATTTTGATCGTAAATCATTGATGCAATCAACCATTAAATGATCAGAATTTGAGTGAGATAAAAGACATTTACATTTGAATTTCATTGGCTATCAATCAGCAATTTTAATAAGTGACCATGGCATTAGAATAAAAATGGAGAGTACATAAATCATAAATGAGATTTATATAATTAAAATCTATTTTAATGACTAAGATATTTAATTTTTTTAATAACTAAATTATTTTTTTATATATTGACTAAACTTCTTCTTTATACACTTTAATAAATGACTGTACATAAATTATAACAAGGAATATAGAAGAGAGACATATTTTAATGACTAAGGAATTTACTTTTTTAATGACTAGATTATTTAGGTTTTTAATGACTAAACTTCTTATTCAGCATTTTTAATGACTAGTTATTTTTTTAGTGATTAAAATACCAAGTTTTTTTAATGACTAAACTTCTTATTTTGTTTTCCTAATGACTATAATAGAGGTTTGCTAAATTTAATAAACTGTTAGGATAGATGTCCTTAAATCATGTAATGTTTTTACAATAGACATATTTATAAATAAATAAAATGAATTTTTTCTTATGTTTTGTGTGCATGTATTTCGAATACTTTATGAATATCCATAATTATGTTATCTTAAATATTATATAGAAGTGTTATATACAGGAAAATAATATTTAAGGATGTTTATTGAAATGGCCAATATTATATAATTAATTATTCAACTAAATAATGAAATTATTAATTAAGTGTTATTAGTGCAGTTTCATTGAAAATAAATAGTTTTATCTAAACCATTAATGTAGTGAGTCGTTAAATGAATGCATTGTACATAATGAGATAATGTAAGACTAGGACATGATGTAATATGAACGGCTAAATAATTTCTGTTAAAATATAATAAGTTCTAATCACATCGACTAATGATCGTATATAAAATGATCTTAATCTTGAGTTATTAACAGACTCTTAATTATAAATTTATGGTTTTTTATTTACTCGGTACGAATTCAAAAATTCAATCTTATCCCTTGTATTTTGGAAGCGTAATGAAGTAGATAAATAATTCTATTGAATATTGATTCGGGTCTTGAATAATATGAGTGCTTAAATTCATAATTGAGTTCATGAATTTATTTATTAGAAAATCAATGACACTTAAGGATAAAGGTGTAACTAGGGAGATTAATAGATTTTACCTAGCTCTAATTATAAATTATTTATAGAAGGTCAATTTATATGCAACGACTATGTCAAATAGACAATTCTAAAATATGAGTAATTATATCTATAATTTCAAAAATGCAATTCTAAGTTTTTATTGAAGTAACAATCAAATTAATAAAAGAGTAATATATTAATTAAAAAGTTTTATTAATATATTGGTTTTATTTGAGCTTAAATTATAGGTTTATATTAGTCCCTCATATCCTTGCAAACATTGCTTGGGCAAGTGAAATTATTGGTTTAATTGATTAATTTGAAATCATGGAATTATAAATTAATATCACTCAAAATAAATTAATTATGAATTAATTTATAGTTAGTTAATAATAGAATTATTTAATAAATAATAATTGATCCTGAAATTGTGGGTCTATTAGTACCATGTCATGCTTGCAAACAGTATTTGGATAAGTTGTATTATTGGTTTAATTGATTAATTTGAAATTATGGAATTCTAAATTAATAAACACTCAAAAGAAATTAATTATGAATTAATGTATAGTTAGTAAATAATAAAATTGTTTAATAAATAATAATTAATTTTGAAAGACACACTATGGTGTCATCTATACCATGTGGCATGTAACATATATAGGGAAAGGGTCCATATGCAATGCAAGGCTTGTTCGCCAAGTTTATTGTTTCTATAAATTTCTAATTTTGAAAAATATGTCTTTTTTAAAATTGAAAATTTGGATTATGGAAACAAATCAGATTAGGTAACAAGCAGTATTTTTCTCTCTCTTGACTGCTAATTGGCACCACACAGATAGTATTTGTGTGACGTCTACACTAGATAAGAAAAAGGAAAAATTTATCTTTTAATGTAAGTAATCATGTGACATTTAATCTAAAATAATGAAAGTATTTAGAATTAATTGAGTTTCTCATTATCTATATATAAAGGCTCTTCTAATCATTCTAAACATAATTAGAGAGTCTTCTGTAAACTGCAAAAACTGTCCATATTCTTATAGTAGAAGTGTAGAGAGAGAACAAAGAGAAGAAGAGTTCTTCTATTTGCAGTCCCACTTTAGTGGCAGAAAAAAGTGAGCGAGTGATCATTTGGTAAACCCTAATTCCGACTACACCCAGATATTCGTCCGTTCGGTATATCAAGAAGTAGGTGCAGAAGACGGTGGTTCACATGGAGAACATTTTTCATGTAAGTGGATTTCTTAATTACTTCAACCAGGTAAGCTTTGAATATATATTTATTAAGCAATAAATTAATATAATTTATAGCGTTGTTTTACAAAAAATTTTTATTAAAATTTTTATTGTATATGTTCCACATCTTTACCACATTTTGGTTTATTTTTTCTAAAATCATTTCAGAAAACTAACATGGTCAACTTCTTAATAACTAACAAAAGACGACAAATTTCGGTGACAGTTTTTAATGACTAAAAAAATTATTATCTATTAAAAAGGAGGAAAACGGGCATATAGTGCAAAAAACGTTACGAAGCATTAAGGCAAAGTGTTGAGGCTAAATAGAAACATTAAAACTAACAAAAAAAATTACAAAGCATTAAACCAACAAACTAATATGAACCTTAAATAATGAGCGAAGGATCATTTTGTAAACCCCAATTTCTTCTACGCCCACATGTTCCTCTGTCGGTGCCAAGAACTAGATGAGAAAGATAATGATTTCATATAGAGAATGTTTTTCTCATGAGAGGACTTCCTAACGCTTTAACTGGGTAAACTTTGAATATATATTTATTAAGCGTTAAATTTATATAATTTATAGCATTGTTTTATAAAAATTTTTGTCATATATGTTCTATACCTTTATTATATTTCTATATATTTTTTCTAAATTCGTTTTTGAAAACTGACATGATTAACTTTTTATTAACCAATGAAAAAAGACACATTTCAGTGATAGAGTTTTAATGGCCTAAAAAATAACTACATATTAAAAAGGGGAAGATAGGCATATAGTGCGAAAACATTTCAAAGCATTGAGACAAAACGTTGAGGCAATAAACAAATAGGAATATTAAACTAACAAAAAATTAAATAATTTCATAGCTCTTGTTGGTATGAAAAAAAAAAACAGAGAATACAAAAAACACAATAAAGATTGTCATAAATAGTAATTAAAAATATGAAGTCTCTATCTCGTTCTCATGATTTAAATCAATTTGAATAACATTAAAAAAAAAAAACCCTATACTCTATCTAGAATAAAGTAACAAATCAAGGAAGAATACAATAAACTTCAACGATAAAAATGAATGGACAATGAAGAATATAAATAGCTATATGGTATATCATGAGCGAATGCAAAAGAACAAAGAAAGTGGGAAAGCAAATGAGTCTTTATATAATTCAAAAACTTGATAGTGGAAACGCATGGAAAAATTCAAGCACAATAATCAAGGAATTTAATCCACATTCGTTGTTATAAAAAAAAAAATTAATATGAGATTGAAAAAGGGTGTCCGATTTTCTTACAATACATAAAATTTGGGTGTGCACATAGTAAAATTGTTCTCTGCCGTTTTTATTTTTGTTTTACAAAACAAGTTTTTTACAAGCTGTTCTTTTTAATGTTTTCAAAAAAAAAAAAAAGGTATTTGTAAGTTCTTTTAAAAACAATTTTCAAAGGACAAAAAACAAAAAATGAACATGTTTGAATAGAAAAAAAAAATTGTTGTTTTCACAAAACAATTGTTTTTCTCATGTTAAAAAAGAGAGAGAGAGAAAAAAAAAATTACACATTCTAGCTAAGTTAGATACTCTAATAATTTAAATGGCTTGATCTCATATATTCTCAATCATAATCAAATCTCTCATTAAATATTTTTTTACCAAACCAAATTTGCCCCTAGGCTCTGAAATTTTATGTATTGTCAATGTGTAGTTGGAGCGACTGCTTCATGCACTGTGCATAAAAAATGTCTCTCCAGGGATTTCTAATGGCAGTTTGTGCTAATGCAATGTAGATAGTTTTGTCCATGATTCCATTCAAAAGTTAAGAACAAATGGAGGGAAAGTGGTAACAAGAGAAAGACAGAGATCCAAGTGTATATGAAAACTTTTTTAAATTCTAGAGAGGGTTAGAAACATGTTCCTTTTTGGCTTGCAATTTGGATACCAAAAAGATTCCTTCTTTTATGCTTTTTTTTTTTTCCTTCTGCTAATAATTCTTACAAAGTCAAGAAGTTCAAATTAGTTTGTGTCAATAAGTAGTTCAAAATTTGCGAGCTAAACGTGAGTTGCACAAGTTACATGATGTTGTTGCATTAAGTGAAAGTAGTATGTTTTTGTTTTAATCAAATTAATAGCATCTCCAATGCAAGGTTAAATTAATATGTCAATGTTAAATTTAGCATTTAAAAAACACGCTCCAATGCAATGCCATTTTTAATGCTAAATTTGCTATATGCTAAACTTTATAATAAAATTATCAAAAAGTTTAACATATAGTAAATTTGGCATTTAATTTCTACTTGTTTGAAAAATTATTTTTTTTAATAATTACAACATTCTTACTTTTTAATTATTCTAATATTAAAAATTTACTTTTACAAGTTTCAAGGTATAATAATAATGATGAAAGGCAAATATAACATTCTAAATAGTATTATGCATTAGAGTATAAAAAAAAAAAAGCACATCAAATATGTTATTTTTATACTTTTTGATGGCAAATATAACATTAGTATTAATATTTGCATTAAAAATTGTCTAAACACTTAAGTTGCAATCAATGTCTTAAAAAATGACCAACCTTCTATCAACTTTGCTTTTGATTTGAATCTTAGTCTAAACTCCTCTTCTTGATCTATAATCTGTCAAAAGGCCAATTTGTTGTGGTCCAATTGACCAAAAAGAAGAAACTCGTAGGCAGGTGTACCTCACTAGAAAGTTAGAAAAAAAAAAAAAAAAGGTGAAGATTAGGTAGGGAAAAGGTTTATCGTGTGGTTTTTAAACTGGTTGGGGAAAGATACATGTGGGCCAGAAAAGTACCATGGCCCACAATACAAGGGGCCCAAATGTACGTCCAAGCCCAGCAGGAAGCATCTTAAAGCTTCGGGGATTGCAATTTTGCCTATTGGAAAGCAACAACTTCCTACTTCCTACTTCCTTTGGTAGAGTCGAAGTATCCTGTGGGTTGGTAATATTGCCCACATCAATGGAACCTTTTCCTTGTGAAGCAATGGAGTTTTTGTTTGTTGGGTGACTTTTTCCAAGACTTCTCTCATAGAAACTCTATCGATAATATATATTTTAAAACTGTTAAATCTAATATTTTTTTTACAAAATTGACGGTTAAAATTCATATACTTATTTGTTGGTGTTTTTTTTTATATCCGTCAGAAAATTTATTATTATTATTTTACTTTTTTATCAAACTTTGATGTCCTTAAGATCTGACGAATGCTTCTCAATCATTGAGATAGGTTGATCCGTCGGTGGCTGGTAGGTTGACTTTGATTAATTTTGTCATCACTATGCTCTAAGCCACAGCTTCAGTATTAAAGTGCTGTGAGAAAATTTTCTTTGATCTGGTAGTACGGGTGAAAAAAAATTAAAAACTTATTTTTGTCGGTTGGGCTAAGGGGCATTTTCCTAAATTCGAGGGTGAAATGGGTATTTGAACTTTGGAAGCTATAAATTCTTGTTTTATTAAAAAGACGGCCTAGAAGCTTATGCACTTAAACTCATCCGCCTTCATTCTTTTTCTGCGAGAAAATATATCAAGCATTTTGATGAGGTCTCTAGCAGCCAGATTTCTTCTTCTATTTTTCCAAGAATTTGCTAGCACTATTCTATTTTACTCTTAACAGGTTTTTTAGCAGGTGATCGGTAAATCCACCCTTAAATTATATAATTTTTGCACAATACATCCCAAACTTTTTAATTTTGATAAAATACACCTTAAATTTCAAAATCAATGGCAATTGAGGCCAATAGCTTACAAGCGTTAAAAGGCGTAAACAATTTTGGTCACGGGATTCACATGTAAGTCTTTTTAAGGGTAATGCTCCGTTTGATAAGAATGAAAGAAAATAGAAGGGCAGGGAAAATTATGAAGGAAAGAAAACTGTAAAGAAATAAAAGATTTTGATTTTTTATTTACTTGTTTGGTATGCGAAGGTGGAAAGAAAATGATTTTATTTTCTCTTGTTTGGTATTGAAAGAAAAACCAAAGGAATGAAAAAACTAGTATTTATAAAATAACCATTTTGCTTAAATATTATTTAGTTATTTCCCAAATTTGGTGCCCAAATTTTTTGTTGAAATTTTAATGGAAAAGAAGGATAAATTGTTAACTTCACTTTCTTTATATTGCTCTCAAACTTTTCCCTTATAAAATCCATCTATATTTAGAGAGATCAATTTTAGTGAGACCCACATGCCATTTTTTCACCTAGTTTTTCTTTCTATTCTAATTTCTTTTTGACCAAACATCTCATCATATCAATTTCTGTCCCAAAATCCTTCCAATGTTTTCTTTCCCTTCACTTTTTACTCATACCAATCAGAACACAAAGCTTATCATTTTAAAGAAAAAAAATTGAACCTCAACATGTAAAAAAGAGTACTGAATGGAATTAAAAATACCTATTGGACCTTAATTGTCATTGATTTCAAAATTTATAGTGTATTTTGCCTAGATTTAAGTTTAGAATGCATTATAGAAAAAGCAAATTGTTCAAAATACAACTCTACAATTTACTCTAAATCCAAAGCTAGTTTATGGCATGATAATTGGATTGGGCATGTCATTTCCAACAACCTTAATATTTTGAAATTTGAACACCACTTCTCTAAAAGCTACTGTGGGTGAGTTTATTGTATTTATAGATAATCATTGGGTTCTTCCCCCCAACTTTATTAATGCTTGTTGCTCATATTCAACATGTGGTTATATTAGATGATTTTGCACGTATACAAGTCATTACAAATAATAACGGATATAATTAAAAGTTTCGATCATAGGAGGATTGTGTTTAATCATAGTTAATTATAGTCAATTTATAAATACCACATTTCAGTACCATTTTTCAATTCATCACCTACGCGAAAATGTCTAAAAAATAATATATTTTTTTAAGAATTTAAAGAGAAGTAACCCTAAATCATCATGAATCCATCACTAATTAACTGAGTCTATCATGACAGTAAGAAAAGGAACAAAGTTCTTTTCGTTCCCTTACATTTCATACTGTTGCGAAATTAATGCGATAGAAACAAAGATAAAAACACGCAGAGAATTTACATAGAAAGCCAAAACAGGAAAAAACCACGGGCAAAGGAGAAAAAATCACTAAACTCGTGAAGATTACAATGGAGGTGCTAAGGAGGCTTAAAATTCGCTAATAATGAAGCTCTAACGCAATACATCATATATATAAGTATAGGCAAAACCCTATAGGCCAAAAACATAAACAAAACGGCCCAACAACAACGGTCCGTACTTTTTTTGGATCTATCGGCCCGATCCATCCGCTACCCCCATAGATCTCATGAAAAATCATATTTTTGCTTTTCATCACAATTTGTCGCATCGCGAGCTTTTTGAGTCAGGCCAAACTGAATTTGGGTCACTATATTTTAACACATACCAACTAACACACACAGAAACCAAAAGAAACAAAGAAACAAGACTCATTTCATCAACACTTCACTTCAGCCTAACAGCCCACCTCAAGACAACAATGATAACGAACAATATGATCTGGAAACATACAATACTTGAATTCTCAATGCAGATGCTACATTGTTAGTTCTCATCCTTTAGAGACTTCCGTTTTTTGGTTATTGTGTATGTCTCGAGCTTTGAACCATCAGCACTGGTGACAAGATCTTATGCGTTGAAGAGTCGGCGACAAGGACGATCAATCTCCATGAATCTCCACTGCCGATGAGATCTAGCATACAGGCGAAATCTGATTGTGTGATGCCGGCACTAGAAGGGAAAAACTGTGCTTCCCTCGATCGAGGAATTCCAGCAAAGGTCTCCTAAGCTTTTGTCGATGGAGCTCGCTGGGCCTATCTTCAATGTCGTCGATCTGACAAGAAGAAGATCAGGAGTTGCGTACCCCAATCTCACTGAAGAGAGCACTAGGAAGGCTTGCTCTCTTCCAAATCACCATGGATAGGTCCTCACAACGACAACCTCTAGTTTTCGCGATGAAGATGGTTTCAAAACTGAAAATAGTGAAAACAGCATAAACGATAGAATCGTGTATAACAAAAAATTTCATAAAAATCTTGGTCATATTCTATAGTTATATTAGCTAATCGGTAATTAATACATAAATGTAAATAAATAATACACCTCTTGAAGTGACTAGGTATAATAGTTTCGACTTTTTGACCTCTAGATCTTTCATGCTTAGTCTTCAATTACTTGATGTATGGGCATCTAGGGTTTTCACGAAGGAATCACGTATTCTTTAATTTAGGCTATTGATTTGTACTCAACGTATAAAAAACGAGAAGAATTAGAATGGCAGAAACTCTCTAAAAACACCTATTTATAAATGCATAAGTTCAAATAATTTATGGAGATGGCACAGGAAACTATGGACATAATTTCAAGCTCTAGTAAAATTAATAATTAATTAATAACTTAATTAGTATATTAATTTTATTAATTCCAAAGTTATTGTACTTAAAACTTGAAATTGCACTTTTGAAAATTATAATTATAATTTATTCAAATAATTAAACCATCCATTGATATAGTCATTGCACATAAATTGGTCCTCTATAAATAATTCATAATTAGAGTTAGGTAGAATCAGTTATTCGTTAACCTCTCTAATTACTTTTATATCCTTGAGTGCCATTGATTATCTAATGAATAAGAAATTCATAAACTTAATCAAGAATTTGAGTGCTCATATTATTTTAAAACCCAAATCAATACTCAAGAGAATTATTTATCTACTTCTCATTAAAAAAGAAATAAATTCCATCTTGTAATATTAATATTACGTGGCTACTTACTTCATTATGCCTCCAAAATACAAGAGATTGAATTAGATTCTCAAATCTACACCGTAAATTAAAAGACATAATTTCATAAATAAGTGTATGCTAATAACTTATTATTAAGATTATCTTTTATACAACCATCAGTTAATGTGATTAGATTTTTCTATATTTTATGGAAATTATTTAGCTGTTGAAAAGAAGCCTTTTTGAATAAGCTTCGATCATACTATTGATAATGGCTGAGAGCCTTATATAGATTACAATAATCAATCAAAAAAGGAAAAAAATTCTAGAGAAGGAAACAAAAGACAAAGAAGGAAACAAAAGACAAAACAGCAAAAAATCATAAATAGCAAAAATAAAAATCCTCTAAATCAGAGAAAATAAAAACTCTAATCTACTTTCCAAATATACTATGGTGCCAGCTATTACTTTGACTTTTCAACCTAATATTCCAACACTCCCCCTCAAGCTGGTGAATAGATATCTATCATTCCCAGCTTGTTCACCAAGGTTTCAAATTTCGACTTTGGCATTGCTTTTGTGAGAACATCAGCTTCTTGTTGAGTAGTAGGGACATAGGACAAATCGATCACACCCTCTTCAATTTTTTCTTTGATAAAATGCCTATCAATTTCCACATGCTTGGTTCTATCATGATGAACAGGATTGTGTGCAATACTTATGGCTGATTTACTATCATTGTATATTCTCATTGGAGTTGTTCCATGAATCTTCAAGTCTTCTAGTAACCTTTTCAACCATAGAAGTTCACACATTCCAAGAGCAACTGCTCTAAATTCAGCTTCAGCACTGCTACAAGCCACTACAGCCTGCTTCTTACTTCTCCAAGTCACAAGATTTCCCCAGACCTTAGTACAATACCCTAATGTGGATCGTCTGTCTTCACGTGAACCAGCCTAGTCTGCATCTGTGAAAGCCTCTATATTCTTGTTCTCAGTCTTTTTGAACAAAAGACCTTTTCCCGGACAACCCTTCAGATACTTCAGTATGTGATTGACTGTGTCTAAGTGTTGCTAGGTTGGATCATGCATATACTGACTCACAGCGTTGACTGCAAATGCTATATCAGGTCGGGTCAAGGAAAGATAGATAAGCTTTCCAACAAGTCTCTGGTAACTCTCTCTATCCATCAATTTTTCCCTTTTTTCACAATGGTCTTTCCAATTAACTTCGAGAGGAGTAGTAGCTGGCTTGCTCCCAAGTTTTCCAGTTTCTTGTAACAAATCTAAAGTGTATTTTCTCTGGGAAATGAAAATGCCTTTAGTGCTTCTGGCAATTTTCATTCCTAAGAAATATTTGAGACCACCAAGATCCTTAATTTCAAACTCAAAACTCAGCTTCCTTTTCAAACTTTCTGTTTCCTCAGTATCATCTCCGGTTATAATGATATCATCCACATAAACAATTAAAATAGTCTTTTTGCCCATGGGAGAATGTTTAATAAACAGAGTATGATCTGACTGACCTTGGGTGTAGCCAAAACTCTTCATTGTGAGAGTAAATTTCTTAAACCAAGCCGTAGGAGACTGTTTAAGTCCATAAAGAGATTTTTTTAACTTACAGACTTTTCCTTTTGAATTTCCTTCAAACCCAGGGGGAATCTTGATATAAATCTCTTCATTTAACTCCCCATTGAGAAAAGCGTTTTTAACATCCATCTGATGTAGTTCCCAATCCAGATTAGCTGCAAGAGAAAGCAAGACTCTGATGGAATTCAGTTTAGCAACTGGTGCAAACGTTTCTTCATAGTCAATCCCAAACGTCTGGGTATAACCTTGTGCAACCAACCTAGCCTTATAGCGCTCAATGGTACCATCTGCATGATGCTTAACAGTAAACACCCATTTACATCCAACTGGTCGCTTTCCTTCTGGTAATGAAACCACTTCCCATGTTCCATTCTTCACAAGAGCATTCATTTCTTCCATCACTGCTATTCTCCATGTTGGATCCCGTAATGCAACATCTACATTTTTTGGGATTTCAACACTATCCACATAAGCTGTAAAGGCCTGACATCTTGGAGACAATCTTTTATAAGTTAGAAAATTATGAATGGAATGCTTTGTACAAGACCTTACCCCTTTCCTCTAAGTAATGGGTATATCAAGATCGTCAATCACCTTTTCAGCCTCCCTCTGTAACTGACCATCATTTAGATTGGACTCAAGGCTTGGTTGAGGAATTTTTTGTCGTCTACTATAAACTTGGATCTCTCTTGGTTGCTCAATACGACTTGGGATTGGATCTTGTTTTTGTGGCATGGATTCATCAATAGTTGGAGTTATTATGGGAGATGATGAGTCAGAAGATGATGACGAGGATAGAGAATTGGATGTTGATGAAGGAAAAGTGGTTAGAATTGGAAGAGAAATGGAAGGGTCCCAATGGATCTCTTCATAACTGTTCTCCCCTTGAAGAGATATGTCTGGATAGAATGGTTGACTCTCAATGAAAGATACATCGTAGGACACAAAGAGTTTTTTTTATGGAAGGACAATAGCATTTGTAACCCTTTTGTGTAGGTGAATACCCAAGAAAAATACACTTAAAAGCTCTAGAGTCAAGTTTACCACGATTTGGACCATGGTTATACACAAACACTGTGGAACCAAATACTCGAGGAATGATTGAACTGAATAAACGGACACTTGGATAAGCTTTTGAGAGTGTACTCACCGGGGTATGGTAATCAAGTATTTTTGAAGGTAGTCGATTGATGAGATAAGTAGCAGTAAGAACTGCATCTCCCCAAAACATATTAGGCACATGACTCGCAAACATCATTGATCTGGCTACCTCAAGAAGATGACGGTTTTTTCGTTCCGCCACCCCATTTTGCTGAGGTGTGTAGGCACAAGAACTTTGGTGAAGAATTCCTTTTAATTTAAATATTTTGTGAAATCACTTGAAAAATATTCTTTCCCATTGTCTGTGCGAAGAATGTGTATATTTGTTTGGAAGATGTTTGTGATAAATTTGTGAAGGTTTGAAAGACATCAAATGCTTCAGATTTTTCTTTTATCAAGTACACCCAACAGAACCGTGTATGATCATCTATAAATGTAATAAACCACTTTGCCCTAGATAAATTTGACACACATGATGGTCCCCAAATATCACTATGAATGATATGGAAATGACTAGATGGCTTATAAGAATTTGATTGAAACACAGCTCTAGTTAGTTTGGCACGAATACATTCTTCACACTGAAATGAAAGAACATCTTTATTCACAAATAGATGGGGTAACAACCTTTTTAAATACATAAAACTAGGATGACCAAGACGTTTATGCCATAACAACACATCTAAACTGGACACGACAGACATAGAACTAACAATTGGAGAATTTGAGCTTGAGGTTGATTGAGTACCATGTAAATAGTATAGTCCATTGAATTCCTTAGCCTTGCCAATCATCCTCCCCAAATTTAGGTCCTGCAATTCACAGTAGGTAGGAAAAAATGTCATTGAACAATTTAAATCTCTTGTCAACCGGCTCACAGAGATTAAATTATACTGGAAATTTGGAACATAAAGAACTGAATTGAGAGCAACTCCGGGGAGATTCACATCTCCTTGACCCTCAGCATATGAGGTAGTACCATCAGCAACTGAAACACTGGTATTACCCCTACAGGTTTTAATTGTAGAAAATGATGATCTAGACCCAGTCATATGATCAGTAGCTCATGTGTCAATAATCCAAGGCAACTCAGGTTCCTTTTTTATCAGTAAAGCAATTCTTATGTTACCTCTCACAGCAAAGGAAACACTAGCAGTTGTTTTTTCTGGTGGCACTGTCTGTTGGATTTGACCCATAATGAACTGCTTTAAAAGCTCCATCTATTCAGTAGAAAAGTAACTCTTCTCCTTGTCCGTTTCTGCTGAAGATAAAGCTGTGTTTGCTGCCTTCTTTCGTTGATTTTTGGGCTTCCAATCAGGAGGCTTTCCATGTAGATCCCAACATTTGTCGCAGGTATGACATGGCTTATTGCAGTGATCGCACCATAATTTCCCACGCTGTCCTCCTTGTGATTCTTTTGCTGCCTTTGACACTAGGGCTGAATTCTGCATATCCTCAGTAGTGGTTGATGTAGTAGGGTTCATCATCACAATCTTTCGAGTCTCCTCACGTTGAACCTCCGAAAAAACTTCACGAATTGAGGGAAGTGGCTTTGTGCCCAACAAACGACCCCTCACTTCGTCTAGCTCAACATTGAGACCAAGCAGAAAATCAAATATCCTATATTTTTCAACATCAGCGGCATATTTAGCAGCATCTTGCTTGCAATGCCAGTTGTTGTCATAATAGGAGTCCATTTCCTGCCAAAGTTCCATTGATGTATCCAAATTTACCCTTTCCTTTCAGTACCCAACTCACAGATTGAGCCCATTCACGGTAATTGGACCCATTTAATTTATGCTGTGTTATTTGGAGGGAGAGATGCTCGGTATTTTGTAAGGTAGGGCTGCCAGAACTTATATTTGACATGGAAACAGAAGAAATGGTAGAAGAAGTGGTAGAAGAGGAAGAATCTTGAGTAGAAGGATTAGCCATGGTTGAAGAAATCAGAAATTGCCAGTGAGAAGAGCCGGGACCCTGGACAAGTAATAAAGTGAAACCGCCGGTGATGCACTGCCAGTGAGAAGAGCAGAGACGCCGGTCGAAGAAAAAACAGAGCTATTGACGCTGGTCAAAGGGAAAACAAAGAGACCAGAGGCTGCCGAAAAAAAACAGAGGCTACTGACGCTGGTCAAAGAGAAAACAAAGAGACCAGAGGCTGCCGGAAAAAAATCCCAGTGGGGGCTCTGATGCCATGAAAAGAAGCCTTTTTGAATAAGCTTCAATAATACTATTGATAATGGCTGAGAGCCTTATATAGATTACAATAATCAATCAAAAAAGGAAAATAATTCTAGAGAAGGAAACAAAAGACAAATAAGGAAACAAAAGACAAAACAGCAAAAAATCATAAATAGCAAAAATAAAAATCCTCTAAATCAGGGAAAATAAAAACTCTAATCTACTTTCCAAATATACTATGGTGCCAGCTATTACTTTGACTTTTCAACCTAATATTCCACCAGTTGTTTATCTCACATAGTCTCAGTCTTACATAATCACATTATGCACAGTGTATTCATTTAATAACTCACTATATTAACAATTTATATCAAACCCTTCCATTTATAACGGAAATGACTTACACTAGTAACACTCAATTAAAGATTTTTTACTTTAATTGCATAATTAATTATATGTTACTTACTATTTTAATTGTTATCCTTAAATATTATCCTCTATGTCATAGAGATAACTACAGAATTTTAATAATATTCATAAAATATTCAAAATATATGCACATATATTAGGGCTGCATAAAAATATCAGCCTATCCACCTGTTCCACCCCACTTTAGAAAGTTATATGTCAAAACCGTTCTTTTCGTAAGCGTTGCGATTTCAATCCGTCATTTTGGTAGGCGGCTGCGGATTGAAGTTTGAAACCACTGTTTCAAACTGCCTTGCCTGCCTACATATAATATATATTTATATATATGTGCAATATAAAATTATAAATTTTTAAATGTCATATAATAAATGAAAGTTTTTAAATTTATAGTTTCTGTTTTTAAATGAAAGTTTTTTCTTGGAGAATTGTTTCAACTAGATGTTTATCATTATTTATTTGGAATTATAGTGTTGAGATATAATTGAGAAGTAAGTTTCATTTCATCGATATTTATTTGTAGTTTTGGTTCACATCATTTATAATAGTTGCTACTTGCTAGATCTATTGTTGTTATCATCTTTTACCAATTATTGTTCTAGCTTCTTCTTTTTTCTTTTTTTTTTTTGTGCATGCTTTCTTCAACTAGATAGTTATCTTTACGAGCTTGAGGTTTGGATTTTTATTTTTTTGGCATTTTGAATTTTAAAATTTGAACATTAGATTTTGGAATTTGAGTGTTGCTTTTATTTATTATTAAGCTTTCTATATTTGGACATTGAATTATTTTGAATTATTTCTAAGATTGTACTTTTGAATTATAGTATATTATGGACTATATTTGCATTCACATATTTAGTTTAAAATTCAAATTGTGTTTGTAAATGCTTATTTATCAATATTTGTATTAGTTTCTTTTACTAGTTGTATCAAGTATGTTGAGACTTTACTAAAAGTATGTAAAAAAGATAGGTATAAATACCAAACCATCCAATATGCCGTCTAAATCACTTGCTAAAAAATCCGCCCAGACTGCTTAAGTTTGGGCACTTATGGTTTGAGTTTTTCTCAAACCACCATAAAACAAAACCGTCTAAACTGTCCAATAACCATCTACACCGCCCGTCGTGTACCCCTAACACACATATATATATATATATAATGAAAATTCACTTTATTTATTTATAAATATATCCAATACCTAAATATCACAAACTTTAAGAGCATCTTTCCTAATAAGAGATAGTCAGCTGCCCTGCCAAATATGCTTGTCGCTCACCAGTGTCGCAGTCTCCTTTGCCGCAAGGTCGATTGGCTCATGGCTGCTCTGCGGCGTATGAGTAAGAAAAGTAGAATGCTCAATGAGGAAGACCATAGAAACCCAATAATGTAAGGGCAATATTGCGTTTTTACAGCACCAAAGCACTGTAATTGTAACTTTCTTAAAAAAGGGCAAGGCTGAATGAGTGAATTGGGTAGTCTAGGGGCCTGATTCACCATAGCAATTTTACATGGATTTCCTAATTTGACTTATTACCCCTGATCCCTATGTTTATTGAAGGTGATCATTAATATCTCTTAAGCACTAACAAATTATCCCAACAAGTTACCTTCTTACATCTGTGTCAAAAAAGTAACTTGTCAAGATTTATTAAGCACATTAAATCTCACAAATTATTACACAAGCTCATGGATATCTTTACCTACAATTACTCGTGATTCGATTTCAAATTAAATTCCTAATCATGTGATTAGTGGGCACACATTCACAAGCATATACGTTAAATAAACTACACAACAATGTGAGAATAAAATATAAATAAATCAAAAATAGGAAATATCATGTATTATTGCTATTGGCTCTTGACGGTGGCGCGTGGAGGACAATTGCGATGGCCAGCGGTGCTTGGCTATTGACGATGTGCGGAACAAATGACTTGCTAAGGTTTGGCTGTCAGACATTGTGCCGGGAAAACACCTTTGAGTTTTTTAGGGTCTGTTTATTTCGTGACTCGAATCAACTCTATTCAAATACTCGAACCAAACGGGCTCTTAAGCGACTTTATTTATTTATTTTTATTTGAACAAGTTATGTTGGAGGAAATGACATGCTTTAAGTTTTGTTTTCAGCACAAGATGAAAAATAGGGTGTGAGATTTTCTTAGAAGATTTAATCTGTAATATTAATCTTTGCATGATAAGATAGAATTTAGAAAGATTGATAGAATCAAGAAAAGAAATAAAAAAAGAAGAGAACAAAATAAGGATAAATAAAGAAGAATAATAATTCAATAGGAGGAACTAGATTTAAGAACTCATTAATGAATCATCAACTCTCTTTAAATAAAATTACAACCAATAGGCATTAAAAAAACTAAAACAAAAAATAAATTGATTTAATTCGAAATATTTCTTTTGTTTGAAGGGAATTTGAGACAAATTCGAAGACGAGTATAAATCTAAATTTAAAAATTAGGAGACTTAAGTACTCAAATTTTTATTGTAAGTAATTAAATTAAATAGCAGGTTTAAAAAAAATGGGTAGTAAATATCCCCATATAGAAAAGTTACTCAGTAAATTATTTTTACCTAAAAAGTGAAATAAATAGTAGGTTACAAAAATATTTGTAGTAAATAGAGTTGGAGAGGCTTTGTTTGATGACTCAAGGTTCATACCAGGCAAAGGAGAGTGAGAGGGAGAGAGGGCAGCCCTTGATAAATTACATTTTACTTAAAGTAAATAAATTTTTTACCTAGTAAATTTCATATTTACCTAGTAAATTGTAATGTGAATCTTTTTATACCTTTAATTTTAGATTAATTTAAAGACTACACCTTTGATTTTTGATGCCATCGGATGTAGTTTTTAAATTAGATTTAATATACAAATCTATACTCTATTTTAGTCAATAGTTGATTTTTACCTTTAAAATGATCAAATTATCCTTAAGTAAAAGAGAGAAAAATAAAACTTTCAAAAAAATAAGAAGAAAACAAAAACAAAAAACATACAAAAGATGTTTTTGAGAGTATTCTATACATTTTGAAGTCAAAAACCTTAGTATCAAGTTTTTTTAAAAGTTTTAAAAGTTCTCTTATTTTTTAATTTGAGAGTATTTTAAGTAATTTTTTAAGTCGAAATTAAAGATTGATTGTAAAAATGTATAAATTTGTATAATAAATCTAACTTAAAGGTATAAATTCGATGAGATTAAAAACTACAAGTATATTGCTTGAATAAACCTAAAATACAAAGTATATAAAAAAATAACCTAGTAAATTTGTTGTTTACTGCAATTTAAAACTTGCTATCTACTTACACTTTTTTTTAAGGGATTAATATCAATGGTCTTTAAACTTTAGGGTCTCTCACTTTGTCTTTGAACTTTAAAAATCACCGTTTTATCCCTTAGACTTTCAAAACTCCTCACTTTGTCTTCTGAATTTTAAAAATCACTATTTTTCCTTACATTTTTAAAGCTCCTCACTTTGTCTCATAAACTTTTGATTTCTATTCAAATAGACAGAATCAAACCTACATGATCCGCACATGGGTCACCTGTAAGGGCAAAAATCAGATTTATCACTCTTAAGTTTTGTTTCATGTTTACAGTCTCATTGGCACCTTTGTTTTTTTATCGGAGCTCTCATTTAGAAATGATTTGTCTGTATACTTCTTTTCATTTTTAATGCATACCTCATTTAAATAGTCGATATTGTTTGTCAATATTTCAATTTCAATATAAAGAAGATGATTTACGCATTAAAGATAAAGAGATAACGACAAACAATATGGAAAAGAAATTTGTATATAGGCTCTTTTTAAATAAGAGCAAATAAAAAACATTAAATGAGAGTGTAAACGTAAACTAAAATCTAAGAGTGATAAATCTCTTTTTGCAGGTGACCCATATGTGAATTATACAGGCTTAATTTTGTTTATTTGAATAAAAAATCGAAAAATAAGAGGCAAAATGATAAGCTTTAAAACAAAAGTAAAATAATAATTTTAAAAATTTTAAAATTAAAGTGAAAAATTTTAAAAAAATTTAAACACAAATGATAATTTTTACAGTTTAAAAGGTAAAATAAAATAGATTCTATAGATCGGGTTAATTATAATAATAATAAAAAAAAACCTGTTTACTACAATTTCATTTTTTTTAAGGCTCCACCGCCCCACTTTTTCACACACAGCTCCCTAGAAACCTGGCAGACTCCAGACTCAAAGAAAGAAGAGAATGGCCGCTTAGTGAACTCCCGCCACCGCCCAGCAATCTGCCGCCCCATAGTCGCACACTTCTCGCCCACGGTCCACCCCCACAGGCAGGCGTCCCTGTCACCGATTCTGTTTCCACTCCACGTTTGAACCGGTTAGTTGATTCTTAATTCCAACGACATCTAAGTTGAAAAATGTTTGGAAATGAAAAAGACATAGAATTCAGAAATCGAAAATTTTCAACGGGCATTTTGTTTAGGAGATGTGCTTAACATGGATATAATATCATGTCTACAATATGTTTGATCATATGTCCCAGTGAATTTTTATTTGCTAATGGCTTGTTTGGTGGGTAGGATAGGATAACATTAGGTAGGATAATCTTAGATGATTGAATTAGAATATATTGGAAAAAATAGGATAAAACTTTTAGCTAATTGAATCTTATGCTCGGTGTTGTGATAATGGAATGGGGTCTTTTTGCAAATTTTTTTTCAAAAATTGGGATCAAATTGTAATTTTATAAAATTAAAGGGGCAAAAATATGATTACAAAAATATTTCTGCCCCATAAAGTTTACATTTTTACTCTCAAATTTGAAAAATAAAAAATAAATATTTGCAAATAGGTCCTAAAAATTTTTGCTATCTATAAAGGTTTTGTTTAATCTCATGCTTTAGCAAGGATTAACCTAAACCCCTTCTATGGGGGATTCAAGCATGAACTAGATAAGAGCTTATCTGATCCAGTCCTTTAAAATTTTTCGCCAAGCAAAATATTAAAATTTAATTCAATCCAATCATCACTTGTCCTATGCACTAAACAAGTCCGTTATGTACTATACCATGAATTAACATTCTTCTTTCTTTATACCCTTTTCATTTTTCTTGATTGCAGGCATAGCCTCATTATAAATCCATATCCGACTCTATCACAAGGCGAAGAATTTGAACTCTTCAATCCCAAGTCAAAAAAAAAAAAAAGATACCGTTTCACGTTTCAGGTGTGGAATGATTTTGCTAATTGGTATGAAAGGAGCAAAATGGTCTCAGCCCATTAATTCAATAAGTTATGTTGGTTGATAAATTGGTAAAGGGTGATCTTTTCATGTAGTGGCAGTCTTACAAGCTTTCTAATTGGTAATGGCGCTAATATCATTATCTTTTCCCTTCTCACCCCAAAGAGAATGTCCTATAAATTTCCTCAATTCTGATTTCCTCCCAAGAAATCGTGATTTTTGCTTGCTTGGTAATTTTAGTAAATCTCGTGAGAACAGTAGAATTCCTAGAGATCTTTGCGTTTCGATTTCTTCATCTATTAAAACTGCTCGTAGTCCATCTCTAGACAGGCATGTTGTGAAGCAAAAAAAGATGAGGTTTGTTCAAAAGCTGAAAACTCTGCTCCTATCTAAACCAAAGCACTACATACCTCTTCATATTCTTTATAAATGTCGATCTTACCTTTCGCTCCCAACACCCAAGTCAATCCTCTCAATGATCCGTCGATACCCTTATATATTCGAGCTCTTCTCGATTCCATGGCCGCCCATGCCACTCAATGCAACGAAGTTATACCCTCAGATTTGTGTGCGGTTAACCCAAGAGGCTGCAGCCCTTGCTGCTCAGGAGTTGGACTACAAAGCAGCCATTTCGGATAGCTTGGCAGCTAAACTTCAGAAACTACTCATGCTTTCTTCTCATCAGAGATTGCTTTTGTCGAAACTGGTTCATCTTGCTCCTGATCTTGGTCTTCCACCCAATTTTCGATCTCGGCTGTGCAATGACAATCCAGATAAGTTCAAGACTGTTGACACCTCGTATGGCCGTGCACTTGAACTTGTCTTTTGGGACACAGACTTGGCAAAGACTTTCCCTGCCCCGGAGGTTCAATCACCTGGGTTGATAGTAGAGAGGCCTTTGAAGTTCAAGCAATTAAGGCTGAGAAAAGGATTGAATTTAAAGCGACAACATCAGGACTTTCTGCTCAGGTTTAGAGAAATGCCAGATGTTTGTCCGTATAAAACTCCTGCTGCAGAGTTACCAAAAGAGTCCATTGAGGCAGAGAAGAGAGCTTGTTCAGTGGTGAGGGAGGTGTTGGGGATGACAATTGAGAAGAGGACTTTAATAGATCATTTGACTCACTTCAGGAAGGAGTTTGGTCTGCCTAACAAGTTGAGAGGGATGATTATGAGGCACCCGGAGTTATTCTATGTGAGTTTGAAAGGGCTGAGGGATTCAGTCCTCTTGGTGGAGGGGTTTGATGAGAACGGTAGGCTACTGGAGAAGGATAAATCTTTGGAGATAAGGGAGAAGTGGATGGAATTGGTTAGGGAGGGTAAAAGAATGAGAAGAGAGAAGAAGAAGAGAGATAAAATTAATAATGCAGAAATCGATGATTTTAATGAAAACAGTGATAACGAGTGCGAGACTGATGATGATTATGATGACGGTTTTGAGACATTGTTTAAATCCGAACATTCGGATTCGGAGAATAATCAAGATGAGAGAAGTGAACTTTTGGCCTACAGGCACAATGCTGAGTTTTGGACTACGGATGCAGAGCTTCTCCCCAATGGCCAAGATGAACAATCTATGGAACCTTGGTAGTGATCGGTATGCTAAGCATATGGATAATACATGCAAGAGACCAACTTGTGAGAGAGAACACTAACTTAAACAAACACTTTGATGTTCATAATGGAAAGAATTATTGTGAGTATATATGTATTTAATTGCTGAAAAATTATTTGTATTCACTGTCTCTCCAATTGTAACCAACTACATCAATTAGGAAGATGGAAAGAAGAATCATAATAGATTATCGCATAAAGATTGCGAAACATCAAGAAGAATATGGGGTAACTTCAATTTAACACCTTGTAACACCTGGTTTTAATTTTTTTTCATGGTTTTTCTTTTTTGAAATTACAAAAACATCCTTTAAGTTTAGAAAACCTCTTCAATTAAGGAGTGTCACAACTTTCAAGTGGGATTTTGTATGACTCGAACCCTCAATCTATGGTTGGAATGAAGGCATTTAAAACCAACTAAGACGTCCTCATTTGTCTACTTATCTTTTATTCATCATTGAAATTTTATAGTAGCATCAACAAATGAATATTCACTCTTTTTATATTTTCTGTAGTCATTATTCTTCTTTAATCATTTTTTATGCTCAAATATGTTTATCACTCACTTTTTTAAAAAATGTCTATTATTGGACGATTGCGAAATTGCGTGTTCTTCTAATTCATTATGCCACATCACTATTTAATCGATAATTGTAACAATTTGCCGATGAATTATGACAACCACGACTTCTCAAGCCATCATATTCATAGTTACTTAACATAACATAAATTTTAATCTCGACCGGACTTGAACAAAACATAAATTATGATTAGGCAAATTTGATATCCAATAGCAAATATAGTTCTATATATTATTCCCAACTATCCATGATATTATGCCTCCAATATGCTGAGCCTTTGATCATTGGACTCTATCTCATTGATTGACAATCAAAAGGCATAAAAATATATGAAAGTCGACTAATCACTTTAACATTAAGTTAATAAACATAAAATAATCATTAATGATAATATTTTTTGTTATGTCTTTAAGCTGGGTGGTGACGTGGAGGCTTAGTTTGAGCTTAAAACCAAAAAAAAAAGAAAAAAAACTTAGGAAAATTTTTATTTGAATAAAATTTGGAAAATTAAAGTCAAACATGGGGGTATAAATTTTCAAACTAAGTCCATTACTTTATTGAACTTGCAGGTTTAGATCAAATATCTTGGAAAGACAACATTCCCTAAGCCGAAATACTTTTTGGATGAGAAAAAAAATTGAAGAAAATTTTGATATAACAAAAAAAATGATTCCAATAGTACAATGGCTTTAATTGATTGTTTTTTTATTTTTAATCGTTAATAAAGACTATTTTATTATAGTTTTAATTTTTAAGATTATTTTTATAAATAAAATTATCAAAATACCCTTAGCTTTATAATGATTTGTCAATTTTCTGTTAAAATTTTAACAGAATGACCATTTTTTTTAACAATTCATACTTAGGGGGAAAGATAGTTACGTTTTGAAGTTCGTAGGGTAAAGTATTACAAAGATTGTAATTCAGAAAAATTTTTGTAATTAATCCTTTTTTATATATAACTATAGGGTGTTTTGGACCATTGATTCAAACCATTAGGCTAAAACCATTATAGTGTGTAAGAGCTTTACATTGCAGCTCACTTTTTCTTGATACTATAACATATAAGAGCTTTATACTATAGCAATCAAAAGTTTTGGTTAAAATTAAGAATGCCAAACACCCTAATAAAAATCAAACCTTTCAAGAAAAAACTTCCCACTAGGATATTTTTCATCACATAAAACTCTCAATATGTATCTAGTAGTTCTTAAAAAATATTGTGATGTAATTTTTATATCATTTATTCTTAAAAAATAAAAAAATAGTATACGCTCTTGCTCCACTGCAGTAAAAGGCTCCTCCGCTGCTGATATGTCTTCAGATAGCTTGTTTTTACATGATGGTCTATCAGAGGCCAGAGGACGCAGCGTGTGTGTTTGAGGGCAGGTCTCGAAATACCTTTACACGGGCAACTCCATGGCGTGGGCTGCAATTACCTTGCTTTGCACTGTAAGTATGATAATTGTTGTACATTATTTATAAAAAGGATTTGAGAGATCATACACTTATGATCCGGTTGTTTGTATTTGTTACCATGGAAATTCAGAAGCCAGAGACGGTGTGATTTATTTTCAGTTTGCATGGTTTGTGTGAAAAAGGTTTTTCCGCACTTTATTTTTAATTCAATGATTTGGAAGTTTATTTTAAAATTGCAAGAGAAGTGGAAGAAGGACTTATTTCTGTCATGGACAAGATGATTTTTCCTATAAATGTGCCTTTTTTTTTTTTAAATAAGTCGTAAATTTCTTTGAAGATCATATTTTATTCTTTTAAATTTGAGTTGATCTTTATTTCCAAAGAATTGTTTTTTTGTGAATATCCACCTCTTTTGCAATTGATTAGTTTTTTTTTTTTTTAGAATTTTTTAATATTTTCCTTAAAAAGGATATTTGTGTTTTTTTTTTGGGTCAAAAGCTTTTGAGCAATAAGGGTTTATCTTACCCATTAAATGTTATGAGATGAAATAAATTTGATGAAATAAAAAATCTAAAAATATACTCTCTTAATAAACCTAAAAGTAACACAAGGTATAAAAAGAGGTAAACAGCTTCTTTTTTTTCTTTCCTTTTGTTACGTCTTATACTTTTTTTTTCGTCATTTTTTCTTTTCAATTTAAAGATAAAGGATTTGAACTTTAAACGGTGGACTTACCGTGATGTTAGTATGCATGCAACAACTTTGATCTCAATTAGCAAAAAAAATGGACAACCACAAGAAGCAACTGTACAGTAACAAGCAATAGTAGTGAACAGGGAGCACTAGGCTACTGTTGTATAATCAATACGATGTCAGATAAAATTTTCACAGAATCGAAAATCTATCCTCAGAATGATAGAGACCGATGAAGTATGCATTTTCAATTGAACTAGAAAAGTTTATACCATACTAACATTCATGTTATATGTTAAGTTGTATTATAAATGAACACGTATATCATTTGTAAAAAGTAAATTTTAAAAAATAGCATTTATAAAAATTCTCCCCTAAACATAAAGGTTCTAGAACTAATCAGTATTGAAGGCAAGAAATAGGCAAGTTTCTACTGTATTAAACATAATCCACCTCCCTTCCTGGGGATGTGGAAAAACTCTATCCGATTACAAGTCTAACTAAGCAAGCTGATCAGGCATCAGGGGTGTTTATAAAAAAAAAAATGATAGTGAAAGAGCTGAATATCAAATAGGTGTTTGGGAACACCATTGGACTGTAATTTTCCGGTTACAACCAACTTCTTTACTGTGTTTTCGCTCACATATTATAGTATTTTTTATTCTAACTTATGGTTCCAACTACGTTCCCAAATGCCCTAAAAGTGTTTGTAACAGCTACTCCATCGGTCCCTTTATCTTGATAAAGGATTCTGGAATTACAAAAAAATGATGCCACAGAATGAGGAAGATTTCTACTCAATGATCCCGCTAATTCCTTTACACTTCTGCATAGGAAGTTCACTAATCCATCTATTTCCAATTCATATTGCTCGTAAACGAAGAATGCAGTGAATGCAAACATCAGACCTGCGATTTGTTCCAATTTGTCAACACGATATACGAACATGGAAATCGACTAACGGAATCTGGTTGCATTAAAATGAAAGTTCCCTACCTATACCAACAGCCATTAACAGGAACTGTGACAAAATCAACTTCAGAAGATATATAGAAGTCACAACCTGCAGTGATTTTTTGAAGTACCAAGGCAATAAGCCAAGGGAGGAAAAAGAAAAGGTTAATTCCAAAGTAATATTGTTGTTTAAGCTGTAAACTCTACAGTTCATGCTTTTACAGTAACTGAAGGGTGTCAGAGTAGAAATTAAGCAAATTCTGCACCCAAATTTACTTAAAAAAATAAAAAGAATTCATGTTTTGAGTGTGCTTGTGAGACAAAACAAAATTAGACTTGACACAATTGAGTTTGCTAAATTATAATCTTTACATTAGTAAGAAAAACAGAAAATTAGATCCAAATCATACATTTCAGGTTACCAGTCCTAATTCTTTGAGAGGCTTGTCTAGAAGATTCATGCTATATAACTAGGAAGATGTTTCAGATTCCACATATGGGTTATTGGGCATGCCATTGGCACTAGGGGAACTCATACTTCCGCCAGAGTTGGTAAAAGGGCAACAAATATCTAAACATCCACACTCAAAACCTCATCAGTTAACAGGATCTATACTTGCTCGTCCCTCTTCAGTATTGTATTAACTTTCATGATGAGGTATTTGCAAACAGAATGAATCCCAAGTGCCATAAATCAGCATTACAATCTCCGATGTGTGCAATGTACCCACTAAAGAAAGACCATTTGAATCTTGTTTAAATCCACAGGTTGACATTGAAAAAAGGTTCTAAATTGAGGGTGGTCAAAAATATATACTACTTCAAATAATGCATGGAGGGACAGTTCTTTGTGGTGTTACCATGTCTTGAAAGTCAAACCATATCCCAAAAAATCATGAATCAGGGAAAAGCATGGACATTTTTATTGATGATAAAACCTATGGGATGATAAAAGAGAAATAAAAGCTCAAGACACTGCATACAATCAGTCAATTTGGGGCAAACATCCACTTGCATACATATTTTTGTAAGACCCTATACCCTGTGCTAGAAGTGACTACAGCACAAGTTACATGGAATAAGAAATAAGGGGAAAAAACCATTCATTAAGGCAGAAGAAAAATTGGTCCATACCTTGAAGAAAGTTTTCCAATCTTGTCCTTTTGCCAAAGAAGTTATACAATAAAACCCTTTGTTCCACAAATGTGCAATCGCGGTAGTTGAATCATTTACTAAAACTTCAGGAATCTCAAACCAAGTAGAAGATATCCTCTTAACAGTGAAACCATATCTGCTATAATGCAATCAGAGCCGGTAGATATATATATACAAAAAATATTGGAAGGATGAGTAGTCAAACATCACAAAAGTTTTATCAAAAAGAAACCAAAATTTACATATTCTATGAATACCAAGAAAAGAATGGAAGACAATAGCCTTGCAAATAAATGGCCATCAGCAAAGTTGAACACCTTTTCCGTACATAAAATGATTAAGAAAGTATTTAAAAGTAAAGACCATGCACGCTCAGAGAACGTCCTAGTGCATATAAATATGGATGCCACACCTAGGGCCCAGATGGAATAAATAAGGACCACCAGGCTCCTATTTTTTCAAAAAACACTTGACGACCAAAATTTTTTAGACAACCAGAACATAGACAAAACCATCAAAGAAACAAAGAATAAAACTTGCATTATTCTTTATTTTCACATTACGGTGAAGAAACTGAAAAGACAATTACGAGTTTGTTGGAACCATGTAGGATGTCTATGCACAGAACTCAAGTTAGAGATCAGCAAGTGTGGCAGTCCATTAAAAATCCTAAAAGTTGAAAAGAAAAATAAAAACAGAAAAATATGGGAAGCGAACGAGCAATAAAACTTCATAATTATGTTTCCAGACCAAACAAAGTAATATATAAAATGTCATGACTTCCAAAAACATCAACAAGTACATATTCTTTTTTTCTTAGAAATTAATACTTACATGTTTGGTGGCAGAACACCGTATCCAAAAAGAATAAACAAAAGTAGCTGCAAAAGCTTGGCCGCAGATGAAGCAAATGTTCTTCCAGAGAGGAAAAACCAGTTGAACAGCATAACAAGAGAAAGGAAGCATAAAAACGACTTCTTCTCATTACGCCACAGCAAAACATCTGCAACTGTAATCACATAGGTCAAAGTCATTCTGAAAGCACAATTATGTAAACCGTATAATCCAATCTATCTAAATTCTTTGATGTCTCAGTTGATCGAACTACATTGAGCGGGTGGGAAATACATGCAGAACTCAACTCTTTCAGTGCTGCAGGGTGCATTTTACTCAGTATGTTCCAATTCCCGGTCTAAGGAAAGACTGGGAACAGATTTATAAAAGTCTTTTTTTTAAAAGAAAACTACAAAAGTCATTTCGATAGTAAATCAATTAAATTTAAACTCAAACAAGCACAGGCAATTGTACTGCATTGACTGGAAACACTTGAGAACGAAGTACAATTAGCTAAGTCTTAAAACACAGAAAAAATGACTCATCATTAGGCTAAGCATCAACTATTTAGAAAAAATCCAAGGAAAGAACTGCTCTTAACTAAACAGCCAGGGCTCCACCACGCCTAAGATACAGTCCCTAATAAATATATAAATTAAACACTTTCACCGGAGGATGCTTTTCTAGGGTGCAATTGTGAGAACACGATAAGAAAAGTTGTGTGGCTGTTACAAAAATACAAGGGAGAAAAAGAAAGCCTGAACAGAAGCACGATAAGTACCCAAAAAAAAAAAAAAAAACTTATTTCCCTATTCCTACCTTTTCCACAGCCTAGAAGCTTCTCCACTTTTGATGGTTCGCCACGATCACAGTATCTTGAGAAAGAAGTGTCATTGGCTAAATGAGATAATGATCTGATAGTTTGGGAAACACCTTCCTGCATGTTTAGCAATCGTCAAACATAGTATTCTAACCTTAAAATTTATTAAATTAATATGACATGTGTTGATATAAACAACTTTTTTGTGCAAAACCCAACTCTTAAATATTTACAGGTCCCGAGTAGTATGGGAATTACCTTCGTATTAGTTTATGACACATGCTTGAGCAATAGTGTAGCACTTAAAATACAACATTTATTAACGTGTCAGTTCCAATTGACATATTTTAAACCATACATATTTGAACTCCTACAACAGCTTTAAAAAAGGATAAGAAATTACTTCAGACATATTTGTAGGTAACAAAATAAATAAAAAGAATTCCCTAAAAAACAAGTAAAAAGAATACACACGCACGGATACAATTGGGAAAAATATTAAAGTTTCAACCAGATAATTAACAGTCACAATAATTTCTAGCATTCCTCTGATTGAATGATTTAAAAAGGCCCCTAAGTTTCAACAAATTTTTTTTTAGATTTACTGTTGCCATTGTCTTTAAAATCTGTAGGCGAGAAGGTGAAATAATTATTGGATAGTAAACATAGGAAGATTGGACAGAAAACTCATTCAATCACTAAAAAATAGAAAATTAATCAGAGAGAAATAACAAATGGCACTATTAGTGATAACAAAGACCGAGAATACATGGAATGAACCTACTTCGAGGGTGGCCACTGGAGAGTATCCAAGATGCTTTTGAGCCGCAGAACAATTGAAAGTTCTAGAGCGTAAGGCCAGTTGAATATAGTGAAATGTAGAATGGCTGCCTTTCAAGAAGCCCCACTTTCGATGCATCCATTTGATGGAAAAGATTATACGGCAAACCATTGTTGGAGGCAGTTTAATTAGTGGTCTGCAGCCAAAAAAAATCAGAGATTAAATTATAAGAATTAGTAATCAAAACCAAAATGGTTCAACTTTCAACACTGAAGTACACGATTAGGTAGCATTCATAGAACTAAAGCGTTCAACAGAATAATATCATCGTCCACATTAGTTCGCACACTTGCTGCGGATAGTGCAACACATTATCAACTGATCGATTAAAAGTCCATCAGAGAAGAATACAGGGATGCTTACCGTTGATATCCTAAGCCTTCAAATATGATTGATAAAAAGTCCCAGAACTTCGTAGGATAAAGGTTAGAGATAAAAAATGCCTACAAGTTGAAGCCAAGGGAAGAATTACATTCTGACTTGCTGACAATCAGATGGGAAAAGAAAAGGGAAAATACTAAAACAATAAAGAGTTAAATTCACTTACCTACCTAGACTCTACATGTTTTGTCACATAAGCTCTAGACTAGAAAACTTGACACTTAACCATCTCAATTTGAAATTTGTTGTCAGCTTACACCCAATCAAACAGCTGTCCAAATTTCTAAATTGGAAGTGGCTCCGTGTGTAATATACTGCTGCAAGGAGCAAGGGCAAAAAAATAAGAAAAGCTGTTGGTTGATTATTCAAAGCTCCCTTTGCCAG
Organism: Artocarpus heterophyllus; assembly: GCA_025403435.1. Taxonomy (NCBI): domain Eukaryota; kingdom Viridiplantae; phylum Streptophyta; class Magnoliopsida; order Rosales; family Moraceae; genus Artocarpus; species Artocarpus heterophyllus. The sequence goes on from CM046341.1 coordinate 30,603,847, forward strand.
CAATATTTTCCAGAATTTAGCTCTTTTCCCCAAACTGAAACCTGTCTTCCCACTTTTGCCCATCAAAATGGTGACCTGAGCTGGTCTTTTAGAGAAATGTATTGGTCATTGTCTTCTATCTAACATGCTATTTCGCGACCAATTTACCAAATAAAATAAGATGTAATCCAATAAGGCATTGTCTCTAAAGTAGCCAACAAATAACAATTTTCTTCAGATGGTCATTGGTATCTAAAAGAATCAATCTTTCAACATTCTTCGCTGGCATTTTGCTAGAAATTTCTATCATTAGTCTGATCTAGATGGAAACTTAAAAACTTGGCATGGTCCTAATTCTAAAGAGAGATTATTATTGGCATAACAATACTTACAATCTTCTAACCATGCAATTAGTATCTTCTAACCATGCAACCCTCTATGCTGGCTGATTAATTTGTTTTATTAATTTATTTTCATAGTTATTTTGTTGGTTCTAGAGCATTTTATTAGTGTTTTATTATGTTTTATTTTGTTTATGTAGGTCCAATGCAAGAGGGAGCAAAAGGAGGAAAAAGAGGAACTGTGGAGGAAGAAAAAGAAAGTTTGTTCCATCAAAATTTGAAAAAAAAAAAATGTTTGTGAGCAGCTATTGGTGCTGCAGCACCAGAAACAGACAGCCAAAACTCCAGGCTGTAGCACCAAGTCAGTGCGCTGCAGCGCCTATGGCTCAAACCAGAGGACATTTTTACACCAGGCTGCAGTGGGACCCAATCCGCTGCAGTGCGGACGCAAAGGGAAAAAAAAAGCCATCTTGGCTACAGGCTGCAGTGAGGACCCAAGGCGTTGCTGCGCACTGCTGAAAAAACAGAGAGCAATTTTACTCTAGGCTGCAGCAGGACTCAGTCTGCTGCAGTGGTCGCGGCTCCAGCAGCAAAAGAAAAAGTTTTCACGCTGCAGCACACACGGCAGAAAAACCCAGATTAGGGTTTCGCACTGCAACACCAAAAAGGCCCGCTGTAACGCCGCTGGAAAAATCCGGTTTTAAAAGAAAATAGCCGGCGAAAAAAAAGGCATTTTCTCTCACACATCCGCCTCTCTCTTACTTCCTCTCTACCTAAATCACCCAAACTCACTCCAATCTCAACCTTCAATCTTAAAAATCGTCTTTCCTCACCATTAATCTGCACTCTCAGCCCATTTTCTTCATCATCTCCACAAATTTGACCTCCATCACCATACCCATCAAGAGTTGCAGTTCAAGCCACCATTCAAGCTCCATGGTGCAAAATTTAGTGGCTTTTCTTCTCCTAATCACGATCAATATTGTTAGGTAAGTCCTTTCTCACGGATTTGATTTGGTTGTTGAGAAGAAAATTGATTATTGAGAACCATAGAGTGTTGAAGTCGAAATTGTTGAATGTGGAATTTGCAAGTTTGAAAGAACCCAAAATTGCAGCATATTGGTGATTTGTGGAAAGATTATTGATTGTTGAACACTTGTTTTTGGAGAAAGTGTTTGATTTTGGGGGTGATTAATTATTGGGTGTTATGTGCGACTTTTGGGGGTTTGTTGGCTATTGTGTCTTTGGTGTATTAATAGAAGGTTCCTTGTGGTGTGAGTGCTATTTTCATTGGTTGGTTGTGTTGGTTGATCTCGTGTGGTGCATTGTTATTTTGGATTGTTTGATTAATCAGTGTTCGGATGTGTGAATTTAGGATGAAGAATGGCTGAAATTCTCATTGCATTTTAGAATAAATTACAGTCCTATTTAAAGAAATCGTGGCTGGCATACCAGACCACAAGGAAAGCAGAAAGAATCCCTATAAATCAGGGAATTCAGTTTTCTAGAGAATCAGAGAGAATCAGGGAGTAACTGATTCTATTTATTAGAAGATACACTAAGCAATTAATTATCCTAACTACTTATCCTGATATTCTAACAAAAATCTTAACAAGAAAATAATTATCTAGTCAGCCAAGTAGGAAACGTCTCCTTTCTACAGGATGGTTGTCATGCGACAAGTTACAATGCCGCGTAAAACCACCGCCAACAAGAAGGGAGAAAGTTCCACCTCCATACGTGTTGGATAGATTTGTATCGCAAGCGGCAAAATTTCGCTACAATGCATATATATCAAGGAGAGCTGGTATTCGAGAAAGGGGGTTTCAAATTCATGAAAGCGAATCTTTCTGAATTTGTCTTAATCATTAAGAAGCGAGGTTGGGGCACAAATTATGCGAACCCAAAGCCCGGTGCGTTGACACTTGTTCGGGAGTTCTACACAAATACAATGTACAGCAAGAGCAACAAAACAACGGTTCGGGGCAAGACTATAAAGTTTGATGCAGAAACTATCAACCAACATCTTCAAACTCCTAAACCCTCAGTGGATCAATTGAGAAGGCCTAATTCGACTATGCATTCTTTCAAAGCATGGAATAGATATTCCATCGCTTTGCTGTCAATTTTGGCCATGACATTGCCGGATATCCTCAGCTGTCGCTGTTTCCCCCCAGTCTGATTCAGCCTTATCAACAATCTCCATTCCCAAGGAGACAACGAGAATGAATGAATGATTCCACCAAACCAATAGGAGGCGAGACTGTTATGTCTCGCCCTCCAGGTACGTGCCTCTGACTCTCCCTATGCTTAAACTTTTTTTTTTCATATTGAACACAATGTTTACCCTTAAGTTTGGGGCCGTTTTTGGTTATTTTGTGCACATAATTAGTCTACAATCATGTTCTCAGTTTTTATCTTGATCTTTAAACTGCTTCCATGCCTCGCAAAGAGGTTCAAAGTCCAATTACCGAAATTATGCAACCTCACCTACAATTGTGCAACAAAATCAATAGGGGAGATTGCCACATGAAGACCCAAATGTGCACCTTGCTATTCTTTTCGAGATTTATGACACTATCAAGCTCAATGGTGTGTTAGAAGATGTCATTTGATTGCATTTGTTCCTTTTCTCTCTTAAGGACAAGGCATGGGGTTGGCTCCAATCATTGCAACCCGAAAGTGTGAGGATTTGACACAAAAGTTTCTCACAAAGTTCTTTCCCACATCGAAGACATCCCAATTGCATGGTGAGATTGCACAATTCCGGCAATTGGACTTTGAGCCTCTTTACGAGGCATGGGAGCGGTTTAAAAGATGAATCAAAACCTAGGAATTGGAATAAGAAAAACTGGGAACAAGATTATAGACCAAATACATGCATACAATCACCAAAAACACTCCCAAACTCAAGGGTTAACATTATCCTCAATGTGAAAAACAAAAAGGTTAAAGCATAGTTGGATTAGAGGCATGTACCTAGAAAGCGAGACATAACAATCTCGCCTCTTATTAGTCTGGTGGAATCATCTCTTCATCCTTGTTGTCTTTTTGTGGGAACGGAGATGGCTAATATGGCTGAATTAGGCTAGGGGAAACGGCTACAACTGAGGATATCCAGCAATGTCACGATTGGAACTGACAACAAAGCAATAGAACATCTGCTCTATGCTCTCGAGGCATGCATAGTCAAATTGGGCCTTCTTAATTGATCTACTAAAAGTTTAGGAGTTTGAAGATGTTAGTTACTGGTTTATGCATCAAACTTTATAGTCTTGCCTTGACCATTGTTTTGTTGCCCTTGCTGTACATTGCATTTGCCTAAAACTCCCGAACAAGTGTCAACGCATCGGACCTTGAGTTGGCACAATATGTGTCCCAACCCTGATCCTTAATGATTTAGACAAATTCAAAAAGATTCGCTTCACGAATTTGAAACCCCCTTTCTCAGATACTGGCTCTCCTTAATGGATATTCATTGCAGCGAAATTTTACCACTTGCAATACAAATCTATCCAACACATATTCGGAGGTGGAACTTTCGCCCTTCTTCTTGTTGGCTGTGGTTTTAAGTGGCATGGTAACTCGTTCACAACACAAGACCAACAAAGAACAACAACAATGCACAACCGAAGCAAGATCACAACCACCAACCAAGCACTGATCAATCAAACAACCCAAAATAACAACGCATGACACGAGATCAACCAACACAATCAACCAAATGAAAATAGCACTCACATCAGAAAGAACCTTCAATTAATCCACCAAAACACAATAGCCAACAAACCCCCAAAAGTTGGACTTAACACCCAATACTGCCCAATGGATTTTGACATGGAAGTGCCAAGGCATGTGTTCAAACTTTTAAATTTCTTCAAGAAGGAAAGAGAATTGCTTAAGCATGCTACGCATCTTTGTCTGTAAAGGTTCTATTATATGGCCGGTACATCAATCAAAAGATCTGAAAATAAAAGACATACTGGTGTGCGAGGAAGGATCTCTACCCAAGTGGAACTGTATATTTAGAAGGAACTTGAATGTTCGAGAATGTGATGATTTTTTTGGAACTACTTTATTCTTTACAAAACTTATCACTAAATTCTTTGTTTCCTGATTCCAGAATCTAGATTGTGGGTTCATCGGGGTTTTCTTGCAATTCCTTTTTCTAGTCTTTGATTCAGTGTCCAAACAGCCCAACACTTGTTTCTTTTGAATTCATTTAGAAATCATGTGCTCCTATTCGAGTTAAAGTTTGTTCTTCGTTATTTTTTCTTAAGAAATTGAATACTTGTGATCTAGTGTAGAAGAAACATCCTAACATTGCTTTGTCATCTAGCTGGTGTGTTATGTGCAAGGAAAATGTGGAATCAGTGGACCATTTATTCTTACATTGTCAGTCGGCTGGTAAATTATGGTCCAAGGTGTTTGGGGCGGTATCACTTTCTTGGGTTTTACCTGCCCAAAGTAATGCACGGCTGATTGAAGAGCTATTTGGGCTTGGAAAAGGAAAGAGAAGTAAAACAATGTGAAGAGCCATAATTTTAGCCACTATATGGGTAATATGGCTCAAAAGAAATCAGAGGATCTTCCAAGAGAAGAAGATGCCTCGTGAAGATTTATTTGAGAAGGCTATATTCCTGGCCTCTTTTTGGGCGTCCACAGATTTCTTTTAAGGATTTCCCATTGTTCTTGATTTTGTTAAACTGGAGAGACATTTTGTTTCAGTGACTGTTTCTCAGGTTATAGAGCTATCATGTAGAGTACTCATTCATAGCTTTGGTCAGTTTTTGTGTTTGTGAAAGTGTTTGGTCAGGTTTTCTTCCTTCTTGCATTTTTGATAGATAAATCATCCATCTCAAACTTTTGTAATTTTTCTTTTGTTGAATGAAAGTTTCGCTTCTCATAAAAAAAATGAAGCTCTAGTTCCTTACACTTGTTAATAGTAAAAAATTCAAAACCCTTTACACAGCAAGTGAACACGAAAAAGGCTATTATATGCTACCCAAACATGCCATTTTTCATTCTTTCCCCCTTAAAGCAGTCACATGTTCAGCAGGAGGACACTTCTGCTTCCAAACATGGTTTAAAAAGGCGTTCGAGGCGTACGCCTCGAGGCTCGCCTCAGTTTGAGGCGCTTAATCAGCGCTTCAAAGCTTAAGCCTTGAATGGCTTGAACAAGGCTTACGCCTTTTTTCATTGAGGCATTTTTGCCTAAAGGCTTATGAGGCGTGAGCCTCAAATTGATGGCTATTTTGAGCCGGTTTTCAATCCAATCTTTTTTTTTTCCCTTTCAAAGAAAGTCAACCCAATATCAAAATCGGGTAAAAATATGCAAATCGATTTTTAAACCCTAAGTCTACCATCTTCTTCGACACTTCTTCATCATCTGCCCCCTTCTTCATCATCAACCCTTTCTTAATCATCAACCCCTGCAACTTTCAAGCCCACTGCCCTATGAGCAGTGACTAGAACGACGGCTCACCGACGGCAGCCACCTCTAAATTCTGACCTCCTCAGCCCTCACTCCTTAGGTTTATTTTCCCCCTTTTTCTTTTATTTTTTACCGTAGGTTGGATTTTTTTTTTCTTTTTTCCCCTCTTATAGCTACTGTAGTAATGTATATTTTATAGAAGTAGGTGTTATGCAAAAAGTTATAATCTTATATAAAATGAAAGTTATATAAAGAGTGCAATAAGTGATTTTTATTCATTTAGATCTATAGTTATTTCATTTTCTTAAAAAAAAAAAAAGAAGGTTATCTTATGTGCTATAAAAGCCAAATAATTATAACCATATTAGAAGAACAGTAGCATACATATTATATTGTATGTGTTTTATGCACTTTCTTATTATGTCTTATGGTTTTGTGATGAACTAAGTGTGTGTTTTATGGCATGTTTATAAATTTTATTCAACTTTCTGAATTTTTTTATTTTGCATTCGAGGCTTACGCCTCGAATCAATTAGACAAAATGCCTCGGTTCCCGTTTTCGCCTTTTAAAACCTTGCTTCTAAATTTGGATGACTGTTTAAATTGTTGGTAAAACGACAATGAATTTACAATTGAGATTTTAAGTGTTAACTTTTCTAGTAAAGAAGGTTGATTGACAAAACATGTTAAGTTTGGGAGAAAGTAAGATTATAACCCAAAAATACAAAAGAGACTCAATGCCAGTACCTTTCCAGCAACAGAAGCTGTCCGAAAATGTAGTGCTTCCTCTGCACAAATGTGGGCATGAGATACATTCTCGACATACGTAAAGTCAGACATGTTTTCACCATTCCCTATAATAAACTGAAATGAGAATTTCTGTTACTTCAACAAAGAAGGAATATACTTTGGACACATAGATCAGGTAATTGAATACACAACGTCTGGACAAAGGACAAAAATGGAAAACAATATAACAAATAAGAACCGTTTAGAGCATATTTAGGAATTCCCCTAAAACATATATACAGGAATTCTTTATTCAGGTTGCTAATCAAATGGGAATCAAGATGTGGATGGTGTATACAAAAAGAAAAAATATTGAAAAAAGAAAATGTCTTGTATGGAACAATCAGTTATTATCAAATAGTCACCAACTAGAGTAGAGAAGGGAATGCAAAAGTTCTTCCTCAAACCTTTGTCAAACAGGATCTCGCCAAGTTCATAAAAAATGGCACAAGATCTGTGTCCCCAGGTCCAAATACATTGCAAGGACGAATTGCACATGTTAAAAGGCCATCAATATTGTTTGCAAATAGAATAAGTGCTTCTGCTTGAGCCTTAAGATCATTCAAAATGCTCTGAAACTGCATCAGGTATAACATAGTCATATGACATGAAATCTTAGCAAAGATAAAATGTATATTGTAGTACATAGACACGAGCAAATGCACACACACACACAAAAAAATTTGGTATGACATACTTTCCAAGGGTACGGCAATGATTCATCTCCATTTATAATATCATGTGAACCATCAAAAACCACATCCGCAGAGCTATTGTATATTAACCTTCTAACTTTGCACTCCCGACAAGCATCAATAACATTTTTTGCACCTGAAAGACAAAGATGCGAACAATCATCAGTTTTTTCCAACAATCATCAGAGGGAGAAACCTGTAAAGTTTTGAATCAAGTAAAATATCGGGTGGCTTTGTGGACATCTCAAAGCAAAGAATTTGTTGCTTTTCCTTTTTCAGAAATGATAACAGGATGGGATCTTTTGATGCAGTAGATTGGTTTTATTTCTTCTGAGTAGATCTTTTTTCTTTGTTTCCCTGTTAAAGGTTTTGTTTTTCATTTCCTTTGTTTGAGGACTCGTTGTTGCCTACTGTACACTAATTTAACATATTTTGTTGATAAATCTTGTTTCTTATCCAAAAACAAATGTTCTGCTGCCAATTGATAAGGATTTTAAGGTCTACCTTGAACAAGAATCATGTAGCAATGACAAAAGTCATCGTCCTTTAGATCCGTGTCATCCATGCAGAACACAACAGAAGAACCTTCAACCGCTGCAAAACATGAATGTTTCCTTCCACCATTAGCTCATTAACGCCAATTGAATATCACATATATTTAATAGAGACAATGGGAGCCATGACACAGCATGTTTAACAAAAAACTTAATAAAAAGAAATATATATATACACTTCATCACGAAGTAATCATTGGTGCACGCTCACTTTTGTAAATATTTTATGCTTCAGTTTGTTCGGTTCCCCATAGAGAATAACTACACCTAGAAACTTAACTTTGTTGTCATTATACTATTATACACTGTACAATCTTCAGAAAAGTAATCTGAAATTGTTACATATTTGAAGATGAATAAAGAAGGACAGATGCCATAACTCCTATGACATTCTAAGAGAAAATTTAGGATGCAAATAAGCAAATAATTTGCTTTCCTCTAAAATTTCCAAGGCATGGCAATAATAGTTTGGATTGAAGTTGACATATAGGAGATTCAAAATGCATAACTTCGTTCATGCATGTCTTTCCTTTTCTGCAATTTCTCGCGAGAACTAAAACTGAAAATCAGAGTTCATAATCTAGTAAAAAAAATTGGAAAACAATCAGCCACACTCCACAATTTAATTTCCAACTAAAACAAACTACTCATAAGAGAAAGCTTAAAATATTGGTCTCCTAATTATAAGAGTTTATCTCTTTTTTTTTTATTTTTTTTCCCCTTTCCTCTTCACTTTTCCACGCAAAAACTTTATATCATATAAAAAATTAAAAAAAAAATACAAGGGAAAAAGGGGTTGAAAAACCTAGTTACTATTCAAACTTAAAAAGCAAAAGCAATGACACATTATTCAACTCAATTGCCTTGAAAATCCCGGTTAATATTCAAACTTAAATAGCAAAAACGCTGAGACATTATTCAATTCAAATTCCAATTAAAAACACTTCAGACAGTTTGAATAGATGAGTCAATTAAATACACTTTAGACAGTTATGTTTCTCAATTACGATATCTTATCCTTGTTGTTTACAACTTTTTCTTCGTCGTAATCTCGAAAGAACATTAAACTAGATATGCAAGATAAAAAAAAAATAAATGAAAATAAATTCTTGTACTACATTTCCATCATTAAACACCAAAAAAAAAATTTAAAACTGTGGCTGAAAATTGAGAAATTTCAATAGCTTGCTCTGATCAATTCCAAAGCGACCAAACACGTAAAAAGAAATTCAAAGAAATCCGCCATAAAATACCTTTGATTACCAAAGACTTGTCACGAACGTCGACGTAATGATACGAGGCGCGTCCAGAGGCGATAGCGTTAGAAAGAAACGAATCGCCATCGGTACGATCGAGCTCCAGGGACTGAGCGGAATCGAAAACTCGAACAATCCACTTGCCGAGTTTCAACAGCCTGAGAACGAGCGATCTGCCGAGGAAGCCTCGCCCGCCGAGGACCACGCACGTCCGGGTCTTAGGGTTCAACTCGGCAAGGCGATCGTCGTCGACCACCATGGATTTTCCCGAGAAAATGATGGAAAAGAAAAGAAAGAGAAAGAAAATAGAGAATATGAGAGAATGAGAGAGAAAATTAGAGGAGTTTTTTGTTTTGTTTTGTTTCGTTTTTGATGAGACGAGAGTGAGCCGGGGAGTGGGCGAGCTAAGGTTGGCGGGGAAGTATAAAATTATGTATTATTCCATCAACAAATAAATAAATAATGACGCATTATTATTATCATTGTTGTTGTTGATGACGCATTATTTTTATTATTTTTATTCCAAAAAATAAGTATTATTATTGTCATTGTTTTTATCATAAAAATAAATATTGTTATTGTTATTGATATTTTTTTTGTTTTTAAAAATTAAAAAGTTGTCTTTTAAATATAAAAAGCTTATTTACATTTCTTCTATATGAGTAAAAAAATTGGACAAAATAACATAAATGCCCTTAAATAATTATAAAAAATATTTTATAAGTTTAAAAACATAAAATAAAATCCTACAACACGACATCAAATTTTAAAAACAAAGATCTTAAGTTTTATGACATTTTAAATGTTAAATTTATTTTTAAAAATTTATTAAAAAGAAAAATATATTTTGGAAAAAAATTAGGTAAAATTCATATATTTTTGTCTTATCGCCATATTTTTTTATCCAAAAAGTCTTAAGCAATAAAATTGAAACTAGTTTTTTATACTTAAAGGATACTTTTATGGTTTCTAAATATAGAAGGATAACTTAAGAAATAATTAAAACTATAAGGTATAGTTATGTAACTAACCCTTAAAATAATTTTATTATTCTTTTTAAGTACATGATTTTCTTAATGGTCTGAGTATACGATTTTACTACTCTATATCATCCCATGTTTTAAGAAATACTATAATTAGTATTTTTTGATATAATTATTAGTAGTCTTTTAATTATAAGAACTCTATGAAAGTATTTTCTAATAGGATATACTTTTTCGTGCCCTAATGTATTACAATAATTTATACTTCCACAAAATTTTATGGTAGCTTTACAGATATGCCATATTTTAGATTATATATTGAAATATGCTACATGAAAAAAAAAACTCTTTAAAAAATGTCACAACCACTTTTTTTTTATAATTTTACTCTTATATTGATTTAGTAAGTGGCATATAATGTAAAAGTTTTTTACAAGTAGTAAATATCAATTTCCTGTTCAATAACGTTGCAATGAATATAAATATCTCAAAGTTTATTTGTCATATGATTCTATTATTCATCTATTTAGAAATGTCATTTGAACGACAACAGCTACATTCAAATCTTAGGAGAAAAAACATTTAGTAAATTAAATTGAATCATAGCATTTATGCTTCAAACGGTGTTTTCAAACGAATATACAATTTTTGGATCAAATGTATAAATTACCAGTCAAGAAATAACAATATTATTATTATTAAATGTATTTAATAATATAATTAAAATTAATTTATTATAATATGTTAAAATTTTATATTATAATTTATTTTTATTTTATATTGTATCATATGAGAGTTTTATTTTTTTTAATAATTTTAAATTTTAATTAAATACTTGAAACGGGAGAACAACGGGGTTGTCAAATACGTTCATCATTGCACTTGTTTTGCTCTGATTGCTATATTTGGGATTGTTTGTTTTTTAATTTTTTGTTTTTACGGGGTTTCATTTGCTTGGTTTGGCAAATTGGAATTTCGACGTGGGAGTAGTACGAGTAGGTAGGGACCATAAATGGGGATCCAGGAGGCACTTTCGGGTGCTTGAGAATTTCTCCACGGGGTTGTTGGACAACGACACCACGCCATCCCCTCAATCAATTTCAATCAAAATCAAAAGATACCCATCCTTCCCTGCTCTTTTCTTTTCTTATCAATTTCTTTGATCTTTTCCATTAAACTTTGAAATTAAGGGTACACGTACGAATCCTTAAAATGGATTGAGAGCCAACTTGGGACAGATATACACCACCAAAAAAGCATGCCGACTTCCAATTCATATTTATTAAAGAAAAAAAGTTGCAGAAAGATGTCTGCAATGCTTCATTAAAACACTAATGACAGGTTCATGAGTTTGGATTGAGAAAGTTTGGTATGAATTGAGTTTTCTCATCCTACCCTCAAAAAAAAAAAAATTTATCATCCAAATTGATGTTTGGATTGCTTATAAAAAGTGAGTTGGTTCTTATTAAATTAGTATTTGGATAAAAGTCAAAAACATTCATTTAAAAACTTTAAGCATTCTAATAATTTTTTTAAAAAAAAAACCTCAATGTAAATGACAAATTTTCATAGGCTATGTGAATGAATATTTGTTCATCTATTTGTTTTAAAGGCGTAGGAAGAAGAACTATTATAATTAAATTTGAAATTAAAAAAAAATGGCCTTTATAATCTTGAGTTTTCATAAAGGCAGGAGAAAAGTAAGTGTTTGGCAAATAACTTCAAACTCATTAATATGAACTCAAACACTGCTGCATATCAGAGTTTCATATTGTTCATGTTTCAAACTCATGCGTTTGAACTTATTTGCCAAACACAAAGTAGTATATGATTTGTTGTTTGAATTGTAGATTAGAGTTAAATTGGTTTGAACTATAGTTTGAGTTAACTATCCTAGCAATTATTTAGGTTTGAATTGAAATGAATCGACCTCGGTGAACCAAGAAGGCCATCATACGTTCTCAAATAGTGTAATGTAAATGATGAATTAGTGTGCCATAATTAAAGTTTTAACTTTAATTAGATTATTTGGTTGGATTTTTAGTTTTTGGTTGTTTTGTTAAATTGATACATTTAAATGATTTCTTATGGATTTAAAATGATGTTTTGAGTTTTAAAACACAACAATTTGTAAAATGTTAAAAATACTCTGTTTTGCAAAACCGTGGGCGGCACATGGTTTTCGTACAGTAAAACCGCCCACCGATTTTCTCTATTTATTTCCTTCTTCTCTCTCTCTCTTCACTCAGCTTCCTCACTCTCTCTCTCTTCCCTCCCGTGGTTCCCTCTCGGCAGCTCTCTCTCTCAAATTTCTCTTTCAAAAATTTTTGAACTCCGTTCGAATCCAAGCTTCGGAACAGCAAGGAGGAAGCTCGGGGACGTGATTCGGCAACCGAGAACGCGGATTGAAGCTTCGATTCGAGGTTAGATTCGAAATTTCTAAACTTTTTACAAAATTTTTGATTTTGTGTGTTTTTGAAATCTAATTTGTTTTAGCTTAGAAAACCGTGAATTTGTGTTAAATGAACTTAGAACAACTAGAATCTAAGCCTAGATTGAAGAAAAACGGATTGGATTCAAGATTTTCATTATTCTCCTCTTTTTCTCATTTTCAGATTTTTGAGGATTTTGAGTTTAAATGTTGTTTAAATGATCCCAAACATGTTCTAGAATGTTTTTCTATCAATTATAGTTGTTTTTCATGCTTGGGATTTGAGAAAAACAGGTTATAAACAAGATTTGGATTTTGGGGATCGAGAAACCCGTGGCTGGGATTTCTGGATCTTCCCAGTTCGACAGGCCGAAGTTCATGTTCGGTAGGCAGGAGTGATGATCGGCATGCCGGTGTTCTTCCGACCTGCAGGCCGAATCTGGGGCAATGTTCGGCAGGCCGAACCTTGTTTCCGGCAGGCCGATCTGTGCAGTTCGGCAGGCCGAAGCAGGGCGTCCTGCAGGGCGACCGAGGCATGGAAATTTTTATGATTTTTACCCGTTTTCACTGTTTTGAACCCTGATTTAAATCCCAACCTTATCGGATGATTTTAATGATACAAATGGCACACTAGGACATCATGAAATGATTTAGTAACATAGAATGTTTCGAACTAGATATTGATCGACTTAGTTTGTATCTAGGATTGTTCGTGGTTCCGTAGAGCTAACGTATAGCGGATCGGGATTACGGTGTAGGGTACCGGCACGAGTACTGAGGTAGGACTTCTATCCTATTTCTTTGGTAGCCTGGTTTTGAAATGATTTGGCTTTGAAAATGATTTCTATCAAAATATTTTCAACGGTTGTTTGAAAATGGTTTTATCGGTTATATTTTAATATACCGTGACATGAAATGAATTTCATAATGAATGTAATTGACAACACTCGGTAATTGGGTTTTGAATGACAATGATAATAAACACTAAGGCATGATGCCATATCAGAGATCGGGTCGTGTGGCGATCGACCTTGGGGGCAGGTCCCGAAACCCAGCTGGGCCACTATGGTGGTGATTTCATGGTTTACCTAGGTAAAAGTAAACTGGTGTTTTGATTTGACGAGTAAACTGTTATGTGTCAAAACGGTTCTACTCAATTTATTTATTTATTTATTCAAGTTCCCCTTTCTGTATAACTCCTGATAATGTTATGTTTCTTTGCATTAAATTATTTTATAAAACTTAGTCCTACTGAGCCTTTCGCTCACGTTTTATCTGTTTTTAAATTCCCCCCCCTTCTAGGTGGTTTCCCATTTAGGTTTGGAGAAGATTCTTCAGACCGAACTCAGGAGCAATAGGAGAATTTATTTACATTCTGTATTTATTAATCAAGGCATGTAAGACTTAACTTTATTTGTACTTGGACTGTAATTGTATTTATGATATTGTCAGAACCATGTGTGTGCACAAGTTGTGGGTTGTGGAACCCATATTCGCGGTTTTTATTTAATTGCTATTATTTGCCTAATATTTTATAAACTCGTTTATCGAATGTGGTGGAAAATCTCTTTATTTCTTACTTAATTGGATTTTTAAACTCTTAATTTCAATTAAATTCTCTTTTAATTAATATAAATATTCCGCCACGTCACCTCCCGTACTCCGGGGCGTGACAAATAGTTTCTTTTTTTTTGGAGAAAATATGTCCTCAAATTATAACTAAATCAAAAATTACAAAAATCATCCTTATAGTTTGAAAAATGCATTAAAATTAAAAAAAAAAATTGAATCGTAGGTCTCCTAATTTTTTAAACTATTGACACTTTGACATAGAACCGAGTTAGAATTGAGAACAAAAATAAACTTTGAAGAGAAGAACGTAATAGAATAAGAGAAATAAATCCAGAAGATATGGAAACAAAACCACGTCAAGAAAAAATAGAGAAGATCAACAACGGAGAGAATAAGAAATCAAGAGGGAAGAATAGAAATCTAATATTAATTTCTAAACTTTGATGAATACAATCAATAATGGATTTATAAAGATCTAAAAAATAAACCTAATGATAATTCAAAATAGTTTAGGATGAGGGTGTTGTGACACAGGTTATTTTTAACAAGTACAATTGTGATTAAAAATTATTAGTGTGCCAATTAAATATTTGTAAAATTTTATTTCATCTACAATCTTTTTCCCATTATTTATTTCTACACATTTTTAAATTTTTTAAAATTTTTCTACACCTATTTAGTATATTGATCAAAATTCCCTTGAAATTTTTAATTTATTTCAAAAATGTCATTGGTATTATATGCTCCAAAGTCTCCGAAAGAGACTTGATTGCTACTTGCTCTCATCCCTTGTCTCCTCCTCTTTCTTTTTCTTTTTCTTTTTTCTTCTTTTTCTTCCCATGTCTATCTCTCTCTTTCTTTCTTTCTTTCTCTTTTTCTTTCTTCTCTTTGTTTGCGTCAAAATCAAAGATTAACAAATCCAGCTTCAAGGTAATAAAAAAAAGAGAGCTGAAATTACTTCTTTTGATCTTCTATGATCACAAAACAAGGATCAATAATCTTGCAAGCAAAATCACTATTTTCTTCAATTTTGAGGTTAGATTTTCTAAACTAAAACTTTGATTTAAATTTGTGTTTAAGCATAAAATTTACAAAAAATATATTTTTTTATGTTTATGAATGATTATATATTGTTTATACATTGTTTTTATGCTTGAAAAGCTATTAGAAAACCAAAATCAAAAGCTCAAAATTTAGATTTTGGGTCTTTATGGAAAATTTCATGTGAAAACTGACGTGATTTTTTTTGTCAAGTCAAAAATGTATAAGGCCAAAAATATTATTTATACATTGTTTTTATTCTTGAAAAGCTATTAGAAAACCAAAATCAAAAGCTCAAAATTTAGATTTTGGGTCTTTGTGGAAAATTTCACGTGAAAAATGACGTGATGTTTTTTGTCAAGTCAAAAATTTATAAGGCCAAAAATTTGCTCTCCTCCAAACTCAAACCTACAACCTCCTAACACCTTCGGATGCCTTCCAACATTTCACTGATTCTATTCTTTTGTCATTTCTATTGCTGTTTGATATGTTATAAGTCAGATCAACTTGACCCTAATACAAAATTTTTATTCAAATGTTTTATTCCAAAATATTTTAATTTTATATTATTTTGTTTTATATTATTTTCAAAACATTTTAAATTGGAATATGGGTCAATATTTGTTTTTATTAAAACTAAATTATGTGTTTAAACTTATATGCATATTTAAGCGTATTAATCATTATAGCACACTAAAAAAAATAGATGGTAAATTGGCATGATTATAGAGTAGTATTTAAGTTAAAGTATGGTTATTTTATACATCCTAGAATAACGACGTACTTGGAGCTTACATAGTGAACTTGGCTTCGTCAGTTGGAAGTTATTAGAAGTATATTAGCCAAAAGGTAAGAAATTTATTATTCATCTTTTGTGAGATTTTGTAGAATTAAAATTGGTTCTTTATTTTGCAAGATATATATATATATATATATTGAATTGTTATAATATAAATATCACTTATTAGGTAATAATATGAACTCATCTTGTAATATATAGTGAGGAATAAATTGATTTGACATGTGTTGATATAAATTAAAAAGTATGGTTTGGAAATACACTCTATATATAACAGTAGTGATTATAAAAAAAATGATAAGACATGAAGAGGGCGTCAGTTACATCCTTAGACACGAACATCCTAAAAGGTAAATAGGAGGAAGTGATAACGCTCTCTTGGATCGAAAGTCCTAGAACGTACTGTACATGAATCGACTTGGTGAATAATCAAGGCTTGATGTCTTCCCATCTGATACTCTTAGAATGATTGATAAAGTGGTCAAGTACATTCATTTGAGTTTTATTGAGTTGAGTGATGTGATACTCTATTGCATTGTGGATACCCTTTGATTAATCATGATATATATATATATATATGTATATGTATGAAACTTGGTAATAATTAACATAAGGTTTCCATGAGATATAATCATAATGAATCTTATAAGATAAGTAATGTCGAGGACTAATTAACCATGCAAGTATTAATGTGGTAAATGATAAAAACCAAAATGTGAGTAATGGTTTTCCCTATTGAGCATGCTATTGCTCATTCCAGTATATTTTAATCTTTTCAGGATCATAAAATGTAAGATGGCTACGAGAAAAATAATTAAAGAAGCTATGTAACTGTATTCAGTTGGAATCGCTTTATTTGTTAAGAATATTTTTCATTATAATGTAAGCATCGTATATTACTATCTGTGACTGTATTAAGATGTAGTGAGGACTAGAATGATGATGATGACAGTTTTCTATTATCAATTTAAAAGTGCTATATTAAACTATGGTTTGTTTGTTGTTTATATTTTTATTTTGATTTGAGAATTTTTATTTAAGTCTTGGACAAATTTCTTTTAAAGTTTTATTTTTATTTTATGTTCTTTAATTAATTTAATAAAAACTACTTACCTCCACTTAAGGGTGTTATAGTAGTGCAATTAGACGATGAGCAAAGCTTGTCTCTAAATAGAGGCGTGTAATCAATCACTCGTGCACAATTCTTTGTGTTTTCATGATGATATTAATAGTGGTAATAGGATTGGTTGTGTTTTTAAAAATTTATGAATTGTTTTAAACAAATCAAACACACATTATGAAATTAACGTCTAATAAAATTATAGGAAAACATTTTTAATAAAGGAGAAAAAAATATTACCGCATTTATTTATTGGAAAGGTTCGTTGGTAAACAAAATTTTGATGAGTAACTGAGCTCAATGGACTACAACATATGCAACAAAAATTCAGCACAATAATAATTAGTTGTGAGCCATTCTGGTCGGCGGTGGGTGCGACTTAACAAAATGGGAGAGTGGAGACTCGGGTGAATAGTGGCAATCATCTCCTGAAACAAAGGTTTGGGGATGGAAACAGACGTGCGAGAAGAAGAAATAGATAAGAACAAGGGAGAAAACAAACACTCACCTAATTCAAACTAATCTTATGAGATAAATGAAAAACTAATTTAAAATTAAGTACTAAGGATAAAATATTCCTAGTATATAACTAAGCAAATTCAAATTCAAATTCAAATCACTTACATCATTACACTTCCGTCACTATTTTTAAACTTCATTTATAGGTTATAACACTATGTTAAATTTGATTTTTAGGTCATTGTAGAGCTGTAAATTTGGGCCACCCAGCTTGAGAATCAGGCAATAATGTAAAATGAGCCATCCTGAATTTTTCAGGGTTAATGAGACAATTGGCCCAACTACGTTTATTGAATTAAAATTTTACTCTAATTTATAAAAATTCTACATATATCTCATAATGATATCATTAAAATTATTTATATGTAATTATATAGTACAATATATAATATCATTAAGATAATTACTATATCATTAATGATATTTTTAAGATATTTTAAATATTGTGTTAAATTTTAATTTCATAACAATAATTTAGACATGTATTGTAATTTTTTTGAATTTTTCACCGTGTCAAGCCGGTGAAATGATTGGCCTAGCCCGGCCTAAAACCTAGTAGGCCAAATATAAGGGTCGGGCCAACTAACCCTAATCATAATTCTTATACAAAAAAAAAAGAACAAAAAGTAATAATAAGTTTAACAACATTGCACAACGACAGCTACTATAACCGTAAAGGCCACACATCATATCAAACTACATAAATATTGAACAATCCAAGCAAAGCCATAGTTCTGATAGATGGAAAATAAATGAAAAGAAACCAACTTTAAAACAGGGATACATATTGATATAATGAATAAAGAAATAAATAATAACAAGAACCAATAATATGAGACAATATGAGGACAAAATTTCATATGGCTACAAAGATATAGAGGCAAAAAATATTACATATACGAGGATCTCCAAAACAAAAAAAGTCTTACTTAACGAGACACAAAGCAAATAACCAAATGAGAACACCAAAACAGTATAATTCCCGATGAAAGAATAGCTTAAAAAAATTCCTCAGCATAAATGAAAAATACATTTTCGAAAAAGAAAATAATAAAAAGGAGATAACTATAAAATGACAAAAAGATTATAAGATGAGATATATTAGGTAAATTTAATTTTATTTATGTAATTATGACTGCCTTGTTAAAAACCTTATTAAGAAAACCAACTCTCACATATTACAGTAACAATAAAAAAGATTGCTACAGTGTAAAGTTCTCACATGCTACTATAAAAGTGGTTCGAACCAACGGTTCCCACCACCCTTTTGAAACACCACAACATCGTCATTAGAACCATCCAGTAGCAAAAATTCTATGTCAAGGTACTTGTTTAGCTCTGTATACTGCGTCATTATTGGTGAGCTAGAGCTAAAGCTACCTAAATCACGTTTATGAACCCAATTCTAAATATTCATTTTTGATTAGTTAGGCTCTTGTTACATTTATCGTGTCGTCACGTTACTAAACCTATTCTCATATATGGCATAAATTTCAAACAACTTTTGACGTTTGGTGTCAATTTCTGAAGAATAATCTAAATTCAAATGGGCATCCATGTGAGAAAGAGCAATAACAAGATCAGACAATTTTGCTTTAGGATCCAAAATAAAAGCAAAATAATATAAAAGAGGAATTTCATATCAATATTTCCTAAACTTTGCTTCCATTGCTTCTACCATGGTTTAAATAATGTGTCTTCTCTATAATTGTTGAATAATATTGTATTATCCAATAAAATAGTAGAATCATAAAAAACTCTCAAAAAATTCAATGATTGTTCAACAATTATCCAATCATATTCCTGTAACAATATAGAACCCATTTTTGTATTATAAAACGTGGTAATAACGTTTTTATATCCTATTGCATTTGTCAACATCAAATAAGTTGAATTCCACCAAACAGGCATGTTAAGTCTAAACTTTCAAGGCATCATATTTTTTGATTTACAATAACTCTTAAATTCAACATGAGTTTGAATTATTAATCCAAGTGCACCTTGAATATTGTCAGAACTTACTGATTTTAAACCTGATTTGACTATGAGGTTGATTATATGACATGCACATCTTTGATGTAGAAGAATTCCACCCTTCAATGTGCTTGTCAGACTCTAGAGCATACGAATTGCCTTTGTATTAGCTGTAGTGTTATCTAGTGTGATAGAAATAATATGCTCACAAGGGCTAAATTCCTCAATGACACTTATCATTCTTTCAATAATATTATCAACATCATGTTTATGGTGAATAAGTTTAAAACCAATAATTCTTTTTTTTTGCGAAATCCATTGAGAGTCTAAATAATGTGCAACTATACTCAATGTAATCTTGTTTAGCCCAACCGCTCCAAATATCATACATTAATGCAATTGAAAAGATGAAGGAACTCATTTCATTTTTTAATACAATGTGCATTTTTTCATAATATGTTATCATATCATTCCTAGTAGTATTTCTAGAAACTTTTTGAAATTGAGGGCCATATGCTCTTTGAATATGTTGCTCAAAAAAAGGGCTCTCATTGATGTTAATAGGTAAATTCATAGCAGAAAAAAAATTGACATGAAGACTCCCTAGCAACAGTTGGATCATAGGACCATGTACTTACCAAACAATCTGCGTTGAATGCAAGTTGAGTTTGTATAGGCTCGTTCCTTGTTGATGTTTTTGGGTGCATTTCTCACCATGAGCAGTTAAGTGTATAGTTCTACTTGTAGAGTTTGTTGACAAAACCTTTTGCAAAATTTACAAATCACAACAGTTAATCTTTTTCCGATTCTTGTCCAATTTTTCATCTGTATTGAAGAATTGCCAACAACATGCATGTTTTCTCACTGATATTATTGTTGTAGTTGAACCAGTTGAGGCCATTCGTTGATAACTGAAAATTGATGTTTTCGTTGACTGTTGGTGGTTGTTGCTACATTTCATTTAACTTCGTACCAGCCTCCATGCGGAGAGTGTCTTCATCTTCTATATTTTAGTCATCCATTCCATAATAGTCATTACCATCAAGATTTTATCTATACATATTTGGTTCCATTTTCTAATCTTACAAGAATAATAATGATAATAATACATATATTAATAATTATATAATCAAAATTAAAAGCATCGTAAATTTGATAAAAAAATTCATAACTTATAATTGTAAATTATAATCATACCTTGGTAATTAAAATCGGAACTTGAAAATTGAAGTAGAGAATCACCGATCTTTTTTTAACAAAAAAAAACACTTTAACTAGTTGAGAGAGGTTTTTTTTTTTTTTTTTCAAGAAACCAATTGAGAGAGTTGTAGAAATAGAATCAAGAGAAATTGAAGACCGAAGAGAAATTGGAGAATGGAGATTGAAGAATAGAAAGAGAGTCAGGTGAATAAAGATTAATAAAATTAGTATTTATAGACAACATTTAGGGGAAAAAAAAAAGAAAAAATTGGTTGCACCTCCATTTTACAACATTCAAAACCAATGGTAATTGCCCGTTGTTTAATTGCAATTTGTGATTCAATCAATTTGACCGTTATATATGATTCATTTAACGGTAAAAAGGGTGCAATTTGTGACCATTGTTTGATTCATGAATCATTTAACGATAAAAATTGTGATTCATGCAATCAATTCGTGACATGAATCAGCTTTTGTCTTTTGCATTGCAATATTAGTATATTACCATTAGCAGCCCCACTTGGATGTTGGAATTCGTCTTGGGCCTGGGGCCTTCTTTTAAGAGTAATAATGTATATACATTTTGATAACTTTTTTATTTTGATAATTCTGATTTCTGGGTTTTATTAACAGACCAGGTCTGATCAATTTGGTCGTTAACTCCACTGTTGCAAAAGTTGGGAGACCAACACATAAAGTGACTTTGAAATATAAGGTTGTTGAATTTATTAAGGGTTTTTAAGCAATAAAGGAAATGATAAATGGTTGCATTTAAAACAAAAATTGGGTCTTAACCTAAATGCCATAAAAATATGAGAAATGGCACAAAATAACACTTTTTTAAGATACAACTAAAGATATTGTCAGAATTTTAAGAAGTTAGTAAATAATATCAAATTAAGTTAGTTGTCAAAATATTTAGACTAAAATATGTTGTGATAGCTGCTCATAAAGCATATGATTTTTTGTAAGGGACAGATTTGGTAAATAAATAAAGCGACTTTATTTATTATTTACTATATTTGTGTGCTTGTATTGTTAAATACTTTATGAATATCATTAAAATCCATAATTATCTGTGTGGCTTAAAATATTATGTACAAGTGTTGATACAAGAGGATAATATTTAAGGATGATAATTAAGATGATCTGTTTCATATAATTAATTATTCAATTAAAGTATGGAATCTTAAATTGAGTGTTACTAATGCATGTCATTTTCATTAAGAATAGAATGGTTTTATCCGAACCATTAATATAGTGAGTCATTAAATGAGTGTACTGTATATAATAAGATTATGTAGGTATTTGATCTAGAAAGTTACAATTTGATATAACCTCAAGCATAAGGTTATCACAAGTAATAAAACTCTATGAATCCGTGGTCGAATTTATAGGGAAAAGATGATGCAAAGTCCAGTATATTTATCATATTAATTAATTAATTATTTTTAAAGTTGAAAAATATGAGGATTATAATTAATTATTCACAAAACATTTACAATATTCACATATTTTTATAGCATTTTTTATTTTTAGAGTTTTTTGATTTTAGAATTTTAACAATAAGAAATGCAGCTTAATTAGAAATGAAACTTTAACAACAACTGCAATTAATTCAAAATAACTTTAATAAAAACAACAACACTGATAATAATTAATTAGGAGAGATATAATAGTAATTATAACAATGCTAAGGTTCAAACATTCCATTCTGGTAATTAACTTAGACATATTTTTGTTTTTCTATTTATTTATTTATTGGTTTAAGAATACATTATGCTATTCTATGACGACAATAAATCAAACATGACGATACATTTACTATACCATTTCATGTCCATAATATAGCAAAAAATCAACTTAATAAATAGCATAATTTCAGTATTATTTAACTAAAATAACAAACAAAATAATAAGTTAAACATTTACAGAGCCATTCTCTGTCTACGGCTAATCAAGGTCCTCATAAGCATTATCTGTGCCAGTCTATATTTTCAAAAAATTAAAACCACAATTTTGCAAGAGTTTTAGTTAGGAAAAAACTAAAATCTTAAGTTTTCTAAGAAAATAATTTGGCGTTATAACTACTTAGCAAATTAAGAAAAACAAAAATATTTAAGATAATTTTGCCAGAATTTTTCCTCTCTCCTCAGCTAAAAAAGAAAATTAAAAAGACATATTCGAATAAAAACACTCAAAATATTATTGGATATAATTTTTACTACGTAAACTAAAAACTATTTTACAAGAGAAACTTAAAATAAATACTAAAATTTAAAAACTATTTAATATTCTAAATAGTGTTTTTTTTTTTTTGGTTGGTTGAAGGGGGATGAGGAACCAAGCTGAAGAGCTAGGTATTTATAGGCATGAAATGCCTACTATTCACCACAAACTAACAAATTTTTTATAATATTTTTTTTACTATTTTCGTTGACAAAATCTTTGCCAAATTACACAACTTTTCCTTTTTGTTTCCTCTTTTATTCTCAACTCTTCAAAAGGTAAATCTAGGCTTCAGATTCGATGTTTCTCAGTTGCTGGATGGACGGGTGCAGCATGATTTAGGGCATTGAAAGCACAGGCTCGAGCTAATTGACGGCTCAAGTAATGTGGAACTGGTGGGGTAGCGAGTTCCGAACACAGACTGTAAAATTAGTATAAGTCAGCGGATCCTATAGTTGAAAAGACGAGCTTATGGGCTAAAGAAGGATACGCAAGCATTGGATTTGACACACTTCTGAAGTTGTAACAGCAAGTGGGACTCGTTGACATGCGTCAACGTCAACGCTGACGACCGTTTGACACCTCAGCATGTAGACGACTGCAATCAGTTTGACGGCACATCCAACGATTGAGCAGCTGCCACATGAACCTGTAATTCAAAATTTAAATTTCATTTTATTTTTTATGTTTGCTCTTTTTGTGCTGTTTTGTACTCTCTTTTTTTCAGATTTCAAATCTAAAAATAAAAATTTGAAACAAAATTAATTATTTTACAAACATAATATATACAATAATTTTAAAATATTTATTTTACATCAAAACACATAATACTCATTAAAAATAATTACAAATTTTTAAAATTTTGGGCTCTTTTGGTTTTGCATAGATATAATTTTTAAGACTTAAAAATATTTTTAAAAATTATTAAAAATATAATAGAATATATTTAAAAACATAAAACATAATTTTAAACACATTAAAACTCAAAATAAAATTATCACACTTAATTAATTATGGTTTTAATTAATTTCAAACTAAACACATATTTAGCACACAAAACCAACTCTAGAAATTATCGAAAATACTATTAAACATAAAAACATACTAAAAACATGATTTTAAACATATTTTCACATTAATACACTAAATACTAATTAACAAATAAATGCTTTAATTAAGGAGTTTAATGAGAAATATAAATGCAAAATGATGATATTTTAACCTTAAGCAATGTGCATTTTCATAGTCTCATCGATAGAAATGAGACATGTATGATATGAATAGCTAATAATTTCTATTAAATATAAAAAGTTCTAAGCACGTCGACTAATGGTCATATATAAAATGATCTTAATCCTGAGTTATTAGTAGACTCCTATTTATGGATTTATGTCTTTTGATATACTTCGTACAGATTTGAGAATCTAATCTTATTCCTTCTATCTTGGAGGCATAATAAAATAAGTAGCTGAAAATGTTAATATTACAATATGGAATCCATTCTTTTTCTAGTGGGGAAGCTAATAAATAATTCTCTTGAGTATTAATTCGGAGCTTGAATAATAAGAGCGCTTAATTCATGATTAAGTTTATAAATTTATTATTCATTCGAAAATCAATGACATTCAAGGATAAAGAAATAATTAGAGATGTTAATGGATTTTACCTAGCTATAGTTATGAATTATTTATAGATGATCAATTTATATGTAATGACTATATCAAATGGACGACTGTAAGAAATGAGTAATTAAATACCTATAATTTTAAAAGTGTAATTCCAAGTATTTAGTGGAGCTATATTAGAATTAATAAAATAGTAATATATTAATTAAGGAGTTTAATTGGAGTACGAAATTATGGGTCCATTAGTCCCCAGCTATCCTTGCAAACACTGATTAGACAAGTAGAATTATTGGTTTAAATAATAAATATAGAATTCTAAATTAAATATCACTCAAAATAAATTAATTATAAATTAATTGATATTTATTAAATAATTATATTATTTAATAAATAAAATAATTAATTTTAAAAGATACGCAATGTGTGGGTCCTACTGTATGTGACGCATACAGTGGGAGGGCGCTACTGTGTATGGCACCTATGCCATTGAGGGAAAGTCTTTTGTGCACATTAAAGCTTGTTCACAAAGTTTCCATATTTAGTATTTTCAATTTTGAATGAATGTAATTTAATTCAAATATGGAAAGTTAAATATGGAGACAAATAATAATGGATAATAAGCATATTTTCTCTCTTCCTTCTATCTGAATTGGCACCACACATAGACATGATATCTGTGTATGTGGCACCTATCACACAGCAGGAATGGGAAACTTGTGCCTTTTTATTTTTAGCTAAATATTTGATATTAAATTAATACAAGAAAACATTCCAAAATTGATTAACTCTTTTATTCTCTATACATAAAGACCTCATCTATTTATTAAAGATACATTTGTGAGTCTTAGAGAGACTGAGAATACTCTGTCAAATTCTCCCCTATAGTAGGCGTGTAGAGAGAGAAAGAGAGAGACGAAAAATTCTTCTTCCCAAGACCCTTTTTGCTCATGCATTGAGAATAAAGAGTGACTTAAATTTAGTTGAGTGTTCCTTTAGTAACCATATTCCTTTGACACCTATTTGTTCGTCCATTTGGTGTTAAGGACTAAGCGAGGAAGATGATGATTTCGACTCAAAGAGGACGTCCTTTCCTAGTCGCTTATCTTCAGTTTATCTTCATTCATTCCGGTAAGCAAAGATTGATATATTTATAATTTATAGCGGTTTACAAAATTTTAAGAAAAATTTTATTATACACAATCTATACCACAACCACGTTTCCACTATTTTTATGAAAATTGTTTTCCAAAACCAACAAAATACTCCTAAACAAATCAAAATTTGTTTTAAATTTTTAGATCTAATTCCTCTCTATCCTTTCTTCTCTCTTCTCTTTCTTTTTCTCCCTTTTTTTTTTTTGGTTTTACGATTCTTTCTTTCTGTTAGTGTAATCTCTCTTTCTCCTCCACATTTTCTCTCTACTTCCTCCCTTCCATCTCTCGATTCATCTTTCTCTCTCCCTTTTCTCTCTCTCACTCCCCTCTCTACTTCGATTTCTCTTACTTTCCAAGAATAAATCTTCTGAATTGCTTTCAATGGCGGCTTCAGATTGAAGTCCTCTTAAGTCAAGGTAGGACAACGGTAGGGAGGCCTGCTCACTGCACAAATATGCATCAGAGGGGATGAGCTCTTCGCCAACACTCCCTATAGTTTCACCTTCGACTTGGCGAAGAGCTCTAGTTCGGTGAAAAGATTGTGGTCAAGCTAGGGGCCAAGAGATTCCAATCTGATAAGCAGAGGGGACCAAAGTGAACCGCACCAAAGGTCTAGTCCAGCGATGGGATTATGGTCAAGCAGGGTTCAATTTAAAATTTAGTATTAAAAAAATCTGAAAAAAGAAAAAAAAAAGAAGAAATGGTGAATTTTATTTTGTTTTTCAGATCTAGTTTTTTTGTTTTGTTTTTGTTCAAATTTGTTTAGATATAGTTTTTTCATCTCTTTTTGTTTAGATTTGGAGATTTGTTTTGTTTCTTTGATTAGATTTTGATTAGATATGGTTATTGCTTTGTTTTCTATTATATTTTGTTTTATTTTTAGTTTAGTGTTTTTATTTAGTTTTTTTTTTCCAAATCTGGTAATATAGTATTAAAAAAGAATACCATATTTTTTGGCCACTAGCAATGTCCCCAGTGTCGATGGTGTCCGGCGACGTTGTCGGTAAATTTTTGAATCTAATGAAAATATAGTTTTACACAGTAATACATTATTACTAGGATAATACAATATTTCCAGATTGCTGGCGATCGATCGAAGTCAGTTGTGAATTTTTATATTTATAGGGTAATACAACATTACTAGAGTAATACTATATTTTCTGGCTGTTGGCGGTCCAACGACTTGTATTTACACGGTAATACAATATTACAAGAATAATACTATATTTTCTAACCATCGATAGTCTGGTAAAGTCGTCTATAAATTTTTTATTGACACAATAAAGGAGGATTACAAAAGTAATATTGTATTTCTCGGTTGCTAGCAGTGCGGTAAAGTTGCCGGTGAATTTTTATATTTATGCAATAATACAATATTACTAGAGTAATGCTGTATTTCTCGACCGCTAGTGGTGTCGACGAAGTCACTGGTGTTTTTTTGTATTTAGATGGTAACATAGTATGATTAGAGTAATGAAGGTGAAGTAGACAATGAATTTTGTATTTACACAGTGATATAGTATTACTAAAGTAATATTATATTTTTCGATTGCCTATAGTCCGGCGAAGTCGCCGATGATTTTCTATATTTACACAGTAATACAATACAGGCCCGCAGCGTCCGAGGAGGGTGGAAGATATAGAGGAAATAGTGGAGGTATTTTGAAGTTTTTGTTTTCAATTTCTCGTGAGATATTATTCAATTCTCATGATATGCTATTTGCTACACTTTTTCAAAGTATATGATATTATTTACTAAGTTTTAACCTAAATATGGTATTTTGCCTTTTCTTCCCGAAAATATCTTTTAAAAAATACCATAAAAATATCGTTATTAATCTTAAATCTTTTAACATACATAAAAGAGCAAAATTGCTCTTCATTATATTGCTTATACGATGCAACCCGTTTCAATCTCATTTCTTTCTTTCATTTTTGACTTCTTTGTGCTTGCTTTTGTATTGTGGACCTTGCCTTTTTTGTTTACATTCAGTGGCCAAGCAATTTTTTGTCCTAAAATTTTTCAAAATTTATTTTTGTACCCCTCATTTTACAAATATAGATACGCATATAAAATTGTCCGCCCACTAGCATTGATGTCCTTTGTGCTTTGCCAAAGTAATAGAGACACTTTCTTAACCAACACTAATAACAATGACACCCCTTGAACTTATCTCTAGTAATATTTGATATAATATTACAAAAATATCCTTTCATTCTTAGCCATTGATTTAGAAACACCAAATAACAGCTACTATTTTGATCTTTATAAAAAAAAACTAAAAAAAAAAGATCAACCATGCTCCATAAAGCCCCAACCACCACCCCAGCCTCTTCGTCCCATCTTTGTCTTCATCACCCACCCGCTAAACCCTGTCGGCCACCTGCTAAAACCTCGTCACTTACCATCCCACACCCTGTGCACCCACCCCTTGTCATAACCTGTCACACGTATCCCTATCACCCTCTTTGCCTTGTCGCACCGTTGCCCCCTACCCCATGGCCCTTAGAGTTTTTTTTTGCTATTTAAATTTTTGTTGTTTTGCATTGTCTCTCTCAAAAAATATGTTTTTTTATTTTTTTTTATTTTTTTATATTTA
Source organism: Artocarpus heterophyllus (assembly GCA_025403435.1). Taxonomy (NCBI): domain Eukaryota; kingdom Viridiplantae; phylum Streptophyta; class Magnoliopsida; order Rosales; family Moraceae; genus Artocarpus; species Artocarpus heterophyllus. The sequence goes on from CM046341.1 coordinate 30,632,142, forward strand.
TAATTTTTAAACATTTATTAAAAAAAGAGCATTTAAATAATAATTAATTAATTCAGTAAGATCTAGTTAGTCTTAGAATATTTAAAATACTAATTTATAAAGAAAAAATCACATTTTAATTTCTTAAAAATTTAGGGAAAAAAGATCAATAAAATTCTTTCTATAGGAGAAAAAATTATAGTTAAAATTGTGTAAAAATCAATTAAACTAATTTTTCATGTAAAGTTAAAAATAACATTTTGAACAACATAACAGGCAACAGCTTTTTCCATGCATGGTGGCTTATTTTTGTCATTTTAATAAAATTTTAATGACTAAAATTTTCATCAACTTTCACGGTCAACTTACAAACAAGGAACCTCTATTTATTATTTTTTTTTGAAAAGTTAGAGGACATTAATGTATCTAGCTATGGCCAAGAGGATGTCTTTATTATTTTGACAAAATACATAGGGTGTTGATGAAATTGTGAAAATGCATATTTCTTAAAGTTAAATATTATTATTTTGCATTATTTCTCATTAAATCCTCTAATTAATAGCATCCTTGTGTTAATAAGTATATTTGTATCTTTGTATGTACATATATTTAAAAATATATTTTTAGTGCGTTTTTATGTTTAATAATATTTTGGTAATTTTTAGAGTCATTTAATGTGTTAACATGTATTTAGTTTGTAAATAATTAAAACCGTAAAAATAATGAGTGGTTATTTTATTTTGAGTGTTAAAGTATTTGTATAAATTTTAAGTTTGTAAATATTATATTTTTAATAATTTCTAAAAATAATTGCGAGTCTTAAAAATTCATATCTATGCCAAACCAAAAGAGTAGAATTTTAAATGTTTGTAATTATTTTTATGTGTTTTATTATCAAATAAATATTTTTAATCATTGTTGTAAATATTTTGTGTGTGAAATAATTAATTTTCACGTGTTTGTTAATTTTAGATTTAAAATCTAAAGGAAAAAAAGGGCAAAATGACACAAAAATAAGCAAAAAGGACGTCAAATGTAGAAAAATGAAAAAGAAATTTAAAATTAAAAAGAGTGCCACGTGGCAAGCCCTAGACCGTTGGATCGTGCAGCCGAGCAATCCCAAATTTCCGTGTGTCACTAGTGTATCAAGGGAGTCTCAAAATCTAGCTTCGGATTGTGTGCGGCCTTTCCTACGTGCGCGCGTCTTGTTTGCTGTCTAATCACAGTATTTGACTGATCCAATGATCGAGAAGAAATCGTTTACTTCTATTCTTGAACACGCAATCCATGTCGTCCTTCAGTCTTTGGTCAGTGCATCTGAAAGCCGTGAATCGTTTGTCTCAAATTGACGCCACACTAGATTATAAACTAAAATTCAAGGAATTTTTTTTTATATAATCAGCTTTCAACGCTGATATGTGGGCTGACTGAATTAAAAAAGAAAAGAAAAAAATAAAAATAAATAAACTCTAAGAAAAATATTAATAAAAAATGAATAAATAGCTATATAAATCCCCCTCCCCCTTTTGATAAACTCCACGGCCCTTTTGGCCTCTACACCCCTTATCTTTAATTTTCTTTCAACCATTGACCTTCTAGCTGGCCAGTATCCCTTTTGGGGGAGATACTATTAGATACTCCTTCGACCCCATTAAAAATAATAAAATAATAACTAAATTAGTGTAGAGAGTCTGGTAAGACAGAGATATAATCTTGCATGCATAGTAATCTAGTATGATTTTAGTTCTATATCTACTTTGTAATGCTTATATTTTTATGAAATAAATTATATTTTCTATGTTTTAATAATTGTTGCTAATGTTGTTATACTGCCTAATTCTTGTATAAATTCAATCATGTTTTCTTTATGTAATTTAATTGTGCTGCATAATTAATATTAATAATACTGAAATCATGCTTGTTTATTAAGTTGAGTTTTTGCTGTATTATAGACATGAACTAGCATAGTAAATGCTTGATTTATTGTCAACAGAGAATCACATAGCTGTTGGGGTACGATTGGCTAGGCCCAAATCGTCTATTAAGTTAAGGCCCAAAATGTGGATTCAGAGTTATGGTTGAAGCGAGTTGAGCCCAATGAGATCGATCGATTTGAAATTGTTCGACAAGAGAAGCATTATTTATTTAGCGTATTATCATATAGAGGCTTTAGTCGATTCTATCGATTGCATACCAATCGTGTATTTAGATAACTTTTTCTGTTGTTGCAGGTTTGATCTTCCAAGTGTCTATCTAACGGGATCGACTCACACAATTTGACGGTTATGAGTACGTCTAGTCACAAACTTTAGACATAGGGAGTGCTCAATTCTTGCATCCTATCGCGGACCGACACGTGTTCCACTATTGCAGTTACTTTAAGCACTATCATCCTCCTTTTGTCAGTTAGAAGTCACAACTTCTTTTTATCTTTTATATAAAAGAATATCATCTTCATTTATAAGCATAGAAAAAAGAAGATATAGAAACTCTGTCGAAATTTCTCCTTATTGTCATTATCATCTTTGTAATCTGTACATTTTATATTCATACATAGTGAAGAACAGTGGATGTAGCTCTCTTTATAAAGTGAACCACTATAAATCCGTGTGTGTGGTATCATTTATTTTTTCAGCACTGCTAAATTTCATTTGGTTTGGTCTCTAAATTATTTTCTGTAATTACTCTGACAAGTTTTTATTGAAGTTAAACAGATCCTAATAACAGTGATTTGAGGGCCCAAATTTATTAAAGGGAACACATTAAACTAATTTAACATATTTTTGATTTAATTGTAGATCCAACGTCTACAAATATCTACATCAGCACTGCATTAGCAATTGGAAAAAAGAATCAACTTGTGTTGCAAGTTGAATTGCAAGTTGATAATAAAATATTATTAATAATAATACTAATATAATAAATATTAAAATAATATAATATTTATACTATTTAAATAATAGCCCATTTTGGGTTATGAATACGAAGGCTGAAGCCTTCATTTACCTCATTCCCCCTTCCCCCCTTTTCTCAGTTCTTTTAAGAGCTGAGCTTTCTAGATTAACAATCATCTTTTCAAGAGGAGATACTACTAGAGCACTCCTCTAACCCTACCAACAATAATAAAATAATGTATAAATTAGTGTATATAGTTTGGTGAAGTAGATGGATGATCTTGTATATGTAGTAGTCTGGTATAGTTTTTAAATCTGCATTGTGCTATAATGTTTATATTTTTATGGAATAAATTATATTTCTATTTTTTCAAAATTATTGTTAATGTTGTGATGTTGGCCTATTCTTACATAAATCCAGTCATGCTTTCTTTTTATAATTTAATTGTGTTGCATAATTAAGATTAATAATACTGAAATCATACATGTTTATTAAGTTGAGTTTTTGTTGTATTATAGATATGAACTAGCAAAATAAATGCTTGGTAATGCCTGATTTATTGTTGACAGAGGATAATATAGTGTATTCTTAAACTATTTAATAAGACGAGGTTTTGCCAGAATTAACGCAATAGTTTATTCCATTAAAATATATTAATTTTGATTTGTTATTATTTTTATCTTAAAATTATGTTAGTTGTAACTGTAGTGACATTGGTTATAAGTGTCATAGTTAATGCACTAAATCACTATTTAGAGTTAGTTATTTTGTTACTTTTTATAAGAGAACCCTTATTGTATTATGGCTTACCATATCGTCGCTCTCAGTTGACTTATAAAAATAGTAAATGCGCTTGTTTTTAATGAGAAAAGACATAATAAATCAAATGCTTTAGATAATTATTGTTTAGAGTTAAATTTCATACCAGTTACAAAATATTTAAGGGCCCGTTTGGTTGGATATTTTAATCACGGTTTGAATCATTTTGCTACAGTATTTTCTCTCACAAAATTTAAATCTTTACTCAAATACTCTACCCAAATACTTGAACCAAACGGGAAATGATTCTCGAAACCTTACCACATTAATTTATGTTTTAAAATTTAAATAAAAAACCACAAAAATATTTCTATTATTTTAAACTTTGTTTTGAAAGCCTATTTGCCTTTTTAAACGTTTATTTCTATCAATTTCTCGAGTTATAAATTTTTCACCTCCCTGTGGTTACGATAACCCCTTTTATACTATAAACGTTCGCGTTTAGAGAAACATTTTGGACTATGCATTAGAGGACCAACGAGAGAGAACAATATTAGACACATTCTTTCGCTAGTAGGGCTCTAGCCCATCTCAACTGAAGAGTATTTGATTAGCCGATTGGCTCCAACCATTATGTTGTATGCTTTGATTCATTCCTATGCTCATCTCATGTCATTTGAACTTGCACTAGATCATCATTTCTAGCCTTTGTGGTATAAGGAATCTTTGGATATTAGTTCAAAGGGAACGTCAAAAACTAAAAATCAAGTTGCTCCCACCTGCAAAAACATCCGCCGAAAATCAAAAGTCAAGTTCCTCCCAACTACTGTAATATGTTACCCTGCTTTAATGGGAGTACTCTTTCCATTAAGAGCTTCCCCCAGCTGAGCTAATTTGCCTTCATCCAACTTGACCATCTTTTGTTCTTTCATTTTACAATGAACTAAGTTTTTTCTTACCTTTTCTATGTACTAATATATAGTTTTCCATTACTTACCTGCTTAAGTATTTTACTTTGACATTATTATATGTGTGATTTTTTTTTCTTTTTTTATATTCTTGGTTTATAGTTATATTTTTCTTTTCTTTTTTTACTTCCTCCATGCTAATCTATTTCGTTTATGTTCTTTTTCTTATCTTTTTATACTTTTTCTCTTAATAATTTCTATTTTTCTCATTTTTTCATAAAAAGAATGATAATTTTATAGCAATGTATGGAAAAAAAATTTACTTAGTGGCTCTATTTTTGAATAGAGTTGTTAAAAAAACTAAAAGTGACCGCAAACCGACTGAAAAACCAAAAAAAAAAAAAATCTGATAGCAAAACCGACCGATCGAAAAATTTTCTTTTAAAAAAATAAATATAACTTACAAATATCATATATTAAACACCGTGTCATGTTGAATTTCAAAATTTTGGATTTTATTATTAAATAATGAATTTTTCTTGCTAATTTACTTGGTTTTTATTATTTACCTTATTATTATTGTTCTCAAAATTTTGAGTTTTTTAAATCATCTAATACATTATATTGTGAAAAAAAAAAAGTGGAACCGAGTAGGTTACTGATGGATTACCATTTGTAATCTAGTTGGTTACTATTGTCCTTTTCCAATCACCCAATAGACCGCCATAGAAACTGATCGACTCTTTTTAACAAAGACTGATCGATGAACACCCCTAATTTTGAATTATCACATAAATATTAGATTTTGTTAATTTTATGTACTTTTTAATCTTCATATTTCATACTTTTTCGATCAACTCTTAGAAAATGTACCACCATTCTCAAAAGAAGAAGATTTTTATGATGGGGCTTGAAAAAATAAACTAATGGTATGTCTCTAATTTTTATTCATCAAAATTACATTAGACTATTTATTATACATATTTTTATTAATATTTTGATATAATTTTGACTAGATCCAATGATCATAAATACACATTTTCAACATAAGGGGGAACAATATAGGTTACGACACGACACAAATATGAATTTGTGTTGGGATTTTCTAATCTATTTGCATCCCCAGTTGCATTAATGGGATTTTTTTGTGTGTTTAAATTATAGTCATGCATTATAAACTTATTGTCAATTTCATATTTCACCCTAAACTTTCAATTTTCGCATTTAGGACCCAAACCTTAGAATCTTTTGGTAATACAATCCAATCAATAACTGTTGGAAATTAATATCACTCTAGAATTTCAATTTTGGCATTTAAGACTCTAAACTGTAGAATCTTTGGCACTATAGTCCAATCAATAATCAATGTAAATTAATGGACGATAATTAGGGTCTGAAAATTTGAAATTTCAAAAGCTCAGGGTTCAATTTACCCACTAATAAAAAGTTTAGGGTCTACTTGTGAACAAAATCTTGGGTAATTTTTAGGTATTAATTGATGCCTGTTAATTAGTTGACCACAATTGTAACAAATTTTAAAATTTAAAGTGTTATTTGTCAAAATTGAAGGTTCAAGGTTCAAGCTGCAAAACACTTAGGGTCCTTTTGGTAAATGGATTCGGATTAGTGATTTAATTTGAGTTAATATGATTTGAATTAGGTTTTGAGTTAGTGATTTGAATTGTTATTCGAATTGACTTTGGATATGTATTTAAGTTTTAATCTGAGTATAGAATAAAATTAGAATTTGTGTTTGGAAAGATAGTGAATATAGTTTTTGATTTATTAATAAATCTAATAAAATCTTAATGTCAACGATCTTAAAAAATATTTAATATGAATTTTGATTTATTCCTCTCTTCATTAAAAACACAGTGAAAAAAGAATCATCTCAATTGGATATCAAATAAAGAAATTATGTTTTTTTCCTCAAATATAAGAGAGAGAATTTTAATTTTTACTGTAGTAAAGATATCTGAGTATTAAAAGTTTAAGGGGGGATGAGAACTCTGAAAACTTGGATTCTTGATACTCAAATGATTTAGATTTTGGGGAAACAAACGCGTATTCGAAGGATTCTTGATATTCGAATCTAAATTTGAGTCCATTGAGTTTAAAGAATGCATGAAACAAACATACCTTTAATGCTCAAAGTGTACCAATACAATTAAGGGATATACATCCTTTTAATTAATAACTCTATAAAATAAAGTTATTTTACCACACTTTTATGCACAAAACTTGCGTTGTTCTTAAGATTTTTAATTTGTTTTTAATTTTTAATTTTATTTTTAGGTTTATTTAATTTTACCTAGTTTGTAATTAATTTTGTTTTGTTTTTAAATAATTCCCCTTTTAATATTTTATTTCCTCAATTGTATTTAAAATTAGGTAAGATTCCGATTGAAATGTAATAAAAAATAATTTGGATTGGTTTTGGAAGAAAAATAAAGAAAAAAAATAAAAAATAAAATTTAAAAGTTGGAATTAATCAGAGCCATTGGATCTTGGAGGTGAACAGGTCAGATCGTCGCGTGAAGATGCATTTAAGGTTAGTTCCGGTGCTAGTTTCTATTGTGTGATTCTCTTTTGTTGTATGGCTCTCTTTTCTTTAAAGCCAAGAATAATATATATGTGTGTGTACGCGCGCGTGCGCGCTTATATATAACAAAGAAAAGCTTCCTTTGAAGCTTTTTGCTTTGCATGTGGAAGCAATAATAAAAAAAAAGAACAAAATGAATTGCCACTTCAATGAATTGAGTTCACTATTACAAACTGGGCATTCCATGATGGTTTTAAACTGTCATGGAAAACTTTCACGACTGTTAAAAAAAGGTCGTAAAAACCTCCGTCATGGTACAAATTTGAGTTTTCACAATAGTTTTTTTATTGTCGTGGAATATCCAAATGAGCGCCAATTTTAGGTGCTTTAGGGGACCTCTATCACGATAGTTTTTGTAAAATCCGTCGTGATAGAATGAATTTTCCATGACGGTTTTTGTAAAAACCTTCGTGAAAGGTAATGTTTCCTCGATATTTTCACACAAAAATGTCGTGGAAAGTTGGTATAGTACCACCTTACATGATAGTTTTTACAAAAATCATCATGTAAAGTCTTTTTTTCACGACCGTTTTTGAATAAAACCATCTTGAAAAATTGGTCTTGCAAAAAAAATTGCCTAAATTTTTGATTTCCCATGAGATGTCCAGTCCCGTGTGTTATCCAATTACTACAAGGCCTTGATTGCATACAAAAAATGATGTATATTGAAATTTCAAGGTATTTACAAGATTATTTACATTTGAACTATTTTGCACAATCATTTATCTACTATTCTATTTAAACATGACATACCTATTTACAAATTATACTAACTGTATTCTAACTTCATTTATATCTGTATGTATATACAATTCCTTTTTTGATAGGTCTTATATACCACTATTAATTATATTCTGCATGAAACGCAGAATAAAAAAACCACATTCTATATTTTCTTATTGTCTTAGACACTTATATTTAGAATATAGTGTTCAGTTCGATCAAAATATTACACCGCTTCTCGCTTAAAGTTTCAATCGTTAAGCGCCCTATCAAGGTGTCACGATTAGATGAATTAATAGACATTACAATTATGTAAAACTTAATATAGTTAATTTTATAAGAAAAATTGTTAATTACAATTTCGTGAGTCATACAAAATCATCATGTGGTGGGTGTCCGAGAGATCAAACCAATATATTTGGTCCTCCCATTGAGAAATAAGCGTCAACATCTAATGTTCTCCAATATTATATGGCACGAAGAATAATTTGTCCTTTGGTGGTTAAGCTAATAGGTGGAGGAGTGGCGTGACATGCTATCTGCAATCACTTTGTAGGTCTCTTGTAACACTTGAAATAATTGCCAGAGGTATGAAGCTGAAATTGTATGCTTTGTGTTGAAGTTCACAATATTCCGTTAAAAAACTACAATAAAAACAACACACTTAATTATTTGAAAGCACCTTATAACTCTACTTAGATTTAAAAAAAAAAAGAATTAAGGATAGAATTATTACTCGAGGTGTAACATTATATAGTTCACTCCGATTTTATCAAAGGTGATGAAGTAGTAAATGTTATCATACCCCACATAGATAGACAATTCATTGCCAGTGATATGTTTTAGTATTGGGCTGTAATGCCCAAAATTCTCACAAATGTGTATGGTTATATGAAGCATTTTTCATAGTAAATTTGAATAGTATGTTATGCATTTTATTATTTTAATCATAATAAATCTTCTATTATATAGAGTTTTTGAGAAATCTAACGATATTTCAAGTGTCTTTTTACAGTGAAGAGTTGGATGACTTACTTGGCAAGAATTGATGTGCTATGAATAATTGAGAATAATATGTTTTTTTATTGATGGTTCATTATATGATTTATTATGTTTTCATTTAGTTGACTATTTTAGTAACAGTTAAAGTAAGTATTTGATATATGTTTGTATGACTTTGTTAAAAATGGTGGTGCATTTATGAACATATATTAACGTTGGGGATATATATGTGAAAAGGTATTTTTAGTGGGGCTATTAGTAGAATTATGAAATGAATATATGATTATAATATGTGAATTGCTTAGTTGTCAGTTAAACATTAGTCCATCACATAAAACCTCTAACTCACATCTCTGACCATATAATTCCTAAAAGAAAAACTTTACTTTGAGCTTCCTCTATTCTATTTAAACAAAAAGCCAAAGCAGTGAGGGTTTAAAAGCTTAAAGGTTCGGATTTGGGAAGAAACTACCCAGAAAACTATAGTTTTCTTGAGAAAATTGAAGTTTGAACCTAAATTTGAGAGGCCAACTTGTATAGCAGCCAATGTAAGACTTTTTTCTTGAAATGGATGGTTATTTTCGTGCTTCTTGATGGGGGTTTTGTGGGTTGTATGCATATAGGCTAGTTTGTGAAAAATTTCATGGAAGTAAAGATGTCATTAGTTAGATGATGTGAGAAAGAGTTTAATTGAATGTAAATAGGTGTTCCTCTTGCTGTGGTTTGATCTAAGCATGATTTGGAAGTGTTTAAATTTGAATTTGCTCTGTTTTCTATGAATGTTGGTGAGTGTAAGCATAATGTTTGAGAAAATGTTAAGCTAAAATTCTGGAAAAAAAGTGTGCAACAACCCTGATTACATGCTTCATATCTCCTAGATTACTTAGAGTTTGAAGGTGAAATTTTCCGAAATGATAGTGGACATATAGAGCTATGTTCTATCAAATTTTCGTCCAAAAATGTTGAAGGATGAATTTTTGGTGAATTTTTCAAAATCAAGTCTTGCTGCTGAAATTTTGCTGGCAGTAAGCTAGCTTTGCTTGTTTGTGAACCTAGTCAAATTAAACCCAAATGATGTGAAATTTTACAGGGAGATTCTTTGATATGTTTATTGTTGTTCTACAAATTTTCATGACAATTGGGTTTGTATTCTAAGATCTATGAATTTTTCCATTTTTACATATCAAGAAGATGATTGTAAGTTGGTATAGGTATGATTGTTAAAATTGTTTCTTTGTGCTTGAATGGTTACAATATGAATATCGTAGGTCATTAGCACATCAAATTCATCAAGAAAGGTCCACTCTCCACACTTTCTTTAAGTCTTCTTGTTTTTAAAGTAAGTAGAATCCTATTTTCAAACTTCACAAAAATAACAGTACTTGTGTGAGAAGTATTTTATAAACTCAACGAGTTAAAGGATTTGTATAATTGTGATTGTCTTGTTTACTTGTTTACAAAAGCAAAGCTATTGTACTCTTGTGTTATGTTTTAAGATAAAGTATAAAACATTGTTTAATATTTGAGTAGGCAAGGGAAGCGGGAGGGACCGGCATACCCAAATTATGGTAGCGATATCCCTTGAGGCATGAGGTTTTCTAATATAGGGTACCCATAAGATTGAAAAAGAACAGGTTTTGAAAACTCACGGCCTATCGGATATTAAGCTAGTTCTATACTTGACTAGGGTGCCACATACTGCCTCTCACTGAAAATGTTTTCTTTTAGCTGAAAATGGGTACAATGGAATGCCATGGTTTAAAATACATATTTGACCTTGTGATAGGTTCTACTTACTGAGCTATAGCTCCTTTAGTTTCTTATGATGCAGATGTTGATGTGCAGGAATAGAAGTTATTTAAGTTGCTACAGCTGACAGGATGTTCACATGCTGCTAATGAGAACTATTATATTTTAAAGACTGTTGTTTCCGATATATATAATCAAGAGTTTGAGAACTTGTTTTAGAAAAGATATATATATATATATATATATATTGTAAATATTGTAAGTTTTTTTTTCAGTTTGTAATTTTTATCAAATAATATGATATGTAAAAAGATAAATGAAGAGTGTTTTTTTATAATTTCTACATGTTGAAGTAAAGGTAGCATTTGCCAGCTTAACCAGACATGTGTTTTGTCTAGTTAAGATGGAAGGTGTTACAGTTTTGGTATCAGAGCGAATGGTTTAAGTCGTTCCTGAAGACTAATTGAAGGTATGTGAACATCGGAGAGTGGAGTAACTCAAACAATTAGTAGAATTTTTTTGTGTTTTATGCATGTAATTTATTTGTTATTTTTTTTGTAATATTAAAAAAAACATAATTATTTAAGAAACATGGGATAAAATAGGGCATTACACAAGCGAATGAAGTAATGGCTCCTAAGAGAAAAACAAGAGTGGTTAATGACCTACCACCTAGAGAACCGGCACCTGATTTGGTGCAAATTGTGGCAAACCTTATTGGATTAGTAGAGAGACAATCAAGACAGATTGATAGATTAATAGAACAGAGAGGTCAACAGAACCAGCTACCCCTTCCACCTCGACCGGATGTCTCGCAAACTGTTTATGAGAAATTTAGGAAAATGGAACCTCCTGACTTTGATGGTGGTTCAGACCCATTAGTTGTAGAGGAGTGGGTGAAATCTTTGGATGCTATCTTTGATTATATGAGGATCAGTGATGCTAAAAAGGTACTTTGTGCAATTTTCTTGCTTAAAAAAGGAGCTAGAACTTGGTGGGAAGGAACTAAGCTTGGAGTGAATATGGATGAGCTGACTTGGGACAGATTCAAGAAGATCTTCTACGAAAAATATTTCACTAGGGATGTTAGATCACAAAAAGTAAAGGAGTTTCTGGAGCTAAAGCAAGGTTGGATGTTAGTGTGTGATTATGTTAGAAAATTCGATGAAGGTTGCAGGTATGTCCCTTATATTGCCCAAGACAACGATGAGAAAATAGACCACTTCTTTAGAGGTCTTAATCCTGAAATCAGAAGGGATGTGAGGATGTCTTCTACAATGGAGTTTAGGGAGTTAGTCGATAAAGCATTAATGGTAGATCAGGATGAAAAAGATATTTAAAAGTTTCCTCAACCAAGGAGATCAGGATTAACTCCAAGGAATCCTACCCAATGGAAAAGGGTAGAACATAAGCCAGAACAGGGAAATAGTAAATGCCCCAGAGTTAAGCAAGCTACTAATATGACTGAGAAGCCATTATGTGCTAAGTGTGGGAAGAATCATTTTGGTGAATGCTATAAAGGTAGTAACTTATGTAGGAAACAAAGTGCGCAGCGGAATTTTTTTAAAATTTTTCATCAGAGTATTTTCCAAAACACAAGTTTGACATGTTATATGTATAAATTAAACAGATCTTACTAACCTCAGTATGCCGAAGAACCTCCACGACCTGTGTAGAGAAGTAACGTTCCAGAAGAGCCTCAACCAACTGGTCTTCTTTGCTATTCTCTATCCACAACCGGAGTGAGTGTGGGCTCACACGTACAGCTTTTCCACCGGTGACTCTCCTTCCAACCAATAGAGAGAACCCAAAGCTAGTGTTCGTGATTTGTGAACAAAAGCTCTCAGGGAGTTTTCAGATGCTCACTAGAAGAGTATCACTCTTAATCTCTCAAATTGATCTGAGTAAATCATTAGACTCACTCCCTTTTTATACCTATTGGTCCTTGGGGTCAGTCCATATCAGATTAGGTCTCAAAAATTGAAACAGAATCAAGTTCGGATCAATATCTGATAAGATACGCGTGAAAAACGCGTAATCTTAGCTGTCGCGGTCGGCATGCCGAACTGTGAGATAGGCAGGCCGAACTGGCCAGTTCGGCAGGCCGAACACGTCATCCGGCATGCCGAACTGCCGAGAAAAAATCTCCGCGAATCTTTTATTTTCCACCCGAGATTCTAAAGGATAAAGTCTCAGTTTTGATTCAAATAGCCCAATAGAAAAGATATCTGATCAAAACAAACTTTATCAAGATAATCTCTAAGAAAATAAATCAATTCATAATAATTCTACAAGTTTATCTTGTTCTAATTGTCCAAAATTAAAACAACCGATAAACAGACAAGAATTATCCGAACGCCATAATTCAACAAGTTATCTTGAACTAATTTCTTACATAATTAATTCAACCGATAAACAGACATGAATTATTTGATTCTTATAAATTTTAAACCAATCTGATAAATCCGACATAAGTCACCAATTATTGGAAAAGCACGCCGTGTCGTTACAGGATTTTGTGAGCTAGCAAAGGGGACCAAAATGGACCTATAAAGTTCAAGCTCATGATAATTATGAAACCCAATATCCCAGATATACATTTCACAATTATCAACTCCAACGCTACTCCACTAAAAGCTTGGAGCTGCACTCTCGAACTTTATAGAATTACGAAGCTCGTGTAGCAAAGTCTCCATGACATATCATAGTGTATCGCATCCCCATATGATCATCCATAATCGGCTTAAGGACAAGTTCTGTCTTACCTTCCCGATTATTTTTATCTTACGTTCCATTGTCTCACCATTAGAAAACTTACCATCCAAAGATAGCATACCATTCGGTTACACCTATGTATCCAAATGGTTGAGCGCTCCAGTTTTCCAATTACAGGACAACGCATATAAGAGGATATCATTACTCCTAAAGAGGAGCTATGGATTCCATATCTATGAATAACAAGTCTACGCTACCAAGAGTCATGCCTCCAAGGTACCGGCATGCATGCCACTATAGAGATGTGGGAGTCACCCATTGGTACATCAAAAGACACAAATCGAGACAACGGGCCCATTATTCATCTCAGGATTAAGATACAATACAAATGATTGTCTAAAGTGAATCGATTTGCCAAGACAGAATTATTAATCCAAATCAATTCACTTTATGTCCCGATCCAACACATCGTCACCTATGACAACGCGCTAATGTTTCTATTCACGGAGTCCAACTCCGATGGCCAAGACAAACCATCTCCCAAAAGGGATATAGACAACATAACAATCTTTACATGAATAAAGCGCCCAACTTTATTCCCTCGATTGCGGATCATATATTTTAGACCATCACCTTAAGAGTCGTGTCTACCGCATAATCATCCCATCATATGCCCAACTCTTAAGGTTTAGACTGACAGTCTCAGACTACTGTTTGCTTATCATACATTCAACAAATATGAACGTAAAGAGGACAATATTTGGTATATATAAATGAATAAATTCTTTATTGATAAAAATGTCTCCAAAAACGTATTACATTTTTACTCCTTAGAGCATACATGTCTAACAACTTATGTTTCAAGTGCAAGAAGCCAGGGCATTTGGCAAAGGATTGTCCCACGATGCAAAAGAAAGTCCAAGGAAGGTGTATGTGATGACAAAAGAACAAGCTAATGCAGATGCTTTTGTAGTCTCGGGTAATATTTTAATTTCTAAAGTTGCTGCTCACGCATTAATAGATTCAGGATCTATGCATTCATTTGCATCAAGTACATTTGTGAGGAAATTGGGCATTACACCAGATTTGTTGGAAACGAGATATAGTGTAACATTACCATCCGGGGAAGAAATGGAATCGAATCAAATGTTAAGGGCTTGCTCGATTCAGATTGCTGATAGAACCTTATATGTGGATCTCGTGGTTTTGGATATGGCTGATTTTGAAGTCATTTTGGGTATGGATTGGTTGACAAAATATCATGCCACAATTGATTGCAACAAGAAAATTGTGATCTTTCAGCCACTTGGAGAAGAACAATTTGTATTTAGAGGAACCATAAGGAGATCATCTATCCCAATCATAACTGCAATAAAAGCTCAAAAGATGCTTAGTAAAGGTTGTGTTGGCTATATAGCTAGTGTTATGGATACTTCAGTGGAGTAGAAGTTAAAGCTGGAAGATGTGAATGTAGTTCAAGAGTTCCTAGAAGTGTTCTCAATGACCTATTAGGATTGCCAACTGATCTAGAGATTGAGTTTGTAATTGATCTTGTACCAAGGACTGCACCAATTTCCAAAGCACCCTATAGAATGGCACCAACAGAATTAAAGGAGTGGAAGGTACAATTGCAAGAATTGCTTGATAAGGATTTTATACGCCATAGTTATTCTCCTTGGGGAGCGCCTATGTTAGTTGTGAAGAAAAAAGATGGTGCGTTGCGGTTATGTATTGATTATAGGGAGTTAAACAAGGTGACCATTAAGAATAAGTATCCACTTCCAAGGATAGATGATTTGTTTGATCAATTACAGGGTGCTTCCATTTTCTCAAAAATTGATTTGCGAAGTGGATATCATCAATTGAAGATCAAAGAAGAAGATGTGCAGAAGACTGCCTTTAGAACAAGGTATGGGCATTATGAATTTTTAGTGATGACTTTTGGTTTAACAAATGTCCCTGCTGCATTTATGGGCTTAATGATTTGGGTGTTCAAGCAGTTTCTTGATAAAATTATGATTGTGTTTATTGATGATATTTTGATCTATTCTCAGAGTAAGGAGGAACATGAAGAACACTTAAGAATTGTGCTACAAGTTCTCAAGGAAAACAAGTTGTATGCCAAATTTAAGAAGTGTGAATTTTGGCTAGAACAAGTGGCATTCCTAGGACATATAGTGTCCAAGAATGGAATTTCTGTTGATCCAGGTAAAGTGGAAGCTGTTGCTAACTGGCCAACACCAACGAATGTATTAGAAGTTAGGAGCTTTTTAGGATTGGCGGGGTACTATCGACGATTTGTTGAGGGATTCTCTAAAATAGCCACTCCCTTAACATCGCTGACTAGAAAGAATGTGAAATTCCAGTGGACTGATGCTTGTGAAAAGAGTTTTCAAGAATTGAAGCATAGGCTAATCACAGCTCCGGTGCTTACCATTCCAACAGGAACTGGTGGATTTGTGGTGTATAGTGATGCCTCCAAGAATGGCTTAGGCTGTGTGTTAATGCAGAATGGGAAGGTAATCGCATATGCCTCAAGGCAACTAAAAGAGTATGAAAAGAATTACCCAACTCATGATTTGGAACTTGCTGCTATAGTTTTTGCTTGGAAAATCTAGGGACACTACCTGTATGGTGAGAAGTGTGAGATTTATACTGACTATAAGAGTTAAAGGCAGCGTAGATGGTTGGAACTTGTGAAAGACTATGATTGTGTAATCAACTACCATCCTGGTAAAGCAAATGTGGTCGCTGATGCCTTGAGTAGAAAATCAATGTCGTCCCTCCATGTCATTCAAAAGCCAATATTATTGGATTTGCAAAGGTTGGAGCTTGAAATAGTCCCAAAAGGAATAACGAGTAAAATGTCAGCTCTAGTATTGCAACCTGTGCTACAAGATAAAAATAAAGAAGGCCAAAAGGTGGACAAGTATTTGATTAGGTTGAGAAACAAGATTAATGCGGGACAGAGACCAAACTTCTCAGTTGATGAAGATGGGATCATAAGATATGGAAAGAGGTTATGTGTGCCATTTGTTAAGGCCATTAAAGAAGACATCTTGAAAGAAGCTAATATGATACCTTATTCAATACACCCAGATAGCACAAAAATGTATAGAGATTTAAAGTAGCATTATTGGTAGCCTGGAATGAAGAAAGATGTAGCAAAGTTTATGGCTGAATGTTTAACTTGTTAACAAGTTAAGATTGAACATCAAAGACCAGTAGGGTTGTTGAAACCTTTGTTGATTCCAGAGTGGAAATGGGAACACATCACAATGGACTTTGTACTTTGATAGCCTAGAACTCAAAAGGATTCAATTCTATATGGGTGGTTGTGGATAGGTTAACCAAGTCTGCCCATTTTCTTCCAGTGAAATCCACTTATACCATGAACCACTATGCTCAATTGTATATCAAAGAGATAGTCAGATTACATGGAGTGTCGGTTTCAATAGTATCTGATAGAGACCCTAAGTTCACATCTGCATTTTGGAAGAGTTTACATAGTGCTATGGGAACGAAGCTTGCATTTAGCACAGCATTTCATCCTCAAAGTGATGGACAATCGAAGAGGGTAATTCAGATATTGGAAGATATGTTAAGAGTGTGTATACTTGATTTGCAAGGGAGTTGGGATACAAGGCTTCCTCTAGTGGAATTTACTTACAACAATAGTTACCAAGCGACGATTGGAATGGCACCATATGAAGCGCTATATGGAAGAAAATGTAGATCTCTAGTTCATTGGGATGAAGTTGGAGAAAGAGAATTACTCAGTCCAGAGATGGTACAAATGACTGTTAAGGTAGTAGAAAAGATACATGATAGAATGAGGACAACACAAAATAGACAGAAAAGTTATGCAAATAGAAGAAGAAAAGATTTAGAGTTTACTATTGGGGATCATGTATTCCTAAAGGTAGCTCCAATGAAGGGCGTCATGAGATTTAGAAAAAAAGAAAAGTTAAGCCCAAGGTATGTTGGCCCATTTGAAATCCTTGAAAAGGTTGGTGATAGAGCATATAGGTTGGCCTTACCTCCTTCATTATCAAGTGTACATAATATCTTTCATGTATCCATGCTCAAGAAGTACATTTCAAATCTCTCGCATGTTTTAAGTTTTGAACCATCAGAATTAACCACTGATTTAGCATATGAGGAGAAACCAGTAAAGATCCTTGATAGAAAAGAAAAGGAGTTGAGGATCAAGAAGATTCAACTAGTTAAGGTTTTGTGGAAGAATCATTCAGTAGAAGAAGCCACATGGGAAAGAGAGGAAGAGATGCGAAGCAAATATCCAGAACTATTCGGTATGTCAAATTTCGAGGACGAAATTTAATAAGGAGGGGAGAAATGTAATGCCCAAAATTCTCACAAATGTGTATGGTTATATGAAGCATTTTTCATAGTAAATTTGAATAGTATGTTGTGCATTTTATTATTTTAATCATAATATAATTTTCTATTATATAGAGTTTTTGAGAAATCTAATGATATTCAAGTGTCTTTTTACAGTGAAGAGTTGGATGACTTACTTGGCAAGAATTGATGTGCTATGAATAATTAAAAATAATATGTTTTTTTATTGTTGGTTCATTACATGATTTATTATGTTTTCATTTAGTTGACTATTTTAGTAACAGTTAAAGTAAGTATTAGATATTTGTTTGTATGACTTTGTTAAAAATGGTGATGCATTTATGAACATAGATTAACGTTGGGGATACATATGTGAAAAGGTATTTTTAGTGGGGGTATTAGTAGAATTATGAAATAAAATATATGATTATAATATGTGAATTGCTTAGTTGTCACTTAAACATTAGTCCACCACATAAAACCTCTAACTCACGCCTCTAACCATATCATTCCTAAAAGAAAAACTTTAGTTTTAGCTTCCTCTGTTCTATTCAAACAAAAAGCCAAAGCAGTGAGGGTTTAAGAGCTTGAAGGTTTAGATTTGGGAAGAAACTACCCAGAAAACTATAGTTTTCTTGAGAAAATTGAAGTTTGAACCTAAATTTGAGAGGCCAACTTGTATAGTAGCCAAGGTAAGATGTTTTTCTTGAAATGGATGGTTATTTTTGTGCTTCTTGATGGGGGTTTTGTGGGTTGTATGCATATGGGCTGGTTTGTGAAATATTTCATGAAAGTAAAGATGTCTTTGGTTAGAGGATGTGAGAAAGAGTTTAATTGAATGTAAATAGGTGTTCCTCTTGCTATGGTTTGATCTAAGCATGATTTTGGAAGTGTTTAAATTTGAATTTGCTCTGTTTTCTATGAATTTTGGTGAGTGCAAGCATGATGTTTGAGAAAATGTTAAGCTGAAATTTTGGAAAAAAAAGTGTACAACAACCCTGATTACGGGCTTCATATCTCCTAGATTACTTGGAGTTTGAGGCTGAAATTTTGAGTAATGATAGTGGACATATAGAGCTATGTTATGTCAAATTTTCGTGTAAAAATGTTGAAGGATGATTTTTTGGTAAATTTTTCAAATTAGGTCCTGCTGCTAAAATTTTGCTGGCAGTAAGCTAGATTTGCTTGTTTGTGAGCCTAGACAAATTAAACCCAAATGATGTGAAAATTTACAAGGAGATTCTTTGATATGTTTATTATTGTTATGCAAATTTTCATGACAATTGAGTTTGTATTCTAAGATCTATGAATTTTTCTATTTTTACATATCAAGAAGATGATTGTAAGTTGGTATAGGTATGATTGTTAAAAATGTTTATTTGTGCTTGAATGGTTACAATATACATATGGCAGGTCAATAGCACATCAAATTCACCAAGAAGGGTCCACTCTCTACACTTTCTTTAAGTCTTCTTGGATTTAAAGTAAGTAGAATCCTATTTTCAAATTCACAAGAAATAATAGTACTTGTGTGAGAAGTATTTTATAAACTCAACGAGTTAAAGGATTTGATAATTGTGATTGTCTTGTTACTTGTTTACAAAAGCAAAGCTATTGTATTCTTATGTTATGTTTTAAGATAAAGTATAAAACATAGTTTAATATCTGGGTAGGCAAGGGACTCGGGAGGGACCGACGTACCCAAATTATGGTGGCGATATCCCTTGAGGCATGAGGTTTTTCAATATAGGGTAGCCATAAGACTAAAAAAGAACAGGTTTTGAAAACTCATGGCCTATCAGATATTAAGCCAGTTCTATACTTCACTAGGGTGTCACAGACTACCTTTCACTAAAATGTTTTCTTTTAACTGAAAATGGGTACAATAGAGTGCCATGGTTTAAAATACATGTTTGACCTTGTGATGTCAACTCTAGGTTTTACTTACTAAGCTATAGCTCTTTTAGTTTCTTGTTATGCAGATGTTGATGTGCAGGAGTATAAGTTGTTTAAGTTGCTATAGCTGATAGGATGTTCACATGCTGCTAATGGGAACTATTATATTTTAAAGACTGTTGTTTCCGATGTGTATAATCAAGAGTTTGAGAACTTGTTTTAGAAAAGATCTATATATTTTGTAAAAATTGTAAGTTTTTTTTTTTCAATTTGTAATTTTTATCTAATAATATGATATGTAAAAAGATAAATGAAGAGTTTTTTTTTTAAAATAATTTCTACATGTTGAAGTAAAGGTAGCACTTGCCAGCTTGACCAGGCATGTGTTTTGTCTAGTTAAGATAGAAGGTGTTACATATGCACTGAATCATCAACCCATCACGCATGAAAGAATGTACGTACAATGCTAGCTGTATAAATTCTGGAGGTATTAGAGAAAAGTTAAATGTAGGTGGTGGCTCATTCGTAACAGTTGTTCTTATTCTTGATTTACCTCATGTTGTGATTGTTTTACTTTTGTAGAACTTTTTCTTTTTTTAACGTTTCTTTCACCCTAGATCTTATGGAATGTGATTAGGCACTCGAGTCATCTTCATCATTGCGACTACTTCAATTAACCTCTTTGGCCATGCAATGAAGCTTCCGGTGGCTTTACCTAAAGTTGTTGCTTCAAATGTCAAAACAAGCAATTCAGCTATTCTAACTCTAATAGTAATGATGCTAGCGCATGTGTTTTTGTCCCCTAAGGGTCTTCCATGGACTGTATCATTTGGAAGACTCTCCATCCACACCTTCCTAAGCGCAACAAGTACACACCCAACATTAATTCTATCGTCAACAAGGAGCCTGCATTCTTGATATTATTCGGGCTCTTGACGTTGAGGTAAGAATTGGACTTTTGGAGCTTCTGCTACATTGTCCAGAGGGTTATAGCTAGCCTTGAAGCTGTTGTATTGTGAGATGCTCTCATCTGTCAGTCTAGTATGTCCTTGGGAAATGAACTCGGTCACAAGACCTCATAGTTCTACAATTTCCATCTTCATCTTCGACATTTAGGAATTGAAATTTGAACTTGGTTGGAGGTCGGAGTATTGAGACTACTTCACATACTTTGATTGACCGCAAACACGTTCTGAATGTTTTGGTTTTCCTAGTGCCCTCGTCAATATGTCATCATTACTGATGGACTGAAAAGTTCCTTGACTTTATTGCATCATGTACTCATCTTGTAAAACAACAACAAACCAAATCATTCTTAATATCCTTCAATAGGTATGAAATTACAAATTAATAATCTGAGTTCAATAAATTTACAATCAAGTTCCTAATTTGTGCTGCTCTTGGATTTTAGACTGTCCATCAGGACCTTGATGTGATTTTACCCATAACTCCTCCAGTGTTGGTAGCACGTCTGTCTCAGCTAACTGTATTATGTTATGTTAGTAATATATTAATAATAGAATAAATGATATATGTAACATAAGTAAGATAATAACGTACCAATGATTGCTCGAGCTTTCTATATTCATCTCGGCTGACCATAGAACCGTATTCATTTTTTGTTCCAATTTTTCTTACGTTGGTTGATAGCGGTTGCAATTTGGCAGAACTCTAATAGTTCACAACAGTTTCCCAATCATCATCATTTATAGAGGGGTAGTAGTATACTACCATAGGAGGCCACTTAAGTCCATTTGCATCATCTTTCAGAATGGAAAGGTTAGGCTTTACAAAAGTAACATAGAGGTCAGATCTAAACCCCTTTACTAATTTGCCATAGACCTTCAAAGCCTTTTTCCCATGCCACCCTTCAACTGTGAAAGCTTCACAAATCTCTCTCCAAATCACATCTTTTACTTAGTCCAAATCCTTAGTCCTCTAATCTTTAATCTATATAGGAACTTGTTCTCGACTAAAAACTCCAATTGAGCTGCTTAATTCACTTCCGGGTGTGCCTTCTGGTTGGCCTTTTGAATCAAACGTCACTTCTATTCTTAAACCTTTCTTCTTCATCCAATGAACTTTTTTCATCAAAGTAGCTCTCCGCTCAAAATCTACTTTGGGATCAAATTTGATGTGCTTTTAAGGCTTACTAACTTATTTTGCCTTGCTATATTGAGAGGAAGATGAAGTGCACTCTTCATACTCCTCCTCATAGTGGTCATTATCACTCTCTTAAGACATTTTTACCTAATCTAATGACCACCAAAATCACAACACATTGCACAAAATCACATATCCAAATTACATAACTAAAATCACAATATCACAATCACATATTGCACAAAATTACATATCTATTTCTCTGAAAAATTACAAACTCTCATAATCAAAGTTAACAAAATCACATTTCACAAATTACATACCCAAAATCACAACATTATATAATCACATATTGCACAAAATCACATATTTATTTCTCACAAAATCACAAAATCTCATAATCAAAGTTAACAAAATCACATTTCACAAATTACAAAACCAATCTCTTCAAAACATCATATAATCACATATTGCACAAAATCACATATCCATTTCTCACAAAATCATAAACTCTCGTAATCAAAGTTAACAAAATCACATTTCAAAAATTACATAACCAATCTCTTCAAAACATCATATAATCACATATTGCACATAATCACATATCCATTTCTCACAAAATCAGATATCCATAATCACATATTGAAAAAAATTCAAAACTTCAAAATCAGATATGTATGTATGTCATCAAAACAAGTTATGAAGGGAAGGGAGGGGTGGGGGAGTGGCGGGGAGAGGCGGCTGGGGAGGAGGAGGGGTAGGGGCAAGGCGGCAGGGGACGCGGGGGGGGGGGGGGGGAGTGGCGGGGAGAGGCGACAGGGGAAGGTGAGAGGCGGACGGGGAGGGACGAGTTGCGGTGAGGCGGAGGGGGAGGTGTTGGGGGAGGCAGGGAGAATGGCAGAGGAGAAAGAGAAAACAAGGAAGAAAACTTACATAATGGCAACGGTAGGGGAGGGGCGACAATGACAAGAAGCGACGACGAGTTTGAGAGAGAGAGAGTTTGAAAGAGAGACCTCGAGTTTGAATGTGGGGGGGCGCGAGTTTTGAAAATTATAAAACCCTAGGGCCTACATTACACGATGGTTTTTTTAAAAATGACCGTCGTGTAATGTTTAGTATTACACGATGGTTTTTTATCTTATTCATGTAAGCTTAACATTCCATGATGGTTTTTTATAAAAACCATTGTGGAATATCATTTTTTACAAAAAAACTGTCGTAAAAAATTAGTCTAAAAGCCCCAATTGCATAAGTTTTTACCTTTGTCCAAGGTGGCCAGTCTGTCTGTTAAGCATCCAATGGCCTAGAATGTTTACTTTTTGCTGTTTTTATCACAAATATAACGATAAATAGATACTTTACCTTTAAAAAAGATGAAAAATGAAATAAAGAAATATATTGAAATAAATTAACATAAATTTGTTATGCTTATTTTTTCCTCATTTGTTTCATTGTTTTCCTCAATATATATCCATTCCATATCTTCACGAAGCAAGTGCGAAATATCATCTTCAAAATCATCTATCTCTTCAACCGGTGACAATCCCTTTATGATTGAGGGGATGTCCGTGCAATCTTTGGCAACTTCTTTATCGTCAATACTACTCTTGGCTTCATCGGGACGACTAGAGACAATTCTAAATCTTGGGGATCCGTTGTAAAAAAACTTGGATTGCTTATGATGCCATAATGAAGGGATCATTATTGTATCCCAATCTTCTAAAGTCAACTACCGTGATGCCATTATAATCGGTCTTAACATAGTTATTGTTAGCCCACTTGCACTTAAAAAGTGCTATATGCAATCCCCTATAATCAAGTTCCCAAATATCTTTAATGAAACTAAGGTAGTTCATGGTCTCATATACCAGATTCTTGTCCTTGGCAGAGTAAATATGCATAGCTTCAGCACAAAGAGTCACACCACTATTTTGGATAGGATGCTTGTCATCTCTTTCACGAGTGTAGAAAGTGTAACTGTTTATGGAATATGATGTATATCTTGTTACTATTGACGATGGTCCTCTAGCTAGGTTCTTTAAGTCTTGTGACATACCTATATCTTGTGATATGGAGCACTTGCCATTGATATGTGCTCTAATCCATAGCCGAAAGGTCTAGTTGTGTTCATCTTGCTTTCTCTTCTCATTTCTTTCTCTTTTTGGATTTGCCTTTTTTAATCCGTTCATGTGCACCTCAATGAAAGGCTCTACTTCATTGGCATTGTGCAAGACATACAGACAAGCTTGCTCCCACTCCCCTCGATTTACTGAGGAAGGATTGCCAATAGATACTCCCCTAGCCTCAATGTTTATTGTCTTTGGCACCCCAATTGCTTCTACATTGGACAAGTACTCGGAGCAAAATTTAACCGATTCCTTAGCTACATAACTTTATATGATATATCCCTCCGACCTATTTTGGTTCTTCACATAGCCCTTCAAAATCTTCATATATCTTTCAAATGGGTACATTCATCTCAAATATACCAGTTCGTAAACTTTACATACTAAATGCATTGTTAGATAAATCATGTTAAAAATTTTGAGTAAAAAATGCTTCTCAAGCGTGCAAAAGGTTTGTACCAACTCTGATTGTAGTGAATCTAGCATAAGTGGATCAATTACCTTGGAGCATATTGAATTAAAGAATGAGCACAACTTAGTAATTGCAAATCTTACATCCTTTGTTTGAATTCCTTGCAAGAAAAGCGATAGCAATTGTTACATCAAAGCAAGCCATTTACAAAGCTTTCTCTTTTTTTGCTCTTGATAATGTGTGCTTTGTCGGAGGTAAGTAAGTGCGGTTCTCTCTTTTTTTAGGAAATAAGTTAGACCTAATCTCCATTTCTATAAGATCCAATCATGCTTTTTCACCATCCTTAGTCTTACTTGGAATCTTAAGCAACGTGTCGACTATTGATTCACAAAAATTTTTTCAATATGCATAACATCCCAGTAATGACGACTAAAAAGTGTCTTCCAATATGGAAGATAGAAAAAGATTGATCTCTTTTTCTATGGTCCATCTATCAATGGCTCGTCCATACCTCGCTTTCTCTCCCTGAATAACGTGTTCATATCTTTTACCATTTCAAATATTTGTTCACCCATCAAAGGACGAAGAGGGTCTCTTTCTTTGATGTTACTATCAAAGGCTTTCTTTTGTTTGCGGTAATGACGATCTCTTGGCAACCATCTTCATGGCCAAGAAAAAAAGTTTTCTTACCATTCTTCAACCGTTTGTGAGACGTTTCTTTCGTACAAATAGGACAACCAATAAAACACTTCATCAAATAACCAGATAAATTGTCATATGCAGGGAAGTCGTTAATTGTCTATATCAACATTGCATGAAGTGTGAACGTTTCTTCTCGGTAAGCATCTCTAACTTCAATTCTATTTTTCCACAAGTTTTTTAGGTCATCGATTAATAGTGACAAGTAGACATCAATATCATTATTTGGTTAGTGAGGACTCGAAATCAATAAAGACAACATTAAAAACTTTCGCTTCATGCACATCTTTGGAGAGAGATTGTAGTTAACAAGTATTATGGGCCAAATGTTATGCCTACTACTCATGTTACCATGCGGGTTTATTCCATCTATCGACAAAGCAAAATGTATATTTCTTGGATCCACACTAAAGTCGAGATGATTGCCTTCAAAAGTCTTCTATTGTGGTGAATTCGTCGGATGTCTAAGCATACCATCATCGACTCGTTTGTCATGATGCCATGTCAAATTCTTGGCATGTTCTGTGTTTCCAAATAAACGCCTTAAACGTGGTACGGGTGGAATGTACCATAACACCTTCGTTGCCACTCTATTCTTACCGTCTTTTGACTCCCTTCCTTTCTTCAACCTTGATTTGTTGACAAACCAGATAATAATTCTCATCCTCATACTTATTCCTATAAAGAACACAATCATTTTCACAAGCATGAATTTTCTCATACTCCATCCCAAAGTGCTCAAAGTCTTCTTAGCCTCATAAATACTAGTTGGTAATTTATTACCCTTCGGTAGAAGCCTTCCTAGAAATTCTAAAAGCTTTGTGAAACTAGAATTTGAATACTCACCCGACACTTTCAAATTCCATAATCCAACTAAAGTGGACAATTTGATGAAATTGGTACACCCCTCATATGCAGGTGTCTCGATATCATTCATCATTATCTTAAATACATCCGGATAGTATAATAAGTGGCCTTCCAAATCATTGACCATGTCAACCATATTGTTGTCATCATCCATATTATCTTCCATAATAGCTTCCTTTTCTTTACTTACTAAAGTTGGATTGAACTTAGACTTACCATGAAAATGCCATGTTTGATAACTACTTATAATTCCATTTTGAAACAAAATGTCCTTTAACAATTGGAATTGAATGAGATCTATGGTTCCACCTTGAACACAAGGACACCAAATTTTATCACCTTTGGCATGAGTTTTGATAAAATCCAAGAACTCTTCCACATCATTCATATATTCTCTAGACAATCGAAAATCCCACATCAATTTCCTATCTATTTCACAAGTCGTAAATTGAAATAATAATTTTAATTAAAAATAATTTCATAAATTACACATACCTATCATATTTTAATCATAAATCATATGCATAAAACAAATTAATCATACCCGTCTACAATACAATAAACACGAATCCATAAACAACAAAATCAACACTAATTTATCAATTTCTAAAAAAAACTTACAGTTAGGAAGCAAATTAAGGAGGATGGAGGCGGAGAGGGATGGTTGCAGTAGTTTTGGAGAATTCTGGATGTGTTTTTGAGAGCTGGACTTGTGATTTGTGTCTGATTGTCGAGCTAGGAAAAGGGCTTTTAAGTCATCTTCTACAACGATTTTCTCCAAAAATCGTCATGGTATGTATGGCCTTCCATGACGGTTTTTTTTTTTAAAAAGAAGGGTCATGCAAGGCCATACATACCATGACCATTTTTTGAAAAAACCATCGTGGTAGATAGCCTCCCCTACCATGATGGTTTTTGTCTTATTAGGTGTAACTTCCTGTATTTTCTTTCCCTTATTACGACAGTTTTTGAAAAAAAGTCGTTAAACGAGAGTCGTATAATCCCAAATTTTTAGTAGTGATTGTTTAATCAAGGATCTTCACCCGAGGAAGAAAATAGAGAATTAACAAAACAAAGCCAAACAAAAAATGCACACTAAAGAATAGTAGTAACTAGTTTCTAGCCCATTTTGCACAAAGAATGTCATATGGTGCTTGTTTACACAGACAACACTTGAAAAATGTGATCTTAGTAAGCTTGCAATTGCTTATATTTTTAATTGAGAAAGTCACTCCTTGGAGGCTGCATAAGTTGCATGAAGAAAGAAAAGGATCCCAGAGCTTAATAGCTCTAATAAATAGAGAGCTTAGGAGCTTTTTTCTCCTATTTCCAAAGGAGCAATGCTTCGAAGGTGGAAAAAAAAGAAAAAGAAAAGAAAAATATTTTCTTTTGAGTTGTTATAGTATTTAGTAATATATTGAGAGTTAAAGAGTGAAGTCAATGTGGTTAGGTGGTGTTGGAAAACGAGTATGTAACAGATTTTAATTTTTTTAAAATATTTTTCCAAAACAAGTTAGACACATTGTGTATATAAATTAATAAAAAATCTTTCATATCTTTTAATAGACCAGAAAACTATATGAATTGTAATGAAAGAAATCTACCAAAAGAGCCTCAACCAATTGGGTTTTCTTGCTATTCTCTTTTCACGATTGGAATACAAGTGGCTACATGTCGTTCAGTCTTTTCTCAGGTGACCTCTCCTTTCAACCACTTGAAAAAACAAGAGCTAAGGGTAGGGATATTAAACAATAACTCTATGAGAGTTTTGGACAAAATACTCTTCTTGAATCTCTCAAATGATCTAAGAAATAATAGAAAATTGTTCCCTTTATATGTTGGAAAAATAGTACTCAGTAGAATTTTAAAATTTTTTATATCAGAGTATTTTCTAAAACACAAGTTTAACACGTTGTATGCATAAATTAACCAGATCTTACTGACTTTTGAATGCCGAAGAACTCCCGCAATCAATGAAGAAAAGTAACGTTCCAAAAGAGCCGCATCCAACTAGTCTTCTTTGCTATTCTCTATCCACGATTGGAGTGAGTATGGGCTCACACGTATAGCTCTTCTACCAGGTGACTTTCCTTCCAACCAATTGAGAGAACCCAAAGCTAGTGTTCGTGATTTGTGAACAAGAGCTCTCAGGGAGTTTCTAGATTCTCACCAGTAGAGTATCACTCTTAATCTCTCAATTGATCTAAATCACTTATGAGACTCACTCTTTATTTATAGAGGTTAGGTCTAGGGTCAGTCCTTATCAAATAAGGTCTCAAAATTCGAATCAAAATCAAATTTGGATCAATATCTGATGAAATCCATGTGAAAATGTGTGATCTCTTTTTTGCACATAGACAGGCCGATCTATCTAATAGGCAGGCTAAACTTACCCCATCGGTAGGTCAAAGTTGAGGATCGACATGCCGAACTGCCGATAAAAAATATCAGCAAATCTTTTATTTTTCACTCCAGATTCTATAGGATAAAGTCTTAGTTTTAATTCAAATAACCCAATAGAAAAATTATCTAATTAAAACAACTTTATCTAGATAATCTCTAGGAAAATAAATAAATTCCTAATAATTCTACAAGTTTATCTTGATTTAATTTATTCAAAATTAAATCAACTAATAAATAGACAAGAATTATCCGATCCCAATAATTCAACAAGTTTATCTTAAATTAATTTTGTCACAAAATTAATTCAATCGATAGACAGACATGAATTATTTAATTCTTCTGAATTTTAACCAATCTAATAAATCTGACATAAGTCACCAATTATTGGAAAAGCACGCCATATCGTTATAAGATTTTGTGAGCTAGCAAAAAGGACCAAATTGATCTACATAGTTCAAGCTCCCGATAATTATGAAACCCAATATCCTAGATATACATTTCATAATTATCAACTCCAACACTACTCCACTAAAAGCTTAGAGCTGCACTCTCAAACTACATAGAATTACGAAGCCCATATAGCTAAGTCTCCATGACATATCATAGTGTATCGTATCCCCATAGGATTATCCATAATCGGCTTAAGGATAATTTTGTCTTACCTTCTTGATTATTTTTATCTTACGTTCCATTATGTCACCATCGAAAACTTACCATCAAAAGACAGTATACCATTCGATTACACCTATGTATCCAAATGGTTGAGCGCCCTAGTTTTCCAATTACAGGATAATGCATACAAGAAGATATCACTACTCCTAAAGAGGAGCCATGGATTCCATATCTATGAATAATAGGTCTACACTATCAAGAGTTATGCCTCCAACATACTGGCATGCATACCACTATTAAAAATATGGATGTCACCCTTTGGTACATCAAAAGACACAAGTCAAGACAATAGGCCCACTATTCCTCTAAGGATTAAGATACAACACAAATGACTGTCTAAAGTGAATCGATTTGTCGAGATAGAATCATTAATCCAAATCAATTCACTTTATGTCTCGATCCAATATATCGTCACCTATGACAATGTGCCAATGTTTTTATTTATGGAGTTCACCTCCGATGGCCAAGATAGACCATCTCTCAATAGGGATATAGACAATATAACAATCTTTACATGAATAAAATGCCCAACTTTATTCCCTCGATTACAGATCTTATGATTTAGACCGTCACCTTAAGAATTGTGTCTTCCGTATAATCTGTCCATCATATGCTCAATTCTTAAAGGTTTAGACCGATAGTCTCTGACTATTGTTTGCTTAGCATACATTCAACAAATATGAACGTAAAAAGGACGAGATTTGGTATATAAATAAAAAATAAATTCCTTATTGATAAAATATCTCTAAAAGCATATTATATTTTTACTCCTTAGGACGTACACATCTAACATTATATAGAGGTCGGAGTGAGGATAGTCCTTATCAGATTCGGCCTCAAAATTTCAGACTCAAAATCTAAGCTTAAAACATGTTTATGCGTTTTGCTAAAAAAACAAGCGCGATAGACTGCACCTGTGCATGGCGGTCGACCGCGAGGTCCATGTTGACTTGGTAGACGCTTTTTTTAGTTTCTCAAACTTATCTGATTCACCTTATTTGAACCGATTTGATAAATCCTATATTATTTAACCTAGCTATCCTTTGTAGATTCTTAGTTTTAATTTATATAACCCAATAGAGAAGTTATCTGATTAAAATAGTCATGTATAGATAATTCCATACAAATAAAATCTATTTTAAATAATCAACATGTTTATTTTAAATTAGTTCATAATTTACCTAAATTATTAGATCCAATCAATCAAAGTTTAGCCAATCTAGTAATTTACATAAGTTAACAATTGTAGGAAAAACATGCCGTATCGTTACAGTTAATATTATGAGCTAGCAAAAGGGATCTGATAGACATATATAGTCAAGCTCTTATAATTATATAATAACATATCCGCGATACGTATAATTTATAATTATTAACTCTAAAACTATTCCACTAAAAGCTTTGAGCTACATTCTTAAATTATATATAGAATTACGAAACTCTAATAAGTTTACCATCCATGACATATCATAATGTATAACATCCTCATAAGATATTCATAATTTGCTTAACGATAAATTCTGTTTTACCTTCATGATTACTTTTATCTTATGTTCTATTATCTTACCATTAGAATACTTACTATTTATAGTTAATAACAAATAGTATACCATTTGGTTATAATATGTATCAAAATGGTTGAGCACTCTAGTTTCTGATTATAGGATAATGCCTATAAGAGAATATCATTAACTCTACAAAAGAGCTATAGATTTTATATCTATGAATAACGAGTTTACGTTAATCAAGACTCATGTCTCTAACGTATCGATATACGTACCTTTATATAATTCAGGATGTCACCCTTTGATACATCAAAAGACACAAGTCAATAATACATATTCATTGGTTTATTTCACGATTAAGATACAACACATATGATTGTCTAAAGTGAATTGATTTAAACAAATAAAATTATTAATTAAATCAATTTATTTTTAGTCTTGATCCAATATATCGTCACTAATGACAATACATCAATGTTTCTACTCGTGGAGTCTAACTTCAATGACCAAAATAAGTTATCTCCTATTAGCGATATATATAATATAACAATCTTAACATGTAGATAATATAACAATCTTAACATGAATAAAGTGTCCAACTTTATTCTCTCGATTGCAGACCTTATCATTCAGAGTATCACCTTTAAGATTTATGTCTTTCACATAATTTGTCCATCATATGCATGATCTTATAGGTTTAGGCTGACAATCTCATATTTTTGTTTGCTTATCATACATTCAACATAAATGAACACAAAGAGGGCAAAATTTAATATATGAAATAAATGATAAACTCTTCATTGATTAAATATCTCCAAAAAATGATATCATTTAATCCTTAGGGCACCTAGACTAATAGATGCACTGCATAAATCTTTAAAGTTCCAAGTCATCTGTAATCTTTATCTTTGTAATATATCTGTATTTATTTAATATTTTTGGTGTACTCTTATTATCATGTTTTAGTTTTATTTTTGTTGTGATTGTGATGTAACTAGAATATATGAACATTTTATTTAGTTAAATTATGTTATTGTGAACCTCATATTATTGTTGAGTATTGATACTGTGCTTAATGCTTCTAATTAGCTGGTTACTAGTTCAATGACAACAGAAATCATAATGAAACCTAGAGGAGATTGTGATTTAAGAACATGTGTACAATACCATAGATTGCATATAAAATACAGATATACTTACATGGTTTGTGTGGTCTCAGTAAGAGTATCCACATATCATACTGAACTTAGGTATAATTAATTCATATAGAGATATAGTGTGTTTTTATGCTTAGGAACTTTCGGTGTAACTCGAGAGAGAGCATTAATAGGATAGGAAATTCGACTATTAATATAGTATGAAGCAATTGCAATAATATGTTTAATTAAATAAAATAGGATTAATTTTAGTGAAATCATAATTCCAAATGTTTTTAGGATTTGTTTATTTCAACATTTTTCTTTAAAACTTCATTTTCATTTTCTCTTCTTTTATTTTTAAAATCTAAATTTTTTATCATTCAAATAATTTTAAAATTAAAACAATTTTGGCAATTAATAAAATTAACACAATCCTTATGGGATGATATAGACTTTTGCGCATTCAAATTTTCACAACATATATCATCTGTTTTAGGTTAAATCAAAAACTACAAATTTGGTTTTTGATCTAATTGAACGTATAACTTCAAATCAGATTTAATACATAAATTTATACCTTACCTCAATCTATAGTTTTTTTTTAATGATCAAATATCCTAAAGTAAAAGAGAAACAAATTACTACTTTTAGAAAATAAGAAGAAAACAAAAACACATAAAACACCTACTTTTGAGGGTATTATATATATTTTTGAAGTCAAAAAGCTTAGAATAAAGTTTTTTTTAAAAGTTTTTAAAGTTCTTCTATTTTTCAATATGAGTATATTTTGAGTAATCTCTTAAGTTAAAATTGAAGATTGGTTAAGAAAATGTAGAATTTATCTATTAAATCTAGTGTGAAAGTATAAATTTAATAAGATAAATGATAAATAACCTTTACAATTAGAAAAATATTATTTATTATCATGGGGTTATAAGTTAGCTACTTTCAAAATTGCGGGCCCTAGTCTAGCATGTAATGTAACTTTTAAATTAGGCTCCATTGTTTTATTAGTAGAAGGATTACAACTTTATGGGGTTGAATAAGATTGCTCTTACAATCAACCCTTTTTGCATAAATTAAGCTTTAACTCAACACCAGCATAACTTAACGACATAAATTACTACCCCTAAAACTATTTAAATTTGGGTAAATTTTACGAATTCCTCCTAAAGTATGTCCCTTATGTCAATATAATCTCTAAACTATAAAACGTTTAAATTGTGCCTCCTGAAGTATAATATTTCTTCAAATTTACCCCTTGAACTTTAAAAATATTGTTTTTTGAATAGAGTTGCTGAATTTTTGTTTGCTTTAATATTAAATATGATACTTAGGGGTTAATATGAATGTTCTTTTCACTTTAAATGAACTAGTTGGGTATCAAACTCTCGTATATCATGTCTTTAGAGTACCTACTCAGAAGGAAGAAAAAAATAAAGGACAAGAATGAAGAACTATTGTAATTCAAGTTGGTTCTTTAAGGGTTTTGAACAAACTCATGAATTTATCCTTTTAATGAGGGTAATAAGTATTATTTTATTCAAAAATAGCACATTTCAAAGTTTAAGAGGTGAATATAAAGAAATATTATAGTTCACGAGGCACAATTAGTAAGTTTTAGGGTCTGTTTGGTAAATAGATGCGAATTGTATTGATTTGGTTAATTTTGATTTGAGTTGTGTGATTTAAATTGATGATTTGAATTGCTATCCAAATAGACGTTTGAATGTGTATTTAAAGTGTTAATCTTAATGGGGAATGAAATTGAAATTTATGTTTAGATACATAATGAAAAATGTTTTTAATTTATTAATAAATCTAATAAAATCTTAATGTTAATGATCCTAAAAAATATACAATATGGGTCTTATCTCTTTATGAAGAACGCAATGAAAGAAGAATAATCTTAATCAGATATTAAATGAAGAAGTTATGATTTTTTCTCAAATACATGATAGAGAATTTTAGCTTTTACTGTAGCAAATATATCCGAGTCTAAAGAGTTCAAGGGGTTATAACTCTGAAAACTTGGATTCAAAGGATTCATTTGATTTGAATTTTTGGGGAAACAAATATGTATCCAAATGATTTTAAAGATTTGAATCCAAAGAGTTGGCCGAATATGTGAAACAAACGGGGCTTTAAATTGAAGGGGTATTTTGACACAAGTGGTATGGTTTTATGAAATTTGTATAATTAATCCTTTAAATTTTAAACCACAATCCTAATTTTACAAACAAAAGATGACGTGTTGTCTGTGAAGAATCCAAATATATAAAAGAACACACTGACACACACTCATTCGAATTCATTTAGGGCCCATTTAATCGACATATTAAGCTAATTTTTTGGACTCTGTGTCCAAAGAATCTTTGAATATATGTTTGTTTCCTTCAATATTTAAATCAAATGAATCATTTGAATCCCAGTTTTTAGAGTTCTACTCTCCTTTAAACTCTTTGGACTTGGATCAGTTTGCTATATTAAATTCTCATATTCTCTCTTATATTTATAGGAAAAAATCATAACTTTTTCATTTGATATCTAATTGAAACGATTCTTCTTTTATTATCTTCCTAATGAATAGACGAATAAATCAAGATTTATATTGTATTATTTTTAATATCATAAGCATTAAAAATTTTGTTAGATTTGTTAATAAATTAAAAATTTTTTCTCTTATTTATCTAAACATAAATTCTAATTTTATTTCTTATTTAGATTAATACTTTAAATATATATTTAAATATTAATTTAAATAATAATTTAAGTTATAAATTTAAATCACAAAAATTAAATTAAAATAATATAAATAAACACAATTTGAATCCGTTTACATAAGTAACAGTAGGTTTCCCTTTCAATTCCGTAGTGCATAACTCCCACTCCTACGAGGAAGACCCACACGTATCCTTTCTCTAACAAAACTCTTCTCTTTTCCCTCCTCGATTTCTCCTCTCCCCCCAAACCTCCAAAATAAATATAAAAATATTCATCTCCCTCCCTCTCTCTCTCTCTCTCTCTCTCTCTCTCTCTCTACAATTCCGTTAATCTCTTCGTCCCCAAACCCTAACCCTAACTCCTAACCTTGGCAAGCAATTTCCATATCCCAACCTCCATCCTGGATTTTTATTCTAGGGTTTCTTCCTCGCGATTAATGGCGCCTCCGACGAAGTCGAGCAAGCAGGGCGGCGGGGACGACTCGGAGACGCCGTCGAACAATCTCTGGGTCGGAAACTTGGCCATCGACGTCACCGATTCCGACCTCATGGACTTGTTCGCCCGGTACGGCGCGCTCGATAGCGTCACCTCCTACTCGTCGCGGAGCTACGCGTTCGTGTTCTTCAAGCGCATGGAGGACGCCAAGGCCGCCAAGGACGCCTTACAAGGGACGCCTTTTCGTGGGAATCCGCTTAAGATTGAGTTTGCTCGACCGGTTCGTTCTGATCTCTGGGTTTCGTTAGGTTTATTTTTATTTTGTTTTTCGTGTTCTAATTGTTCTGAAATTGTGAGTTCTGTAGATCTTCATGCGGATTTCTTGGATTTATTCCATTTGAATTTCAATTTTATTGATATTGGTTTGTTTCATTTATTTAACGACGACATATTGTTGGTTCAATATTCCTAGTCTGAGAATTTCGGGATCAGATTGAGGTTTTCCACTCGGTTAGAATCAAGTTTCGATATTTAATGTTTCGTATATTGAATTTTGCCGCTTTATTGGGTAGTAAATTGAGGATATCGAAACTAAAACGAAGTCTTAATGAATTGAATAGGAGATTAAGAACAATCAATCGTAAACACTGGGAACTGTCTTCGAATACATAAGGGATATAGTAATGAATAAGCGATGTGCCAGTGGTTTGTCGTATGATTTCGCTCATAAACATTGTTTCTAGTCAACTTTGATGGATAATGGACAAAGAGCTGTGATCGTTTTTGATCATCCTCCTAATATTACACAACACGTTTTAACAGTCATTGTTGAGATATTTCGGATCTCAGAGTTGCCATATGAAATTAACAACGGCATAACCATTCCTTGCGTAATAGATATCTTCCAAGTCTCAGGCAATGACGAAACACAAGCCTTAGAATTATTTAGTTACCCATTTCTTCATCTTTCACACATGTACGATGCTAACCCTCCTTAAGAATTTAAATTTTTCGTGTGATCTCTTCACGGAATCGGAATTGAAGTTGCAATGGGAGTAACAAAGGTAACTTGTACAATGTATTATGTCAGGTTTAAAGCTAGTATCAAATTGGTTTATGACCTATTATTTTCAAGACTGGAATTACTGAGCATAAGAATAAGTAATTGATCGTGTATTAAGGGAATCATTGCGTGAAGATAAAATAGAGAAGTCATTGAGAATATAACTCACCTTTATGGTCTGTGATTATGGATGAACAAGAGTTATACAAGTTTTAGGATCAAATAGGTTTCGCTTATGAGGTCCTTGTTTTAACATTGTAATTCCCTTTATATATGTGTTTTTTTCATCCTATTTTTCTCGCAATGCTTCAAGTTTACCGTTTCCAATTTATGCATAAGCTTTTTGCAAGTGAGGCCAATATTTGTTAAAAATTAGTAAAGCCCGTTAATGTAGGGATAGTAACATTTTTTTTTTCAAAGTTTGAGGTTGACATTGTCAAAATGTTAGGTTGTGGACTTGTATGGAGTAATTGTTGGTGCTAAAGTTGATTGGGTATGTTCATTACTCATATTTCGCTTAAGAAAGGGCTTGGACAAGTGAGCTTTAGTATGCCAAATAGCATTCCAAGGAAAATATCTCGTCACAACTGAAGCTCCTCAGGAAACACTCTCTTGGAGCTAGCTCATAGAACGAAATATGCATAGGATGACTAACACTTTGTTAATAAAAAGAAATCAAGAAAGTTAACTATTTTTTCCCTTCCAATTTGCAAAATTTGGTAGACTTTGCATCCCAACTCACCACCACAAATAAGCAACATTAAATGAATGCAATATCGATGTTTGCTCATACTCTGCGATGTAAATAGATCAAAATAGCTGAAAGGTAAGGGCCCATAGTTGCTTGAATTATTTGTTCGATATCTTACTTGCCTCCTACTCTCAATGTTAATGCTAAAGACGCCTTCCTACTCTCAATGCTAAAGCTAACGGTGCGATAACCAGATTCTGAAGGAAGCATTTGTCTTCCTTCAGGTTCATTGCTTTTTCTAACCATTGAACTAAGTTATGAGCAGGCACCTCAAGAATATAACCTTCTTTCCCCCTTAACTATGCACTCAACTAAAAGTTCAAATCCTTTTCTCTTAGATCCAACTAAGCTCCGCCTGCATTGCCTTATTGTTCCCTCCTTTTTCACAAGATTTTATTGCATGGAAAGCTTGGACAAGAGTAAATATGGCTCAGGGGAACCGTTGTCTTATAATGTTTTTAGGTTTGATTCTGTTCTCATTTAATGGAAACGTTATGCTTTCAAATATCAACAGCTTTTTTTTTTTTTTGAAAAGAAACACTCATGTTTTGATTTTCTTAGATGTCCGAAAAGTAGTT
The DNA here is from genome assembly GCA_025403435.1 of Artocarpus heterophyllus. Taxonomy (NCBI): domain Eukaryota; kingdom Viridiplantae; phylum Streptophyta; class Magnoliopsida; order Rosales; family Moraceae; genus Artocarpus; species Artocarpus heterophyllus. Next base: position 30,669,209 of record CM046341.1, read on the forward strand.
AGGAAGGGTGCAAATTCGTTGTATTATGGTGAGGGCTTTATATCCTAAGTTCCATCCATCATGCATTTCATTCGATGAGCAGACATCACAATTGTCCTACTGTGGATCTGGTTTACTTGCAACACACTTCACTGCCCTATGCAGTGCTTAGTTTCTTAGAGCCTTCATTAGTCAGCCCATGATGGCATGAGCTCACTTTGGTTTTATTATACCCGCCTTTTGATGGCACAATGATATGTCTGGTTTTCTCTTCTTGGTAGCTAATATGTTTTCTTTGTGATACCTAGATTTTCTATCCTGAAACATATATTACACACACACACACACACACACGCGCGCGCGCGCGTATGTATAGTATAAGGATTAAACATAATTTTTTGCTTGTTTGTTGCTACTTACCTTTTAATACTGGGTATATTATTTCCAGTTTCATTATTAGAAATTCTAATTTGTATGTGTAAATAATCGTCATTCATAAAAACCTTGTTAAAATCTGGGATTAGCCAGTCTGCTTTTGTAGATTTTTACTTCTTAAGCATACAGTTGTTGTTGTTATCACTAGTTTTATTTTATGTTGAACTACTATCCTTCTTCAGACCCCTCTCATTGGCATGAGAATTTGTGTTTCTTACAAAATTATTATCATGATTGTTATTATTATGATTATTATTACGGCAATAGTTATTATTATTATTAGAAAATTTTGTCTGTTTCTTATATAAAAAAAACATATATGTACATTTTCAGGCAAAACCTTGTAAACATCTATGGGTGGGTGGAATTAGCCCATCTGTTACAAAGGAAGAACTGGAAGAGGAGTTTCTCAAGTTTGGGAAAATTGAGGACTTTAAGTTCCTAAGAGATCGAAATACTGCATTTATTGAATTTTTAAGATTGGAAGATGCTTCCCAAGCAATGAGAAACATGAATGGTAAGCGTTTGGGCGGCGACCAGATACGTGTGGATTTTCTTCGATCCCAGCCTTCAAGAAGGGTAAGTTTTTGTTTCAAATGTATTGCTCTATCAATGTCACAAGACTCTTTACAGTGGCCGGACAGCCTGGATAGATAAAATGTCAAAATAGCTATGATGTTTTCTATTATAAGCTAAAGCAAGGCTTGTAGTTGTACTAGCATTGGTTTTTTTTTTTTTTATTAAAATTTTCTGTGGCATACATAAAAGATATGCATGTGTGTGTTTTTTTTTTCTTGTTGGTTTGTTTTGTTATCGTTGGTAATATTGTTGTTGTTGTTTGCTTAAAAAAAAATTATTGTTCTATTAATACTTGGGCATGCTTAAAATTATTTTGTAGTTCCTCCTGCCAAAACTCATGTACGGTTCAAATATGCCAATCAGCAGATGTTTATATTTTTGTCCCTTTTTTCACATCATCCTTTTCTTTTCTCAACAATGAAGTTTTTTATAGAAATTACTGCTTTCTCCCCAATAAAAATTGTGGTGAATGACACATTTTATTCATATTGTAATTAGCTTATGTTTTCCATGCTCAATGGAACAGGAACAGTGGCCTGATTCAAGGGATGGACATCTTCAGGTAAGGAGCATGGGATCTGCTGATCTGCATTCTATTCATAAAAGACAACAGGTTAATATTTTTGAACCCTTTTTATTCTTAACTTCCTGTTCTAAATATTTGTGCATTTTACCCTGACAACATTAATCATTGGATGAGTTTTGAAAAAGTACCCCTAATTATTTCTGAAATCCTATGTGAATTGAAGATGACTGTAGTTTTTCATACCTGTATTTTCATGTGTTTATACTCTTTCTGAATGATCGTGCAGTATTCACAAGCTTCAGGGGGGCGAAAAGGTGAAGGCCAACCCAGCAAAGTTTTATGGATAGGTTACCCTCCTTCTCTTCAGATTGATGAACAAATGCTGCACAATGCCATGATCTTGTTTGGTGAGATTGAGAGGATCAAAAGTTTCCCTTCAAGGCATTATTCTTTTGTGGAATTTAGAAGTGTTGACGAAGCTCGGCGTGCCAAGGAGGGCTTGCAAGGAAGACTTTTCAATGATCCTCGAATTTGCATTATGTTCTCAAGCAGTGACCTTGCTCCTGGAAAAGATTTTACGGGCCCTTATGCTGGAGGTAAAGGGCCTGGGACAGACATGCTGTTCAATGAACACCATTTTCGACCTTTACAAATGGATATGTATGGTCCAAATAGGCCAATGATGTCAAACAATTTTCCTGGACCACCACATGATGGAATTCTTGGACCTAATATGCCGGTGAGGCCGTTGGGTCCTCAAGGTAGATTTGAACCTCTGCTTTCAGGTCCAGAACTTAATGATTTGGCCACTCTTCCAAATTACCAGGAAGGTAATTCCAAAAATCTGATGGGTCCAAATTGGAGAAGACCATCTCCTACTGCTGGTCTGCTGTCTTCTCCTGCATCAAGTAATAGGATACACACGAGATCTGCATCCAGTGCATGGGATGTTCTTGATGTGAACCAATTTCAGAGGGATTCGAAAAGATCGAGGATTGATGGCCCTATGCCCATAGAAGATGCTTCTTTTCCATTGAGAAAAATTGATGACCATGGGCTGGGTTTGGAACAAGCTTATGGGCTTGGTGCTGCAGTTGATCAAGGTGCTTCTGGACCATTTGCAAATGTTCAAGGGAAGAGTCGCCTTAGTCCCGTTGGCCATAGGGGTTCAGCTGGAGTTCCTACTCCAGTTCATCCTGACAATGATTATGTCTGGCGTGGGATTATCGCCAAGGGTGGGACTCCTGTTTGCCATGCTCGTTGTGTCCCTATTGGAAAAGGAATAGGATCTGAGCTGTGAGTATTTTCCATTTTTCTTTGGGCTTTGTTTATGATGATAAACGTTAGTTCCTTCTCAGTACATGTGAACATTAGTTCCTGCAAATCTTATTTTATTATTGATAGGAGTTTCTACTTTCTACTAAAGTAGGTGGAAACTTACTTTTTATAGATTTGATATGAAAACTGAAAACAATTATCTTCTTACTGCTATATTCTGCTACCATACTTTCAGTTTAGTGTTTGATCCTTATAAAATTTGAAATTTAGTCAAAATCAAGGGCCTTTGAGGGTGAATATTTAGTTTATGTTTCTTATATGACTCGAAATGCCAACTTAGGGGCTCTGACTAAGTTATATTTTAAAGAGTGACTTGAATTCGATCTGCTCTTATTGATTATTGGTGTTTATTGTCTTGCAGTCCTGAAGTTGTCAATTGCTCGGCCAGAACTGGGTTGGATATGCTTGCTAAACACTATGGAGAAGCCATTGGGTTTGAAATTGTTTTCTTCTTGCCAGATAGTGAGGATGATTTTGCATCCTACACTGAGTTCCTTCGATATTTAGGTGCCAAAAACCGGGCTGGCGTTGCCAAGTTTGACGATGGGACGACCTTATTTTTAGTACCACCTTCGGAGTTCCTAACAAATGTTCTGAAAGTTGCTGGCCCTGAACGCCTATATGGTGTCATTCTCAAATTTCCACAAGTTTCCAGTAACACATTGGGGCAGCAACAGTCACACCTGCCTATTCCTTCACAGTATGCAGAAAGGCACCAAATTCCTCCTTCCCAGGCCGAGTATGGTGTACCGTCAAAGGAGGAAAGAATTCTGCAGATGGATTATGGCAGGATATTGCAAGAGGAATCTAAGCTTCCTCCGAAACCACTTTTTCCACCTGCTAGTGAGCCTCCAGGGGTGCAGTCAGTACCCCAAGATTATGCCTCTAGTAATGCTGCGGCAGTCTCACAATCTGGAGTTGCATTAACACCTGAGTTGATTGCTACTCTAGCATCCTTACTGCCTGCAAATTCCCAGTCTTCTGCTCCAGATGGTACAAAAGCATCAGGATTAACAATAATAAGGCCTTCACTTCCTCCTGTCGCACCTAATAAAGTAATGCCACCTCCCGGATGGAAACATGATTATCACCAAACTTCTGACCATATAGGGCATGGCTTACAACAAGTGGGGAATCAGTTTAATCCTCAGGCCCAGAACCTTTCACAACTGCAATCCTATCCGTCTGGTTCAAGCACACCTAGCCACCCTGCGCAACTAGTTGGTAGCAATCAATTCCATGATCCTGCTGTCAATCAATCACTGAAGTCTAGGCCACTGAGTAATTTTCCAGTACCTTCTCAAGGAGGACAAACTGGTATTTCCTTGCATCTACCTCAATACCAAGTTGAAGCTCCACCTGGTTCCCAGAAGGGTTATGGGATAGCACATGGAACGGATGCTTCTGGGTTGTATAATCCTCCTCTTTCTCAGCAACTCATCAATCCTGTGACTTTGTCTGGGCAGTCTTATGGTGCAGATAATGTGCAATCACAAACTGTAATGCCAATCTCTGCTGAGAAGGTTAATGCAGAGGTTCCAAATCAGGTTCAGCAGCTGCAATCTGCAATTCTTGGAGCGGGCCAGGGAACATCAGAGGGTGAGGTTGATAAGAACCAGAGATATCAATCAACCTTGCAGTTTGCAGCTAATCTGCTTCTCCAAATTCAGCAGCAACAGCAGCATGTTGGAGCTCAAGCAGGACGGGGTTCTGGAAGCCAGCAATGAATTTGCTTTTCCTAGGTAATTTCCCATATGATGACTTCTATTCCTTGTCTGAGTTTCTTTGGTGGAGTACTTATCTTTCATAATTATTGTTATTGACTAAATTAGAGTCGACTTCTTTGTTTTGCTTGGATATGGTGAGGGTTTTTCTTTAACTTCATATATATTTTTTCAAGGATTACATAGGCTTAACTTGGCATTTTCTTGGGAAATTCATTTGTTACATTCCTGGATGCAATAACTTGTTCTGACAATTTTTTTGTTTAGTGAATTTTGGTTTATTTTTGGGATGAAGGTTTTGTATTGTTTGGATAGTTACATCCATTATTTTCGGGGCCTAATATAGAATAGAATACATTTCCATGGGGAAGAGTCACATACCATGGGGATTTTCTGAGTGGAATGGTCTTAATTGGAGTTGATTCGGGGCAGAGGAGTTTCTTGGTATTTTGGGCATTGAAGACAGATTTAGTAGTGCTTTACTTTTTGTTGTGGATTTCCTTCGAGTAACGTGATTTTTTTCTCTTTTTACTGATTTTGATGTTCTACCTTTTTTAAGGTTTGGTTTGGTTTGGTTTGATTTATTATTATGAGAAAATAGAAGGTTCCTAGTATAGTAGATTGCATTTTGTTAGGAGACCATGTAGGTTGGAATTTGGAGGGCGGATCTCAGAGTATATTTTTAAGCATTGGTTATTATGTTTCAGGTTAAACAGAGATATTTAGAATTTCAAATATGATTATGCTTTTAGATTTGCATAGGCCTATCGGATTTCTAGTGCTGCTGAATTTTTATTGCTGCAATTATCTAAAATTTATTTATAAAATTTGCATGGATTAATGCTATTGTTTCTGCTTTTATTTATATGTCATTCGTGGCTTTGCTCTGTGTAGAAGTTTATTTGCTTTTATTGCTTTAGTTTATGGGTCCAATTTTGTTTAATATGTTTGTAGAGGTTACTGCTTTTTTTTATTTTTTTGAAGTCATTTGATAGTATGCATGTTATGCCTGATTGTTATCATTCGTGCAATTCATATACATCTGCTGCCTGTTGTAGTATTGCTTTCTTACATATGTAATCTATATTTGTAGTATGTTACTTGCTATATAGCGTATATCCTAACTGATTAAATTATTTTAAGCTATTACATAACCATTAGGTGCACAAGTATATTTTTAGACCTTGTCATATTGTAACAATGAATTGTTGTTGCATTCTATAAGAGTTTTCCTTGAATAGATTGTACCGGGATGTAGTAGTTTATTCTCTCTGTAAATACAGAGTTAGAGCAGTCGCCAACTACCCTGGAGGACTATATATAAAGTGGTAGATTATAACCGAGTTAACTATGGTTTTCTTCCCTTAACAGTCCAGAAATACTCTATTGGAATCTTAAATAAACTGTAACACTTACCGGCAAAGGGAGGATAAGATTATCAGCTCATTTTAATAAAACGTTGTCGCATGCCCACTATAAACGTCATCGGATTACGCAGTGGGTGGTAAACCTAGACCTATGTGTACCAACCTTGCAAACAGAACGCATAGCTATTTACCTGTCCGTACACTACTTATTCAGTGTTCTGGGTTGAGATTCTGGGCGAGAACTTACGAGTATCTTCTGAATATTACTATTGCTATTACTATTCTTCTATTCTATAACTCTTGAAAAGTCTAATTTTCAAGGATGTTAGAAAACGTAACAGAAAATATAGACTGCTTGAGACTGATGCTGAAAATGTTCTTCCCGAAGTGGTCAGAGTTTTCTTGTACATTCGTGGCCCCTCTTGTCAAACATCTGAGAATGTGTACGTTATAGAACTTCAGAATTCTAAGCAAATGGTAATATCGCAGGGTAGAGGCTTAGTCACAATCGTAATATCTCGTTATGATGTTAACAACAAAATGAATTTGACGCATAAGCAGATCTCTTTTGTTGGGAAGACAGTGTATCCCCAAGCCCTTGTTGCTTGTTCCGTACCGTCAGCATCCCCCGTTTGCGTAGTTGCTTCTTTCATCTTTCTTGAATCGATATGTGGTTGGTGTGAAGTGTAGCGTACTTACCTTTATAGCCTGCCGGAACGGAACTATAAAGAGTGTGAGGGAGCATTCCTCTCACTCCCTTGCGGGACAGTTGAGCCTCATGAATAGCCTTCCATCGAAAAGACAAGTCAAACTATGTGATATCTACTTAAATTACCCAAGGTCATTTAAAGTATACATTAGAAGTAGACTACTTAGTCATGGGCCGGGGCATAATGAGAGGTAGTGGGATGCATGGCAAGCAGTCTTCCCTCGTCCTTCTAACCGAACTAGCTAAACGAGGAATGCTGGTTACTCTGCGGTTTCGTGCTTGGTGAAATTTGTTTTGCTGCAATTTCAAAATTTGCTAGCCTTTGACCATGGAGTTTAAACTCTTCTTTTGCACTATTTAAATGACCATTATATACTTGGTCCGTATAACTTGTGTAGACAAACTGTCAAGTTTAGACCAGTGAGAACAGACCCTGTCGCCTATTCCGTTCGTTTGCTTGTTTCATTTTCGTCCCGTCCATTTAATCTTGACTAAACTAAAGATGCTGCATTAGACTCAAATAGTTGTCAGCGTTGATGAAATATTGTTGGGGTCTTGATGAGCTTAGGGTCATGAGCAAAAAACATTTTGGGTTCTTTGAGAAACAGAGTCACTGAAATTGTTTTCACAGATAGATATGATCAAATTTCAGGTGGCATTTTGTCTCAGGCAATTGGGTGATTGAACACGCAATTCACTTGTCATTAGTCTGCCTTTGGGACCAAAAAAAGGTTACCTCTATAGGTTTCTACTAATAGATTTAAGGAGCTTGTAACTTTTTTAATCAAGGCAATGATGAATTCTAATCTTAATTAGCAATCAGAGATTTATTTTGGATTATTTGTGCTCGGAAAATTTGATGTCCTGCAAAAATCTGGATTGCTTTGCGGATTGGCAGATTCTATGCTTTGTATATGAATTGTTTTACCCTTCACTTTCTCTTCAATCGCTTCTGCTCGCCAAATCGAGGACCATTTGAGACCTTGGTTTTTTCTCTCATGAGTTCTTAGTTAATTCTGTCTCTGTCAGTTCTTGTATGCAAATCTCTAATTAAATTCCGTTCTTGTTTATCGGCTTCCCAATCCGCGGTTAAAATCTTAGTGAATCGGTAACCGATATTTTCACGACCGGTAATTTCACTACGGATTGTTTGTGCGGGGTATCAGGTTGTGAATCTCATGTTCCTCAGGCGGTAGATACTAAATGGGATAGGTAAAGGGGTGGTCTCAAATTTTGTCAGCGGAAACAACAAAACCAAAACGCCTATCAGGGTAATCGATTGGATTCAAAATGACCAAATGGGCTGCCTTATCTCAGTTAGATTAAAAATGGGAAAGAACGAAGTTCTTCATTTAGTATTTTTCTTATTTGTTATTTTTGTTTTGTTTTTTATTTGCTACTTGACAGCTCAATGAAGCGCTGATTTAATATATATATATATGTGTATTTTTTTTTTTCAATTAACGCGAGTTTTGACAACTGGGTAACATTGTCAAGTTTCAACGTAAACACATTTTTTAAAAGTGTGGCATAACATGTAATTTTATCAGTTACTTACAGAACAAAGATCCGAAGCGATTTTTGGCTGACCAATCTTGATAACGTGTAGGTGAGGGATCTTTTGATTTCATTCCAAAGTCTCAAATGGAAGATCGTAAAGTTCTATGCAATGAATTCTTCAGATAGAAATGGCAAAAGGGTTTTCGCGGATCCCAAATCCAGGACGATGAAATGCGTGGTTAGAGTTTTTTGCGATCAAATTTGGGTTGTTTTAAAGCCTTACGGTACAAAATGGAGCATTTCGACTTTATTAGGACAATGTGACGACGCAATTTTCCTCTTATTTCTTTTCTTTTTTTTTTTTTCTCTGACCTTTTTCGCTATAATGTTATTTTTCGTTTCGACTACAGCTCTCTCTGTCAATTCTATAATTTGTTTCTTTCATTAAAGCTTGTTCAATGCGTCTGCTTGCTTTTTTCCATGCAAACCCTCTAAACTTGGTTGAAACCATTTTTGCTACCCTTTTTTTTTTTTTTTTTCCTGAAAAAGCTTGAATTTCTGTTCCTCTGCTGAAAAAGAGAAACGTCAATGGTACTACTACTTGGGTTAATAACATTATTTTGGCATCTACTTTGGAAGATGGTTTAGAGACTTTAATAGTAAGGCAAAAAAAAAGATGTGGAGTTTGAGGACTTGAAAGAAAGTGGTAGAAAAATATTCATTAATGCTTCTCCAGGGTGTATGCCATTTTCTGAGCAATAATATATCTTCCCCCACCCTTTTTTAGGGTAAATTATATAGACACTTTTTGTGTTTTATCTAAATTATAGCGACGCTTTTTGAAACAAAACTAATTACTGACTCCACCCCATCTGTAAGTTGACTATGAGAGTTGGCCGTTAATTTTATTTTAAATGCCAAAATTGTCCCTCCATCCATGATAAAACGTTTTAAGCTATTTATGCATCTGCAAATGACATTTTTGACCTTCTTTAACATTAAAAAGGATGAGTCCAGACAATTTCAAGATACTTGTAATTATAAAATTTCACTCCATTGGTAGAGAAAATGTTTTTTTTTGAAAAATTTAAATTTGTAGCATTTAAATGATATAAATATTCTTTATCTCCTCAAACTTTTTTTTTCTTTTTCCTTTTTCTCCAAAGACAACAATTATGTCCAAAATAAGATGAAATACAAATATTAATGTTACATAGTCCAAAAAAACCGCAATGAATTGCCCAGACATAAGGCATCTGTATATATATTTTTAATTCTATAAAATAGAAAACATATATAAAATTTAAATATGTATTAAGAAAACAAAAAAATAAAAAAATTTCCCACCCTCCATCATTTTTTCACAAAACACTAAATAATTATGAAAAAATTATAAAGCAAAATAAATCAAAAAAGGATTTTTTTTGAAAAAGAACTAAAGTTAAAAATTTTGAAAATCTTAAAATAGAAATTGGAAAGTAAAAGAAAGGTAAATTACAAAGACACTCCCTATATACCAAAATTACAAAAACTCCCTTTCTTCTCCTCCTACTCCCCCTCCTCTCTCTATTACTTGGTTTAGGTGGGGCATAGGGGTGGGGGGACAACAAGTGGGGAGTGCTACGGGGTAGGAGGCTTGACGGGTAGGTGCCTGACAAGGTTGGGCATAACGGGAAAAGGGCCTCGTGGGGTTGGGCACGATGGGAAGGCTAGTGATGGTCAGGGGGGCACAACAGTAAGGGAACAGTTAACATTCTAGTTTTAGTCCTTTTAAAAAAATTCAAGTTTTTTAATTAAAATTGCTTATTAATTTTTTGAGTGCATAAATGAAAAGTTGTAAGTCCTTATATTGTAATAAATAGTGAAATTGGGTATTCAATCTTTGTGACAATCGATTTTCATATCCCCACTCATACTTTACTATTTACAATCACGTAAGCTTCACACAACCAATAATTAAGAGATTTTATACAAGACAAAGTTAATGTTACCATCTAAAATTTAACAAAAAATTATTTACATTTTATTTTTTGGAATTCAGAGACTATTTATAAGATAAAAATTGTCTGTAAAAATTATATTCTAAGGCGAAAAAAGAATTTATTAAGGACAAAACTTATAATAAGCTATCCATTTTGACTTTTGGATTTAACTTTTTAAAGGTATGTTTTTATAATTAAGAAATTAATCAACTGTTAAAACAAAATTACCTAAAGGTGTTTTTTTCATTTAAAAAATACGTGCCAATCTTTTTAAATATGTGGTGCTTAATAAGCATAATTAAAGTAATTTTTAAATATATAAAAGGTTTATACGGCGATAACCTTTATTGTTTATTACAAGAGGTCAGAGATTTACGCTGATAACGAGGAGCATGTAAAAGAATACACAACCCGATTTTATTTCATCGCTCAATAGTAGAAGAAACTAGAAAGGCTTTTGAAAGCAGTCTTCAAAAGTTCAGAAAAATTTTCTCTCTCTTTCTCTCCAGAAAACATAAGGGAAACACAGAGAGTGAAGAATAATATGGGGTTGGATTCATTGGGCGATCTAGAGTATCACATAATCCTGACCAAATTAGGTGCCGAAGACACTGCGAGAGCCTCTTGCGTCAACAAGAAGCTCCGTTCTTCCGCCTCCGACGACTCTCTTTGGTCCCACATCTGCTTTCAAGAACTCCATCTCTCTCACCCTCTCGATCCTCTCGGCAATCCCGTCGCTTCTTTCAAGGTAATTCCCATTTTTATTCTTCTTTCTGGGCATTTGGATTTTTTTTTGGGTACAATTCGGCACTTTTTTGGCTTAAATTATAAATTTTACATTGTAGAAAGTCCGAAATTGTAGATTCTTGTTGATGGGAAAGCTAGAAATTGCAAAAAAAAAAAAAAAAAGGCTTAATTACAATGTTACAACGAAAAAGTCCGAAATTTGTAGATCTTTGTTGATGGGCATGACAGAAATTGATTAAAAAAAAGGCTTAATTACATGTTACATCGAGATAAAGTCCGAAATTTGTAGATTCTTGTTGATGGAAAAAATAGAAGTTGAAAAAAAAAAAAGGGCTTAATTACAATTTTACATCGAAAAGTCCGAAATTTGCAGATTCTTGTTAATGGGTTAGCTCTTCTTTTTTTTTTTTTTTTGGCTTTTTTGAATTTTTGACACCTTAACGGCTCGACTTTTGCTTAATATTTGCATTCTTATTTATTGATCTAATTTCCTTAAAGACTTTTTCCTCAACTTGCAAAAGAAATGACCTTTTGACGATAGTGTTTTGTTAATCTTATTACATGCAGTGTTATTTTTGTCTTATCATTCTTGTCAACTTTTCAGTTATGAGAAAATCTATGTTTTCTAGGACTTGATAGATGAAATGACACGAATTCATATATACATTGTAAATTGGATTGGTTACAGCTATTTTTTTTTTTTTGAGAGGATCATTTCTTACTTTCTTCATCTGTTTCTATTCCTTTTTTGTTTTTCAGGAATGTTATCGATTATGGCGCGAATCATTCAGTATGTATCCCTGGTCACTTGTAAAGCGAGTAAAAAGGTGTTGGGGAAGACTTAGAATTGGCTGGCGCTAAATTTCCCCGAGGCTGAGGCGACACTTAGAAAGGGTGCATCAGAAGCAGATATTGAAGAATTGGAGACTATCTTGAAGGTGAAATTGCCGCTTCCTACAAGGATCCTTTATCGTTTTTATGATGGTCAGGAGTTTAAGGATGAAGATTTCGCAAAGAGTCTTTATGGCAGTCCGTTGGGCCTCATAGGTGGTTATACTTTCTATAACCGCTGCGTGAATGTGTATTTGTTGCCCTTAAGTGAAGTAATCTCACGAACGGAGGAGATGAGACGTTATCCAGCTTTGGCCAGCAGATTAAAGTATATTGTTGTCGCTGCTTCGTCGACGTACATTAATAAGTTGTTTTGCTAAACTGTAACAGTGGTAAACTTATGTTGGTACCAAGAATCTTTCAACTAACGGAGAAATGC